>CM063111.1:41045041-42345726 GCA_031841125.1 Acanthococcus lagerstroemiae | reverse complement strand
TGTGTAAAAGTTGTGTGTTCCTCTCAAGTACTCCTAACATCCTTCCAGCTTACCCTCCCAGACTAGGGTATGCTCATGTGCGCAAATGTGAGTGCTTTGGGGATAAGGTTCCAATCTGCACTTGCAGGGACGAAACTATGTGGGGGAGGAGGATGAAACACCCCCAATAATTTGGGAGTCAGCAAATTGTAAAACTGTTCATTTGAATTTTTCATTTTCTATAAACATTTGTTTGTTTGTTTGTTTGTTTATTTTTTTTTTTCAGTTAAAAAATCGGCAAATTTTCAAAATTTAAAAAAATTTCATCGGCGAATTTTTAGTTAAAAAAAAATATTTGTCGGCAAATTTTCCTTCTCGACCCCCTCCCCTTTAAACTGAGTCAAGTTTCGTCTCTGGTCCTCGCTTGTGCCTATCTTTATGTGCTACAAAAGAAAGGCCTTGCACGTAATATTTTTGCATAAGGCCTCGCCAGCCAAAGCAGCCTTTGTACCAACATAGGCACAACGGTAACCTCGGAGTACATTAAATGTGTTCCTAGTTTCGTATTTATTCGTACGAATTGATTTCCACTCTTTAAGTCACAAGTTCAGGGCTGCAAGACCACGATGACAAACGGTCCAAGGCGACGACCGTTAGCAGGGACGTTTGATTTCCGCACTTGACACCGGCAAGTTGTTGGTTGTTTATCGGCTCGCATTTTTCCTGTATACAGGAGAGCATGTACACGAAGTAGATACATATATCGAAGTGTAACCTAATTAATCGAGCCTAAAGAAATGGTCGTTCGATGCACGGTGTGACACCTGGGTGACCGCCAGTGGTCGGTTGTCGGTATCTTACGATCGGTTATTTTAACAGTCACCCTTACCTCTTCACCGGGGGTTAATTAAATATACTTATGTAATATTTTTATGTATATGCGCGAGCACAGCGGAACCGTGAGTAGCTTGTGCGTCTAGGGCACGTGCCCCGGTTCGGTTCGACAACGTCACGATTTACGCCGGAGGCCGGATGCGAAGGAATTCCGCTCGCTGATTTCGATCGTTGGTCAAGTTTTCTCGAGCGTTTGTTCGTTCGTTCATTCGCCTTTAAACTAGGCAGGAAAAAGTAAGAACGAAAAGAAAAAGTTCCAGCCTGGGTGATTTCTGTATGGCTGCGTGTACGTGTAAAGACTGGCAACTGTTTTTTCACGCTTTTTGGACATAACGTGTTTGACTCTGGTGCTACGTGGCTCCTGAGATCGTCGTATCCGTAGAATGAGACGTGCGACGCTCTAGGTACATACATTTGAATAATTGGCGAGTTCGAGGGCCTCCGGGAAATAGGCGGTGGCTCGGGTGTCGATTACCGGATATTAATAGACTGCTGGGTGTACTCTGGTGTGGGCAACCGTGTGCAAGTTGTACACTCGATGCGATATGACGGTTGCGCAGAATAATTGAAGTTTCGTGCCTTTGTTGATGTTACGAGGTGCCGTGCCGGCTATTGGGGTGGGAGCTTAGAGGGAATTTCCCTTGCCCCGAGAAGTGACGTGAGACGAGTAACCGCATGGTGTCTCTTATCCAGGTCCGCAACATGGGGACAGGGAAAACGGGAACACAGACCCCCGAGCTGAAAGTTAGCCTCCCTCTCTAGGATCTATTTTCCTAAAGTGAAGATTTTTGCTTTTTTCTGAAATTTGGAAGTTAACAGCGTTCCAAAAGAGCCCCAAGTTACCATTTGTAAAAAACAGGTCACGTTACGGAGCTGCCGATGTCTAACGGCTGAGGAAAGCTGACAGTTGAGTTATCAAGTCGAGAATTTTCATTTTCACTGAAGCATTCGACTGCGACAGGTGTAAGTGAACACTCTTACAGCTTTCGGGGCTCCAACCCCTCTTTTGAGAGATTTCACAACTCTAAACCCCACCTTATGTACAACACTGAGTTCAAACATGTTCAGGAAATCTATGCGGCACGGTGTTACCGGTCCCTAGAAGTTCTCTATTTTGGAAAAAAAATTCCTTAGTCCCCTAAAAGTCCTCCATTTTGATAGGATATCCCTCCGAAATTTATAAATTGAGCATTTTTGTAAAATAAAAATCCTACAAAATCTCATATTTTCTAATTAATTAGGATTTCTAAGTTTCAAATCCCCTTACATCTCAACGTTTGATATTAATTTATTCGACAAATACGCACTCTACAGAAAAATGGGTAAGACCATTTTCTATGTATTTTTTCATTCTCTACTGCATTTGTTTGAACATTCTTTTTCTGAACTCAAATTTTAGCGAGATATACGCAAAAAACTGTTTTATGCCCCCATTTTTGCCCCCCAGGGGACGACGCCGGCGTCAGCTTCGTTGGGACTTGTAGTACGTTATTCAGGACACTTAATTAGACTAATGTATACCAAGTTTTAGCTTCTACGATTTTTTTCGTAGTTAGAACCTAATTCATGTGGACTAATATGCCAACAGGAAGTTACAGTGAAGAAGAAGTAGAAAAAATTTATGAAGAAATTGGTGAAGTATTGAACAAGGTAAAAGGAAATGAAAATTTAATTATAATGGAAGTTTGGAACGCCAGAGTAGGAGAAAGAAAAGAAGGGGGTTTAGGAGAGCGAAATGAAATAGGGTGGAGGTTCATACAAATTTGTGAAGAATAAAAATTAGTTATTGTCTTTTTAAAAACACGAGAGAAGAAAATATACTCGGAAAAGCCCAGGAGATGAAAGAAGCTATCAAATAGATTATGACGAAAAGAAGACATAAAAATCAAATATTGGACTGTAAAACATACTCAGGAGCATCATGTAGATAGTGACCAAAATTTAGTTGTAATGAAATGTATGTTTTAATTTTAAAAAGATGAATAAGGAGAAAGTAAAAACAAAATGGAATTTTAAGTTATTGAAAGAGGTAAAAAAAAAGAGAATATCAAAAAGAAACAACGAAAGAACTTTGTAAATCACAGGAAGTAAATGATATTGAAGGGGAGTGGGTAGCACTAAGGAAAGCAACAAATCTGGCAGCAAAGAAGAAATTAGGTACTCAAAAGGAGAAAACCATGGATGACAAGTGAGATAGTAGGGTTAATCCAGGTGGCTACTTTTTTTCGATTATGAATTTCCCTGACTTTTCAAGATTCACTTTTCATTTTTTTCTCAACGAGCAAGCCTACTGGTTGGAAGTTCATTAATGAGTGTTGTCACTCAATTTTTTTTTTTAATTTCTAGTACCGTAATTTACTACCAATGGATAGTTAACAAAATTCTTATATAGAACTAAACATAGGTACCAACCACCTTGATACTTCAAAACCACACAATTCAAATTGTTTAAAATAAAGTTACACTCTTTAGTGACAGTAAATAGTACTAACAGCAGTTGCTCGAGGCCTAATCAGGGGAATAACAAATCTGTCGAATGCAGGGATTCCCCGACGTTGACGATCAACGGTTTAATGGATTCCGAGCATAAGGTTACGCCTGCGCCTGTGTTCGTTATCGTTAACAAAACATCGACTTTTCTTTCGATTTGCAAATTAGACGAAAAAATAAATACATTTCCGACTTAACGGGACACATTATAGGCACATGGCATGTGAAATGAGCGCACCAGGTAAGTAGCTGCAAGTATGACGACACACGTGTGCGCCCTCCCTAACTGCATCACCTACACAGGAATCTGTAATTAGGACATAAATACTTTCTCAGAAAGGTTAAACGAACAGAAAGCAATCATCGCAAATCGAGCAGAACTATGGTTTGCAAATCGAAACATGTTCCCATTGTCACTACATTTGTACGTTTATTACAGTTGTTGATGCGGCAAAAACGAAGCACTTCCAATTTGCTAATGCCAGCGGCGAACATAGACCGAGAATTTCGTCTTCAGCCAGAGAGCGAATTGAAAGAATTAAAAACCAATTTCAACTCAACGAACTTTCGAAGTCTGAGGGCAACTGCAGATGAAAACCAGCACGTGAAAAAATAGAAAAAAAGTGATTAATCGAAGGGGGTAACGCAGTTTCAGCAGACGCCACATGCTAGTTTTATAAATGTGCGCGACAGGGATTGTTCTTTTAAATAGGGCAGGCTTACACAGAGCAAGCCGACGATAAATAGTACACACTTCGTCCAATCGGCCACACTTATTGTGTTCGTATTGTGCAGAAAGTACTTCAAGTTTAAACGTTGAAAACAATGAACACTATCGAGGGCCGGAATCTCACAAAGGGCTAGAATGAAAGGTTGAATATCCGCTTGGCATCCACCAGCCCACCACACATAGGCATAGCAGTCTCAACTTATCGATGTCAGATGACAGACTTTTTGAATGACGCAACCAGTCACGAGATGGAAAATTCAAGATAAAATTGACCTTTCTGTACTTCGAATATGACGATTACACAAAGTCAGTAGTAGATCCAGGAAGTCATCCTGATATGTGCCACATGCCCGGTACAGGAATTCTTCTATGAGGTGTATTTCATTATGTCAACCCGTAAAACTGATGAACAATGCTATTTGCAAACGAAGATAGAGCACTATAAATCTGAGTGAACTAAACCGCCCTCTTTATCATCACTTTTAAAGTAAATTAAACATACAATTAAATTCAAACTTTTTCATGACTCACGACTTTCATGACTGGTAAGCACCCTGCAATGATAAATTTGACCTCCCCTTCCCCAACCGATGGGACCTCACCACATTTTTTCAACTAGGAAAATTAATTGGCCAGCAGGTTTTAGAATAAAACGAATAAGTTTAGCTCTTTCAAAAACAACGAAATATTGCACCACTTAAATGGAGAATGTTGTAGATAATAATTTATTACATTAGTAGTCCCTAATTAATGACTGTGACAATATAATTCAAAACTGAGATACCATTTAAGCATCATGTGAGCTCATATAACTAAACATAACCATAAATGTATTTATAATAATTATATGAAAATTATAATTTAATGTCGTGGCCATCATCTCTCTCTAATACATATAGAAGTGTTTGTTTGTCTGTGTGTGTGTTTATTTGTTCGAGGTTGGCAGATGAACCGTAAGAGTTCGGGGGTTCGTACTTTCTGGATGTCTTCGTATAAAATCTGAGGTTTTAAAACTTCAAAAAAAAAATCTGGTATCATAGAATTTTGCCTTCTCTGGACCCCTACTTTTTTTAGACTTGGACTTTTTCGGAAGTGTTTTAATTTGGTGGCTTCAAAAATTATCAGGAAATTGAAAATCTGAAATTTCCAAAACGAGCTCAATGTACCATATTATTATAACATTTATGTCTGATTTAACGCGGCCACAATATACTTGGATACTGTTTTGTACTCACGCATGTACCACTCAGCCCATTTGCAGCACTGTATCATATCCAAAAGCCCTAAAACTTCAGTTTTTGGAAAATATATTCAGTATTTCTTTTAATTATCCGATTGAATTTTTGAAAACACCAAAATTTTTGTTTGGGTAACACAAACATGAAGCGATGAATTGCAAAAGAATTAGGTCACTCCGACTAAATGCAATATGAGTAAATTTCCGTAAATTTCAGTAACGGCGAGTACGGGACCTCGTAACAATCAGGCACTGTACCGCTAACCATCTATCAACACACGCGCACACGCAGAAGAGAAACCAGTTGTTATTGCTTGTCGGTATGTAAAAATGTCTCTCGCATTTCATTATCAAATTATGAAAATGTAAAATAACTACAGCCAAAAATATCGTTCATTGTCATAAAACACGCATTACTAACCAAACTTTCAATTTGGTGCTCAAGTCTACCTACCCATTCCAAAGAAACATGTATCTACCCGGCATCAAGAAAGTATCTATACCTGCGATTACAACATCGGATACTTGGGTAAAATAATATTTAGCCCGTCTCAAATCGGGAAACCTAAAATGAGGGAAACTAGGCACCAAATAATTCATCTGATTCGTAATAACTTACGTGTACTGCTTTACAGAGCTAGATACTAGTGTTCCTCCATCTAACTCACTTCAGCCAACAGTCTAGATGAGCCGCGAAGCGGGTCAGCTAGTTGATAATATAAATATTATCCCAATTCAATTAGAAATTAATTTAAAAATATGACATTTTGGGGAGATTCGTTTTTTTTTTAACTTTCACAAAAATTCCACACTTCTGAACTTTTAAGGAATTTTTTATCAAAATGGAGAATTTGGTTGTTTTCTTTTTTTCCTAATTTGCTCTCCAGCACCCGAGTCCTGGAATCCGCCCTTTCGAGCATTACTTCAGAGACCTCGGAGAGGCTGTTAGGGCTGTCTTAGCCCTCTTCCCTTCTGCCGAAAAACCGGCCTAGGTCGAAAATTCTGGCGAGTTGCTACGTAGGCTCGAACCAGGGACCTCCGGATTCTGAGACCAACGCGCTATCCACTCGGCCAACCAGACCTCAATTTCAGGGGGTTGGGGGACCTTTTCCTAAAATGGAGGACTCGGAGAACCGGTAGACACCCTACAACATCAATGCTTCCGCACATCGTCAAACGCAGTGGCGTACACAGGGCAGGGGTTGCAGCCCCGAAAAGTCTCAGAAAAGGGGTTAGAACCCTGAAAGCTCAAATACGTAATTTACACTCTTTCAATCGAATTTTATTTTATTTTACAGTCGTTCATTCGTCGTAACATTAGGCCCCGGAGTGTGTGGGGGGGCTGTTGTGACGTCGAATGCATCCTTTTCTGGGCACTAGCACCCATCGCCTTTTCCCACCATTACTTGTCCTTTCCCACTCTTCCCCACAGTATCCCAAATTCCTTCGTAATCTTGTCCACCTTGTAGGTGGTTTAACCTTTTTTTGCTTTTCCATTCTGTAGGTGACCGTTCTTCTGTCACATTTTCCCATTTGTCTATGCCCCTCATCATGTGCCCTACGAATCCTAATTTTGCCTTTTTTATTTTCTCTCCAATATCATTCGAGCCCGTCCTTTCAAGTATTTTTTTCAGACTTATTCTATCTTTGATGCGTATTCTCACAGTACTACTTCTTTTCTAATTTGCTCTCAACCCAAGCCCTGAAATCCGCCTTTTCGAGCATATTTCAGAGACGTCGGGGAGGCTGCTAGTCTTATCCCTCTTCCTTTCAGGTCGGCCTAGGTTGAAATCTTGCGAGTTGCTATGTGAGCTCAAACCCGGAACCTCCGGATTCCGAGACAAACGCGCTATCCACTCGGCCAACCAGACTCCATTCCCATAGTACTACGGAGCATCCTAAAGTGTGTTCCTCTCAAGCTCTCGTATTGTGTTCTAGTCAAAGACCATGTTTGTGCTCCATCACACATTGGTCCGGTATTTTTATTTTTTCCCTTAGTGGTAAGTTACCTTTTAGCATCGCTTTGTGGGCCCAGAAACTTTTCCAATCTTTCGCGGTTTTCGCTTTCAGCTCCAGTTTCCCTCTATTTTCAAAAGCTACCATTTGCCTTGAATAATTATATTCCTCCACTCTTTCGATTTCTGTACCCACCTTCAATTTTCCCTCCTGAGTATCTGACATCAGCTTGGTTTTTGTCAAGTTCATTGATAGTCCCACCATTCTACTTTCGGTATTGAGTTCTTCTGCCATCTCTTGTAACTCCTCTATTCATTACTTAGCGACACAATATCATCTGCGTATCGTAGGTTATTCAGCAATCGACCATTTATCCTTCCCTTTTTTCTCCCAGTTTAATCTCCGAAATATCCCCTCCAGTATAGCAATGAAAGGGTTGGGAGACAAAGGGCCCCCTGCTTCACTCCTTTCTGTATTTCAAATTCCTCTCCCACCCTGTACAACCTTACCAATGCTATTGTTTTGTCATACATTTCCCTCAGTACTCTCACTATCTCATACTGCCCAGTGTTCCACCGAGGCGAATGCTTTATTGAATTCAATAAATAAGAGATATAGCGGCATATTACACTCCTTTGTTTTTTCCACAATTTGATTGACGGTTGAGTAACCTGCTCTATACCCGACTTGTTCCACTGGCTCGTTCCAATCTAAATTTTGGTATAATAATCTGGTTTCTAGTAATTTTCCAAAAAATTTACTTATACTTGAGGATAGGCTAACAGGTCTATAATTTATTCAGGTCACTCCTGTCTGCTTTTTTATACAGCAAAATTATTTCTGATTGATGCCACTGTTTGGGTGTGAATCCTGTTTGCACAAATTTTATGTAAAGTGTGAGTGCATCCGTTAAAATTTTTATTAGTTCGTTCTCTACCCCGTCTGGTCCAGTCGCCTTACCTTCTTTCACATCGTAATATCCTCCAAATTTCTTCGTTTGTAATTTCAGGCGTAATTTCTTCCTTGTTTTCTTCCCTCTCTTCTGTTATTTCTTCTGTCAATTTCTCATCCTTATCCTTCCTAGCATAGTCCTCTTTACCTTCTCTTTTTCCGTATAAAGCTCCTAATGAAATTCCGTTGCCTTTCTTACTATATTATCCTCCCTTTCAAAAAGTTTTTCTTTAGATTTCTTCGTTTTTATGGCTGGGAATAGGTCTTGCCCGTGAGCAAGTGCCTTACATACTTTCCTGATAGAGTCAGTCTTCTCGATTATTTCCCTTATTGCCTCCTGATCGTACGTTCGTACATCTCTCCTTATCCCCTTCCTAATCAAGTTTCCTTAATTCACATAGTTCTAACTGGTCCCACTGGTCTAACCTATCCTTGCTTCTGATCCTTCAATCGAATGCATGAGTGAAAATTAAAATTCTCGACTTAATGGCCCAGCCGTTAGCTTTCCTCAGCCGGCACACATGAGTAGCCCCGTAACGTGACCAATTTTTCAAGAAAAGTAACTTGAGCCTACAGAAACATTAGAAAAAGAGGTACTTGGGATACAACAGCAAGACTGACTTCAAAATTTCAGTGAAAAAGCAAAAATCGCTTCATGTCAAGGAAAACAGCTACTAGAGAGGGAGGCAAACTGTCAGCTCGTGGCAATCCCCCGTGTTCCCCTCCGAACGCCTAGGACCAGGATAAATGATGTCATGTGATACCATGCGGCTACTCGTTTCACGTCACTTCTCCTCCTATCAAAATAGAAGACTTTCGGCGGAATCGTGGACCTTTTTTCCAGACGGGAAACTTTTCGGGGACTCGCGAGACCTTTGGACATCCTGTTTGAGGAGAAATGTTTTCCAATTCCAAATTTTCGAACCTAGTGAAACGTACATACTCGCCACATTACCGCCGACTTCGAGGACCTGCTTTTCGCAAGTTTCGTGTAAAGCCGCCCTACTGCAACGAGTTTCTTCCGTTGTCACGCTTGCACGACGACAATAAGTGGTACGTACATACCATACGTGTACATTCGAGCACCCCATGAATTGTATACATGCACCGTGACCCACACAGTGTCCACCCTCGCCACCTCTCCAGCTCTCTGCGAGGAAGTGTACAGACATACAGTTTATCCATGTGCCCGGTGAGAGTACAAAGTATACGCGGGCCCACTATCCGGAATAAAACAAGTTCAATAACAATGATCGTGGCGGGCATTAATCGACATTTAGAAGGGATTAGGTAATCGGGTATAACTTGCAGTGCTCTCCGTGGAGCCGTGTACCACTCGTGCTCCTCGCATCGCCAGACCGGGGGCATAAATTGATAAAAGAGGTACGCGTCGCATGCGGCTCCGATATTGTACACGTATTTTTACGCCCAAGTGATTAATTAAGACAGTCGAACGCGACTATCAATGGGCTCTGTCTGCGCTACGCGGTTTTCCAGTCAGTCCGAGCAAACCGGTTGGGGTCCTTCTCGAGACGTCGCCGCCGTCGACAATCACGCGCAAGCAGACACTGTACCTTCGAGGAACGAGTACCGAATGAAAGAGGCAATGGCAGTGCGAAGGCTTTCGACCGATTTTCAACTCACTGTAGAATGTTAGAGGATGCGGTAAGACGGGAACTTCGATAGATGGTGTCGTTGCATAATGCGAGCAATGTCGAATTACAAGTTCATGAAACTGTGGGAAAAGAAAGGCTCGATCAGTCCGTGCGTGAACCAGTACTGCTGTAACAGGCAGTGGTAGCAATCCTGCAGTGTCGAGGAGGCAAATGCCCCCTCACAGAAAACTCAAGAAGGAACAACAAGCCCTGGAAAAATTTCGAGATACGTCCGTCGCTTACAACTGAGCGTTTGGTACCCGACTTCGACAGTGTCCACTGTGCCCCTCCAGGCCACACGGTCGTCTGCCAGTCGCGTAAGCTGATGGATCGGCATATTTGTTACCTCTTCCAGCTGATCACCCCGCCGTTTTAGTGACCTTCTTTGTAACCTTTCTCCCTCGACCTTCCCCTGGACGACCAGTTTCTCTAGGTTATCGACCGTTCTGAAGAATTGTACGATCTTGCTGTAGCAGGAGGATGACAGTCACCTCTGCACTGTCAGCTTTTCGAGGATGGAAGCGTTCATTTTCTTTGCAGTCCATGGTATCCGTAACATCCGGCAGTACACCCTCATTTCAAATGCGTTAATCCTCCTTCGATCCTCCGCCTTGATAGTCTAGGTTTCGCAGCCATACCACAAGACTAGAAATACGAGTGCTTTGATGAGCCGTATCTTGGTGGCAAAGCTAATTCCCCTTTCTTTCCAGATAGGGGTGAACTTGACCGCTGCCTCGCGAGTTAGGACGATTCTTCTCATCTCCTCAGAACTACTGCCATTGGCGTCGACCATCGAGCCGTGATACACGAAAGGCTCAACCAGGTCGTATTGGCCAAGCGCGTCGGATGGCTTCAACTTTCCGGCCTTGTCCACAACCATTATCTTGGTTTTGCTAGACCACAACTGCTGCTGATTGTTTCCACTCTTTCGAGGAGCATATTCATTTCATCTTGCGTTGCAGCGCATAACGTGGTGTCATCAGTGAAACTCAAGTTGCTTATCGTGTGTCCTCCGATTCACACACCGACATCCCATCTATCAAGGCCGCTGCTCATGATGTGCTCCCCGTATATATTGAACAGAATCGGCGATGAGATACAGCCTTGTTTCACACCCCTGGCAGACTGAAAATTCTATGAGATTGTGCTTTGAAGCCGTATAATTACTTCCATGTCAGCGTACACATTCCAGATGAGTTCCTCCATGTTAGATATCATCAGTACTAAATACCAGTTGCGATGGAATGGGGTGAGGGGAGGTACAAGGGTAAGAGATACAAAGTATCATCCAGTGGCGTAGCCAGATTTGGTATGAGGGGGGGGGGGGTCGTTTCACTTTTACAACATTACAGGAGTAAAACTTACTATTACCAGAATAAATTTTAATTTTTTCACATTGTCGGCCGATGCCAAGGGGGGGAGGGTGTTCAGACCCCTCCGTAGCTACGCCCCTGGTATCATCTGTTGCCCCCTCCCCTCCACACCTAACTGCGTGGTGCTTATCTACTTTTAGGCGAAAATACAATTCATGTTTTCGGTCGGAGCAACCTCTACATCGGTTTCACGAGTAGAAAATACACATTTTCTGAATAAGTGTGTGCAGAGTCGGAAAAGGTTAAACCGTGTGCACGGGAAGAGAATTTCTTATGGGAATGAACATTGATGAACGAAATTTGAGGTTCTCAGATACCTGAGGCCTCCCCATATTAGCCTAAAAATGATTTTCTTTTTCAAACGTGGGTTTCAAGAATCTATGAATTCATTCCAAAAGTTATTCTTCCCTCTAATTCACTCCTCAGACTCCTCAA
The DNA here is from genome assembly GCA_031841125.1 of Acanthococcus lagerstroemiae. NCBI lineage: Eukaryota > Metazoa > Arthropoda > Insecta > Hemiptera > Eriococcidae > Acanthococcus > Acanthococcus lagerstroemiae. The sequence goes on along the minus strand of CM063111.1, from coordinate 42,334,026 downwards.
GGGGCTCATCCTCAGTTGCTTCAATTTTCCCAATTTTCAAGTTCTTTTAGTTGTTAGTAGGGTTCTCTCAATACATAAATCCATTTCAGGTTCTTTTCTTCCTTTTTCCTTCGTCAAGCTCCATAGAGGATTAATCTTCAAGTTTTTTTTTTTTTTTTTACATGGATAGGATGCTTTTTTTGGGTCGCTAAATTCGTTTCAGGGATATTTTCCCTCTTCCTTCTGCCGGTGACACCACAAGGGGTTAATCTTCAATTACTTTAATTTCCCCCATTTCGAAGTTTTTTATGTTGTTAATAGAGTTTTCTGAGTACAACGAAAACGATAATATGTGGGAAAGAAATTGCAACAATGGAAGGGGCAACTTATTTCGGACAATTAATATCAGCAGTAGATCGTACCGAAGAAGAAATCGAAATAATATCGAAAGCATGGAACAAGTTTTGGTCTTTCAAAAAAATATTCAAGGGTCCTTCTAAAAATCACCGAAAAAGCCAAATTTTCAACAAGTGCCCTGTCCTGTCGTTGACATATGGATGTCAAACTTGGGCTCGAACTGTTAAAATCCTTACAAAAATTGCAACCACTCAAAATTCGATGGCAAACTACTAAAGATCGGAAAAAATATCAAACCTAAAACCAAAGATACCAAATAATGTAGACATAATCAGATACGACAGAAGGATGCAATGGAAGTGGATGGAACACGTAGCAAGGTTGACGGTCTGGGGAGGGGGGGGGGGTAAAAACTTTCGAAGAGTCACAGCAAATAGGGGCGAGTGGAAACGATCGCAGGATACCTATTTTCTTTAAAAGCCGATGATAAACACATGAAATGCCAAAAATATTGTATGCTCAGTGCCGGATTGCGGCGCAAAAATTCCGCGGCATTTGACGACGCGACATTTCTGCACCACATTTTAAAGAATTGATCAAAAATTCGCCCCGTGAGAAAATCGATAATAAAATTCGTTCCGTGAAAAACTTATCAAAAATTCACAATCTCAAAAAAAATCGATGTACTATTCTTTTTAACTTCTTGTAAAATAAAGATAATAAAATTCGTTCCGTGAAAAACTTATCAAAAATTCACAATCTCAAAAAAATCGATGTACTCTTTTTGACTTTTTGTAAAATAAAGGAAGAAAAAACTTTCTTCTGTGATGATTGCTACTAAAAACATTTTTTTTTTCGGGGGAAAAAAAAAATTAGGCAGTAGCGGATACAAAATAATTTCGGAGGAGGGGTCGGAGTGAGGGGGTCCAAATGAAAAATGTCAGAAAAATGTTATAGAATAAAGATAATAAAGAAGTTGCGTTGGTAGATACATTAGATATTTCAGGGATGGGGATCTGGACCCCCTCCCTGTATCCGCCCCTGAACCAAGGTATTGGCACGGCGCGAAAAAACAAGCCGCTTTCAGCGCGAAATACCCTAATCCGGCTCTGTATATGCCATGATATCCTCACTAAAAGGAATTTAATTTTGAATTTTTCCAGAGTCTTTGAATTCGTTTCTGGATTCTTTTCTCCGCTTTCCTCTTCAAGCTCTACGACGAGCCAATCTCGAATTACCCCAATTTCGCCAAATTCCAAGTGCTTTATGTTGTTAATCGGGTTTTCTCAGTCCCTAAATCCTTTCTGGGTTCGTTTCTCTCCTCCCTTCAACCATTCAAGCTCCATAGGGGGCTAACCTGGGATAAATTTGAAAATTCTTCAAGTATATGAAATGCGTAGGGTCTTGTGGGTTACCGACAGCCAGTAAAAAAGATTATCACATTGCGCGATACTATAGAAGTAAATAATATGTAATACATTTAATTTATCTCATATATAAAAACGGATCATTATTCGAACAAGTATACGTAGTCAAATTTCGTTCCTCGTGGTCAATTTCGCTTTGCAAGAATAGGGAAATTACTTCGATAGTCGTTGAAGACTTCTAACAGAAGCTGTTTGTAACCCAAGAAGCCCTGTTTTCAAAACAAACAATGTGAAAGTTGGAATATTCACAAATTATATCTCTTAGAAGCGTGAAAGGTAGAACGGAGAGGGAAAAGAAACCCAGATACGGATTCAGGGACTTGGAAAATCTCACTATCAACGTAAACAGCTTGGAAGTTGGAGGAATTGAAGATTATCTCCTCATGAACGAAGAGAAGGGGTGAAAATGAACCCTGAAACGGATTCGGTGACTCAGAAGACCGTGCTACGATGTAAAGAACTTTTAAACCGGGAAAGCTGAAATAACTGAAGATTAGCCCCCTGTGAAGCTTCAAGGGTTGAGGGAAGGAAGGAAGGAACCTTTGAAATAGATTCAGTGATCCAAAAACCCTACTATCGATGTAAAGAACTCGGAAATTGAGAGATATTGGAGTAACTGGAAATTAGACCCCAGTGGGACCAGAAAAGTTGAGAGGAGAGGGAAAAACCCCTGGAATGAATTCAGCGACCCTTAAAACCAAATTGAAATAGAAAATCTTTTAGACTTTTATGAGGGAGGGGACCTCTAAATATCTGGGAATGCCAAATTCCAAAAATCAATGTTAATTCTAAGGAACTCCTCCCCCTTGCAGCAGGGCCGCATAAGCGATACCTATCCAAAAATTATTCAAGTATATTTTGAGTGGTATAAAAATAAAGAAAAATGTTTTAGCTAAAACGAATAAAATTCGGCTATTCTGTAAGTGAAGCGGCATGCCCCAAATGTTTTTCGTACCTGATTGAATTGAAATCTTGCAGGAATTCTTCCCTTTAAGGAGTGCATCATGAGAATCCCGTTAGTCAAGACTGAGGACTGCTTCGAGAAATATATCAATATATTTCGTGAAATCTGAAGTTACTCTCCCATCCACTAAATGATAAGTGAGAATCTAAAGCCAAACAAGGAAAACGAATGCAATGATTCGAACATTGAATCAGGTCCGTAGCCAGCCATCTGGGGTAGGAGGTGCTGACTGTTTACTAGGGGGGAGGGGGGGCTTAAGGATACACTAGTATATAATGTGAAAATTTCTACGAGGCAGTGGTATAGCCACGGGGGTGGGGGGGCGAATGTCCTCAAGGCACCTGAAATTGAATGTGCAACTTTTCACCTTTAAAACACGTTTTTTCGAAAAATTTTCGTTCGAGCAGTAATTTTACCTTCATTTTCATAAAATAGTCCTCTAATATCGGCGATTAAAAAAAATACCTCAATTATCGACGTTTTCTCCCTTGAAAATCCTACTCCCCCCTTCCCAAGAGTCCCAAATTAGTTAACCAAATTTTTGTTCTAAATTTAAATATTTCTATGATATTAATTCTTTTCATCCTTTTTTTTTTCGTCCAGCGTAATGATGACTTTTTTAATGGTGGTATCTTTGCTTAGAGGGGGCTCAACCCCAGTTTGCCCCCACGGTTACGGGGCTGCGTTGAATATTCGATATCCAAAATCACTACAGAGGAGGCAAATAATTCCTGGTTATTCGTGGTCAGCCTTTCCAGAAGTCAAGTTGGGCAAACATATCGACTCGCTGTAGAATAAGTTGCCGGCTTACCTCGTTGAAGGGAGATCACTGAATTGAAACACCCTGTATCGGAAGGTTACGTGTTGAAAAGTTAAATTATTCAACAGGGACCCAGAATCTTTCGAGCTGACTCTGACTCGGGTCAACTTTTGAATTCAGCTCCAGTTCCCAAAAAACAGATTTTGTCAGTTGGTTCTGCTACACTTAATAGCGTTCATTTTTATCACTAATATCAAATCATTCTGAAAATTTTTGGGTGAAATTCAAAAATTTATTTGGATTTGAGGTTCCTCTAAATTCTGGGTGAGAAAATCTCAAAGAAAATGAAAAAAAAAAGTTTTAAAACCTGAAAAAATATGGTTAGAAAACACGTTTTAAACAAACAAAAAAAAAGTTTTAAAACACATATTTGTTTTAAAACAATAATTGTTCTTTTTCATTGTTTTAAAACATATTTAGATGCAGCTCCAGTAACAAATCTTCGAAAGCTCTAGGTTCGCCAAAAATATGGTTTTCACTTTAACTAGGTTATTTTTATGGTGATGGAAAAGGGCGGAGGGGTGTGGGGGAGGTTAAGGGGGAGAGGAGAGAAAACAAGGAGGCTGATGAGCTGGAGCCACTGTAACTCAGAAACTAGCTCTGGTTCCAGTAAAATTCTGAAATCACCTTCAGCTCCAGAAAATCATGTTTTTCGGTCTCCAGCCTGGTTTCGGCTAAAATTTTTGAAACTGGTTTATTCTCTGACTTCGACACCGATTCCGGCAAAACAATTTTGATGACTTTGACTCAGGCTCCTGTAATTCTAAGGGGAGTTGGGGGGGGGGGGTGGAAAGGCATGAGAGGAAATGAAGTGTACGTGGAAGGGACACAAGAAGGTTCAGGAGCTGGAGTTAAGATCAGAAATTGGCTCTAATAAAATTCTGGAACTAACACCAGCTTCAGCAGATAATTTCTTCAAGGCTCCAGCTCCGACTCCAGCAAGTAATATTTCTCGGGTTTCGGCTCCAGCAAACTTTTTTTTCGGACTCTAGCTCTCTTGGTAAGAGGTCAGCTCCGGGACCCTGTTATTCAACTTGAGGAACTCCGTCTTGGCTCCGGAATTATTGAGAATCTGGCTCGTGTCAATGTATTTGACCTGTTTACCTTCCTGTGCAATAGTGTTCTTTCGTGAGGTATATACAGGAGCCTCTCGAAGAAACTTTATTGGGGTGAGCAGGGGAGAGGAGGATCAGAATTCTTCCAACTTAAAATATCAATTCGCCGCCTAAAAATCCAAGTCCGTCAGTTAACCGGAATGTTTGAAATCGAAAAAAGTCAACACTTCAAATTTTACCCGCAGCGGATCCAAATTTTGTCAACTGCGCGACAGTTTTTCCGGAACTGCCAACTGACAAGGATGTTCAGGGGAGCTGGGGCGAGATTCCTTTTCTTCTTCGGTAGGTCTCAGGTCAGGCTCTCAGTCAGTTAACATCAATCTCAACGCACAGTTCAACCTTCTTGCAATTTCAAGCAGCACAACCTTCATCGCTGACCAGAACGACGAATTCATCGGTGACATCATCGAAGTTGAGTTAGAAGAACAGCGGACAATTACGTATTCGACGAAACACGTTAAATATTATTCATAATTGGTTACGATATCCGCAGATACGGGATCATAGGCAAAGCGAAAATAAAATTATCGTTGTACGCCGATATAACGAATTCAATTAAGGCACCGGGCACCCTTCGATATACCCAGAAGGAAAGGGAAACCTACAGAGGGCAATAAACCGTTGTTACACAATGTGCACCGTATGTACACACTAGAAATGCATTAAGCACAAAAGGGTGGGTAGCAAATGCATACGGCGCGGAAAACTTCCAATATCCTAGCCGGACATGCGTTTATTTCCGACCAAACGGATTTCTTCCGAGTTCAACCAGCGTCTTCGTTCGAGTTTCAAAAATTAATTCGATAGCCCGAAAAACTCATTACACCACCGAAGGTAGTTCCGACTCATCAAGTAAAATTTCCAGGTTACTCTGCGGTGTCGCAGGGGTAAGCGTTACACTCAAAACAATACCAAAACCGAACACAACGCCCTCAAAAACTTCCACTGCAATACCACTAACGATAATTTTCGCTGACTCGCTATTTTTAATGTTGCTGTGATTCCCTGTGACACCGCCGGGGTAGGGGTTACTTTTAAAATATCAAAAATAAATTTTACGCCCCGAAGCAGTGGCGTAGCCAAGGGGGCTGAGGGATTAGGGGTATGAATCCCCCCTCCTGAGATGAGAATTTTTATATGCTCGCAGTATCACAGTAAGTGTGCAAAATGAAATTTAAATTCAGATGCATAATTGAAGTTAGAAAAGCACAACATACTGATACGTCAATGTCAAAATATACAGTTCATATTAGGCGTACTCACTAAACATTTTGCCCCCCCCCCCGGAAAAATCCGGGCTACGCCACTGCCCGAAGAATCCGTATTTCGATACAACTGAAAGCAGTTTTTGCACATCAATAATTTTCGAGATTATGGCTCCCTGCAGTGCCATATAATTAGAGCGTTAGAGGTCACGCTGAAAACTGGACTGAAAATGAATTTTGCGGTTCAAAAACCTATTATATGATGTAACTGATGCCAATTTACAGACCAATATTTCAAACTTACTGGGTGACACCCTGATCAGACTTTTAAATTTATACTTTTAATATCAGAATTAATTCAATTCACAACTGAAATAATTTTTTTTTTTAATTCATAATTTTTATCATCCTGTAATCCTTATTTCAAGGCAGGGGGTGACAGTCAGAATAACATCAAAATGGAATTCGACATGTTTGAATACTTTGGTATGACATATTTTACTTGACTTAATAATTATTGATGATTAATAATTAATGAAATACACCTACTTAGCACTAAAAAAACTTCGTGTGAAATAAAGCCAGAAAGGGGATCAAAGCGACGCCATTTTATGACAAGGTGGTATTATTACGGGGAATGACGTATACTGCTTCGTATGTACAATTTCTCGGAGAACATTTTGCAGTTCTATATTTCTGTGATAGGGCCAATACTTTTCAAAAAAACCCATAACAGAGGGTGTCCACCAATCTCGAAAAATAAAATTGGAGGACTTTTAGAGAACTTTGAGGGGCCTCATCATCTGATTTTAGGAGACTCATCTCCAGTATTCTGTAGCCCACTTTCAATAACTCGAATTTCTTAAGGAGGGGAGGGAGATAGGCTGGTCCAAAATCAGGCTTTTTGAAAAAGCTACTCTGCTAATGGATAAATTTGTTTTAGTGGGTGTGAAAACAGTCCAGCTGAAATATTTTTGGAATTGAAGAATATTTAGGAGTCACACACGCAGGCAGAAGTTTAACATCAACAAAATCTGCAATTTTAAAAAATCTTACAAGTCAAATTTTGTTCTAATAATAGTTAGGCTTAAGAAAACTATTCTATATTAAAAAGTACCAGTACAGAACTGTCGAAAAAAATTTCAAAAGTTACTGCACCGACTTTAATTTTAGGAAAAAAGTGAGCTGCAATAATTACTGCCCAATGAAATACAAATACATGTAAATGTGTAAAACTGTATTTCCATAGTTTCTAAGAACTCTGAATCCATTCTCATTTCGCACCCGCCCTTCAACCTAAAGACTTCGCCAGGAAGTGAGGACTTACTAATTACGAACATTCACTTAAAATAAATCTTTAGTAAGGTTTGTCAAGTTGAGGATTTTATTCCTGAGGTCTTTTATGCTTCTCTCTACACATGTTAATCCGCACGAGCCTATAACCTGAAATTTTTAAAATCACGAAGGTAGGCTTCAAATATACAAGTAACCTCGCTACTCAAGGAGAGTCAGCAAGAAAGCTTGCATTTTGACTCTTGACAGTCTTGAACAATCAATTTTCATGTTTTGTATGGAAATTAATAAATAATTACCTATCGATCACATTCGATCCTGATAAATAAATAAACTTGGCGGCAATAATAATTGTATTTTTTCATTAAAAATTTCTATGGAAATTTATATCAACAACACGAATGCACTCTGAAATCAATTCAATTTGGAAGAGAAGGAAAAGAAAAGTGACTGCAAGAGGCCGACACTAAAGACTGGGATTTTCTAAGGCAGTAATGCATTTTGACTCCCTTATTTTCTTATATCTTAAGCAAATAGTTCCTTGTTGACCCCTTGGTGGATTCTTCAGGAAGGATGAGGGACGGACGCAAGATATCCTCAGAAATATATTCAGAGGGTCCAAAAACCCAGGAACCTATTTCATGTTTTTTTATATATTTTCATTTTGTCGCTGCGATCAATAATATTTGAAGCTCACTTCTTTTCAAAAAAGAAAGCGGGCGCAATGACCCCTGGGCATTCCCCCCCCCCTCGAAAATGCTGTACAGGTACTTCATTGTAAGAGGTCTGGTTGGCCGAGTGGATAGCGCGCTAGTCTCAGAATCCGGAGGTCCCGGGTTCGAGCCCACGTAGCAACTCGCCAGCATTTTCGACTTAGGCCGGTTTTTCGGTCAGAAGAGAAGAGGACTAAGATAGCCCTTACAGCCTCCCCGATGTCTCTGAAGTAATGCTCGAAAGGGCGGATTCCAGGACTCGGGTTGAGAGCAAATTAGAGAAAAAAAAGAAGGTATTTCATTGTTATTGCACAAAAAGTAATTTTCTTAAGCCGAACAATTTTTAAACATAGCTAGTCTAGCTTCTTTTTTTTTTCAGTGAAATTCCCTAACTTTTCCCTAAATTTTCCAGACAGATACGTTTTAGAGCGGTCCAAAAGTAGCTAAATGAAGTTATAGGGCGTGCGAAAAGGTGCGCGCTACATTCAAATTTTTGCAATATTATTACAAAGAATAAAAACATAAAAACAAAACTAAGATATAAGGATCAAAAAAACTGTCACCCACTGGTGGGTGACACTCCATAAACCAGTGTATTTGCGCTATCTCGTGAAGGAAGCGTGATATAAAAAAATTAATAATATAAAAGTTGTTCCTCTTCACTGATTGCGTGCGATTCCGCACTACAAAATTGTCACCCACAGGTGGATGACAGCCGTTGGCTCATGGGATCCTCAGGGAGCGGGATACCTATCTCCCACCAAAAGGCGTTGGGCATGCGTCTGGGACTTCGCATACCAAGTTTTCAACCGGGTGATACGTCACTGTTTGGAATGCCACACTAAAAAATAGCACAGCACTTAACGTGTTAAACAAAAACGCCACAAAAAAGCTTTTTTGAACAACGTGGGGGGGGGGAATCAATTATTAGTGTATGTAATGTGTAGTATCAATGGGCAGACTAAGATCTAATTTTCTATTTCGGCTGTGCGGTAATTCAACAACATTTTCTCATTTTTGAATGGGGGAACTTCATTAGGCTCTTTTAAAGATCAGGGTACACCTTATTTTGCAAGGTTTTTTGAACGAAGTTCGTAACCCTCTAATGTTTTCAGGAGGGAACTAAACTGTTGGGAGGAGTCTTAAGTTACAGACTGAGTTTGAAAAACAAGAGGTTGACAGCCTAGGACGTTCTTACTTCATAAAAAAACCTTCATTTTTTATGTTTACCATGTTCAGAAATGTGGTAGATGATTATCTGAAATAAATTCATTATTTTCACTTGTATTTTTTAAAATACTCCACTTTTGAATTTTGTGGGGAACTTATGGAGGACTCCGGGGCCGGCAGACACCCTATGGTCTCAATGCGACCAAAAAGTAATCACCTGGCGGGTACACTCTCGAATGTACAGTGCTGCCTACCAGGATACACCCGGTCGCATGAACTCTTGATTCAACGAACTTCCCTTTTGCAAACTGCGCGAACACGTGCCCGCGCCACTACTCCGCGGGACGCTTTTTATCAACCCCTTGAGCGTACAGAGTATATAGGTACCTTTTTCGTCAAAGGTGCATACGATCTTGAGCATGTGCTACACAATCAACGATAGCATATAACACATGTGTCACATCTTGCCCGATTACCTGGTCGAACATAATTTTAACGCGTATGCCGAAAATGAAATCTGGTTTTGCGTGATTTCGGAGAGGGGTTTTAATCAAAGAGAGTGAAAAAAGAGAAAAAGGTAAAAGACAAGAAGAAAACCCTAATATAGCGACCAAAGTGAGGTTGCTATCTCGAAGAAGGAACAAGAAGAAAAAAAAAGGATGAATGAAAGATACGTTAAGTTTTCGTGGCGTGAAAAACGGTCGACTGGGAGAAATGGGCTCCAAGAAAGGGAGCGCCGAAATGTTTCTTCAACAGAGGGTGACAGGGCGAATTAACGACATCGCGACCATAATTAAAACATACGATCTTAAGTTCATCTCAAATATAGGTCGCCTGGTGTAAGGACAGTTTTCTAGTACAGGTTTGGAAATACTCTGTGCTTACGCCAGGTAATTTGGCGGTACTTGAATGTAGATGCTTTTGTTTTGAAATTTCGACGGACCATTTCAATATCTACGGAAACGAGTGTCAGTGATCTCAGAACCGATAAAACGAGAGTAGCAGTGCCAGTACGGAAAAAAATTTTGAGGGAAGAGGGAGGAAAGTAAAAGGCCAAAACGTCGACTAAAATTCCTAAAAATTTTACTAAGAAGCAAAAAAGGTTCTCCCTTCCCCAGTTTTGCAGCCAGGCTACTGTATTTCTCGAAAATTCCAAAACTACCGACTCGGAAAACAATTAGGGTAGCCCCTTCCCTCCTCCTCGTAGCCCAGACCCTAGACATTTGTACGAAGAATTGGAGAAGAATCCTGTATTTTATTATTATAGTGGAGAATTGATGAGTTCGGAATAGCATAAGGATCACTTTGAAAATGAGCCCCATGCTAATAGCCCCACTTGGATCCACAGGGCAAAGGTTGACGTTTACACTGTATCCTGCCTAATGTGACCTCACGTAAGAATCTGTTTTGAGTAGCAATTAAAGCTCTTTGAATTACCACTAAAAAAGGTCTCTTGCAAATTTTCCATAAAACCCCGGTTCAAAATCACCCTTTCCATCAGGCTAGTACTTATTAATTTTATTATTTTTTCAATTGGTTTTTTGGTCTTACAAAAAAGTCGTGTATTTTAGTGTAAAACCCCAGAGACCAAAATTTTTTGTAAAAAAAACAACAAAAAAACTAGGTGGTGCGCCAAGGACGTTGAAGTTTGACACAGGATTCCTCGTTTAAAACACCTTAGAAGTAGAGTTGTCCAAAAGAAAAATTGATCCGACCCAAAAAATTTGGTTGTTCTTAACATAACATAGGACTCGACAAGAAGTTGTCTAAAAAAAATCATGTAGGGGGCATAGGGGGCTCCAAAATAGGTCTTTTGGGTGATTTTTTGATGAAATTACGTCGTTTACTTAATGTTAAAAGCAAATAATAAATATCTCGTGACAATATATTCGCATGATTTTCTAATTTGCTGAACTCACTTGTGAGGTTCTTCAGACACACCTCCGCCCCTATAGAACCCACAGGGGATTAACACATGAAAATTGAGGATGATAGCTTTCAATGTATCGATTATAGGGTTTATTGAGTTTATAAGCTCATTTCTAAGGCCATTCTAGTTGTAACTCTTACCCAGGAACCTCCACAGGGAGCCAAAACAGTCGAATATGTGAGCTTGGGTTGCAGCTGAATTACCCAACAATGAACTCAGAGGCGCTAAAAATCTTACATATAATATTTTTGATACCCACACATTCAACTTTCAATTTCAGGTTCCCCCTGCGGAACCTTCTGGGTAGAGGTTACAGCATAAATGGCCTTAAAAATTAACTCGACAACTCAAGAACCTCTATAATCGAAATATTGAAAATTACTATCCCCAATTTTCCAGTGGAGATCACTGTGGATTTTAAGGGAAGGGGTTTCAGGTTACTTTTATTTAAATTTAATCTTGATGAAATTCTTTTTCGAATTTTCTTAACTTCCCCCTCGTCACTGGTTTCAATAACATATCTACAAGTTACTGTAAATTTTCAGCTCAATCGACTGAGTTGAACATGACATTTTGAACCAAAAATTTTTTTCCTTGGATCAGAATTGTATTACAGATTTGTTGTAATATAATATGTCAACGGGCTATACACTGACTTGGCTTCAAAATTTGGATCAATGGTTCCGGTGAGTAGCTTCAAAAGGAGGGAAGTGAAAAAATTAAATTCGACATCGGGGTTGATTTATGGGTTTTTGAGATAAGTGAACTTGACTTTGAGGGTAGTTTGTACACCTTGAGATTATTGCTAAATTCGATTTTGAGAGTAGTTTTTACAGGGTGTCTACAGAAATTGGAAAGTAAAAATGAAGCACGTTTTTAAGACCCTTTGCAGGACTGTAGCCGGCATATTTTCCATCTCATCACCGAGTGTGCAAATCTTTTCTTTTTGGTTTCCAATTGTTTTATCCCCTTTACCCCCCTCCTTTTTGCTCCTCTACTTTCCCTCTTATTGTGAATATATGCAGATCCTGCGCTACACTTTTTAAGGACCAATCATGGGAATCGCGAAAAATTTATTTTTGAGTATTTCTAACAAAAATGAAGGATTTTTCAATTTTTTTCAGCATTTTTAGGATTGTCAGGACCTACTTTCCAAATTCATGACTTAAAGGACTTTTCAGTACTTGTAGACACCCAGTTTTATGTCCAACCCTCGCTCTCTGATACCAAATATTGCTCATTTTTTCAAGATGGTATTCTATTTGTAAATTTTTAAAGTCACTAAGCCCGATTCTGGGAATGGTTTGTAGATCCCGCCATCAAGTGTACAAGGAAACAATCAAAACCAAATAACAATTAATTTTCCAGGAAAGTCGATTATCATTTAGTTTTGACTCCAACTGAAGCTACCACATAAGTCAGATCACTCTCAAAATCAAGTTCACTGTCTTTGAAAACCTATTATAAATGTACTACTATGTATTTTGAATAAATAAACAAAATTTATTGCCAACTCCCTTTAATGACACTTCAGGAGGTTAAATGTAAAAAATTACCTTCAAAATCGAATTCAGCAGCATTTGAGCAACCTCTATGAACCCTATCTCAATTTCATATTTTTCATCCTCTCCCTTTCCTTTTTGGAACCCCTTCCGAGACCACTGACCCAGATTATAGAGTTAAACAATTTTATACTTCATCAGCACCACATGACTTGCTGACATCTATAAAAACAAATATTCAACACAACTGTAGGCTGTCAAAATTCCTATACATTTTTATAAAAAGGGAAGTGAACATGCAGCACATGTTCCCCTTACCCAATCAAGCTGAAATATCGCAGGAGTTTTTTCATATTTTATTGACATCTATTTACGAAAGAACCAAACAGAAATTCCCATGATCCAACACAACGAACACAACGACCACCCCAGTGGAGATGCAGTTAAAAACCTTCAAAAAAATGGGTTCAACCAATTCCAAAAACTATAGAAACAGATGGTCATGTGACATTTATTTGATCAACATTGAATGAAGATCATTTCATCAGTAAACTTCAGTGAACGCTGTCCGTAGAGAGTTTCAAAATAAATGGTACTCCTTCAACCGGGTGAGTGGGCAATCAATCATGACATTGCAGATACGTTTTGCCTACTCTAATTTCTCAAAGGGGCTGAGACAGTACCAACTGATGAAGTGACTTGCTTTTCTATATTTCACGATCATGGCAAATATGTAGAATGGTGGAAAGATAAAACAGACTAAATCATTAAAAAAAATAATCATCAGAACTAGAACAATGGAGTGTTTACTAATGCTCTTTTTACTCCAGAAGAGAAGGAAATTATGATTGTTCTCAGGGACGAAAATACTATAAATAAAAAACTGTATCCAAGAAATAGGAATACGGAGCCAAGAGGAATGGGGAGTTTAAGCACTAATCGATCGTTTTCCGTGAAAAATGTACAGGGTCAAAAAGTTATTTTTACCAAAAATTTCACTGTTTTTCTGAGTAACTTTTATCGAAATTACTTTCGTAAACACATGTTGATCCGTTAACCATTTTTGTTGCCAAAGTTATTTCATTATAATGAATTCCACCATTCCACTTTCAGTAGAAAAAAAGAACGAAGCAAATAATTTCATTCAAGGATAATTTCTCAGCTCCTTCAAACTGAGAGTAGGTCACATTCTGTCAGTACAAATTACTGCCACACCGGGTCAGACAAGGATCACATCCTGAAACACCATACTTGGAAGTTTAGATTAATGTTACACAAATCATAAGGGTCGCAGTTTAACCGAAATCTCCTTGGAGAAACGTATTTTGCTCTGAGATACTAGGCACTGCTTTGATATACGGGTTCCAAGCCCAAAATTCCAGAACTAGAGCCAGAATTCGAAAATCAAACAATACGATTTTAACAGTTTGAAAGCCGACAAATATGATCTCAGGTTCATTGGTTTCATCCACTAATCGAACCAGAACAACGCTTCGTTCCAAGAAGTCTGAATTTCTAAAGCCGAAAAATTGAATTATTTTCATGAGGACCACGTACGATGTCCCAAACAGAAGTGAAGAAAAGCACAAGTAATAATGTGACATCTAACAAAATCAACGATTTGCTAGCTGCATTTGAAAACCAAGACTCATTTCCTGTTTTCCAACAGTAACCAAACAAAAATATTTCATTTTACCCTTATTCGAATGATAAAAAACGTAAACCAACTGCGTCAATGTACCAGCCCCCCCCCCCCGAAAAAAACGGGGCACTTTAAATCACTAACGTTGTTGCATTCTACACGTGCTCTAATCCCAAGACCGGTTTTTTCAGGAGGTGCATATTATTACCTATCCACAAAATAGGATCTCCATCGGAACGGTTTTCGGTCGTTGCCCTGTATTTTTCGTTTTCGTACCCATTTTCAACTCACCCTTTGATTTTTTCTAGCTTTTAATGGCACAGGCCTGTCTTAAAACCCGACAGCGATTATCCTCGTTTACACAGAAATGATTTTTCAAAATCCATACAAAACCAAATCTTTTAGAAATATATTGGAGCTAAATGTACACAGCTGCATATTTCTTAGCTCTTCCCTGATAATTCGGTCCAATCAGTAATCAAGTTTTAAAAGAATTATCAGCAGACACTACTGATAAGATAACGCGACAGAAAAAACGCAGAATTTCGTGCAAAAAATGTACCAGTTTTGTATTAGTTTTCAATGATTTCAAGAACAGAAATCCATTGCAGATGAAAACTTAAGAGTGACGAATACAGGACTGATTAATTATTGGATAGAATGTCAGTTAGGAGGCATATGTTTCGCTCATCATAAATGAAATAAACGAAAGTAGCCACGATGAAAGTCCAGCACCTGCAAACAGGGATACACATCTAGAATTTGGACAGCTACAACTGTGTTCTGTACCATGCCCCTCATTTTATAGTTCAATTATGTAAAAATTCTCAACCAACAGGTTCGCTGCCGACTCAGGGGTGCGTGTGTTAAGGGCCACCCACTCAACTACTGTAGTCACATCTTACAATAGGAGAGTCCCTTCATTAAAGCATTTACATCACATGGTATGTGGTACATACTAGATCACCACACATTCGTCTATAACCTAGATACCTGGATACACTCTACCAGTAACTGCCCTCACTCATCTTCGAAGTCGCTATCAATGATTTCTTTTTGAAAATTCACACGTGTGAAATTGCACATCGCAATGATGATCACCGGTGCAAGAAGTAATCCCAACTATATGTAGGTGGTTTTTCGGTATAACTCCCTGCACAGCTAATCCAGATCAATCGTATGATCTAGCAGCACACTACATTAGAGCAGTCCTTCAACAGGTGAATACTGAACTGGAATAGCTCTAGATCCTCAATCTCGCAATCTAACAGCAAGTTACATATTTGTTCTCAAGCAGGGTGGCCAGTTTTTTCCCCGAAAAAATTTCCTGATTTTTCCGTCCATTTCCCAATTTTTTCATAACAAACAAATTATTTAAAAAAAAAGGTGTTCAATTGAGTCTGACAGAGAAAATTGTACAGTACTCTCACATCATAAAATTTTCTTCAAAATTCCCTGACTTTTTCGATTTTCTTTCAAAACTTCCTGACTTTTCTCTGACTTCTCCAGGTGTGCTCACATTCCATGACTTTTCCCGGTTTTCCAGAAACTGGTCACCCTGTCAAGACCAGAGTTTCGTACACCAATCAGATTGCTAATATATAATAATCTAGAAAGCAACTGACAAAAACAGGCATTCAACAGGTGAATACAGACTAGAACAGCTTCACTTATCACAGTTCAACTGTAAGTTAGTTTTCCCGAAGATCAGTTATATTTCGAGAACCAACGAAATTTTTTATCGACAATGATTCAGAAAGCAATAAAGAGAAGCCATTAAACAGATGAATGCCGACTGGAATAACTTCCAACACTCAATCTCAGCCCGTTCACAATTCACTTGTTCTCAAGATCAGTGATATCCCGAGTATTGTCCAGATTTCTGATCAAGAATGCTTCAGAAAGCTATAAACTAAAACAGCCATTCAACAGGTGAGAAATGAACAGAGCAGCTTCAGACACTCTCTCGCTCTCTCTCTCTGTTCCGCGACGAAAGTATTTATTTACTTCATGTTTTCTTTCTATTAACAAAATATCTCGATCTGAACTTGAGATTCAAATCAAATTCATCAATTCGAGATGCCGCTTACAATATTTACACTAGCTCTGAGTCAGCGAACATAATGAACATTCAACATTCAATCAAATTTATGCTCCCAGTTAAAGGGCACATATATACTCTAGTGTGGATACTTACCAGATACTTCTGTCTTCTGCGGCGTACTATCGTTGCTAGAAAACACCAAGTTTCTTCTGATGTGAAGATTCGATCCCAAATTGACGGACAGTGTCGACATAGGAGAAATACCATATTCTGACAGAAACGGATTCGAACACGGTGAGAGTTCATGCTCGTTGAAAGAGGACATCTTATTTTCCTAATTTGGGCGACACGAATTTCGTATACGATTTACAACTGTTGTAATGTTCTGAAAATTCAGAGAACTGCGTTAATTTGTTGCGTGCATTGAAAAGTAAGAGACCCGATACAAGTAATTTATTTGAATTCGAGTAAGTTTAAATACTGATAATTCATTATAAAACTCGCATCCTAAAACTAGAACTGGGTCGCTTGGAAATCAATATTTCGAGTGCTCAACAATCGCCTCCATCAAAGCAGAAATTAGATTACGTCGAAACGCAAATAAAAATCATATTTCAAAATAATAATCATGATTTTGAAATGCTAATTTCTGAAGACTAAAATGTGGGAAGGTTTTCGAAAATTGAAGGCATTTTTCGGGCTGATTTTCCACCAATTCGAAGATGAACTTGTTTTGGAGAATTAATAAAGTTTGATGTCATCCCACTGGCATCTACTTATGGGCGTAAATCAATAGAGGATGCATTAAATATACAATGCCGGCTTACTTTACGGACTCGTGATACTGTCTCATATTAACACTAACACCTGTACAATACTTTACATACGAAAGGCATTAAATTACTGTCTACTGCACTTCCATTCTTAAACAAGTGATCGAGTAGCTGTGAAAGAGAATCAGAAGCATAGATATGACACTCACCAACAGGCACAACTCTTGCCTAGATCACTACCAAAAATGCGCATTTCTAAAACCACACCAATGATTTCAAAAGACAATATTTAAATTTAAAACCTTAACTAATAATTAACTAAAATTATTCATGAATTTGAGCGGCGAAGTGAGGGAACGAAATGAATACTGATAATTGATAACAGCAACGTTAACTGATTCTGATCTCTGATATCCATTTATTCAAGTTGAATTCAAAATTCAGATGTACGTGGTTTGAAAATTTGAAATAATTTCGGAATCCAATCCAGAAGTCGTCAAGCTTGTAAATATAACGACGCGAAAATGAAATACATGAGACGTAAGAATTAGAACATCAGAAAGTACTTTAATTGAAAGTATTTCAAACGCAGCTGAGGCTTTTATAATTCCAAAGTCTGTGTGCTATAAACTATTTTTTGTTTTCCAGGTCGAATACAACTGCACTTCAACAAAATGATTCAGAATTAGAACCTTAAACTACCATTATATTAGATCTCTTTTCTAAGACAACATATTATCATGTGGTATCAATCTTCCCGCATGGAAAGCTCAATATTTTGCTTTCCTGGTTCTAATCTTCACATTTTATATTTCTTTCTTCCATGACCGTGTTCTCGATGTTCGCCACGCAAAGTTCTCTGTCAACCGTAGTCAAATTTCGTGAAATGTTGGGAGAGTTTCACCGAGAAAGGAGAATTAATACCTCTTACGGATGTGTTTCATTTTGTGAACTGTGAATTAAAAACCATCTCTTCTACGAATATAGTGAAAAATGGTAAGAAGCTCTTATTTGCTTTCTAATTTGTTGATTTGGTTAATCTAGTTGACCGAGCTGGTAATGCACGTGTGCCAGTTAGATCGATTCATTACTGTAAATATTTGAGTTTCTGGTATGTCTATGCACTAATTTTACTGATGAAGTTGATTTCGATTATTACTTTCAATTATGACTTCGCAGGCTGTGGCGGCTATCGCTAGACCACTCGTAACCGTGTACGGTGACAAGGATGAAGACACAGGTACTCAGTTAACTTTGCCTGCTGTATTTAAAGCCCCAATCAGACCGGATGTCGTTAATTTCGTGCATCAGAATATCGCTAAAAATCATCGTCAGCCTTACGCCGTGAGCAAGGATGCTGGTGAGATATTATTTGTATGATCCTGCTTGTGTCTGTACACGTAGGAGTCCTACTTTCTTAGTTCATAGGTAGTTGAAGTGTGATCTTAAGTAGTGTCCTAAGCCCCTTTTTTTACTCGTGTGATGAAGAAATGCACTTTCGTAAAGCTTATAATCTAATTTTTTAATTCAGTGTATCGGTGAGGGTGTAACCGATGAACGTTGAGTACAATGTGTTCTCGTCTTTGTTCGTGAAGCTGTTTTACAAAATTTTGTATCTATCATTGGATCATTGCATTTTGAACGTTGAATACTACCGAAATTCGTCTTGATCAAATGTATTATGTGCAAATGCTTGATGTTTAACTTCCCTGTTAGGTCATCAAACGAGTGCTGAATCATGGGGAACGGGTCGTGCTGTAGCGCGTATTCCTCGTGTTCGTGGTGGCGGTACCCATCGTAGCGGTCAGGGTGCGTTTGGAAATATGTGTAGAGGCGGTAGGATGTTCGCACCCACTCGAGTTTGGAGACGCTGGCACCGTAAGGTGAACACGACACAGAAACGTTACGCTACTGTCAGCGCTATCGCCGCTACTGGGGTTCCGGCTCTGGTTATGGCCAAAGGTAAAAAATTTGGTTCTTGAAGAAGAGTTGAACTATCACGATGACGTTGTGAAATTTATTGATGTTTCGCAACAGGACATTTGGTGCAAGATGTGCCGGAATTCCCATTGGTTGTTACTGACAAGATCCAGGAATACACGCGAACCAAACAAGCAGTTTCATTTTTGCATCGTATTCGCGTGTGGAAGGATATCAATAAGGTACTGAAAGCTGAACGAATGATGTTAAGGATTTATGAGCTTCTGGAGTGACAATCGTTTTTCAATGTATTTATAGGTGTACAAATCTAAACGATTACGAGCTGGAAAAGGTAAAATGAGGAACCGTCGTCACGTTCAGCGTAAAGGACCATTGATCGTTTACAGCAGAGATAAGGTAACTACAAAAAATTTCGGTTTCAATGTATTTACGAATATAGATGTATTGTGTTGTCAGGTTGATATAACTTGTCGGTTATCTTGATAAAAGTTCGGATGATGATATCTTCACGTTTTTCAGAGCATTGGGTTATGAATTAACCGTGATTATAATGTATTTTCTGATGAACTGTTTTCACATCGTGGGGTGATGACATCATTCATTAGTGTTTCGTTGATCAGCTGTCTAAGAACAATTTGAATATCTTCACATTTTTAGAGCATTGGGTTATGAATGAGTAGATTGATTATGGCGTTTTTCGATGGTCACTTTTTGTCGAGCAGTTGACATTCGTGATTTTTGTAATCTTTCGTGAACAGATTTAGATGATGATATCTTCACGTTTTTCAGAGCATTGGGTTATGAATTAACCGTGATTATAATGTATTTTCTGATGAACTGTTTTCACATCGTGGGGCGATGACCTGCATCATTCATTAGTGTTGACTTGGTTAGCTGTCTAAGAACAATTTGAATATCTTCACATTTTTAGAGCATTGGGTTATGAATGAGTTGACTGATTATGGTGTTATTCGATGATTACTTTTACGTCGAGCAGTTGACATTCGTGATTTTTGTAATCGTTCGTGAACAAATTTAGATGATGATATCTTCACGTTTTTCAGAGCATTGGGTTATGAATTAACTGTGATTATGATGTATTTTCTGATGAGCTATTTTACCTCGGTGAGCTATTGGTATATTTTTAATTTGTAGTCGTTCAAGTGAACAGGTGTAGATGATGACATTTCATATTTTTCAGAGCATTGGGTTATGAATTGACCGTGATTTTAGTAGTTATATCTGATGCTTGAGTGGTGGGAGCCATTTGGGGTTGAATATATGTGGATTGACTAAGTGAGATGAAGGAAAATTCTGTTCAACGAGTTGAATATTCTAATCACCTACGGATATCTCTCAATTTTCTGTTAATCTTTAAGTCTTAATTTTCTAATGAACATTTGCTAGCATGCACATAATAATGTCCGCATAGTTTCCGTCTCCTACGGTTATCGTGTACTGAACGTGTGCTATAGGAACAGTTTCTTCAGGCGTTCTCTCTCACCGTAATGTAAGTGAGGTTGAGGTGCAATTGAAACTCACAATCGTTTTAAAATGAGTGTTTTAGAGTGGATCAAAGAGAAACTTAGTCGTGAATGATGATGATCTAATGGTTTACTTGGTCTGTGTTACTGATACATATGACAGATTCATCTTTTCTGATATTCAATTGTAACGCAAGTTCGTAGAGTGTCTATCCCGAAGTGTTCATTTTGTTATTCTTGTCAGTGATCAAATGTGGAGTATCTTTCACTGTCTGTATTTTTCGATGATCTGTTGGTTTCTCTGTTTCGAGTTTCAAAGAGTTACCAGCAAGCACATAATAATGTCCACACAGTTCTCGTTTTCTGCGGTAATCGTATATCAGACGTGTGCTACAGGAATAGTTTCTTCAGGCGTTCTCTCTCGCTGTAATATAAGTGAGGTTGAGGTGCAATTGAAACTCACAGTGGTTGTACTCTAAAACTTGTTTTCGAAATCATCGAGAGATTGACCCTTTCTGAATAATGATGTAATGATTTACTTGGTCTGTGTTACTGATGTATGAGAGCATGACAGATTCCTGTTTTCCTGTTCGTAATGCAATGTAGTTGAAGATTATTTGTTGTCATATATTGATTCAGACTTGTCAGATCGGTGGCGCGCTAGTATCGCAACTCTCTCTTATCAATAATTCTATGTAGGTAAAATGGATCTGAACATAGTTTGTACGAAGATTAATAAGAACTGCAGGCTGTGTGTGTGTTAGTAGTAGTGCGTGTAACAGCGTTCCGTAGTTTGCTCTTGACGAGTCCGAATTCGTACCTGTGAATTTTGGAAATTACTTGTCTATGCATTCGAGAATTCAAGGTCCTCATCGAATAGTGGCCAGCTTGCACATAATAATGTCCACATGGTTATCGTTCTAT
Source organism: Acanthococcus lagerstroemiae (assembly GCA_031841125.1). Taxonomy (NCBI): domain Eukaryota; kingdom Metazoa; phylum Arthropoda; class Insecta; order Hemiptera; family Eriococcidae; genus Acanthococcus; species Acanthococcus lagerstroemiae. The sequence goes on along the minus strand of CM063111.1, from coordinate 42,312,743 downwards.
GCGGTAATTGTGTACCATACGTGTGCCACAGAAAACCAGTTTCTTCAGGCGTTCTCTCTCACTATAACATAAGTGAGGTTGAGGTGCAATTGAAACTCACAGTGGTTCTACACTAAAACGTGTTTTCGAGATCATCGAGAGGTTGGCCCATTCTGAATAATGATGTAATGATTTACTTGGTCTGTGTTACTGATGTATGAGAGCATGATAGATGCCTTTTTTCCTGTCCGTAATGCAATGTAGTTGAAGATTATTTGTTGCCATACATTAAGTATGTTGATTCATACCTGTGAATTTTGGAAATTACTTCTGTTGTCTGTGCGTTCTAGGATTCCAGGCCTTCTTCAAATAGTGGCCAACTTGCTCATGATAATGTCCACATGGTTATCGATGTACGCGGTAATTGTGTACCATGCACATAATAATGTCCACATGGTTATCGTTATATGCGGTAATTGTGTACCATACGTGTGCTACAGTAAACCAGTTTCTTCAGGCGTTCTCTCTCACTATGTCATAAGTGAGGTTGAGGTGCAATTGAAACTCACAGCTAGTTCTACAGAGAAAGAAGCAAAGTGACAGTTCTGAAGCATGATGAATTTAATGTTCTTGGTCTGTGTTACCGATAATTGTGACGATTTTGATCTTCTGATACAGTTAATTAATTCTCGAACTTGTAACATTTGCTAGCATGATGAATCAAACTTCTATCTTGGTCTGTGTTACTGACGATCGTGAATGAGAGTTGAATTCTGATTAGCGTTATTCTTACCTGCCATGTATCGTTACTTGATTTATCAATTGAGATCCATTGAATTTTAATGATTTGGTTGCACTTATTCCACGTTACTGATTCTCGGTGAGCTGTAACGTTCCATTAGGTGCTATAGTAACTTGAATTTATACAGCGTTCTCTCCTTGGTCAAAATTGCCGAGAGCAGAGTGGCGATTAATTCGGACATTGGAGTACTTAATTTTTTTAGCACGTTCTATGGAGCTGGATGCCGACGATTCTCACTGTTGCTTGTTTTTAGGGTTTGAAGAAGGCGTTCCGTAACATTCCGGGTGTCGATACGATCAACATCCGCAAGTTGAACCTTCTGAAGCTCGCTCCCGGCGGTCACTTGGGTCGATTTGTAATTTGGACCGAAGCTGCGTTCAAGCAATTGGATCAGTTATATGGAACCTGGCAGAAGAAGGCTAGCTTAAAGAATAACTACAACCTACCTTACCCCATGATGACTAACACCGATTTGACGCGTTTGTTTAAGGCGGATGAAATTAAGAGTGTTCTCCGTCATCGCAGGTAAATTTTGTTAAACTTCGGTGCCGAAAAATTGAAGGGGAATGCAGTAGTTCCTAAATCTTCGATTGTGAATTTGAGCCATTTTAAACGTGAATACAATATCGTGTTATTTGAATGAACGCGTACGCCCTTTAATGTTGATGTTCTCGTTTTAGACGATCTGTACCCCGACGAACAAGGAAACTGAACCCGTTACGCCACATCCGCACGATGATCACCTTGAATCCGTATGCCGCTGTTCTTAAACGCCGAGCTAGCAGAGCGGCTCAGGCACGAGCCCTCGCCAAGGAGGCTATTGCTTTAAAGAAAGCAGGCGTATGTATTTCTGGTATTCGACATTCCTGATTACTTGCTTCTCCTGTTGTGTATTACATGTTTTTATCTGTTACAGTCTCCGTTGACGAAGAAACATGAGAAGATTCTGAAGTTGCTGCTTAAGAAGAAAGAGTTGAAATCTGCAGCGAAGAAATTAGATCCTGCAGCAAAGAAAGTGGATCCTGCCGCAAAGAAAGTGGATCCTGCCGCGAAGAAAGTCGAGAAACAGAAGGCACCAGAAAAGAAACCTGTAAAGAAGTGATTGTTGTGGACAGCGAAAAATATATCTGATGTTGAGTAATGATGCCTTATTCATTAGTATGTGATGAAAGAGTAGAATTTATGACTGCACATCAGGTATATCTGTTAGTGTGGTGGGGGAAGATAAAGTCAGCTGAGTGTGGTCCTCCTCATCGAAAGTTGAAATAAGGACTTTAGAAACCCGTCTTCAACCTTGGAGCAGCCGTAATTCAGATGCGCTGATGTATTGAAAGTTCGAAAACTCGGCGTCTGGCTATGGAATGAGAGGGAAATCTATCATTAATTTTATGCAACAATGATACACCAAGCCACCTTGAAGGCGTACGCATTCATAGAAATGAATTTTCTTTCAGTATGGGTGATGTGTTTTGAGCTGCCTCTCAGTAGCAGAAGATACATTAACATGCCGCCTGCGTTGTCATTTGTAAATGGAATAACGTACTGCTAGGTACGTTAGTTGAGGCGTGCAAGCTTAGAATGAATTATTCAATTTTTGATCAAGTAGAGAAAACCAAACTGCCAGATTCGGTATAATGAACATTTAATATTGAAGAGACCCAACTTTGTAATGACACCTGGTACAAAAAATTGATTTACTGTGACACGTGAAGGAAGGTTGCTCTTTTCGCCAAAAAGTTCTTTCAGAGCTTGAAAGTGTATTTTCTGTTACTTTTACTGTGCTACCTATACATTAACATAGGTCTTATAGGGGGAAAAGAAGAATTTTCGTCACTTTTTTGGTCTCACCGACTTGAGCCCAGTAAAGATGCAGACCGACCCTGGACAATCCCTAACCCTCCATCCCATATCCGTAGATATCACTCTGAAATTTGTGTTTTTCCTATATTACGTAGTAATGATGACATAATATTTGCTATGACCTTTGAAATTTCCAATTTTAATATGAATCGTTGAATCGTGAGACCTGTGGGCTGAGGAAGTTTCAAAATCACAGAATTTGATTTCGGTATCTAGATTTAGCTGTGACGTCAAAATTGTGGTACTTGTGATGGGTCGAAGGCTCAAAATTGAAAAAAAAAATGCAATTTATAGGTTTTACGGTCTTTGAATTCATTGTTGGCAACATGCACTTAACCATGCAGTGGAATTCAAGGAAGATGGGATGGATCATCCACTACTTCAGTCTCGTCCTCTTCTAGCATGAGGTTGCTAATAATTAAAAATGAGCTAATATTGAATGTTGCCCAGCGACAAGCTTAAAATAATCATTGATATGGTGTAGTACCTGCCATGGACAGTTGTGCCTGAATATATGGAAGAAGTCGAGCTCAAGGAGAATAATACCCTGAAGTTATTAAGGATCTGATCCTTATTGTTTAATGTTTGAAAAAATGCAGGATTGTAGCGCCACCCGCAATGCCCATACACACTGATGTGACGTAATAGTGCTCTGCCATATTTATTGTTTTTATTTTTGTTTAGGTAAACATTCGCGACAACCAACAAGTGTTATCAGTCAAAACTGACATAATGTGATTTCCGTCAGTTTAAAAAAAAATAAAAAATAGAAGTCTTGTACGAATAATTTTTGAAGTCTACAATAAAGTTCTTCAGTATTCCATGATAATCTGGCGGAGACTGTTTTCAAAATGTATGTATTTTGCAGAGAATTTTATCTAGTTTCATATATAAGTTAGTATAGGTTGCTAAAATATTCATTTCTTGAAATAGAAGTGATAGTGTGGAAAGTTGGAAACCGTGAGGTGAGAATGAACTTGCGAGATTTCCACTACAGTGGGTTATTTTACCTACTTGACTGATTTGTTATGAATACTCCATATAAATACTTATCATTTCGTGTTCTTAATGATTTTACAGCATTCACGTTCCTACCCTTCAACTTCTTGGTGTTTAATGATATGATTTGGAATAATAATTATTACCTATTAAATGCATTGTTTTTTTCCCTGATTTTTCACAAATCTTCACACGATTTTTTTTTTTTTTTTTTTTTTTTACTTTAAAATTTGTACAACTTTACCCTCTTACGACGCCTTCGGCAAAAATTACCGCGCTAAAACATGTGAATTCATCTTCACCCCACATAGTGAGGTGAAGGCAAACAAATTTTGAGACTCGGCAGTGGATTTTTTTTTCTTCAACAAATACGAGTGTATTGTTCCTGAAGGTCAAATGTTTACAGCGAGACTGGATGGTGGGTTTATCTTCAAAAATGGGAGAAGTATTCTATAAAAAACCTCACAATCTGTTCACCCCCCCCATCATTTACCGGTATTATATGGTCTAATAAATTTTAAACTGTATATGTGTGACCCTCTATGTTAAAATCCATCTAGCGTGTCAAAAAATCAGTTTTCACTTTTTGGGTATTTGGGAATGTAAAAGGAGACGTGTCCTTTTATGTGGAACTTGTCCCATTTTATGAGAAGTTATAAAAGGTTCCGATAATAACATATCTATGTTAAAACCCTCCCAGTGTGTCAAAAACCACTTACGTGTAGCGAACTGTGGTTTTTGTGTTCAAACCGAGCTGAATATTTAGTTAGTGTGAACATAGCTCAATTATTTACATCGAGTTCCAAGCACGAGACAATTGAAGGAACCATGGGGGGGGGGCACTTTAATCGCAATTCTAGAGAAAACCGGTTTTGACACATTAAGTGAGTTTTAACATAGAGGGTCACTATACGGCCAAATCCGAAAAATATTTCCAGAATTTAATAGCCTCCTTGTCCTCATTAAGGAGACACCGCAAGAGGTGGCATCGATCTCCAGATCGCTGCACCGTAATGACCCGTGTCATTAGTAGACACACAGGACCTTCCGAAAATGAAGTTTGAATTTTTAAAGCTTATATTAATGAAAATGAATTTCGGAGGAGGGTGCTCTGGCTCAAATGCTCCCATCCGATCGATCTGAAATTTGGTAGTAATTTTGTTCTGCCTTACTGGAATCGATCGGGGGTAGGGGTACAAAATGGATCCATCTAAAAGAAATAGGGGCATTTTATTTTTTTATCAGTCAAATTTCAAATTAAGGTAGCTTAGGAGAAATTTCAATATTTTTTGCTAAAATTTTGCACACATTGTTTTTCGGTCAGAAGGCAACAAAATCGCTCTTCTCATCGAAAAAATAATTAAAACACAAAATTTCACTCAGCCTAGTATTTATGTAGACCCGGACATTTTGGTTTGCTCGCAGGGAAGGGGAAACGAGGGAAAACAAGCATTGGATTTTCATTGAAGAACCCTGGCATGAATGTGACTACATTTCATCATAGAATCGGATGTTTCATTTCACTACAATCTATCAATCTATGCGAAGCAGGAATGACTTATTCGTTTGTTAACGCATGTCTGAAATCACAAGTGGAAAGTCCAAAATCAGCTAATAGGGTTGACCCCCCGCCTCTCGCTACTAACAGAAAGAAATATATAAATCAGCAAAGAAGATCCCATAAAATGAAAATAATCTTTCATTACACTCTTGGTTCATAGAATCGTACGGAATCAGAACATACATAAGACGATGGCTGATGGCAGTAGTAAGTTATTGATCATAATTAATAGGTAATTATTCATAATGTCCTATAGTTGATCACATGATCACTGATTATTCGGATAAGAAAAGGATAATATTTAAGTTTTCCCGTGGCACAAGGTTGGCAACACTGAAATGAGGTTACTTTGTAGTTGGACCCTAAAGCTTGGACCTCCTTGGACCAGCCAAGCAAGAACCAGGTATGTGAAAGAAGCTGGAAGCGGAAGTTGGAAGTTTTTATGCATCCTGACTCAAATCGAAAAGCCGGAAGCCAATTCCAGTTGGAAGCTAGAAGCTGGAAGAGAACTCTTTTGTTTATCGGCTTCTTTGTGACTTCCAAGTTCCAACTCAGAGTCAGCATTTGGCCTAACTTGTCAGTCATTATTTATAAGAAAAGAGCTCTTAAACTCGTTGCTTTAAAGTCTTTTTTGAACGAAAATAGATTATTTCTTTTGAACTTGTTTTGTGCTTCTTATTCTTTGGAAAGGGGGGGGGGGCTCAAAAGATGCTACAGGTGAAATAAAGCAGGGATGAGAAGTTTAAGCCGATAACCGCTTAAGCCGAAGCTTAAGCTCATTATTGAACGGATTTTAAGCGAATGAAAAAGTCAGCCATTCGCTGTTCATTAAGTGCAAAGCCAGCCAAAAAGGATACGCTGAGCAGCTTAATTAAGACATTCACATTTTTTATCAAGAAGCCGAAAAAAATCACAACACTTGATTTTTTAAGTTGAAAAATCATGTCAGCGGCCGCGGGTTCTGGGTTCCGGCTTCTGGGTTGTTCTTTGTGTTCGCCTGTTTCCTTGGTGCTTCCTGCTTCAGTGCTTCAGTGTCGACTTCGGTTCACGTTTCACGTCTGACTGATGTTGACGTTGACCAGTAAGTACTAAGTACTGCATACGAAGTTCATACTTGATGAATTATTCACTATGGTCGATTTCATGCGGAATTGAGTATAATGTTGAAAAAAAAGCCGATAGCGAAGCGCTGAAAAGCTAATGATAAGGGCAAAAAGCTGAAGCTAAGCGAATGAGATTTTTGGAAAAACTTTTAAGTTTAAGCGAAAGTTTAAGCTTAACAGTTTAAGCTTCTCATCCCTGAAATAAAGTGAAATGTCGGGAGCTAAACGTCAGACGCTGGAAGTTTTTTGAAATAATAGAAGCCGGAAGTTTTTAAATTACAAAATTGAAAGAAGTCGGGAACTGGAAGCTGTTTAAATTTTTAAATAATTATGGAAGCCAGAAGCCGGAAGAGAAGTTTTTTCAATAAACTTCTCATCCCTGGTAAGAACCAACCGATCGAATCTTCGAATGGCTCCAAAAAAAAGACTATCGAAAATGTCCTGAGAAAAAGACCTAAACCTACCCATTCATTAAGTCCTTTTTTTACGTTAGAATAATGCAAGTTCTATACCTTGTAGTTCCAAAAAAGTCCGCTAGCAGTAACTTCGTTTTTGCAGCTATGACGTATTTCTCTCGTTCGAAAGTAAATAAACAAATGTGTATAATCGCTGATTAGAGATTAGAGGTCGCATGGTGGTGGTATTTGCGTACAATTTCATTTCGTGACATTTCACTGCATTAATCCCGAAACCCGAAGTGAAGCCGAAATAGTCGGTTTACTCCTTACTCCATGTCGTAGAAGTACGTAAGTTCTATTAGGATACACATTTAATGCATGAATTAAAAATTTAGATGAGTGCTCGGTGTTCGTTCCTTCGTTTATCGTCTCGGTGTGCGTTTATTCTGTCATTTTCATTCAGTGTTTTCCGCTTTGTGTTTTATGATTAAAGCGTCTGTGTCGTGCTTTAATTAACGTGGGCAGCGAATGTTTTCCTCGTTATGGTGAATTTCTTGTGAGAATCTTCAGTGCGAATTGACAAAACACATTGGAGCATCTACTTCAGGTATGATTCAATATCATTACAACGTTACTCATTTCGCAATATTGAGCCACTGTTGATAACAGCGATTTATATCCAGTGATGGATGCTGCAGTATGTACGTTTTCGGTTTGTCGACCGAATACATCGTAGTTTGCATTTCTATAGTGCTGAAAGGTTGTATGCAAGAATGCAACTCTTTAACGGCAAGTGTTTCATGTTCATATGTATTTTCAGATACGGATGATTCGGCCGTGGATGTCGATATGTTTTCTTCGCTCGACGATGAATTAATCTCGGATATCAAAAGGCCTTCTCTTATCAGTCTTAGCTCGGAGGACTCGATGCAAGACAAAACAATCCCCGCTGATGATTCATTCGCGTACCTTGATTCGAAAACAACATCGACACCGTTCAAAGTCCAACCCGCCGAATTTTCTCCGCCAAACGACTGTAACGAAACTGGGGACGAAACAGCGGATTACCTATTCAAAGTGCCCCCGAATTTCTCTTTGGCCAAACGGTACTCGCTGTCAATTTTCAACGAAAATCCGTGCGCTTACAATATGAATAAATCTAGTTCAATGCTAGACGTGTCGTCTATCTCGTCTTTCTCGCCACTGCGCCGCGACTCTTGCATGTACTCGAATGAAACGTTGCAAAGCAATTCGATCGCTACCACCAAATCGAAAGATTCTGGGTTCCAACGCTCGACCAGCTGTACCAGTTTGACAACCACCAGCTCGAAGAAGTACGACCACGTTCAGAGTAAAGTGAAACAATACATTCAAACGATCAAGCAGTCGGAGGCGCTGCGTAAAATGCAGAAACGCATGGAGAGCAATGCCTACAGAGAAGCGGTCGAGAATTCGAGCCTCGAATCACCGGACACGAGTCCGATTAGCGACGACTTGCCGGTTTCGAAAAAAGACCTGCTGAACAAGGTGAAAGAGCTGGAAGAAGAGTTGAAAGAGCGCGACTGCGTTATCGAGCAGCTCGAGAAGAATCAGTCCGAACTGAGGTTGAAGTACGCTGCCGCCGAGAACCAAATCGACGACCTGCGGATCAGAGCTAGTCAGAACGATGATTCGACCCCGAACTACATCACCGATGAGAAGGTAGCCGAGCTATTGATGAGCAACGCGAAGAACTCGAGAAGGTCGGTTGAAAATGGCATCGCGAAGCAGTTGCTGACCAGCAACAAACGGGACAAATCTCTGTACGAGTTCTCGCCGTTTGCGCGGCCAGCCAGTCCGAGTGTCCGTGAGCTGCAACCGATCAAGAAATTCGGCAGTAGTTCGATAAGACTGAACGATAACTACCCGGTGCTGAAGTTAGATGGTCTTGCCAAATCAGCGTCTTGTAAATACGTCAGCGAACAGAGGTACGAGCTGTCCAAGTCGGCGTCCAACATCGATAAACCCTCGGTGCGGTTCACAGAGAGCAACATCATGAACCTGCCGTACGAGAAAAATTCATTCGCCAAGGTAATAGAACATTTTTTTTGTTTACATTATAAGTGCCTTTTGGTGCCGCGAAGGAGAGAAAGGTTTGGTGGGGAGGGAGGGACTGACTGAACGGGATGTTCCTATGATTTGATTTTGGTCCGTGAAATTAATAAGCATTCGAAGGGTTCACGTTGAATAGTTGTTTATAAATCGAATGCAATGTGTTATTGATTACAAGTTCATCTAAAACCAGGAGAAATTCTGACCTTAATTGCATGTCAAGGGATGGTGTGGTGGGACGTATGGCGATGCACGCATGCCAAAGTGGCCCCTATGACACCACACTCTCGGTCCCGGAAACTACCCTTTCGAGTATCGCATCAGTGGCCGGAGGGTGTCTTTCGTGCAAATTGGAGAAAATTCTAGTGAAGATCTTACTAACCAAAAAAAGCGATAAAGACTTATTCTCGATGGTTGGAGGAATTGCAGAGCATGCAGAAATGATGTCTAATCCCCCATTTTTTCACAACTGATGTTCTTAAATATGGTTGTCAAATTCGACATTTTCCACCATATCTCTCGAAAAAGTCACTTGGTAATACCGTTTACTGGTTGTACAGAAATATGCGAATGAATGAATAATCTTGAACTGTATCGGGCATTGAAACAAAATTTTTATGAGACAACTGAGATAGCACTCGTCATTGAATTTAACGTGATGGGCAAACGGGACAAGTGCCTAGGGCGCTCAGGAGGAAAGAACAGTCTGAAAACGAAGTAAACAAAATGAAGTTGTAATCAAACGCGAGAGAAGGGAAAGATATAAAAGAATGAAGAAAATTATTTTTCCCAGAAAGGGGAAGGAGAGCTTCAAGGTAATGAGCTTTTGGTTGCGCCGAAATGTAATGCTAATCTTGAAGAGTCTGAAACTAGTTCAGTAGATTGTGAGCGGGTTCTAAACTAAGCTCAAGTGTGTTTAGAAAAATTTGAACTTACGCAAGTCTGAAAGAATCTTGAAAGGTTCTGGACGAGTTTTGAAAAATCTTAAACGAGTTTTGAAGTGTCGTGAAACGTCGAAAACGAATTTCAAAGGTTCTTATAAAGTCCTAACCTAGTTTCAGATAGTCTTGAAGAATCGTAGAGAATCTTGAACAAATTTGAAGACTCTTCATTAAGTTCATAAAAGTCTGAATGATTCTTGAATCACCTTGAAGAGTCGTAAATTAGGCTGGAAGTGTCTCGAACTATTCCAGAAAAACCTGAACTTGAGCAAGCCTGAAAAAGTTGTAGAAGGCCCTAAACAAGTTTTGAAAAGTTTTAAACGAGTATTAAAGCGTCTTAAAATGTCTATGACTAGTCTTGAAAAATCTTACCAAGTTTTAAACTAATTTTAAATGATCTAAAAGAGTCTTGAAACAAGTCTAAAGAGTTTTGATCAAGTTTGTAGAAGCCTGAACGATTCGTTAGTAATTTCGATGATAGAGGGGCTTATGGCGATGCACGTATGCCAAATTGGCCTCGGGACACCGCACCCCCTATTCCTGAAACGCCCCGAATGGGCCTGCGTCAGAACAAAGGGGATTTGTTAGTAACTTGCGAAAAATTCTAAATAGTCTTGAACAAGTATCTAAGAGTCTTATTGAGTCTAAACGAGTTTTAGAGGGAGTTGAATACATATTGAAGAGCTCCTTCAGACATTAAACAAGTTTAGAAGAGTTTTAATGAATTAAGTAAGTCTTTGATAGTTTTGTAAAGTAGTCCTAAAGTATCTATAACTGATCTACTGAAGTTTCAAAGAATATCAAACAAGCCTCGAGTGTTCTTGAAGAGTTGTGTAGAATTTTGAATAAGTTCGTGAATAGTCTTGGTCAAATTTGTTGAACCAGTTATAGCGGTCCCTGAATGGCTCAATGAGTTCGAGAAAGCTTTAAACAAGGGTATAAATGTCCAAGATTTGTGTAAGGTCTGAAGCCAGTTTTAGATCTGTTGAACTCATCATAAAAAGTCCTAAAAACTGAGTGTCCCGTAAAATGTTGGAAAAGACTGAATAATTCCTAAACTAGTATTGAAAAGTCTTGACTTGAAGAATGAAAGGCGTATTATGCCAGGCCAGCAGTGTCTCAAAACGTTTGGATGAGTTCTAAAGAAGTGTCTTTAATGGATCAGGAAACATTCTGAGTAAATCTTACTTGGTCCTCAAGTGTCTTCAGAGTGTTTTGAATCAGTTTCAGAGTCCTAATCAAGTTCATAGAAATCTTAATAAAGCTTAAATAACACTTGAAGAGTGTTAAGGAGCTTTAAAGGATCTTAACGATGTTTGAAGAGTCTTGAAGAGGTAGTGAAGAGTTTTACCAAATGTAGAACAAGCTTAGATGAGTCGCAGTCAGTCATGAAAAATCTTGAAGAGTTTTAAAAGTCTTGAACGAGAGTTTTTGCCCAACTTGAAAGGAGTTGTGAAAAATCCTGAAGTGCCTAAAATGAGTATTGGAAAATTTGGAAGTGTTTTGAACAGTGGTTTTGTAGAATCTTCTAGAGTTCTAAATAAATTTGGAAGTCTTTAGATAATTTGTAGAAATACTAAAGATTCATAAGTGACTCTTGAAGAATCCTAAAGAGTTTTAAACGACTTCGAAAGTCTGGAAGAGTTTTCAAGAGTCTTGAACGAGTTTTAAATAATCCTAAAAACGTCTTGAACATAATTGAAGAGTTTTGAACGAATTTTGAATGGTCTTGCTGAGTTTTAGAGTATCTTAAGCCAGTTTTGCAATTTTTTCAAGGTTCTTTACGAGTTTTAATCCAGCCTGAAAGAGTCTTAACACGGCTTGAATAAATCTAAAAGAATCCTAGAATGTAATTTAATGTGATTTAAAATTGTAGTTCACCCCTTCATATTGTGAATAAGCCGACAGAAATTCCGTTATTTTTTGTTACATTTTCAGTGTATCACCAGTTGCTTGCCTTTGAAAAAATGTTTGAATTGAAATTTGCTATCAGCTTCCCTTGACGAGTACTGTAATTAGTAGGGTGCCTTTGTTCTAGGTTTTGAGTAAGGTTTGGGCGGATGTTTGCTCATTTTGGTTGAAACTTAAAATCCTGACAAACCGATGGCGCCACAACCTTCTTCCCGTTTTCATATGAGAAAATATATTGGATTTTTACCGTTTTAAGAAGAACATTTTTACTGGTCCCTAATGGCTTTAAAGCTCTCTGTTTTCATTGATTTCAATTGCAGTGATTTAATACAAAATAGCTTGAATCTGCGATATAAGTTGATCGGTTGATACTCTTGAGAGCCTAGGAGCTCTAAAAACATGAAATTCCCCCTTTTGGGAATCACGTCCTGAGCCGATCAATTCATATCGTGGATCGCAAGTATTTTATGTTAAAACTGTCTAATAACTAATTATTCTCTGGATTTCAGTCTTCAACCGATCTCCTCTCCCATGACCCTTGCTTTTTTGTAGCTAAGTTATTACGTATTCGTTTTTTGTTTTTTCTTTCTTTAATTCGCAAACTGTCTACATCTTTCTTTTCCGGTGAGTCTGCTATGGGCCTGTATCATATTGAAGTCTTACACGGGGCTTTCACTACCCTCTTCTCGATCAGTGTTGGTACCGCCTTGTTCTGGGATCGGAGCATTCCAGTGACTATACTCATGTGAAGATGAACTGCAATAAGTGCCGAGGTGGTCGAGGCATCAATGGTAGTTTCTAGAAGATGTAGGCGGTCATTTTAGCCCTTCGATACGACCTTTGAGATTTTTCGAGCGATGCCGCCGCTAGCGAGCTCAGGTTGTCCGCCCTAGTGCATCGATTCGAGGGCGAGTTTGGAAACACGGCCAGTCGGTTACAAAATGGGTGAACAGTTCCGACAAACAAAGTTAACGCGGTAAACAACTCTGTTTTCGGTAAATATTGTAAAAAGAGGAGACAAGAGATAAAAAAGAGATACATAGGAGACAAATACAACGTAGATGATATAATTATATAGAAGATGGGACAGGAAAAAAGAGACAGGTTTTTTTTTCTATAATTATCGCGACATCTAATCGTAGAATAACGCGGGATGCCAAATCTCATTTGGCACGATTGCAGAAATTGGCACGCCGAGTGGCAGCGCCAGCGGGTACGAGAAAACAAAAGTTCATTTTCATTGACCGACCGGTGTCCAACTATTTTTTTTCAATTTTATTCTTTTTTCTTCCTTCATTAAGCACCTGAATTGCGCTGGACAGAGTTTTTTAATTATTTTCCGATGATCGCTCGTTTTTTTTTTTTTTTTTTGATGTGTAGTCTTTCGTGGATGTCATTTCTGAACGGCGTGTTCTCGAGTTCGGACTCGATATAACAAAAAATGTGAACGTGAATAGTCCAGTAGAATTAGATTAGAACCTAGACATCATTTCTACTGGGTCTGGTTGGCCGAGTGGATAGCGCGTTGGTCTTGGAATCTGGAGGTTCCAGATTCGAGCCCACGTAGCAACTCGCCAGATTTCGACCTAGGCCGGTTTTTCGGCCAGAAGGAAAGCTCCAGGCTGCGAAAGAGGAACTTCAGTCGATACAAAATAAATAAAAATTATATTCAGTCTGTATCATATATCCAACCTATCAATATCTAAATAATTTATTCGTTCTTGACAGCTTTGACGTTCGGGAATAAAGTTTTCTTTGAAAAATGTCAAATTTGGGTATTCTTTTCGTAAGAAAGGAGTAGGGGGTAGTCGAGGTACTATCTGCTAATATTATCCAATCGAGCTGAAATTCACCTTTCCACAAGTAGAACAATTCGCCATTCGCATACTCATTAAAATAAAATAAATAAATGGCTGAGACACCTTAACGGGTATCGTTTTTTACATTTTTAGTTATTGAATTTATGATGTTATTTTCGTTGCAAGATGAAAGTTGTTGCCTTCATTGGTGGATTATCAACAATGACTACATGAGTGTTACAGGGTGGTTTTTATGTTCCAGACCTATCTATTTTGATGCATGCGCGGCCATAAAACTTCTGCAGAATTAATGTTTAGATTTACCATTGTCTGCCTCTGATTTGAGTGGTCTGAGAGCGATCTACCCACAGAATGTACCAGTTTTGAGCCACCTCACTTTAGGTTTATTTATACGCAAATGTTCAACACTAGGGGTATGCAAGTTTCGAAAATGAGGTTAGAGTGTTGGGGACCTTTGACCCCCTCTCCTTTCGGGAATTTTTCTGTTTCCAAGTTGGATTGAAACAAATATCGAAAGTGAATTATGCGACCCCAAAAACTCTACAGTGCGCATTTCGATTTCAAATTTTCAGTCCAGGAGTAATACAGAAGAAGGGCGTAAGTCGACTTGTGCCATTTCTGTTAACTTTGATGTATTTGCTTAGTATGGACTTCCCTTTTGTAACCCCACCAAATAGTTTCACAATTTATCATTAATGGGTTACGATCCAAAAATCAAAGCTTGTAAGGCTGCAGGGCAACCCAGTAACCGGTGACAAACAGTGGTACAGTGATGTATCAAATACTGGATGATTTTGTAGATATCAATATAGGCTTGGCATTCAAGAGATGAAGGTGACACTAGAGAAGGGCTGAACTCCCAGTAGTTCATTCGTGGGTTATTAGGACCGTTAAATCCGTTTACAGTGTTCATCTTTAGTTTCGATCCATGGGAATGTGAGTCTAGAGAGCTAAATCCCCGCTTCTTTTTGGTGAAAATATAACCTAAATGGAGGTTCAGCCCTCTGCAGTGGCTCTCCTCGAGGTCAGAACTAAATAACCTCAAAAATGGATTCAGCGGCTTTGAAAAGCTGTAAGTCAACTACTGTTGCAAAGAATAACCAATGACAGAGGTTCAGCTCCTGCTAGTGGTATTCTAAGTGGTCGAAACCAAAAGTTAACCTCCAAAATTGATTCACCGAGAAACTTATAAACTAGATCTAATAAAAAAAAAGCTTTGACTCAATCTTGACACCCATTGTCAGCCCCCCCCCCGTACACATACACGGGAGCTATCCACTCGAAGGGCTTCAAACCAAATTTGAAGTCAAAGAGTACTATCACCAATCCAAAACTTGTATCTGTATGTTTTTAGCGTCATTACAAGCTGATAAAACAATTTAAAAGGAAACGTCCAAATTCAGTGTATTTTCTCGTAAGAAAGGGGAGGGGCCTGCAGCTTGTGTTCCTCTTCTCTTTTCGAGCTGAAACTTCTTGGGGATTTTTGGGAACTGATCTAGAGATTGCGTCATGAAATTCCGAAAAATTCTGTCCACCAAGAGTAAATAAAGACCACCCTAATGTTGATGCATGGCATTGTGAAAAACTGTTTTGATACCCCTTCCCAGTGGTTGAAATCGAAGCAAACAGATACTATGTGGTATCATTTTGTCGAAAATTGTAAGCAGCGCATTTTATCTCGGTATTATTTTTTCCTTGAGATTGGGTTTGGCGCCAGAATTTTTTTTATGAGGGCGGATTTCGCGGTGTTAAACCTTGAAAGTGATTTAAAAAATACTCGTTTGCGAACATAGTGAACAAAATTATTCTTTTTCGAAGAATTTCTGTGAAACAATGTATATATATATTGAACGGTTGTGAAGGAGATTATCCTCCGAATACCCCCTCCCCAGACTATTCCTGAGGTACTGAGTTTTCGAGCAAAATACAAAAAACTGATTTTTAAGAGCACCGCAGTTGGAGGAGCTGAATAAAATTCGAAAACATTTTTCGTAGAGGTCATGCCAAGTTTGACCTTTTTTATTGGTTCGAATTCGATTGAACTATAAGTGCGGACAAGGCTGACAGCTGGTGCTCGCTCGATCGGGTGTGATTGAAACTGGAAAACGATTGCTGTACTTACTCGTAATTCCGGGGCGTTACTTGGTGTGGCATGGCCCCAAGTAACATCAAACAATACCGCATTAAATTACTTTTTCGTGTCACGCCCGTATTTAAGAGCCTGCTATTTTTCATATAGGCTGCTTGTAGGTATAAAATTCGGGAAACGTTGAGTCTCCTGCAAACATAAATGATGTTGATTTTAATTTCTTTTAGGTTGCCTGTACAGTTTTCGTTTATTTTGAATGCAATCCAATGAAAAGTGTAAATAACGAACAGGAAACGGTTCGAGGAGTCGGGCTGGACTCATTTTTTCTTTCTTTCATACTCACTGAAGTTATGAAATGAAGTATCGTAAATATTTCGGTGTCTTGTGCTCAAGCGAAAGATAGAGGAATCCGCGATAAGCGATGTATGTTGCAACTCGGTCGGCGAGTGTCTGCCTTCCTGCACGAAGATGAATTTCTGAAACGTTCTGATGAACTCATTCGTTTATGTTGTATAGTATGTTACGCCGAACTCATCAAATTGACAACAAAATTTGCCGAATTTGTAAAATCGGCAAGTTCTGCTGATTTTGTGAAACAAGCAATACATTTTTGCCAAATTTATAAAATCGGCAGGTATAGGGTCCCTTTTTGCAGAGCGTGAACACCCATTCTCGGCGTAATAAGTGAACATAGTCCAGATTTATTTTAAAATTTTCAAAAGGAATTTTTAACGACAATGTGTAGGGAAATCCTTCTTTTATGACTGTGAGAAATAATCTGACCTATTCTCATTTAGAATTGAATTGGGGAGGGGGGTAGCGCAAAACTTCCCTTTTTTCTAGAAGGAAACAATAGTCTTGCAATCTGAAAAAAAAGTTGATTGCTTACGATGTAATCATTATTTCTCGATTGTTTTTGCATTTTTGAGTGACAAAATGAATGAGCTTTCTTCGAGAGTTCTCAAAAACTGATTAGTCTTGACCAGTCAATAACTGAAGAAGGTTATATTTATGGGACTGAAAATGAACCCCCCCCCCTCCCCAGGGGCAAAAAAGGAACCACTGTTGGGGCCAAAAAGTGGACGTATTATTCTAATTGATTTGAGAGAATATTTTGCACGTGATTGTATATAGTTGGTAATTCTGCTTTGGAACCGCCTGCACTCTACTACGCCTTCAACATCTTTCAAAATTCATACAGCTTCGGCCTATTTTTTAGAAGTCCATTCATCTTGATCCGTTTGGTTAAACTCAAAATCAGAGTCATAAGAAATAACCTCACTGGCATAGTTTGCCAGCAAATATTAAAGAGCATTGTCGAAGGTACAGATGTGGTTTGTGTCCCATTTTATCAGTAAAGAAGTCATGATTTAACAAGTCAATGACATTATTCGAATTATGAGTAGTACTCATCTTCACTTTATCTTATCGTAGATTTTGCTTTCTAGTTTGCACGAGAAAATTCTGACCTCATCCGTACACTCATCAACAATAATCATTTATTACTGATTTTGTGTAATCGGCAATCACTCGCCTATTTTATAAATTCACCAAAAAATTTTTCTGATTTTATAAATTTGGCAATAACTGCTTTTGCGCTACTGATTTTATAAAATGAGCAAAATATCTGCCAATCGTCAAATTGATGAATTCGGCGTAACATATATAAATGTCGAAATAGCTGAGGAGACTTTACTTTAAGCAAAGTCGAAGTTGGACAGAATTTCCATCGATGATTTGTCTACCAAGTTCTCTGGGCTAGCTCCCTAATGAACATTTCAAAGTTCTTGGTGATCCAGGTGGTGCTTTCTCCTCCACAGGCTGAATGTACCTAGAAATTCAGTTTTGAGAGATATATCGAAAGCGGTCAGCGGTATAGGAAAACTGATGAGCCAAAATTATTCCGCATTCAATTTTATGGGTAGAAGACCTGTATTAGTTCTTCGTCTGTTCTCGTGTTACCTTAAATAGGAAATTCAATATGACCATTCATTTTGCCGTACATTAACCCTACCTTTCGGCTGCTGATGCGATACTCGAGAGGGTGATTTCCGGGGCCGGGGGTGTGGTGTCTCAGGGGCCACTTTGGAATGCGTGCGTCGCCATACGTCCCACTACACCATCAGTCCCGTGGAATAGCTACGGAGCGAAATGAGATATATTTCAATATTAAATCGTAAAGCAACATTATGAACATCTAAACACGAGAATTACTTACTTGACTCGTATTCTTTTTCTTAAAAATAATCAACGTGTAGAAGATCAACAGCGTAACAGAGATTTACCAAACTGGATTCCCTACCTTTGACATCGAAGGGACTGGAACCATTTCATAATTCTTATAATAAAATTTGTGCCTAATTTTTGAAACTCACAACTTCCAGTTCTTCTGGCTCCTTCTATTTTCGTAATACGCAACAGTGGGTAATCAGTTTTGTTTCATTTTTAAAGTACTATCTACTGTAACTCTTCAAAATAGGTTGCAAAGAAGTTGCCACGAATTTAATTCGGTTCCGAAATTTGGAAAATTTCACTAAATTCTTAAATAAAAGTTCACGAAACCAAATAACATACTTTATAAACACGGTTACGAATCGTGGCTGCTATGGAAAAGAAAGAAAAGTTGCTACCATCACTCATTGCCTGTGTTGAAAATTGAAAGCGCTACAATACTTGAAAGGGGTGCACTTCAAGAATTTTGTTCAAATTTAGTAATTAGAATGTTGAAATTGGTAGAACCCCTACAATGTCAAAGGTTGGCAATTCACTTCGGTAAAGCTCTGTTACTTCTCTAATGTATCAACTGTTTATTGATTACATATCTTTGCACGAACGTACCGATAGGGAAGATGAGGGGCAATTCTGACCCCCATAGGAATTTTTCACTCAGCAGTTAATAAAATCTAACAAGTTAAACTTTTTTTTTTTTTTAGGTTTTTCTTCTTTTGCATTGATACAAAGGTAGGCCAAAAACTACTGAGACAGATTTCATAATTCTTGAACCGTTTGACCTAGCGACTTGAATAAAAAACCATCTGAAAGCTCATTTATTTCTGTACAACATACTAAAAGCTCAATTTTTTAGCGCGCGTGAAAACAAAGCTACAGCGAATCCCGCGCGGCGTGTTTGGGTACCCCTCTAGGTTTTTTACATGCACATAATTCTAGAACCGCAACCCCTATCGAAAAAATCTTTTAACGTAGTTGAAGAGCATACATTCAGCTACCACATACTAAAATTTCAAGGTTGTAGTACTGTTGTAACCCGAGTTATGGTCAGACGCGTAACGAACGCTCGCGAAAACGTGTTTTTTTTTCAAGTTGTGTTGGTGCGTTTCCATGGAATTGAGCTTTTAGTATGTTGTACAGAAATAAATGAGCTTTCAGATGGTTTTTTATTCAAGTCGCTAGGTCAAACGGTTCAAAAATTATGAAATCTGTCTCAGTGGTTTTTGGCCTACCTTTGTACTTGGGAATTTTAAATTGAGTCAGTTGAAAAAATCCATCAGGTTCAAAGGGTTTTGTTTTTTTTTGTTTTTTTGTTTTGATACTTGGGAATTCTGAGTTGAGTCAGTTGAGACTGTCACAATTTTTACCCCCCCCCCCGGAAAAACTCTTCGGTACGTCCCTGTATCTTTGAAAAAAATGAGTACTCAGACTCTCCCTGAAAGTTCTCTATCTTCAAGTGTGAAGACTTGTAATCCTTTCAATTTTGAATATAGGTCGAATGGTCACCTACTTATATATCGAGTGTCTCATGCACACTTGACCTAAGTGACATTTTGACGAAACATGATATGTACGTATTCTTATAGATTTCGATACCCTCTATCGGGCTACACTCGCAAATGACGAATTACTTTCTTTTTTAGCCCGCTAGATGGCGTAAACCATTTGAGCCACGTATATAACACAACGTTATTTATATTTTCAAATCGCTCTCCTGAAAAGAAAAAAGTTTTTGTCACTTAGGTTAAGTGTGCATGAAACACTCGATATTAGAGTGGTCTTTAATTCAAAAATGTTATCGGAGAATTGCCCCCATCTCTGGAAGTTGTTCTGAATAATGAAGGAAAAAACTTGAAATACTGATTTTGAGCCCGATAAGATAATATGTACGTATTAACCTGTGCCTCGCGGGGATCAAGTACAGCTTTTTCGGGCAAAACTGACAATTTGAATAAAAAATACGTAAAAATAAAAAATTTACCGATTTTAATAAAACTCGAGTGAATTATTGTTTTCAGTCAGTACTTTATGCTTGCGAGATTCTATCCATTTATATTCACCAGTGTTACCACAACAACGATTTTAAGGTTGAAAAATGTGATTCTTTTGGCTGTGAAAAACTTTCGAA
Organism: Acanthococcus lagerstroemiae; assembly: GCA_031841125.1. NCBI lineage: Eukaryota > Metazoa > Arthropoda > Insecta > Hemiptera > Eriococcidae > Acanthococcus > Acanthococcus lagerstroemiae. The sequence goes on along the minus strand of CM063111.1, from coordinate 42,292,832 downwards.
TTTCAGCGTGCTCCTCTCGATCCACAGAGGAAGTCAAACTTCAGACACTGAATAGAGAAAATAATGTGTAGAATCTAGAGACATTTTGGAAATTGAAAAAATCATATTTTGGATAGGAGCAATTTGGGAATCGTGATCTGAAGAGTTAAATAGAAGATTCAAAAAAATTACGAATTTTCCTGATTTTATTATAAATTGTGAGGATTCTTGCGTAAGCCATATAATTTATGCTTGCTAAAATTCAACTTCTCAGATCCACTTGTATTGCAAGGAGACCTGTTCTTTATTTTGTTATTCAAAAATTTAGAATTCTCTCTTGACCCTTTCAGTCAACTTAGGGCCAGTCTTATAAAACTTGGTTAAAAATTAACCGGTGGTTAAAATGCGAATCCGCCAACCCGGTATTAGGATTTTTAACTTAAGTTTTATAATACTGGCCATTGGGGATAATAACTCGACGGCAATGAATACAGCAGAGAATGTAAAATTCAGAAAAATTGAAAATATTTTGAAAGACAATAATTTTCAAAAAAACATCAAAGGAATGTGGCGTAACTATGAGAAATTAGGCTAAAATATTTACCCTTAGACATTAAATATTTTAAGGTGAATTTGTTATTCTTAGATCACATTTTTTAGTGTTTTCCGCCAGCTACTCTCCTTCATAATGATTTTTCAATTTTCAAGAATTTTCTGGATTTTACTTCCTTTGCTCTGTCGAATGCCGCCCGGCCTTTATCCGTAAGTTGAATGGAAGGGTTCTTTTTTAATTTACTCTCAATCCGAGCCCTGGAATCGGCCCTTTCGAGCATTACCTCAGAGACGTCGGGAAGGCTGTTAGAGCTGTCTTAGCTCTTTTCCCTTCTGGCCGAAAAACAGGCCTAGGTCGAAATCTGGCGAGCTGAAGAAGAATTTTTAATTTGTTTGGGGTACAGCTGAATTTTTGTTGTTGTTAATGTTGTGGAGTGGGGCACATTAAAACAAAATTCTGAGAAATTTTCTGTACTCATTGTGGAAGCTTGCGACTAGTGGCAAAAGTTATATCAAAACTATGACCTTAAATACACGTATTTGAAAATTTCCAAGCTTACGTGGAACAAAGGTACAAACTTTTCGAAGTCGTGTATCAAAGTGTCCCATTCAAAAATGGGTGAGCTATGTTGATACCCTACTGTAGGTATAGGGCATTTTGAAATAATGTAATGAAACAGTATAAAGTGAATTTTTGGAGTGTTTTTTATTCAAAACACATTAACGGACATATTTCCTGTACCATCGTCACCAACCTTTAACAACTTTCGAGAACAAAACTTTTTCGCGTTTTATCATAGTGTTGTTATTCCTTGGAAACTAAGAACTTTATCAATCTGCTGGAATGCTGGATAGTGCATAATATGTTCTCTTAATCACAGTTTTAAGAACTAGCCATACCAGAGTCGCTAAAATCGCTTTTCGTTTTAAAGATAACGAGTCCTGTGATCCTTTAGCTGAAGTATACCTTCTAAGAAACATTTCACTAGCAGACTTTTTTGGAATTTGAGTCCGAACATTCTTCCCAATTTCTCATTTCTTATGTAGCCTAAGGAAGTTGAATAGCCTAGTTTGTGTCACGATGTTCATGATTTTGCCATATTTTATTTCACTTCGCAGTTCTTCTTCGGGACTGATCACATTAATACTGGTCTTACCGTGGAAACTTGGACTCCCGTCATTTTTCTGGTCTCACCGACCTGAGCGAATATAAGGAATACTGATACTTAGCCCCGGATATGTTTCTCTGCCCTCTCGTCTGCCTATACCTCGAATATTTTTCGTCCCCTTCCCCCAACCCTTGGTTATCATTCCTGGAAATTCATGTTTGTCTGTGTTTCATTGGTCTTAAGCAGGGCCAATAGACTGCTAATCTTTCAAAAAATTCTCTGTCTCGCCTTGGGCGACTGTGCCGATGTAAAAATGAAAACAATCCGAGAGAATAAATGGCGAATACACCGACAGATCGGTTTTAATTACTGTTATTCTCCGCTCCACATCCTCGAGTGGGTCTAATTGGATGGCATGGCGGCGAAATAGAATCAATAACGGTTAGATCGTCGAATCGACGATAATATCTTCATTGCACCGACACACAGCGGTTGTTAAAAAAATAATAACTATTCCTCGGTGTTTTATTTTTCGCCTCAATTGCCGCGGAACGAGTGAAAATTAGTGAGTGACCGTGGCATTATCTTCTACTTCTGAAATGCGATGTCGGATGGCCCGGGTTAGCCTTTGGCTCCCGGCAATTCTATCGCTGGTGTGTTGGCTGTGTGGGTCTCGCAGGTCTCTCCTTCGTTGTGCCATACACGAGATGAAAGTACACACTATAGCAGATGTCAGTACAGAATTATGCAGTATTAATTGAATAATGCGTACTTAACATTCAGTTTTTTAAGGCATTACGTATGCATAAGGGAATGTACAGGCGATTGAGCGTGTCTTAAATTATAGAGGATTTTTGTGGGGACACTAAGGGACGTTCCACGTCATTGGAAATGGAAATTTTGAAAACCTCGAGGGTTGAAGCGCGTGTACTCGACCTGTGGATACGGGTTAGATCCATATAATGATGGACAAGATCATCATGAATTCAATGGTGCGAGATCATAATCTGTAGATTATTCAGAACATTGTAAAATCACGAATTAGATCAAAAGTACATTGTAAACAAAAAAATTGTCCATCATCGAATGAATCCATGATCTTGTGATCTTTTTGAAGTTTAGATCACGAATTGGTGAAATTTTTGTGGTGTTTTTGATAACTCGGTTATTATAAAAATAATAATGAAAAAAATATCTCCACCATTCAAATCACGAATCTTTTAATGATTTTAGATCATGATCTTTTTTGTTTGACATCCCTGGTTCCATGCAGTAAATTTTAGTTTTACAGTATTGCTTTCAAAAAGTATCGGTATTCACTGAAAATAGTTGATTTAACAAAATGTTTTCGGATGTTATTCTACCATCAGTATATTTATGGTTCTGGTAGTGATGAAAAATTCTCGATGACTTAATATTAGCGAGCAAACGTTCAAAATGCCCAAAATTTGTCGAGCAAATGCTCCTAAAATTAGGATTTGTTAACTTTGAACTTATAACGATTATATGGAATACTCAGGCTAAGTTATAGAATTGAGAATTAAGGGATAAGTAGTTAACTACATATGTACTAACTGTTATTCGAATAGACAAGTTTGATATCTAATTAATAACTGAATTGCAGTATGTTAGTCAGGGATGAGCAAAATCTCATCTAATGACTTGAGATCATGATCTGCAGATTATCTCAAAAATTAATATCACGGATTCAAATCAAAATTGTGATCTTGTTGATCTTTATGATACTTTCTGATCTTCAGATGATATGATCTTGCCTATCCTTGGTAATAATACGCCTCCAGAATTGATGAAAAATAATTTTCCATGCTGAAGGTTACTGTCTAGGAAAGGTTTTGGTTTTGTGCGAAAAGATGAATATCCTTCCCAATTTTCTATGAATTAGTAAATGCCCCCTCCCCTCATAGTCACATCTGCGGAGATAGCATTACTGAATTTTTTTCAATTTTAAGTGTATTTTTTTGTAACCATGTAGCTTGCTACAGTTTAGTATTTTCAGGTGCACCTCAACTTCTCTCGAACTCCAAACATTTCTCTTAATTGGCCGTATTTTAAATTTCAAAGTGCAATTTTATTTTGCTGAATAATTTTGAAAGTACTCATTAACTGGCGAAAATGAATAATTATTCGCCCTGATTTGTTATGTGACGAATATGATAACTCGATTCGTGCGTTATAAACCTTCTACCCTCCCCCCCCCCGTGCCCTGTGTTCTTATCCTAGTCCCATCGTCACTCGTGAAAGGAAAATGTCTACATAACTTGCTGCAGCCTAATAGACTTTGGTGCCCTTCAATTTTTCCGAAACTCGAAACATTTTTCATGTTATGAGTCGGTTGGCAGTATTTCCAACTTCGAAGTGCAATTCTTTCCCCTTATTATTTTTGACAGTATCTATTAATTAAGAAAAATAGATAATTTTGCGCCTTGGTTTGTCTTGTGAAGAATATAGTAACTTTGCTAATGCCAAAAGTCAAATAAAAATAAAATAATAATAATTTGTAAATAAATTGATATAAAATTCGCTAGCATTCATGTGTCCTTTTCTAATTTACTCTCAACCTGAGCCCTGAAATCCGCCCTTTCGAGCATTACCTCGAGAGATGTCGGGGAGGCTGCTAGGGCTGTCTTAGCCCTCTTCACTTCTGGCCGAAAAACCGGCCTAGGTCGAAATCTGGCGAGTCGCTACGTGGGATCGAACCCGGGAGCTCCGGATTCCGAGACCAACGCGCTATCCACTTGGCCAACCAGACCTCAGCATTCATGTGTAAGGAATTTATTGTTTTGAATTGGTCTGATTAGTTATCAAAATGGTGGGAAATTGACAGGGACCCAGAGCTGGCCTCAAAACAGGAGCCGCTCTGACATTTCAAGTTTAGCTCTAAATACTTATTTTATATTCTACGCAGGCCCATTCGGGACGTTTCCGGGATAGGGGGTGCGGTGTCCCGGGGCCAATTTGGCATGCGTGCATCGCCATACGCCCCTCTGTCATCGAAATACTTATTTTCTCTCCGGTCTTTGGCTCTCGTGAACAAGCTGTAAGTAAATTTTTCCAGACTCCGACGGATAATTTTTTACTGGGGTATGGTTCCAGCTTTGGAAAGAAAATTCTCGATAATTCGGCTTCACCAAAAATGTAGTTTTCGTTCCGGATCCAGTTACGAGGGGATGGAGAGAAGGGTACGGGAGTGATGTAGTGGAAGAGGAGGGAGAAGGGGGAGGTTGACAAGCTAGAGACGAAGCCGAAGCTTGAGTCAGAAATTCATTCGACTCCTGCAAATATTATTTCATGCTTAGGCTCTGGCTCCCATGGAAAATGGTCGGCCCTGGGGATCCTGGTCCCTGATTACGAACAAAAAGAATGTATTCCAAACAAATTCGACCTTCAGATGTAATGATATTTTTGCTCCCCATGTAAAAGAGTAGGAGAATTCATATATTCTTACGGCTTATTGAATGTCGTTAGTGTTGATGCGTGTTTCATTGTTGATTGTAGCGATGTCAGGATTTCAGTGAGCGGCTCAACTCCCAGTAGTTGAGAATTTAAAAAAATAGAACATTCGCTAGATGAACCATTTTCAAAACAGAGCATCGCTTTTCAGAGTATTTGCTAAGAATTTATTGAAAATGCTGACTTTTTGTTAACGATCCAATGCTGACTTACTTACCGTTGGTTAGGTGCTACCGTATGGTAAGCTTTTAGTATCTTCTTTCCTTGGTTAAGGTCCTGTGAGCCAATCAGTATCAAGTAATAATGGCCTCTTAGTTCTCTTGTTTCTGTTGGTTTTTGGATGTGGAGAGGACCAATCAACCGACAACCAATGGAAACACAAATAAGCTTATCATACGATACTACTCGACCTATGATAATATAGTGTGTAACATTTAGCCTTACAACTTACTTCAGACTCTGATGAAGGGGAATTGTGCACCCAAAAAAGCTTTTGTCAAACTACCTTTTTTTTTTTTAGTGAATGTTGGTACCTCTAAAAATATTGAATTCCCTAACGCTTCAATAAAAATAGATTCAAAATAAATTTTTTAGCCTCGGGTGATGTAAGGTTGTGGAGTGCATTTGATGTTCAAATTGATTTGTTCTCGGTCCTCGAGTTAATTACTAAGCTAGTTTAACATGAGTTTCTCGTGAGAAGACTGGAATATCCGATGTGTGCTTCCATGATCCATTCCGGGACTCATCTTGATCTTACAAACCTCGCAGAGCCTAATCGTTTTCGTAATGCTCGAACCTAAAACTCATCCGTTTTTCAAACGATACCAGAGTCGTGTTTAAACTCGAGCGAGCTAGTTCTAATTTTCTGTTCGTCTCCCGCTGCTGCGTAATGCTGGCTGTTGTATGTCGACGGAATGGCGAACATGCAAGAAAATTAATTTAAATTGTTTTGATGGCTTCGGCAGCGTCAACCGACCCCCGTAATATTAGCAATAAAAGTGGGAAGTCGGAGCGAACAAATTTGTACTCTATTATAATTTGACGTTCGAGATGAATGCGACGGTCCTGCCACATTGAGGGGCAGGGGGGAGAAGATTCGTGAGGATCGCGTCATTCGTTCGAACGGAGCACACGTCTATATGAACCGCGACGATACCCGGGATATTTCGATTTGATGTGTCTTATATTGTTCCTTATAATAACTATTCTGATACTGAAGTTCCTTATTCAGTACAAATAGGGATGTACATAGTAACATGAACATTTCTCAACTGAGCCGCCGATTCCACGAATTCAACATTTCCCCCTTTCCAGTAGATCAAATTGAGTTGGGTCAAAAAATTGAACAAATCATCGTAGCAAGAGCTATTGGGTCGCTGATTTCAGGAATTTCATTAAATTGTCCATTAGGAGCCAATTTTGGCAATAAAGTCGAAATTTTACCCTCTAAGGCCAAAACTGACTCAAAAATGTGGCTGTACATTAAAATGAGACAAGGGCGTATCCACGGGGGTGTCCGGACCCCCCCCCCCCCGGCATCAGTCGAAAATGAGAAAAAATTGAAATTAATTCTGGTAATGGTAAATATTACACCTGCAATGTTGTAAAAGTGAAATGAACGCCCCCTCCTTCATTCCAAGTCTGGCTACGCCACTGAAAGGAGAGCTGAATTGGGTCGCTGATTCCAAAAATGGTACTGATTTTCTGTCTGTCTAAAATTTGGGATCCAAAATGGGAATTTCCTTGTTCAGGTTGGCGCTAAGTTAACTCAGATTAAGTAGTCAAACATTGTACCGAAATAAGGGTTTTAAGGTTGTTGACATAAAAAATTACATTTCATTTTCTGTGCGGTTGGAGCCCCACTTTCAAAGGGCCAAATTGGCGTACAGTAGAAAATCAAAGTATCAAAATGGGAAGCTCTTTGGGTCGCTGATTTCGAAAATAGCATTAAATTTTCCGTCGGACTACAGTTGGGCCCTGACATTGAAATTTCACTTTTCAAATGGGCAATAGTGACTTGGATCTACAAGTTAAATCAGGGGTTTTCTGGGTCGCTGATTTCAAAAAATGTATTCAGTATTCCTTTTAGCTCCAGTTTAGTTCCTCCCCTCCAATTTTATATCTTCCGCTTCCGATGGACCAAATTGACTTGGGTTAATAAATGAAATCAATTGTCCTGACAGATTTTCCGAGTTACTGATATAATGTGGCCTGCGAAATTGAAATTTTCAAATGGGTAAAATTGCCTCGTATTGGAAAATCTAATATCCAGAATTTAAATCTTGTGTAAGAAGTATCGATGATTGTTCTTTCCTTTCTCCCAGACAAGATGAAATCATTGCAAGTAGACCAAAACCGTCTCTTTTTTATGAAAATAACTAAAAAATTTCCTATTTTTCTTCGTGAAGAAAAGGTATGAAAAAAGGCACGGAAGAAGAGAGACGAATTTCCCTAAAAACAGGAATATATGTTCTCTAGGATGGTTCTTATTTTGGGAAAGTGGGAATTATTTTCGGAGCACCCTGGCGTGTCGGTTTCACTGTCAAGGTGTCTAACAACATGAAAAACATGAAAATAGCATGAATTTGGTGAGAGGTAGCATAAAAGCATAAAAATGGCATAATTTTTGAAAATTTCAGAGAAAATCATGAATTTTTGTCGAATGTAAATTATTTTCTTAATAGCTAAGTTATCAAATCACTCGGAGGTGAGTTTTTCAGTGCTGCTCAATGTTGAATGGTTCATGAAAAAATCGTGGGAAATGGCATAAAAAAGCCTGAAAATGGCATAAATTTTCGATTTTAAAAATTGTTAGACACCCTGACTGTAGATAAACTGTCTTTACTAAAAATTTTTTGATTCTGAGGGTCGTTACAGAAGGGCCAAGTTTTATCCGTAATTTTTGGAAGAACATCTATTATTTGGTCTCGATTCTCTTTGGTAGTTCTCTGAGTAGTCGAATTTGAATGGAATTCGATGGCATTAAATTCCCGAAAATTAACCCCATCTCAAATTTTTTTCACCGACCCTCCCTTATTTTCATATTACACTAAAAGATCGAGTAAGTCCAGAGACATTGTTGGTTTTGTGGCAGGTAAAATACTTTTTTTATAGCTAAATTGACGTCCAGGTTCACAACACTGCGCAGGAGCTGTTGATTCTGAAAAAGTTTAAAGATGAAGACTTTTATAATATCTAGCCTGCAGAAATAGAAGTGTCCTTCTCACCAGATGAAATTAATGTCAATGACGTTTGAAATTACATAAGAGCCTTATCACTTATCTCATAGTAATATATCAGTCTCGTGTACGTGAAACTTAACACTGAGAAATACCAAATAGTCGAAGCAAGAGATAGATTATTTATAGGAATCATCTTGATAATCAAGACGAGCGTTTTCATGTAGAAAACTAAAATGGTCTGTTTCCTTTCACCTTGAAACGAAATATGTACTTAGTAACAGTTGAATTGTTTCCGCCTCTAAAACTAAGATATAGAACTCACCACCTAGTGTCGGATGCAATAACGAATGCCTCGTGAAAGTTGAGATTAATTTCAATAAGAAAATGAAAACTTTATGTCGACATGAATTCCTCTCGAAACGATTTTAGGAGAAAAAAATTAGTTTTCATTTCAATTAGGACAATTTTCTAAAATGATCACTTTTATAGCAGTTCATCTTTTTCACAATATTGAAATTGTAGAGTGCGACTCTTTCGCGCTCTCGGTCCGAATACCTGATGTTTTGTATTTTTAGGATCGGCCAGTGGCCAGACCTTTATGCAATGGAAAAAATGTGGCAGTTTCTATAAAAAGGGGTAACTTTGTCGATCCGACGAATTTTGAGTTACAAACAGTACGTAATAGAGGAATGAATGCCCATTCCAACGAGCTATTGGCGAGATTTGTAGTGTTTTTGTTTCGGAGATACAAGCGGTCAAAGATGAGTGTAATGAGAACGCGCGAAAACACGTTTTTGGGAAAAACGCGTTTAAAGTTAGACACACCTTTTTCTCCCACTCCGTCAAGCGGCCCTAACTTGCCGCGGAATCACTATACCAGCCTCGAGAGGGCTGGTTGGAAAGGTAATTTTTCGCTCTTCTGCGTGGTAACAATTCAGAACATCGGTTTTATTCGTGAGCTCCGGAAAACCACGAAGAAGCGAATGCAGACATTCGCATTCTTTTCTCATTCTCTTTCTCTCTCTCATGCGCGTAAATTTTGTCTCTTCGTTATTGCGATGTTTTTTCTATAGAAATCAACCAAAATCTCAAAATTGATGTTTTCGACCAAAAATTTTGTTTTTCTTTTTTCGCGTTTTCTGAGACTTCAATCAATCGACAAAGTTACCCCTTTTATAGAAACTACCACAAATAGTAATAATAAAGCAGTGCTGCCAGATTGGGCGATAAATCGCCAAATGGGCGACTTGAAAAACGATTTCGCGACGGAAAATTATGATCGGCGACTGGTGACGGAAAATATATTACAAGTCTAAAAATAGTCTTAAATTTTTTCGAAAAGTACTTCTGTCAAACTTGGGTTTTTTCTAGAGAATTACAAAGAGAGAACAAAAATCTAATAGTGTGTTAACCAAAACATGACTTTGGTGTTAAAGTACGTTACGAACGAACAATGAACAAATGACGCCTGGCGAACGTGGCGATTTTGGGCTACTTGAACGTGCTTCTGTCGCGACTCCAACTTCAGAAAATCTGGCAACACTGTAATAAAGTTCTATGCGACGCGATATGGTTGCTAACGACGTTTCTTAGAGGTGAGAAATGTTTTGTAAAAGTAGAGAAGGTAGGTCTGGCAACCGGCACGGTTGTCCACCTAATGAGAAGTAGGCTGAAGAGAAGCATCATTAGTTCTTATCAGCCTACTAACAATGCGCCGTAGAAAAATTATGTTCCCTGAGTGGTCCAAACTTCAGCTAAAAGGCCGAGTCTATTACTAGGTCGCCAAGCGACTTAGCTTGTCTTCTTGGTTATTGGTAACGTTTCTCTTAACGTCTTACGCTATGACAGCCCTGATGCATAGAAGTTGCACTACCCGGCCTCACTGATGAGCTGATTTTATTGAATTCGAAACTAATGGCACGCATTCGTTGTTTGTTGTTTTAGGTGCAACAGTGGCAACGTTCCCTGGTGAATCTGGACCGCATGAACGACGACCGCATGGACGTGTGCAGCGCGGTTACCGAGGAGACGAACGACGACACCGGTTGCTGCATGCTGGATGAGTCAACGGACGAAGCGCACCACAGGAAGTCGCGGCGCTACCTCAAGAACAAGGACGCGGACAAGAAGCGCAACCGCTCGTCCTACCCGGTCGGCTGCAAGTGCGAGAAGTTCAAGAAGTGCAAGTCCAAGGAGGAGGTGAACACGCCGCAGCCGGCGCCGGACGGCGGCCATCACAAGTTCAGGCGGACGGTGTCGTTCGCCACGTACGAAGACTCGATGACCAGCAGCGTGTACGATGACGGCGACAGTTCGTCCGGCTCGTCGGACGTGCTGGTGCCGCGACAAGAGAGCTTCAAAGACTACAAGCAGCGCAAGCTACAGGAGAAGTTCGGCAAGTACGGTCGCGATGGCGCCTCCCTGTGGAACGAAATCAAGAAGGCGAAGTCGGCCAGCAACATACATCGGGAGCACGAGGCGACCCACCACCACCGGAGCAAACGACTGATCGACAACGGGTCCAGCGGGTATGAGCATTCATGCAGCGACCGTAAGCATTGCTCCAAGTCGTACAATAAGAAGTATCGTAAGCTGGACGATTGCAATAAGATCGCTTCGTCGGGTTGTAACGCTTTGGTCAAATGCAGAAGCGCCCACGCTTGCCGGGCGTCTACCGCGTACGACGTGGACGCCAGAACCCAAGCCGCTTGCCTGTCACATTCCAAATCATTTGACGAATATGGTCGTAGATACGAGGCCAGGGACTCGGGCCATCGCTTAGTACGTATTTCTGTGTTCTTGTTTGCTATTAATGTTTTTTTTTTTTGGGTTGCGTGTTAATTGCTGTATGTGTTGTGGAAACGTTGCGAACACACACGGGTCGGATTGGTCGTGGGCGAATGTTAACTGGTACGTGCCCGGCTCGACTGTCTCGTGTATCAGCGATGGCGAGTTGGAGTTGTGGAGGCGACGAGGAATCAGAAATTGTGTACAGCGACGGCTAGCTGCCGGTAACTTGCGTATCCGTGATCGTTGAGAGCGAATAATGAGATGACGAATTGAGAACCAGATAGAAAAATTGATGATTGACAAGGTCCTCGATACGCGTGCAGGTGGAGTAATCTGCAAAATAAGATCAAATTATTACAGCCTGTGAGGTCTGTAATGTTTCAGATTAGTGAAACGCAACCATGTCGAGAGGGAGGGGGAAAGGCGGGAAATACCCCGGGCCCGGACTTTCAGGATGACCTGATATTTTTAAAAGACCTGAATTTCAACGCTTACGGCTACATCATACCGTATATCAAATCAGCAATCACTCCTTGCACTATGGAAGAAACCTCTTATCCCGTAGCTTGTAATTTTTTTTCCATCTGACAAAAGGAAAAAATGAACTGGTAGGAGGGGGCCCGTGGAAATTCCCTCCAGGCCCTCTTTTTCTCTCTACGGGGCTGGTGAAACGATATCTATTAGCAGTGGTTTATCATAGGAGGGGGTCTGGACCTCCTTGCGACTTCGTAAAATAGTGATTTTTATAATTATAGAACCCCTTCTAACACCCTCACCCGCTTTGGGCTAGACCAGACAGCCCCCTCGGAAAGTAGGCTGGCTACGCCACTGCCTGTTAGACTCGTTCTTGTGGTTGTTTTTTATTCGAATCTTTATGGGGCACCCCATTATTCGGCTTTTGCTGAAGAAGAAGAAGAAGAAGAATCCTCGTTAGAATATTTATAATTTTTATCGTACTTGAAGGTTAGCTGCTGAAGTAAAATTTTACACGTAACTATCGAAAGAATGATTATTATTTGAGGCATCCTTTTTTTAAAGTAATCAACTTGTAATCCCTCTAGTCGCGCGTACTTTTGAGGACCCCAAGTCAGAGCTCAGGTCTGCCTTTTGTACATGTATAATGTGTGCTATGAAATGCGCTCCTCAAGTATTGTTGGGTGTCTGAAATGATAGGGGAGGGGGTAGTGGTGATGTAACTAAGCTGTTGTTGGTAGGCTATTATTCTAGTGGGCGTTACGGTATTTTGCAGAGAAAAGTGTCCTCGTAAAAGTCATTCGTGAAGCGATATTTTAAGGGTGTTGTTAGAGGATGTAACAGATTCCTAACCCTCCCGGGAAGTCTTGATCGGCCAAGTTTTATGGTTTACCGAAGTATTACTCAGCTCAGTTAGCTCACTTTTCTGGAAGTGTATTGTCGTGTTGTGCGAACGTGCCACTCGAATTTATTTCCCGAGTGATGAACTAATTTGCTTTGTACCAGTTGGATGGCATGACGTCAATTTTCTATTATTTTTTTTTTTCAGTTCTCAGTTATCATAAGTTGATACGTGATTTGGAGTGCTGGTGAGCTAATGTAAATGTATTGTAAGTCAAATACTGAAAACAGGTTGGAGCGATTTGTTACCCAAGCTTGCTGAAACGTATGAGACAAGCACGACGTCGAACGTACTCACATATACATTTTTTACAGGTTGTGGACATTTACTTCGGGAAGTCGTGAAATTGGGGTTCGATGTTGGTCTATTTTCAGAATTGCTTCTGTATACGGGGCGTTTGTTATGTCTGTAATATCATGTTTAGAATTGGTTCCTCTTAATTTTATGCGTCGGTGGTGGAGGACTAGTTCGATGAACAAATTTTTCGTGTACCGGAACGGGATATTCTAGTTTAAGATGGTTTCGTTTTAGGAGAATTCCAGACCGTGTTGTCACTGCTGCAGTTAGAAAAGCGAAAATATTATTATTCGCATATTTTATCAGAAACTCCGCAAAGTGTTCCGGTTTTGGAGCCGAAACGAAGCTATGTAGGGGTCATTCCGTGTCAGTTCGACCGAAAAATGGCGCTTTCTCTTTTGATTTTGATCGAACTGACAGAGAAGACCTCAATGTATCCCCGTTCAGAATAATATTCACTCAGTCTGAAGTTTTCTGTTTTTCAAAAATGGCTACTTTCAAAATACACCGTCGATTTTTCATTATTTCTCGAGACATAATCTACGTATTATACGCAAAGTCCTTGTGAGTATCTGTGTATCCTGAATCATATTTTGTAGTTTACAATTTGTTGTGTGGGGGGAGGGGGTTTCAAAAATCATCAAAAATTTGGAATTTACAGTTCCAGAAATACCTACGTCTATATTTGGTCAAATTTTTGGCACCTGGATAAATTTGGCGTAGTATTTTTCGTTAGGAATACTTTTGAAGTATACATCATGCTTTACGAGAAAGAACAAAAAAAGGGAAAATTGGTGCGAATGGTTTGTCACTAGAACCTTTCACGAACCTCAAACGATTTTTGTTCCTCGAGGGTAGAGCAGTGCAAAATTTTTTGCATCACATTTTATAGGGAAAAAATCAAGTTTCAAGTTGTTTTTTTTCCAGAAGGGTTGCATTTTTATTCGTATAAACTCTACTATATTTTCAATCCTGTTGAAATCTTCTAAGTTTTAAAAGTCACTATCCAGGTTAATTGATTGGCTATCATTTTTTCTTTTTTGTGAAATAGTTGGATGTTCCATACTGAGAGGTCAAGCTCGACTATCCACAATACATTTTTAAAAAGGTCTATGGTGCTCATTATGACATGGCTGGATCCATGTATAATTAATAACTAATTAAATGATGAATAATAAGAATTTACAGCCTCAAATTCCGGAAAGGATATGTAAACTGATGGAAGAAATGACCGATTTTGATGAAAATGATTTAAGTCCTTTTTTATTGTAAAGGTAATGTAAAAAGGACCTTATCAGTTTACACTTGAATTGGTTATAACTACAAAAGGAGGAAGTCCACTTTTGTCGTTTTTGCTTTTTTCACGGATTATGGGGTATCGAAGTATCGCGGGTCTGCTGGTGTGGTCGAAATTTCGTGAAACAGCTGGGAAAGTGCTTTTTGGCAACATCGCTTTCTTTCATTCAGAACCAAACGGAGCTTAATTCCATTTCAGAACTTTTTTTTCTTACAAGCAGGGATTTTGCTCGATTGGAATGGTACCAAGACTAAAGTGACCCCTTTATGTCTGGGTACAAAAGGGGTGGGGGCAATTTCGAGTCGTAAAACTACAAAAAAAAAATCGTTCAGAACCAAGAGAGGTTAAGTTTAAAAAATTTTGAGTCCCCCTCCCAGCTCAGGTCCATCCAAATTTTATTCGACGGGAGCGGGCTTAGAAGTTGTCTCATGTGACCCTCTACCATCACCCTGAAGGACGTATTCCACGATTTTCCAATTTTCGAATAAAACAGTTTTTTTCGCTTCTTGAAAAGTGCGATTTTTGGACTTGACCCCATTTAGTTCCAACCAATTCACTTCTGGTATGAGCTGAAATTTGAAGTTCATTTTTTTGTAAACTTTGATTGACCTTGGAAGAAGATAGGAACACCGTGGTCTGTCATTTTCGAATACTTCTCTAGTACTCTTCTTGCCCCTTTCATCCGATTTTTCTCATTTTTCTATTTTGTAATAATTTAGATCTTCATAAGTAGAAATACTGCTTTGCAATGCCACTAATCATAAACAAGGAAATTAAAAAGAAAGGAGGTGTGTCTATCAAGGCTGGTCTTTTAAAACCATAAGTGTTTAAAACTCGTGAAAAACAGTGTTTATATGAAACGTTTCTATTTTTTTTTTTTTTTTGTGGAAATAAAATATTGACTTTATATTACTTACAATCATTAAAATAATAAAATAAAAAAATATCGGGAACCGGAAACTAATAGAAATATTTAAAAAATATCAATAATATCGACGAAATCAAAAAATATATTAGAAGTATTTAATTTTTCAAGAAGTTAAAATAAACTTTAAAAATTGTGGACTAGTTATCGGCCTTTTTAATCTACCGCTTGAGCGGTGTGAAGACCTTCCACTGCGGACAAATAGGGATCTCACGACGTATCTCAGAACTGAGAATTTACCTTAGACGTTTTTTACACCAAATGTCAAAGTGCATTTTTTTCTTTCGAATTTGGATGGAACACCTACTCATTAGTATACGGTGGTCGAATTGCAAAAAAATAATTTGTGTACGTCTCTATCGAAAGGGCCTATTTTATGGGTATGAAATTAGGCGGAGGGATTATACTAGACGAAATTGCCTTTTAATGAGACCTTAAACAGCTCTGTAGGTGTACAGAAAGATATATTTTTCGGATTTTTGAAGTTGGGGCACGGAAAAGCTGTATTTTGAGAAAAGCGCGTTTGAAAATTCGTAAAGTGATCAAGAGTGAAAACTGCCTTCGAGAAAAAACCCGGAATCAACAATTTGGACTATTACTGTTTTTATGCATTTTATACTCTGGAGCTGGAACGGAGTGAGATCTCGAAAAACGGCAGAGTGGAGCTGAAAGAACGGGGATTCAACTATCCAAACCGCTAAAAACTCTGAAATCGATTTTTTTGGTTTGGTCAAAATTGAGAAAAACGACTACAGCCAAAACTGAATAACAAAATGGGCCCTTTTGATTTCGATGGAGACGTACATATTTTTCCTTTCCGTGTTATCACAATACGATTTGTTAATGAAAACGCTCATTTCCAAAACACAAGCTTGATTATTTCAGCCAATTAGGGAATGGGGTGGTTGAAATAACTAGAAGTTGAAATAATACAGTGTTTCCCCCTTTGTTTTTAACTTGTACAGTAAACTGTTGAAAAGTAGCTGGCAGGCATTACATTTTGTACGCCAAAAAACGAATGTCTTTTTATTTTCAAATTTTTACTAAAAGTTACATAGTACAGTACAATATATAGTACTAAATATTTCCGGGCTGGAAGGCCAGTGGGAGGAGAAAAGAAGGGCTATTCTCCTAATTATTGTATGCACGTTCAAGAGTGAGACATAATAGGGAGAATTGAAATAATTGGAAGCTGAAATAATGAGAGCTTTTGGGTTGAAATAATCCGAAGTTGAAATAATTGAGCTTGTATTGTACATTGTTTGCTGTTTTCTTTAGCCTACATTTTCGGGAATTTTTTTCTTATTACAGGACTTAATGTCGTAGTCGACTATACCCTATTTCTGATTGGCGTACAGGGTTCGCTGTTAGATATATTCAGGGTTTGTCCGTATATGTCCTAGGAGGACTCTGACGGTGGCTATTTCAAGATTGCGACTGGATTCATATTTCAGTTCGAAACTGAAATTTCTCGGTCGTATCTATTAAGGTCAAGCTCTCGCCAAAAATTGAAGGGAAATTATCAAAATGGTGATATTTAAAAGTTTTTGTGCTTCTTCAGTAGTTCAGAAGTATGCATTTACTGCGTTTTGGAGATGGCACTCACTATGAAGAATATAATTCCAATGAGGTTTGGCATCAGTGATCTATCAGCTATACTGTGACCGATAATGAAGCTCCCGTCATCATTTCATTTCCGGTGGCAAGTCCCCAAATTTAAGCCCTGAAAATTCGCCCGAATATCGGGACTGTTGTGATTCACTGTTGACGTTGACTTATCAGACGTGGTCACAGATTTTACTCGCGCACGTTAGTTAATAACAACCGATAAATCGATAACAAAATTCTGTGTAAACGTCGACACCAAAGTCGTAAATAATCACGCATTGTGAGCAGAAAGTATAGAAACTTACGTAAAACTATGCTGCGTGATGCTGTTTTATGCTTCGAAATTCCGTATAATGGACCATATGGAAACACTTCGCAGCTAAAATATGTACAGTGCTAGCTAGAATCGTTTCTACGTTGATTACACGTTTTTACTGCGCTATATTTTCTCTGAAAATTATTTCCTCTCGAGACGGTTTCTAAAACCATCATAGTTGTTTTAGATTGTAGTATCTTTCTTCTTTCAACACCATCAGAAAATAGTCGAGTTGAGCAGCGCGAAGTCGAGAAGCCACTAGAAAGTAATAAGAGTCTTTTGGATATCAACCTCGGTTGGAGTTATGCGCGCCCAAGTATACTATGTAGCCGATTTGTGTAAGCCTATAGGCCGACAAAAAATGTGCGAGTATCGGAATGCATTTTTGAATGACAGCCAAAGTTTTGCAAAGTTTCCTATGTATTCACTTATCTGGAGGTATAGTTTCTCGTTAAAATTAGATTTCAATTGATATGAATGTAACTTATTTTACTGGCAACCATTATCGGTGTAGTTTTTTGCCCGGCCGTTGATTTTTAGTCGAGAAAATGCCTGCACATTTCATTTCATTCGATTTGCGATACTCTCGGGGAGATCAAATAAGGAAACTCGCCATTTTCGAAATTCGTTCGACGTGGTTGCGTCTTACGTGCCGAGGAATTTTTTCAATATACGTGAAAAAACTAGTGAGCTGGATTTCATAAAAATTTTACTGTAATGATACCTTTTCTAATTGACTATTTTCTAAATGCATACTTGGCTTTCTTCGTACCTCAATATTTTTCAATCACTTATGATGGATTAAATTTTTCTCCACAGTTCCCTTGATAAAAAGTTTTGTAATTAGTGAAGGCTTATGTTCAATCTATGTTTAGAAACGCATCGCAGAAATTGAAACCTGGTCATAAACGAATTACGAGGTTGCTCCGTGATTTTGTTTTGAGATTGAACCATTAACTCCCATTTGTTTTGAAAATTACCTGCGAAAACCTTCCAGCCGGACCTACCCACCCTTTATTTATTGCCCCCATATATGTGATTGTTTAGCTCGTCTGCCTCTTCGAAATTATTTCTGGACATTGCAGATCTCCACTCGATCAACTACCCGCCCACCGACCCCAAAGTTTTCACCTATCAGAAATTCACCCAATGGTGGGCGCAGTTGTAGCAGTTTTTCACAAATCGGATTAAGGGGGTGGGAAATCGTATATATCACTAATGCATACACATGTTCCTCTTTCTGAGAATCTGTTATAGTTAGGAAGCTGAACTTTGGCACACATATTTGGTAAACTTTTTGCTAAAATTGGACGAGAGATATTTCAATTTTGTCAGTTTTTATTTAAGTTACAAATTTTATTTTGAAGACCCCGGGGTTCTCTCAAAATAAAATTTGTAACTCAAATAAAAATTGACAAAATTGAAGTATCTCTCGTCCAATTTTAGCAAAAGGTTTGCTAAATATGTGTGCCAAAGTTCAGCTACCTAACTGTAACAGATCCTCAGAAAGAGGAACATGTGTATGCATCAGTGATGTACACGATTCCCACCCCTTAAATTTTCGTGTTGCAGTTAGTTGAAAATCTATAGTGTCAAACAGTGTTAATTTTCTACTTTCTTGAATATTTTAAGTTTTGAGATTTTTTCTTCACAAAATTGTTACCAGGGGTGGATCCAGAGTGGTCCCCCCCCCCGATTTTTTTTTTGAATCGCACATTACATTCTCACCTGCCAACCTGTATTACTTTTCAAATATTTCTGCAAGAATCATATTGTAAAACCCCCCTGAAATTCTTTTCTGAATCCGCCCCCGATTGTTACTATAACCCTTCGAACACTCCTAATTAGAAAGATCTTCAGGAGGTTAAGTTGGAGCTCTCATTACTCAAGAAATCCCACTTTCAATGTCATTGATGTGCATAATAACTTTCAAAATTTCAAATTAGCTCCAATGGACCTGAATGGGTGGGATTTTCTGCTGAAACGACCTTAAAAATGAACTCTGCGTCTCAAGAAATGTTAGTGTTGGTATTCATGGAGCTACTTACTCTAATTCCCCCGCGGATCCACCAGGGGTGAGGTGCATCCCAAAGACCTTCAGAATAAATTCAGCGTGTCCGAAAACCATAAAAACAAATTATTACGTATATTTTTAATTGGGTTCTGTTGGCAGGAACGTATAGATTGATTAAACAACTCATAAATTATCCATTTTGGAATCACCTGTGCACTCTAAAAGAATTTTTTAGCATTTTTCTTTGGATAAAGTCTATTGTTACGTTATAAAAAAGAAATTTTTGAATAATATGACTTTATTTTTATTTATTTATTTATTTATTTTTTATGCAAACCCGATTTTTAGAATTTTAAAACGAAAACTGCAGATTTTCTCGTGGAAAATCTTACGTTAAACTTCCATCCTTTCAGGGCATCACGTTAATTTTTTTTTTTTGTTTAATTTTGGGTGCCGCGTTTTTACACCTAATGTTACCCTTTTCTCTTGTAGAACAGAAGTCAAAATTAAATGTCAGGTAAGTGTCACCGTACTCAACAAGTTGACCCCAAAATCGGCATCAACGATCTCGAAAAGCCAAAAATCAACACCGAGTTTCACTTTTCAACTCTCCTTCTTTCAGTTTGGAGCTTAACCCTGAAGTCATGGACCCAGATCGTGGAATTAAATAATCTTATGTTTAGAGTTTATGGCAGCGCCTGTCTAAAATTTGTGTCCGAATATTCTTAGAGTTAAAAAAGTCGAAACATCATGTTATTTTCCGTAAGAGATGGAGGGGGCTTATGGCACGTATTCTTCTCATCCGATCGAGCTGAAATTTTCAGGGGGCTTTTCTAATTCTTGGCACCCGTTTTGACATAGTCCTGAAGGATTTGAGAAAAGTCACAAAATGGATACCCTATTTTGCCCTACGACAAATTTCGAATTTGAGTGACATAATGTCAGAAATGAATTTGGCGATGACGTACCGATCCAACATTTTTTAGAAAGAAATAGGAAGTTCAGATTTTTTAAATGATGAAAATCTTCGAAATTGGCCATGAAAAGAAAAAGAAAGGAGAGGGGTGGATACTTCGCGATTATTGCCAACTTAGGTTCGAATTCGGTGACTAAGGAAACTGTTTGAGGAACGAAGAGCTAGCCTCAGTCCATACGGTCCGTCTTCGCCTTCAAACCCTTAGAAATGATTGCTACTCATATATGTAGCATACTTTATTACATTTTTGATTTCCCATCGCCTTGTTTCCTAATGGTGGGCCAGACCGATCGAAAGCCCGTATAGCGACCTCGTAAACTGAGCAGTCTAAGTACATCCAAATTCCATTGTAATTAGGGAAAGCTGGAAAAATACGGGTATCTAAATCCTTAATCCTCTCATAATCAAATGAAGTGCTCAAAAAGCAATACTGGTGGAATATTTTTTTTTTTTTTTGAACTTTTTTTTTTTATTTTTTTTATTTTTTTTTAATTGACACAACATATTCATACAGACAACAGATCTCTCCAGTGCTTTTACAATCAGTTTATCGCACTGGTGAGGTCTGATTGAGTTCTTATGTGTATACTATACAGTACATCTATTTACCAATCCACTTATGCACGAGCTTATAGTAGGTAGGTACGTATACATTTTACACCCCTCTTGTTTTTTGGCGTTACATAACCCTCCAACGACTGTTATCTGTTATTTGGTATTTCTGTAGATGTGTTGCAAAATTACCATGTCCGGTGAGGTATTGTGTTAGGAAATAGTTAGATTTTAGATTTTTATTTTTTAGTCTCTCTTCTATGTGAGGCAGTTTTGCCGTTCTTCTTCCTGTCTTCTCTGTGCTATATTGTTCTTGCCATGTTTTATTTGTTTCTTGTTTTACTTCCTTTATTTTCTCATTTAGTTGCTTTTCTGTAAATTTTCTGGTTCTCGCTTCCGCTTCAATTTTTTTTATTCTATTAATTTTTTTTTTAGTTGTAGGTCTATTGGTGTCACTCTGGCTATTACATATGTGGCAGTATGTGATTATTACAGTGGATAGACTAGTTCTTCAATTGATATATTTTTCTTTCTTTTTCATGATTTCATTTACATAGTCGATTGTTATTTGTATGCTGTTGCGATTTTCAAACCAGTTTTTGCTTATATTTTCAATTTTGTGCTTATTTCTAATTTCTTTGAAAGCGGGACATGTCAAGAAGGTGTGATCTGGGGTGTCTGTTAGTTTTTTTTTGCAGTTTATGCAGGTGTCATCTTCGATGATTTTGAATTTTTTTAAATATACGCCAAAGTTTCCGTGACCTGTTAGGAATTGTGTGAGGTAGAAGTTAGGTTTTAGTTCTTTATTTTTAAGTCTTTCTTCAATGTTTGGTATCAGTTCATAAGTTCTTCTTCCTTTTTCGGAGGTGTTATATTCTTCTTGCCAGAGATTGATGTATTTAACTTTAGTTTCATTTATTCTCTCTTTTTTTTGGGTTGGAGTGAGTTGGGATGTTTTAATTGTTTTGATTTCGTTACTTCTCAGTATTTGTAGATCAGTTGGTAATATTCCTGCAATTATGTTTGTGGCTGTGTAAGAGACTGTTCTGTATGCGGCTATGACTCCTAATAGTATTTTTCTTTGCTCTTTCTGGATTTTGTTTTTGTTTTTTTTACTTATTTTTGGGTAGTAAATTTTACAGCCATACTCTATTATTGACCTGAAAAGTGCGGAGTATAGAATTTTCCTGTCTGTGTATTTTAGACCAAAAGTGTTGTTATAGAGAGCAGTTATTTTGCAATAGTATTTTTTGATTTTATCCAATATGTAGTTAGTGTGATTGTTGAAGTTGAGGTTCTCATCTAAAATTATACCTAGATATTTAATTTCTTTATTGATAAGTATATGTTCGTTCTCTTGTTTTAGTTTTTTTCCTATGGCTAGTTTTAGGTTTTGTTTGTTATGTTTTTTTGTTACTAGGATGCTGTTTGTTTTTTGTGGATTCAGTTTTAGACCTAACTGTTTTAGTGTGTTGTTTATAGTCTTGATTGTTTAATTTATTTGTTCAATGTCTTGATCGTTCTGGATTCCGGCTATTAGCAAGAGGTCGTCTGCGTAGCTTATTAATTCTGTGTTGTTGCTCCCTGTTTTGCATTTTTTGTGAACTTTGGCCATTGCAATGTTGAAGATTGTTGGAGACAGTGCTGAGCCTTGTGGGACCCCTGCTGTTAGTTTTTGTTGGTGTATTATCTTGTTGTTATTGGTATCAAAGAAAATTATTTCTCTGTCGATTAGGAAGCTTTTTATTAAGTTCATGAAGTTGTCATCCGAGTTATTTTCTCTGAGACAGTTTGTTATGGAAGACCATTTTATTGTATCAAAAGCTCCACTAATGTCAAAACTAATTAGCAGGGTCATTTTTATTTGTTTTTTGGTGATATTATTTTCTATTTTGTTGATGCATTTCTCTATTGCAGTTTCTGTTGATTTTTTTTTAATGTATCCGTATTGATTTTTGTGTATCATTTCTTTGGTTTTAATCTGTTCTTCTATTAGTTGACGTATAATTTTTTCATAAACCTTGCCTAGATTTGGGAGTAGGGCTATAGGACGATATGAGTTTGGTTTAGTAGGGTCTTTTCCCGGTTTGTTTAGTAGTTTGATTTTGCAGGTTTTCCAGAAGCAAGGGAAATGTTGGAGCTCAAGGTACTTATTGAAAATGGTCAATAGTAGATCTGGATGTTTTTTGTGTAGTATTTTTATCATTTTGTTGGATATGCCGTCAGGTCCGTTTGCCTTTTTGTTATTTAGTTTTTTGATAAGGTGATTGAGTTCATATGACTCTATTGATAATTTAGTGTTGCTCTTGCTTATGTTTGGGTAGTTAGGTACGTTGTCTTTGATCTGTGGGAATAATTTTTCACATATTAATTCGATTTTTTCTTTTTCTCCTGTTACATCTTCGTTGTTGTCTTTTTTGAGAGGTGGGAAGGAATATTAGGGTGGGAAGATAAAGGGAAGTTGGCATCGTTTTTTTTGTTTACTGATTGTTTGAGCGTGAGGCTTTTTCTGAGTACGTGTTGGAGGTTATTCTAAATAACATTCCAACAGTATTTGAGGCGAGGGTCTTTCATTTCTTTTTTTTTTTTATTATTATCGAGCCACGGAGCTACTCTCTCGGTTTGCTTAACGAAGAATAACATAAGAATTGATCTAAGGAACACAATTTCCTGGTGGTTGTGAGGGGGTGGGAGTAAATTCTTATCGCCGCGAAACCAGTTTAAGAACTGTAGAAGCGGTTTTTTTTTCGGAAGTGTGTAAAAATTATCGTCAAGTTACAAATGCTATGGCTTGCAATTAAAGAGAAATTCGATTGGTTCGATCTGCCAGAAAAAGTGAAAAAAAGGTACCGTTAATCAGGTTTTTACTGCTGGAACTCATTATCGAATTATTTCAACGTGAGAATGATGTAGGTGCACACTTCCGGACCGATTTGTCGGATCTCTTAATTAACTGAAATCAAGACTTGGTCATCGGAAATGTACGACGATTAGATGAGATCAGTAAAACACAAAACCGGCCTCGTGTTATAATTACGGATTACGTGTAGCTACTCAGCGTGTAGGTTTAAGGCGTTTTAAGTTAATTTAAAAGCGGTGAAAAGTAAAAGCTTTTTGTTTAACTCGACTACCGGTTATTTTGGTCATTTGGAGAACTGAAACGAAATGACACAGGCATATCATTAGTAGGAAGCGAATTTTTATGCACAATCAGAAAGCGAAAATGTGCGCATATATGTATTTATTTGGGTGAAATTCGCATTTTTGTTACTGGAAAACGGTAAAATATGCAGTAATATGCGCAATGCCACGATGGAAATATGACTATCATCTAGACTCTAGAGGTCTTGGAAAACTACAATGCCGGATCAAGATACTTAGCTGCCCTACGTCAAAGAAAAAAGAAAAAAAAATTGTATTATTACCAACATTTCCAAAAAATTTGCCGCTCGAAGCCCACGGCTTCGTTTGCATTTAGAGAGATACGGCGCCGGAAAACTACATTAAAATTTGTCATTCTTTCATCGTAAAACATGAGAAATGAAAATGACAGCAGAGGCAGTATGGACACCATTATTCGGGTTTTCAAGATCGTTGAACTAGTTTCTAATGTCAGTTTTATCCTAAAGTGAACATTGAGGCACCCAGGAATAGAAGGGAGTATAGAAGAAGATAACTATAGGAGTAATATGGATTTCAAGATCCCTAAACTAGTTTTTAATGTCGATTTCATCCTAAAGTGAAAATTGAGGCAACCAAGAATAGTAGAAAGTATTATTATTAGAAGAATTTATTTATCGGAATGATATTACAACAGGTTCAAGATTCGAATCGACAGAAGCCCTTGTCTTGGGCAAATGCCTCCCCCAACCTAGCCCATTCGACCTGGTCAGTGACTGTTCTGTGAAAGAGGTTGGTTTTGCTAAACTTACAGATGTCGTCCATCCCCCTGGTCTTCTGTTTACCTGGCTTTCTCCCTCCTCTGGATTGCCAGAAAGTAATTTTTGTGACCATCGCTGGTCCTTCAGTCTGCACAAGTGCCCTGCCTAGTCCCATTTTAATCTTTTGACAAAGTGTACCACATTTTTGTTGGACCTAAATTTGCCTTTTATTTCTATTAGCCTAACCTTGTCTTTCAGTTTGAGACCAAGGACGGATCTCTGCATTGAGTTTTGTGTAGACTGAAGTTTGTTCTCAATTCGTTTTGAAATTGACTAGGTTTGGCACCCATAGGTTAGTGTCGGGACAACACAGCTGTTGAAGAGTTGGCTTTTGTAGGATAACGAAAAATTATTTTTCAAAATGAATCCTAAGCTCTAAAATTTACCCAATGCTAACGTAATTATTTTATTTATCTCCTTTTCGGTTTGATTTTGAAATGTCATCAATTGGCCTAGATAAATTATGTTATTGAATATTTTCAAAGATTCCACCTTCATTTTTATTATTCTTGTATTTTCAGAGTTGCTCAAAATTTTTGTTTTGCATAGATTGATATCCATACCCGCCTTTTTGCTGTTCTAACTGAGATCTTCCAGCATCGCCTGTAACTCGTCCGCACTTCCCGCCACTATTACCACGTCGTCTGCAAACCTTAAGTTATTCAAAAATTCTCCGTTCATTTTGATTCCCTTTTCATCCAAATTTAATTTTTTTTTAAATTTTCTTCAGGGCGCTGTTAAATAACAACGGGGAGATAGGATCTCCTTGTCTTACCCCCCTTTTGATTTCGAAGAATTCCCCTTCCAGATCTGTAACTATAGCGCTTTTAGCCTCGAGTATATTTCCTGAATTAGAGTTACAAAATCCTGGTTTATTCCAGTGCCTGAAGCATGAAATTTTGCTTGAGGAGATCGAAAGCCGTGGTAAAGTTTATGAAGGCCAGGTGGATAGGATTTGGTATTCGGTTGCCCTCTGTATGAGTATATTCATTGTGTGGAGGTGATCAACCGTGGAGAAGCCCCTCTTAAAGCCCGCCTGGCTTGGAGTTTGTTGAAGTTCTAGCTTTGTTCTCAGGCGGAAATCTAGCATCGACGAAAGGATTTTGGCTAAGATTGGTGTGAGGATAATTGGTCTATAATTTCTGATAATGTATTCACTGTTTTTTAAAATTTAAATTAGAGTATTATTTTGGAAGTTTTCCAATTCTAAGGCATTTTTTGTTTGTTTTCAATATGTCGTTGTAAAGGTGAGTTAGAATTTTTACTAAAGAGTCTCCACCGTATTTGATGTGTTCATTACTGATGCTATCGTGCCCTATTGCCTTGCCCTCTTTTAGATTCTTAATCGCCCTTGTCAATTCTACTTCTAAGAACTTAGGTTCTGGATACTCTTCTCCTTGATTGGTGGGAACGGGGGGGGGGTAGTTATCTGAGTATAAGTTAACATAGAATTCTATAGCAACATTGTTAATTTCTTTTTGGTCGTAAACCCTCTCTCCCTGTTTGTTGATTGAGCAGGTCATAGTATTCGAAATTCAAATATGGAGGACATCTACCCATGGAGGGAAACCGAAAATGCGGATACAAGTTGTCGTTCTGGACTCTCTATGGTAACAAAAGGAAAAGAGGCCGCCCCCCAGTCCGGTAGTTTGAAAAAATAGTTACAAGAGTGGGCCCAGGATGGATGGAGTGACCCAAAACAGATCAGGGTGGAGAAGAGTGGTAGAGACCAATGCCCAAAACTGGGCGGGTTAATTAGGTGTAGGTAGGCCGTTAACCCAGTTTTATTAATTATAATTTTTTCCCCCTATAGTTCCTTCCTTTTTTATTAGTCTTGTGCTTCTAGTAAAATCCATAATTCGAAATACAAGAGAATGCATTTTGTCTTTGTTGTGAAGTCTTCGGAGTCTTTTAATTAATTTACAAATTAAATTCTATTTTATTTCTGGCGCATTTGGGTTGTTTTTCTAGAGCTTCTCTTCTTCTGGAGTATAGAAATGGAGATAACTATAGGAGCAGTATGGATTTCAAGATCACTGAACTAGTTTCTACTGTTAGTTTCATCCTGAAGTGAAAATTGAGGCACCCAGGAGTAGAAGGGAGAATAGAAATGAAGATAACTATGAAGGCAATATGGATTTCAAGATCACTGAATTGGCTCCTAATGTCAGTTTCATCCTAAAGTGAAAATTGAGGCATCCAAGAATAGAAGAGAGTGCAGGAATGAGTATAACTGTAGAGGCAATATGGACTTCAGTATCGCTGAACTGGTTCCTAATGTCAGTTTCATCCTAAAGTGAAAATTGAGGCACTCAAGAATAGAAGGGAGTGTGGAAATGAAGGTAACTGTTGGGGGTAATATAAATCTCAAGATCCCTGAACTAGTTTTTAATGTTAGTTTCATTCAGAACAGGAACGAAGATGACTAGAGGCAATCTGTATTTCATCCCTGAACTAGTTCGTACTGTCAGTTTCATCCCAAAGTGAAACTTGCGGTACCCAAGGAGGGAACGAAGTCCAGGAATGAAAATGGCTGTAAAGGCAGTATGGATATCGGTATTCGAGTTTCAAGATTGCAGAACTCATTTCTAATGTCAGTTTCATCCTAAAATGGAAATTGTGGTATCCAAGGAGGGAAGAAAATACAGAAATGAAGTAGAGACATTATGGATATTACTGAACTCGTTTCTAATGTCAGTTTTACCCTGAAGTAAAAATTTCAGTGCCCAAACAGGGAAATGGTCACAAAAATGAATTTGACAATATGGACATCATAATGCAGGTTTTGAGATCGCTGAACTCGTTTCTGATGTCAGTCTTACCCTAAGAGAAAACCGCAGAAGAAACCAGAGAGTCCAGGCATAGAATTTAAACGAAACAAAGGGCTACGTTCATGGTAGAGGCATCATCCCTAATAATGCGTGAAACGGTTCGCCAGAATGTTTTCTGACCATGCTGTGTCGCTCATGTCACCGAGGGCTGAATTATTCTTGTCGGAGTCTAAATTAGTCTTATCAAAGCCTAAACATTCTTAACTGAAGTCGACGGGCTATGTGTGCATACGTGACTTTACACGAATCAACTACCTCTATTATTTTTAATTCTGGTACACCGATGTATGAAAAATGAAAAAAAAAAGTAACATCTCGAGATGATAACAAATTGGCGTGAATTAACGAATACACGTGTAATGTGATTTTGTAAATCATTATCACGCTGACACGAGGCACAACAGACGATTTATTACCCAGACGAAAGTTCTGACGTTGGAAGACTGACATTCGTCTCTCTAAGCACGCCGCATATATAAGATTTCAATTCCGTCTTCGTCGAGCACTTCACGGTTCAGCGTATAAACCAAGCACAATAAGACTTAGAAGATTTTTTTCCTCTCTTCTCTTGCTCGACCCGAAGAGGGCGTGTGCACAGGATGTCACCGGTATTACCAACGGCGTGTAATTATATTAAAAAATAAAATAAACGTCTGCTCGCAGAGTACGTGGCATCGTTTTACGTCTAAATGGTCTGAATTCGGTGAGCTACCACAACCATTTCCTTCCGTTCATTAAATTCGGCGCTGGCGTATATACATATGGGCCGAGAATAAGGCACGAGCGAATTAACGGAAACGAACTCCAAATTCGGTGCCTTATACGTATCTAGAGAATGGATGGAGCCGGGGTTCGACAGATCATGTCGGCCGTGCGTTCTTCAGAACACCGATGTCAACGTTGCCGAGGGTACGAGCCACCTGGAACCTGGGGGTGGTTCGTATATTCACGTATTTCAGCATGCTCGGGCGCGGCACCGCGAAATACAGATGCTAGTTTGTCCCGTTTCACCGACTATGTCGTGAATAGCCAGTCAGCCATTTCCAAAACACTCGTTATTTTGCCTCTTCTAGAATGGTCGAGGTGTCTCGTGGGCTGGTATTCCACTAAAAAAAGTACGCGACGTACGATCGCACTTGTATGTTAGTTCCTATGGGAGTGCGCGCGTACCTTGTCGTACTTTTTCATTGGAATACCAGCCCAGTATCGCACTATGTTTCCGGACCAACTTCATAACCGCCATATTTTTCTCTTTTCGCGACTGAAGAGTCGAATTGAGATTTCAGCTCCTTCGGTGCCGACTTGCCCCAAAAGTTCGCAATTTGTCGGCGTTCGGACTCGGCACTTTCGTGAAACAAATTATTGTACCAAAATGTCGAGAGAAAAAAAAGATTGTACCGAAATGTCGAGAAAAAAAAGATTGTCCACGAGAAAGTACGCATTTTTTATCCACAAAATGGTGACAAGCAGCTCTAAATACTAACATACAATGAACAATGGCAAAATGTCCTTCCCAATAGACCGATTTCCCGTGCCGCCACACAGTGAGTTACTGTTAGCAAAACTACCTGTCTTTTGGCCAACGAACGTATTGGCTTTCATAAGAAAAACACATGGAGCAAAGATCATTATGTTACTATCTGTGAATAAGAAACTTTATTAGAAACCAAAGGTGTATATTTTTAATTCAGAAGGTTCTTAGCATTTCCTTATAATAAACTTTCTCTGGTTTCTAATAAATTTCTTATTCTTAAGTAGTAAAACATAATGATCTTTGATTCGTGTATTTTTCTTATGGGAGTCAATATGTTCGTTGACTATAAGACGGGTATTTTTGCTAACAGTAACACTGTGTGATATCACTAGGGTTACTAGATCGCATGTGTGTATAATCAGACGCCATCTTGGTCGCAAAAAGAAGTAAACAGTTGACAACAGGCCACTTGTTCGCACTTGGTTTACTGTTTACTTCCTTTTGCTACCAAAATGCAGTGTTGAAAGAATGCAAAAATCATCGTTCCCTTTCCAGTTCGTTCTTCTCTAACTGCATGGTTCTCATTCATGTTCTTTGTTCTCCTTACCTTAAAATTACCAACGTTCCCGTTCTCGTTCTTGTTCCCATTTCCATATTGTTCCCGTTCCCGTTCTTGTTCCCACCTTAATCCTGTTCCCGTTTCCCGTTCTCGTTCTCAATCCCATCATGTTCTTGTTCTCATTTTCGTTCTGAACGAGAACATGCCGTTTTTCTTTTCGTTCTCGTTCGTTCTTCCAACATCCGAGTACTGCAGTTTGATTTTTTTATTTAAGAAATATGTAATTGATGGTTTTAGGTTTTCAGAATTTTACTTTTGCGCTAGCTGCAAAGGTGTTGGCAGAACGCAAGAATCATCTTGTTCCCCTTCTCGTTCGTTCTTCTTTAACTGTATGGTTTTCATTCATGCTCCTCGTTCTCCTTACCCTATAATTACCAACGTTCCCGTTTTTGTTCTTGTTCCCAACCTGGTCCTGTTCCCGTTCCCGTTTCCTGTTCTCGTTCTCAATCCCATTATGTTCTCGTTCGTTCTTCTTGTTATGTTGGGAGCATCATAATTAGTATCATTTTGTAGGAAATTGCACATATAATCTTTTTGGTCTTATAATTATTGTTCCCCGTATTTCTTATAATTTACCAATTATTATTTGAAGGAAAAAATGCATGCTTTTTGAGTGACCCCCTGTGGCGCTCCTATTCGAGTGAAATGGGTCATGTTGGGTATCATTTAGTAAGGAATTTTAAACAGAATCTTTCGAATACCATGAATATTTCTTTCATCTCGTGTAATTTTCCATGAATTTGGTTTGACAAAGGCGAATATGAAAAATACCCGCTTTCTGTGTGGCCCTCTGTGGCTCTCCCCTTCGATTCAGAAGTGTCATGTTTGGTATCATTCTGTTGGGAATTTTCGATTGCGCATTTTCAGGTGGCCACTTGGCCATCTTTTCAGTCTGAAGTCGTATTGGTCATTTTTTTTTTTTAAATATGATCATTAAGTCATATTTTTCATTTTCCTCCTTCAATACATCAAACTTACGACTAAACCTTCAAACTTTCAATGGGAAATTCAGGTCCCCTCTACATCAGTTGCTTCAAGTGTATCAGCGTCAAAGGTATCAGATGCTTTGTTTTTTTCAGGAAGCGTTGCAATTACTCCTGATATCCAGCTCTTCTGTCGTAATGATGCTACAGCCAGAGCTGAAATCCTGTGGGTGCTGAAAGTAGTTGCTAGTAATTTAAGTTTGCGATTCTGTAACGATATAACTTCTCTATTCAACGCCATATTATCCAAAACTCAAGAAATAGAAATCATGACTTTGAATAAAGGAAAAATTCGATACCTAATAACAGAAGCTTGTGGTCCATATTTTTACAGACGTTTAATTGAGGATGCCATTATAAGTAATGCTTATTATTCTCTTCTGCATGATGAAACGTCTAATGTCGCTAATAAGAAGGAGTTACAAATTTGTATTAGATTTTGGTCTGAAAGTACTCATTTAGAAAATGTTCCCAGGCTTTGCTGAAGCTAAAGTCATTTTTCAATCCATTTAGTCTGCTATGGATGAAGCTCCCGTGCCACTGAAAAATTTGTTAATTTTAGGCTCAGATGGTCCCAATGTTAACAAATCAATGTTCGGTTTATTCAATGAGAAAGCAAAAGTTGTACGTTCTAAAAGCTGATTGAGCGTAGGGACTTGCAACAAGTCCACAATGCCTTTTCAAAAGGTCGTAATGAAATTGGCCATGAGACTGCAGAATTTGTTGTATAGCTTTGCGTTATTTTATCCATCAATATCCTAACCGAGAAGCAGATTTCTGCATCATTCAAGAAAAATTGAAATCGCTACCTGTAAAAATACCATTACTAATTTCAGTTCCTTGGTTGATTTTGAGAAACTCAGTAAAAATAATAATCGAGCAAAGTCCTGCAATTAGAGAATATTTTTTGGTTTTCCTACCGAAGGAGAAGTCGAAACTATTTAAATAGCAGATATCATTATCTCATTCATTATTTTTTATTGAAGCAAACTCGTAAAGCTGAGGTGGAATTCCTATTTGCAGTTTCTCAATTATTCACCAATATGGCTGAAAGGTTTCAATCTTCCAATGAAATATTAATCTGTATTTTGCATTCAGAAATACATTCACTGTATGTAATACTTCTTAATTATGTTATGAACCATCTAACATTTCTTTTATGAAGAGTTGACAAATTCAAACTAGAACTCTACCTGTCGAAGAAGTAGTTGTACCTTAAACGGCGAAAACTATCTACTATTAATGAAAAAGAGAAGTTGGATTTTTTGTTGCGTTGTCGAAAGAGCTGTTTGACAGAATATTTATATTTAGAATGCTGAAGTCAGTCAGAAATTTCAGCTCTGAGATTTATGAGGTTCGTAAAACCAAACAAGCAGCTTCGCTACTCAAAGAGGGTCGGCTGAAAAAGCCCTACACCCCCATGTATATCTACTATTCAAAATCAGTTCAAAGCTCCTAATTGTAACACCGAAATCGGTATATTTCAGTATACCAACCATTTTGACCTATTAAACATTAAAACCTCACGCCTTCAGGAACTCCAAATTATGATGTGTCAGCTAAAGTTTTCTACGACGACGATAAAGTTCTGACCACCGATACGCTGGGTTGGCTGTCGGTGGTTGTAGATGGCGCCCGAACAAAATAACGTCACACTGTAAAATCCATATTTCGACTAACGCCAGCGAAAAATTTTGTGGTGTTCGAATGGATAAAAGTTTTTTCGTTCATTTCAAATTTCACGAAAGTGTTAGTACTGATCTGCACGCCGCGGAAATGATTGGGATCCACAACGAAACCCAAAAACCAAAATACTTTATTTTTCAAATTTGTGCATAGTAGTTTTTTTCTTCTTCGAATATTTGAATTTTGAATTAAGCGTGCTTCATGGAAAAAAATAATAACTAGAATTTAGTTCCGATAGTGTATGCAGCCCTACAAAAATTGGCACACAAGAGGCTGAAACTTAAAATTTTGGTCATTTTTAGGTCACCTTTTTGTGAATTTTGGTCACTTTTTCAATTTTTTGGAGGAATAATTTGAGTAGCCACCCTGCATTTTGGATTCCGTGAGCCATCCCAATATCTTTCGTACTTTTCGACTTATTTGGGAAAAACTGACGAGGGGTCACATTTGCCACCATGGTGGAAGACGCACAAGGGTTGAGAGAGGGAGTCCCGCAGGGCTCAGTCCTCAGCGTAACATTGTTTTTGATTGCTATTAATGAGATCACTTTCATGGTTCGTACTATTTGCCGATGACTTCAGCATTCATCTCAAATCCAAAACCCCAGAACATGCCCATAGACTAGTCCAAGGAAACATAAAACTAATCGAAACATGGTCCTGTAGACACGGATTCCGTGTATCACCATGCAAAACAGAATTCATGATGTTCCAGCATCGAACAAACAATGTAACTTTCCCACCTCTTCTACTCAACTCACAATTGCTCCCCAGAATTATTCAGTAGTGCTATCGGGGCACACGATGTGTCCGTATGGCCGATGTCACACGTGGATCACGTGCTGACTGAAACGAGTCCTGTTGACGAATGCGAAGTGGTCACAGGATATGTAGGATCCGCGTGACATTTTGAACTGCGTAATCCGTTCCGGTACATTAAACGAATATCTATTTTGTTGGCAGGATAAACTGGAGTGCTCGTGCCTAGTGGAACTGGAGAACCTGAAAATTCAAGAGCATCACGCGTTGGTCAAGTTCGCCGAACACCTGCGAAAGCATCCTCGGAAGGTTAAAGAAAAAGACGCGCCTTTGGGAGCCTTCAAAAGGTATTCGCTGCAAAAGTAACCTTACTCAAGTCGCCGTAAAAAGCTCGTTTATGCGAAAGATGGCGCTTGTTTAATATTTTTGTCCGAGTCCTCGACTTGATATGTCGTGTCAGACAATAAGTTGAAATATCCCACATTAATATTTCCCTTACCTGTTACCATAAAGCGGATGATATTCTAGTGTTGCGAAGACACTTATGTATTGTTGTTGTTATTGCATAAAATACCATTTTTTTCTGAAAAACTATCATAGCTTACCTGGAATTTATTATCCTTCAGTAATAGTCATGTATGTGCTTTTCCAGCATTTTCTTATTTTTTTCTCTTTTTTTTATTCTGATATAATTATTTACATTTTGTAACCGATGTTCCTAAGAAAACAAAAATGTTGAATTTTTGCTGGTTAAATTGTGTGTCGATGTCTAGTCGTCTTTGCTGAACTAGTCCTTCGGGTGTCGGAAGAACCACCGGCGATGTGAGTTTTTTTTTCCTCTCTCGTTCTGTCGGAATAAAGCGAAAATTTAACGTGTTTTAATCGAGAATTTCTGCATTCACGATTTATGTAAATTAACTTTCGCCCTCGTTTAACATTTGTTTAGGTTTTAATAACTGTACATAATACTTATATTGTGTATAGATAGCGTATCATAACTTTCAGTTAACGTTAATTTTGTTGTACCGCACTCATTTTTTTCTCTCAAGTATTACATACGATTTCTGGTAACGTGTTTTCGTTACACGTGACGAACTTCACAAAGAACTTTTTTTCATATGTAATTTCAATTTTTTTGTACATCCGAATCCAGCCATGGCCAAATCTTTTTCTAATATTTTTGTACCGACGGAATTTGTACTATGTTTTGTTATGTTATAATGTCGTCTTCTCAGTTTCGTTTAACAGAGAAGTTACTTATATGTGGCGGCTAATTAGTCGTACGGGCGTCGTAGCTTGGGTGGGGTGAAAGGGAACTGGGGGAAAACGTGATGCGAATCTGATGGGCTGCAAGAAATGGGAGCTTCCGACGCAGGGAGACTTGAAGGCCTGTTGGGGAACGAACGGAAACTGAAATTTACTTTTTGGCGGATTGGGCTAGAGAATTTAACCAATCGATGGATGGTCCAAACTCGGAAACTCTAGTTTCGAATTTGATGGAGGTGTCAGTATCGGAAGTTGAAAGAACAAACTCCTTTTTCTGAGAAAACCTAGCTTGAAGTTTTGCAACATGTTTGTAATAAAATTTCTCTTTAAAATTAGTCTTGGAAGTCGATGGATTAGGTTTATATGATTTGGCTGGCCCAACCCACGAAGTATGTTGTTATGGAGGTCTAAACCTCATTTTCATGGAAAATTGAAAACTGATAATTTTGACTTTAATTACGTTTCTCTTTTGTACTTAAAAATTTGGTCTTTAATTTCGCGCGACGCTTCGTAATGGCCTATCCTTAAAATGGAAGGGCAGCACGTTCCCAAAATCTTCAAATAGCAAAGTTTCATGCAGAAACTTTTCAAGGGTAGTCAATGAGCAGTATGCTGGAAATGTAACAAGAACTTACATATAACTATTTATGCCTATCTTCAATAATAAAAGGGTAATACGAGTTTGAAAATTCAAATCATGTTATTTGAGTAAAATTTTTAGCTTCATTTTGATTTTGATAGCCCCTTTAATATTCAAGGAATTTCCTTTTTTTTTTTAATTTCAAATTTGAGCAGTGGGTAGTACATTGAAAATGAAACAAAATCTTACATAGCTACTGATTGCCTATTTTCAATATTAACGGGGTAATACGAGTTTGAAAAACTGATTAGTAAAGTTGTTACCTAATCTTGGTAGCTCCTTTGGTGTTCAATAAATTTCAATTTAAAAACTTTCAAATTTGAGCAGTGGATAGTATTAAAAGTGTAACAAAAACTTACATGCCTACTTACTGCCTATCTTCACTAGTAAAGGGGTAATATAAATTTGAAAAATCCAAATCATAAAATTTTAGTAAAATCTTTAGCTTTATTTTTATTTAGCAAATTTGATGCTTTCAAATTTCAACAGAGGGCAGTATATTAGAAATGAAACAAAATCTTACATAACTACTGATTGCCTATCTTCACTATT
The DNA here is from genome assembly GCA_031841125.1 of Acanthococcus lagerstroemiae. Taxonomy (NCBI): domain Eukaryota; kingdom Metazoa; phylum Arthropoda; class Insecta; order Hemiptera; family Eriococcidae; genus Acanthococcus; species Acanthococcus lagerstroemiae. The sequence goes on along the minus strand of CM063111.1, from coordinate 42,257,639 downwards.
AAAGGGATAATACGAGTTTGAAAAATCCAAATCATAAAATTTTAGTAAAATATTTATTTTTATTTAGCAAATGTGATATTTTCAAATTTCAACAGAGGGTACCTAGTATATTGGAAATGAAACAAAATCTTTTATAATCACTGATCGCCTATCTTCAATATTAAAGGGGTAATACGAGTTTGAAAAAGTAACTGAGTAAAATTTTAAGCTTAATTTTGATTTTAGTAGCCCCTTCAGCATTCAGCGAATTTCAGTTGAAAACTTCTCAACGAGCAGTGGGTAGTACACTTAGAATGTAACAAAAACTCACATAACTGCTAATTGCCTATCTTTAATATTGAAGGGGTAATACGAGTTTGAAAATTCGAATCATATAATATGAATAAAATGTTTAGCCTTGCCTTGATTTTAGTTGCACGTTTGGTATAATCGATAACAAATAGCTGTCATAGTTTCTTGCATTTTCAAAATATTGCTTACTGTTACCCTTCAAAACAGCATGCAATTTCGTCTAGAACGAAATCGATTCCAAATTTTGAAAATTTCCGTGAAATTTCGCATAAGTTAGAATAAAGTGAGGTTTCATCGAGCAAAATGTATACTTTATCGGTGGCTATGGATAGAACCTGCAAGTTAAGCAAAAACTGCGATGAGTGTTTGCTCTGTATCTTGAATATTAAAAGAGCGGTTCGAGTCTGTGGATGAAAATATCACTCAAGTTTCATGATTCGGATTTCCAACTCATATTGCCCCTTCAATATTAAAGTTGGCAATCAGTGATTTAACTTTTTGTTACATTTTTAATGTATTACATTTTGCCGGCTGTGAAAAAAATGTCTGAATTGATCTGCTATAAAAGTCGTGTAAAAGATTCACAATTTTTCGAAATTCAAAGACTCTCATAAAAGAGTGTTATTGAGCTGATCGGAAATGCAAACGAAACACTTTTCGATACTACTCAAAAAACACGTAAAATTACTCAATTTGAGTAGTTCTGAGTCGTTTTTCAGTAGTATTTTCGACAAGCTCGGCTGTACTTTTTGGGCGAGAACTTAGTGATCTCTTCAATTTTGAAAACATGTCATATACGTGCTTGACGTTTTCTGTTCCAGTATTCGTCTGAACCTTTTCTACAACCTATGTTTGCCCCACCCAAGCTAAGACACCTCAGTATGTAGGTTCTTTACCCCTTTTTTTTTTTTTTTTTTTCAATTTCTTGTACCACAAATTATTACGAGTTTATTGAATTTTGTGATTACTCTCGCGTGTTCGTCGATTTGATTTACAGATGTACGTGTGGTTTTTGTGTGAATGCGTTATTTTTTAGGTGTTGAGTCGTATATTCGATTTTTTTTTAGTACTCTAGTCCAAAGTGCCATATAGTCTAACTGATCACAATGAAGACTATTTTGACGTTTGCTCAAAATGGAACAATACGCAGTTTCGGTATATTTCAGCCGTTAAGTTTTTTTCGTATGTTTGTAAAGTACCTGTATCACTAATTAATAATATTGTTGTACGTGGGAAGTGCGTCGATTCTGGGCTCGAAATGTTAAATAGATACCTCTGTAGCAAACGCACAGTAATTCTCGGGCATTGTACCCAAACATCGCACATTTTTGGTAATGTAACGTGAAATTATGAAACATTTCTTGTATTCGACGCATTTTACTTCTTCGTGTTTCTCCCAAAGTATATATACGGGCTGATTCATTAACATTTTTTGATCTGTCATTTCCAAAGATCAGTTTTTGGTATGTACGTTTTTTTTTCTTTCTTGCCATCGGATAATCATGTTTCTTGTTGTTTTTTCTTTTTCTCCATTTGTAGTTGAACTTCATGTAGCGTATTTTTAATAACATTGTTACAAATGTGAATAAAATGTTGAATTGAATATGGTCGACCTGATTTGTGTATTCAGATTTGAAGTTTCGTCGATTCGTTAAATATTCAAATCGGTATCATTATAGTACTCAAGTGGCCTATAAGAGGCATGCCAATGACCTGGGGTGTAATCCCGGAACAGTTCTGTTGAGTTATTGTTTTGCATTCAAATTTATTCCGGTGTCTTAATAGTATATTAGGGTATCTACTGGCATGTAACACAACCGAAGTAAGTAAATAACAAGTATTTGACTGAAATCGGCATTCGAGCATGTAAATAGCATCGTTTTTTTGTATTATTTGTATACTGTTCAAAGTAGCCCCACTTAGAAAAATAATTACGCAAAATTGTTATTTACCGTTGAAAATATTAAATTCAGGGCATTCGATACCAGAGGGATGTGCTAATTCATTAGAAATATCACTTACATAAACTTAGGGTCACTTTGGACATTGAGATGACTTTGGACAAATGCAGACTTTCAGCGTTGATGCCAAAAGTTAGATGACGTTCTAGACGTTTTAGTCTAGCCTCTTATTTTTATTTTTTATTTTCTTGTAATCATGAAGAGGAGAGTCTGTCGAATGTAGTAATGTTCAGGTTTCTGTGATTTCACGTTATCATCAAAGAAATATTTACAGACAAAAACCAGTGAGGAAAAAAGTTCGGTTTTCATTCCTTGGAAGTTTCAATCCAGTAATTACGAACAGAAGCACTAACCGAATGTTCAATGTAAGTCACCTGAAAGATAATCTTATGACGAACAATTTGCGATTGAAATCATGAGAATCGGAGCTATGGAATCCATGAGATGATCGAAAAACACGACTGAAAAATATGAGGGTTTTCTTCAGATTACTTATCAGTCTTATTGTTGGATCTGAATATTGTGATATACTATTTTTCCTTCAATATAAGTTGTTATATTTGATTATTTGATTGCTTCTGTATTTTAGAATAGGTACCACAAAATCGAAAACGTAAAAAGGAGCGAGAAGATACAGTAATTCAAAATTAAAAAGAAAATTTCTTGTTTTGTGCATTCAAATTGAAAAGAGTTTTTGATGTTTTGAAGGGGTGGAGAAGTGGTGGAGGAGAAAGGTTGATATAAGAGTTGTCACCATATTTCATCAATATTTACCCTCAAAATCAACAATACCTACCTACATGATTTTCAGCATTAAGTAAACAATTTTTTATGCGTCCAAAGTGACCCCAAAATCACACTTTTTTGCCTAATTCGAAAAATTCTGTTTCCAGCGTATTTTCTTATTTATTTATTTAATGTGTAGAGGAAGCGTGCATCCTTCACATGAGATTGCCACAAACTGAATAGATTGAAAAATGGAGATTGCAGACTGAAGAAACCTCTAAAACTGTCCAATGTGACCTCAGTTTACGGTACCGCAGAGCTGAATTTCATATGAAAGTTGTCGCAGCCATAAATTTCAATGCAAAATCACGATAAATTTTTACAACGCACATTTTCTACAAATAAAATATTCCCAAACAACTAATATAGACTCTTTCTCAGAGATGAGAAGTCGATTGGAAAAGCTTCTCTATCGGCTTCCATCTACTACGGAGATGAAACTTGACTTTCATCAGTTAGGGTGGTCGAGAAGAAAAATTTGCCGACAAATATTTTTTGAAAACTAAAAATTCGCCGATAAAATGTTTTTTCAAATTGAAAATTTGCCGACGTTTATTTAAAATATTTTTTAATTGAAAAAACAAACAAACAAACAGATGTTGACAGAAACTAAAAAGTTCAGATGAACAGTTTCAAAATTTACCGACTGTCAAATTATTGGGGGGAGGGTGCTCCCATTGTTTCGTCCCTGTAAATGCAGATTGGAACCTTATCCCCCAAGCACTCACATCTGCACACATGAACATATTCTAGTCTGATGGGAGGGTAAGCTGGAAGGATGTTAGGAATACTTGAGGGGAACACACAACTTCCTTTATACATTAAGGTGGTCGTTATTTACTCTTGGTGATTTTTTTCTGAATTTCCTCTGCGGATTCGTCTCCTGAACTGGTTCCAATAAAATAAAATATAAAAACACCAAAAAAATCTGCAAAGTTTCAGGTCGATCGGATTAGGGGAATCCGTGCCACAAGCACCCTTTCGTTCTTATGGGAAAAACACAAGGGGCTTTGACTTTTGTTCCAGACTAAATTTCCCTCTTATATTCACCAGGACCAAAGCCCGTAAATATCAAACAACAGAACATTTGCCATCGAATTCAGCTTGTGACATTGGAAAATAAGTCTTTTGTTTTCAACTTTTAGATTTTAATAAAATGTTCTACTTTTTCAAATTGTAGGCTCCAGGTCAAACAGAGAATCTAGTAAAAACAGAATGGTCATAGCTGCTCAATGACCAGTCGTTGACGTTAGCTTTCCTGGCGTGCAAGATATTTTATCCCGTTATATTCGTGTCACTGGCAGTAGTAGCGTAAATAGGAAAAGTTTTCATCAATTTATCTCAAAAAGCAAAAAAAGTGATTTAAAATCTTACCCAGTTTTCAGTTGACAAGTAAAAAAAAAAAATTAATTGTCTAGTTGACAAACTTTGAAATTTTATTTGTCATCCTAGCTCGGGGAGGGGAGTCATCCACATACTCCCCTTTATTTAGAATATTATGTAGGAATCGTGCATGAATTTCTCAAATATCAGTTTTCTTGCCTCAGTTTTCTGTTCAAATTAGAGAGCCGCGCAAACGCCCTCCCCATAACCATTATTGTGGAAAAATAAAATACGTACGCGCTGGGAAAAAACTATTTTAAGATTTCAAACTTTTTCTTCAAAACTTGATGAAAATCCAGTTACACCGACCCCTCCTTTCTAATAATTATTGCGCGTTAGAAGATGGCGAAATGCTTGTCGTAAACACCAACAGCCGATCTGGGATGGCGGCTCGTGGGATAGGGCTGGCTATCAAAATAATGCTGAAACTTCTTTTGCTAGTATAATTCTTCAGTCTCTTCCGGGAGCTTTTAAAGGATTTTGAGGGATCTCCAATTTTTATCTATTTGCTCCTATGACACTTGGACGTAATGGGTACCTGAGTGTAAGAAGTGATCAAAGTCGATTATTTTGTGAAGTGATAGACTGTGAACCGAAATCAGACCGCATGTTGGTTACAGTTATCTGTCACTTGGGGAAAAAACGACTGAACCATTTCTTGCTCTGAGCCCTCCCGTTATTCTTTTCCTAGAATATCCCTCGAAAAATTCTTGTACATGTTCAGCATTTTACTGGACCATGCTCCTTAAGTATATTTTTCTGGTAATGTGTTCAGAGGGAGAAGTCCAACCGCGCTCTATCTCACGAGCCAAAAAATATTCGAGGCTTTCGTATTATATTTGAGTCACGAAAATCGGCAAACACTTCCTGAATTTGGCCACTGAAGTCAAATTTTACACTTTTGAAATAGGAAAAATCTCTCGTTGGCGTACTACTCTGATTCTATTACCTCATCCATTTCGGTTTGCAGTTCTGCTGATCAGTTATCCGATAACAATTTTCAGTAAAGTTTTTTTATGTACCCACTTCGTAATTTGGTCTTTCTAAAAACCAAATGAGCTCGAAGAATCATATGACAAATCTAAAAATGCTGTCTCATCAGCAATTCAGCGTCTGTAGCAGTTTTTAATTTTATTCTCGGTGTAACCGCGGTCTGACCTTCGAGCCTCTCCTCCACGTTAAATAGTATGTTTCCAATTTTAAGTGCCTATTCGAATTCAACAATTTCGAGAGCTCCAGACGAAAGCAAACCTGAACTCAGACGACAAAATATACTTAACTGAGAATTTCGTGTTTAACGAGAATAGTACTGGTAATAAAATAATAACGAATGAAGTGTTTTATGTTTTAGTCAACAAATTACGCTCGTAGCAGCGTGGAAAATTTGAAAAATTCGCGTCAAGATGTTAAGATTGAAGAGCGATGATACAGCGCAAACTCGATAGATTTTTTCCTTTGCCCTTCGAGTTCAGAAATCTGAATTCACACAGCGTTCTTTTGCTAGAGGACGCTGGTACTATTTCGTAGTTCGAGGATGCTGTTCCAGATGACGCTGGAACTGCTTCTTCAGAGTAAAAAATTTTTAAGGTTTCTCGAACTTCGTACCGGTTGGCGAATATTATGTGCCAGTATGGCAGTTAATGTGAAATTACAACTTTAGCCTACCAAATTCAGTCGCTAAGTAAGAATTAGACGGCAACTTCAGCGGTGCTCCCAGGCTTCAGCACCTAATGCGAGTTTTCAAGCACCACATGGGAGAATTAACATTCTAGGTAGACTGGGAGGAGGGAGGTAAGACTCTGACAGGGGAGGAGAGAGTCGAATCAAGTCGAGTACCACCAGCACCAATTTTACCATACGGGCTGACTGGGCTGCAGCCAAGAGCGGCAAAATTTTCGAGTGGCAAAATTTGTAGCCCAAAAAATAGTTACCTCGATTTGGTGGGAGACTGGGCTCGGGATGTAAAAAAATAAGCCGGCAAAAATACTGCAGCCCAGGGCGGCAAAACTAAAACCCGGCCCTGAGTACCACATGAAAAAATGAAAGCTACTGCCTCAGAAAAAAGGTGCTCATTGTTGTACTTACGTCGTTTTAGGAACTCATCTGACGTTTTCTTCTGAAATTTTTTCCACTTTGGACCACATCAGGCTAACCGTAGCCCACGCTTCGTCGATTGTAACCCCCTTCTTGCTGTCCAAATTGAGACCCTGTAGCTACAGATCTGAAACGTGGAACGTGGCTCCAATCTTAAATTTATTCTGATGCATTTCACAGTTCACATACCGAATATCATGTTTTTGTTATGGAAATCGAAATACCCTTCAAATTATAGATAAAATTAGTTATTATTAGAGCTAGGAACTTTCGGCAATAAACATTTGAAATTCGCCATTTAAAATTACAATGTTCGGCATTATTCGGCAATAACTACGAGGGTCGTTCAAAATGTTGGATACAAATGCAATAACTCAAAAACTAGAAACCATAAAAAGTTTATTTGCAAAAACTCTGAAAGGCACATCCTTACTCTACTTTTCGACACAGTCACCTCCACAGTTGAGGCACTTATCCCACCTATGGATCAGCTTGAAGATACCCTCCTCATAGAACGTCGCCGCCAAGTTATTGAACCAGTTTGAAACGTCTTCCTTGAGTGCCTCGTTGGTCAAAAAACGTCTACCACCCAAGTAGGCCTTCAGAGAAGGGAAGAGGTGGTAATCTGAAGGTGCGAGGTCAGGTAAGTAGGGTGGGTGGGGAAAACGGCAGTCTATACAATGGAAACATTCCAACAGCCCTGGAACTGTGAAATTTAAACAGACCTTATCGGCAAAAAAAGTCATGGCTTGTGTTTTTTGGGATCGTCGAGGCAATTTGCTGGTGGATTACATACCCTATGGCCAGACAGTAAATTCAGAAGTGTACTGCAATCAGTTAAAAAAATTACGACGAGCTATTCAGAATCGTAGACGCGGTTTACTATCACGAGGAGTAGTGTTTTTGCAAGACAACGCGAGGCCGCACACTTCACGCGTAACGACAACGCTACTGGAGAAGTTTAAATGGGAAGTTTTGCCCCACCCTTCCTACTCACCTGACCTTGCACCTTCAGATTACCACCTCTTCCCTTCTCTGAAGGCCTACTTGGGTGGTAGACGTTTTTGACCAACGAGGCACTCAAGGAAGACGTTTCAAACTGGTTCAATAACTTGGCGGCGACGTTCTATGAGGAGGGTATCCTCAAGCTGATCCATAGGTGGGATAAGTGCCTCAACTGTGGAGGTGACTGTGTCGAAAAGTAGAGTAAGGATGTGCCTTTCAGAGTTTTTGCAAATAAACTTTTTATGGTTTCTAGTTTTTGAGTTATTGCATTTGTATCCTTACATTTTGAACGACCCTCGTAGAAGTAAGCTTACAATATTAAAAGGGAGCCAAAATTTTAATTAAAAAATGATGTTTAGGATTACAAAAATTTTTTATTGAACATAACCACTAAATGTTTCTTTATGTTATCTTATGTGAAACATGTAGTTCCATGAAAGAGTGAATTATTTAAATTTTGTAAGGTTTTGAGACCTGTATTTTTAGTAAAAACTTGTTCAGCCTTCGTCTGCAGGCTATGTCGACGAGCACTCGGGATTTGATAAAGTTTTGATGAAACATTATGGACAGTCAGCAGTTGCTCGTGTAGGGGAAGGCCTCTCGTTTCCAGTTTTCGAATTGTGTCAGGTAGGAAGGACAAGATCTGTGGCTAAATTTCTTTTGGTGGCAATCAGTGATTTCAGAGTTTGTGTCTGTTTGTAATACCAAATATATTGTTGTGCGCAGATCATGTTGTTTTTTTTTTCTGGCCTAGTACTACCCTGATTCGTGTTCATCTTTGACCACATCCCATCTGCCCTTGAACAAACTCATTCGGCAAATGCTAGCAAATCCTAGCTCTAGTTATTATATTCGAATATTTAGATCCTATTTATGCTACTTATAAAAAATGAAAAATTCAGACGAGAGCATCCCATTTGAATTTTGCTGCAAGAGACCGTTACCCTCTTCGTTCCCCCTCGTTTGCCGCCAGTGGCTCAACCTACATTCGTCAGCAACCAAAGCATTTTCTTAGTGTCCACGTTGGAGTGTGAGTAAACTTGGTAATATTCTGTTTGTAGGGTGTGCCAATTCACTTTTTTATTTATATTGTCCCTAGCGCTTTCGGCTGTTAGGTCATCTTCAGTGGAGTTCCTAACCATTTCTTCTTGCTGGTCCTGTATTTATGGTAATCTGTAGTGCCGTACATTCATTCGGACACCACGACCAAGACATCTAAAAAGATCTTCAATAACCTAAAATGCGAGTTGATATCCTAATGAGTCATGTGTGGCTCTGCCACAGTGCTTCACATTGGTGCCGACGAAACCGGAAAGCCAACGCAGACGCCACAATTGCTGTTTTAAATATCTCCATCCCCGAGTTCCTCTGTTTCGATGATTAATGCTCGCCGCGAAATTGGAGTAAACCGGGCTACATCCAAGACGAGAAAAAAGCTCTCAGCTCGCGTTTAGGAAGCGTAATTGCGTTAGCCAAGACGCGGCAGCGGCGGCGAAAGTGGAAAAAGGGCGCTACAGCTGTACGCCGACGGATTTCCACCCCAAAGGGGGTGGCCCGTAACCGTGTCCGCGAATAACAGCGTTGTCATTCATCATTGAAACGTGTCATATGCATCGCTTAAGTCGTTAAATTCGCTGTCAACTGGTAAATATTCGGGTCTTGGGGCCTTTTCATTGTATACCTGCCACACGCCGTTTAGAATTATTATTGTTTTACCTCGAGAACGTTCTCGCTTCAAATTTTCGCATTTGAGAAGGACGAAACGCAAAAACCGACAATCGAAAAACGAAACCAGACCTTCTCGATCTTTGTACCAAGATAAAGGCGTCGATACGAATCTTATCGCGAAGACATGTTTTGCGATAAGACGCCATTAATTACCTCGACGGAATTACCGCGCGTTTGTGTACTGATTTGGGCGCCGTGAAGCGGCGTTAACAGTGTTGCCAGATAAATTTCATGAAATTTCCCTAGATGGCTAAAATTTGAAGGTATAGTTTAGGGTCTGCTACCTACCTCTTCTAAATCCAGTTGATTTCTTCAGTAGAGTAAAATTCAAAATAATAATTGATAAAATGTAAAAGCCCCCGTTGAAGATTTTGATGTGCGTATCCAAGTGGAACGCATTCGGAAAACCACTTGGCGTAGCGCCACTGACATTCGCATTCCATGCGCGTGCGTTTTCTTTGAAAAGACAAAAGGTCGTAGTGGCATTTCCACTCTAATACGTGTACGCAGCGCAACTAGATTTTCATGTTTTTAGTGGGAAAATCTTCAACGGGCCTTGGCTTTGTATATTGAAAATAACACTCGCACAGTTGAAGAACATGAACTGAACTGTGACTCAGATCCGCTCAGGTCAACACATCTGAAATGAAGTACCACTGAACTGAACTGGAAATCTTTCACCTCAGTGATGTCATGAGCATCCTGGAGAAGAAACAAGCGACCTCGCGGATCGCGAGGTAGTAACAGGGTGTTTGCCATTGGGACTAAGCAAATTGTAGAAGCGCTAGTGTAGAATAGGTATTTTGTATTACACACGCATCGAAACAACGGTTTAACAGTCTCATTTGCAGATTGAAAGTTTACGTTATCACGATAGATCGCAGCTGCGTTTGTAAATGCTACGGCGCATGCGCAGAAGACTCTTTTCAGTCCTAGGACTTGTAAAAGGACTGAAAAAGGATGACGTCACGTATTTTTCTTTCACAGATATGTACAATCAGCTGTTCGATGCATTTGTAATACAAAATATCTTACAATGCAAGGATTGAAGCGAGTTATCACGCCTCCGCACGACTAGCTTCACTCGCCTTCGGCTCGCTCCGCTAACAGTCGCACTCGGCGTGATAAAGCTCGCTTTCAATCCTTGCATTGTAATATACTATTGTGATAAGCGAATGACGCTCTAAGGCTCTGAATCTGAAGTCTTCTTTTCGTCCCCCCCCCCCGGACCCGGGAACATCAAAGCTCAGGACGCTACACGGACATCATGAAAGTTCAAGGCTTCGAACTGTGAAGCTGCAAGCAGCAATCAGGCAGACTTTGATCAACACAGAACATACTAGAACTAGAAAACTAGAATACATTTCCATTTAATTCATTCCAAGCGGCAAGCAGAAATCAAACACTCTATCTTTACAAGACAAATAAATTCAAAGGACATAAATCCAAGGAGTTTAAAAACTCAGGAGTTTCAACAAATATGAACTGTGAACTGCTGATAACAATTCAGAGGGACAGGAATTTTGTTTTGATTCAAATAAAGGAGGAATTTTACTTCCATTCAAATAAAGTTGTGTTCTCGCTTCAGAAAACGCACATTAATGTGTTCTCACTTCTCATTACAATGTTTATAAGACAAAAAGACATTAGCTCCACGCTCCACTCCTGTGAATTCGTGAACTGTTAATGCGAGAAAAATAATCTGTCATTTCAAAAACAAAACGTGATCTGCCAATTATTTATTCACGTTTTTCATCAATTCCGCTACACAATTATAATAGAAGTTCAAATTCGTGGTTGAAGGCATGTTGATGGTTTTGGATGATTCCTCAATCCTGACTGATAATGAAAGAGGAAAGTAAATAGTCAAACGAGAAACGAAATATTCGTGAAAGACCTCTGAAACAGAATACCCAAATTACCAATTACTTAATACTGCTGACATATTTATGAGACATAACTCACATCGCATTATTCCTCGGAAAATTTCCAGATAAGAGTACCACAGAATGTTGCTTGTACTTGGTTCGATTCAAATACATTATACACGCTAATTCAACTGAGAACCCATTTCATACAAACAATACACTTACCTTTTCTAAATCCAGTTAATGTCTTCACTTTCTTTGAGGAAATAGTTCCTTTTGTAGAACAGAGTCGCACAATAAATTATACTGTTATGAGTAAAATACGAATCGAACCACACGCCTCCACTTAAGACCGATCTAACGATCTAAACGCAACTGAGCTAAAACTGAACTATGAGCTGTAAACAATTCACTCGTATTTAAAGAAAAAAAAATAGAAAAATGAAAAAGCAATTGCAATAGGGTGTTTGCTTGCAGCGCTCCGCGCGGCAAACACCCTAAAAAGCGATTGCAGTAGGCTCAGCTAGTAGCTACTAGTAGTAGAGCACTATAAACACGAGTATACTGGACCGCCATTTTGATTTCTACTCCACCCGTTGATGCCGAATTGACTACGCGGCACGCTGTGCATAGTCGGATTCAACATCCACGGGTGGAGTAGAAACCAAAATGGCGGTCCAGTATACTCGTGTTTATAGTGCTCTACTAGTAGTAGAGATACTATAGAGCCCCAGGTGTGGCCACATGCCATTTTGAGGCCTATCGCGCCCGTCGATGCCGAATTGACTACGCGGTACGCTCCACATAGGCAATTCGGCATCAACGGGCGCGGTGGGCTTCAAAATGGCGTATGGCCACACTTGAGGTACGTAGATGTCTTACTCGTAGGTAAGTGTGTTGTATGTATGAAATGGGTTCTCAGTTCAATTAGTACAGAATTTCTTTGAATTGAACCAAGTACAACTTTCTGTGATACTTTTATCAGTAGATGTTCCAAGGAATAATGTGATGTGAATTATATGTCTCATAAAGACGTAGGTATTGATCGTAATTTTGGTATTCTGTTTCAGGTTTCGAGCGGTGAAGCTTCAAAGCTCTGTGGCTATTTTCATCTGAAGACGAAACACCCGTGTTCCCTGCTGTGGTGATTGTGGGAATATGCGATGGAGCAAGTGAACAAATAGTATACGAACTAGTAGCAAATAAGTGAGTAGCAAATGAATAATATTTTTGCTGTATGTGGCAGTTTCTATAAAAAGGGGTAACTTTGTCGATCTGACGAATTTTCAGTTACAGATAGTAGGTAATAGAGGAATGAATGCCCGTACCAACGAGCTATCGGCAAGATCTATAGCATTTTTTGTAGCGGAGATACAAGGGGTCAAATATGAGTGTAACAAGAACCTACAAAAACATGTTTTCGAGAAAAACGTGTTCAAAGTTAGACACACTTCAAGCTTCAAGCGGCCATAACTCGCCGCGGAATCACATTACCAGCCTCAAAGGGGACTTGTTGGAAAAGTTAATTTTTCGCTCTTCTACGTGGTAACAATTCAGAACATAGGATTTATTTGTGCGCTTCAAAAAACCGCGAAGAAGCGAGCGCAGACATTCGCATTTTCTCATTCTCGTTTGTAATTCTCTTCCTCTCTCTCCTTCTTCTCTCTCCGCGCGTAAATTTTGTCTGTTCGTTATTGCACGGATGTACCAAAAGTACTGCAATAGGCAAGACTGAGCCTAATTTTTTCGACCAAAAAATTTTGTTTTTCTTTTTTCGCGTTTTCTGAGACTTTGATCAATCGACAAAGTTACCCCTTTTTATAGAAACTGCCACATATAGTGAAGTGTGGTACTACAGGCGAATATTTAACATCAAATGGGCGGATAAGGTAAAAAATGAGGAAGTACTTAACAGAGTAGGAGGTAAAATGGATATTTGGAATTGTCTCAAGAGAAAGAGAGATAAACTAATATAGGGCATAACTTTTCAGACACCCAGGAATAATATCACTGCTGTTAGAAGGAAGAGTGGAAGGAAAGAATTGGGTAGGTCGCCAAAGATTCCAGGATGTTCAACAGATAATGAAGGATGTCAGATGTGAGTCCCGATCTGCAAGGGTTGACATAATTTTGACCTGCGTCAATTTTGCGAATTTTGATACGGTATTTTGACATTTTGTCATTCATTCAATCAATCAGAGCACTCCGACGCATTTTTGACTTCTTGACACACTTTTGACCGATCCATTCTGCTATACAAGTGGGCAGAGCCTGTGTGATTGTCAAGGACCCACACTATTTTGACTCAAAAAGAGTGTCCAGAGTGTCTTTTGACGCTGATTTTGTAGATAGGGAGTGTTATTACGAAATAAAAGAATTCGCACGGAATATAGGGAGAGATGGAGAGCTGCATCAAACTGGTCATAAGACTGATAACCTATCATCATATAGGTAGTGAAGAAGTACAGGATAAAACCTTACTACGTAATGCACAGAAAGTTTTTAACTGTAGATCAGAAACGCCAGAAGGAGAATTGGATGTACATATATTACAAGAAGCATCTAGAATAAATACTACAACACAAATTTTGGAGCCTACTATTGAATATCGCGAGGATATTAAAAAAGGACCTACGATTGTATCCATGATATGAGTTGCGATTGTATGTATAACTTGCCGTAGATTGTTTTTCGGTGTATGTCAGTGCTGAGGTTCATATACTTAGTTATGACGAACGAAAATGTACTTTGGATGTTTTCAAAGTGGATGCCTGGTGATTATCTTGGTTAGGATTCAAATTATTGTAAACTTTGTTCAGATCGAAATAAAATTATTTCTTTGTCTTTAGTGTATTAAGAATTACAATTTCCTGAAAGAGGCCACCTGAATTGGTTGGAATTGATTGCAGAGTAAGTATCTTCCTGTTGTTGATAAAAATGATAGAGCTGCGCGACTGCAGTCTGCAGCTTTGTAATTTGAAGGTGTTGCCGTTGCTAACACCCTCTTCCCACCCTCTTCAGGTAGCGAAGTTACAGTGTTCTTTCTTCTCCAATAGGTGCTCCTTGATCTTGATTCAAACCAACCACGCTTTACAACATCGTCCAATCTCCAATTACAACCTTATCACTCCTGTTTCTGATATTCGTTCCGACTTGGGTGTGTTTTGGACACTATTTTTGCGGTCATCTGTATACTGTGTTTTCTAATTCTTGATAAAATGGATGTGCTCAAAATATTCTAAACAAAGGTAAGTTAAGCTGCTTGTTAATGTATAAAATGGGTTCTCAGTTTGATAAGTGTATAATTTGTTTTTGATTCGAGTCAAGTAGAACATGTCCAGTAAGAAATTCGTCTCATTAGCAGGACATTCTTTCCGTAATTCGAGCCGGACAGCGCTAGTATCGCGCACAACCAGGGTTGCAAAAAAAAAACACAGTTTTTTTAAAATCAACGAAACAAACTTTTTTTTTGTTTAAAACATTAAAAATGTCTGTTCGAAATAAGTAAGAGTGTTTAAAACACGTTTTAAACATGTTTAATACATGACGAGTGGGATTCCTATTCGTCAGGGGCCCTTTTGACAGATAACTCCACACATGTTTATAAAACGTGTTTAAAACAGAAAAAGGAAAAATAACTAGAAATTGGCAGCGTATAGTAAACTGCGTCAACTATGCGATCAGTTCTCGCTTCATGAATCAAGCTTGCAAAAAAATGACGGTGCATTATAACCGTGAGCAAAGTCATGTTGGGGGGGGGATGTTTTTTGGAGAAAAATACGGGACAGAAAATTTTCTTTGAAAAACATGTTTAAAAAAAACTTGTATAGAAAATCTCTAATGAAAAAAATTAAAAATATAAATGTAGCACGTTAGCCTATATAAGTATACAACTTCCTTAAGTCTACATATGACTTCAGTTGCCACTACTTATAACATACTGAGTGGAAATGCCAATATTACGAATTCATAAACTAGAGTTTGAAAGCTGAAAGTTTAAACCGAAAGCTAGAAAATTCTGACGGTAAAAAGCCAAAAGTCAAAAGTTGAAAAGTATTTTCTAATGAGAAGCGAAAAGTTAAAACTTGAAAGCCTTATTTATTTAGCTTTTCTTTCATTTTTCGCCTTTCCCTTTCCAAATCCCTTTTTTCTCTGTCCTGTCCTAAAGCGACATCAAGTTCTATTCTCAACAAACTAATAGACAATGCCGCATACATTTTTTTTTTAAATGAAAAGTCAAGAACTGAAATTTGTTAGTCAAAATCAAAAGTTGAAACATTTTAATACTGGAAAGCTAAAAGTCAAAAGCTGGAAAAAATTTCAGTGAAAAGCACAGAACCAAAAGTTTTTTACGGTAAAACTGAAAGCTAAAGTCAAAGTGAAAGCTCTATCTTACGGCTTTCCACCATTGTTTGCAACAATTTCCTTTCATTTTTATGAATAAATATTATTCATTTTTTTCCTTCCATTTTTGATAAAATTAAGATGAAAAATACGAAAATAAATGATTGTTTAAAACTCGAAATAATTATTGGGAGAAAAAAAAACGTTTTAAACAAAAAAAAGTTTTTTGTTTGTTTAAAACGAATGTTTGTTTCTTTTTGTGGTTGAAAACATGTTTAATACGCTGTTTAAAACACTTTTTGTTTTAAACATTGCAATCCTGCGCACAACGAAATCCGGACAGTTGGACGCTGTTCAGCAAAAGGGAACCAACAAGCAAAATCCGCTTTTTCAGAACACGTGATTCGAAGTTCAAGAGCCATGTAGAAACTATATGACATAGCATTTACTGATGAGCTTTTTTCAACGTAAGTACACTTTTTTGAATCGGGGGCTCAATTTTGAAGAATTCTACTTTTTACGCTCTTTCCGACGATACTAATAACTCATTTTGTTTCCAAATGTTAGTTGGTTCCCTTTTGTTGAACAGCGTCCAATTGGTGAGCGCCGCGGGGGTGGTGGGTGGAAGCTTTCCTTAAATCGATCGAAATCAATTTTTATGAGAGAAGGTAACTTACATTAAATTTTACGCTCTACAAATTTTGATCTCTTAATTTTTCCGCTAAATAGATTCGTTCTCGACTTATTTTGAGATAGCTCAATTAACATTCAAATAGGAAGATCATCCTGATCCCGTTTTCAATTTTGCCAATTGTAGCGCTCCAAGCGGATGTCCGACTCGAATACCGATGTTGCATATCCGAGTGTACGATATAGAAAATAGGATTTTTTGCCTTTTCACTGAATTCTCTAACCAATGATATGTGTGAATTGTTTGTCTGATCAAATCTTGATCAAGTGAAACATGTTCCTTTGAGATAAATCTCTGTGGTGCACTTATCAGTAAATTTGCCAAGGAATAATGCGATATGAATTATGTATCATAAATATGATGAAAGTATTAATGGAAAGTATTCTATTTCAGGTTTCGAGTGATGAAGCCTTAGCGTTGTAGCTGTCTTCACCTGCAGACAAAACACCGGCATTCTCCTCTATAGCGAGAATATGCGACGCAGCAAATAAACTAACGCCATATGAATAAGTAGCAAATGAACTAGCTGCAAATACTTAAGCAAGTAGCCAATCAACAGTTAGTTATTCAACAAGTGCAGGATAAAACCTTACGATGTGATGCACGGAGAATTTGTAAACGTAGATCAGAATGCCAGAAGCAGAAAACTGTATAACTATATCACAAGAAGCATCCAGGAGAAATACTACAATAGCGAAGCCAAATTTATTAAGAAAAACAAGAAAAACTAAGGAAATATCAGCGAGAACAATTAAAAAATGACTTAACAATTGTGTGTGTAAGTTGTGGTAGATTATTTTTCGATGTTCTCAGTACTGCATGCCCGTTAACAAATTTTGATAGTATTGGTGAAAATCTTGGTTATGCCTGTTCAAATTGTAACATTTATTTGACGAGCAAACAGCAAATGTCACATGAAGAAAGCAAACATGTTTAAGGAAACGCAAACAGTTGGTCACCCTATTTGTCTTTGTCATCATCATAATTGTCGTCGTCATTCTCCTTCCCCTTTCCTTATTTTCGATGTCCCTGAAAATTTCTTCGAAATTTATTTTTCGTTGGTTCAAATGACTCGATTTCTTTGAATTGAAGAAATTTCCCTACATCTGGCAGCACTGGTCATTTATACCTGCGGATGTTTCAGTCGAAGCATCTATGTCTTTTCATTGATGTTCACTGATTGCTGCTCATATTCGATATCATGGAAAGCCAATTATATTAGCAGCTTTGTTGTTCTCATTGGAATAACCCCTGGAACCGAGTAGCTGGAATATGACGCAGCGGTGAGTTAAATTGTGTGAATCTATACCTTTACCTCTCTCCCCAAGCACCGCATAACCTACCACAGTTTGTGACGTCACGTATTTCTTATTAGGTATAGAGTATAGTAGTATTCCCTTTGATCGGTCTATTATGGGGCAACATCCGTTTAGTTGAGTTATTGTTTATGTTTAGCACTCGCATCAAATCTGCTTTTCCTATCGCATCTTTTGCCCTTACAGTCCGGACTAAACACTTCTTTCTTGCAAAACTCGTAAAGCCCGCAAATCTCGAATATTGCGTAAGAATTTCCCTTTTTACCCAGAATGTATCACTGTTGTCTCTGATAAGCTTACTTCACTTGTACAAACCAAAGAAAAAACAAAAAAAAAAAAAAACTGTTAGACTTATCAGGTGAATTAATCGATAAAGGTCAAATGGTTTTTCCATACACGTCCTTCGCGGAGAATAAACAATAAACTATTAGCACGGAGACAAATACGAAAGAATAGTATTTTTTATGTCGCCATAAAGAAATTTGATCCAATCATTTTTATTGCTTTCAACCTTTCAGCCCGACCCAGAAATATAGATATATATGTATAGAAGTTTTCTAAACAGTTATTGCAATATTTTTATACCGGGGAGAAACGCCGGATTTTATTGAATTCGCCCGTCCCGGATTTCGGGCCGGAATGAAGTGTCGGGATATAAAACCGTCGAATCGAAATGGGGAGAAACTGAAATTCGAATAAACGGTGGATTTGAAATCCGGAGTACGAAGATTAGGACTGATGATAGCGTTAGCTTCGAGATGATAAAATTTGAATCTTCTGTCTCCTTTAATTGTGGCATTTAGTAGGCTTATGGGCCTATGGATGGAAGCAAGGGAAAACGCACTTCGCCTATCCTGCGTGAGTAATTAGGAATGCTACAGTGCAGGTAACTATTGGATTCTTAATTCTTACCCTTCTACAATCCTCACAGTTCTGTCATATAAAACTATCCGTCTCACTCCCACAAGTTCGAAAGGTCTCACTTATCGATACAGAACATGAAACGTCTGATTGAGAGTTGATTTTAGATTTTTAAGGTTACCGAATTCAATTCTTTGATACCAGCTCATAAAATGTTACGAAAATCAGAAATTATTTTAATTGAGACTGTTTTTTCTACAGCGACGATCGAGGCTGCCCGCAACAAAGATCGAGGTTGTACGGTGATTGAAAAAAAAAAAAATTGAAAATTGGGGCTAAGCTAACTCGGATTTAAAGTGCTTTACCCATAGGAAATCACATGGAAGCAGAAATTGTAATTAACTGTGTTACTTCCACTTCGATCCAAAATCGATTGAGAAAAATATGATGAGACACAACCTCCGCCCTGAAATCCGCCCCTGCGAAATACGAAGTAAAGCAGCATGTCAAACCGCAAGGCCAGCATAGAATCCGGGAAAGGTTTGATTTTGCTCTTTGTTTTTCATCTGCAAATATAGAGAATATGGTTATGAACTCAAAAATGTCGAAAATATGATGCCCCAATTGCCTCTTGTGTTTTTCCAACGGCCAGTCGAAGTACCCGCGTTCGCTAAAAACCTCCGTACATTAAAAAGGAAAGCAAAAGAGCGTGATTGCGGCATCGGAATCGCCGGCATAACTGTGGCTCACTGGAACAATAAAAACGTGTCGGCGATTTGAGAAGGAAAACAGTGGTCACTAGCACTGGTCTGGAGCTTAAACAACTTAAAAAAGTTGAGTTTTTCTGTTACGTATATATAAAAGCTCCGGGGATGCGTTTGATTAATGGCGCAGAAAACTCAAAGGGTAGAATTTCCACGCTTCTTTCCGTGGTCTGGACCAATGATAGCGATGTTGAGAGTATTCTCAGAATGCGTATTACGTTGTGTTCGACCGACTTTCTACACGCTGGCATTATTTTCTCAACTGCGATATATCTCTTTTGTGCTCGCACGCTCCGCGCTGAATTCGCTCGTAAAATAATTCGCCGGCATCTCTGACATCGCGAACATCAGATACGGGGGTGTTCCATGCCGCCGAAGCTAGTTCCATTTGATGTACAATCCGAATAAAAATTACGTTTAAGCAGGACTGTGTGGAGCAGGATCTGTAAACCCCGGATCCCAGAATCGGTGAGAGTCCCAAATCACAATCATCCTAAATTTTAAGTAAAAAACGTGGCGGGGATGTAAGAAAAAAAATGGAAAATCAAAAATTTGGATTCTTTTCAGATGCGTTAAGAGTTTGTCACCCAAACTCTAGTCTGACCCCTCCCCCTTTTTGCGCCTAAGTTACTCATAGTTTGTTTTATTGGGTTTGTTATTTGTTTGGTATGTTCTGTTGGAGTTGTTTGGTTAGCTCCGTTGGATTTGTCTGATTTGTTTCGTTTGTTTTGGTTCGTTTGGTTCCTTCGGTCTAATCCCTCCCCTAGGTTGGTTGGTTTGTTTCATTTTGTTGTTTCTTTGGTTTGCTTGGTTCATTAAGCTCATTTTTGGTTCCTTTCGTTTTAGTTTCGTTCATTTGTTTGGTTCATTTTCGGCTGTTCATAATTTTAAACTGTTTACCACCATTGAGTAATTTAGGTACTCGTTTGCATAATGAGTCAGTTCTGGACAGTAAAGGGTGCAGAACATTTTTCGTGCTTCGGGTTGTTGGTCTGTTTTAAATTGTTCCAGTTCGAACAATTTGTTCGTTTAGGGTGACCACCAGGTGTGGACTCTTATTTAAAGAATTTTTGTTTGTTCCCTTTTCCCACTTTCCCCTTTTCCCACTTTCCCCTTTTCTCCCTTCCCCCTTTCCATTTTCCCCGTTCCCCTATTCCCTTCTGCCCTTTCCCTTTTCCCGATACCCCTTTACCCCTTTCCCCTTTCTTATTTCCCCATGTCCCCTTCCACTTTTCCATTTCCCCCTTTCCCTGTTTCCTCTTTACCAGTTTCCACATTCTTCCCTTCTTCCTTTCCCTCTTTTCCATTTCCCCTATTCCCTCTTCCCCTATTCCCTCTTCCCCTCTTCCCTATTCCCCTATTCCCTCTTCCCCGCCTATTACCCAAATTCCCCCTTTTCCCTTTTCCCTTTTCCATTTTCCCCTTCTTCGTGTTTCCCCGTTTCCTTTTTCCCCTTTCCCCATTTAACTCAATTTTGACGACGCATTTGAATTCGTCTCGAGAAATTGAGTAATTAGCACCAGCACCGACGCCAAAGCTCTCCGAAAATTTTTTTGCCTCAAAAAAGACGTAATGTATAAGTATGGAGAAATTTTCAAAATTCGAAAAAACCATAAATTGTGAATTAAAGACTGTTTCCCCCTTTCCCATTTTTTCATCTTTCCATTTCCCCCTTTCCCCCCTTTCCCCTTTTCCATTTCCCCCATTTCCCCTTCACCCTCTCTTCCCCCCTTTCCCTTACCCTTTTCCAACTTTTCCCTTTTCCCTTTTTCCCTTTTCCCTTTTTCCCTTTTCCCTTTCCCCCCTTTCCCCTTTTCCATTTCCCCCATTTCCCCTTCACCCTCTCTTCCCCCCTTTCCCTTACCCTTTTCCAACTTTTCCCTTTTCCCCTTTTCCCCTTTTCCCCTTTCCCCTTTCCCCTTTTCCCTTTCCCTTTTCCCTTTTTCCCTTTTCCCTTTTCCCTTTTTCCCTTTTCCCTTTTCCCCTTTTCCCTTTTTCCCCATTTAGCCCAATTTGATGACGGATTTGAATTTGTCTCGAAAAATTGAGTAATTAGCACCAGCGCCGACGCCGAAGCTCGACGAAAATTTTTTTGTCTCAAAAAAGACACGATGTATAAGTATGAAGAAATTTTCAAAATTCGAAAAAATCTAAAATTGTGAATTAAAGACTGTTTTCAACTCAATTTTTCACGCTGAGTACGACTCCGATGATTAATTTGGGCGCCGACCCTATGTTCCCGAGATAAGCTCGAAAAAGTTGGCAAAATTGTCAATGTGGGTCATAAAATGACTCTAGCTCAATTTTGACGACGGATTTGAATTCGTCTCGAAAAATTGAGTAATTAGCACCAGCGCCGACGCCGAAGCTCTCCGAAAATTATTTTGTCCCAAAAAGATAATATGTTCTATAGTATGGAGAAATTTTCAAAATTCGAAAAAACCAAAAATTGTGAATTAAAGACTGTTTTTAACTCAATTTTTCACGTTGAGTACGATTCCGATTGTGAATTTGGGCACCGACCCTCCGTTTCCGAGATAAGATCGAAAAATTTGGAAAAATCGGCCAGTTCAAGTCAAAAAATTGAGTAATTGGCACCAGCGCCGACGCCGAAGCTCTCCGAAAATTATTTTGCCCCAAAAAGAACCTGATGTTATAGTATGGAGAAATTTTCAAAATTCGAAAAAACCAAAAATTGTGAATTAAAGACTGTTTTCAACTCAATTTTTCACGTTGAGTACGATTCCGATTGTGAATTTGGGCACCGACCCTAAGTTCCCGAGATAAGCTCGAAAAAGTTGGCAAAATTGTCAATGTGGGTCATAAAATGACTCTAGCTCAATTTTGACGACGGATTTGAATTCGTCTCGAAAAATTGAGTAATTAGCACCAGCGCCGACGCCGAAGCTCTCCGAAAATTATTTTGCCCCAAAAAGAACCTGATGTTATAGTATGGAGAAATTTTCAAAATTCGAAAAAACCAAAAATTGTGAATTAAAGACTGTTTTCAACTCAATTTTTCACGTTGAGTACGATTCCGATTGTGAATTTGGGCACCGACCCTCCGTTTCCGAGAAAAGCTCTAAAAAGTTGGTAAAATTGGTCAATTCAGGTCAAAAAATGAGTCCAGCTCAATTTATGACGGATTTGAATTCGCTTCGAAAAATTGAGTAATTAGCACCAGCGCCGACGCCGAAGCTCTCCGAAAATTTCTTTGCCCCAAAAAGATATAACGTATAGAATGGAGAAAATTTCCAAATTCGAAAAAACCCAAAATAGTGAATTAATGCGAATGTTTTGAACTCAATTTTTCACGCTGAGTACGAATCTGATGATGAATATGGGCGCCGACCCTCCGTTCCTGAGATAAGATCGAAAAAGTTGGAGAAATCGGCCACTTCGGGTAAAAAAATGATTGTAGCTCAATTTGACGACGGATTTGAATTCGTCTCGAAAAATTGAGTTATTAGCACCAGCGCCGACGCCGAAGCTCTCTGAAAATTATTTTGCCCCAAAAAAGATATGATGTTATAGTGTGGAGAAATTCTCTAAATTCGAAAAAACCAAAAATTGTGAATTAATAAATGTGGTCAACTCAAGTTTTCACCCTGAGTACGACTCCTATGGTTAATTTGGGCGTCAACCCTCCGTTCCCAAGATAAGATCGAAAAAGATGTAAAAATTGGCCATTTCGGGTCAAAAAAATGACTGTAGCTCAATTTTGACGACGGATTTGAATTCGTCTCAAAAAATTGAGTAATTATCACCGACGCCGAAGCTCTCCGAAAATTATTTTGTCCCAAAAAGATATGTTCTATAGTATGGAGAAATTTTCAAAATTCGAGAAACCAAAAATTGTGAATTAAAGACCGTTTACAACTCAATTTTGCACGCTGAGCACGAGTCCGATGATTAATTTGGGCGCCAACTCTACGTTCCCGAGATAAGCTCGAAAAAGTTGGCAAAATTGTCAATGTGGGTCATAAAATGACTCTAGCTCAATTTTGACGACGGATTTGAATTCGTCTCGAAAAATTGAGTTATTAGCACCAGCACCGTCGCCGAAGCTCTCCGAAAATTTTTTTGCACCAAAAAAGACATGATGTTATAGTGTGGAGAAATTCTCAAAATTCCAAAAAACCAAAAATTGTGAATTAAAGACTGTTTTCAACTCAATTTTTTACGTTGAGTACGATTCCGATGGTGAATTTGGGCACCGACCCTCCGTTTCCGAGAAAAGCTCTAAAAAGTTGGAAAAATTGGTCAATTCAGGTCAAAAAATGAGTCTAGCTCAATTTTGACGACGGATTTGAATTCGCTTCGAAAAATTGAGTAATTAGCACCAGCGCCGTCGCCGAAGCTCTCCGAAAATTTTTTTGTTAAAACGATTACTCTGATTCACGCCTCTAGGTTTGGACTCAGTGCGGTGGTTTGTTGCAGGTTTTTATCCCCACGGATTCTGCTACCCGGATTGAATGACATCGATATACATCCAGTCAAATCGTAACCTATTCCAGTATTCCATCAGCCCAGAAATCAAACATAAGCTGCACGTATATTCTCCATGCTCTCTCGTCTTCGGATTTTTCTATTTTCGAGTGATTTGTAACGAGTTAAACGTTTCGAATGCCGCAGACAGCGTCATAGGGAAATGATAGTTTTATTGGCCCATAATGCTCGCTCACCATTAATTATGCGTCGTGGGCTGGTGCCCTGCTTACCGAACTCAAGTAACTAGCCTACAATAATGTGTATTATGGAGGAAGTGCAGATAGAAATCCAGAGATGACCTAATTAGGTACGTGGGTGTAGGACATAGCTGCCCTGTCCCGTGCATTAATCAGCCTCCAGAAAGTATTGTGATAGCGAACCTTACCCGAATCGGTGTGCTCCTATTAATAACCCAAATTTCGCGTACACGTTTCCACATTTTGTGGTCTCAGTCCAATCAAAATTCTCTAATTCGTCCTCTATTCCAGAAATAACGAAATCGGTGCACGGCGAATGCTTTTTTGACTTTCGATTCTCACCGTTCTGCCGAAACGAATTACAAACGATTTCATGCTTCGTATTGGGATATCATAATCCGGGCTACGTTGCACCGGGTGCAAGTTTAGTGTTCTCCGGTGACTTTTCATGCCATCGCCATTTCGATCCGTTCGAATAAAAAAAGAATTTAATATCGCCATTCTGAAATCTTTGTTTACTGTGTGCGGTTTCGATTGTACTCGTTCGACTTTCATGTACTCGACGAAGGGAGCTTTTTGGCTCGGCCTTTTTTCATACGCGTTAATATTCTCGGCATATAGTTACCTTTTTCCAACACCGTCTACGATGTTTTGTATTTCGACTCGCCTGTACGTGTCAAATCAGCAGATATTTGAGCATTTGAGCGAGAATAATCGCGTCGGCGAGAATATTAAAAGTATAGGCTCTACGGGCTTCGCATCCGGTCTGATTCAGCGCCCATTTCGTGGCTTTTGCATCGTAAAAAGTTCCTCATTTATGCGAAATTCACCAAAGTACTCGCCGGTTGACTCGGCCGACGTTTTCGGCGTCTGGATTTCTCCGGCCGTTCGTGAACTCCGAGTATCTCAAATAATGCACGTCAGGGCTTGTTATAGTAACTTTATTTAGTTCAATATTACATAATAAGTTCCTATAATTATTTTACTTATCGAAGTCAAATAAAATAAGGGAGAAAAAACAAGTAATGAAATACTAGAGGACTTGATCAGAGGACAGAGGATAGATCCTCGCTCTCAAATCAAAAATATTCGGCTTACTTTTTTTTGTACTCGTCAAATTTCTGCCTTCTCACCTTTCCTTGCAAATACCTGAGCACAAAACTGACTTCGAACTTCAGTGAACAGGTAAAGTAGCCTAATAAGGATCACATTTTGTTTTTTTGGTTTTAGGTCGGTCCCTATGAGCCTGAGAATATTGCTAATGGCTTTGAATGGTAGCCAAAAAGGATCGAGTGTGAAAAGGTGCGACGAATGTGTAGTCGTCGATCGGCTCTCATTCTCCATTGACTGGTCGGCAGAAAGTCGAGTATCTGTCGCAAGCGATGATGTCCGCACTCAATTCTTGAATTAATGTCACAAGAATTGCGTTTGGACAATCAGAGCTTGAAACTGTGCTCGCTGGAGCACTCAAATGATCACCCGCCGCGCTGCGGTGCACTCGGAGCTCGCAGACCCAGCAACGCTTACACCGAAAATTACATAAAATTAAATTCCACGTTTTGCACAAATTACGTACGAATGCAAATGAAGTCGAGTAACACTCACTTTCAGTCACACTATGTTGCGTATTTGTGTAGCGCCAACGCAACAGAACAGCTGACAAATCCACGGAAAAGTTTTTGTGTCGGCTGTAATAAAAAACAAATGAACATATAATATACGATAATTATATTTGGTTCTTGAAAAAACTGGTAAACTGAAATGACTGAAGCTTGAAGTCGGTTATTTCGATGAACGGATGCGATTAAAGCTAAGATTTGTATATTCTGGAATTGTAGGCACTCTGATTTTGGGCTAGTTTTTCCTCAAACAGAAATCTTCAACAAAATCTTCATAGAAAATAACACTCCTATGTAATGGCAGGTAGCTGAAATTATTCTGCTATAGAAGAAAGGCGACAGGTCGAATACGAACAATTACAGACCAATTAGCCTGTCATCAATGTAGGTGAAATATTCTTTAAAATAATGAAAGATAAATTCTAGATGAACAATAACCTCCCGAACAGGTGGTTTCAGAAAAGGGCGGGCAACTAGTATCAATTACTAACAGTTCTTGGAGTTTGAACCAATCTCCCTTGACAGCAGCGTATTTCAGTCAGAACGTTTTCGGGTGGTAACCTATCAAGAGTGACTTAGCTATTGAAGGAAAAGCTTATCTGAAGCGTTACCATATTTTTCAAAAATAAGCAATAATGTAGAACGCCGATGTGGTACGGCCTTCAACACGTTGAATATGCAACACAAAATGCACCAATATACATCAACATTTCTCATTTTGTGGGCGGAAGTGGAAAATAGGAATAATTTCGGACTGGAGAAAGTAAGAGCGAAACGATTTGAAATTTTGATGAGATCGGATCGTTTCTGAAAATTCTTTCAGTTCACAAATTGGAAATCTCGAAAATGTCAATTCATGTGCTTTGGATTGCATATTCATGTATTGAAAGCATTCGCACATGATTCAAAAACTCACGAAGGGCTAGGCAACACTGAAAATTTTAATATGGTCACTGGAAGGAGTTATGCAAGGTGATCATTTTAAAAGGATTTGAACTTCTTTTCAGTGGCGGATTCAGGAAGGTATTCAGGGCGCAGAGGTGAAGAGTATGTAAGAACTTGATAGTTCATTTTTTGTTCCTACAAGCGGAGTCCTAAATGTTTCTTGGGGGCCAGTCAGCAAATGTTTGTCTACTGCCCAGTTAAATAATCCGCCACAGTTTAAGAGTTCAAGTTCTAGTCTTAAGGACAGCTGGCCCTCCTTCCACAAAGGAAAAAATTGGATGGTATTGTAACAAACATTCAATATGTTGCGTTGGGTATTTGGTCATGATATCTACTTGCCCCAGCCTTTTGAGGTTCTTCTTAGAGAGATTCTAATGAAGTAATTTATTTAATAGTTAGTGCAGTGATACAAAAATAAAAGATGAATTGTGTGAATCATTTTCATCCACAGCACCTCCCCGAGAGAAGCCGCAAGGGGCTAGGGGCATGTTATATTATACCTGCCTGCAGCGAGTACCTATTACCTATTAGTACAAATATGTCTTTTACATGAAACATTATCATCTGGAGTACCCTCCTCCCCCAAGAGAAGCCCCAAGGGGCGGGGGCAAGTGGATTTCAAAATGTAGGAAATGAAAAGTCAGCACTTACTTTGCTCTAGATTTCTTACAAAATTTTCTCCGTTTTTCTCTATCTCTCACCGTTCTCGAGATATTCGCAATTTTCCGGAAAATTTTGGATTTTTTCTCAAACGTTACAAAAAATATATGAAAAAGAACCAATTCTGAATATGGATGTTACTTATGTTGCATAACGTACTACTTACAGGAACAATCATTTTTAGAAAAGAATGAGTTGTGCCTATCAGTAGCAAGTTATGCAACTCAAGTAACATACAGATTCGAAATGGTTCTTTCTTAAATATTTCTGGTAACGTTTGAGAAAAAATCAAGAATTTTCCGGAAAAGGGCAAATATCTCAAGAATGGTGAGAGATAGAGAAAAACGGGGAAAATTTTGTAAGAAATCTAGAGCAAAGAAGTGCTGATTTTTCATTTCCTACATGTTGAACTTGCCCCCCCCCCTTGCCCCTTGTTGCTTCCATTGGTGGAGAGGGTGCTCCAGATGAAAATGATTTGTGTAGAAGGCATACTTGTCCTAATTAGTAAACGGTACCCGCTGCTAGCATGCCCCCTAGACCCTTGCGGCTTCTCTTATGGAGGCGCTGCAGATAAAAATGATTTGTATACAGTACACATTTGTACCCATTTGTTATTGGTACGCTCTGCTGATAGCTATAATATCAACATGTTCCTAGCCCCTTAGAACTTCTCTTGGGTGTAGCTGCAGCTGGAAATGATGAGTATAGAGGAAGCATTCATGCAAAGTGATCATTTTTAAAGGCTT
Organism: Acanthococcus lagerstroemiae; assembly: GCA_031841125.1. NCBI lineage: Eukaryota > Metazoa > Arthropoda > Insecta > Hemiptera > Eriococcidae > Acanthococcus > Acanthococcus lagerstroemiae. Next base: position 42,229,889 of record CM063111.1, on the reverse strand, counting down.
TGAACATATCTTACTTTATTTCCAGTGGCGGATCCTGGAAGCAATTCAGGGAGCAGCAGGGAAGTGTTTGCAAGAATTTAACAGTTCCTTTCATTTTTTTCTAGAAGCGGGGTCCTAAATGGTTCTTGGCCCGGGGGAGGGGGGAAGATATTGTAACAAACATGCGAAATGTTTCGTTTGGTACTGTGATATCTACCTTGCCCCAGCTCCTTGAGGTTTTTCTTGGTGAGATCCTAATGATGAAAATTTCTTTAATAATTAGTTCGGGCATACAAAATAAAACATAAAGTATGCAAATCATTTTCATCTACAGCACCTCCTTGGGAGGAGCCACAAGGGGCTAGGGGCATGTTAATATTATACCTGCCTGCCTGCCTGCAGTGAGTACTGATACCCATTAGTACAAATATGTCTTCTACACAAACCATTTTCATCTGAAGCACCCCCCCCCCCTCTTCCTCCCAAAAAAGTCCTAAGGGGCCGGGGCCAAGTTGATTCCAAAATGTTGGAAATGAAAAATCAGCATTTCTTTGCTCTAGATTTCTTACAAAATTTTCTCCGTTTTTCTCTATCTCTCACCATTCTTGAGATATTCGCAATTTTCCGGAAAATTTTGGATTTTTTCTCAAACGTTACAAAAAATACATGAAAAAAAACCAATTTCGATTATGGATGTTACTTAAGTTGCATAACGCACCACTCGCAAGAAAAAGTATTATATTTTGAAAAGAATGAGTTGTGCCTACCATGAGCATGTTATGCAAATTAAGTAACACACAAATCCGAAATTGGTTCTTTTTCATTTTTGTTTTGAAACCTGGAGGAAAAAATTAAAAATTTTCCGGAAAATGGCAAATATCTCAAGAACGGTGAGAGATAGAGAGAAACGGAGAAAATTTTGTAAGAAATCTAGAGCAAAGAAGTGCTGATTTTTCATTCCCTACATTTTAAAACCAACTTGCCCCCCTGGTCCCTTGTGGCTTCCATTGGGAGGAGAGGGTGCTCCAGATGAAAATTATTTGTCCAGGAAGACATACTTGTACTACTTAAAAAACGGTACCCGTTGCTAGCATGCCCCCTAGCCCCTTGCGGCTTCCCTTGGGCAGGTGCTGCAGATAAAAATAATTTGTATACAGTACACATTGGTACCCTATGCTGATAGCTATGATATCCACATGCTCTTGGCCCCTTAGAACTTCTCTCGGAGGGTAGCTGCAGCTGGAAATGATTTGTATAGAGGAAGCAGTCATGCAAAGTGATCAGTTGTAAAGGCTTTGAACCTATCTTAATTTATTTCCAGCGGCGGATCCTAGAAACAATTCTGGGAGAACCATGGAAGTGTTTATAAGAATTTAACAGTTCCTTTCACTTTTCTAGAAGCGGGGTCATAAATGGTTGTTGGCTTGTGGGGAGAGGGGGGTTATTGTAACAAACATGCAAAATGTTGCGTTTAGTACTGTGATACCTACCTCGCCCCAGCCCCTTGAAGTTTTTCTTGGTGAGATCCTAATGGTGAAATTTATTTGATGGTTAATTCAGGCATACCAAAATAAAACATAGAGTGTGCAAATCATTATCATCTACAGCACTTCCTCAAGAGGAGTCACAAGGGGCTAGGGGCATGTTAATATTATACCTGCCTGCCTGCAGCGAGTACCTATTACCTATTACATAGTACAAATATGTCTGCTAAATGAATCATTTTCATCTGGATTACCCCCTCAAGAGAAGCCCCAAGGGGCAGGGGGCAAGTTGATTTCAAAATGTAGGAAGTGAAAAATCAGCACTCCTTTGCTCTAGATTTCTTACAAAATATCCTCCGTTTTTCTCTATTTCTCACCGTTCTCGAGATATTCGCAATTTTCCGGAAAATTTTGGATTTTTTCTCAAACGTAACAAAAAATATATGAAAAAGAACCAATTTTCGAATATGGATGTTACTTATATTGCATAAGGTACTACTTGCAGGAACAATCATTTTTCAAAAAGAATGAGTTGTGCTTACCAGTAGCAAGTTATGCAACTCAAGTAACATACAAATTCGAAATGGTTCTTTTTCAAATATTTCTGGTAACGTTTGAGAAAAAATAAATAATTTTCCGGAAAATGGCAAGTACCTTGAGAACGGTAAGAGATAGAGAAAAACGGAGAAAATTTTGTAAGAAATCTAGAGCCAAGAAGTGCTGATTTTTCATTTACTACACTTTGAAATCAACTTGCACTCGGACCCTTGTTGCTTCCATTGGGGAGAGAGGGTACTCCAGATGAAAATGATTTGTGTAGAAGACATACTTGTACCTCTTAGTAAGTCCCCACTGCTAGCATGCTCCCTAGCCCCTTGCGGCTTCTCTTGCGGAGGTACTGCAGATAAAAATGATTTGTATACAGTACACATTTGTACCCATTCATTATTGGTACGCTCTGCTGATAGCTATAATATCAACAGGCTCCTAGCCCCTTAGAACTTCTCTTGTGTGTATCTGCACCTGGAAATGATGTGTACAGAGGAAGCAGTCATGCAAAGTGATCAGTTTTAAAGGCTTTGAACCTATCTTCCTTTATATTCAGCGGCGGATCCTGAAAGCAATTCAGGAAGCAGCAGGGAGCAGGGAAGTGTTTGCAAGAATTTAACAGTTCCTTTGATTTTTCTAGACGCGGGGTCCTAAATGGTTCTTTGCCCAGGGGGGGGGGATATTGTAACCAACATGCAAAATGTTTCAGTTGGTACTGTGATACCTACCTCGCGCCAGCTCCTTGAGGTTTCTCAATGATAAAATTTGTTTAATAATTAGTTCAGGCATACAAAAGCAAAACATACTGTGTGCAAAATTGGTTGCATATTCGAAGTGTAGTGGGCATTACCAGATCATTCGAAAATTTGAGTCCGTGTAACGGAAAATAAGAAGAGTAATGCGGCGACGCCTTCAACGCGTTGAATATACGCGAATTGACGTTTTCGAAATCTCCAATTTCCTGGAGCGAACTGGTAAAATGCGTAAATCTGTGGTTTGGAGGCATCTACAGCAAAACGGTTTGAAATTTCCGAAAGAGGGGATCATCTTGCACTCAAAATTTCAAACCGTTTTCCCCCTCTCATCAATCCAGAGATTTTTGCGTTTTATTAGTTCCACCCAGGAAATTACAAAATTCGAAAATGTCAATTAGTGTGTTTTGGGATGCATACTCAAAGTGATGTAGGCATTACCAGATTATTCGAAAATTCGAGCTTGTCTAACGGTAAATAAAAAGGGTATTGTTGTGACCTCTTCCACACGTTGAATAGGCAATACCACCTACGCGAATTGACGTTTTCGAAATTTCCAATTTCCTGGGGCCAACTGGAGAAATGGCAGCTACAGCGAAACGGTTTGAAGTTTTTGAAAGAGGGAATCATTTTGCCCTCAAAATTTCAAACTGTTTTCCCCTAGCTCTCACCAATCCAGAGATATTTGCGTTTTATTAGTTCCCCCAGGAAATTTTAAATTTTGAAAATGTCAATTGGTGTTGATTGTATTGCATATACGACGTGTTGAAGGCATTACCAGGTATTCGAGAATTCGAGTGCGTGTAGAGGAAAATAAAAACGGTAATGTGGTGACCCCTTCAACACGTCGAATATGCAATACCATCTACGCGAATTGACGTTTTCAAAATTCTCAATTTCCTGGGACGAACTGGTGTAATGTGAAAATCTTTGGATTGGAGGCAGCTACAGCGAAACGTTTTGAAGTTTTCGAAAGAGTGGATGATTTTGCCCTCAAAATATCAAACCGTTTTCCCTCAGTTCTTACCAATCCAAAGATTTTCGTGTTTTATCAGTTCCCCCCCAGGAAAGAAGAAATTTCGAAAATGTCAATTGTTGTGCACTAGGTTACATATTCGAAGTGCTGAAGGCATTACCAGATTATTCGGAAATTCGAGTGCGTGTAGAGGAAAATAAGGACGGTAATGTGATGACGCCTACAACGCGTCGAATATGCAATACCACCCACGCGAATTGACGTTTTCGAAATTTCCAATATCCTGGGGCGAACTGGTGAAATGGGAAAATCATTGGATTGGAGGCAGCTACAGCGAAACGGTTTGAAATTTTCGTAAGAGGAGACCATTTTGCCCTCAAAATTTCAAATCACTTTTCTCTAGCTTTCACCAATCCTAAGATTTTCGCATTTTATTAGTTCCCCCCAGAAAATTAGAATTTATTAAAATGTCAGTTGGTACATTATGTGTTGCATATTCAATGCGTTGAAGGCGCTACCACATTATACTTTTTATTTTCATCTACACATTGGCGAATTAAAAAAAAATGTGGTAACGCCTTCAACACGTTAATTATGCAATATAATGTACATCAATGTATATTTTCAAAATTAATTTTTCTGTGGGGGGAGGGGCGACTGGAAAAACGTGAAAAACTTTTGATTGGAGACAGCTAGAGCAAAACGGTTTGAAATTTCGGTGACAGGAGGTCGTTTCTGACAAAATAAAAGTAATAAAAGGTTAGAACACTTCCTGCTCCAGGCAGAATTTTTTCTTTATTTTTCTCTATCTCTATCAGTTTTTGAGTACGAGGAGCTTAATTTGTGTGTGTGAAAAGGCAGTCTTATTCGAAAGTGCCTCCTTAAACCGCGTTGCTCTATCTATCTTCAACCATAAGTTTTTCACATTTTTCCAGTTCCCCCCAGAAAATCAGAAAAAATTCGAAAACGTCAATTGGTGTGTTATGTGTTGCGTATTCTACACGTCGAAGGTACTACCACATTGAAGTTCCACATTCTTACTAATTTTATAAAAACGAGGTATCGCCTTCAATGCGCTGAATATGCAATACAAGGCACAACAACAGACGTTTTTGTAATTTTTGATTTTCTGGAAGGAAGGAGCAAAACGGTTTGAAATTTTGGCGAGAGGCGATCAATTCTGACCAGATGAAGGTAATGAAAAACTACAACTGCTCTTGCGAGAAACAATATTCCAGTTTGTTCTGTCACGAAGGGTTCTTGTGGGCATCAGCAGAGGGTACCAATAAAGAATTAGTACAAATGTGTACTGTATACAAATCATTTTCATCTGCAGCACCTCCCCAAGAGAAACCGCAAGGGGCTAGGGGGCATGCTAGCAGCGGGTAAAGTTTTTTAAGTGGTACAAGTATGTCTTCCTGGACAAATAATTTTCATCTGGAGCACCCTCTCCCCCCAATAGAAGCCACAAGGGGCCAGGGGGCAAGTTGATTTCAAAATGTAGGGAATGAAAAATCAGCACTTCTTTGCTCTAGATTTCTTAAAAAATTTTCTCCGTTTCTCTCTATCTCTCACCGTTCTTGAGATATTTGCCATTTTCCGGAAAATGTTTAATTTTTTCCACCAGGTTTCAAAACAAAAATGAAAAAGAACCAATTTCAAATTTGTGTGTTACTTAATTTGCATAACATGCTCATGGTAGGCACAACACATTCTTTTCAAAATATAATACTTTTTCCTGCGAGTAGTGCGTTATGCAACTTAAGTAACATCCATAATCGAAATTGGTTTTTTTCATGTATTTTTTGTAACGTTTGAGAAAAAAAAAAAATTTTCCGGAAAATTGCGAATATCTATCCAGTGCTAAGAAGAGCTGATTTTTCATTTCCTACATTTTGGAATCAACTTGGCCCCGGCCCCTTAGGACTTTTTTTGGGAGGAGGGGGGTGCTTCAGATGAAAATGGTTTGTGTAGAAGACATATTTGTACTAATAGGTAATAGTACTCACTGCAGGCAGGCAGGAAGGTATGATAGTAACATGCCCCTAGCCCCTTGCGGCTCCTCCCAAGGAGGTGCTGTAGATGAAAATGATTTGCATACTTTATGTTTTATTTTGTATGCCTGAACTAATTATTAAATAAATTTTCATCATTAGGATCTCACCAAGAAAAACCTCAAGGAGCTGGGGCAAGGTAGATATCACAGTACCAAACGAAACATTTCGCATGTTTGTTACAATATCTCCCCCCCCCCTCCCTGGGCCACAAGAACCATTTAGGACTCCGCTTCCAGGAAAAAATGAAAGGAACTGTTAAATTCTTGAAAACACTCCCCTGCTGCTCCCTGAATTGCTTCCAGGATCCGCCACCGGAAATAAAGTAAGATATGTTCAAAGCCTTTAAAAATGATCACTTTGCATGCCCGCTTCCTCTATACACATCATTTCCAGCTGCAGCTACCCTCCGAGAGAAGATCTAAGGGGCCAAGAGCATGTGGATATCATAGCTATCAGCAGAGGGTACCAATGTGTACTGTATACAAATTATTTTTATCTGCAGCACCTGCCCAAGGGAAGCCGCAAGGGGCTAGGCGGCATGCTAGCAACGGGTACCGTTTTTTAAGTGGTACAATTATGTCTTCCTGGACAAATAATTTTCATCTGGAGCACCCTCTCCTCCCAATGGGACCAGGGGGGCAAGTTGGTTTTAAAATGTAGGGAATGAAAAATCAGCACTTCTTTGCTCTAGATTTCTTACAAAATTTTCTCCGTTTCTCTCTATCTCTCACCGTTCTTGATATATTTGCCATTTTCCGGAAAATTTTTAATTTTTTCCTCCAGGTTTCAAAACAAAAATGAAAAAGAACCAATTTCGAATTTGTGTGTTACTTAATTTGCATAACATGCTCATGGTAGGCACAACTCATTCTTTTCAAAATATAATACTTTTTCTTGCGAGTGGTGCGTTATGCAACTTAAGTAACATCCATAATCGAAATTGTTTTTTTTTCATGTATTTTTTGTAACGTTTGAGAAAAAATCCAAAATTTTCCGGAAAATTGCGAATATCTCAAGAATGGTGAGAGATAGAGAAAAACGGAGAAAATTTAGTAAGAAATCTAGAGCAAAGAACTGCTGATTTTTCATTTCCAACATTTTGGAATCAACTTGGCACCGGTCCCTTAGGACTTTTTTGGGAGGAGGAGGGGGAGGGGGTGCTTCAGATGAAAATGGTTTGTGTAGAAGACATATTTGTACTAATAGGTATCAGTACTCACTGCAGGCAGGCAGGAAGGTATAATAGTAACATGCCCCTAGCCCCTTGCGGCTCCTCCCAAGGAGGTGATGTAGATGAAAATGATTTGCATACTTTATGTTTTATTTTGTATGCCTGAACTAATTATTAAATAAATTTCATCATTGGGATCTCACTAAGAAAAACCTCAAGGGGCTGGGGCAAGGTAGATATCACAGTACCAAACGCAACATTTCGCATGTTTGTTACAATATCTCCCCCCCCCCTCGCTGGGCCAAGAACAATTTGGGACCCCGCTTCTAAAAAAAAAATGAAAGGAACTGTTAAATTCTTGCAAACACTTCCCTGCTGCTCCCTGAATTGCTTCCAGGATCCGCCACTGGAAATAAAGTAAGATATGTTCAAAGCCTTTAAAAATGATCACTTTGCATGACTGCTTCCTCTATACACATCATTTCCAGGTGCAGCTACACCCAAGAGAAGTTCTAAGGGGCTAGGAGCATGTTGATATTATAGCTATCAGCAGAGCGTACCAATAACGAATGGGTACAAATGTGTACTGTATACAAATCATTTTTATCTGCAGCACCTCCGCAAGAGAAGCCGCAAGGGGCTAGGGGGCATGCTAGCAGCGGGTACCGTTTACTAAGTAGGACAAGTATGCCTTCTAGACAAATCATTTTCATCTGGAGCACCCTCTCCCCCAATGGAAGCAACAAGGGGCAAGGGGGGCAAGTTCCAAGTGTAGGAAATGAAAAATCAGCACTTCTTTGCTCTAGATTTCTTACAAAATTTTCCCCGTTTTTCTCTATCTCTCACCATTCTCGAGATATTTGCCATTTTCCCGAAAATTCTTGATTTATTTCTCAAACGTTACCAGAAATATTTAAAAAAGAACCATTTCGAATCTGTATGTTACTTGAGTTGAATAACTTGCTACTGGTAGGCACAACTCATTCTTTTCAAAAAATGATTGTTCCTGTAAGCAGTACGTTATGCAACATAAGTAACATCCATATTCAGAATTGGTTTTTTTTCATATATCTTTTGTAACGTTTGAGAAAAAATCCAAAATTTTCCTGAAAATGGCGAATATCTCGAGAACGGTGAGAGATAGAGAAAAACGGAGAAAATTTTGTAAGAAATCTAGAGCAAAGAAGTGCTGATTTCTCATTTCCTACATTTTGAAATCAACTTGCCCCCTGCCCCTTGGGGCTTCTCTTGAGGGGGTACTCCAGATGAAAATGATTCATTTAGCAGACATATTTGTACTATGTAATAGGTACTCGCTACAGGCAGGTATAATATAACATGCCCCTAGCCCCTTGTGGCTTGTCTCGGGGAGGTGCTGTGGATGAAAATGATTCACACAATTCACCTTTTATTTTTGTATCACTGCACTAACTATTAAATAAATTACTTCATTAGAATCTCTCTAAGAAGAACCTCAAATGGCTGGGGCAAGTAGATATCATGACCAAATACCCAACGCAACATATTGAATGTTTGTTACAATACCATCCAATTTTTTCCTTTGTGGAAGGAGGGCCAGCTGTCCTTAAGACTAGAACTTGAACTCTTAAACGGTGGCGGATTTAACTGGGCAGTAGACAAACATTTGCTGACCGGCCCTCAAGAAACATTTAGGACTCCGCTTGTAGGAACACAAAATGAACTATGAAGTTCTTACATACTCTTCACCGCTGCTCCCTGAATAGCTTCCTGAATCCGCCACTGAAAAGAAGTTCAAATCCTTTTAAAATGATCACCTTGCATAACTGTTTCCAGTGACCACATTAAAATTTTCAGTTTTGCCTAGCCCTTTGTGAGTTTTTGAATTATGTGCGAACGCTTTCAATACATGAATATGCAATCCAAAGCACATGAATTGACATTTTCGAGATTTCCAATTTCCTGGGAGGAACTGAAAATGGGAAAATCTTAGGACTGGAGACAGCTAGAGCAAAACTGTGTGGAATTTTGGATTTCTGACGATCTCCTCTCATCAAAACATCATCCTGTTTCGCTCTAGCTCTCTCCATTACAATGATTTTTGCATTTTACCAGTTCGCCACAGGAAATTGAAAATTTCGAAAACGTCAATTCGCGCGTTTGGCATTGCATATTCAACGCGTGGAAGGCGTCATCACATTACCGTTTTCATTTCGTCAATTTTCCGATAGTCTGGTAATGCCTTCCGCACGTCAAATATGCAACCTAATACACACCAAATGACCTTTTCGAAATTTCCGATTTCCTGAAGGGAACTAATAAAACGGAAAATTTCTGGATTGGTGGTAGTTAGTGAAAAACGGTTTGGAATTCTCGATAGAGGAGACAATTTCGAATACGACTGCTCTTTCACTTACGACAAAAACTCATTTTTATCAAGAGCCATTTGCGATTGAGCAAAACGGAGAATATTTTGAAATTTTAGGTCGCGCCAGGGATGTTTTAATTTCTTATTAGCTTCATTTTGTCTGAAATGACCTCCTGTCACCGAAATTCCAAACCGTTTGCTCTAGTTGTTTCCAGTCAAACGTTTATCGCGTTTTACACCCCCCCCCCCTCAGGAAATGGGAACACGTCAGTTTATGTATATGGTATTGCATATACGTGTTGAAGGCGTTACCACATTTTTCAAAAGGCTTATATTTGGTAGCGCCTTCGACCCATAGAATACACAACACATGACGCACCGAGGTTTCCGGAATTTCTCATTTTCCGGGAGGAACTGGAAAAACGTGAAAACCTTTTGATTGCAGACAGATAAAGCAACGTGGTTTAAAATTTCAGACAAAGGAGACAAATTCGAATAAAATTGTCTTTTAAGCTAAAAAAAACATTATTCTTTTCAAGAACCGTTGAAGAAAAAGAAAATCGTAGATAATATTGCCAGGCGCGAGAGGTGTCTAACTTTTCATGACCTTCATAGGGCAAAACGGATTGAAATTTCGGCGACAGGAGGTCATTTCAGGCAAAATGAAGGTGATGAACTGTTAGAACATCTCTTACGCGAAGCAAAATTTTCTCCGTTTTGCTCTATCTCTTACGGCTCCTCAGAAATTGAGCTTTTTATTTGTAAAAATGCAGCCTTATTCAATTTTTCTCTTCTATTTAAAATTCCGAACTGCGTTGCTCCAGCTCTCTCAAATCAAAAATTTTTCGCGTTTTTCCAGTTCCCTCCAGAGAATGAGAAATTTCGGTAAGGTTATAGATGCGTTTTGTGTTGCATGTTCAATGCGTTGAAGGAGTTACCATTCTATAGTTTTCATTTCCGTCAACACTTTTGCGAATTGTTGAAAAATGTGGTAACAAATTCAATACCGCGCCACAAGACACACGAATCGACGTTTTCGAAATTTCTCATTCTCGTGGGGAACTGGAAAAATGAGAAAAACTATTGATTGGAGACAGCTAGAACAAAACGGTTTGAAATTTTGGCGAGAGGTGGCCATTTCAGACAAGACGAAAATGATGTGAAGTTAGCAACATCTCTTGGGCGAAGCAAAATTTTCTCCGTTTTGCTCTGTCTCAAATGGCTCTTGAGAAATTGAGTCTTTTTAGGTGAAAAGGCTGTCTTATTTGAAATTTTCACCTCTATTCAAAATTTCGAACCGCGTTCCTCTAGCTATCTCCAATCAAAAGAATTCCGTGATTTCCCAGTTCCTCCCAGAGAGAAATTTGGAAAATATCAGTATGTGAGATGTGTTGCATGTTCAACGCGTCGAAGGCGCTATCACATTATAGTTTTCATTTTCATCTACATATACAGGCGAATTTTTGAAAAATGTGGTAACGCCTTCAACACGTTGTACATGCCATACCATATACACCAATTGACGTTTTCGAAATTTCTCATTTTCTGGGAGGGGGGGGGGCTGGTAAAACGCGAAAAACTTTTGACTGGAGACAGCTCGAGCGAAACGGCCTGAAATTTTGATGACAGGAGACCATTTCAGACAAAATGAAATTAATGAGAAGTTAAAATTTAAAAATGTTCTCAGTTTTGCTCTATCACTAGCGGCTCTTGAGAAATACGAGTTATTTTCTTCTTTTTTTTTTTATATAAATGAAAAGGCAGTCTTAGTGACTTATGAGTTGCATGGTCAATACGTCGGAGGCGCTATCACATTATAGTTTTCATTTTTGTCTACACATTGGCAAATTTTTGAAAAATGTGGTGACGCCTCCAACACATTGAATATGCAACCCAAGACACACGAATCGACGTTTCTCATTTCCCGGGAGAACTGAAACAACGCGAAAACTTTTGATTGGAGACAGCTAGAGCAAAATAGTTTGATATTTCGGCGACAGAAGATCATTCCAGAAAATGAAGGTGACGATAAGTTAGAACAGCTCCTTAGAAACTGAGCTTCTTATAAGTGAAAAGGCAATCTTATTTGAAGTTTTCTCCTCTATTCAAAATTTCAAACCGCGTTGCTCCGGCTCTCTTCAATCAAAAGTTTTTCGCGTTTTACCGGTTGCCCGCAGGACATAAATTTCGGAAACATCGCAATTGGTACGTTATGTGTTGCATGTTAATCGCGTTGAAGGCGCTACCACATTATAGATTACAGTTTTGTGGATTTTTGAAAACTGTGGTGACGCCTTCAACACGTCAAATATGCAATACAAGACACACGAACTGACGTTTTCGAAATTTCTCATTTCTTGGGGGAGCCGGAAAAACGCGAATAAATTTTGACTGGAGACAATTAAAGCAAAACTGTTCGAAATTTTGATGAGGGCGATTATTTCTGACAAGTTTGTCAGGCCACCTAAAAAATCGGAGAAAATTTTGCTTCTCCTAACAGAAGTGCTAATCTTTCATGACCTTCATCTTGTAATATTTGAAACATTTTTGACAATTCAACATTATCAAAAGCTTTTTCTAAATTTACTAATGTTACATATTTATTTAAAACTTTTTTCGTTCTTTTTCCTAATAAAAGCCTCAAACATGGAATTGTTTTCCTAATTCCTCCGCCTTTTCAGAATCCTGATTGATCTTCTCCCACTCTTCCTTCCATTTTATTTTAGCGGTTCGACTGAAGCGCAGGATATTGGAAGGTGCATGAATGTTTGCCGCAGGCTGAGTAATAAGCCAGTATGTCAGGTTGTTTCTCCCTCGGACTAGCTGCGGTGCTGCCACCCTTTGAGGGCCGCCATGATCGTAGTCACCTTCGCTGATCTTCTCATAACCAGTTATGTCAAACTCATCATCTTCGCTGGTTGTGACTTCTAAAATCTCTTCCTCCTCTGGCAAGACGTCGTCCTCGTCGATAGCGTCTCGCATGTCATCGGCTGTCGGAAATAATTCGGCCAAAGCCACCAGCAGTGGGAAACATTTTTTTTAAATTGAAGTAATTTTTTTTTTAACTTGTATTTTGCTTGGAAGTCAGTGTATCGTATGACCAGTTGTATTAACAGCGAGTTCGTCTTGGTCAAATTTCAAAAACAATGGAAATGGTACCAGCCATCATGGTATCGTTGTGTGATGTCGCGGTAATTCGACGAGTTTCAAAATGCCACGAAACCGCGAGATTCTTGTGCGGTGTCACAGTAATTCGATGAAATACCGCGGGAGTCAAATTCTCATAATTTCTGAGAGCAATTGACAATTTTCCTTAACCTGACAGTGGATCTTCAGCTCTAATTTGATCGTCAAACCTGTAAGGAAATAGAAAGAACATGAAAGCCAGAAAAGTCCACATTTTCCTTACGGCGAACCAACAACATCAACCTCAATTTCCGATTCCTTTTGTGATGACGAATAATTCAACAAATGAACATTTAATTTCAAAATAGACCTTTGCAGATGCTTGATAAACTTTTTCAGTATCAGGATCTTCGTTCATGGTATCGAAGGGGGCGCTCACCTGTAAATACCAAATTTATTGTAAAAAAATAAATAATTTTTTGTAATTTTGTATATTTATGTAAAAAAAAAGAAAGAAAGAAATGAAAGAAAATTTAAAGCAATTGAAAAAGAGAAGAGAGACGAGAGAAAGGTAGGAATTCGAAAGATATACGCAATGCAGTCAGGGGTGCGTAGAATTTCCCTGTACGAAAATATTAAGTCAGGATTGTTCGAATGTTTATATTGATGGACTTGACATGAGTGGCTTATGCGCTAAATTCTACCATATCTACAAATACATTATTTACAGAGAATGGGCGGATGGATGGATAGCCGGACGGGAACTGCTCAGGCGAGGTACCTACAACAGAGTTGAAAACCACGTTTGAGTACGGGCACAAAACACTACTGCACCGTAGCCCAAAACCAATAACATAGCCAAGCATTTAAGCGATCCTATTCTCTGGCCCAGTATCCGACTAGCACCAACATACCAGGGGGTTCATACCTAGCCCGCACGAATGCCTATAGGTACCCTGGTAGTGCCGGCCCTGAGGCTGTGCTGCAGTTCAGTATGCTGTCCGGAGACTCGACCGAATGCCCACAGCCGGATCCACATTATCGCCTGGGTAGGGTAACGTCTAAACCCTGCATAGTGGAGAGCCTGAGGCGTCAACTACGCCCCCGCCGGCGAGAAAGTATTGCGAGCAAGCGTAAATATAAAAGCAGTTCAAAAAGCCATCACAAAATGTGTACTCAGTGAGCAAAACTCACCCCAAATTGATGTCTCTCACCAACACCACAAAATACGGCTTACACACGAGTCAAATTTTCCGCAACAGACTTTTACCGCAGTCGTTAACTAAATGCCACGAGGCACGAGCCCGCGAACGCGAAGACCTTGGCACAAGGGATGCGTTCCTCGCCCTCCAGCAGGTTCTCCAGGCAAACCAGTCATGCATACAAGCGGGTGAAAGCGGAGAGAAACGAAGCGACAAGCGCGTAAGATTCGACCCTATACAGGGTGTATTTATTTAGACAGAAATTTACTCTTACATTTATAATAAAAAGAATAAACTTTTTCGAAAAATAAGTTGCATCATAAATAAGACATACAGTAGAATCAACTTCTGGTTAGTTTTATCAACATTTAGCTTACAACTGTTTCTTACAGATAAGAAATATGCGATATTTTTCTACATTAGGGGATTTTTTTTTAGGGTCCCTATGGCAATCGAATTTTCATAATTTCTTTAAATATGAGTGAACTGTTTACAGATCGTAGTTCAGTTTTAGTTCAGTTTCATGTTCCCACCAACTGGGAGTTTGGTTATCGCCAGGAAATAATGTGAACGTGTGTTTCTGCGTTACAATTCACGTTAGTAAAGACCAGTGTATCGATAAAAGTGATAAAGGTGAACATTCTAGTGTTAGATATCACACAGCAGGTAAAATCTTGCCGCTACGGTACGGTACGTAAACTCTACATACTCGTATAAACAAATTATATACACGACCGAGAATGATTCCCGAAGATTTCAAAAAAGAATTTAGCAAATTGACAAAATTGATAATGGAATCAAAAGAAGAACTGAAAACGGACTTCAAAAAGGAGATGGCTGACTTGAAAATAACTATAGATGAAGTGGCGAAAAAACACGAGACTCTAGAGTATGAAATATTACAATTAAAAAATGAGAACGACAACCTCAACCACAAAATAGAAACCCTTGAACAATATAGTCGGAAAAGTAATATTGTGGTGAATGGCATTCGGAAAGAAAGAGGGGAAAGTGAAGAAGGCTTGATCATGGCTATAAACGAGGTGGCAGGAAAGCTCGGAGTTCAGTTAGAAACTCAGGACATTAGTTGTCTCCACAGATTACCAGCAAAAAACAAACAATTTCCCCCTATTATCGTAAAAATGAACATCTGGCGCAAAAAAACTGAAATGGTGAAAAAATCTAAAGAAAAAAAGTTAGAAAACATCTACGTAAGCGAACACTTCACACGCTACACCCGAGAATTGTTAGCAGAAGCTCAGAAACTATGCAATGAAAGATGGGTCAAATATGCATGGGTAAAGGAGGGTAGTGTTTTCATTCGCCAGGATGACAAGGAGCCGGCAATCAAAATTAGGGACAAAAATACCTTGAACAAAATCAAAAGCACAATCATAGAAATGAGGAAGATGACTGGAAATCGAGGTAGTATAAAGGAAACAGAAGAAGCTGGACGAACTTCAGGAAAACGAACTCTAGAGTCACCTACTAGCCCAATACTGCATGAAATAGTAAGGAGAAAGTCAGAGGATATTCGTCACTACGCAACCCCAGCTGGGAAACATCATAAAAAATAATGTAATCTTATCAGGCCTCGTCCGAGTCAGGCAAAGGTACATAAAGAATCAGAAGAGGATGATCAAACTCAAAAGAATTACCTAGAAAGTTTGGTCAACGAAGGTAATCCAGACCGAAACCTCCCAATCTGTTCACAATCTGAATCTAAAATAGTAAGACCACCCCTTAAAATGAAAAGCAAATCAATGAAAATAAATTTGAAACAAATTTACCCTGAAAGGTTAACTAAAGAAAACTCTCATGATCATATCCCTATCCTGAAAACTCTGGAAAGTAAAAACAAAAAGCAAAAACCCTACCCTATCGGGACCAATAATAAGAAAAAAGAGGATCTGTCGATAGCCACCCTAAATGTAAGAACTCTGAAATCACAAGAAAATCTGTTAGAACTAGAAGAAGTGCTAGGAAATACAAACATCAGCATTTTAGGTTTAGCAGAGGTTCGTAGGACAGGAAATAATATTCAAAATACACTATATGGAAACTTATTATTCTACATCGGGGAACAGGGTGGACAAGCGGGGGTAGGATTCATTGTAAAGTCACACATGAAAAGAAATATCATAGAAATAAAAGGCATATCAGATAGAATAGCTAAAATTACAGTAAAAACAGGAAAGGAAAAGACTTTAACCATCATTCAAGTATATGCCCCCACAGCTACATCAGAAGAAACTACAATTGACGAATTCTATAACAAGCTATCAGATTTAATTTCGAACATGAAAAGGAACTTTAAACATCAATTTATTATAATGGGAGACTTTAACAGCCAAGTAGGGAAGGGGAAAAAAGAAGAATCACCAATAATAGGAAAGTATACCTACGGAAAACGCAACAAAAGTGGATGGAAATTAATGAGATTTTGCCAATCAAACAACCTGAAAATCTCAAGCACTTTCTTCAAAAAAAGAAAGGGAAAACGATGGACTTGGATAGCCCCCAACATGGAGTACAAGACACAAATAAATTATATTTTAATACCAATAAACAGCAATAACATCAGGAATATCATTGTAGGACAAAGATTCAACTATAACACAGACCATAGGATAATTATATGTAAAATTATAAACAAGCGACACTTTAAGGAAATTGAGGATATGGGGAAAATAACAAAAGAAAGTTGGACTCAGTATCAAGAAAAAATTACAGATAAATTAGCAATGATAGGAAAAAATCAGCTATTAGGAAATATAGAAGAATTGGATTCCCAAATAAAATATATAATAACAGAAGTAGACAAAACAACTAAGAAAAATATAACAAACATAACCAAAGGCAAACTACCTAATAATATTCAAGATCTAATTATCAACGAGAAGAAATAAAAAAGAAAAAAAGAAAAAATGGCAAAGACAAAATAGAATTGAGTATTATATGCAAAATCATCAAAAATGAATTAAGAAAATACAACAAAAATAAAACAGAAACAACTATAAGAGAAATTTTAGAGACAACAAGAAGTACAAAAAATATTAAGAAGAAATTATCCCTTGGAACTAAATGGATGACCCATTTAAAAGACTCAGAGGGAATAAAGAGGTATGAAAGACAAGAAATAAACGAAATAGCTACAAAATACTATAATATGGAACTATACAAAGACCCAGAAAAGACAAAATATACAAAAATAGAATTAGATAACACAGAACCCTATTTTTTGGAAACAGAAGTAAGACACATAGTTAAAGATTTGAAAAATAACAAAGCCCCTGGTGATGATAAAATAAGGAACGAACATATAAAAAATGGAGGACAAAAATTGGAAAAACTCATCACACAGCTATTCAATAACATTTTGGAAATACAAAAAATACCCACAACATGGAAAACTTCAGAAATAATTTTGATCTTCAAAAAAGGGGAAAAGGATAACATCGAAAACTATCGCCCAATAAGTCTAAGCCAAACACTGTCAAAAATTTTCTCTAAACTTGTGGAAACAAGAATAAACAAAAACCTCGACTACCATCAACCAAGAGAACAGGCGGGCTTCCGTAAAGGATTTTCAACGATAGACCACATTTGCATACCATAAACCAGCTAATTGAAAAAAGTACAGAATACCAAATTAGTATCTGCTTGGCCTTCGTGGATTACAAAAAAGCATTCGATTCGATAAAACACAAATCAATACACCAAGCATTAATAAATCAAGGAACACCAAACCAATTCATTAACATAATCATGGATATGTACACAAATCTAAAAGCTAGAGTGATAACAGATGTAACAGGAAGATACTTTAATATAGAAAAAGGCCTGAAGCAGGGCGATCCGCTATTGCCAATATTATTTAGTAGTGTTCTGGAAGAAGTAATCAAAAAATTAAATTGCGATGAAAGAGGGATATCAATAAATGGAGAAAAGTTGAATAACTTGAGGTTTGCGGATGATCTGGTAATAATAGCAGAAAATTATGGGGAGTTAAAAGAAATGCTAAAAGAATTAAACACAATAGGAAAAGAAGCAGGGATAGAAATCAATACAACAAAAACCAAAATCTTGACCAACAACTCGGAACAACAACCAATAAAAATAGACAATCAAATAATTGAAAATGTAAAAGAAGTGGTATATCTTGGACAGTTAATAACCCTCACAAACAAAACTGAAAATGAAGTGAACAGACGGATCAGTATCGCATGGGGCAAATATTGGGCATTGAAACATATCTTCAAAGGTCCGTATAATAACAAACTAAAAACTGAAATATTTAATGCTTGCATTATCCCTGCTATAGCCTATGGGGCACAAACGTGGTCATTAAATAAAAAAATATTACATAAAATAGACGTCACCCAAAATAAAATGCAAAGATCAATACTAAAAATAAAATTAATAAACAAAATTAGCAACAAAAAAATAAAGCAAAAATTAATGGGAATCCAAAGTATCAAACATATTATTAAAAAACAAAAATGGAAATGGGCTGGTCATGTAAACAGATTAAACGATAACAGATGGCCCTATAGACTTACTATGTGGAACCCATATAAAAAACGAAAACAAGGAGGACAGCCAACAAGATGGAAAGACGATATAGTAAAATTGCTACAAAATAAACAATACCAAAGAGTGACTATCGACAGAAGGGAGTGGAACAGATTGGGAGAGGCCTATGCCCTAGACAGGGCCTGATAGGAATAGAAGCCAAATTAAAATTGTAATAACCATAAGTAAAGCTAGCCATATTCCTGTTAAAATAAAGGCTATTATTATTATTATTATTATTATTATTATACCACCAACTGCTGCCATCTATCGGTAAGTCGGTCTACTATTATGAATATTTCCTCTCGGTAATTTGGAAAGATAAATATGAAAGTAAAAGATTCTCATTGGGATGTGGAACGGAATGTAGGAGCGCTAATGTGCATTTCCTAACGACAGGTAGAGCGATCACAGACAAAATTAACATTGCCGTAAATGGGAAACATAAGCCATATTCGTGTACCAATTTATCTACATGCGATGTAGATGCGCTTATTTTCACCCACTAATTTCAATCACTCCATCAAACTTTCGGAAAAAGGAGATCTTTTTTATAAAGAGATTTGAACACTAGTCAACGAGGTGTAAGTCTCCTCGGACGAGACGATGACAATAAAATACTCGACGACGAGCCTTCTCACTCCGGTATGAACCGAGCAGACTGGAGCGAGCGACTCGGTCACGAACGCCCTCAAAGTACGACTTATTTATTCTTTTCATTAAAGCACTTCTCCGTATTCCCGCCAATAAACTTTTCACTTATACGAGGTTTGAAAGGCGGCGAAAGTTCTCCACTGTAGGCTGCCACTCGTTCTCTCGTTCGTCTTTCATAATTTTCAAAAGCGAAACTTGTCAAAGAGCAGAAAGTTTTATTTCCTTTATTAAAAAACTGGTCGTCGAAATTACGTTACACCTTTGTCGACGAAATTTATGTACTCGTGTGGGAGCATTTTCACACGCCCGTCTTTAACGAGCGAGAGTATTTTCGCATACCTTCAGGGACGAAACTTGACTTTCAGTTGGGGGGAGGGGGAGGAAAAATGCCGACAAATATTTTTTGATAACTAAAAATTCGCCGACAAAATTTAAAAAAAAATTGAAAATGAAATATTTTTTAATTGAAAAAGGAAAAGTAAACAAACGAACAAATGTTCTTAAAAAATGAAAAATTCAAGTGAACATCATTACATTCTTAAAAAATAAAATATCTAACTTTAAGAAGGTCATACTTTTACTCGTCTTTCCTTCAATGATGACCATATTGTAACCGTCTTAGAGAGGTCAGTTTTGTCAACTATATCCTTCCGCGTGTTCAGGAGCGAAAGAAACTTGAGCCGTCCTTGGCACATTGTTATTCTTAATGCACTTTTGACTTAGTGGGCTAAACAAATGCTCGTTGGACGCCACAGAGAATGGATATGTGCTCGCAGCACAGCTTTCAGATTCTCACTGACCACAGTAATATCACGTTGGCTAGTAGCATCTTCCTTGTCTGGGTGATATCTTACCGTGACGAGGAAGCTTAAGCGTAAATAAAAAAGACTCAATGAGGTTATCTCTCTACCTCTCTGTGTACTAAAAAAGTAATTATTGCTAAGCTGACGAGAAGATCGGTGAAATACCGCCTAACATCGCTGTCGAAAGATAAGAAGAACGTCTCGCTCCAAAAGCTAGGATTCCCATCCAATAAGTCGTGTTATATAACAGATCACCTGACACAGAAAAACGCGGAACTATTACAAAAGGTGAAAAAGATAGCAGCAGACAACCAATGGAAGTTCGTATGGAGTAAAGAGGGTAAAGTTCTCGCTCGAAGATCGGTCAATGCTCCAGTGGTACATATACAAACTGAAACAGAGGCCCACCAAGTTTTAACGACATTGAATGCAGAGAGTGCTGAAATATCGCCGAGGACAGCAGTCAATAGAGATGCAAAAGATATCGATATCGAAGGAGCTGCTTCCTCCTCTTAAATTAGGTTTATTTTTTTATATTATTTTTACTCTTATCTTTTTCTATTACGGCTCATACTGTGGAGTCCTACATTTGAAGATCTGTGCCTGCCGCCAGTTGGAACGAATGTTTGCCTGTTATTTCTTGAAGACTGTGTGCCTACAAATCTGCGGGTATGAGTATGACATGTGTAGAAGTTTGAACTGGTTTGAGACCGGTATGTATGTTGGCGTGAATAGGTTCCGTTCTTGTCTTAGCATGAGTGGTATTGTGAATCAGCTGGGTAACCTATGTGTGTATGTTTTGTGTATGTGTGTGTATGTTTGGTGTGTGGGTGTATATGTATGTAAAGTCCCTCTGCTTGAAAGTACTCCGCTTACTATAACTCGATACCGGCTCAGCTGGCTGCCACATCCCCGTCGTCCCTGCCCTTGCCCTCCTGTTATTATGAGCGGTTTTCATTTCCATTTTTTCTTATTTTACAATCTCTTCAAACCTTGGATTAAATGAAAACAAAGGAATTATTAATATTATATCAAAATGTCCGGGGTCTACGTACGAAATTAATTGAGCTTAACAACTCAGTATTAGCTACTCAATACGATGTGATCATTTTGACTGAGACTTGGTTACATGGAGGAATCTGTAACGGAGAGTTGCTTGATGATCGCTATACGATTTATAGAACGGATCGCAATTATTCATTCGTAGCCACGACTAGAGGAGGAGGCGTTTTGATCGCCGTTAAAAAGTCTATACATTCTTACCCAGAACTTCTACCTTCCGCTATTACTCATTCTGATAATTACTTTGAACATCTCTGGATAAAATTATCACTTCCTAATCACCCTGGGTTACTTATCGGTGCAGCATACTTCCCACCCAATACTCCAGTTCAACATTACCGAAACTTTTACGATGCTATTTTGGAACATCAGCATGGGAACCCCGGAGAAATATTAATTATGGGTGATTTCAATATACCGGATTTCAGGGTTATTGGTCATCGTGTTTCGATTAAATGCAGTGATCTGACCGAATTCATTCAGCTAGCTAACATGTACTCACACAATTGCATACTTAACCAATATGGAAAAACTCTTGACATAGTCATTGGAACCTTACAATCTATTAACGTACAACAGACCGAATCCATAGTTCCAAATGCTGACATTCATCACCCACCCCTTGAAATACAGATTCCTAATGCCGCTTTCTTTACAGTTCAATCATACTTGGCTTGTAATAGGAAGGACGAACTTAATTTTCGTAAAGGTAATTTCCTTGCCCTTTATTACAGATTACGGGATCAAAATTGGGAGAATGTTCTCCAAACCACAGATGTAGATTCAGCTGTAGATATATTTGACAGCATAATCAAAACGATACTACAGGACACAATACCTAAAAAATCCAAAAACTTTCAAAGAAATTTTCCTCCTTGGTTTACAGGTTCGCTGATACATAAAATTAAACTTAAAGAACAAGCTAGAAGGAAACTAAGAAAACATCCTGATAATATTTATTTTTTACAACGGTATCGTGCACTGCGCAAAGAGAGTAAACGTCTCATCGCTCTTGCCCGGCAAAACTTTGAAAACAACATTGAAAATAGTATGTTGCAGGATCCAAGAAAGTTCTGGAACTATGTATCTTCTAAAAGAAAAGGTCCAGGAAACAGTCGAGTTTTTAAATATGGGAATGAAATTCTAACGACCTCTGAAGAAATCGTAGGAGCATTTGCCAGACACTTCTCCTCTGTATACTCCCAACCAAATAATAATCCAATGCAGTCATCAGCCCATCACAATAAGCTCTCAATTGATGTTAAAAGGATTAGCGCCCATGACATTACGGTGGCACTTCGGCGACTTCCTCCAAAGACAACCGTTAGACCGGATGGTGTGCCCCAATTCATTTTTAAGGCCTGTAAAGACTTTTTGATAAATCCACTCGAGCATATCTATAATTTGATAATAAGCAAAGCAACGTACCCCTCCGCATGGAAGATAGCCAAGATTATACCTATTCCAAAAGGTAATCATAACTACGAAATCGTTAAATACAGACCTATATCCCTGCTTCCCATTGCAAACAAAATTTTCGAAACCATTCTATATGACAAAATATACGATCAAGTAAAATATGCATTAATAGACCAACAGCATGGCTTTATCACTGGAAAATCCATTCTTACCAATCTAACTAAATTCGTTGATTTTCTGTCTTTTACTATCGATTCTGGATTGCAAACAGACGTTGTCTACACAGATTTTCAGAAAGCGTTTGACAGGGTCGACCACAAAATCCTACTTGCGAAGCTTAAACAGATTGGATTTTCGGTGACATTAGTGCGTCTAATGGGATCATATCTTCAAAATCGGACTCAATATGTACAGTTCGGGGGGATGAAGTCTGCACTATTCGTGAGTATGTCTGGGGTGCCACAAGGATCTAATCTCGGACCTCTCTTATTTAACGTTTTCATAAATGATATTGACGAAACTATAAAGAATTCTGAGTTTATTTTGTACGCTGATGACCTTAAAATATATAAAGTTATTCAATCGTTTACAGATGTTACTCTACTGCAGAGAGACCTCGATGCTTTCACTCGTTGGTGTGATCAAAACAATTTATCTTTGAACTTAAATAAATGTGTACAAATCTCATACACTAGAAAGAAAACACCACTGCAATATAATTACACGTTGAAAACGCATAAACTTGAGGTTGTAACTGAAATCAGAGACTTGGGTGTAACTATGGATTCTGCTTTGACATTCACTTCCCATATAACAACAATGCGTAACAAAGCAAAATCCATGCTCGGCCTAATTTTTCGTTTTTCATCATCATTCTCACGCTACGAAACTCTGCTCATTCTCTACTACGCGCTGGTACGGTCTCACCTTGAGTTCGCCTCACCTATTTGGCATCCCGCTCAACAAGGCATAAGTCGATCCTTAGAACAGATACAAAAACGATTCCTTCGATACCTCTATTTTAAAATGTTTCAGTACTACCCACACGACATAACTTATAACGAAATTCTTTCTGGATTCCAAATTCAATCTTTAGCGATTCGTAGAGATATAGCATCAATCCGATATGTCCATGATCTCCTAGTTAACAAAATTTCTGACCCATATCAGTTATCAAAACTTAATATTACGGTGCCGCGGCCCTCGCAGAGGAATTATAAACTTTTTAAAATACCCTTTTGTCGGACTGAAATATTCAAAAATTCGCCAACAGTGAGGGGCATGAGGTTAGTCAATGACTTACTACAAATGGACCCTACTATCGACTTTCTCGACCCTGCAGATAAACTCCGACTTATACGGGTTCTGAAATCTCTTCGTTGACCCGCACGGCTTGGAGCAGTAGGGGCAGGGGCGGTGAGGACCCGAGATGTGAATAAGATGCAACAGCATGAGGCGGAGTATAATCAAGCGAGTGTGCGTGCGGGGGGGGTGTATGAATGAATGAATGTATGTGTGTAGGTTAATGAGGATGAGTGTGTCCGGGGATTGTATGGGTGTGCGGGTGTGTGTATGTACGCGTGCGAGTGGTGTGAGTGGTGCGCGGCAGGCCACAGGATTTTTTTTTTTTTTTTTTTAATTTATCAATTTATTTCTTTACTTATTTAGTTTTATTTATTTTTTCTTTATTATGTATTATTATTATTATCATTATTATTATTAGTTTATTAACATTATTATTTTTCCTTTTTAATCATCACTATACTTATTGTTTTTTTATTTTTTTTTAGTGGTTTGTTTCTTTTTTTGTTTTGTTTTTTGTTTGTTTTGATTATTATTTTTTATTATTTCTTTTTTTTTCTCTCTCTCTTCTTAATTTTGTTTTAATTTTTCATGCTCTCCCCTTCCCTGTAACTGGCCACCTGGCTGTTGGAAAGGGGAGTAAAATATACAAATTATTATTATTATTATTATTAAAAAAAATTCGCCGCCGCCACCGCCTCCGGGAGAAAAAAACGCACTGCGGGTTGCCTATCTAAAAATCCAAAAAATTGCAGGGGCAGATCTGCTACTTTCAAGGACATAATCTCTCTATATACTAAAATATACTAAAAAAGTAAAATCCGCCGCCGTCACCGCCGCCACCTCCGGGGAAAAAACGCACTGCGGGTTGCCTATCTAAAAATCCGAAAAATTGCAGGGGCAGATCAGCTACTTTCAAGGACATAATCTGTTCTAATATAACAGATCTCCACGTTTTAAGACATAACTGACATAATAAGACATAAAAAGACATAATTACCCATGATCTCCAAGATCTCAAGTCAAAAGATATAAAATGACATAGCTCTCTATATATGAAAAACCAAAACTCCCCCCCCCCTCCGCCACCCTACCTAAAAAAACGCACTGCGGGTTGGCTACCTAAAAATTAGAAAAATTGCAGGGGCAGATCAGCTACTTTCAAGGGCATAATGTGTTCTAACATAAAAGATCTCAAAGTTTTAAGACATAACTGACATAAAAAGACATAAAATGACATAATTACCCATAATCTTCAAGATCACAAGTCGCTGCAGGTTGCCTACTCTGCCCCTTAGTTGTTCAATAGGGGTAGCCTACCCTCAGGAGGGGGTTCATGGTTGAGAAGGCAGCTCCTGAAGGGGGAGGAGGGCCCCTGTGGGGGCGTGGGCTGTGGACGGAGATGAAGTCCCTGGGTGGGGCGGGAGTAAGAGGACCTGGTGGAGGAGAAAGTCCTTGGTGATAGAGGGGCCCTCGGAGAGAAATGGCCGTTGTGCGGGAAGGGCTGGTGGCAAGGTAGGGTCTTGAGGGGGAAGGGCTCTCGGGGGAGGGGTGGTCATGGTTGTGAGAGCTCCTGGGTGGATGGTAAGGGATCTTCAAGGGGGTTGTAAGGCCATAGTGAGGACAGGGGCTCTGAAAGGAGATGAAGCCCAGGGGGTAGTGGTGGGTGAGAGGTCCTCATGGTGGAGGAAATCCTTGGTAAGAGAGGGTGGCCATTGAGGAAGGAGGAGGTAGTGGTGGGTGAGGATCCTAGAGGGGCAGTAAAATTTTGGTAGATAAAGGCCCGGGGTGTCAGAGGAACTCAGATAGAGGAGGGAGCTCCTAAAGGGGAGGAAAACCACGGTGGTGGCGGGGACTGTAGAGGGAGGTAAAGGCCTCGAGTGGGGAGGGGGGTAATGGTGAGTAAGAGGTCCTGGTGGAGGAGGAAGTCCTTGGTGAGAGAGGTGGCCGGGAAGGCGAATGAAGGCCATGGTTTGGAAGGTTCTGGTCCCGGGCAGGTGGTCTTGGAGGGAAGGGTTCTTGTGGGGGAGGGTTGGTCATGGTGGAAGCTCCTGGTTGGAGGACCAGGGGATCTTCGTGGTGGTTGAGCAAGGAGGCCGTATTAGGGTCAGCGTAGCCGAGCCTATTACAATCGCTATTTTTCTTCTTCTCATTCCAATTCCGAGTCGCAGTTCAGTTCAGTGGCGCGTTGTCTTGCTATTCTTCGTATCATACCTAGATGATCGAATATTGATCTGATTCACAGTTCAGTTCAGTGGTGTCTTATTTCGGTGAAATTAATCAGTTGAAAGCAATAAAACTAATTTATTATAATCAACAATTTCGATTTTATTAGGGTCGGTAATGAGCCTCTAGCAGTTACTTTTTTTTATTCTTCAGTCGTGTTCATTGATCTTGATTTTCATTACTGTGCGACTTTTATTGATTATTATTTTGAACTACTCTACAGAAGAAATTAGCTGGATTTAGAAGAGGTAAGTGTGTTGTTTGTTGAATGTATGAAATGGGTTCTCAGTTCATTTAGCATAGAATTTCTTTGTATTGAACCAATTACAACTTTCTGTGGTACACTTATCAGTAAATTTGTACATTATCCGAAGAATAAATACGGTGTGAATTATGTCTCATAAATACATATTATGATAAAAAGTATGAATGGTAATTTTGGTATTCTGTTTCAGGTTTCGATCGATGAAGCCTTTGAGCTTTGTGGCTGTTTTCACCTGAAGATGAAACACCGGCGTTCCCAGCTGCAGCAATTGTGGGAATATGCGATGTAGCAAACAGGGACGTACCAAAGAGTTTTTCCGGGAGGGGAGGGGGGTGTTAAAATTGTGAAAGTCCCAACTGACTCACCTCAGAATTCCCAAGTATCGAGGTAAAAAAAAACTTTTGACTTGTTGGGTTTTTCCAACTGACTTAACTCAAATTCCCAAGTATCAATGCAAAAAAAGAAAAACCTTTTGACTTTGTAGGGTTTCCCAACTTCTCAACTCAATTCCCAAGTATCAAGGCAAAAAAAAAAAAAACGCTTTTAACTTGTTGGCTGAGTGGAAAATTCATACAGGTGGCGGGGGGGAGATGCCCCTGCCCCCTATTAGTACTCCCTGGTAGCAAGTGAACTAATCAACTAATGGCAAAATATGAACTAGTAGCAAATGAATAAAATTAACTGTATAATGAAGAAGTACAGGATAAAACCTTACTACGTGGTGCGCCCAAGAAATAATGGGATGTGAATCATAAAAGTATCAATGATAATTTTGGTATTCAATTTCAGGTTTCAAACAGTGAAGCTTCCGGGTCTCCTGCCTTACTTCCCTTCTAATTTCGCGTATGCAGAAGCTTCTGCATAGACCGAGTGAATAATATTATGTAATTGTGTCTGGAATCAATCGAATCAAAGAAAATAAATAGAATCGAATTTTCTTTCTAGTGGCTATTGACGATCACCCGTAACCTAAGTTACCCAATGAATATTGTTATTCTTCACGTCTGGGGTTCCCACCATAAAATTTTCAAGGACCCCTTATGTATACAGGGTTATGCAAGTTAACACGCAGCACAGTTAAACGCCATTAGGTGCGTGTTGATGTGAATAGATGAAAATCCTACCTGAAGTTCGAACATCATGATTGCACCAACGTGTGCACCAACTCGGCGTAGTTTTCCTGAGTTTCTGTTATCCTGCTATCCTTTTTAAGAGCGTGATGGTTGGGTTGCCGGGGGGGGGGGTTTCTTTGAAGGTAGCAATTCGCAGATTAATTTTGTGCGTGATGTTTGGGTTGCTGAGAGGTTTGTTTCTAATAATGAGGTACACAACGATGCAACGGGACAGACCAAAGAGTTTCATCGAAAATCTTTGGAGAAAATTTCCAATATTTTCTAACAGATTTCATCGAAATTCTTTGAGAAAATTTTCCGATAATTTTTGAAGTACTTCATTAATTCTCCTAAAATCATTGGAGATTGTTTTCAATAATGTCCGATGAAATTCTTTGAAAATAATCGGAAATTTTCCTTTAATATCTTCGATAAAATTCTTGGGAAATTGTCTTGAATATAGTCGAAGGAATCTCCTCGAAAATTTCTCATGAAATTTTTCGGCAATTATGAGAAATTTCCCCCGAAAAATTCTAATGAGATTCTTCAAAAATTGTCCGTAATTCATCCTGAAAATTTTCGATTGGATATCATCGAAACTTTCTTCTGAAGAAATAATTCAAAAACCATCAGAGGTACTTCTCAGAGATTTCCAATATTTGGAATGATTGCAGATTTTCTCAAAAATTTCCAGAAAAATTCTTCTGAAATCATCGGAAATTTTTTCAGTGAGGTTCGATGAAACTCCTTGAAAATGATTGGAAAATTTTCCCTAATATTTTCGATTAACTTCCTCGGAAATTATCTTCGAAAATCAAAGGGATCTTCTCGAAAATTACTTAAGCAATTCTTTGGAAATTATTGGAGATTTTTCCCGAAAATTCAATGAGATTCTAAGGAAATTATCGGAATTTTTTCCCAAAAAATTTCCGATGAAATTCCTAAAATTATTAGATCTATTCCGAAGTTTCCGATTAAATTCTTCCGAGATTATCGAATATTTGTCCTGAAAATTTCTGATAAAATCCTTCGAAAACTGTCAGAATTTTCCCCTAAATATTTCTCAAGAAATACTTCAAAAATTATCGGAAAATTTCCTCGAAGAATTTTGATGAAAATTTTTGAAAAACATTGGATATTTTTTCTATTAGATTTCCGTAATTTGGAGATTGTCGGAATTTTCCCCAGTTATTTCCAATGAAATTCCTTGAAAATCATCGGAGATTTTCCCTGAACTTTGCTGATGAAATTCTTCTGAAATTATCGGTAATTTATCCCAAAAATTTCCGATGAAAATTTCTGGAAATCATCGACATATTTTTCTGAAGAAATTCTTCAAAAATCATCAGAGATACTTCTTAGTGATGGCCGATACAATCCTTTGGAATAATTGCAGATTTTCTCTAAAACTTCGAAAAAAATTCTCCTAAGATCATCGGAGAATTTTTTCAATGATGTTTGATAAAATTCTTTGAAAATGATCGGAAATTTTTCCTTAATGTTTTCTATAAAATTCCTCGGAAATTATTTTAGATAATCAAAGAAATCTCCTCGAAAACTTGTCATGAAATTTTTTGGCAATTATGGGAGATTTTTCCCGAAAATTTCTAATGAGATTCTTCGGAAATTGTCGGTAATTTATCCCGAAAATTTCTAATTGGATATCATCGAAACTTTTTTCCGAAGAAATCCTTCAAAAATCATTAGAGATACTTCTCAGTTATTTCCAGTACATATTTGGGATGATTACAGTATTTCCTCTAAAATTTCCAGTAAAATTCTCTTGAAATTATCGGAGATTTTTTTCAATGAGGTCTGATGAAACTTGTTTAAAATGAGATCGAAAATTTTTCTTTAATATTCGATTAACTTCCTCGGAAACTATCATCGAAAATCAAAGGAATCTTCTTGAAAATTTCCCAAGAAATTCTAGATTTTTCCCGAAAATCTCCAATGAGGTTCTTCAGAAATTATAGACATTTCTGATGAAATTCCTCGGAGAATATCGAACATTCTTTCTGAGAATTTTTGATTAATTTCAAAAACTGATGAAGTTTTCCACCGGATTTCAAAAACTATCGGAAAATTTTCTCAAAGCATTTTGATGAATTTGTTGGGAAATACTAGAAATTTTCTCAAAAAATTTCCGATTTAATTTTTCGAAAATTTTCGGATTTTTCTAGAACTTTTTTATTGAAATTCTTCTAAAATGATCGGTAATTTATTCCAAAGATTTCCGAAGAAAATCTCTGGAAATCATCTCATGAAGAAATCCTTTAAAAATCATCAGAGGTGCTTCTCAGTAATTCCCAATAACATTCTTCGGCATGATTGCAGATTCGCCCTAAAATCTCCAAAAAAAATTCCCTAAAATCATCGGAGATTTTTTCAATGAAGTCCGATGAAATCCTTTGAAAATGATCGGAAATTTTTCCTTAATAATTTTTGATAAACTTCTTCGGGCTTTTTCTTCGAACATCAAAGGAATCTTTCTCGAAAATTTCTTAAGAAATGCTGTGGAAATTATCGAGGGTTTTCCCCGAATAATTGTTCGTAACATTTTCTGTTGTCCGTAACAGCGCCACACGGAGCCCAGAGTAATGTTCCGCTTTAATTTGAATAGACGGACATCTTGTGCCGGCTTTTATTCACATCAACACACACTAAGCCGGCGTTTTCCTATGGTGCGTGTTGACTTGCATAACCCTGTATAATGCATTTAAATATACGTCAAATTTGCTTGAACTGTCAAATTCCTGACGAACGAAACATTTTCGGATTAGCTCGCGGACCTCTGGGGGTCCCCGGACCACCTGTTGGGAACCACTAGTTTACGTTATCTATACCAAAAGCGAAATCAAACATGTGATGTATTCTTGCTGCTTCGATACGTCATGTAAAAAAAGGAAAGGCTAGAAGAGACTTGTGGTCGTCGTCAGTATTACAAATTATAATTTAAGAGAATGTAATAAAGGTTTCCTACCATTTTTGTTTTTTCTTGTGCAAATTTATTAATTTTTTTGCTCGCATACGTATAAACAAATTGCTTTTTGATTTCCTTGATCGTGCAGAACCTTCCACAAGAACGCGTAGTCATCCGCGTCGAATGCTTTTGAAAAGTCTGTAAATCAGAAAAAAAATCACAAGATTGTATTCATTTGCTTTTTCAATGATTTATTTAATAATGAAAAGTTGGTCGATTGTCGAGTGTGATATTCACGGAAGCCCGCTTGTTCCCTTAGCTGGTTTAGATCTGGCTGAGGATACAGTCGGTCTTTTAACATCTTCATAATACTCGAGAGAAAAAGAACTTTCAAACAGAATAAAATCTGGTTGGAATAAATTTTGGAAGTTGAAAACCGTACTCAAGGGACGCCTCCCAGTAACAGCCAAGGCGGAGGTCTGGAAAAGCTGTATACAGTCCACAATAACATACGGGGCTCAAGCGTGAGCATTAACAAATGCCAATACAAAAAGGCTTCAAGTGACCCAAAGGTACATGGAAAGAAGTATGTTGAGTGTCAAAAGGAGGGATAAAATTGAAATCTTATGGCTGAGATCAGAAACACAACTGGAGAACATTGAAAAGGTTGTTAAGAGGAGCAAGTGGAGGTATGTGGGGCACATTATGAAACAGGGGGGAGACAGATGGGGAAGACTAGTTAAAGGGTGGACCCCATACGATGATAAAAGGGAAAGGGGGAGGCCAATCACCCGTTGGAGAAATGAATTTCATAAGGAGTTAGGGCCGTTGTGGAAAAGACGTACATGGAATAAGAAAAAAATGGAGGGAGGAAGGGGAGGCGTATGCTCAGAAATGGGCGGGTGGAGAGATCGAAAGTCCAGGTTCAGCTCAAATCTCCTCGCCTGCTGCAACGCACATCAGCCGACCGCGAAGCGAAATGGAGGATAACATGTGTTACCAAATAAACGCCGTTATCATCTTTCTACTAGGGGGCTTCGCGACCCAATCCCCGCCGTCACTCACTTCGCTTAGGCCGGCCTGCAGCATTTCGCAAACTGGAAAAGTAAAGGACCTGCCAGGGGGCGAAGCCCCCTAGTTATTAATAATGTCACCCATAAACAACTCTTGCGGGGGCAGCGAATTCCAACTTTTTGTCATTCACTTCACCCTACTCTACGCTCAGCAGGGTAGAGTAACTGACGCATACACGGTATTTTTATAAGATAAAATAAAATAAAAGTTGAAAAATGTTTCGGAAGGGGCAACTGTCCTTGTTGCTCTCCCGTTCTCCCCCGTGCATCTACGTCTGCCGTACCCTTCCCTCTTCGCCGCCGAGCGACCACAGATTATTCGTCTTTCGGTGTGAAAGAACGCGGTCTCATCTATCGCCCCCGTTTCGCCACACTCGGGATGTTTTATCGAGCTTTCGAAAAGGCGACAAAAAAGGGCAGATTCGTACGGCGGGGCTATCCGCTCGCGTTGATTCGCACGCATCGTACGCTCCGTAACGTCGCTTTGAAAATCATTTTTTAATCTCGGAAATCAGGACGAGTCCGGCGGAGATAAGAGGATATATTTATCGGTAAATAAAAACTCCGGAGCGAGTTGTGCGGTTAGCAAACATCGCGTCGGTGCTAAGGGATGCTAAGGGATTGTTTATTAGAATGGGGGTTCGTGTAGGTATTGAGGCGAGATTGAAAGCAGACCGAGCAATAGCCCCCGGGGAGTTGGGAAAACTTCGCGTTGCCGATTTTATTCTCGCCAAAAACGTCTTATGATATTTCCTATATATATATATATATATATATATATATATATATATATATATATATATATATATATATATATATACACACACACGCACACACTAGTAACTTCAAATTGGAAATTTTATAGAAAAACTCGGTGCGCTTTTTAGCCCCCGACCGCGGCCCGTCGAACTGCACACGCCCACGTCGCGCCCAATATTGGATTATTTCAAAATAAAATACGAGCGGCTTTCGTCCTGCCCTGCCTCTGGTTCGAAGAGCTTTTTCTGTCCGACTTTATCGGAAACTTTTTCGCGTCTGAGATGTGTTTCGCAAATTCGTGTAAAAGAACCTACACATGTGATGGCTGGCCGAGTCCTGTACATTTTTGCCGGCAACGCCAAGTCCGTATCGATCGCAAATGTTCGAAATTTAAATTTTTACTGAAATGGAAACTGCATACCGCCGACGTACTCCGATTTTCCCCACAGCGGGGAGGTGTGCATGATGAACACGGTATTCAGGGACGAAACTACGGGGAGGGGGTAATTTTGAGCATTTCTACCCCGCTAAAAATTTTGGGGTAAGTATTACCCATCACCCCTCCTCCCAGCGACGTCCATGTGTGGTGTAATATTCAATGTATGATATAAATATCATGATGTATTTTCCGATTTCCAACTATATAATAACATTTATATAATTTATCATTTTGTGTATCATCAAAGTTTTAAAAAACAGTGAGCGTAAAGTACAGATCCAGAGCCACATTTAGGTGAAATGAAATGGTGCAATGGACTGCAAGGTCTGAGCACTCGGTGCATATAGCGCCACCTCGTACACAAATGTAATGTAGGTGAAATGAATCCCAAGCAGGGGTTCGCACCAATACAGATTTTTAGTTCTCCACTCCGGCGTTCTACTCCGGCATTGAAATTGCTGTTGCTCCACTGAGTTGCTTCGGTGCTTTGAATCAAGAACCCTAGTAGTCCCAGAGCAACACAAAAAAACTTAGTTGCTCCGCTTCAATCTTAAAAATTTTGTTGCTTCATTCCAACCTTCAAAATTTGGTCGCTCCGCTCCGTGCTTCGCCCTGGAAGGTCAAGAAACCGTCGCTTTGTGCTCCCCGATTTCAAATTAAGTATTAGAAAGCACCCTTCCTCATTTTGGAATGATATGAACTATATTTTCAAGTATTTTATAATCATATATGGGCGTAGCTAGAACTTTTTCTAGGAGGGGGCAAAAAGGTAGAATTTGTGCAGGTGCAAGTCGCTGCTTTGCTATCAGTATGGCGCCAGTCACACATTTTCGTTGTCTAGCGTCTAGACCTCTACGCTCATCCTATTTTCTGCGAATTTTATTCAGTTGGCTTTAAATATTCGAAAATAATCTTGTGAGCACTGGAACATAATTTTTTTCCTTCAAAATCCAGGGGGAGACAAGTGCCCCCTCTTGCCCCTCGCTGGCTACGCCCATGTAATGATACCTTAGAAACACGCGTTGATATTTTTGTCGATACTACAAATTTATCACTTTTTTGACACCGCATTTTCGTTTAATTCGATTCAGAATCCGATAGAAAAATTGAGTTGTTAAGTCGACACTCGACTTTTGAATCGAATTTTGTATCGACTTCGATACAGAATTTGATCTGAATGTCAATATTGATATTTAGATCAAACTTTGTATCGAATTCGATGCAACGTTCGACTTAAAATTTAAATATATACATATTTGTAACAACTTGATTTTTTGATCGAATTTTATATCAATTTGACAAAAACTTCGTATCAAAAACGTGAGAAATTTGGATTGTTGACCAAAGTATCGAAGCTTGTTTCTAAGGTATAATTATAAAACTCGCTCAAAAATACAGTTCATATCAATCCAAAATGAGGAAGGATGCTCTCTGGAACCGAGTGTTCTATCAATGGGTAGCAAAAAAGGTTCTTCGTTTGGCGAGGTCCGGCATCTTTTGTTGTGAGAAAAATTTCCCCCTAATGAGGAGACTGAGGCATGCCCTCAACTTTCATGGAAATACAGAGTTATTCAGTTGGAAAACCCAGCATGTTGCATAGTGATATGAATATGACGGCACACGATGACCGTCTATTCAGATTTAAATGCAACATTACTGTGCTCTGTGGCGCTGTGATGGACAACAGAAAATGCAACGCTTCGGGGAAAAACTTCGATGTTTTTGAAGAATTTTATCAAAAATCGTCAGGAAAAATGTTCGATAATCTCCGAAGAACTTCTTCGGAAACTTCGGGAAAGATCTCCAATGATTTTTAAGGAATTTCATCGGAAATTGTTAGAAAAACTTCCGATAATCTCTAAAGATTCTCGTCGGAAACCTTAGAACATTTCCAATGATTTCCTAAAAAATGTCATCAAAATTCTTCAAGAAAATTTTTCGATAATTTTTGAAGTATTTCATAGGAAACACTAAGGGGAAAATCTCCGATGATTTTCAAGGAATTTCATCGAAAATTTTTGAAAAAAACGCCGATAATTTCCGAAGAATCTCATCGAAAATCTTTAGACAAAATTTCCAATGTTAAAAAAAATCCATCAAAATTATTCGGGAAAATTGACCGATAATTTTTGAATTATTAAACTCTCGGAATTTTCCTCCGAATATTTCTCATGATATACTTTAAAAGTTACCGAAAAATCTTTCTGAAGAATTTTAATGATTTTTTTTTGGAAATCATTGGACATTTGAAATTTTTTGGAAATTATAGGAATTTTTTCCCAACAATTCCGATGAAATTCCTTAAAAATCATCGGAGATTTTTCCCTAGTGTTTCCTATGAAATGCTTCAAAAATTATTGAAACAATCTCTCGAAGAATTCTGATGAAATTTTTTGAGAAATTATTGAAAATTTTCTCGAGACTGATAATTTTTACTGATAATTTTTAAAGAAGTTTATCCTGAATTTTTGAAAAATAATACAATAATTTTCGAAAAAATTTCTTCAGAAACTTTGAAACTTAAGGGAAAAATTTTTGCTGATTTTTAAGGAATTTCATCGGAATTGTTGGAAAAAATTCCAACAATTTCCAAAGAATTTTTCCGCAACTTCGAGGAAAATCCCTGATGATTTTTCAGGAATATCATCGGAAATAGTTGGAAAAAATTCCGGTAAGTCCGGAAGAATCTCATCGAAAACCTTTAGAAAAAATTTCCAATGATTTCCCAAAAAATGTCATTAAAATTCTTCAAGAAAATGTTTCTATAATTTTTGAAGTATTTCATAGGAAATATTCGGGGAAAATCCCCAATGATTTTTAAGGAAATTCTTGGAAACTTCAGGAAACTCTCCGATAAATTTTAAGGAATTTCAATGGAATTGTTGGAAAAACAATTCCGATAATGTCCTGAGAATCTCATCGGAAATTTTTAGAACAAATGTCAGATGATTTCCAAAAAAATTTCATCAAAATTCTTCTGGGAGATTTTTCGATAATTTTTGAAGTATTTTGTGGGAAATATTTGGGAAAATCTCTGATGATTTTTAAGAAATTTCATCGGAATTTTTGGGAAAAGATTCCGATAATTTCCTAAGAATCTTATCGGAAACTTTAGAAAAAATGTTCGATGATTTCCAAAGAAATTTCATCAAAATTCTTCTAGAAAGATTTCTCGATAATTTTTGAAGTATTTAAAGGAAAATATTCGAGAAAATCTCCGATGATTCTTAAGGAATTCCGATAATTTCCTAAGAATCTCATCGGAAATCTTTGGAAAAAATGTCCAATGATTTCCAAAAACTTTCATCAAAATTCTTCAGGAAGTTTTTTCGATAATTTTTAAAGTATTTCATGGGAAATATTCGTGGGAGAATTCTGATGGTTTGATAATTTAAAAATTATCGGAAAATTTTTTCGAATAATTTTGATGAAAATTTTTTAACAACATTGCGAAGATTTTTCCGAAGTTTCTAAAGAAATTTTTCTGGAATTATTGGAATTCTTTTTCGAAAATTTCGGATGAACTTCCTTAAAAATCGTCGGAGATTTTTCGCTAATGTTCCCTATGAAATACTTCAAAAATTATCGAAAAATTTTCTCGAAAAATTTTGATGAATTTTTTTGGGAAATCATTGGACATTTTTTCTAAAGATTTCCAACGAGAATCTTCGGAAATTATCGGAATTTTTTTCTAACAATTTCCGATGAAATTCCTTAAAAATCATCGGAGATTTTTCCAGAAGTTTCTGGAAGAAATTCTTCGGAGATTATCGAAAATTTTTCCTGACGATTTTAGATAAAATTCTTCAAAAACCATTGAGGTTTTTCCCGAAGCATTGCATTTTCTGTTGTCCGTCACAGCGCTCCAGAGCACATCACCACGCAACATGCTGGGTTTTCCTATGTTGCGTTGAAAACTGAATAACCCTGTATATCTAACGATGTATCACAGTAGGGGTACTTCAGATCGTTGATTACAATTATTACATCAGATTTTCGATTCGACTCTGATTTGGGTTCCAAATTTGACTTTTTCTCCTTCTGAGGGGTCAGATTGATTTTGTATTTTTTTTTAAAAAAACGTGTCTCCTAGGGTAACATTTTATATGCTTTCGTACCCTAATACAAAAAATTTCCATGGAAATTTCTATTAACAACACGGCTGCAGACTGTAGTCACGCAGGGCGCAGCAAAGATCAGTGAGCACATGGCCGGAAGAAGAAAATAATAAATTTCCGTGGAAATGTTAACCACTGAACTGTACTGTCACCATGAAGAGCTAAATCATACAGCTGGCTTCGTGTCGAGGGACATGGAAATTTATATCAACACGATTGCAGATTGTAAATGTCAACCACTGAATTCGGGTCCGGGAAGCGTTACGGGGGAAGCATTACTGTTTTCACTCAAGTACATATACCCAGTAGTAACCGGCAGGGCTCACCCGTCGTCACCAACTGCCTGCGTCGACACACGGACCAAGACGAGGCGGTGAGGGGTGAGTGAAGAGAGGCAGCGCATCCGGCCGTGGAGGACCTGAATGCCAGGCGAGCGCTCAGGGAGTGCGGCCCTCGGTCAGTAGGGAACCCCATTAAGGACGCGCGCACCATTGCGGCACGTAGAAATGGGGGCTCGAGCCTGGCCCCAAGGCGTCCCTCCGGTCACTGATGCGATACTCGAAAGGGTAGTTTCCGGGGCCGGGGGTGCGATGTCATAGGAGCCACTTTGGCATGCGTGCATCGCCATACGTCTCACCACACCATATATCCAGTAGTAAAAACATATAAAATGCTAAAAGGCTAAATTGGCAACCCTGATAGTAACTACAAGAGCCGTTCAAAAAGTACGTTTATTGATTTTTTTTCTTCGTTACTGGTAACACTGCTGTGGCGTCGAGCTGTCTAGAATGTTGATGAAGGTGATAAGAGCTCCTACAAATTTTTTTCGTGTCAATCTATTAATATTTTTCAGTGTCATGGTGGTTCTTGTCCAAATTCGAATATGAGCGGCAATACGTTATCTGAGCGCGGAAGGCCACACAGATAATGAAATTTATTTGAAATTATGCTTATCTACGGTGAGAACGCTGTAATGTTGTGACAGATGGTCTACAAATGGATTCGGATATTCAATGACGGTAGAACGAACAGAAACGACGACGAACGAACCGGTTGCCCGACAGATGCCCTGAATGACAAAACTGTAGCAATAGTGCGCTCTCTGTTGGAAACCGATTGCCGCTTAACACTTATGGATATCCACCACGAGATAGCGTCAAACTACACTTCCGTGAGCGAACTACCGTTCTGTAGTTTGCTGCGTCTATCCATATTATTCTGAAGGCGAAACGGTCAGGACTATTGACGAGAGGAGTTGTGTTCCTTCACGACAATGCCACACTTCATACTTCCGGTCTCATCACCCACCTGATTGAATTCTCGTTGGAATGTGTTTAGTCACCCACCTTAGGCACCGTCCTTAGTTCTTTCTTACTGCCATGCTTTTCCGAACCTAAAAAAGGAGTTAGGCGGCCAGCGTTTCAAAAGTACTAATGAGTTGATGAAAGCAGTGACTTTTCTTTTCTCGAAAATGGACGTTACATGGTAGGCGCGCGGGATCGAAAAACTTGTGTCACGACACGACAAATGTTTGCAGCGTAATGGCGACCATGTAGAGAAATAGTCTGACCCTTGTTCTTTAAAATATATTTTTCCCGAAATTTGTATCTCAGTTTTAGTATTTTTCCGAGTGTTAGTAACCTTACTCGTATATTCATGCGACCGCTTTCGACAATTTTACCATTTCATCAAATTATTCAGTATTCCAAACGCTTCTTGCGGGCCGCACAGAAGGGTGCCGCGGGTCGCGCTTTGGAGAACCCTGGTCTAGTCTGTTTCAAAGTCATCTAAATTTTTCTCTCTTTCAAGGGGAGCTGGGAATTATTAACAAATTGGGAATAATTTCAAATGGAAATGAATCATGCAACTTATTGAAGTAGAGATTTCGAGTACCGCTTATTACGTATATTCAGTCAGTTTTTCGATCCACCCCTGATTACCTCTGTTATGTACGTGCGTACTGTGTCTTCTCAGGTGAGTAAATACTTCGAGATTCCACCACCGCTAGAAACAGAGTTAGTCCAGGAGAATTAGCATTTTTGATAGAATTAATTGCAGCACAGCTGAAACTTGGTACGATTGTTTAGTACCCTTTTCGGAAAAGCCCCGTGATTCCCTCCCCCTCTCCCGATGTGAGCATCAACCCTCAGAGTCCAAAAAGTGCCTCAGAAACAGTTTTTGGCTTGTATCTAGCTTAAAATTGAGTTATAGGTAAAAATATTCCGTACCAAACTTAAGGAGCGTGAAATTCTCTACAAAAATGATATCTATGTTTTTTTCGTGAATCCCATGCCAACCAAGATAATCGGCGTTCAAGATCACACGAGCATGTAAATATGGAGTAACCTACAACGTACGCGGTATACGAACGCTGAAATAATTGCGAAAACACATGACTGGATGCATAGAATGTTACATGATATAATTTCAATTTATTATCTTTATTATTCTAAGAATTCATCTTTATCCGAATCTACATGTATACAATTTTCTGCGTTTAAACACCCTCCTCTACAAATGCGTGGCTACAAGAGATACCCACTTTATGGCAACCACAAGCTCGTGATCCCGATGCGGAAAACTTGAGTTCGTGTAAACCCGCTCGAGACCCTTGGAAAAATCGACCCTCGATAGCCCTGTCTCAACCCGGTATGTTTCCCCTCCAGCAGCCAATCAATCACAGCGCTCTTCATTTACGTGTAGCCCTCTCACTACCCGAGCTATACACCGGCGTTGAGACACCCGTGCTATACCCTTTATGTATGCCCT
Source organism: Acanthococcus lagerstroemiae (assembly GCA_031841125.1). Taxonomy (NCBI): domain Eukaryota; kingdom Metazoa; phylum Arthropoda; class Insecta; order Hemiptera; family Eriococcidae; genus Acanthococcus; species Acanthococcus lagerstroemiae. The sequence continues at coordinate 42,190,747 of CM063111.1, read as the reverse complement.
TTGTAGACTCGTCGTATAGCCCCTCTGTATGCCTCTAAGTATCCCCTTTGTAAACTGTCGTATATCCCCTCTTTGTACCCTTTATGTATGCCCTTTGTAGACTCGTCGTATAGCCCCTCTGTTTCTCCTTGCATGGATCCCCTTTGTAGACCTGTCGTATAGCCCTTCCATATCCACTTCATGAATCCCCTCCGTAAACCCGGGTAGATCCCCTCTTGTAATTCAGATACATATGGGAAGGGATGATGGGCTCTCAGCCAGTTTAAAAAAGTTTGAACATCCCTTTTATCATGCAGCACTCGTGATTCCCTCAATTCTTTATGCTGAGCACTCGTTTCTGGTTGACAGTTGTGAACTTTTCCAAACCTTGGCAAAGATGAAGTATATGACAGGGGCGCTAAGAATCCATTGCTGCAAAACGCTAGAGGGAACACCACGTTGATGAGTCAGTCCGCCTGCACTCTTCATAATTCGCATGAGTGTTTGTTCGATTCGTGTTTGGACGCTAAAGAGTCGCTCTTTAGCGGCCTAATGAAATGAGGCGCACTGATTGGTATATTTGGAAGAAATTATGATCAGGGACAAAAATGTTCTGCAAAAAAACTCAAGTTGGGCTAATCTGAAAGGAAATGATAAGGGCTGACACTTTAGTTCTCTTCAATACTGAAAATGCTAGAGCTCATTTCACCTGTACATGTTTTTGTGGTAAGAATACCCTGATCTTTTCGTCCACTACACTAGCGCATCTACAGGAGAGTCCAAACGCCAATAGTCATGTCGCTCCATATCCATTGTCTGTCTTCACTCCAGTTTCTAAAACAAGCTGGTCCATCTAGTACAGGGATTTAAAATTACAGCGTTCAACGCTTCTCGCATGTTAGAGTGACGAGTTCGGCGTTTGTATACCGTGTACGTTGTAGGTGACTCCATATTTACATACTAGTGTGATCTTGAATGCCAATTATCTTGGTTGGTAGGGGATTCACGAGAAAAAACATGGATATCATTTTTGTAGAAAATTTTACGCTCTTTAATTTTGGTAAGAAATATTTTAACCTATAACTCAATTTTAAGCTAGATACAAGCCAAAGACTGATTTCGGGGGCACCTTTTAGACTATGAAAGGTGATGCTCACATTGGGGGGGGGGGTCACGGGGCTTTTCCGAAGAGGGTACTAAACAATCATACCAAGTTCCAGCTGTGCTGCAATTAATTCCATCAAACATCTCTTTTTTTAGCTAATTTTCCTGGACTAAGTTGAGCGCTATGCGTCACAAAACCGGGTCTCGCGTTTCGGCTATCGCGAGAACGATTTTATGTCGCGAATGAGATTTCGCGTCGTGAGGGTGGTTTTTTACTACTCGCGGACGAAGTCGGTAGCAACTCCCGAGGAACTAGGGGTAGTCGAAGCCAACTCGGGTAAGCAAAGCTATTGCGACAAGCTATTCCTGTTTCGTTCGCTTCCATGCCTTCTCCGCTATTTTTACTTCGGCAGGCTGACTGGAACCCAGTCACTCCGACTCCTCCTCTAGCAGGCTGACTGGAACTCAGTCACCCTGACCCCCTCAACCGTCTTTTCCTCTTGTCGCTAGCATCTATAGGGAATTACCGCGTCTCGACTCTACTTCGCAGCTGTAGTGCTAGTGCTGATCGAGAGCCAGCCGCGGCCCACCTATGTGTATACATTCGCCGTCGTCCGCGACTTTCTGGGTATTTAGCTTGTAAATTGTAAAGTACTTGTCGTTATCGTTTCCATCGCCGCACCTTTTAATTCGTACCATTTGTTCCCCCCGTGTAAATACTAAATTTGTCGAATATACCTATCTCAATCTACAACCCCCCGTGTCGTTATTTGCCATACTATTTCTCGTGTCGAAGATATCCGCGTTTTGGAGTCTACGTTCCCGTACCATACCCCGAGGGGTAACTAACCGCGACTTCAGTGCTCACACTTCCCCGAAAAGCACGTCTCGTTGGCCTCCGCGGTCCAGAAACGTGACACCTCTATTTCGATGTAGTCTGACCCGTGTGTTCTTCTGTACTTCAAATTTTTACGTAAAATTTCTGTTTTGATAGAGCCAAGTCGGAGCTGGATCGAAAATTTGATGGAGCACTCGCACTGAACGACTCAATAAACTTTTATTTCGATATAAAATTTGTTCCACGTGTTCTCATACATTAAAAATTTTCATGTCAATGGCCCTTTCTGTGTGTGCTACCTCGGCGTGGTGAGGGGGCTTAAAGAAAAACTAGAGGCTCACAAGAGAAGGAAAACTCAAACAGATAAACCCTGATGAAAGTAAGGGGAAACTACATCAGTATTCTTCCTAGGAGATGCGTCTCCACCACCACAATTATGATGGCAGCTCTAAAAGTAAATAATCATTCTGGACGTAAAAGTCTCCCATTCGGATGTCCGGCCGGAGACTACCTAGCGGAAAACTATCAGAATTGAGAATGGGGACATGGAATTTAAGAACACCGAATGAGGTAGGCAAATTAGAAAACTTAAAGAAAGAGATAGAAAGATTAGAAAATTAGATATAATAGGAATTAGCGAAGTGAGATGGCCAGGAGAAAAGGATTTTTGGAGGGGGGAGTATAAAATAATTAATACAGCAGCGAAAAGAAAGCAATCAGGCGTAGGTATTATTTGTTGAAACGAGAAGGCGCCGAAATGATACCACTGCCCCCTGCCTCCCAGTTCCGATATCAGAGGGAATGAGAGATGTTTCGAAACAGCAGTGAAAAATTGCGATACCTTTTTCAACTAATCGATTAGAGTTCGGCTGTTCTCATTTGTGCAGTACTTTAGTGATATCGAACGCAGGCTAGACGAGCCGAGAGGTATTTCTTGAGAACTGGATCGAGAGTGAACCCTCTCGAAAGTTGAAACCCTGTGCCCTCTTCTACGTTGCGATCTCCAGGAGTGATGATAAAACCTCGACGATATTATAATATCGTGGAAACTCCAGCCCTCGCGAAACTGCATGTAGTTTATAGTTATCAGATTAGGAAGTATAAGAGGTGGCAAGAAGCTTTTACCATAAAATAAGCTTTCCTTTATCGCGCGCACTGTAGGCTCTGCTTTATCCAATCCGCCGGCGTAATCAGCGCTCTAAACTTCTACTTTCTCCGCCTGTCCTGTTACAAGTTTAAAATCGTATTTTCTTTTTCACCTCGTACCTACTCGTACTTTCACATGTACGCGAACCACTCCGTCTCGGCTCATGTGAAATAACAGCTTGGTCTGGAACACGGAATTAAATGTGGCATCGCGCGCCGCTACCATTTCGAGGTACACGGTACGGTGTCGTTAGGTCGGCGAAATTTTTGTTTAAAAAGCAACCCCCCATCCCCAAAAAAACCGGAGCTAGTATTCTGATAACCACTTGACAAATTTTCCACGTTTGCTGTGCGAGTCGAGAATGAAAAGAGAAAAACGAAACCGAATGGATTTTCATCGGGGAGAAGGGGGAGGGGGTATGAGGAGACGCGCGACACCGACGGTGAGAACTCACTCGCACTCGCTCAGCGGCGTGTACACGAACATCGTCACTTTTACACATTAAGGAAACAAAAGCCCTCAGCTATTACTACACTCTCGATTCAGTAATTTATGTTTGAACACGAGTTGTAATTCTCATTTTCTTTGTCCAAAATCTCTGACAAAATAAACTTTGCCGGCGAAATCCCTTCAGCTATATGATTTGATGTGATCAGAATTTCATTAAACTTAATCCGAAATGTACGGTCTTATTTTAAAATATCCTTGTCTTACCTCGGAAGGCACCGTTTACACTGAAATAGTTCGCGCGGTCATTTGGAACTGTACGGAAAAGAGAGAAACAAGCTCTGAGCTGCGCGGTAAGTGCAAAAAGGGTCTTCGTACGGTCAAATATCGAACTTTCATTCGGCAAAATGCTAAGCAACAGCGAACAGTGTAATTAATGACGTTATTAAATCATCATATTATTTAACTTATCGAATAGCATTTACATAATCTCAAAGAGTATCACAGAAATGTCCCTGCGCCTTAATCTGTAGTGGCGATCTTGGGAGACAAGGGCAGAGGGAGCAACTACCCTCGGAAAAGTAGCACCCTGAAAGAATATTATTAACTACAATTTATTTAATATTAGGTGTGGAAATATAAGAATCAGGGCGCTCTATAGTTTGGGAAAGTAGATGTACCAATCGACTAAGAAACAAATCTGAGTGAGCTAATTTTTAGCCAAGCGTTAAGTATATTGGTATTAATAAACGTACTAAAAGTGACTACCCTACCACTAGTGCTATTTTTGTGCCCCTCCCCCCGAACTGAGACCTATGACAAGCATGAAAAATCTTCGAATATAGAATTTTTTACATCGAGTTTGCCATCAATATAATCACTTGTTTTTGTTTTTTTTTGTATCTGTTAGTAGCGGCAAATTGTGAAATTCAGACATTTTATGCAGTGACTAGGCATGTAATAAATGCCTAGTTATTTTAGGTAAATTATAGAAACATTCAGTATCGGACTAGGAAATATCTAAAATTACGAATAGGTGTCCGGCGAACTGTATAATTACAAAATTTCAATAAAATGGACAATTCAAAATTAAAGTCAAAACATAAAACGAAATGAGAGAAAAGAAGGTGTGAGTATTAAAAAAGAAGTCGAAGTGTCCTCATTGTTTAGTTCGGGGAATATGGCCAAACTTCCGTGTGTAGGGTGTGCCAATTCACTTTTTCTTCTTTTGCATTCCAGAGCGCTTTCGGCTGTTATGCCATCATCCGTGTGGAGTACCCTAAATGAGACTTTTCTCTTGTGGTCCTGTAGTTGTAGTCGAGAGTAGTACCGTATGGTAAACCTGTTTAGTCTTGTGGTCCTATTGGTTGCCTGTGATTATGGAGTCTGTCCAATCAATGAGTGTTGTTAGTTGTGTGCTCCTATTGGTTGTCTGTGATTGTGCAGTCCGTCCAATCCGTGGGGGTTATGTTATTAGTTGGAATAAGTTCTCACTTTGGAAGTTAGTTGTTGTGTGTATTAGGTTGTTTTGTTTTTGCCTTTATTATTTCTAGTTGTTCTTTTAATTTTCTTTTTCTAGTGTTATTTCCTATGTGTAGGATTTTATACTTTTCTGTCAGTTTGTCATTGTTACGTCCCTGGTCATTGCAGTGTTTTCCAAACAGTGATTTGTCGTCATTTAGCTTCTGTGATTTTTCATGTTCTTTGATTCTGGTGGTGAATTTTCTGCCTGTTTCTTCTATGCAGGTCATGTCACAGTGTTCACAGTCCAGTCTGTATACACCGCTGCTGTTGTTTCTGTCCTTTGTTTCTGTTTTGTCGTTGCTCGTTTGTTTGATCAGAGATAATTATGGATACCCATATTAAACTTTACAAAATACTAGAACCCATCCCCCTCATTGCATGGGTCTCAATTTCAAATGTGGGGTAAACAGATGAAAGGAGGGAGGTGAATAAGCACCGTAACCGATATAACTCTGTGTAGGGGTAAAATAGCTGAAGAAGATGATTATTATCTTCATAAGGTTTGTGCGTCTGTGTTAAAAAGTAATAATTCTTAACGGAGATATCTTGAACTCCATTTTGAGCAGTTCTAATGCAAATACTAGAAAACTGCTAATGACCTTTTTTATGGGAAATCTGGTGTATAGTCTATTGCAAACAAAAAAACACTATCTTAAGAGGGCAAGTTTTATAGGAAATTGAAAAAATGTGAAAATTTTCCTACATAATTTGTACTAAAGTTGATTTTAAGAACACCCTGTTGAACCGATGTCGACCATTTTTTTCTGTGGTTACCACAACTGCCCTCCACGATTACCTACTGGTACCATTTTTCTGTCTATCCCCAGTCGTGAAAAGCAAGGAAAAAAATTTCAAAGATAGAAAACTTTCAAAATTTGATCATAGCTCAACCCCTTCAGAAGTAGGAGTATGCAAACATATCTACATATTGTCGGGGTAGGTTGCCTACTTACCAAGGGGAGAGGGTTATTGCCAAAGAGACACCCTGTATTGCCGAAGTGGGTTTAGTCACTTTATAAAATGACTTGCCTTTTGTGAGTCATTTCATAAGTTGACGGTTTTCACACTGCATATCCAACAATTAAGAATTAACATAATACCTCGGCATTTCATTGAATGACAGATTTCATAATTTTCCGCAAACATATCTACTCCAGAAAATTATAGAAGTGAGTATTTAAAACAACCCTTCCGAGTAGCACAGTTACACACAATGCTTATGGGATTATCGCTGACTTGGTTTTTACAGAGGCTACATTCATGTTTGGCAACCGTTTTGCCCCCAGCTAAAAATTGTGGCAGTGCAGGGAATAAGGTCCCATATTATCTATTTATGAGCGAGATGCAGACCATACCCTCGGTAACGTTCCAGTTTGTCCAGCATTGGATTACGTAACTCCTGTTTGAGTCTTTTTGGTATTTTAGCTGAAATGCTAGGTTTCACATTTTTTCAATTTCCTATAAAACTTGCCCTCTTAAGATAGCGTTTTTTTTGTTTGCAATAGCCTATACACCAGATTTCCCATAAAAAAGGTCATTAGCAGTTTTCTAGTATTTGCATTAGAACTGCTCAAAATGGAGTTCAAGATATCTCCGTTAAGAATTATTACTTGTTAACACAGATGCACAGACCTTATGAAGATAATAATCATCTTCTTCAGCTATTTTACCCCTACACAGAGTTATATCGGTTACGGTGCTTATTCACCTCCCTCCTTTCATCTGTTTACCCCACATTTGAAGTTGAGACCCATGCAATGAGGGGGATGGGTTCTAGTATTTTGTAAAGTTTAATATGGGTATCCATGATTATCTCTGATCAAACAAACGAGCAACGACAAAACAGAAACAAAGGACAGAAACAATAGCAGCGGTGTATACAGACTGGACTGTGAACACTGTGACATGACCTGCATAGAAGAAATAGGCAGAAAATTCACCACCAGAATCAAAGAACACGGAAAATCACAGAAGCTAAATGACGACAAATCACTGTTTGGAAAACACTGCAATGACCAGGGACATAACAATGACAAACTGACAGAAAAGTATAAAATCCTACACATAGGAAATAACACTAGAAAAAGAAAATTAAAAGAACAACTAGAAATAATAAAGGCAAAAACAAAACAACCTAATACACACAACAACTAACTTCCAAAGTGAGAACTTATTCCAACTAATAACATAACCCCCACGGATTGGACGGACTGCACAATCACAGACAACCAATAGGAGTACACAACTAACAACACTCATTGATTGGACAGACTCCATAATCACAGGCAACCAATAGGACCACAAGACTAAACAGGTTTACCATACGGTACTACTCTCGACTACAACTACAGGACCACAAGAGAAAAGTCTCGTTTAGGGTACTCCACACTGATGAAGAATACAATAAAGGATCTTAGAGAAAAAAATAATAATAATAATAAAGTAAAAGCAAAAATTAGGATGTATTTTAAAAAAAAAACCTTGGGCTATAGCGTGGTAAGGGAAAGGCAAGAAACTGAATATGAGGCAAGAGAGAGACAGAGATAGAGAAAAAAAAAGAGAGTATGTGTGAGAGAGGGGGGAATGAGGAGACGACAGGGATGGAGGATAAATAAAGGAGGGGAGGAATGAAGGGGGAAAGAGTTGACCGGCTGTGCTAGGAGAAAAGTAATTTAAGGTACAACAGGTGCCAATCTGAGAGAGAAATGTAAAAAATCGAACACATTTAGCATTTAATTCAGTAGGGTGAGGAGAAAGCATTCAAGTGATTCAGAATCTCCGTTCGAAATACTGCGAGTGTCATATCGAAAATATCAACTTCAGGAAACTGTGATACTATTTTATTATAAAGTCGTAGAGTCGCGTTCAGCCCACTTGAATGATGGCTGTCAGTTCGTGATGTTTTTATCAGGAAGGATTCTACGGTCCGTGAAGGATGTGATGGTACTTTAATGTCCACACGATTAAGCATTTGAGGGTCGTCTACCTTACCATGAATTAGTTTGTGGAGATATATCAGTGAGTGTAACTGGCATCTTGTGAGTAACGTATTAATCTCAAAACCCACCGCAAGGTCACTGTACGGAGCATCTGTTGGATAGTACTCAAACAATTTTTTATAAAGGTACTTTAAGAACTTCTTTTGCGGTTTCTCTAGCTGTTTTATTAGCATATTTTTATATGGGCCCCAGATCATACTTTCAAACTCTAGATGCGACCTTACGTATGCAAAATAGAGTATTTTAAATGTTAATACGTCCGTAAAATACATACTACTTCGCATAATGAAACCTAGATTCCTCGTTGCTCTCATTGTTATTTGGTTAATGTGAGCTTTGTAGGTCAGTTTAGTATCTAGTAATATCCCCAAGTCACGGACCAAATTGTACCTCTTTTAATTTTTTCTCTCCCATAGAGTATTCGAAGTGAGTCATGTCTCGTTTACGAGTGAATGTGATTTTCTCGCATTTTTTGAAGTTAAATGGTAAATCATTCTCCTTGCTCCACTGTATCAAGGCATCAAGATCTTGTTGCAGCTGAACGCAGTCCTGACTGGAGACAATATTACGAAACAATTTTATGTCATCAGAGTATAATAAAATCCGAGAATACTTTACGGCGTCTGTTATGTTGTTTATAAACAGTGTGAAAAGGTATAGGGACCAAGTACTGAACCCTGGGGGACACCAGATGAGGCGTTATACATTCCTGATACATAACCATCATAGATGACATACTGTTTGCGACTCTACACAGGTATGATGAAAAAAGATGTAAAAGATTACAAATGAAATCAAGTTCCTGCAAGCGCTTGAGCAGAACTCCATGATGGACCGTGTCGAACGCTTTCGCGAAATCGGTATATATAGCATCTACCTGTCCACCTTTATCTAATTCTTCAGAAATGTAATTAGTGAACATGAGAAGATTGGATTCAACAGACCTCCCTGGGTAAAAACCGTGCTGATATTCCGTGATTAAACATTTCGTTTGGGGGAGTAAAAGATCATATACTATCATTTCAAAAATTATAGCGGACAGGGGAATCAGGGAAATAGGTCTATAGTTATTTATTTCGGAGTTATTTCTCGACTTGGGAATAGGTACTACCTTCGATATTTTCCAGAAAGAAGGGAACGTTGCAGTGCGTAGAACCATATTGTAGATAAACGTCAAGGGAGCCGAAAGAACATGCCTACAATCTTTAAATATGAAAAATGGTATCCCATCCGGTCCCATTGACATTTTTGGTTTCAATTTTGCAAGAGCACGCTCCACATCGCATTTCTTTATCCGGGAAATATTTATGTTCATCTAACTGGGAACATCCTCAGAAATAGTAATTGGTAGCAGATTACTTACCTTAAAAATGGACTGAAAGAACTCCGCGAAGGTGACGGCGACATCTTTAGGGTGTTGAATAGTTCTATTCCCTACACGAAAGATCACAGGATTCTCAGCATTCGCTTTCTTTGACTTTATGAATTTCTAAAATTCATTTGGTTCGTGCAAAATCTTAGATTTGAAATTACTATTGTAGTCTTTCTGCGCTATATGAATAAGTTTTTTAATTTCACGTCTAAGCTGTGCATGACGGAATTTACAGTTTTCGAGATCTGACCATCTTCTCCTCTCTTTATAAGCTTATGTACACGGACGGCTCTTTGTTTTTAGCTTGGATATTATTTCTGGCGTAAACCAAGGGGGAAACTCTCGCTTTCTTTTCGGTTTTTTCATGGGCACCGTTCTGTCAAATATACTTAGGACCACTTCAAGAAAATATTCAGCCGCTAAATTAACATAATTTAGTTGGTAAAGCGATTCCCAGTTTTGATTTGCAAAGTATGCGTACATCTTCCTGTAGTCCGCTTTATAGAAGTTGCTGTTTTGTATATTGTTGTCAGAACTAAATTTTGTAGGATGTTTTAATCTGTTAGGGAATTCGATTACCAAGGAAGATGGAGGTCTTCTTTCGGAACTAATGAGTATCCTTTTTCCACTTTTACACCAGGGAGATCCCCTAAAACCAGGTCCAAAGTACGCCCTAGGGCATTAGGGACCCTGTTATATGACCACAGAGAATTCTCATTTATAAAAACATATGCTTCGCAACACTTTGCCCCCTGAGCTAACTCCCGGGAGTAGTCAGTGATCCTGAAGTCAAACTCCGGGATGTTAATTTTGTTAAAGTCTCCCATAATTAAAATATTTTGTCGAAGAGAGTAACATTCAGTAATCGCAGTGAACAACTTTCTGTAATCGGAGTGGGCAGCGGTCGAAGGAGCATAGATCAGCCCAAGAATCAAAGTGTGACTGCCATTTGGGGATGCGAGTTGAATCCATAAATTTTCTATAAAACATTTACCTTTCAAGTCTATATCATTGAGCCTTTTAGCAAATAGACCGCGTCGTATCGCGAGGATAACGCCCCCTCCGCGACTCAAACTTGTATCATCTCCCCTGTCTTCCCGAAAAACTTGATATGACTCAGGAAAAATCTCTCTGTCATATACTCCAGAGTGAAGCCATGTTTCCGTAAGAGCAATAAAATGATAGCCATCAGTTTGTAACGCTGCAGTAAAACTGGAAAGTTTTGTTCTTAGGCCTCTGACATTTAGATAGATACCGCGAATATATGGCAAAGTTTCCTTTCCAGTCACGTCCTTAGACAATGCCATTCCGTGAAATAAGGAATAAGGAGAAGAAGGGTAGACTGAAATTGAGATAGGAGAGTGGGGGTAAGGAAAGAGATGAGGAAACGAAAAGGAGGAGATGGAAAATTAGTATAGGAGGAGGAAGAAGAAAAGTGAGAATAAGTTGGAGAAAAGAGGAGAAAGAAAGAGAAGAAAGATAGAGAATGAAAAATAAAATGTTGTGAGGGCGGAGAAGAAGATGAGAGACGAAGAAAAGAAGGTATGTCTGATTGAGAATGAAAGTGGAATGATATAGCCCCGTACATGAAATATAAAAATAAAAAACAAAAACAAAACAGAAAAAAAAACAACAAAAAGAACAGAACATTATTAAAGTTAAGTATGGAAACGTAAAACTAAAAATACCAGAAAGTGATTAGACAAGCAGCTGTGCGACATCCACAAGGGTCATCGTGGACTCGCCCAGACTCCCGTGGGGCTAGGTGGTAGTTTGTGGTTAAACACCTACGAGTATGGTGATAGTAGGCTGAACGTTCGTTATTACGAGTTATTAGCCCCCTTCGTCGGCAACCTACTATCGGCAAATTTCCTACAGGTGAAATCCCTGGCAGAAGCTCGTTTTCTTCTTGGGCTCTTATTCCGAAATTTGGGCGGGACATCTGGCTTTCAGGAAATCTTGCTACATTTTTTACGAAAATGTGAGCCTGCAATTCTCAATCCTCCACGAAGTAAGGACACTGTACATACATGTACATCCTAAACAGTTGCAGTAAAGCAGTCATCTCGAAGCAGCTTGTATACGATTAGAAAAGCTTCAAGGGATGTCATACTAAGTTCTCGACGGGCGCTTCCTGCTCGCCTTGAAAATGTATAATCAAATTTGATGTCAGCGTTTGAAACCGCGCCTTAAGTGCACTCACCTCTTCGCAGCGGCCTTTCAATGGCTATGATAGGGTACCTCGAGTCTAAATAAATTAAAATTCCGATCGTTCACCTTTCATCGTCTGTCTCGCTCTCTCTCCCGAGAATGAGAAAACGACGCACCAGTCGGTGAAAAATATTACACGAAAATTACAGTTGAAAAAGAAAACTCGTTAAAGTATTGCTTGAAGTTAATAATTCAATCTGCACGGCGAATTGTACGGTAGTAAAACGATTAAGTTTTAAATAAGGTCGAATGGGGAGAAAATGTGTCCCATCCTGCCACAGCTGGACCGCACCGCGAACCCGGAGCGACGTAACGAACTGTGAATTAATAGGAAAGGGCGCTTGTAACTCTCCGGAGAAATATTCCCCTCGACGTTGGAACAATTTTCTTTTCCAAGTCTGGAGAACTTCCAGCCGTTTGAGCTTTATTGTTTTCCAATAACACGCTTACACATTTCCTTTTTACCCCAATTTTTATGCGTTTCCTTCCTATCGCCGTTTCTCATCGTGTTTCCACTTTCCAGTTTTCCGCCCCGCCGCTCCCCGCGCCCACCGCCCTTTTAACTTCATTTTCGTTATTCAGCTACTTTCTATTCTCTTACCGTCTTTTCCTCTTTTTTTACAATGTCGGCGGGCGGATGCGGGACGACGGACGGGCAACGAGCCTTCTTCGATTCTCGAATGTTTTGTACATTTTTTCCAGCATCGCAGCTACACAGCCTTTTAATTAATGAAAACTTAACGAGACGGCGTGCGGCGCGAAGCCGAACATCGGCACGTATATATCGACTTAATTTGTAGCTTTTTATTTTCGTTTCCACTGCTGAATAGCAATGGAGCTGCCGAAAAATTTCATTAGAGGGAACATTGTAATAATTGTAAATCGATATACGACTCCGATCGAGCTAAGTGGAACGTTTTAATTCTCCGTGGCGGTCAACGTGTTGTGGAGCTGAAAAAAAGTCGTCACGTGTTACCCGGACGTTAGATTATGATTTTTTCTACCAGACAGTTCGTTCAGAATCGGAAGGGGGGAGGGGGCGGAAGTTTACTATATTCTCGCTGAGTTCGCGACTCACGTTCCCGGCATGCCGACTCTGCTCGGCGATTTAGCCGCAAAAACGCGACTCTATCTGGCCCATAAATGGGGTAAATGCCCCCGCAAAACTGCGTTCACACGTTTAAGCCGGCGAATGAAAGGGCAAAAACGCGCCCGCCTCTCCTTTCGCCATCGTTTGCTCCTTTTACTTTCCCCATCCGCACAGAAGGCTTAATTAAGCACGTACTTATAATAAACGTAAATATTCGGAATGTATATCATCCTTTTGAAACTTTCACCAAACTTTCTGTGCTCGGTTGGTGGGCGAGGAGCGAGGCGCGGGCACATTTCGCGGCGGAATGTAAAATCGGTCAGAAAAGCGGAAGAACACGTCGAGGTAAACAACGATAAAAAATAAGAGTTTTGTAAAAGGGAGAGGAGAATCTATTAAGAGAGCGGAATCGCGTAACCGGCGTGATGAAGAAACGAAGCTGAATTTAAAGGCAATTTTAACGGAATCAGTTGTTTGTACAAATATTGAAACTCCGGTAGAAAGAAATAACGTGATCGAAAAATGTAACATTCTTAGTCGGCTGCAGCCAGATGGGTCTTAAATCCCTTCTTGGGAGTAGGCTCACGCGATGGTGTCGGTACTCCGTGGCCCATATAGGGCGAAGGTCTTCTGTAGGCAATCCCATTCTTTTCTATTTTCTGCAATTATTCTACATTTTTGTGTGGCTATAAATTTATGTATGTCGTCCCCCCCCGACCTGGTTTTTTGATACCCTCTTTTTCGTTTTCTATTAGGGTTCTGCCAGAATGTTGTACGGTAGGTCCATCGGTCGTCCGTAAGTCTTGCTATGTGTCCTGCCCAAGCCCACTTTTTTCTCCTGATATACCTCACTGCCTCTTTGTATTTTAGCTTTTTCTTTATTTTCTCGATTGGTACTCGGTCTCCTCTTTTGATATTTAATATTGATCTCTCTTTTACTTCTGTAAAAGATTGTGGTGTGTTAAGTCACTTTGACTGCGATTCGGACCATAGATTGATATATCTAGAAATAAAGAATTTAAAAAGGAAACCAAAGAAAACGAAGTACACACAAAATAACGGGAAAGTGGACATAAAAAGTAAAAAACATCTATATAGAGAATTAGTGGAAATAGGACTAGCGGAAACAGATATGGAGGAAATGAATAGTGAAAAAATCAATCAGACAATCGGAAAAATTTTAAAGCTAGCTTCATCAAAATTAGAAAAGGAAAAAACCTATCAGGAAAATGGGGAACATCAGGAGTTAAAAACGTTATATAAGAAAAGACAGTGGCTAATAAATAAACAAAAGAAAACCACATCCGAAAAGATCGAATATGCACAAATAAATAAGTTAATTAAAATAAAAAGGAAAAGGGTGACAGAAGAAAAAGAAAATGCTATGATAGAAAACATCTTGGAAAGTACAATGAGTATAAAACAAATAAATAGAAATCTGATGCTAGGTACAAAATGGACAAGTCACTTACTAGATGGGAATGAAAAAATCACTGATAGGAAGGGGATAAATATGGTAGCCACAAAATTCTACACAGATCTTTACAACGACACAAAAGAACACAATGAGAACAAAAAAACTGAAATGAATACAGAGAATTCGAATATGTTGAGCATTTTAGAATGTGAAGTGACGAACACCATACAAACATCCAAAAACAACAAAGCCCCGGGCGTGGATGGAATCACTAATGAACATTTGAAGTATGCAGGTGAAAAATTCATAAAAATTATGACAAAAATGTTCAACAGTGTCTTTGAAAAGGAAGAAATACCAGATGAATGGAATATCTCAAAAATAATACTGCTGTTCAAAAAAGGAGAAAAAAATAGAATAGAAAACTATAGACCTATAAGCTTATCTTCAAGTATTTCAAAAATATTTACAAAAATCTTGAATGAGAGAATTAAGAACCACTACAATGATACGCAGCCGGAAGAACAAACAGGTTTCAGAAAAAATGTTTCAACAATTACAAATTTACATATTGTAAACCAACTTATAGAAAAAAGTATAGAATACAATTTTGAACTCCACATGGCTTTCGTAGATTTTAAAAAGGCAGTTGACACTGTAAAACACTCAAATCTGTTTCAGGCTATGGAAAACCAAGGGTACGAAAAGAAATATATACGAATTATTAGAGAAATATATAGAAATTCCAGATCTTTTGTAAGAACAGATGTAGATGGTCCACTTTTCCCGATAAAGAGAGGCGTTAGACAAGGAGATCCACTGTCCCCAACTCTATTCAATATTGCTTTGGAAGAAATTTTTGTAACATGAAGTGGGAGGAAAAGGGGATAAATATTAACGGGAAGAAATCATCTAATCTAAGATTTGCAGATGATGTGGTTATTTTTGCAAACACAAAAGAGGAATTGAAGGAAATGTTGGGTGACCTGCACAGCTCCAGTAAAGTTGCTGATTTAGAACTGAATACGAATAAAACAAATATTCTATCAAATATATTATATGACACAAATATAAAAATTAATAATCAAATAATCCACCAAGTACCAGAGGTGATATATCTAGGGCAAATCCTTTCATTTGGAAACCGACACGAAAAAGAGGTCAAAAGAAGAATAAAGTTAGGGTGGAGCAAATTTTGGTCATTACGAAAAATTTTTAAAAACAAATACTCAATAAAGTTAAAATCGAAAGTATTCAATATGTGTATCATTCCAACCATAAATTACGGATCTCAAACTTGGGCGTTAAGACAAATAGACAAAAACAAGTTACAAACTACACAGAACAAGATGGAAAAATCACTCTTGAAGTTGAGACAAAAATCTAGAATTAGAATAGAAAAAATAAAAAAAATCATTAAGAGCAACAAAAACATAGAGTGGAGGAATGCCTATACCGTAAGTGGGACTGGGCAGGTCACTTAGCAAGGATAAAAGAGGAAAATTGGGGGAAAAGGGTAACTTTTTGGTTTTTGAGACATAAGAAGCGCAGTCAAGGTCGGCAAAGAAGGAGATGGTCGGATGATTTCTCTAGTTTACTTGGGCACAAAATGTTCCACGGGATAGCCCAATACAGGCCCGAATGGAACAGGCTGAGGTCGGCTTTAACAAATACTGTTAAATATAAGTTGTACGTAAGTATTCTAAGTAAAAAGAAAAATGTAATCCGGAAAGCATAATAATAATAATAATTGATCTCTCAATTGCATTTTGGGTTACTCTAATTTTGTTTAGGTTTTTTTGGCTTAGGGGCCACGTTTCGCATCCATTTCAATTTCTTTTTTTTTGTGAGTGGGGGGGGAGGTTATTTTGGGTTACACAATAACATCCGCACCGAGTTTCACATATCCAGTTCATGATACAGGACAATTACCATCTTTTGAACGTCAAAAGCACAGGGCGGTGTCCATCATTAAGGATGTTACCCTCTTGCCTCAATACTTGTTACTTCTTTTTTTTTTAATGTTTATTTCAAGTTGTGTTTTTCCCCAATAAGGGGGTATTATTATTCAGAAAGATTAAAGGTATAAGTTGGGAAGTTCAATTTGCTGTCAGAGATTTCACATTTCCAGAAGCGTTCGCGTAAAACTCCATTACCAGGGTTTTCAGTCCATTGTCGTGGTCAATCTTTAACTGGTGCAAATCTATGAGCCTTATAATCTTTCAGCATAACAAATTGCAATACCGGTACAGTTTTGATCCCTGAACCCGATCCAGGCAGGAACGTAGCAAAGAGTTGTTTCTGGAGGATCAAAGATTATTAAATTCCCAACTGACTCCACTCAAAATTTCCAAATATCAATCAAAATTTGTTTGTATTGACTAAAAAAAAAAAACAACTTTTGAACTGTTGGATTTTTTCAATTTTTGATCCATCTGTGAAAATTTCCCAACTCCGGCGGAGGCTTCGATCCAAGTAAAAAATTGCCTTTGGTAAAAAAAATAAAATGTTAATTTTTTTTTAAATTTGGAACTTTTTCCTAAGGGATTTGTCCTTGAAGTTATTTGTATGTATAGGGCTGAAAATTGAATATTACGCAGCGCCTTAAAAATGTCACTGATGCAAAATTTTTACACAACCTTTTTAATAGTATACATTACGAACTTCAAATTAGTTCATATAAGATTTTGTCTGTCTGTGAAACTGAAGGCGCTAAAGCACTTACAATACTTTGTTGCTTTATAGCACTTTCAGATTTCAGTATGGCAGATAGGCAAAATTCACATGTAACCTTAATAGTAGTAATGATTGAAGTCTACAAAATAAGTTATGTATCAATTTGCCTATCTGCAGTATTGAAGGCGCTAAATCACTTACAATACTTTGTTGCTTTATCGCGCCTTCGATTTTAGAGATAGGCAAAATTTGTATATGAAATAATTTAAAGTTCGCGATGAATACTACTAAAAAGATTCTATGCAAATTTGGTCCATCTCGCATCTTGAAGGCGATGGTCTATTGAATATAAGTACTGGTAAAAATCAAAACTTAGAAAGAAAAGTGGTATGGGTCAAGATTATTCTTACAGAGTTCGACATGCAGTTGTGATAACAACGCGTACACGCACCACCACAGATGTACACGCTACGTACATCTGGGCGCACCACTACCACATCCCATCTTTACACTCGTGTATCTCAAAAACCTGTTTTCGCACAAGGGGCACATTTCATGATTCCAGGTCGAATATATGCTATCCACGTGGTCAATGTGTAAAAATAAAGCAAAAGGTTGGGGGAATCGTCTAAGCTATTAACGACCATAATCCGTTCAGTGGTTTGTCAGCTAAACCGCAAGTATGAGAAAATATTCCCAAATAGCCCCGTCGTATGGTAATCGATCCCTGAAAATAATATTTTGATATATCCGTGCTCATATGGGAAAATCTGGTAGGCTGAGCTTCAGCACCGAGTTGTCGCGGGGTACTTGGAAACAATTAGACAGAAGATAAACGCTCGCAATGTTGTGATTTCCCTCTTTCTACCATAAACGACTACTCAGTGAATTTTCAGTCTGATAGGGGTTCATTTATGGGGTTTCCAGGTCGCTAAATTCGATTACGAGAGCAGTTTGTGCATTCGTTTCTCATGTCACCAATGGGGCTTGAGACCAACTACAATGAACTTTTTTGAAGATGGTATTCAACTTAGCGATTTTGAAGGTCACTGAGCTCGATTCTGTGATTGAATTTTGAATCTGACCCATTGAAGATCACCGGAGAAGGTCAACACCAAATTATCACTTGTCAAGAAACCATTCCCATTGTAACAGCTGGAAGAATTATCTTTTGGTGTAATCTCCACTGGCGGTAACTGACAGGTTGAATCCCAAAATCGAGTGCAGAATCTC
The DNA here is from genome assembly GCA_031841125.1 of Acanthococcus lagerstroemiae. Lineage (NCBI taxonomy): Eukaryota > Metazoa > Arthropoda > Insecta > Hemiptera > Eriococcidae > Acanthococcus > Acanthococcus lagerstroemiae. Next base: position 42,172,710 of record CM063111.1, on the reverse strand, counting down.
TACCCCCTCCATATTTCAGTTCGCATCCAGCGCAGACTTCTACCTACGTATTGCTGTAGTTCTTCGTATTTTCTCGATTAAACCCAAATTCATCGTTATTAAGGTCCCTGATGTCACCGATTCATTCGTTTGAATAACGAAAAGAGTTGCACCCAGAAGCTAATTTTAATCAATCATTTGGAATGAAATGACTGGGTTTCCGCGCTTCTGTTCTCACCCAGCGAAGCAGAAATACTTCGCCGAAATAAGCTGCATTACTTCCTTGACTGGTGGTCGTGTAAATTTGGCGATAATATAAAAACATCATCAAATATACACACCTGTTTTGTCGGGGCTTTTGCGAACGTGTACCGATTTATTGACGCATCGTTGATACATCTCTGCGAGTTGACGTAGCCCGCACTTCTGCTTGCCGTGCCCACCGGACTGTAACATAGAAATCACGCCACATACATGAGAGATAGAGCCCCTTCTTTCGAATCAAAATGCCAGCACCGTTCGACGTCTCTTCATTAGCATATATATTGATAGGAAATTTTGTCCACGTCCGTCGGAATTAGATAATTGAAGTAGATGTAACGGGACGCCGAAGTGATAAGTTAATGACGATGAAATTACAAAATATGTCGCCGCTTGGTGACTACGTAGAGAAATTATCTAACGATTGCTTTTTCTCACCGTCTTCCTCGTCCTTTTCCTCTTCCGACTTGTGGTGAAACAATCGAACACTTCTGATTCGATTGAGCTCGTAGCTATCAGAGGTCAATCATGTAGGGCCCGAAAATGGGAACCTCTTAGGACCGGACAACTAAATCTCGACTCAGCCAACCATTCCTATATCATCTAAATCCTCTCCTTTTTTTCTTGAATGAAAACAACCCCATAGAATGTTGAATTATCAAACAACTAGTCTCCAGTTACATAAAAATAGCCCACATGTCTTTAGGTTCCTAGCTTCTTAAGTTCTATCAAAGTGAAAAAAAAAAAGCTCAAGTAAAATACGTAGGATTTCATCAGTTTGAGCTGAGTCTGAATTAGAGCCCAGCAGATGAAGGGAGATATCAAATAGATTATAGGTAATTCTACAAGAATGTTAATATTTCTGTTCCAGCCTAATATCTTCAGAACCAAGAACGCCAGAAGAATTTTTTTTTTACAAGGGGGCGGGTAAGGTTTGCAGATGCCATTGTAATGGCGGAAAGAAGTGAAGAAGAACTAAAGAAACCATTGAAAAATTGAAAATAAAATATAAAAAATGAAAGTGAATAAAAATAAGACTAAAGTGATGGTATAGTAGATGGAAACAAATCCAACAAATACGGAAATAGAAGATGAAAAAATAAAGGAAGCATTGTATAGATGTGAAACCTGGACAATGGCAACACACGAAAGAAAAAGGTCAGAAGCTTTTGAAATGTGGTGCTATCGGAAAATATTAAAAATCAAATGGACAGGAAAGATCAGGAATGAGGAAGGAAAAGAGAACTTAGGAATATCAGTGAAGAGTTGAAATGATACTCGTAGGTCATGTTATGAAGGCGTGAAGTTCAAAACATCTTGTGTGCCAACTTTTGCAAAAGTGGTTTTGTGCATACAAACTGTTCTAAGAACCGCGGCTCATACAATACTAAACATCATAAATGCCCATAGAACCTCAAAATACTTCTAATTTCAACCCAAAGATCGCAGCACGCACATGTGCCGGTGAGCAATCCATGCAAAACATCCTAATTCCGTTTGATGTTGATGACACTTAGAATGTTTCACTTTGTCTTTCCCCATGGACGTAGAATGTGCGCAACGTCAACCCTCATCTTCTCAGCTTAGACATGACTGAGTCCCAAAATTTGTATATGGACATGTGTATGCAGCTTCAGAAAATTGGCTGAGCACCCATTTTGCCGAACCCAACCCCCTTACCTCAGCTGAAACAGGTTTTTGCTTCTCCTGTAAACTTTTGACATTGCTACATAGGATGTTTTGAACTTCACGCTTTCGTATAAGACATCCAAGGATATTGTTATTACTGCTAGAGGGAATGGTTGAGGAAAAGAACTAAGGAAGGCAAAGAATGAACTACGAAAAGCAGATAATGAAGGATACAAAGCGTAAATCCTTCTCAGAAAAGAAAAGATCAGCACAGGAGAGAAAAAACTGGAGAGATGCAACCTGCTAGTCGAGAGACTAAGAACTATAACAACAGCTGAATTAGAGACAGATACGGGAAACAATCTTGGATTTAACAATTAAGACTAAATACAGGACGATAGGACAAAGAAGCTGGACACGGTTGGAGGGGGAGGGGGTCTGCGGCGACTGTCTCAAAAGTACATTTTTCTACAAATCGTCCTATCTGGCTAGTTTCTGTGCAGCGCGATACGAACGTCACAGGAACGTATTTTGTCACCTGCATTCTTGTACTTCCTGCACGTGATCTTTTTAAAACGAAGTTCTTCTTCTTACTCACTGTTCTTTTTCTCTCTCGACCGGTCAGGCAGAACATCAGTATTTAGTTTACGTGTAGCATTGGGATATAAACCTGTACTAGAGTGCGCTGCACAATCACCTGTGCGGGTGTTAGCGGGGGGGGGGGAGGAGGCTGGGTGATCAAAATCGACCTTTCCCATCCAAAGATCGGTCTGGTCTTATACTGGTTCCATCTGTTAGTTTGTTTCGATAACTGTTTCAGTTCATAGTCCGTGTTACAGAACAATGATTTCAATAAGCATTTGCCCTCAAATAACTCTAAATTTTTCAAAATTGAAAATATCGAATCATCGTTTGTACATTTCTTATTTTATTTATTACAAGCTCCACACAGCCACACGGCCATTTACGGGAGACGGGGGGACACAAAAGTAGTAAAATAAAAACTGAACACCTAAAAGAAAAAATAGTAGTAAAATAAAAACTTAATAAAAGAAGAAATATTAATAAAATAAGAACTAAATAAGAGAAAGAGAGACAGACAGACAGACAAGAGGGGGAGAGAAATGAGAGGGGAAGGAGGGGGTTTGTGGAAGATGATGGATGGGAAGGGTGGAAACGTAAGATAATATGTATATCAGAATAAAATTAATGGTAGGTAGTGGTGTGAAGAGAGAACATCAGGTGATTTATAGAAAGACAGGTAACTGGGGCAGTAGCGAATCATTTGATCACCTCAAGTAGAAAGGTTCTGAACTCTGCCGCCAGATGTTTGCTACTTCGGGTTTAAAGTCCAATTCTCGGTTAGACTTACTTTCGCGATCAGTCAATTAATGCACGCACTTTTTCTAAAAACTCTCTTTTCTGTGATTTCGAATGCCTTCTTTCCGGTCCAGACTAAACACTTCTCTCGGGCAAATCTCGAAAAACCCGCAGGTCCAACAACTTTATGTATTTGATATAAATTCGACTCAGTTTCGAGAAATAAGGCACCTGGAGGGGTGGCTGAAATGGAAAAATCTGAAAAATACAATATCGATGTTGTTTTATCGGGTGGGCATAAGAAAACACAACGTATGCGTCAAAATATCCATTCCAACTGATCGACATGACTCCGGTTAGATCCGGTCTTGAAGGGGAGGGGGGAGAAGGAGATTATCCCTCCCTTGATCATTCAAAATAAAATGTTTAACGTAGGATCCTCTAAAAGAAAACTAGCTTTGAAATTTTGAAATCATCGCGTTCGGTTGAAAAAATTAATTCAATATGTAATAGAAAATGAGTGTCTCATTTAATCGCCCGATAAAACGGAATGTACGAACGAGGGGGGGGGGAAGATGTAACTATTGAAAAATGAGTTTTCCGAAAAAAGAAGCAACGAACCATGCAAGGAATGGATGCACGATAAAATTACTATTCTAGTTTTTAAAAAAATGTTATCCCAAGTACAAAATAAGTTGAACAATGAAAAATGTTAGGTATAGCGGTACACATTGCATGTTGACGTAATTGAAATTTGACTCCTAAATGCCTACGAATTGGTGAAATCAACTCATTTATGAAAACACTTGAATGTGACTTGAGGAGAGCCACTGGAAGTGAGCACTTAGGAAAAAAGTTAATAAGTAAACGGCGGACCTGCGGGTGGTAAAGAAAATGCAAAACCGCAGGGGGCCCAAAAATACGAAAATAACTCGGATCGGGGTAATACCAGCGGAAGGAGGCGGGCAAGGAAGATTGGGTTATCATGTTGGGGAGAGCAGAATGAGGTAGAAGGCACTTTGATGGAGCCAAATTATTCCTTATCCCATACCCAGCTACAAGAAAGTGAAATTCACTCGAGTCCGACAAATATTTAGGTGAGACTAGAGGAGAACTGCTGGAAAAAGACAGTTGGGGTAAAACTGAAAAAACGAATAACGAACCAACGATTGGTGAGGGATCTTTAGAGTCAAAAAGAGTCCAAAACGGTAAAACTGACTCGGATGAGGGTGATACTTGTGTGAAAATGCCAGCGACGAAAAATGGGCTGATTATCTGAAGAAAAGTAGAAAAGGATGGGTGTCCTTTGATGGTGATAAATTTTTCCTTATCCTATAACGACTGCAAAAAGGTAAAACTAACTTGGTCCCGAAAGAAAGTTGAAAGAGACTTCAGGGAGGGCGTTGAAAGAAGGCACTTGGGGAACAAATAAGTGTAATATATTTTTTAATCGAAGAAATCATTCCAAGTTAATGTTATTTCATTGCGGAAAAGCATATAACATGTAACGTTAATTGGTACACTTCCTATCGTTCATAAAATCGATTTTATCATTGTCTTTCTATCGTTTATTCACTTTATTTCAACGTATTAAAGTTTCCCCGAAGAAAATTGTCATTAGTGTACTGATGGAGTACCTACCGAGAATCATGGAGGAAAACTCAATTCAAAGGTCAACGACCTGTGTTGACTGTGGTGTAAAAAGTACACTTTTTGAACTTTGAATAACACAGATCACAGAAACCATATAAAACCATGAAAAAGATTGTCCACTTAAATTTCAAAAACACGCAATCTATTATGAAATGTCTTCAAAAAGGCTTCCGATTGTAGATAATATCGTTAAGTACGTCAAAAATAAGGTCTTTAGAGTCACTGAATTCGTTTTTGAGATTACTTCAACGGTAACTCCTACCAATGAGGGTACACAGAGGACATACGCGAGAAAACTTCAAAATTATTCAATCTTGCTCTCTGCACGTCATTACAATTTTTTGAATCACGCAACGGTCATTTCAACTATAACCTCTACCAACAACGGTCCATAGGCGATAGGGATGTGGAAATTTCGAAACTGTTCGACATACAGGCTTTCAGTATATGTGACCTGGAATCATGAAATGTGCCTCTTGTGCGAAAACAGATTTTCGAGAAAAACTAGTGTAAAGATGGGATGGTGGTAGAGGTGCGCACAGATGTACATAGCGTGTTCATTTTTAGTGGTGCGTTTCCGCGTTGCTATGACAACCTCGTTCCGAATTCTTATTTTCTGTCATTCCCATAGGCCCGTTTCACACGATGCCATATAAGTGAATATTTTAAAACTTTTGATGTAGGTAATTTCTAAACGCAATTTGTGGAAAAACTAATGAAGATAGGAAGCTGCGATTTATTCCATTCGAAATAACGCGATATTTTCTATAAGAATTGTCAAGAAAATGAAAAATGATCTTTTGACACCAGAGGCACATTTTATGATTCCAGGTCACATATAGATAGTAGGGTTTTGGTAGTTATTTTTGATATTATTTTGTAAAAATAGGAATTAAAAAAGAAAGGCAAGTTATTTTAAACTTATACAAAGGACAGAAAGCTGCATTAAGAATAGAAGGAGCAACAGGAGAGGTGTTTTATCATGAAAGAATGTAAGTCGATATAGTTCTGTTCCTATCGGTTTGGTATGACTCGACGAACATACACATAGTATCGAACTGAACTTTAGATAATGTCCCGAGAACATGAATGCATAAAAACCAGATAAGTAATCGAGTATAACTATCAGACTGGCAAGATCGAGAAACAAAAACGAATTTACAACGTGAATATAAAACATCTCCCCTTTTTAGCGAAAAGGGCATAAGTTCACCGCCAGAAAAATCGACACTAGAATTAGAGAAATCATCATCAGAATTTTCGGAAACTCGATTGACGTTCTTAGTCCTTTGGCACTGTTGAGCATAGTAATCTTTTTGAGAGCACTTATAACAGGATGGAGAGGTAGTAAACATGCTTAGATTCCAGATGATATTGCCTTATTATCTGAAAGAAGTATTGATTTGGAGAATATTTTAAATGGAATGGAAGAGATTTTGAGTGTAGAATATCGTATGAAAATAAATAAAAATGAAACTGCAGTAATGGTATATAATCGGTGTGAACATGTTAGCTTAAATATAAAAAAAATTGGTGTGAATTTTGCTATTCAGTGAGTAAAATAACAAAAAAAGATGGAAGGAGTAAAAGGGATATTACGTAGTAGTAGAATAGCACATGTCAAATTAGCATTTCATCAAAAAGGTAATCTTTTAAAATTAAAAATAAATCTGAAAATCACAGAATTATTTTTGAGAACTTATGTTTGGAGTGTAGCCTTGTATGGATGTGACCCTTGGACTATAGGAAAACCAGAGAAGCGAAAGAAGAAGCTTTTGAGATGTAATGCTACACAGTGGCGTAGCCAAGGAGGGGGGATTAGAGGGATGAATCCCCCCCCCCTTGAGATGAGAATTTTTTAATATGCTGGTAGTATCACAGTAAATGCGCAAAATGAAATTTAAATCCAGATACATAATTGAAGTTGAAAAGCACAACATACTGATACGTCAATGTAAAAACAGATAGTTCATGTTAGGTGTACCCCCGCCCCCGCCCAAAATTTTGATCCCCCTCCTGGGAAAATCCTTGCTACACCACTGGCTGCTACAGGCGGATACTTAGTATCAAATGGACAGATAATATCAGAAACGAGGAAGTACCTAACAGAGTAGGAGGCAAAATGGATATTTGGAATTATTGTCTGAAGAGGAGGAGAGATAAATTAATAGAGCATAACTTGAGGCACCCAGGAATATCACTGCTGCTAGAAAAAAGGATGAAAGGAAAGAATTGGACGGCCGGCAAATATTCCAGTATGTTCAACAAATTATCGAGGGGGTCAAATGTCACGAGTTATTTGGAAATGAAGGCACTCGCACAGGACAGGGAAAAATGGAGAGCTGCATCAAACCGATCGTAAGACTGAGAACCTCATCATCATCAAAACAAAGAAAGTGATCAAGAGCAAAAACTTCCTAATAAACGGGATGCAATTCATGAATATGTGAGTTTTGTAGATGGGACACAATTCATAGAACTTCTTACTCTCCATGCAATTAACGATTTACCTATACGTCAACATCTTATCTACTTTCGTACCCTAAAAAAAAAAAAATTCTACGGAAATTTCTATTAACAAAACGGCTGCAAAATGCAGTCGCGCAGCAAAGATCAAGATCAATGAGCACATGGCTGGAAGCAGAAAATGATTTCTATAGGTGACCAGTAATGCAGGGAGAATCGATCATAGCCAAATTCTCCAAGTACGCTAGTAGAGGACGGTTCCTTTCAATATGGAAAGAGCAATGATAGGGTCTTCATGAACTTGTAGTTGTTGTTTTTCTTTAAGCTTCATGACACATAAAGCATTCATCGTTGGTAAATGACTTGGCTGTGAATCACCATACTCCATTAAATCATTAGCCTCATTTTTATGTGAATCGGATGCTGACCATTTTAGTCCATTCATCTCATTGATGAACTCCGATTTCTTCAGACCCAAAATTCGACTAGCGCCAAACTGCATTAAAACAGCAGAAAAGGTTGTAAGTCGAGACTTCTGTACACTGTGAAACAGTTCAAAGTGGTATTATTACAATTTGGGATAAAACTGAAAGGGATCGAAATTAATATTTGCTTAATATACTGTTCAGGTCAATGGATGAGCAACTTCAATTTCATAAAAATTATGTGAGGCGTAATGCAGCCGGTAGTACCGTCATGAATTTTTAGCGATCAAACAAAAATTATGCTCAATTTTAAGATGACTGAGCACGCGATTTGATTTTGGTCAAAGTCAACACATCTTAAATTTCCTCGTTCATTCAAATAAAATTTTTTTGCGAAGATCGCAGCTGCGCGATAACCACATTAATTAATAAATTCGTGCCCAAACATGAATTACGTAAATAGGTAGGTCTGGATACGTACAAAACAAACTTCGGAAGAATAACAGAACTAATTAGCATGCCAAGATACAACTTTTCTATCGTATTCCCTGCTTACATATGTTTTGCCTACTCCTTTATTTTCAGGCGAGCGTGATACGTATCCTGCTATAAGACAAAGGCCCCTCTCTCGACGGGGAGACAGGCTAGGAGATTATGGGTGGCAGCACAAACGGGGCACCAACGATTGCGTCCACTTTTCTCTTTTCAATCCTTTGTCTAACCCCTTTTTCAAAAACCATTTTGTCGGCATCTCCAAAAATAAACCTCAGCATCTTGGGAAAGTGGCAGTACAAACGACGAGGTTTTCAGTACAAACCAGCACAAACGATTGACACCATTTTCGATCCCCTAGGTGAAGTGGGGGTGCTCCCGTTTCTACGGCACCCCAATTTCCATGGAAATGTCAACCACTGAACTGAGAGCTAAATCATACGGACTGGCTTCGTGTCGGGATTCATGGAAATTTCTATTAACAAGGCTGCAGACTGCAGTCGTGCAGTAACAACACGGCTGCAGATTGTAGGTAAACATCAACCACTGAATTCGTGATGTAGGAGCGTGTCGGTGGAGGGTTACGAGGGGAGCGTTGCAGATTTCGCTCAAGTATACCTAGTAGTAAAAGCAACCTCATCGGGCTTGTCAAAAACTGAAACTACATAAAATAAGCAAGGCATGCTGCTCGAGAGTCGAAACACAAATGGAAGAAGTTGACTACCTTCTGAGTACCGCAAGAAGGTGAAAGAAAAAAGAGGAGACCATCGATTAGGTGGGTTGACGAGGTAATCAGGGTGGCTGGTCCAAACTAGACATGTAAAGCCCGGTGCAGGCGTAGGTAGGCCGACCTATGAAGAAGAAACCATCCACTCGCGGCAGTTCGGATTCCGAAAGCACAGGAGTACGGAACATGCTGTCCGGACTGCGATGGGACTCATCCTGAGATCACGGGCGCAGAACAACTTCACGGCCGCTGTGTCCCTGGATATTAAGGGGGCATTCGATAACGCCCCCTGGCCGGGGATCTTGAAAGCGGTCGCTGCGTCCGGCGCGCCTGGGTACCTGTACCGTAGCGTGCGAAGCTATTTTGCCGCTATGGAGGTTCGGTACCAGGGTATTGCCCGACGTCTCGAACGGGGGTGTCCACAGGGATCGGTACTAGGACCGGCCCTGTGGAACCTACTGTATACAACACCGTCATCCGTCGACTACCGAGGGAAGCGGTGTGTTACGCAGATGACACACTCCTGGGGGTTGGCGGAGAGTCTGGGCCGGCAGTCAGCAGTAACATCCGGAACGCCATTTCAAGAGTCGAGGCGCTGCTGACTGAGACCGGCCTAGAGCTGAACACGACAAAGACGGAAGTGTTACTCTACCGAGACGTCCCAACCGCGGCGATGAACCTCCTAGGTGCAGGTACCCCAACGGAAGTTCTGTACAAAGGCGCAGTGATTCCCATGAGGAGGGAGCTGAAGTACCTTGGCGTGATGCTGGACGCTGAGGGAAATTGGCTGCCCCACTTGCGGTACATCCGCGAACAGTGCGAGAAAGTACTGCCTGTGCTGACGCAGCTATGCCAACGTACCTTCGGGTACAGCAACGAAGCCCGAAGGGTAATGGTCGCCGGCTGTATATACAGCAGATACATGTACTGCAGCTCGTTGTACTACCACCGAGTGCACGAGCTGCGGTACAGGGCAGAAGTAAACAAGATAAAAAGAAGAGCCGACATTATCTGCAGCCGGCTGTACCGTAGCGTCAGCGCAGAAGGGGCGGCCGTAATCAACGCGACGCCACCCCTGGACCTGCTGATTGCTGAAAGATCAGTAAGTTATCTGATCAGGAGTGGGTTCAGGGTTGACAAATGGTGCCACCTACCGCGCGTTGATCCCTCCTCGAGCGAGTGGAAAAGTCAGCTCCACCAGGCAACCATCGACGAGTGGAACCGTCGGTGGTGGGTCAATACGACGGTGGCGCAGTGGACACAGGCGCTGTTCCCAGATGTACGCGCCAGGGTTCAGTTAGAAGAAGGAGAAGCCAACAATGAGCTGAAGAAGATGGACTTCTTCCTGGCGCAGGCGGTTTCGGGTCACGGATGCTTTGCATCGTACCTGCACCGCCGGAACCGCCGGGACAGCGACCAGTGCTCCTGCGGTCTTGGCCCGGAGACACCTCGACACGTGTTTCGAGAGTGTCCACGGTGGGCTGACGGGAGGCCGGACGTGTGGACGAGGACGAGCCGTGAGCACCTGCGGTACATGCGGGGTGTTGTGAAAAGCCTATGGCGGCTTGAGAACCCCGCGTTTCCCGCAGATGACGAAGATGAGACCGGATGAGGTTGAAGAACCCGGAAGAGGGTGGGGGCAAACCCGAAGAAGCCAGAAGAGGTCGCCCCCCGCCGTCGCCGTTGCCGCTGAGGAGTAGAAGAAATAGGATGAGTTGCCGCCAATCACGGGCGGCGGGCTGCGTTCCCTAGTAGGTGAGTCCATGGTAAGTTGGGTGTCGAGAAGATGAATCCTCCACCTCCTCTACGAGGCAGGGCACGAACGGGGCGCAGCCCCCAACGAAGCAGCTGCAGCAATTTTGAAAGCAGACAATAGTTTTAGGTAGTAGTCAGTTAGTTTTAAGTTTATCTTAATGATAAGTTTTGTAAGGCCCGCCTCCCCCCTAAGGGGAGGTCCGGTTTGGCCGAAAAGGAGAAAGAAATCATAGACTTAAGATAGTGAATAAGTTGTTGTAAGGCCCGCCTCCCCCATAAGGGGAGGTCCGGATTGGCCGAAGGAAAATAAATAAATTGATTGTGAGGGGTCCCCTGTGGAACCTAGTGAAAGACCCGCGGGTGAAAACTAGGCGAAGCAGTGGACCCCAAAATGAACAAGAAATTTGCTAAAACGTTGACATGAAATGTAAATAACTTGTGTATTAATGAATTGTGTAATACAGTAGCCCCACCTCCATTGAGGAATGGGGTCCCCCTTTAAAAAAAAAAAAAAAAGAAAAAAAGTAGGCCGACCTGACGGAGGGTTACACCCAGAAAATGGGTGGATTGGGTGAGGAGCGGGGTGGAGTCACGCCTGGGAACCAATCGGCGTGACTTATGTGAATAATAACACTACTGAACAACTATTTTGCACAATGCATTTCAACAGGTGATTCTGAGGTACATTTTAACGCTGAACACGATACTGCGACCCATTTTTCTCTATCACGTCACAATTCGGAGTTCTGAACGACTGAAATTCGTTTCCATTTTGTTTTTGCATTGAAATAAGCGGTACCACTGACTGATATTATCAGTGTTATCAGACCACAATAACAGAAAACAAATATACGGAATACACACCACTACACACGACCGCAACACACAACAACACGAATCAGTATGACCACATTCAGTTCCTAAATCTCTTTTTGAACACATTTAGTTGAATTTTTTATAGTTTTTGATCAGAAAAACTAGACGTGATAGAGAAAAACGACCGACGGCACTGTATTCAGCGTTGAAAAATACTCAAAAATCACCTCCTTAAATGCGTTGTGCAAACAAAAAATTTCATTTTGTTCAGTAGTGTAATCAATCCACTAAGTGTAAGGCTTTAAATAAAAGATAAATAAAATAAAATAGTAACCTTCAAGAAAATTTCGCCTGTATTGGAGATGAGCTGTGAAGTAAGCTAACATACGGGACTCAATTCGGTAATACAAAGCGAAACTCAATTCCTTTTTTTCCGGATCCAATTCGGAAGATACCTGGGACTCAATTCCGACTATTCATATTCATGATCCCTCTCATTGGGGACCCAGTTCGGATACAGCGAAAATGACGAACCAACGTTATGATGTGGATTTCGACGCATAAAACGGCGAGCGTTTTCCACGAGCGATGACAAAAAGCCGAATTTAATTAAACCCGAGTCCCTCGGATTGCAAATTACCCTCGAATTCCCGGTGTGAAAATAGAAAGATTGCCACCTTTGAACTCCGCCGAGTCTGTGAAAGCGAGTCGCTGTATCTCGGCGCGATACTACAGAGTTCGGCGCCGTATAATAAAATAGAACGGCAACAGCAGTTCCCTTTCAGCGTCGGGGGCCAATTATGTCACCTTCTTGACTAATTAAGACTTCCGTTTTCTTTGCCGTCGGGGGTGGCGACAGCAGCCGGGCGGCTGTTGCTGGCGTTTCGAATTTCCTCGATTGACAAGCAGAGTCGCCCAGGCCAGACAGTTGGAAAGTCGCGAAGGTCGACGACCACGAGGCGAGTCGGCGACACCGGCGCTGTCGACTCGACTTCACGCGCGAAATATCGCTTGTAAAACGCGCCGCATTGTCTTTCTCTCTCTCATTTACGACTGAGGCGCGATTTTTTCTGCGCAAAGCCCGGTCATGAATATTAAAACCGCGCGCCGCTGGTTTTTCGACTAACGTGCGTATTTGTTATGTAAATACCCCGAATGTATACGCAGTTGGCGCGCGCGACTTCAAAGAAACTTTAAAATCTTACGATTCGCGAGCTAATTCTTTCGCCTCCCCCGCCCCGGCCCCGGCGGAGCGAACGCGGCCCGCGGTTTGAATATTTAGCGAATTAATACGCCGTGAGCGAAGGCGGCGAGGCGACGGCGACGCTATTTCCACCGCCGGCAATTAAACTGATACGCGGGATTGTTTTTTTTTTTTTGCCGCACTTGAGCACGTCGAACGGAAAATGGAATGGAATCTGAGAGGAGCCGGAGTGAGGGCTGCCGCTGTGCCGGTGATCTCCGGTAGCAGCCCGAACCCGAAATCGCTTAATGAAAAGGTACGACCCGGAGAGAGATACGTAAGTCGACGTCGAGGAGGGCTCGGCGACTTTGCACTTTGCCTTACGCACGCGTTAATGTACAAAGCTACGCTTGCGGTGTCCGAAATGCAACGACCACGTGCTGTTATTAACTGGCCGGCGTCGTAATGAATTTCGAATAAAAGCGTTTAAGGATTATAAAGGCGTACGAAAGGTCCCCGAGTTTATTGCCCGCCGAATGCGAAGAAGTGTATTTTAAAATAATTACCGCGGTCGGGGATATGAGCTAGGACCATTTTATCCCTGCGCACAGTTTCGCGAATGCAAATTAAACGCTATAGGTAACTCTTGTTTCTTGGTATCACTATGACGGCTTCTACTCCTAGTTTGCAGACAGACTTTTTTACTATACCTGAGAGGGTTGAGATTGTGACAGATGACTGAAGCTGAGCTCCAGAAGATGGGACTATGTATAGGTGTTTTGATGATATACAGGGTGTCCGAGTTTCGGTTGCTAAGCGGGGAGGAATGAATAGCACTTGAGTAGACAAAGCAAAAGTGTTATTATCACCTTTTGCCTAATCACAAAATTGTAGGCGCCGCATCTTTGTAAAAATCGAGAAATTCACCAATTTTGACCCATTATAAAAATCACGAGTAATAATGTTGCCCAGTCTACAATGATGCCATGTTACAGCACTCACTTAGAGTAACAAAACAAGTTATTACGATATCCGGCCTGCTCTGAAAATTTAAGCAGGTAAATGGCATCCAAAATTCAGAAATTTCAATTTTTTACAAAATTGTGCAAAAAGCCTACTTTTACTGAATCCCAACATGAATAACCAAAGGCCGGCGTACAGTTCTCATTATCAAAACTGGTAGCCCTGATTCAGATGAACAAAAAATTATACCACGATCTCCTTCCAGTTTTCAGAATTTAAAAAGTTATGTCGCGTTAAAGTTCATGAAGCTTCTGAAATGATCGAAAAATGAACCTTATGATTAAAGAAGAAAAAGAAAAAAAAGAAAAATAACAAACGCTTCTAATTTATTGTAACTTTCAATAGTCGTTATGCCTGAATGAATGACTGGCGTTACATGAAGACTCCATCTGTTGAACTAGTTGTCTAACCACCATCAAATAGGCACTGGAATACAAGAAGACCTCTCGCTGAAAGTAGATGAATGAAACTTGATTCATTTTATGACAAGCCATTGTTATGGTTTGTGCACTTTCGCTGCAAATTAACAACAGGCTTTAATTCTGTTCAGTTTTTTAGCAGCATTTGTCTTCTGTACACTAACTGATTTCCCCACATTATAAAAGAAATCTAAAAATTTGAGACGTTACCAGATTGAGAATAAATTTTTGAAGTAAATTATTTCAAAAAATTTATCAGCTCTTACTGAATGTACCAGTTATCCCTCCGATTAAAAGTGCGCTTTATTTTTATCTTCTGTTAGGATGTCTGCAAACTCGACGTTTTCTTGCAAAAATTTGAAACCTGGAAGCAAGAGACTTGGCTTTTCTTCTGAAATTCGCCACTGTATGCAGTGGTGTAGCGTCGAGGGGGGGGGGTTCATGCCCTCTCAATATTTTTACATAGTCCTCTAATATTGGCGATTTAAAAAAAAAAACCTACAATTTTCGACTTTTTCTCCCTTGAAAACCTTATTGTGCCCCCCCAACCCCTAGCTGCGCCATTGACTGTATGACATAATTTCTCGTGAATTTCCGTCGAACGTCGGTTACGCGGTGTAGAAATGAATTACACTTCGTAATTCACAAGCAACGCACGTCGAAATGTTGGCTCATTTTTGTAGCACTGATAGCAACTCCAGTTCTATTCCAGAGTGTGCAAAACTCAAGATTTACATTTCCCTTTCATTTCATTTTATTTTATTTTTGTTTCTGCTTACGAATTTAGGGAAACTTACTTTTGAGCGGAGCCTAGAAACCAAATAGCTTTCCCCCTAACAGTTTAATTTTTAGGGCGAGTTAAATTTTCTGTTTTTTTGAAATTTGAAAGTACTTCAACGCGACATAACTTTTTAAATTCTGAAAACTGGAAGGAGCTAGTGGTATGATTTTTTGTTCATCTGAATCAGGGCTACCAGTTTTGATAATGAGAACTGTACGCCGGCCTTTGGTTATTCATGTTGGGATTCAGTAAAAGTAGGCTTTTTGCACAATTTTGTAAAAAAATTGAAATTTCTGAATTTTGGATGCCATTACCTGCTTAAATTTTCAGAGCAGGCCGGATATCGTAATAACTTGTTTTGTTACTCTAAGTGAGTGCTGTAACATGGCATCATTGTAGACTGGGCAACATTATTACTCGTGATTTTTATAATGGGTCAAAATTGGTGAATTTTTCGATTTTTACAGAGATGTGGCGCCTTCAATTTTGTGATTAGGCAAAAGGTGATAATAACACTTTTGCTTTGTCTACTCAAGTGCTATTCATTCCTCCCCGCTTAGCAACCGAAACTTGGACACCCTGTATTTGTTTGAAGGCGGACTCTGGTTGCAAGCTTTAGAAGACAGGGGGCTATATTGTCTAAAAAGTCGATTTTAGCTCTCCTCATAGCCTCTCTGTATACTCCCTCGGCCACTTATGCGATGTCCGAAAGGGTAGTTTTCGGTGCCAGGGGGGTGGGGGTGCGGTATCATAGGGCCTCTTTGGCATGCGTGCATCGCCATACGTCCCACCATACCACCTCTCTGTATACTAAAAATCTATCCTTCTCCTCCACCTGCACCACTGCAGAAAAATATGCCAAATGGGTTGCCTAATCCAGAAAAGTGTAGGGGCAGACTAGCTACCTTCAAGGACATAATCTGTTCTGACATAAGACTTAGAAGATTGATGAGCCGGGTTAGTGTCAATTAAGTGTGTAATGACGACACACTTTTTGTCGTCCTAAATTTCGCATTTTGCAAATGAACTGTCCGAATACCTCCACAGGTAGAACGCGCGGCCTGCGAATCTGTATCGATTGCATCCCTCCCGGCCTCCGCTTCCTTCCGAAACCTGTTCAAAACATCTGAAGATGCGAAAATCGCATCGACCGTCTACCGATTGTCCCTTGGCCATTAGCCCCGGTATTCATACTGTCTTTTCAGTCTCTTTCTCCCGATATCGGCGAATTCGGTCGTCGAGCCGCAGCCACATTCTTAAGCGTTCCACTTTCCTATCCAATCCTCCAGATCCTGCGACCCGAAAATACGCAGTGCTTCCCAATATATTCTCCGTTTCCACCCTCATTAGACACACTCGTCCGACATTCGGTTGGCGACTCTCTCGCTAAAACAGTCGATTCGCGTCTCGCTTCGCAACGCTGGCTAAGTTCGTGCTTCTCCTCGCCGTTCCTGTGGATATCTCTTGCCACCTCGTCCAGCCTGAAAACCTATCATCTAGCCTAGAAACTTCTCTTCCCCAGCTTAACACTTTTACTCCGTAGAAACCTCTCGCTTCCTGCCAGCCTACTAATCGCCCCCCGGTCGTTGCGCCGCTGGGTCTTCTTTTAGCCTACTTCTAATTAAGGCCTACACTCTACTTAAATCTATGCGTACCTGTTCGGTATCCAGTAGGTTGCAAAGAGCTAAGTGGATCCGGCTTTACTTGCTACTGCATAAGTAGCAAGAACACCTGCTGTGCCTTCTTCTAACCCTCCGCCTAAAAACCCAGGCCTACACTCTGCTTACCTCTATGCGTATCTGTTCGGTATCCAGTAGGTTGCAAAGAGCTAAGTAGAATCCGGCTTTACTTGCTACTGCATAAGTAGCAAGTACACCCGTGGTGCTTTCTTTTAAGCCCTTCTCGACCTCCTTTCCCCCAGGATAGGCTGTTCCTCTTTCACACTCCCCTTTCCCCTTACCACGCACCTCTTAGTTAGAGCAACGAACAGTGAAACTAGTTAGACCGCACGGTCACCACGGACCTGTACCGCCGTCGGAACACCGCTAACCGCCACGCCACCGTACCGTCGCCGTCGACGCCATAGTTTTGTAATTTGGTGTCGGTTGCACACTTATTTTTAATACATAGTAATCATATTTTGCAATCTTTAATTTATTTGGTGCCGCACACTTGATCGCCCCTATTTTCGGCCGTTCCCGAACTCTACTTAAAAATGTCGACTCGCGACGAGGCACGGTCCTCGGCCAACTACAAAGCGTTCCGGTCCCTCCGGAACCGCCGGGTCCCGTTACACACCGGCCAAATTGCCTCCTCCGCGGACCAACCGGGCCGGATAGCTCAGGTTTCGCGACATACTATACCTGAGAGGGTGGAGATTGTGACAGATGACTGAAGCTCAGCTCCAGAAGATGGAACTATGTATAGGTGTTTTGATGATATATTTGTTTGAAGGCGGACTCTGGTTGCAAGCTTTAGAAGACAGGGGGCTATCTTGTCCAAAAAGTCGATTTTAGCTCTCCTCATAGCCTCTCTGTATACTCCTCCGGCCACGTATGCGATGCCCGAAAGAATAGTTTTCGGTGCCGCGGGGGTGGGGGTGCGGTATCATAGGGCCTCTTTGGCATGCGTGCATCGCCATACGTCCCACCACACCACCTCTCTGTAAACTAAAAATCTATCCTTCTCCTCCACCTGCACCACTGCAGAAAAATATGCCAATTGGGTTGCGGCATACAAACTAAGACGCTAAAGGAAATGAAGAACCAAATAGCTGGAGTTCTCAGTAGGCTATTTAATTGGAGCCTTGAGACAGGTGTTTTTCCAGACCATTTCAAATGCTAAAAAGTTTCCCCAGTGCACAAAACAGAGGATAAAGAAACCCCAAGCAACTACAGACCCATTTCACTAATATCCAACGTAGCAAAATTCTGGAAAAAATTGTCAAGAAAAGAGTTAGCAATTACCTAGAAAACCAAAATCTATTAACAGAAAATCAATTTGGCTTCAGAAAAAGAAAGAGCACAACTGATGCAACTGCAAAGCTAACAGACTGTATAACCCAAGATTTAGACCGAAAGAAAAAACGCGCTGCCATTTTCATGGACATATCTAAGGCATTTGATACAATCCAACATAATATATTTTATTCAAAACTTGACTATTATGGCATCTCAGACATAGTCAAAGTGTGGTTTAAATCATATCTTCAGAACAGAACCCAATTCGTAAAAATAGGAGAGACTACAAGTGATCAGAGAGAAATAACAGATGGCTGTGCACAAGACACGACACTATCCCCACTCATATTCTTAATTTATGTAAATGACTTGTATACTAAAATAAGTAATGATTGTACCCTGATCGCTTTTGCAGATGACACGATGATTATTGAAGATGAAAGCTGGGAAAAAGTTTACGAAAAAGCAGGTTGTGAGTTAGGAAAAATAAAAATATGGCTAAATAAAATTCTCTCTTCCTGAACCCCGAAAAAACTAAATTTATAGCTGTCAGCTCCCAAAGTAGATGCGAATTAAAAGCACACATAACAATACATAAGACCACATGCCAAAAAAATATTATCTGTAACTGTCCAAAAATTAGCAGGGTGGACGAAATCAGATATTTGGGAATAACCATTGATAAAAATTTAAGTTGGAAAAATCAAAATAATCTGGCGACGAAGTTAAGAAAGCTAATATATTTCATGCGGAGGATCAAAAATATAACAAACACCACAATAAAATACAACGTGTATTACGCACTGATACAATCGAGTCTTACTTATGGTATAATAGGTTGGGGAAGTGCGTATCAAACAACCTTACACAAAATAAAAATATTACAAAAGAAAATCATAAAAATCTTATTTTGCTTCGACCCGAAAACGCCGACAGCTGAAGTATTCGAAAAAAACGAATTTACTTAATTTGGATCAGCTATATATAAGAAATACACTACTGTATATGAAAACGACAGGAGGGATCTGCTTACCGGGAAATTCAGCAATCAAAAGATCAAAACCAGAAAAAATTTATACAATATAAGAGTTCCAAAAAAAATACAGTAGCGGGACAACACAACTATATATATCAAGGCACAAAATACTTCAACAGTCTTCCAGAAAATGTAAAAATAGAAATAATCCAGGCAACAAATCGAAACACACACATTATAAAAAGAAAACTGAATCTCCTACTACGGGACCAGAAAATTATATAGACTAGGTTGGTATACTTTAAGGTAAGGAGTAAGAAAAGGGTATGGCTTACGAAAGGGGGTGGGGGTTTCAACGTCTCGGAATACACACTTTCTTTAGATTCTAAATAGCAGTATGTACTTTAGTTTCTTATTTTCTTATCTCATTTTTTCTTTAGTTATATATTTCTTTTTTCTTTTTTCTTTTCATGTACATTAATTCATCATAGCTATTGTAACATAATATTATGCCGAACCCAAAACGAGCTTAGGCTAGGAGCTAATAAATCTAATCTAATACTTGGCTCATATCATAGTTACTATATCTAGCCAGTTGGTGGAAATTCATTCTATTTTACCAATTTAGAAATTTTACCAGTACAATTCAATCAGCATGTGTATCTAGTTAGTACATGAAACAATTCCCTTCTAGAGTGACTTGATGTGACCCTACAAACAATAAACAATAGGAACTGTATTCCTGAGATTGTCGTTCAGTAATCCAGAAAAGTGCAGGGACAGACTAGCTACCTTCAAGGACATACTCTGTTCTGACATAAGACTAAGAAGATTGATGAGCCGAGTTAGTGTCAATTAAGTGCGAGCGATTACACGCGGACTGGGCGAAAAGGGGGGGGGGTGTCAAGTAGGCAAGAAGATGATTGGGTGCCGTAACAAAATTAGGCGCCGAACGCAAAAGACGAAGTAATCGGTATATTAAACAGTGGGTTTAAGTGAGTTGGCTAAAGTGTGTTGGTTTAAGTGAGTTCGATAGGGAAACATTGGTATCTAGCTCTATATCGCAGTACCCATGAAGTATTGCTAATCAAACGAATTATTTGGTGCACAATTTCCCTCACTTGGGACCGGCTACACATTATTATAGGCAGGTATGTTTGAAAATGTGCGGTTTGCGAAACTGTATCATTTGTAAATGCAGGCGCGGATCCAAACGACCATTTTGGAGAGGAAAATGGCAGAAGGAAAAGCGCGCGGAAATTTTTTGCTGCCCCTCCTCCAACAAATCCCCCACCAATTTTCCCTCTTTTTGGGAGAGGGGATGTGGGGAGGGAAATTCCCCATAGATCCGCATCTGGAGAATGTATGCAGCACACGTTACACAGATCTTTCGCCACTAATGTACATTACTTGAGCAGAGAAAAAAAGGCTTTCATGACAAAAAAAAGAGTAACATATTGGTAAGATTTGGCCGACAGTGAGGAGATTCTGTATTTTGGCATGGCAATCAAAATGATGAATGCCATGCCGAAAAACAATAGCGAACAAAAAGTGTTCTGCCGTCGATTAGCAGATTCTTAAACAAAAAATTATATGGAGAGTTGATAAATGCATACTAACCCATTAATTAGATGGGATTATTTTTGGTTGATGAAGGTGTATCGCTGCATAAAGATGACCATGCCGAAAAACACATTTTTAAACTCTTAATTTTGGACAATAATATGCGAATGCACGAGTCTCGTCACAAAAAAAAAAAAAAAAAAAAAAAAAAAATGGGATTTGATATACGCACCGTATTGCCAGTGCTGGCTTTACCATAAGGCCAAAATGGGCAGTTGCCTAGGGCAGCAAAAATTTGAGAGCGGCCAATTTAGGGGGAATAAAAGAAAAGGGTCATGAGAAGGGACTCTGAACGCACAATCAAATAGGCGGCGTAGCGTAACTACCCACAGCGGCAATTAGGCTAAATCCGGCACTGTGCATTGCTCCGATAAGAATATAAAATTTGACCATAAATTGCGACAAAAAATATTGAAACTCCGGTTCTGTGATTGGTTGAAAAAAAGCCATGCCGATGGACAATTTTCAAAGCTAGCCACGCTGACTTCCACCTGTAAAGATGCAATTTCAATGTTACCTTGCGATTCCTTTATCCATTTAAAGTAGCACTACGTTGTCAGTTTTTTCTAATATACAGCTTGAAAATTTAGGGGGGAAAAAAATAATGAAAATTATTCGAGGGACAGCCATGCCAACGCACATCTGAGCATATTTAGTCTAATTTTGACCCATTAATGGATTAAATTTTCTTCTGAAAGCTTGAAAAAGTAGAACTGAGTATATGTTCAACGAAAA
Source organism: Acanthococcus lagerstroemiae (assembly GCA_031841125.1). NCBI lineage: Eukaryota > Metazoa > Arthropoda > Insecta > Hemiptera > Eriococcidae > Acanthococcus > Acanthococcus lagerstroemiae. The sequence goes on along the minus strand of CM063111.1, from coordinate 42,151,487 downwards.
AAACAACAAAAATGGCCGTATTATTAATAGCTTGGGGACTGAAATATCAACATTTTTGAAGAGTAATTCATTTGCTGGTTACCCATCGTTTTCTCTCTTTCTCTTCTGTTGCTCTCATTTTATTATCTTATAGATATATAATGTCTGGCTAGACAATGGCTCCATATTCGAATTTTGTTGATATTTCCGCAAAATCTAGTTCTTAATTCGATCCTACTAAACACACATCTTGACACACGGGGCCAGATTTAGGGGGGGGGGAGCAGGGGGCCCCGGGCCCGCACATTTTTCATTACATGCTTGTACCGACGCGCGCGCTACGTACGCTCACGTACAATATAAAATACCTAATAATAATGACGATGATGACGATATTAATAATAATAATAATAATAATGAAAATTCTGATCAATGTTGCTAAAAAAAAATTTTTGGGGGCCCACACAAAATTTGGGCCCCGGGCCCGTAAGTGCCTAAATCAGGCCCTGTCGACACCTACCTTCGATCTTTCTTTCTGAATGGTAGTAACAGGATACTGAAGCTACTCCAAACTCTGAAGTACCCAAATGACTTTCTTGTAGATAACTACTTAACAGCGGGTAGATACATGTTTTTTTGGAATGGGTAGGTAAACTTGAGCACCAAACTGGAAGTATGATTGGTAATAATGCGTGTACAAAAAAATTTGATTCAAATGTCAATGGCCTCCTTGAAATCGGGGTTAAAGTTAGGTACCTACATTTTGAACATTACAGACCACAGAAACCGGATAAAGCATGAAAATGATGTCCAATCGGATTTCAGAAACGCTCAATTCAGTTATAAAATTTTGTTGGTTCAAGTACCTACCCATTTTGAAGGCTTTACCGAGAGGGCAGGACCTAAAAATTATACATAGATAATACTTTTGTTATCGCTGGAAATTAAATTCTTCCATTTCGTACTAGTTTTCTAAAAAGATTCCACTTCGTCGACGAAATTTTCGAAAAAATGAGATCTCGCGGAGCTCTCTAGCTCTATTTGTCTCAGAGATATACCATTTTTTGAATTTGTAATTTTTTTATTTTTCACCTTTTTCCAGTGGTCCGCTGAAGGAAATGTTTGCGAGTATACGCTAAAAATGGAGGCTCAAGTTCCACCCCAAAAAAATTGTCTTTGAGCTCCTATCCTCAAAAGCAATATGGGTATCATTTTATCAGGTTTAGGAAGCCAAATTTACTAATCAAAATACTACTGTTTAAGAATTTGAAAAAATCGTAGACTAAGTATCGAAGTATGTTTTTTATTTGTCAGTAAATACTAGTAGTAAAAATTATCAACTTATTTGAATAAATTTAAAAAATAATAATTTTTAGCGGGCTCATCTTCATTTTCTTTCTTCGTGACTCCACCCCCTCTCTGGTCATCGGCACTTCGATGAGTCTTCAACCAAAGTTTTGCTTATGGCCCAGGATTGAAGTCCTCGACTGTTGGGTCATTCAATGACAGGAATAATGAATTTCAAGTGCGAGAGATAGTCTGGTCCGTAAATCAGTCATTATACAATTCATCGCACTGAATCCCTCTGCTGTTGAGCAGGTAAATGCGCGAATCAGTCTGATGAATTTTGATTTTGTGTCTTTCAATCTAAAGCCAACAATAGATTCAGACTCGCACAAATGAAATCTTCGCGCCATGTTTCTTACTTCCTTTTCGCCTTGGCTCGTATTTGTTGGTGCCTCATTTAATATTTCCTGAACGAGGCCAAGATCTGCTATTACAGTATCTTCAGTATCCACCAATCACTGCGACATTCTATCAACTAAGGACTGCAGAAATTGCTTTTGGTTTATACAGGGTGTTCCACGAAAGTCCCCCCCCTGTTTTTTCGCGAACCGATGGGCAGATCTTCCCGGGACGAAAATGATTTTCCAGTCGTAACATCTAGTTTCTCCTGAGCTTAAAAATTTTTCTCCCCCTTTCACGGGGGGCTGGAACCTACCACCAACTTCGTAATCTTAAATAGGAAGGTATGCCTTTATGCACCTCGTTGGAAAGGTCATTTACTCCAAAATACGAATCCGTAGAAAAAAATCAAAATTTATCAATTTTGGGGGGCAAGGGGCCTAGAGATGACCAAAATTCACCCAGAATCAAAGTGCGGTGACCTATCAAACGAACTATCGAAAATGGGGTTTTCCAGGTCGCTGATTTCGAATACTGCCTTATTTTTTCGATTTGACTAACCCAGGGGACAGAACATTCAAAAATTTGGGGCAGAAGGGGTTATTTTAAATGTTTTTTATTTTCGCTGATACAATGTCTTTATGCACCTTGTTGGAAAGGCCTCTTCCCCCCAAAATTGAATTCGCGGAAAAGATTCAAAATTCATCAATTTTAGGAGGCCAGGGGGCCTAAAATTGGGGGAAATCCACCCAGAATCAAAGTGTGATGACCTATCGAACGAAATATCAAAAAAGGGGGTTTTCAGGTCGTGGATATCGAATATTGCGTTATTTTTCCAATTTGACCCATTCAGGGGCAGAAAATTCAAAAATTTGGGGGAGCAGGGATTCATTTTTTTACGTTTTTTATGTTCACTGACACCATGACTTCATGCACCTTGTTGAAAAAATCTCTTCCCCCAAAATTAGAATCCGTGAAAAAAATTCTGATTTGATCAATTTTAGGGGGCCAGTGGGCCTACAATTGGAGAAAATCCACCGAGAATATTGTAGTGTGATGACCTAGGATTTTTTGTTCAGAAAGTGATTCGTTCGCTTTTTTTGTTTGCAAACTGTTGGAGAAAATCTGCAATTATTTTTCTTTCCGTTTCTGATGAACTTCCTTCGAAAATTATCCGGGATTTTTCCTGTATTTTTCTACCTTTGGACATTATTGCAATTTTTTCCCAAGAATTTCTCATGAAATTCCTTAAAGATTATCGAAGATTATTCTTGCAGATTTTCGATGAATTTCTTCGGAAAACATTTTTCCTGGAGGTTAGTTGTATCAAAAATTACCGGAATTTGCTTCCGAAAATTTCCAGTGAAATTTCTTGAAAATTCTCGGAGATTTTCACCAAAAATCTTCGATGAATTTCTTCGGAGAACATTTTTTCTGAACATTGTTGATACTTCAAAAATCGTCGGAGTTTTTCTCTTAATGAAATTCTACAAAAATTATCAGAATATTTTCCCTAAGAATTTTAAAGAAATTCTCTGGGAAACATTGGAAATTTTTTCCAGAAATGTCCGATAAGATTCTTCAGTTCAGCATTAAGCTTGTTAATAATAAAAAAAATTGAAAAAACCCAAGGATTTTTTTCTCAAAAATTTTGGATGTAGTTCCATCAAAAGCATCGGAAAATTTTCCCAAAGAAATTCGATGAAATTTTTCTAAAATCCTCGAACATTTTTCCTGAAGATTTTTGATGAAAATCTTCAAAAACGATCGGAGCCTTTCCCCAAATGTTTCCTAATGAAATTCTTCAGAAATTATCGAATGATTTTCCTAAAGATTAGAATTATTGCAATTTCTCCCCAAAAATTTCTGACAAAATTCCTCAAGAAATTTTTGATGGAATTCCTCGGAGATCATGCAACATTTTCCCCGAAAATCATTGACAAAATTCTCCAAAACCATTGTAGTTTTCCATCAACTTATTTCCTACGAGATTTTTCCTCCAAAATTTTTAATGAAAATCATTGGAAAGTTTTCCCAAAGATCTTCGATGAAATTCCCAAATTTCCAAAAGTAAGGTTATAAAAACTGGAGTGACATTTGTGGTATCGATTTTTGACCATTCTAACGTAAGTTTTTCTTTGAATTTTCTCAGAACAATTAGAAATTCCTAGGTCATCACACTTTGATTCTGGATGGATTTCCCCCAATTATAGGCCCCTTGGCCCCCTAAAATTGATAAATTTTGAATTTTTTCCGCCGATTCAATTTTGGAGCGGAGAGATCTTTGCAACAAGGTGCATAAGAACATACCTTCCCATTTAAGATTCCAAAGTTAGTGGTACGTTCCAGCCCCCCCAAATATGGGGGAGAAAATTTCTTGTGCCCGCAGGAAACTAGACCACGGTACACGAAGATCGCATTTTGTTTGGGAGCAATCCGACAATTATTCGAGAAAAAAACAGGGGGGGAGGGTCATTCTCAAAACTCACCCTGCACCTCTTTTAGGTTTTTGATTTTGGATAGGTTTTGGCTGGCGTTACACCCCGTTCCCCGAAGTTGATGAATTTGCAATTTTTCTTCACGAATTCATTATTTTGGAGGAACTGTCTGATCCAGCGATGTGCATGATGCCACTTTGATAACTTGAGCTAAGAAACTCAAAAATTTGTCAGTTAGAACCACTTTTGGGTCTAAAATTTTGTAAGGCTCTGAAACGTGTTGAATCAGGGGAAAAATGTGATATCCGGAATCAGCGACCTCGAAAATCGCCTTTTCGATAGTCTTTTTGCTAGGTCATAATACTTCAATTTTGGACGGATTTTGGTCATCTCTGGACCCCTTACCCCGAAAATTGATAAATTTTGAAATTTTTTTCACGAATTCATACTCTGGAGGAAGTTTTTTATTCAACGATGTGCATAAAGCGACTTTAATAATCTGCATTCAGAAAGTCAAAAATTTGTGAATAATGGAACCAATTTTAGGTTGAAAATTCGGATTTTAAAACTAAAACGGGTTAAATCGGGAAAATAAGGCAATTATTCGAAATCAGCGACCTAGAAAACCCTCTTTTTGATAGTTCGTTTGATAGGTCATCACACTTTGATTCCGGGCGGATTTTGGTCATCTGTAGGCCCCCTCGCCCCCCAAAATTGACAAATTTCAAAAAAATTTCACGGATTCTACTTTTGGGAGAAAGAGGCCTTTCCAACAAGGTGCATAAAGACATTGTATCAGCGAAAATGAGAAACATTAAAATAACCCCTTCTGCCCCAAATTTTTGAATGTTCTGCCCCCTGAGTTAGTCAAATCGAAAAAATAAGGCAATTTTCGAAATCAGCGACCTGGAAAACCACATGTTCGGTAGTTCGTTTGATAGGTCACCACACTTTGATTCTGGGTGGATTTTAGTCATCTCTAGGTCCCTTACCCCCCCAAAATTGATAAATTTTAATTTTTTCCCACAGATTCGTATTTTGGAGTAAATGGCCTTTCCAACAAGGTGCATAAAGGCATACCTTCCTATTTAAGATTCCGAAGTTGGTGGTAGGTTCCAGCCCCCCGTGAAAGGGGGAGAAAATTTTTTAAGCTCAAGAGAAACTAGACCTTACGACTGGGAAATCATTTTCGTCCCGGGAAGATCTGCCCATCGGTTCGTGAAAAAACAGGGGGGGGGACTTTCGTGGAACACCCTGTATTCTGTTTTCCAGAGTTTTTCAGTAAAATTTTGCGAAATTTGTCATTATTTTCAATGACATCAAAAACTTTTCAACAGTTTTTTCTCCATTTCTTTCCTTGAATGATATCAAAATTCATACGGTTCTTTGAATTTCTTGATTAGCTTTAAAAATAGTAGTTCTACCATGTAGTTTAAGAAGTCGGCGCCCGAAAATTCCAGTATCTAGTCGGCAAATTTAGGGAAGTAAGTATCTTTATTTCTTGGGTTTCAACAGGAAGTTTTTGTATTTTGGTCGACATTTTTGTTGCATACACCTGCCTTTTCCAAAAAAAAAGTTGATAACCACAGTCCCGACCACATCTGAACGGGCAGCCCTGGGGAAACTGTTGAATATTGGAAAAGTTTATATTAATCCTTAGAACACAAAATCGTGATAGATATGCAGTATAAATGGAGTAATCCTTAGAACACGAAATTGTGATAGACTGGGCAGTCCCATGTTTTATTGAGAAATCTAGAACCGTCTGGAAGTTTAAGAGTAAGAAACTTATTTGTAATGTTCGATAAGACATTTCTAGAAATTTGAAATTTTAGTATAAATAGCGGAGCGAGTTCGGAATATGCGGTTCATAAGTTATTCACGAAGTGTTGTGTCCAAACGAAGAATACAAGTGTATATAGCGGTAGCAGTGTTTTTTTAAAAGTAACATTTTTCAAATTTGAAGTAGGTAAACGGATCTACACCGATCAACTGTACAAGAGCCACGGGACTGGCACGCAGCGTGTCCAAAACGGCACCGCATCCTGCTGAAATTCAATTTTTTCGAATCCCTGAACTGATACTCGTATTTCCCGGTGTGTAATGGAATTTGATGAAGCCAACACGTATGGAGTCTAGAATCTGTGTCAAGATTAATAACATTCCGAACAAAATAATAACGTCGAAATTTTTCGTTCTCGAAAATTATTTTTCCGCCGGAGATTTTTCTCGTTTATAAACCTTAATGTTATTACTAAGTACGAAGCACGGGGAACAAAACGGCTTATCTTTCATTTCACGGATTTTCATTCTTCGCCCGAGAGCAGTTCTTGTAGACAGCGGCTCGGCGTTTGCGTGGGTGGTGGAGGGGGCGGTAGTGGCGGTGACGGTCGGATATATACAGTTTCAAAGTGACGACTTTTCTCGTTGCGCAAGCAAAATTTTTCCATTTACTTATGTAAAATTCTTTTTTTCTATTCCAGTTCGCTCTTTATAGTATTGATATTAATACGCGAGTGTATCGGCGCTCACGTTCACGTACTTCCGGGCTTTAGGATCAGTCTCGATTTGCGTACTGAATGGAAAGCGACAGCGCTGTAGTTTTCCGGGGTTTTCATCTTCGAATGGACGTATATACGTTTGGAAAGACGCGGACGAGTGAAAAAAAAGTACCATTTCATCTTTGTTCGGATTACCTTAAACACTGTAATTGTCAGGAGCCTGATCTCTAACACTGCGTTTCCATCCGTGCTGAAACATTCTGTTTCCGACGTAAGAAAATTAGGAACTCGGTTCTGCCTAGTAATTTCAGAGGTGTGTGGGAATACAATGTGCAGAAAAGGAAAGATACATTTATTGGGTAACTTCAAAAAGTGAATGAGAGGAGAGTTACTCTGTAGAGAGGAGTAAAGCAATTTTTAGGGTCAGCTACGAGTAGCCGAGCCTTTGCAATCGCTATTTTTCTCTTCTTTGAACTTTTTTCTTCAGTATGATCTGAGTAACAGTTCATTTCAGTGGCACCTTATTTTCAAGAAAACAATTACCCAGTTGAAAATAATAAAACTACGTAATTATAAACAACAATCCCGATTTTATTAGTCATTCGTCATTGGCTTAGGCTTTTCTGATGGCTTTTAAACTGTTGGTTGACTTGGCTCATGGCTTGAAGCTAAAATTTTTCGGCTTGAAATATGGCTTAATGCTGTTTTTGCATACGAGTTGACTTCAGTCACCAGTTATAAAGCTTGCAATTTTCCACACCATTTTGATAACCGATGAGACCAATTCAAAACAGTAAGTTCCTTATACATGGGTACTAGAAAATTTTTTCTCAGTCCATTTTGAAATTATTTTTTCTTTGATTTTTGGTATCATATGAATTGATAAGTGTGGGCTACAAAAAACCTGTCCCTCCGGTCACTGACGCGATACTCGAAAGGGTAGTTCCTGTGGCCGGAGCCACTTTGGCATGCGTGCATCGCCATACATCCCACCACACCATGACTGACTTATGGGCAAAAAGCTAGACTTTTGGCTTAATAAATAATGACTAAAATTGTGACCTATAGCCTCTGTGGCTTCAGCTTAACAACCATGTTGGTAACGCCTTCAACATGTTAAACATGCAACACAAAACGCAATAATACACATTGTCAAAATTTCTCATTCTCTGGGTGGAAGTGGAAAAACGCGACAACAACTCTAGACTGAAGACAGCTAGAGCAAAACGATTTGAAATTTTGGTGAGAGGAAATCATTTCTGATAAGACTATCATTCTGTTCGAGAACCGTTGAGAGTAAATCAAAACGGAGGAAATTTTACTTCGTGCAAGAGAAGCTCTAACTTCTCATCACGTTCATTTTATCAGAAATAATTTCCTCCCACCAAAATTTTAAACTGTTTTTCTCTAGCGGTTTCCAGTCCAAAGTTACTCACGTTCTTCCGCTCCCCCCTTCCCCCCATCCAAATAAAAAGACATTTCAAAAATATAAATAGCTGTTTAGTACTGCATATTTAACTTGTTGAAGGCGTTACATTTTTCAAAAATTTGCACACCGGTAGACGAAAATGAAAACTTTAATGTGGTAATGCGCCTTCAACACGTTGAATAAAATGCGGCAATATACATTTTCAAAATTTCTCATTTTCCGGGTGGAAGTGGAGAAACGCGAATAACATTCGACTGGACACAATAAGAGCAAAACGATTTGAAATTTTGGGGAGAGGAGATCATTTCTGACAAGACTATCAGTTAACCTAAAACAGCTCTTCCTCCTCAAGAACCATTACAGGTAGAGAGACATTGTGAAAAGTTCGCTTCTTGCGAGAGAAATTCTAAGTTTTTACTACTACTTACATTTTGACAGAAATGATTTCACACCAAAATTTCAAATTGTTCATCTCTAGCTGTCTCCAGTCCAAAGTTATTCGCGTTTTTCCACTTTCCCCCAGAAAATGAGAAATTTCGAAAATGTATATTATCACAGCGTCTTTACAGCGCTGTGTCAGTGTTCACGAGAACGAGGCGTTAAAACGTCATTTACCTTCGTGAAAACAGTGCTGCTACATTGTACTTACCGGACCTGTATACAATAAAATATGTAACAGACCCACACTATGCCGACCAGCTCAAAAGAAGCACATGGAAATGAAAATTCGTAGGTTTTAGGAAATTGTCAGTATTCCTCAAGATGTATAATCCGTTTTCCCCTAGAATTTATTAATAAATTCGCTCATACCTATGATACATAATAAACATTATTCGTCTATATTGTTGCGGTGGGACGTATGGCGATGCACGCATGCCAAAGTAGCCCCTGAGACACCGCAGCCCCAGCACCGGAAACTACCCTTTCGGGCATCGCATCAGTGCCGAGGGGAATGCTTCCTCATTTCTCCTGGCTGGAACGGTGCGCGCGTCCTGCCAGGGCCACCATGGGGTTCCTACTGACCGAAGTCCGCACTCTCAGAGCGCTCGCCCGAAATTCAGGTCTTCCTATTCGTCTATATTACAATTTATGCCGTGTTCAACGGCATCATGCATTTGAAATAAAAAATTCGACGACATATTCATACAGAATAGGTTTATTTCCTAGAATATTAAACAGTGAGGTAAAAATAACAAATTAATGTTCTTTTTAACACTAATAATAATAATAAACTTATAAAACATAAACAAAGGGCGAAAGAAAAACATTGAACTATTTCTCTTAAATATTACACCTTTCGGCAGAACTTTTTGTACCTCATCACCAGTAAAGGATGCGCGGTATCCCCTGTCCGTACCGAGGGGCAACAACTTCACCAGCAAAGAGGTCTTTATACGTATACATTATCTTTATTTTGTAGAACATGAAAATATTAAACTGATAACAAATAGAGACACACAAAGGACTTGTCTAGTGATGCATACCTTTTGTCTTACTGATAAAACATCAAGACAACTTGACATTCTCTTTTCTTACTGATGAGACATAACAACATGGAGACTAGACACGAGACTTAAGACATACTCGATATAAGTATTATTAATAGCTATCTCGTCCTTCTCTGATAAGTTATAGAGACATAGAGACAAACATTAGACATTCTTCTTTTCTTCTACTGATAAGGTATAAAGACAGACATAGTACCTGAGACATTGATCTCTCAACGATATTATAATTGATCTCTACATGGAAACAGACATACGACTTAAGATGCTCCCGACACGCCAACAGGTTGTCTACTCACAGTGTTGCCAGAATGGCATTTCCGCTGCTAGATCTCGTAGAATTTTTGTATTTTCTAGCAGCGAAAATTTCATTTTAGCGTCGCAGTTCTCGTTGGAAAACTCATTTTGATCGGACTTCAGCAGAATTTTCTAGAAATCTAGTAAAACTTCGGACATCTGAGAGCAGAATTTAATATTCACTTTTGGCAACACTGAAATACAGTAAATGCAGACCAAATATCTGGAAATCTGTAACTGTAGTTGTTTGTTTTTCTATAGAGAATTCCAGGTTGACGTCACAAAACAACCTCCGGTCCCTTATCTGTTTGTTACCATGGAGACTGAGACTGTGGTTCCCTATTTATAATTTTTAAATCAAAAAATTTACCTATTATCTTTCAGTAGTTTTCAAAACGGGTTTATCTGGTAATGAAATCCCCAGAGGCGTGATCAGGGGAGAAAGAGGATGTTTCGGACGGGACCAGGTTTTAGACAATCGATTTATCAACTAATTACACTGACTCAAAATCGATAATTCTGGGATGGTATATATTGGCAACACTGATAACCAAGTATTCCGCCATACAAATTTACCGAGATCACCCTGATCTAGGGGAAGAAAAAAAAAGTTTTTCCGAAGATAAATAATTAGCTTTGAGGTTCATAAAATTAGGAATATCGTTTGACTGTGAAATTGTACAAGTCTCTAAATTGGTCACCAGACAGAGTAACTATTCCAGAATATATTGCAAGCGTGTTCGTAGTGGAATAAGCCTTCATTTATTTTCGATAATTTTAAACAAAAGAATAATGGCGATGAGGATGTTTTGGGCAGTGAAACAAGAGGATGTTTTGGGCACGTTACTTAGCAATTGGAATGTTGTAGTTTGAATTATTTAATTGTATTTCAATGTGAAAATGCCTCGTTATTACGTTCGTAAACGACAATTAGACGTGTGTATTAATGAAGATGCTAACTCTCTTTTCACCTCATAATCATCATTTCATGTATGAAGATACTGACTGCCATGAAAAGTACTTACTTAAAATAATTTTTTACGTATTTTTTGCTTTGTTTTTTCAGAATATCGCCTATTTTAAGTGTGTCCAAAACCTTCCCCAGTACTGTCCAAAACCTCCAAAAGTGGAGGTTTGAGACAAAAGATACAAGAAATTTAAAAATTATTTCTTCAAATCTACTCATACAAAAATTTATTTTTACACCGTATGAATGAAAAAATCACCTCTTTACGACCACGTAATGATTTTTCTCTTTAGACGCATAATTTAAGTGAAATATTGAAAAATCTGATAACAGTCCGTAACATCCTCCCTCTCGCCTACGTCGTCTTATCAGAGTTACTGAGCTACGCCATCGTTATCAGTTTTGTAATCGTAATTTTGCCCAGCAATTATGTGATTTTACAGAATTCAGAAATAAATATCTGGTTCAGCGGCAGCGTGGCCTGTAGTACCGAGCCGAGGACTGACACAAGTTTATCTTATTTTGGTTTACAATTAGGTTTGAAGACAGTGTTGCCAGATCTCTTTCATGAAAATGTTTCAGACTTGGTTGTGTCCTAAGGAATAAATACATCGGAGCTTACACTTCTTCACGTGCCATTTTTTTCAAAAACTCGCGAGATCTCACGGAATTTCGAGAGAGATGACAAACTGGTGCCCAGATTACGACTTCGAAATTTTAGCACCAAATTTTCATGCCTTCAGTTCGCGCACTGACCTCAAAATTTCGCCTATGCCACATATACGCATACGGTGCCATTCTCTGGATTTTCTAAGTTCATTACTGAATGAAATGTCTCGAAACCCATGCAGATCTTCAGATGGCAAGGTCTAGTCTCGACTCAGATAAACCACCAACTCGGGGATTCCAAAGATAAATATATCATACAAACGATTGAGACAGGGTTTTGATTTTGAATGTTCAATCAGTTTTTCGATTCATCCTTTGTTTCTTTTCTTTTCACGAGGGGCTAGAATGTACCAACGACTCGGCAATCTTAAACGAAAATATATCGAGCAAATTATTGAATTACGGGATTCTAATATTGCTCATTTCCCTTTCGATGTCTATAGAGCAGATTATTTTGAAAATTCGAAAATTCTACCACAAAATTCAGTTATCAAGCACAGAAACTCAGCCAGTGTCAAATCGAAAATCACCGATCCTAAAGTGACAGTCAGAAGATTATTGGATGTGAGTGCGTACAAATGTCAGAAATTCGAACTTTGCTTATTCAACAGAGAGAAAAATCCCCCGTAGTGAATAACTCATTCTGAGAGGGAAATGGGTATCAGCGGTGTTGATTTCGTTTCTGACAAGAAGCAACAGAAACGAGTAAAAGACAGTTGAAAGACCGTCACGGCTGAAAAGTCTTGGAAAGAAGACTGCAGTGATCTCAAATGTGCTGAGCGTGTTATAGCCCTTCCAGACCTACATCCAGTATCTTCAAGTTCAAGAAACTGAAAATCGTGAACATTCCAAAAAGGCTTCCCCCTCAACAAATAAAGGTTTTTACTAAAGCCCTGCACGTGCAAAACAAGACAGACGATTCAAGTAGCCACCCCCTCCCCCTCAAAAAGAAAGATCAGGCGAATCAATAACAGATTAAGTAATTTAGACAGCCCCTTGTGTACAAACACTACTTACATAATCCGTATTCCCCCTTCCCCCAAAAGGAAACAGCCGATTAAAAAAAAAGATGATACGAAGTGGTGTAGCGTCGGGGGACAGGGGGCTTGTACCCCAATGTTTTCACATAGTCCTCTAATATCGGCGATGTTTAAAAAATACCGCAATTTTCGAATTTTTCTCCCTTGAAAACCCTATTGTGCCCCCCCCCCTTTGGGAAACGCCTAGCTACGTCACTGCTTTAAATTGTAAAAAAATTAACGTTTCAAGAAGCCCTCACCACCATAAAACCTCCCAAAAGAAAAAAAAAGATAAGACGACCCGAAACGAGATCAGGCGAGTTTTCTGCAACCCCTTCTGTGTAAAAACTGATCGCACGATTTCGGTAATCCCCCTCCCCGCCAGAAAGAAGTTCGAAAAATCGAAAGAAAAAGATACGACTATTTTGCTGAGACTTCTTTAATTCAGATTTTTTGATTCTTATATTTTAGTGTTGTTTTTATTTTCCGTAATAAAGTTGCAAAAATGTTGAGGTAAAATGCCAGTTATTGGTCAGATTTTCAGAGGGTCCTCGCCCCACTGTAAATGTATTAAGGGAAACAGTTTTTTGGACATTCGGCAGTTCCGTCCTTCAACTAGAATATAATATGTGAAGATACAGTCGTTACAGTCCATATGGATTGTACACGAAGCTGTCTACGATTGTCTTTGCCTATAGAGGATCTCAGCCTATGGTTCGACCTTTTTATGCCGAACCAAAGGACAGCACATGAAAGTACACTTTTGGAAGCTCTCTTATAGGCATTATGCTTTTCCCAGAAATATTTCCTAGAATCCTTGTATTTCTCTGACTTTTCCCGAACTACGCACTCTGGTTTCGGTATTGGTTGGAGAAAAATGTTCGAAATATCTTTCAAGCCCCTATAAGAAGGTGAGATCTAGCGATAGTGGCTTGAGCTAAAAGCTCACTTTGCACCCACTTTACAGCTACTATTAGTACAGAATGGAGAAGGCGCTCAATCCCTTAGAACATTCTTCAAATCAGGTGCAACAGTTGCACCAACCCTTTTGATTTAGAAAGAAATGAAATCAAAGCTACGGGAAATAACTGGATAAAAATGCACTGCATTACTGTACTTAACAAAATATAAACTAAACCTATGCGAGACATCATCTACGAGAAGTGTCGCGTGAAAAATTCGTTAACAGTATTCCTATTGTCGTTCTTACACTTACTGCTTGCGAGTACATCGAAGGGAGAAACATCGAGAAGGGGAAAGAAAAAGTCCCTAAAATTTTGCACATTTGCACCAATTATTTTTGAACGGAAGATCATTTCCGAGAATTGAATATTCACACCTATGTCTGATGAAGCACGTTTCCTCATCACGTTTACCGCTTTTTTCCTCCCGTCTCTTCAAGCTAAAGGATTAAAAGGAACACTGTCAAGATCGCCGAAGGGTCGAATAAACGCGTTTATTCGAATCGTATAATAAATGAATTTCATAATTGAGTGGAAAGAAAGCAAGCAAGCGCAACCGGAAGAGTTCAAACGTAATGAAAACGTATCGAGAAATTAACCGCCCTCTGTCGGTTTTACGCCGCTGGAGGTTTTCACTTCCCATTTGCCATTCCAGCAGCCAGTTACACTCGTCGAGGAAAAAGAAGAGGAATTTATTATTTTTCTCTCATTTTCGTACCGCGGCAGCGGGGCAGCAAATTCTTGCTGTAACATTACGAACGATACGAAGCAAAAGAGACCATTTCCCGCACCTATAGGGTGGATCGGGACAACTTCTGGACAGTAGGTTATAGTGGGGAAAATTCGGACAGCACTTCTCGATGACTTACTTAGCAAACTCAGTTCGAGAATAGCAGAAAACGTCTGTTAATAGCCCGCAAATGATATCAGAAGTTTCCCATAAGAGAAGGAAGAAAAAAATGAATCAGTTTCACCAAGTAAGGTACTGGCGGCTAATTACGCCAAGGGAGTAATTCCACCACCTGTTTATTTTTCTCGAAAAATATCGTGTTTCTTCTCAAGATGGCACCACAAAAATGTTTTTGTATAAAATATACATCAGGGTTGCCACTATTTTTCAGGATTGATTTTCTCTGACTTTTCCCGGTTTTCCAGGCCAACTTTTCCAATTTTCCCTGACTTTTTTACAGGATTCCGAGAAGTCCAGAGGGAGGAGAGTCACAGAAATTTTTTACAATACAGATTTTTAAAAAACCGCTATCGAGAAGAAGAAGGTACAGATGTAATTTATGTAATATTTTTCAATATTATAGACTATTTCATTTGCGAATAGATTATCATTATTCTTATGTTATGATAAAAAAAAAAAAGTTTACTCTGATAAAATACAAACTCGTTTGTTATTTTCAGAAAATTTCCCTGACTTAAATGAAAGTTCCCTGACTTTTCCCGGTTTTCCAGAAAGTGGCAACCCTGTACATAGCTGTGTACTCCATTCGAGTTAAGAATGCCCGTCAATTAAATCCAGTAAGCGTTTCGGGATACCGAGGGGAAAAGAAATTACGTCGATTCACACTATGCAACGCAGTGCAGCAGATTAAAATAAAGTCTTTCAAATGAAATCGATTCCCAGTTCATTTTCTCAAAATTACTGATAACGATTGAAAATGAGTACGTACTTTTCTGGCAGAAGGAGCTCCGCACATCAATTTTTTATCGACAATTTTGTAGGGATACTTAACAGTATGAACGTCTCTTTGATTTACGGGCATTCTTCACTCGGATGGAGTATAGTTCATACCACTGTGGATCACCATGTTTTGGAATTGAGTTGTCAGCGACTAAATTTTCAATCATAAAATTTTCGCCATATTTTCTCGATTTCCAGAAAAAGAATGATTAATTCTGAAAAGCATGGCAAAGTAGTATGATACATGCTATAGCATTTAATTCGAAATTTTATGCACTTTTCGGATATCCTAGCGATATTTAGCTTCGACAAGCACAATCCTTGTAATTTTCAATTTTTGTGTAAGGTACCTTCGCGGGTAATTAACGCCACATATCATCAGATTGAAATTTTTGAAACTTTTTGCCGAAAAATTGCCAAAATGGAAAGATACGTCGAATGTATCACCGCTGCCGCAGGTATCGTCAAAGAAACCGGCGAAGAAAAAATCTGAGAAAATTTCTATTGGAAAATCGGTTAAACGGAAATCGTCACAGAAACTGGCCCAAATAAAATTTAAGAGAAGTTTTTTAGTTGAAAAATTCGTCACGCAAAAAAAAATAAATTAAAGGAATTGTCCGAAAAGCCAACGAAGAAGAAAGTTGAAAAGCCAACAAAACTTCGAAACGTGATAAAGCATCGAAAGAATCATGCTACTCTTTTCTCTGTCATGAAGGCGAAGTCTTGAATGGGCGCATTTTCCAGTGACGTCACGGAATGAGTTACTGCATGGTTACTGTTAGCAAAAATACCCATCTGGGTTCCTACGAACGTATCGACTCCCGTGAGAAAAACAAACGGAGCGAAGATCAATATGGTACTACCTGAGAATAAGAAATTTGTTAGAAACCAGGCGTTCGTTAGAAAATGCTCAAAACCTTCTGGATTAAAAATAGGTACCTTTGATTTCTAACAAATTTCTTATTCTCAGAGGTAGTAACATATTGATGTTGGCTCTGTGTTTTTCTTACGGGAGTCGATACCAGTGATGTTAGACAAAACGATTTTTTGTCATTTTGTCGGACGAGCATTTCACTTTTCAGGGTCGGCTAGACCCTATTGCGATCGCTTTTTTAGGGTCGGCTAGACCCTATTGCAATCTGTTGAGATATGTACTCAGTACACTATCTCTCGATGTAAACGCACTCTGTGCGATTCACTCCTCTCTCACATGCCTCCGCCCTAGGATGATGCCTAAATGATATAGTAATAATGCTGCTAAGAAAAGGAACACTGAGCATGGACTGGTGAGAGCTTCACTCCACTCGATGAACAGATCGCACGGCGGATGCATCTCTCGTCCTCCTTAGTGTATTAAGAGGGTTATGGGCCTTCTTCCTTTTTTTTTCTTTTTCTTTTTCGTAGTTATTGTTGTTGACTCTCGTTTGTCGTGTTCGTAAAACGTTTTCCTGGAAATTTGAACTGACCATGTCGGACGAAAGCGTGCCAAATAACGTGGCTCCTGCGGAATTCGAAAACGCCGAATTGGAGCAACATGTGGTCATGACGCAAACCCAGCTGGATCAGTGCATAAAGTCAGCCGTGACTCAAGCTCTTAAAGAGGCTACCCAGTTCAGTACTCTCTTCCAACTCTTGAAACCATCCACATCCGGCAACAGCAACACGGATCGTGATGTATACGCGCGTCTAAACGCACCTCTCCATGTGCTTCCTGGAGAGAAAGAGGAAAAGTTGACGGGTGCCAAAAATTACGCATCCTGGAAGCAGAGACTGGAGCTTATCCTTCGATCAAATAGATTCACATCCTACATCGAGACAGAATTTGGGTCTGAAACGGAGTTGAAAGAGGAACACCGTCAACAGCTGGATGCCAAAGCGCTCCACTGCCTTCGCTCCACGGTGTCCATTGATATAGCCACAGCGCTCCTACCATATCAGTCCACATTCCGAGCTTTCAAACACCTTGAAGTCTTTTACGGTGGAAAAAGAATTCCCGAACTGATGGCCTTGGAAGAACGGGCCAAAAATCTCCATTTTGCGGACCATTTCAATACGACAAGGTTTGTGGCGAACTTTGACAGAATCATAGATGAATTTAAGGATTTGGGAACCACTTTCGACAACGAATACATAGTGGCAAAATTCCTCTCGTGTATCGACAGCCGCCACACATTCGGGCATCCATATGCCATCTTCGTGAACACGTTTCAGGCGGATTCGTTTTCTTTCAACTTCTTTTTGACTTCGAATTTCTATTAACATTTTCCAACTTTTAACTTTTTAACTTCAGTGTTTTGATGAACAAGGATAATTGAGATTTGAGAACTTCCTTTTGATACTACCGCAAACCGGACAGGAAAAGACAAACTTACAATAATACAATTCAAAAGAGGAAAGACAATAGTATTCCATCCTACAGGGGAAAAAATCGCAAATTCCGCCAAAATCAAAAGTGAAATGAGAGCCAGGCCAAATAACTGATAACACAAATTATTAATTATTGGCTTCTGTTGACTTGTGAAGTTTTGGCTGATCACTTAATTAACAAAAAGTGTCCGGGAAAAAGACCCAATATGAGTATGACCTAGTTTAGGTACATTTCCTAGGATACCAGTTCATGTTCTTTCAGTCTTCCTTACTTCGTTACTTCTCGCTTCTTGTTCTTTTCCACCAACTTACTGCAACTTCATGAGATGACAAAATGTCATAAATTTTTTTGTCATTTTGTTATGTCATTGATTCAATTTTTTGTTATGTCATTTCCATTTTGTCATATGACAAAACTGATAAATGGTTTTGTCACTATAGCCCCGTTCACACTAGCGTTTAATTCGCAGCGAATGAGCGTGCAGCGAGTGTGTAAACGACAAAAAAGCTTTTAGCGCAGAGAGCGAATAAAGTTGAACAGGAGTAGTATTATTGAAATTTTGTCAGCGATGTTACGGATAACATAGCATGTACTTCAAACGGGATGTTATCCGTAACATCGCTAAAAAAATTTCAATAATAGTACTTCAGTTTTAACTTTGTTTGCTATTCACTTGCTACTCACTGCACGTTCATTGGCAGCGAATTAAACGTTAATGTGAACGGGGCTTAGGACAAAATTCCTCAAATTCAATTGTCATTTTGTTATTTCGTTTTGTTATGTCTAACAACATTGGTCGATACATTCTTTGGAACCAAGATGGGTATTTTTGCTAACCTTAACCATGCAGTAACTCACTCCGTGACGTCACGAGAAGCCTGATAATCGCGTTTGTGACGAAGAAAACGAGCCCATTGATGCGGTCTTTTTTAGTTTGTAATAAATTCATGTACGAAGAATGTACTGACCTCGAATCTGGCAACGAAAACCATCAAATGCCCTATGACTCTACAAATTAATACGTAACTTGATTAAATTAATCTTTTTTGGATTTTTGCAGCTTGATTTTTTTTAAATGTAAGTTGGTGAAAGTTTTCTTTCCATAATTACCCATTTTAGATGAATAATTCTTTCTTCTTCAAATTTTCGAATTTTTTGTAAATATCCTTCATCGATGGAACGTCTGGGCGGTTATTTTTGCTTTTTTCAGGTCAAAACACAAAAACAAATGTCATGCCAAGTGACCCTGCTTCACCTTATCACGTATAGAAAATTTTTGAGATACCCGAAGAAAGATCTGACAAAGGCATGTGACACTAGAATGTTTCACCTATCTGTTGGCATACTGAAAATGTCGAAAAAGTTAAATTCAATTTGAAAAAAAATCCAGAGATGGGCGTTATTCACTATTTAATGAACTTGCTCTTGCTATTGTTCTTTTCCATTTTTATTGAACTAGTGTTCTTGCTCTTGTTCACTTGGTCTTCCAACTGATCTAGTTCATCGTTTGTTCATTAAAAAGAACCTTTGCTCTTGGTCTTGCTCATTTAAAAATAGGGTTTTTGTACAAAGAAATTGCGAGCAATTTTTTAGGGTGGGGGGGGGAGGATAGCCTACAACTGAAAACTAGGCTGTTGCCCAAACAATTTTTTTTTAAATCCCTATTGAAATCCAATGAGATTGTTGATAAAATTCAAACATCAAATAAAAATTCAATAATGTTATAATTTGTAAAATTATAATTGAAACCAGTATGAAAGTTGAAACTAAAGTCTGAAAAGTGGAAATATATAAGAAAGAGCCAAAAAAGAAAATTACGAAAAAATAGATGAACAAATGAATGAACAAGTTGATTAGGTCCAAAAATGGTGAACTAGTTCTTGATCTTGTTCTTTTTTAGGGAGATGAACTAGTTCAGAACTAAGTTCACCAAATCGTGAACAAGAGCAACGCCCATCTCTGCCGGTACCTTACTTTTTCCTAATCAGAAAAATGAGAAAAAACGCTTAATTTCTTGGAGAATTTTCATGAAAATTTTTTATTTTTGACGGCAGAGGAGGGGGGAGATTATCAACAAATCCCAGGCAAAAAACTGTTATCTCGCTGATTGATTCTGTAACTGACTCATGGCTGATTCACGTTCAAAGAGTATGTACAATATTTCAAGTTAGTATTATTTGAAAGAAGATAAATAAGATGGCCCAAGCACAACGTCATTTATTTCCACATTAGAAGGAGTAGTCTTCTCAATAGAACATAATAAGTATCAGGCAAATATATGTTTTAAAGGTTTCTAGGTAATGCCTTAGATAACTATACAAATTGCACCTGAGAGGCTTCGTATTCCCATAAGTCAGAGTATATGTTTTCAACTGAATTTTTTGAGTGACTGATCGACCACATATTGAATAAGAAAAAGGTTTCGCTTTGTTATGAATAACGATACGTGTTTTCAAAGTATTATTTGATGAGTAAATGTTCGACCGCATATTGAGTAAAACAAAGGTTTTCCCTATTGTCAACCATGATATGGATTTCCTAGTAACTTTTTGAAAAGAACGATTGACCAAATACCGAGCAAACAAAAGTCTTCTCATTTTTATGAACTATGATATGTATTTTGAAATAACCTTCTGAAGAGAATGACCAATCGCATTTCGAGTAAAGCAAAGGTTTCTCATTATTATGATGCATGATATGTTTTAAAGTCACTTTTTTGAGTGAATGGATCAATCACTTGCAAAGCCAGCACAAGGCTTTTCACCATTATGAAACCTAATAATGTTACGGGTAAACGAATGACCGCAAAGTGGGCAAGAAAAAGGTTTCTTAAGTATAATATATTATGAACCGTGATATGTGTTTTCAAGTAATTTGTATGTGTGAATGATCGACTGCATGTTGAGTAAGAAAAGGTATATAACTAATTATGTATGATTCATGATATGTTTTTTCAAGTCATGTTTAAGAGTGAATGATTCACCGCATATTGCACACGAAAAACATTCCTTATCATCATTATGAACCATAATATGATTTTTCAAAGTACCTTTACGAGTGAATAATTGACCGCATATTGAGCAAGAGAAGTGCTGCTTCTCATCATTATGAACTTCAATAATATGTCTTTCCATGTTCTTTTTTTGAATGAATGACCAACCGCAAATTGAGCAAGAGAAAGGCTTTTCATTATTATGAATCATGATATGTGTTTTCAAGTTAGATTTCCAAGTAAATGATCGACCGCATATTGGGCAAGAAAAAAGTTTCTCATTATTATGAATCCTGGAATGTTTTTTCAAGTAGCTTTTATGAGTGAATGATCGACCGCATATTGAGCAAGGAAAAGGTTTCTCATTACTATGATACATGATATGTACTTTCAAGCTACTTTCTCGAGCGAACAATTGACCGCACATTGCGCAAGAGAAGGGCTTCTCACCATTATGAACTTCAATAATATGTCTTTTCAAGACACGTTTCCGACTGAATGGTCGATCACATATTGAACAAGAAAAAGGTTTCTCATTATTATGAGTCTTGGTATGTGATTTCAAGTTCTGTTTGTGAGTAAATGATCGACCGCATATTGAGCAAGGAAAAAGTTTCTCATTATTATGAACCAAGATATGCACATTCAAGGAACTTTTATAAGTGAATGAACGACCACACAGTGAGCAAGTGTAAGGTTTCTCACCATTATGAACCATAATATGGGTTTTCAAATCATAATTTCGAGTAAATGATTGACCGCATATTGAACAAGGAAAAGGTTTCTCATCATTATGAACCAAGATATGTCTTTTCAAGTATTTATTATGAGAGAATGATCGATCGCATATTGAACAAGAAAAAGGTTTTTCATTATTATGAACCAAGGTATGCATTTTCAATTCACCTTTTCGAGTAAATGATCGACCACACACTGAGCAAGAGAAAGGCTTCTCATCATTATGAATCCTGGTATGCACTTTCAAGGCACTTTTCTGAGTATATGATCGACCACATATAGAGCAAGAAAAAGGTTTCTCATCATTATGAACCATAGTATGCCTTTTCAAATGATCATTTCGAGAGAATGATCGACCGCATATTGAACAAGAAAAAGGTTTCTCCTGACTGTGAACCATGGTATGCATTCTCAAGTTATGTTTTAGAGCAAATGATCGACTGCATACTGAGCAAGAAAAGTGCTTCTCATCATTATGAATACTGGTATGTGATTTCAAATCACATTTTCGAGTAAATGATCGACTGCATATTGAACAAGAAAAAGGTTTCTCATCATTATGAACCATGGTATGTGATTTCAAGGCAGATTTTCCAGTGAATGATTGACCACATACTGAGCAAGAAAAAGGCCTTTCATTATTATAAAGCATGATATGCATTTTCAAGTCAAATTTTCGAATGAATGATTGACCGCATACTGAGCATTTAAAAGGCTTTTCACCATTATGAACCATAATGTGCATTTTCAAGGCACTTTTATGATTGAATGAATGACCACACAGTGAGCAAGAAAAAGGTTTCTCATTAGTATGAACCATGATATGTTCTTTCAATCGACTTTTTTGTATGAATGATCGATCGCATATTGAGCAAGAAAAAGGTTTCTCATCATTATGAATCATGGTATGTGTTTTCAAGTTATGTTTATGAGTGAATGATCGACTACATACTGAGCAAGAAAAAGGCTTCTCATCATTATGAACCAGCATATGCCTTTTCAAAGATTTTCTAGAAGCGAGTGATTGGCCACATAT
Organism: Acanthococcus lagerstroemiae; assembly: GCA_031841125.1. Lineage (NCBI taxonomy): Eukaryota > Metazoa > Arthropoda > Insecta > Hemiptera > Eriococcidae > Acanthococcus > Acanthococcus lagerstroemiae. The sequence goes on along the minus strand of CM063111.1, from coordinate 42,129,211 downwards.
TGAGCAAAAGAAAGGCTTCTCAACATTATGAATCATATGTGTTTTCAGATTACCGTCTGGAGTAAATGATCGACCGCATCCTTCGTTGTTTGCCACCTTGTTATGCTTTTTCAGATCTTTCAAGGACTGACTGCAAATTGTACTTGAGTCTTGCTCCTCACGGCAAATCATATTACTTCTGGTGTAGTCCAATTTACCGATGGATACTTTATTCCTGGCTCCACCATAATATTCACCAATCATTTTAGTTCCTCCTTTGTAATTAGTTTGACAAGGGTTTTCACTTGTCATGAAATTGCTGTCAGGAAAAACTGAGCTTTGGTGCCGATAGTCCTTTATGGAATCCTGCAAGAGTCATAATTATTCTGTGAAGCTTAATTCCATTTTAAAGTAAGTGTTGGTATAAATAACGATCTATATGATTGGAAAACTGTCAAGACGCCGACCATATCTTTTGTTCACAATTTGTTAAATAATTGCATACTAAGTGCAAGATGCATACCAAAAGAAAGACGAAGGAAATGCCCTACAAGTTTGATAGTTGGCTGGGAAAATCAATTTCTTTTGGTGGGAAATGTTATGGTTTTTTGAGACACTGTTGATTGTTTTTTAATGAAACCAAGTTTCATACCCAGAACCACTTTTCACAAACACAATGAAGGAAATAAGATGCTTCCCAGGTATTTTTTAATGCAACTCAGTTTCATAACCAGAACAACTTTACACGAACACAGTGAAAGAAATAAGATGCTTCCCAGGTATTTTTTAATGCAACCCAGTTTCATAACCAGAACAACTTTACACGAACACAGTGAAAGAAATAAGATGCTTCCCAGGTATAAAAGATTGGTATCCTCTCATTCGTTCGTGGCAGTTTTCTTTCGGAATGATCCTATGTACCGCTTCAAACTAAAGGTAATGTGGATACGTCAGGTAAGTAATAAAGCTTACTTCGCAAGCAACTTGCAAGTTACTCTCGATAAAAAGTTCAGTACGCGTAGGATCGGCGCGAACAAAAATACCGGGGGAGGGAAGAAGTGCAAAAGGTCAGATGCCGACCGGAATTTCTAAAAATCTTACTGACAAAAATGTTTCGTACTTCCCCAACTCTGCCAACTGGTTACTCAATTTTGCAAAAAATTTCACATCAAGCACGTTCTCGGAAAATGATTGTGGGTCACTCTTCTTCCTCCATCATAGCTCCGGGCATGAATACGCCACTTCGTGTATATCAGGTATAGTCAGAATCGTCCAGAGTTTGGGACCCCAATTTTATACTTTTTTACAACCATCATCGATACATTAATATTCAAGAAAATTTTCTTCCCAGAGCAGTCAAAGACGCCTGCCACCACAGTAAAGAACACAGGCCAATAACCCTTCCACTCCCTTTCCGCGGAAGGAGGTTTTTAAAAATAACATTCTTCGCCGTTATTATTTTTCTGCTTACTTCACCAACCGCTTTCTAGTTTCTGGATCAGTGATAAGTGGAAAACTATTATTTATAAATTTTGCGTTGTTCCAAGCTATATAATGGGAAAATGTACACTCGGTGGTGTTCGTGTGTACAATCCATCGGCTACACAGAAAATCCAGTTCACCATCAATAGTTGCTAGACTGAACAATCGAGATCAGAGAAATGATCTAATTAGGGCGTCTAAGAGAAAGAGAATAACATCAAAATCACTGGGCTTCACAGGAGACCAACCAATCTACTGTGACGAGCACTTAACAACCCAGACCTCGACAATACTACAGAGGGCGAAATAGCTGAAGAAAGAGGGGGAACTGGCTTTTGTGTGGACAAAAAATTGCACAGTATTCGTAGAAGAGAGGCCAGACGATCAACGTTCGTTCAAAATAAGCAGCATCGAGCAACTCGACTGGCAGCCGCAGATGGAAACAAATGAAGATGGAACGGAGATCTGTGAGGACCAGCCTGTATCCCTACCAACGACAATCGGTCAAATGGGGCGGGGGGGGGGGAAGGGCATGGTCAAAAAAAGAAAGAGAACGACAGAAGTCCCAGAACCAACAACCAATACAGAGGATTAAAAAAGAAGTCAAGGCCGAAACTAAGAATTCAAAGCAGCCTAAGATAGGGACAGAAACCGCCAACTAACTTTAGAGAACTTCGTAACTGGATCTTCTGTTAGTACACCAACCCGCCCAATCATGCCTTTGAAACTTAAAAAGTGGGAGTACCCACGGCCTGCGGACTCCAGCTCCTCGATAAGTAAGGTCAACGAGGAGGGGTATGACCACAAAATCTCACTCAATCCCTCCATCACTCAAAACCCTAAAAACCCAAGAAGTCTAATAATGAATCAAATGACTCGAGAACATTAAAAATAGAAAACTTTCGGCCAACCAAAAAAAAAAAAAAATACAAAGATAAAAATAACTTTGGCACACTGAACGTCAGGACCCTAAAAACCCGGAACAACTAGTAACCCTGGAAGAGGCTATGCTGGAATCGAAACTAGGTATTCTGGGAATCTCAGAAGCAAAAAGAAGCGGGGAAACAATTTAATCAAACAAAAAATGATTTTACATTTTTCCACAATGGTAACAACCTAGGAATAAGGGGGCACGGTTCCTAATATCTCCAAAATTAAAAAATAACATTACGGACCTACAAGGAATTCCTGACAGGATAGCAATGCTAAAAATAAGTATACATAACCACGATCTAATACTGACCCAAATTTATGCTCTTACTTCAACATCCACGGAAGAAGAAATAGATAAATTCTATGAACTCCTGGCTGAAAACTTTCAGAAAGTAACGCAAAATGTAAAAACAAAATTTATAGTCAGATCGGCAAAAGCAGCGAAGAAGAAAAATCTACAATGGGAAATTTTAATTTCGGCAACCATAATGAAAGGGGGAAAATCTCATACAATTTGCCAAGAAATTAATTTAAAAATAACAATAATGTTTTTTGTTTTTGTTAAAGAAAAAAAGGACATTGACCTGGACTAGTCCTAATCAAAAATATTATAAATTTTGATGTATCAAAAAGGTTTAAATTCGTCTCTGACCATAGATTTATCCATGTTACACTAAGATTAAACAAACATTTCGACTCAGTTGTAAGTGAGAGTTACAAAAGAAAAATAACTACAGTTTTAAATAATTGTAAAAAGCAAAACTTTCAACTAATAGAAGAGTATTACGATGCTCTGTGCAATACAATATATACAGGCGCGGGCAAAAAACAGAACGATGATAATAGATACGTAAATAAGGGAGGAGGTAAGCAGTGAACCTAAAAAAGAAAAATTAAAAATTCTTTGGGAACTAAGGATAAAATTGCTACACAAAAAAATAAAATAAAAATGCAACGGACAAAATTGAGCAAAAAAAAAAATCAAACTTGAAATGAAGAGAAAGAGAGAATAGATGGAGGACAAGCATGATTAGCTCAACTTTAGAAAATACAAAAAACATGAAAAGGCTAAACCGAAATTTGATGATGGGCTCCCAACTAACAATATATGGTAGACGACAAAGATAACAGAGTCTATGACAAAAAGGGAATAAATTTAATTACCACCACTTATTACCCAAACCTGTATAAAGTAGATAATGAAAAGGAGGAAGTAATCCTATCAAAATGGTTTAAAAACCAAGCCAATACGGAACCCCCTATTCTAACCTCAAAAATCAGAGAGGTAATAAAAAACTTGAAAAAAAAGCACTAGGGAGCGATAGTATCAAAAATAAACACGTTATAGAAGGAGTTGAAGAGATGGTTGAAGCACTAGCAATGTATGTTCAACAAAATTTTGGAAAAAGGAGAAATACCCAAAAGCTGGAATCAATCTGACATAATTCTGCTGTCTAGAAAAGGCGATAGACACAATACAGGCAACTGCAGACCAATTAGCTTGTCACCAACAATTTCAAAAATTTTCTCCAAATTAACAGAAACTAGAGTCAGATATTTTTTGGAACCCCAACAACCCCCAAATCAAGCTGGATTCCGAAAGAACCATTCAACTCTGGATCATCTCCACACAGTAAATCAGATTTTAGAAAAAGCAGAAGAGTACGATTCCGAGGTGAACCTAGCATTTATGAACTATAATCAAGTTTTCGATTCGTTAAACCACAACTTTATTCTAACAACTTTAAAAACCAAGGGGTTCCCATCCAACTAATAAACTTAATAGGAAAAAGGTACTATGAACCATAAAGTAGGATTATAACCGATAAAACCGGCTCCTATTTCAACATAGGCAAAGGGAGTTAGACAGGGTGACCCGCTCTCCCCCATCCTATTCAAAGCCGCCCTTGAGGAAATTTTTCGTAGAATGGACTGGAGCAAAAAAGGTCTGGATATAAACGGCAACAAAGTCTCAAACCTTAGATTCGCAGATGATCTTGTCATGATCACAGAAAGCACGAAAGAATTGGAAGAAATGATTCACGAAGTGAATACTAATGGGAAAACAGCTGGTTTATTCATGAACTTTAGAAAATCGAAAATATTAACCAACTCTGCCAACCCTCCAAAAATAGCAATAGACAGAGAAGAAATAGAAATTGTGAAAGAAACAATCTCTCTCGAAATAAATACCACCCAAAATGCCACGATGAGTGATGAGGTCAATCCTGGAACTAAAACTCAGAAACAAAACAAGTTAAAAACATATTAGGAATAAACTACACCAAACATAAACAATTGGGTTCAAGCTATTCGCAACGCAAAATGGAGCTGGGCGGGTCACGTGGCACGCCCAGACCAAACAAGATTAGCATGTAAATCTACCTTCTGGTTCCTGGGTCACAAAAAAAGCCAAAAACTAGGTGGCGGGATGAACTTGATCAGTTCCTCCAAAATAAAAAATTCCATCAAATAGCCGAAGTATCGAACCACACCTCTGACTTTGTTTGCACTGCAGTGTCACCGGCCTAAATATTAAGAAATTTCTTAATTTTGTCTTGGGATTCCCTCGAGCATCTCTTTATGTTGCATTTCGAAAAATCGCGCGTTCATTTATCATTTTGTAGTGTAAACTCATCAAATAAAGGTTATTATTATAGATTCATGCACGAAAAATGTATTGGCCTCAAATCTGGCGACGAAGACATCGAATGCCCCGATTGCTCCACAAATTAATATGTACTTAACTTGATTAAATTAATCTTTTTTTGATATTTCCAACTTGATTTTTCTTTTATGTAAGTTGGTAAAAAAAGTTTTCTTTCCAATGTGGACCGGCTCAGAAAACAGGAGGCTTACGTCTAAAATTAAGTTTTTGAGAAAAACGACTTTGAAGTTTGGTAACACTGTATCGTTAAGCATGTGGTTTGTACTGAAGGTCATGCCTTCGGAATCGTGTTGTATGACATCTGTGAGTGTGTGGAACATGTCGGAGTGGTCAGCCAGGTGCACGTTCAGCGGTGCGGAGTGGGACGAAGCGGAGAGAAAGTGATAGTCAATTATATGTAGTTTCTTATTTAGAAATTCTGTAATATTTCTAAATGGAGAAACTCACCTTAGTATGCTACTTCATTTACAGAAATACGAAAAATCTCCCAAAAAAGAATATCATAATCTCAAAATTGAAGAGGCCATGTATCAATTAAAAAATTGATATTTTTGGTGAATTTCTTGCGCCTTCAATACTGAAGATAGACTGTTATGTATACAGAGTATTTAGTTACAAATAGTATGTACAATGAAATACCATGTTTAAATTTTTCATTTAAAAATGTTTGAAATTATTATCAGCATTTTCGAAAAATAATATTGAATTGCCCCTTCAAAATAGACAGTATGCAACCAATTCTGTAGCGGAGATTGAAGATTGTCTCCTTTTCGGAACCACTCATTTTGTGAGAAAAATCACGCACATAGTCGTTACCCTTCTTTCTCATAAATTACCTGGTTTTTATTTTAAAAAAAATTTTTTTTTACAACTATCAATTTTCAAACGCTTGTAAAGCCGTGAAAAGTAGGTTTTTTAAGGTTGGGCAAACGGGAGTGGATGCTCCTTAAGATCGAGAATATGAATCTGCAAAAGCCCCAAAATCAATTTTTTAAACGTAAACCCCCTTTTCTTCGAGTCGGTCACCCATAATTGCCCATTTTTGATTAATAATTTCTTTTTTCTTCAAATTTTCGAATTATTTTGTACATATCCTGCCTGCATCGATGCAACGATTGGGTAGTTATTTTCGCCTTTTTTAGGTAAAAAAAACAACAACAAAAAAAACAAATGGCACGCCAACTGAACTTGCCTCACCTTATCACTTATAGAAGATTCTTGAGACACCAGCAGAAAGATCTGATAAAAGCATGTGACACTAGAATGTTTGACCTACCAGTTGCAGATTGAAAATGTCGAAAAAGTTGAATTTTGACTCCCTAAATTCACTTTGGAAAAATGCGGCGTAATTTGCCGCCGGTACTTTACTTTTTCCGAATCAAAAAAATGTATTTTACTAGGCAAGTGTCTATCACAACAAAATTCTTCGGATTTGTTGAAGATAATTATTTTTGACTCTACAAAAACTCTTCCAGACGAATAGACACCTTAGGACTCGTTAAGATGAACAATGAAATAGGTATTTTGTAATTTTTTTCCGGGCCCGACGGAGGGGGTGGGAGATGTATCCTCACAGTTTTGTATTTTATTCTTCAAAACTCGTTCAACTCCACAAGGCCACCACTCAAACTTTTTCATTCTTGTTCGAGGATACTTATTTCAAACTCTTAGAAGATTTTTTTAGACTTTTCCAGACTTTTACATGACCCTTTAATGATTCGTTACGGTAAAGAGTAAGATGGGTATTTTCAACTCTCGGAGGGAATACGTCCCCAGACTGCCTTGAAATTTTCTCAGACTGTTTTACTTTCCCAGAGCCTTCCAAAATTGCTCAAAACATATCTCTAACTTTCACAGATTAAAACTATTACTTTACGCTCAGCATAGACTTTTTCAGATTCAACAAGACTTCTTTTGAAGACTTGCTAAGATGAGTTGTACTTAAAATGGGTAGTCTTAACATTTTCCCCGGTTTAGTCGCGGAAGGGGGATACATCCATGTACATTTCGAAAGTTCCAATAGGCATACATTCTATTTCAAGGTTCGTCCAACATTGTCCTAGATTATTTCTATAGCTTCTTCGAACGTGCTTCCGATTATTATTTTACCAATACTCTCTACGCAGACTCTTTCACACTTTTCCCTGACTGAGCGATACCTACGTAAACCACAGATTCAACCAATGACCGTTTCCACTGATTTTTCGGTTTATATTCTCTCTGCGAGTCCGGGACATACTTTTATTCTAATCAAATGAGCAAGTACAAAATATGCTGAAAAATCAGCAAAAATGGGTACAAAAATTTTCATACGAGATGGATTTCATAGTATTGTCCCTTGACATGATTGAAAAAACGCCGATTTGAGAACGAACTCAGAAAAAACTCTGAATTTCTTCTGCAGAATTTCCAAGAAAATTTTCTTATTTCTGACAGCAGGGGGAGGGGGAAGATTATAAACCAATCCTAGGCAGAAAACGGCTATTTCGCTGATTGATTCTGTGACTGACTCAAGGCTGATTCACGTTCAGAGAATATGTAAAATATTTCAAGTTAGTATTCTTTGACAGAAGATAAATAAGATGGCCCAGGGACAACGTCATTTATTTCCACATTACATGGAGTAGTCTTCAGAATAGAACATGAATTAGATATAATAAATATCAGACAAATATGTTCTAAAGGTTTCCAATACCATAAATAACTATACAAATTGCACCAAAGAGGCTTTGTATGCCCATAAATAAGAGTATATGTTTTCAATTGAATTTTTTGAGTGACTGATCGACTACATATTGAGTAAGTTTCGCTTCATTATGAATAACGACACGTGTTTTCAAAGAACTGTTCGAGCGCATATTGAGTAAAACAAAGGTTTACATTGTCGTCAACTTCCAAGTAACTTTTTGAAAAGAATGATCGACCGCATAGGTACTGATGAGCAAGCAAACGGCTTTTTATTTTTATGAACTATGATATCCATTTTGAAGTTACCTTCTAAGAAAAGAATAACCAACCGCATTTTGAACAAAACAAAGATTTCTCATTATTATGATTATGATGCATCGTATGTGTTTTAAAGTCACTTTTTTGAGTGAATGGATCAATTGCTTTTTGCTAAGCAAGCAACCATTATGAAACATAATAATGTTATGAGTAAACGAATAACCGCAAAATAGACAAGAAAAAGGTTTCTTATAATTGGACGCTATTCAGCAAAGGGAACCAACTAGCAAAATCCGCTTTTCCAGAACACGTGATTTGAAGTTCAAGAGTCATGTAGAACCTATATGACATAGCGTTTACCGGTAAGCTTTTTTCAACGTGAGTACACATTTCTGAAACGGAGCCTAACTTTGAAAGATACTACTCTTTAAGCTATTTCCAACAATAATAATAACTCATTTTATTTTAAAATGTTGATTGGTTCTCTTAGCGACCAATTATGAACCGTATTACCTATGCGTTTTCAAGTTGTTGGTATCCCTGACTGATCAACCGCATGTTGAGTAAGAAAAGAGGTTTGATATAATTATGTATGATTCATGATATGTCTTTTCAAGCTACGTTTAAGAGTGAATGATCTACCACATATTGCGCATGAAAAACGTTTCTTATCATTATGGATCCTGATATGTGATTTCCAGCTCTGTTTATAAGTAAATGATCGACCGCATATTGAGCAAGAGAAAGGCTTTTCATTATTATGAATCATGATGTGTGTCATCAAGACATCTTTACGAGTGAATGATCGACCGCATATTGAGCAAGAAAACTGTTTCTCATCGTTATGAACCATAATATGTATTTTCAAGTTACTTTTAAGAGAAAATGATTGACCACATATTGAACAAGAGAAAGGCTTTTCATTATTATGAATCATGATGTGTGCCTTCAAGCGACATTTCTGAGTAAATGATCGACCGCATATTGAGCAAGAAAAAGGTTTTTCATTATTATGATACATGATATGTGCTTTCAAGGTACTTTTTTGAGTGAACGATCGACCGCATATTGAGCAAGAAAAAGGTTTCTCATTATTATGATACATGATATGTGCTTTCAAGCTACTTTCTCGAGCGAACAATTGACCGCACATTGAGCAAGAGAAGGGCTTCTCACCATTATGAACTTCAATAATATGTCTTTTCAAGAGCTTCTTGAGACGGAATGATCGATCACATACTGAACAAGAAAAAGGTTTCTCATCATTATGAGTCCTGGTATGTGATTTCAAGTTCTTTTTATGAGTGAATGATCGACCACATATTGAGCAAGGAAAAAGTTTTTCATTATTATGGACCATGATATGCATGTTCAAGGATTGTTTATGAGTGAATGAACGACCACATAGTGAGCAAGTGTAAGGTTTCTCACCATTATGAACCATTATATGTGTTTTCAAATCATAATTTCGAGTAAATGATTGACCGCATATTGAACAAGGAAAAGGTTTCTCATCATTATGAACCAAGATATGTCTTTTCAAGTATTTACTATGAGAGAATGATCGATCGCATATTGAACAAGAAAAAGGTTTTTCATTATTATGAACCAAGGTATGCATTTTCAATTCACCTTTTCGAGTAAATGATCGACCACACACTGAGCAAGAGAAAGGCTTCTCATCATTGTGAATCCTGGTATGGGTTTTCAAGGCACTTTTCCGAGTATATGATCGACCACATATAGAGCAAGAAAAAGGTTTCTCATCATTATGAACCATAGTATGCGTTTTCAAATAACGATTTCGAGAGAATGATCGACCGCATATTGAACAAGAAAAAGGTTTCTCCCGACTGTGAACCATGATATGTATTCTCAAGTTATGTTTGTGAGTAAATGATCGACTGCATACTGAGCAAGAAAAGTGCTTCTCATCATTATGAATCATGGTATGTGATTTCAATTCACATTTTCGAGTAAATGATCGACTGCATATTGAACAAGAAAAAGGTTTCTCATCATTATGAACCATGGTATGTGATTTCAAGGCAGCTTTTGTAATGAATGATTGACCGCATACTGAGCAAGAAAAAGGCCTCTCATTATTATAAAACATCATATGTGTTTTCAAGTCAGCTTTTCGAGTGAATGATTTACCGCATACTGAGCATTCAAAAGGCTTTTCACCATTATGAACCATAATATGTATTTTCAAGGCATTTCTATGTTTGAATGAATGACCACACAGTGAGCAAGAAAAAGGTTTCTTATCATTATGAACCATCATATGTCTTTTCAAGTGACTTTTTAGTAGGAATGATCGATCGCATATTGAGCAAGAAAAAGGTTTCTCATCATTATGAATCATGGTATGTGTTTTCAAGTTATGTTTATGAGTGAATGATCGACTACATACTGAGCAAGAAAAAGGCTTCTCATCATTATGAACCAGCGTATGCCTTTTCAATGATTTTCTAGAAGCGAGTGATTGACCACATATTGAGCAAGAGAAAGGCTTCTCAACATTATGAATCATATGTGTTCTCAGATTACCTTCTGGAGTAAATGATCGACCGCAGCCTTCTTCGCTGTTTGCCGCCTTGTTATGCTTTTTCCGACCTTTCAAGGATTGACTGCAAATTGTACTTGAGTCTTGTTCCTTACGGCAAACCATGTTACTTCTAGTATAGTCCAATTTACCAATGGATACTTTATTCCTGGCTCCACCATAAATTTCACCAATCGTTTTAGTTCCTCCTTTGTAATTAGTTCGACGAGAGTTTTCGTTTCTAATGAGATTGTTGTCAGGAAAAACTGAGCTTTGCTGCTGATTGTCCTTTGTGGCATCCTGCAAGAGTCATAATTATTGCAAGAGTCATAATCATTCTGTGAACTTCCATTTGAAAGTAAATGTTGCACTATAAATAACGGTGTATGTGATTGGATAACAGTCCAGGCGCCGACCATGTCTTTTGTTCACAATTCGTTCTTAGTATGCAGGATGCATACCAAAAGAGAGACAAAGGAAACAGTGGCTTAGCGAGACTTGGTATGAAGGGGGGGGGGGTCGTTTCACTCTTACAACTTTACAGGTGTAATACTTACTATTACCAGAATAAATTAAATTTTTTTCACATTTTTCGGCTGTCCCCCCTACGGTGGCTATGCCCCTGAAAGGAAATGCCCCACAAGTTTGACAGTTGGCTCGGAAAATCAATGGCTTTTAGTTGGAAAAGTTAAGCCTTTTTAAGACACTGTTGACTGTTTTTTAAGGCAACCCAGTTTCATAACCTGAACAACTTTACACGAACACAGTGAAAGAAATAAGATGCTTTCCAGGTTGGTTTCCTCTCATTCGTTCGTGGCAGTTTCCTTTCTGAACGATCCTATGTACTCTGCTTCAAAATAAAGATAGTCAGGTAAGTAATACAGGTTACTTCGCAAGCAAATTGCAAGTTACTCTCGATACAAAGTTCAGTACGCATAGGATCGACGCGAACAAAAATGCTGGGGGAGGCAAGAAGAGCCAAAGGCCAAGTGCCCACCGGAATTTCTAAAAACCTTACTGACAAAAAAATGTTTTGTACTTCCCCAACTGTGCCACTTGGCTACTCAATTTGGGGGGAAATTCCCATCAAATACTTATTTGGAAAATGATTGTGGGCCACTCTTCTTCCTCTGTCATAGCCCCGCGCATGAATACGCCACTTTGTGCATATCAGATATACTCAGGACCATCCAGAGCTTAGGGCCCCAATTTCATACTTTTTTATTATTCAAGAAAATGTTTTTCTCAGAGCAGTCAGAGACGCCTGCCACCACAGTAAAGAACAGAGGCCAATAACCCTTCCACTCCCACTCCGCGGAAGGAAGTTTAAAAAACAACATTCTTCACCGTTATTATTTTTCTGATTTCTTTACCAACTTCCTTCTAGTTTCTACCCCCCCCCCCTTCAAACAAAAGTTTAAAAAATAACATTCATCATTTTTAAAACATTTTCTATAATTTTCAGTTTTATTTCTAAAAAGTAATAGCATTCAGAGAACAATTTTTAGGCGTTTTCCGTATGAGAGTTGGATGCGGAGGAATAAATTTTCTTGTAATTCCCATTTTTGTGTCCTTTGGGGATGATTGGGAGTCGAAAATCGAAGTACGTTCCCACGAATTGGGGAATTCTCCAACTTCATCGAATCGAGCTCTAAGATTTTCAGGATATTAACCGTTCAATCAAATGAGATAACAAATCAGTTAACACTACTCGTGTAGTGATGGGCAAATTTGCTCTTTTATGAAACCAGGTCTGTCTGCTACCGGGTTTCACAAAAATCTGGTTTTTCACTCTGCTCCCTGCTCGCAAACTGCTCCGAGTATACTCCAAATGTAGAAAATTCAGCACCTTATAATTTTTTGATTAGTGTTTACTGTTCAGGGACTTGTAGGAACAGAAGCTAAGTTGGTCAACGCAAATTGCGTGGCGTTGCGATTCATGAGAAATGAAGAACATAAAACTCTTTTCACTCTATTGCTGTGTTAATTCGAAATTTCTAATAGTGGTAGTACTTAGAAGTGTGATGAAATATTTACTTTCCATCACCGTTCTTTCATTACATGCCAGTTCATTTGCCAGTTTTCGTTCAGCTAATAAATAAACGACTTTCCGCATTGGAATTAAGTAGGCTGAAAACGATTCTTTCGATTCAGTATTACGAAGAAGAAAAAAATGATCCCAACGAATTTCGGAGTATTCGGAGCAGAAAGGAGCAGAGAGCAGCTTCGATCCGTAGGGAGCAGTTTCCCGAACCAGCTCTTAACCTAGTTCGTTGAACCAGACTGCTCCAGAACAATCAGAGGCTCAGAAGTCAAGTGGCTCTGAGCGGTAACATAAACAAAAAAGTCTCTAAGGGGACGGAGGATATCTTATAATTTTATGAGTAAAAAAAAAAAAAAAGTCTGATAGGTGAAACTATAAGTTGATAAATGAAACCTGTTTTATTTTCATCTTTTCTCCCCCCCCCCCCACACACACAAACAACGATTTGAGCTATAATACTAGTTCAACCTAGGTCCTCGAAGACTCGTTAGATGAGCAAGCAATAAAGTTCGGGTGGGGTGGGAGACATATCCTCATAAATTATGAGGATATAATTTTCTAAAATTCTTTCAGACGTATTTTATACTTCAAGACTGTTTCAAAATTCTCCAAGGTCATCAAACTTTTTTTTTTTTTTTTTTTTTTTTTTTTTTTTTTTTTTTTTTTCAACGTTATTACTTTAGACCTACGAAGACTTTTTTTAAACTCTTCCAGACTTTTACAAGACCCTTTAATGACTTGGTAAGATAAGCAGTAAACTGGGTATTTTCGACTTTTGGAGGGAATATATTCCACTCCTTAAGATTTTTTCAGACTGTTTTACTCATCTAGAATTTTCCAAAATTATTCAAAGCTACCCCTAACACTTCCTCGGATTACAATTATTACTCTACGCTCAACATGGAATTTTTCAAACTTTTACACAACCCCTTAAGACTCGCTGAGATGATTTTCATTTTTTTTTTCTGGGTTCGGGAGAGGGATATACATTATTCGAACCGAATGTGAATGCTGCATATTGAACAAGTAAAAGGTTTCTCATCATTATGAACCATAATATGTGCTTTCAAGGAATTTTTATACGTGAATGATCCGACAGCATATTAAGCACAGGAAAGGTTTCTCATCATTATGAATCACGATATGCCTTTTCAAATTACTATTCTGAGTAAATGATCGACCTCATATTGAACAAGACAAAGGTTTCTCATAATTATGAGCCATAATATGTGCTTTCAAGGAATTTTTATAAGTGAATGAGAAAGGTTTCTCATCATTATGAATAATGATATGCGTTTTCAAAGTATATTGAGCAAGAAAATGGTTTTTCATTATTATGACCCATAGTATGTCTTCTCAAGTGACCCTTTTGAGTGAATGATTGTCCACATATTGAGCAAGAAAAAGCTTTCCCTTTATTATGCAGCATAATATGTGTTTTTCAATGATGTTTTTGAGTGAAGGACAGGCCGCATATTGAGCAAGAAAAAGGTCTCTAATTATTATGAACCATAACATGTGTTTTCAAGTGACTTTTTTGAGTGAATGATCGACCACATATTGGGCAAGAAAAAGGTTTCTCATCACTATGAGACATGGTATGTGTTTTTAGGTTACTTTTCCTAGTGAATGATCGACCACATATTGAGCAAGAAAAAGCTTCCTTATCATTATGAACCATAATATGTGTCTTCAAGGCATCTTTACGAGTGAATGATCGACCGCATATTAAGCAAGAAAACTGTTCCTCATCATTATGAATCATGATAATATGTTTTTTCAAGTTACCTTTTTGAGTGAATGACCAACTGCATACTGGACAAGAAAACGGTTTCTCATCATCGTCAAAGATCTGTCATTTTTCAGCGGGATCTGGGTCCACTTCTCCCTGCCTCGCTACGGACCCACTCACCCCTTCTTTGACACGGGGCTGGGTTAGCTGAAATAGGAACCTTACAAGAAAATATATTATTCTATAAAACTGAAAATCGACCCTTCGTGATGATTTTCTCTCCGTTTCTTATCCCCTCTACTATGAAGTTTTACCGCTTGATTTTGTATACGTACTCGACGCACTTGTAACCAAGAGAAGAACGTAAATGAAGTGGATTACTTGATTTTTTTTTTAAATTGAGCAACGACATACTGACAGGGAGTAAGGAGAAGTTTACGTTAAGAGCACATAGCCAATCAGAAAGGAGAAACTGCTCTGGGCTGCTTTCGTCCGTTAGAAAAAAATTCGAAAATTCCGGAAAGTAAGGGCTTGTATTCACTTTCATACAATCTATTAATATTTTTGGAATTGACAGACTGAAATTTGTATTTTAGCCAAACTAACTTCTACCAGAACTTTGAACATTTCCTTTTGCAACGCTGACTTGTCAGGTAGAGAATTCTGGCAGGAGAAAGCGGCATTGTGTCACATGTAATTCTGAATAAATATACCAGATAACACAGGAGCCATACAGATCCAAATTAACCTATCCACCCACTGGGGAGATTGAGTCCGTATTATGGTATTATAAACATAAGTCATACACCTCGGATATCAATAGAATCAACACATCAAAGACGTGTACTAGTACTCAACAAGTCTTATTGAATATTGGTGATTTCAGTTTCTTCCGTCTGACTTCGTGCCAACAGTAATCAACCACATCATGACTAATAATTCTTGTGACAACTAGACGAGTGACATCAACAAAATCACAACTTGATGTAGTGATTCATATCGTCAAGAAAGATCAATATGAGGTCTAATTGGACAGATATTTCCAGAAATAGTTAGTTTTGAAATTTCGAGTTCATAGACAGATAGCACTGTATCTGCATCCATTAAGGTCTAATATAATAGTGTATTTAAATCATGCAAGCAGGCAACACTTCATTCTTCATCATGATCATCATTTTTCTCACTTTTCCTTCTCTGTATCCCCTCCTTTCTGGTTTTTACCTCCCCTCTCCCCCTCCTAAAAAGTTCGAAAAATAACAGTCATCATTTTTTGAACATATTTTCTACAATTTTCTTTCATAATAACAGTCGGCGAAATTATATTAACTCAGCATGGGAGAAAGCAATTTTTGATTTTTCCATACGAGAGTTTGAATACGGAGGAACAAAACTATTGTGTCCTTTGTGGATGATTTGGAGTCGAAAGTCCAAGTATGTTTTGATAAAATGAAGGATCCGTTAACTTAATCAAATCGAGCTCAAATTTTCAGGATTTTACCAACCCATATCAAGCGGAATAATTATCACCTGCCATTGTTGAATGGTATTTAGACTTTAAAAGCTCAAAAACTAAGAGGCACCAATATAAACACAAAAATGTTGAAGACTTAGGATAGATTATAATCTTATAAGTTATTTAAACAAGAAGAAAAAAATAGATCAGACTACAGTTGCCAGCGGAGCGAGTGAACTTTTTTTCAACGATTTGGAATCGTAAATTTAATAATTTTCAATTTTTCACCATCTTGGAGGAAGGGAGGGGGAATTTATCCACGTACTTCCTCAAAATTCGTCCAGACATATTTCACTCGGCAAGAATTTTCCAGAAGGAACTTTTTCGAATTCGTTAACATTATTATTCTTGACTCGACAAAGACTTTCTTAAAGACTCTTCCAGACTTTTACTAGACCCTACATCCTTCAAAACTCGTTAAGATCTACAGTCAAATGAGTATTTTGTAATTTTTTGCTGCCTGGAGGGGGGGGGGGAGATATACCCTCATAGTTTTTCAAAATTCTTTCAGACGCATTTTATTCTCCAAGACTCTTCCGGACTTCTTCAGACTACCTGTAAAACGTTTTCATTCCTGTTCAAGATTATTTCAGACCCTACACAGACGTTTTTAAACTTTTCCCGACTTTTATAAGACCCTTCAAGATTCTTGAAGATGAACAGTAAAATGGGCATTTTCAACTTTTAAAGGTAGGAAGCAGAGAATATATCCACACACTTCCTCCGAATTCTTTCAAGCTATTTTATTCTTCAAGACCCTTCTAGAATTGGGACTGCCAACGCGAAAGAGTCGCCCTCTACAATTTTAGGCACGTGAAAAAAAGGAACTAATGAAACCCTAAAAACCAGTGTTTCTCAATCTTTTTTTGATTCGCGGCGCACTTTCATACATCACAATTTTCCGTGGCACACCGCACGTGTTGAAAACGTAGCATACTTGGCTGATATATTTTCTCATTTAAACAACCTAAATGAGCGTATACAAGGGAAGGAAGAAAATGTGCTGACCTTAAGTGACGAACTTAAAGGGTTCTTGAAGAAACTTCAAATATGGAACTTGCACATAGAAAAGAAAAATTTGAAGATGTTTCCCCTGACTTTTGATGTGGATCCTCAGGGCGATATCACCGGAAAACTAATTTTAAATCACCTCATGACTCTTGAAGACAAAATGGCGCAGTATTTTCCCAACATCTCTGTTGACAAGTATGATTGGGTGCGCAATCCCTACGCCGCGCTGTCAGAATCACTAACTGAATTATCTCTTGAGCAAGAAGAACAGCTCGCTGAACTTCAGACAGATAGAACACTAAAAATGAAGTACACTGATCTACCACTTGAAAAGTTTTGGCTGTTGGCAAAGAAAGAGTATCCTGTAATAGCAGTGGAAGCTGTAAACATTTTTCAATCACCTACTTGTGCGGGCTCGGATTCACGGCACTAATGAACATCAAAAATAAGAAAAGAGAGGGATTTCTCTCTGTTGATCAAGAAATGCGTGTGTGCCCGTCAACAATTCGACCCCGCATTGAACTTTTGTGTAAGAAACGACAAGCTCATATTTCGCATTGAATGTGTTACAATTTGTGTAATAATATAAAATAAATGTTCGCATGGAATGTGTTACAATTACAAATATGCCATTGCACAAAATATTGTTTTCTTTGTTTTTTCCAAAACAATCACAAAGTGTCCGTCAGACGTTTCGCGGCACACCAAGCCGATCTCGCGGCACACACATTGAGAAACACTGCCCTACACATTTTAGAAAAATTTATCAGATTGAAATAAAAATGGTCTCAATGGAAGGAAAATTTCATGTACTACAAATTTTGTTTTATTCATTTTTTTAAATTATTATTATTTTTATTATTATAAACGCTTTCGTTCTCACAATAATATTTTGAGATTTCTCCATACGCCTGTAAATGAAATATTCCCCTCGATCAGGATTTCAAGGTAAACGACAACAGCGCGCCACCGCTTCGAGCAGCCCCAATTGTTCGAGGCTATCTCTAGACCTTCTTCGAAATCAGGATTATTGCTCTACGCTCTGTAGCCTAAATAGACTTATTTTTCAGACTCTACAGACTTCAACAAAACGCCTGAAGGCTCGCTGCAGTGAGGTGTAAAACGGATATTTCCAACTTTTCACAGTTTTGGGGGCTGGGGTATAAACACATAGATTTTTATTAGGGTCGGCTAGACCCTATTACAATCGCTTTTTCTCCTTCCTGTTCATGTTCTTCAAGTTGTTCAGTACTCAGACGTTATCAAGTGGTAATATGGATGGCGATTCTGTCGTAGTTCGTAGTTTCGTAGGATGTTTATTATTGATGAATATAGAGAGCGTTAGTGAATGCGGGTAAGTTCCGAAAAATTTATTCACGTCGCGTACTACTGTGAAATGTATTGAAAAGGATTCGGATTCGAGCTATCTGAAATGCTTTTGGTATTTTTTGTTGACTACACATACATGCGCGTCACTATCCAGTTCGACATGTGTATGTGTTAAGTGTGCACGTTCAGTTTTGTATAGATACGTATTAGATACTCACTCTCTCGTATGTTTTTTTGTCGTCGGATTAGTTACTGCCTTACTGCTTACTCCTGTACGAGATAGAGTTATTTATTATTCTTCAAGTTGTTCAGTACTCAGACGTTATCAAGTGGTAATATGGATGGCGATTCTTTTGTAGTTTGTAGTTTTGTCGTTTTGTGGGATGTTTATTATTGATGAATATAGAGTGCGTTAATGTTTAGCAGAATTCAGACGATAGGAA
The DNA here is from genome assembly GCA_031841125.1 of Acanthococcus lagerstroemiae. Lineage (NCBI taxonomy): Eukaryota > Metazoa > Arthropoda > Insecta > Hemiptera > Eriococcidae > Acanthococcus > Acanthococcus lagerstroemiae. Next base: position 42,110,583 of record CM063111.1, on the reverse strand, counting down.
TCGCAGCATTTGCCGACCCTAGTCGTGCAGCATTGCTGCTTGTTTAAAATTGTTATGCGTATAGTCTGGCCACTTCAAGTTGGCACTCCTATTTCGTCCAACAACGCGGAGAAACCGGTTTTTCAGGGGACTTCAGATTGCAAAATTGGAAATAGAACTGCACAGTCCTTTGACTATATATAACTATATGGACTGATCAAGACGACACTACTACAAGGAAATCTTGCACACGACCCTGTTTCAACATCTTTTGTGCTATAATGATTAGAGAAGACCTTGTTGTGATTTCTGGTTATCAGTTTGTTCTGTATCCTAGATCCTAACGTTGTAATGTTGAAAAGATGCGATTTATTTTTTGCTAAAAATCAGTCCACTTTTGAGCCTATACATCAACCAATGTATTTTTCAATTATATATACCGTATTTCTCTATTGACACAGCCAAATATTTTTGCACAAAAGGAAGAATGAGAAGAAAAACGGAGAAAACAAGGCAAATCAATACGTCTTTTATTCCATAGCCTGCTTCAGCGTTTGTTTTACAGGAACAATTCAACCGCTCCCAAATTTAAGTTGGAAAAGTCTGTAACAAAAGCAGCCGTAAAATTGTATCAAAGCACAAGTTTTCTTCACAAAACAAGAGTTCCTCACGAATGTTGTTTTAGCATTAAACGCCACAACTATCGTTTCGAACTCAGTAATTGCTGTCAATGGGAAACAACTAATCAAAAAGAGACTAAGAATATTCATCATTAACATCAAAAACAATCCTTATGGTGACAGGAATTATTTGAATCCGCAGATCTTTGTATACGTACATTACATAAATTACAGGTTATCACCTGTTATCATTCGCTTAATCATTATAGCACAAAAGATGTTGAAACAACATTTTATCAACTTGATCAGTCCATATAGTTATATATAGTCAAAGGCACAGTCCATATGCAGTTCGTCTGTTTTGCGTTCATTTAACTAGCGCGACGCGTCTGCGTAGTAAAAAGGTGCGCTAGTTTGGGTAAACCTGACAACTCGCAACGAAACTAATAGTGCCAACTTAAACTGGCCAGACTATACTTTACTTTCTCAAGACTAGTCCAGAATTGTCCCAAATTATCTTTACAACTTGTTTGGACTGGTTTAAGATTATAATTTTACGCTTTACAGAGACTTTTTCATACTCTGTTGGACTTTTCCATTCCGAGACTTTACCCCCCCCCCCTTCCAAAAAATGGGGAACTTCTAACACTACTGATATTGATTATTTTCTCCCTTTCTTCCACCTCAGTGGGGTCTGACTGGCCGAGTAGATTTCGCGCTGGTTTCGGAATCCGGAGGTCCCGGGTTCAAGCCCACATAGCAACTCGCTACATTTCGACCTAGGCCGGGTTTTCGGCAAAAAGAGAACCAGGCTACGGCAGCTCCAACAACCTCCCCTACGTCTCTGCGGTAATTCTCGAAAGGGCCGATTCTAGGGCTCGGGTTGAAGAGCAAAAATTAGAAAAGAGAATCTCCCACCTCAGTTGCAATCGCAATTTCACTCTTTTTTGTCTTTTTCTCTCCCTCCTCAATAGCACCAGTCTTGTTTCCAATTCATAAGAGATGTATACGGAATAGTGGAATTCTCTCGTAATATTAAATTGAGGGGATAGTTACAACAAATTTTGAAAGAAATTATGAAAAGTGGTTCGAAGTATACTGAGCTCGATTTAGACTTCCATAAACTTCTTAAAACTCAACCCACAGACAGTTCACCTACCTACAGAGCACTTGTATCGATAACTATTGGGAAAGTTAAAATTTTGAGAACGACAATGGTTGTTCTTTAAATGAATCAATCAATTTCTGATGGTGGCTATTCGGTACATGATACTCGTACCACTATTTGTTCTGAAGCGAATAGAAAGTTCATCTAAAGTAGCTACCTAATTCACATGATACGTAGCAAAGAATAATACTAGAACTAAGCAAAAATATACTTACACCAGTAGGACTGTGGTCCACTGCACTAGAAAATCCTGAACCATCATTTTCCACATCGAACCTCGTCAGCACAATCGAGAATTCTCGGATCATATTCGAGAATTCCTCGGGCGTGTTATTTACCGCAGCACACATAACTGTCTTCAAGCCGATTCACAACGATACATATTCCTTGGCAATTCATAGACTGAGACTATTTTTCGGCAATCACTTTCTCGCTAGTGAACCCCAAAAGACAAAAAACTAATTTAATGCTAGAAAATAGCCTAAAAGTGAGCTGTCATGGTTCAACATGATCTCACATTCAATCGGCTCAGGTTATAATACACTCAACTAGAAAGCAGTGTATTGCAGCCAGCCGAAAGCCGTATTCAGCTGTATTTTTGGGGCAGTAAGCTTCAGCTTTTCTGAAGCTGTATAGATTCAGCTGCAAGCTAAAAGCCAAATAAAGCCGTTTTTTTCTGGCTGACGATAATTTTACGAAAATTTTGATTTCTGATCCTTTGGACGGGTAATTCGACTTTTCGAACAAATTTTTTCGAAAATGCTTCAATGATCTGGAGTAAAAAAAATTTTGGAGGCCCGATGCCTCAAAAGATCTGTTTCTCTACGAAAGTACGAAGACGAATTGTAATTTTGGCTTTTCGAGATGGAGATTGGTGTTCATGTTTCTGTTTACTTTCGACTTTCGAGTTTCGACTCATATCGAGTTTTGCTCTCAGTCTTTCCTTGTCCATCATTCTAATCTGGTGGTACTCTGAAGCTAAATCCAAAGTTGAAAATATTTTGCGTTTCCCAAATGTTCTAGAATTTCCTCAATATTTGGCATGACTGATGCTTGACTCACTGTTACAGCGTTTAATCGACTATAATCAATGTCAACTCTCCATTTTTTAATTCCCATTTTCATCTAATCCCTTTTTTGGTTCAATCCACAGTGGAGAATTCCCTGGTGAGACGCTCTCTCGTATTATTCCTTCCCTTAGCATTTCTCGTACTTGCCTATCACTTTCTGATTTCAAACTCTCTGGTTGCCTATAATTGTTTGGAGTATCCGTCTTTACCCGAATGGAATGTTCCGTGATATTGGTGCAAGTCAATATATCATCTTTTAAAAATAAAAAACATCTTTGAATTTTTTTACAAATTTCAAGTAACTTTTTTCTACTTTTTTCCCATTCAAATGTGCGGTACGTATTTCTTTTCCTAACCCTTCGTTCCTAATTTCCGATGTGGACTTTGTTTTCCCAGTTATCCCTATCTCTTTCGTTCGATCGTTTTCACAGTTGGTTTTATAGTTCTGATCAAAAATTATCGCATTTTGTTCTTTGAAAGGTTGAAGTTCAATCTCAAGAGGCACATACTTGTAATCATGTTCGATGTATTTAAAATAGTTGTGTACGCTTTTGAACTTCGAGCGACCTTTATTACTGCTTCGGATAGAAGTAAATTTAAACCTACATCAATTTCTGGTATTATTCCTTCTTTTATCTCTGAATTCAAGACTTTGACCTCTACTACTGTTTCTGTTCTAGCTTTCAAAATCGTGAACCTACTTTCCTGAAAGTCAGGGCTTCCTAATTTCAACGTTTTCGTATTCGTATCCTCTTGGATGTACAAAATTTTGATTGGTATTTTGTCATTTTTCAAAACCAAAATGTCTTTCTCGGAACTATATTAAACTTGCAAAATTTCTTCATAAAATCTATTCCTAATAGCCCATCAAAAGGTATTCCCATTTATGTTTCAGTACCATTTCACTTAGGGGTTCCAAAATTATTTCCGTGTGCCCTATCGATTTTATTGCTCGATTCGTAACTGATACATTCAAATGTATGATTTCGTTCATCTCAAATTCTGTTCCTGGATCCAGTGCATGAGCTTTATAAATTGAATAGGTTGCGCCTGGGTCAATAATGAATTTAAAAAAATTTCGGACTGCTGAAGGCGAATTTTGTAAAAGAATACATTAATCCAGCATCGGGGTTCGTTAATGCTACCGCTTTTCTAATTTTTGATCCATAATCTAATCCTTGAAAACTTGAATATCCCGAATTTTGTTATTGTTGCTTTCGTTCTTCCTCGTTTGCGAAGTTTGTGAGTCCACTGGGCCGAGGATTTCCCGTAGACCGTTGTAGTTCAACGCCCTTTTACTTAAATCATTTGACCGGTCTTTTGCTCTAAAACATTCTTCCATATTGTGATTCCTCATGCTACAATTCTCGCAATATTTGCTCTCTTGTTTTTCCTTTTCGTCAAACATTCTTTTCTTTACACTCTACACTTGTATGTCCTTTTTTCTTGACAGTAATGGCATGAAAATTTGAAAATTGTTCCTTCATTTCTCTTACACCATCCGTTTTCACTGCAGGGTGTCTACTGGATTTGGGAAACAAAATATCATGACTTTTCATAACATTTTTTCATGACTATTACGGGGGATTAAAAAATAAGTAGGAAGAGGGGGAGGGAGAGAACTCGGCGCTTCGCGCCTCATCGAAGGCCCAATACAAAGCGTGCTAAACTTCCATAATAAATATTCACTCAATATTTTTTTCTCATTAAACGGATAAAACTGATTTTAATTTTTTTTGTGGGGGGGGGGGAGGAGGGATGGAAATATTGAGAACTATGACGTGAAATATCGTGATTTTTTCGGGTTTTGGTTCAAATATCATAACTTTCCATGTTTTTCACGACAATTTCCTGAATTCATGATTTTTTAGGCCAGTAGACACACAGCACTGTGTCCCTCTCGATTGTAGTTTTTACAAAATTCGATATTTTTCCTGTGTTTGGACTCTGATTTTGATTCACATTTTGCTTTTTACCACACTCGAATCATATTATGATTTTTCATTCTCAGGATGTCTACTGGATTTGTAAAAAAAAAATATATCATGACTTTTCATGACATTTTTTCATTGCTACCATGGGGATATAAAAAGGAAGTGGAGGGGGGCAAATTTGGCGCTTCGCGCCTCACCGGGGGCTCCACCCTTTGACCCTCCCTCCACCACCCCCTCCTGACTAATTTTCAGATAAACCAAAACCTATATTGTGGAACTTACATTCTGCACCTGATTTTCCAATAGGGAATACATGAAATAAGAGAATATTTTGAGAGTACAAGTATACCCTAATATTCAACTCCCATGGCAAGCCACAAATATTGCATTTTTTCAACATATATTTTTTTAAGAATCACCAGAATTATACTTGTTGCATATTCCAGCATTTTTCCTTCAACAACATTACAGTAATATGGATTGTAATACAAATGAGTCTTAAGACAGTTGAAAAATGCCCACAGTTTTGCCTCTCTTTGTGGGTGGTTTGAACACGAAATCTTCTGCATTTATAAGCATGCAGAAAACAGGCAATATTCCATTTGTACGAACTTGATTATAAACGTGTTCTGCATCCAATAACTGACAGGAAAAATGAAAGGCTAACAAATATTAGATTCATTATTTGTATTGATTTAGAAAAATCATTAATCATTTATTTTATCAACCAATTTCTGAAGAATATAAGCAATAATAAACTTGAAACAAACAACTCTGGAAAATATTTTTGGAAGAAATTACAAAATACTTCGGCCTCGACAATACCAACAGTGAAAAGTCCAGATTTAGTAATTAACGTTCATGACTAGAACATAACTGACCCGAGTGTACACACACGCTATTTTTCATCTATTACCAGCATTACCAATACAGAGCGCGCAAAACTTCCATAATAAATATCCACTCAATATTTTTTTCTCATTAAATGAATAGAACCGTTTTGTGTTTTTTTTTGTTTTTTGTTTTTGTTTTTTTTTTAGTAATGGAAATATTGTGAACTACATATAACATGATGAAATATCATGACTTTTCATGACTTTCACGACAATTTTTTGAAACCAGGGATTTTCATGACTTTTCAGGCCAGTAGACACCCTGATTCTGCAATTCGACCACCATTCATTTCCAAGATTTCTTTTATAACCACTATTTCCTTCATTTTTGCTTCTAATATTCTTTTCTTTCCTTCTCTAATAGCTGCATGTAAATTTAAAAACTTTTTCTTCGTTTTTTCTGTAACATTCGTTTTCACTATGCCCATTAAGATTACAATTTCTACAAAACCGATGTTGGGCTTAAATTTGAATTTCGATTTAGGCATAAATTTAGTTTTCAACCACATTCATTTGTATTATGAATTTTCATTTGACAATTTGAACACTATTTCCTCCCAAAATTTCTTTTATAATCAAGATATCCGTCATTTTTATTCTTTTTGACATTGCTTAACCTTTACATACATACATGATGATACACAAATCTATTCAGAGCCAACTTTATTCGCATCTCCGTTGCATGTTCATTATTTTCCTTCACGCTCAGGATTTTCGCTACCATGTTCTGAATTGTCGTATGGTATTGCATTCCTGATTCATCCCTAAATTGACGTACGTTGCGTAATTGTTCATAGTATTGTTCCCCTGATTTGCTTTCCTAATACAATTTCAATAATTTCTCACGCAATTCCTTCCAATTTTCACATTTACTTGACCTTAATAATGAATGGTACGCTGACACTGACATTACAGTTACCAACTGCGTCAGAATATTACAGACTTCTCGATTTGTCGAAGAAAAAATAACTAAACTCAAATTTCTAACTTATAATGCGAAATTTGACTTCACAAATGCAAAATTATTACGACGTGGTCGAAGATTACATATAGCTGACGGAAAAGCTCGTTTATACCAAACCGAAAACTGATCGATTTCAAACCGAATTTGCTTAACCTAAGCTTAAGTCAACTTTAGTTTTTATAGCCGCAGAAGGAAAAATATCAGTATAGTGTTGATTCAGAACGAAATCTGATCAAAGGTACGTGTAACTTCATCTGAGCTTTTGGGATGGTTCGAAATAACGTACTTCAATATTTACTTCCACTACTTGCTATTATTGTGCTTTAGTCAGATGCTAGGGAATCAGATGCTAGGTATATTCCCTTAACAACACATCCTTTGCAGACCTTGAACTATCAAGTTGTAAGAAATACTCATTAGAAAATTAACTTTCAAATCTCTCTATAAAAAATGAAAATTAATTTCAATAAAAGACTTAATGGATGCGATTGAATTACCAGAAATCCTGTCCTCCAGCGAGATAACAGGAAGGTGTTTGGTTAGAGTACCCACTAAACGGTAACAGGCTAATAGCGTGATAGCATAATAGAATCCAAAATACCTTCCAGAGTATGCCAAACTCGACAAACAGCCGAATAGCAGACGAAACAACTTCAATTTTAAAAACTGGAGCAGCTGAAAGCCGTAGTCGTATTCTTCAAGGTCATCAGCCTAAGCCTAAGCCGTATCATACGGCTGCAATACACTGCTTGAAAGTACCTAGGTACAGGACCACCCAAAAAGTTTCAACAATTTCTAAAATTTATAGAAGTATTCGGCTAGTAGGTAGAGCGACTAAAACGCGTTCTGCAAATATAGAAGCCAACTGATCATCACGCTCAAAAGTCGTACGCTGAACATTCGGTACAGGCATCATCTTTGAAGATTCCGCTCTCGTATGGCCAGGGACGTGCTGAGGAGATTTTCCAGGGGGAGGGGGCGAAGTGTGAAAGTCCCAACTGATCCAACTAAAAATTCCCAAGCAACAAAAAAAAAACCCTGACTTGTTGGATTTTTCCAACTGTTGAGTACAAAACGTCCCACAGAGCGGAGCTTCCTTCTCCCCCTAACAGTACGTCCCTACCAGCCTATGGCCACCTCGCTCCCCTGACCTAATGCTACTAGGGGTGTCAAGTATCGAACCAAAAAAGTATCGAGTAGTATTGATACTATCGATACCTTCACCTAGCCAGGCAGTCAACAAATAAAATTTAAAAAAAAATCAACTACTATCTATTTTTTACTACATAAAATTAGATTTTTGGTTCAAAAACGTTAGATAACAGGGTGTCCACTTTCTTCCGAGGATAAAATTCCCTGACTTTTCCAGACCATTTTCCAACTTTTCCGTAATGAAAAAATTATTTAAGAAAAATGCTGAATTGACAGAGAAAATTGTACAATACTTTCACATCATAAGATTTTCTTCAAAATTCTTTGACTTTTTCGATTTTCTTTCAAAATTTCCTGACAAGGTATCTACAAGAATGGAAAGATATAAATTCCTGACTTTTTCTAAACTTTTTTGTTTTTCTTCTTTAAACTTTTACAGTATAGACAGTATAATTATATTAATGAACTGAAATTTGAAGTTGATTTTCAGGAGAAAGCATTAGGAAGGTGTTCACTGCTGAAGTAAAATTAAACGACGAAAAATTTTTACGTGAGTTCATTTTTTTTTTTTGTCAAACTTCTTAAAAATGTTGTTGAATCTCCTGACTATTTACAAACTTCCTGCCTGACCTACATGTCAAATTCCTGACTTTTTCAAAACTTTCCAAATTTTCAAAACCTATAGACACCTTGCCTGACTTTTCCAAGTTTCACAAAATTCCTTGACTTTTCCCGGATTGTCAGAAAAGTGGCCACTCTGGGTAAAAAGGTAAGAATTATAAACTAAAACCTAGAAGAGTACGCGAAGGAACTAATGAGAATGAATCAATTTTTCTTTTAATACGAAAATTAAAATTTTTGGTTTAGGTCAATTGTAGAAAAGGACGTATCGTACCAGCCATGCTCACGCATCTCCACTCTCACCTAACATCGCTATTAAACCCTAGAACACCACACATGGGTACAAATGTACCCACACTAAAATACGCATGGGTGTAATCTCACGCATATCAGCAGTGCGATCCTGTTACTTACTGAATCTGTTCGACTATACTGGACCCTCAAAATCGTATGTCGAATGTGTTGTCTACCCTTTTGTTGGAAGGCGAATTAATTTTTGTTCCCATTTTTTTTTGTGAAATATTTTGCCCAAAACGTGACATGTTGTCTAAGTTTAGCAATAGGTTTTTTTGGTTGCTGGTTTCAAATTTTTAGTCCAAATTTTTGTAACTCATCCACTAAAGCAAACAACGTGGGTCAAATTTTAGATAATTTTCAAAATTTCTTAAGAATTGTGTAATGTTTATGACTATGTATATCATTTATAAAATAATTGAAAATTGCAAATTTTTTCTACAATCAACTATCTTTTCCTACTGAAAACTGCATTTTCCTTCATTATTGCTTAGTCTAATCTGAAAATAAATATCAAATTCAAAATCAGCGTCGAAAAATACTTATATAACTCACTTACAAAAGCCGTAGTATTTATACAAGTCAAAAAAATTGCTATGGGTACAATTGTACCCATGTGTGGTGGCGACGGACTTTTTTTTATATATGGTATTCTAGGGTTAAACAAAATACTACAATCAAATTCCTACCCCCCTAATTGGATAACAGCAATTGTCATACCCAGGCTTCTTTTTGTCACTTCTTTTTTCAGGGGAGGGGGCACACTCATTCTCGAGAGCTGTAAGTCCATAATTTTTTGTACTCCCTCCCCACCCCTTTCCAGCGTGTTTTGAGGAAAAAATCGAAGTTAATTATTTTTTTATTGTTTAAAAACATAATATCTTTGGAAATAAAACGTAAACTTATATTCAGGTGAGTAACAATACAATATACTTAGCCTAAGGTTTACATAAATTTCAAAGTAGTCTCCAAATTTTAACCAAATTTTCATCATACATCTGTTCGCGCTAACGAACTTTACTTTTTTGATCCGTGGCAGAATGATGATTTTTAAGTAACCATGAATCCACATTTTTCAAAGGGTCAACAGTTTTTATGGCAATTTTTCAAGATTTTCGAAATTTCCTTTGGGGGCACAGCGTGCCCCCACAAAAGAAGCCCTGGTCATACCAACATAGGCAAGTCTGCCAGGTGTGCCGAGTGTGCTTGGGCACACTCTACTTTTTATAGAATTTTTTCCCCCTCCACTAATACAGTCACGATAATATAAAATAATATTAATTTTTCATCTTTATTAAAAATTAGAGCTAATCCTTGGTCAAATTTGGAATTTGCCTAAGTTGCAACACTGATTATCGAAAACATAATTTTAATATTGCTATCGGCTTGGGGCGTTCTCTTCCAACTCGTCAGCAGGAGTGGACAATCCTGCTTTTGGTACATCCTACTCAGAAGGTCCAGACACGCTTACGCATAGCAATCGTAAAACCCTCCTCAAACGCCTCACCTACTTTTCAGCTGCTACTTTGCGACATATAGACAACAACCTTTTCCGAGCCCTCAGTCCGAGAGTGTAGCTCTGCGGCTCAACAATAATAAAATTTAAAAAATTTAGTTTAAAATCACCAGGTAAGACTAAAAATACTAAAAACTAGAACAATGAAACGCTCGAAGGAACCAACGAAGAAAATATCACCGATTCAACTTCAAAATTGTTACAGTATTGAAAAAATATTATAGTATGCGAAGGTATCGATGCGATCGTATTTTTTCTGACACCAATAAATGGTACCAGACTTCTTCCGATGGGATCTTCGAAGTCCAGAATCTACACTACTGAACCGCGTAGTTTGGACAAAAGGGCCATTTCGAACCGAAATGTCACAAATTTCAAAACCAATGTTGTAGAACGTGTACAATAATTGGGTGTTTAGATTAATAAACGGAAAGCATTATTTGCACGATGTAATTTTCTCACTAAACCAAACTTTATTTCCACGTGTAGGTAATTCTTTTTCCCGATATTTGAAACCAGATTTACACATGTTTGAAATCGTTGAAACTTTTTGGGTGGGCCCAGTACATACTATGTACTTTTCTATCGTGTTAGAAATTAGACACTTCAGTTAGTTAAAGTCAACTTACTCAGCCGAATGACATGTTCCTCGATGATTTTCCACAAACAGAGAATGTATTCGAAAACTCGATACGCTTATTCCAGCACGTATTAGTTAATCAATTTTATAACACAACTTGAACTAACACAGCACTGAATCGAGTCACTTCTTTCCGAAAATGCCGGGCCGGTTGAAAGAGCTTATCTCATCGGCTAAACGTGTGCAACAAAACCAAGGTGAACCGGTTCCTGAAGCGAAATGTAGCAGTTTTGCCGGCAACGTGGCACAGCTCTGCCGTCACAATATCGTCAATCGTTATCGACTCTCGATTACGCGGGGAAAAATGGCGGTTACACACAGTTACACACTTATCATGAAACGCCATCCCGTGAAACGACTGAACTGAAAAGTGTGTTGAGTATGTGTGGCGCGTTTCGCAGAGCATATTTTTCGCATTTCATATTTCTCGTCGTTTCGTCGAAGGTGGCGATTTTTTGATGAACTATCAAAGATTTTTAATCAGGTGTTGTCTAGACATCAGCACCGATATACACTTTTCATGAAATACAGCCGGATTTCAATTTAGATTGTCGCCGAACTCAGACTATCTGGCCCGGTTGGTCCGCAGAGAAAGCTGATCACCCGTTGGGCAGCGGGGCCCGGTGGTCACAAATTGTAAGTCCCTTCGTAAAGCAGGCCAAGAAAAGGCGCAGCAGAACTTTTGACTTGGATTGGTTTCAGGAGGAAGCGGAGTCAGAGCTGCTGTGAAGGGAGGGGGGATGTCAAACCTCCCCAGTAATTCTTCATTCGGCAATTTTGGTAAAATTAATATTTCCTTTACCCACCGATTTCACAATTTATACAAAGTTAAAAGCCTTTTTTTTTTAATTTTTTGTTTTGTGCTTTGATGTTTGGGAATTTTGATTGAGAAGTTGGAAAGTCTAAAGTTGTTTTTTGCTGTGATACTTGGGAATTTTGAGTTGAATCAGTTGGGACTTACACCCCCCCCCCTCCCCCAGGAAAACTCGTCGACACGTCCCTGAGTGGAGCACGAGAAGAATGCAGACGATATTCGCAGGGAGGTACCGAAGAGTTTTTCCAAGGGGGGGGGGGGGTAAGAATTGTGAAAGTCTCGACTGATTCAACTCAAAATTCCCAAGTATCAAAACAAAAGAAAAAAACCTTTTGACTTGTTGACTTGTTGGGTTTTCCCAACTTCTCAACTTTTCAACTCAATTCCCAAGAAGTATCAAGGCAAAAAAAAAAACAAACAACAAAACACCAAACAAAGAAAGAAAGAAAGTAAGAAAGAAAAACTAAAACTTTTTAATATGTTGGATTTTTTCAACTCGCCTGACTGTCTGAAATGGTAAATTTTCCCAACTGCTGAGTGAAAAATTCCTACCGGGGGGGGGGGGGGTAAGTTGCCCTCTGGCCCCTATTGGTACGTCTCTAGATATAGGTTTCCTGAAGGTGCATATTATATATTAATTAGACCATGCGATTACAACTGAAAGAATACTTACAATTATTGCAAAAAAAAAAAAAACTTTTCTTTTGGTTAAATTTTATTCAGTGTCTTATGCTTATATAGCCGCGTACAGGGGCATTTTTACCGCTAGGCAACCTAGGCAGCTGGCAGCTGCCTAGAGCGACAAAATTTAGAATTTTCAAAAAAAAAACGGGAAAAAAAACGAAAAAAATGAAGGAAAAAAGGAATGAGAAAAGTTGAAAATAGAGAAGCAATAAAATAGAATTAACTACGCCCTTTGAAAGATTTCTGTCACGTACGGGGTGACCAAAAAGAATTCAAATATAATTAAACTAAAAAAAAATTAAATTAACTGAAAATAAATTAATTAATGGAATAAAATTTAAAGAGTATGGATCAAAATTATTAAATAAGGTTATCATCCGGGAGCGGAATTTCATGCGGTTTAGGATGGTAAAGTATGCAATATTTATGCGCCAAAAATGGGCAAAATATGCCCTAAAAACAGAAAAATAATATGCGCTAACATGATGGGTGTTATTTCACAGAGCGTGACGAGATCTACTTATTTTCGGCATGTAAATGTTAATTTTCGTTAAATTCGCACTAAAAAAAAAGAAAAAGAAAAGTTGAATGATTGTTTAAATCAAGGGGAAAAATCTTTATTTTCTGCAGCGTTAAAAAAAAATCAAATTCATCAAAAATTTGAGAAAAAAACCTTTTTTCGTAATAAATATTGCAAATTATCGAAATATGCGCTAAAACGGTGAAATATGCGTTTTAAATAGCAAAAATACGTAAAAATATGCGTTCATAGGCAAAATAATATGCAAAATAAAATAGGGCTCATTTTTCTCAGAATGGCCTGAAACAACTGGCATACATATAATTTCATAGAATTCCGCTCCCTGGTTATCATATTAAAAATATTAATAATGAACTAAATCTATGATGAATTGATAATAATAAAAGACAAAATTTTCTTATTAATATTAATATAATTTATAGTTCCCATTGAAAAAGCCAGTCTTCGAATTATCAATGCGTACGGAATTTTTATAAATGTGATAACCTAGAACTGATCCCACGAAAACGCACTATGTAAATCTGTGTAATTTTTGTTCCATTATTTATTTCAGTCATTTTTCCATTTTTTTCTCTCTGTAGCTTGTTACACACAATTTCGTCATGATGTACCTATGCCTATTCTTTATTCAGCATTATATTATTAATCAATATAAGTAAATTTAAACTAAGCATTATTTTCTTGACAACGAAGTGAATTTAAGTCCGTAATTTGGTCGAAATCCAGAGAATTCAACATTGAAGTTTGGTGGCTGATGTTCATTGATTTCAATAAGGCATTCGACTCGATATATGTCACAATAAGCTATGTGAAACTATGGCAGCCCAAGGAGTTTCTTTAGAAATTATGAAAATTTTGGCGTAAATGTACAATAATTCACAGGCTTACATCAAAACAGATATAAAGATTAAATGCTTCCCCATCCAAAACGGGGTAAAACAAGGGGATCTCTTGTCGTCGAACTTATTTAACTGCGCCCTTGAGCAGATTTTCAAAAATATGGATTGGGAGGGAAGGAGATTAAAAATCCTAGGCAAACAAATGACAAATCTATAAAATCTGCAGACGATATAGTGCTCATGACAAACAGTTTCGAGGAAATGCTGGAAATGGTGAAAGACCTAAAACAACACAGTGAGACTTTCGGGCTATCCATGAACATGTCAATATCAAAATTTATGTCGAACAGGGGGCGAATCAACGACTTCTGGTTAGACGGGGCAAAAATAGGCAGGGTGGAAGAATATAAATATTTAGGCCTAACGTCAAAATTTAACTCCAATATGGAAGGGATTATAAACGAAAGAATATAGCTAATGCCTAGAAAGCATTTTGGCAAAATAAAACAATAATTTTGAAAATCAAAATGAAAAACAAACTCAAAACAAAAATTTTTGTGTGTGCTACTAGTGTTGACATACGGGGCCCAACTGTGGTCACTCACGAAAAAACAGTCTGAACGTCTTATAAAAATTCGAAACTTCATGCTAAGGAGTATACTGAGCGTGCACTCAAGAGATAAGATTTAAAAAAAAAAAATCCATTATAAGACAACTGGGGACAAAAAGTATCGGATATAAAATCAAAAAACTAGAATTAAAATATGCTGGTCGGGAATCATGAGAAAAGGAACCTGCAATGTATTCTTTGGACCCCATTGGACCATAGCAGAGGTAAAGGCCGACCGGCCACGCGCAGGATAGATGAAATCTTAGAACTGCTAGAGCCCTACTGGAAACAGACAGCAACGAACAGGAAGGCTAGGAAGCAGGTGACAGAGACATATGCCCAACAGTGGGCAGAGTAGGTGGTGGCTCACAGACATGACAGAAAGAACAGTAGAAATATAAGATTGTAAGCTTCATAGAAACACCTGCTCAATGTCAAAATAAAAAATAAAATTTGGTTTTAAGGGTATTAGCACTTTACTAGCCTAGTTCACAGCGCAGTCTGCCCAGATACTTTTTAATAGAAAAGAGTATTGCAGGTCGTTCAAAAATTTTTTCCAGGAAACTCGCTTCTCGCTTCGCTCGATGCTCGCTCCCGGAGTTTTCTGGACTGTGGCAGGGCCGTATCCAAGATTCAAGTCACGGGGTTGGCTCTTTAGGGAGGCTACAAATACCCGAAATTTTTCCAACAGCCCACATGTGTATGAAGAAAATTTGGCCAAGAAGGGGGAGGTTGACCCATTCGGTACGGGCCTGGCCTATGTTATAAATTATTCTCGCCTACTTTTCTCTCTTTTCCTTTTTTCTCTCCCTGGATCCAGTCAAGAATTGTTTGTTCAAAAGAAAAATAGACTGGAAAAATGTTCACGCGTAAATTTCTTTTCATTTGCTTTAATCCTCTCAGTGATAATCTTGAAATAGATATTTGAATGCCTTTTGTATGTATTCCATCTATTTGTACATATCCCATGTAATAATTTTTTTTCATCTTGTTTGACCCCATGGTATAGCTCAATGTGCTTTGACAAACTTGAAAAATAAAATCACAATGCCACAACCTAAAGTGAAACAGACGTCACAATAAAAGGGCCTTAGTGGTCAGTCACGTAGCTGGGATTTTCCCAAAGGAGGGGAGTAGGATTTTCAAGGAAGAAAAAGTCGAAAATTGAGGTAATTTTTAAAAATCGCCGATATTAGAGGACTATGTAAAAATATTGGGGGGGGGGAGGCACGTGCCTATCATGCCCCCCGGACGCTACGCCTCTGTTAGTGGTAACTGAACACTCTGAGCCCTTGTCTTGTGACACGTCACATTTTGATTTTGTTAACTGTAGAGTGTAGAGCGAGTGTCTCAATCTCAAGCGAATTTTGGCCTTCCCTATCACGCTACCAGTCATCACCAACATGAGGGGGCAGATTTTATATTGCCCAGAGCAGCTTCTTTCCTTAATACCTACACCTCTGACATTGCCAATCGACTTGCCTGGTAACTGGTTCACAATAAAGCGGAAGGTCAGATAGGCCGTGTGGCCTAATGGATAAGGCGTCGGACTTCGGATCCGAAGATTGCAGGTTCGAGTCCTGTCACGGTCGCACTCAACCTTTTTTTTTGTTTGTTTTAATTTTGTAAGGTTTTAAATATGTAAATTATTTACACAACTGCGTTGTTCCATCCCTCCACTGGATATTGGAAACATGATAAGAACATTGATCGAGGAATTAAGGGAAGCAAAATGCCACCGTTTTACCCCCCTCCCAACCAAAAAAAAGAAAAAAGAAAAGAGAAGCTACATTGGGAGAACTAGATTCTAGGGCGACAAGTGTGTCATTTCAAGATGATTATCATGTGCTCAGTTTGATGTGCTACGTAGTGAATCCTGGAGTAAACACTTGTGTATCGTTATTTTTTAAAAAATTTTTTTTTTTGGCGTTTATAATTTCTTGTACTACGGAGTGGACTGAAGACAAATTAACGGATTTGGTACACGAGGTGAGAAATTGTCCTGTCCTGTGAGATCCTCACCACCATCAGAGAAGAAGTCCCGTATAAAAAAACTTCTTGGGTTTCACTTGTCACCTTTCTTGTGAGGATGCAATTTATGATTGGAAATAACTGCGTCTTCGTCATAACTCATCCTCGCACGGAAATAATACCACTCAACACGACAACTTAATTCAGCCTCAGAACGAGCACTACACCGAGCATATGACGAAATATTTTTCACCGTGAAATAGTAGAAAAACAAATGTATGAGTTTATTTAAGGACAGATGGGATGTAGTCAAAGATGAACATGAACCAGGGTGGTACAAGGCCAGAGGAAACATTTTATTTTGCCGAATAGTGCCGAAAGCGATGATCTGTGCACAACAATAAATTTGGTATATCAATGTATTAGGGGAGTTAGGCTTGACTGGGAGTTCAATACTTAATATACTCGAAAAATTTTCCTTAAATGTGCTGCGCGTGTAGCACTCTATAAAAAGGAGATACAGGGTTCTTTGCCATCTGATGTTTGCGTTACAAGGTGAGGAGAATGGATAAGCGGCACTCTTCTACGCCGAATATTTCTCCAAATTTGACAAGTTCCTTAGCAAGGTACCCGACGACTGCAAACAGACACAAACTCTGAAATCACTGATTGTCACCAAGAGAAATTTAGTCTCAAATCTCGCATTCATCTCACCCTACTTGTCCTTCCCATCTAACACAATTCGAAAACTGGAAACAAGAAGCCTTTCTTTACACGAGAAACTGCTGACTGTCCATGATGTTTCATCATAACTTTATAAAATCCCGAGTGCTCGTGGGCATAGCCTGGAGACGAAGACTAAATAAGTTTTTACGAAAAATACAGGTCTCCAAACCTTAAAAAATTTAAGTAATTCATTCGTGCATGGTACTACATTGAAATTTGCCAATTCGCCGATTTTTTAATTTAAAAAAATAATAATAATAATAAATAATAAACAAACAAACGTTCTTAGAAAATAAAAAATTCAAATAAATGGTTTCAAAATTTGCTGACTACCTAATTATTGGGGGTGTTTCATCACCCCCTCCCCATAGTTTCGTCCTTGCAAATGCAGATTGGAACCTTATCCCCCAAGCACTTACATTTGCGCACATGAGCATACTCTATTCTGGGAGGGTAAGGTGAAAGGATGTTAGGAATACTTGAGAGGAACACACAACTTCCTTTACACATAGAGGTGGTCGTTGTTCACTCCTGGTGATCTTTTTTTCTGAATTTCCTCTGATTCTTCTCCTAAATTGATTCCAAAAAATCAAATCAAATCAAATAAAAATTTTTTAAAAAACCTACAAAGTTTCCTGTTAATTGGATTAGGGGGGAATCCATCCCAGAAGCTCCCTTTCGTTCTTATGGGAAAATACATGGAGTTTTGACTTTTGTTCCAGACTAAATTTCCTTTCTATTCAAGCCGTGCAGCGCTAGTATCGACTACTCTTATCAGCGACCAAAAGGTAAAGTTTTTCACACATGTAGCAAAATTTTGGAATCTAGGTATAAAAATAGTCTTAATCGAAAGAAAATTCGCTGTTCGAAAAATTCGTTTCTCTTTAAATGCTTCAAAAATGTCTTAATTTTCGAGATATTTCAACTTTAATGAGTATGTACATTAATTGGGAAAATGTAGGTATAGATTTTTTACCTTTTGCTACTTATCTCTTCGACTCGATAGCGACGCGCTCTGACGGATGTACGGCCCGAATATTCACCAGGACGAAAGACCGTAAATTAAACAAGAGAACATTTGCTATCGGATTCATCTTGTGACACTGGAAGACAAGACTTTTGCTTTCAACTTTTAGATTTTAATAAAATGTTCAACTTTCTTAAATATGAATAACTGAATTAGAGAATGAATGCATAACTGAGTAAGTGAGTGAATCACTAAATAAGTAAGTGAGTGACTGAGTGAATCACTGACTTATTGAGTGAGTGATGTAGTGAGGAAGTGAATGAATAATCAAATTAGAGAATGAGTGAATGACTTAAGTTAGTGAGTGAATCACTAAATAAGTACGCAAATGATTGAGTGAGTGAGTGACGGAGTGAGGAAGCGAATGAATAACTAAGTAAGTGAGTGGATCACTAAATGAGTAAGCGAAGGACTGAGTGAATCACTGAGTCACTGAGTAAGTGATTGAGTAACTGCGTGAATAACTGAATAAGTAAGCGAGTGACAGAGTGAATCACTAAATAAGTAAGCGAATGACTGAGAGAGTGAGTGAATCAGTACCTCAGTGAGTGATGGAGTGATGATGTGAATGAATAACTGAATTAGAGAATAAATGAAGACTGAGTAAGTGAGTGAATCACTAAATAAGTAAGTAAGTGACTGAGTGAATGAGTGAATCACTGACTTAGAAGTCGCTATAAATAATATGCAATTTTTCCAGTTTCACCTAACGGATTCACAATAGGAGAAAATGGACGCGTCATGGGTCGATTGACTCCTATCATATCCTTGTACTGAGTACTGGAGACGTGATGTGAACAATGTTCATGAAATTATGGACAGGGTGAAACCGTTTCACAAAAAAAAACGCCGCATTAGTTAAGAAAGGCGAAAGGAAATGTGAAAGCGGTCGAGATCAACTTTCTCAGAGAATCTAGTAACAACGGATTTCGAGCTGCTCAAAGCGGTGGCGCGCTGTAGTCGTTTACCTTGTAACCTTGATCGAGGGGAATATTTCATTTACAAGCATATGAAGAAATCTCAAAGTATTATGAAAACTGAAAACGAAAGCGTATATCGAAATATAGTACACAAAATTTTCCTTCCATTGAGATAATTTTCATTCCAATCTGATGAATTTTTCTAAAATATGTAGGTTTACAATATAGTTCCTTTTCGCGCTGGCAGTCCGAATAGTCATTGAAATTTGAAATTCAACGTTTGCTACCGACTTTCAGATTTTCGAAATGTCTTCCACATTTTAGCTTTGTTTCAACCTTTCAAATAACGTTCGATACTCAGCTTGAAACCTTCTGCTTTTGACTGACTAGTCTCTAAGAGGAGTCCAGGGAACTTCATTTTTAGAAACGAAATTAGACTCTCAGTTTGGAAAGGTGGGGACGAAGAATTTGCCGACAAATATTTTTTGAAAACTAAAAATTCGCCGACAAAATGTTTCAAAAATTAAAAATTTGTCCAAAATATTTTTTAATCGAAACAGAAAATAAATAAACAAACAAACAAACAAGCGGGAAAAAATGAAAATTCAAATGAACAGTTTCAAAATTTGCTGACTGCCAAATTATAGGAGGGGGGGTGTCAAATGAACAATCCTAAAATTTACCGACTGCCAAATTATTGGAGGGGTGTTTAGACCCCCCACCCCCTATAGTTTTGCCCCTCCGTGAGTTCATGTCCCCAGCCGTTATATGTAGACGTGCATTGGCATACGCGCCACTTGTTTTTGCCGACGTTGAACGATCATTTTCAGATTATAAGTATTTTCTACATATCTGATAAACGATGTATGTAGGTAGTTTCACACACAGGATAACATAGAGAAACATTTAGTGGTAATGTTCAATGAAAGATGTTTGTCATATTACTTGTAAACATCCGTTTTTCATTAAAATTTTGACTCCCTTCTAATATTGTAAGCTTACTTTTCGTAATGCCGAAAATTGTAATTTCAAATACCGAAAATTCCCAGCTTTAATGATAAGTATGTAGCCGGCATTGTTTTTTGGGTTGAAAAATCATGATACAAAATCTAGGAGCCAGCCCTGGAACCGGTTTTCGCATTTCTATCCACACTCTCTCTCTTTCTTCTTTCAGCTTATGTTAGCCACTCTCGTGAATGCACTAGCTACATTCTTTTCTCCCTGGAGCAGTTCTAACATTTACTTTTTTCTTCTGTCAGGAGGCTAATGTCACATGGACAGTATTTTGTAAAGCCGACGATGGACGGCGCCCGTACCTATTTGGCGAATGTTGTTTCCTCGAATATTCGGCCTAAACATACCCTTCGGCTTGTTGAAGCTTCTGCACAATAAACACGAATACGCAAACTTCATCATGGCAAACATTTTCTCAATTTTGACGAACATCACGGTATTTTGAATTTCACTCACGTCGGAAGTCCTCGTATATCCTGAATAAAAACGAATTTTACATTTGAAATGGATGATATACTGATGAAGCCGCGTTAATTGGCTGTTGCGTGTGTAGTTGTAAATTGTGGCCTCGTACTATTGAAAAGACGAGGAACCGAGAAAACGAAGATATGGTAACCGGATACTGATGATGATAAGGTTACCTATCAGTTCATACCTCCGATTTAATACAGGTCTCCATTTCTCCTTATCTTTTGCGAGTTCTTTCAGTTTGTAATAACACTGACATGCTTGATTATTATCTGTTGTGAACATCACACTGGAATCTTTGCCGACCTACCCAATTCTTTCGGGACAAAATATTTGGCGCGTCGAAAAAGAACGTTCCGACGACAGACCCCTGCACGTCGCAATAGTCGGTATAAGCGACTATTTTGATAAAAATCCACGCCTAATGAAGCGCGATAAAAAATACGGCGCGAGCGACTACTGATACATTATTACAGGGCTTGAAATGTGTACACGAGTACTTCATACTTGCCTATTCAACACTGTATTGAACCGGTTGAAAATTATTCGAATTTTCGTGACGAATTCAATCCGTCGTCAAAATTGATCTTCACTCAATGTTTGACCCGGTATACTTCCCCCCCCCCCATTAGTATAACCACAATTTTGATTGTATTTCCAAAATGGAGGATCAACGATAGACGGTAGATTTGGACGACGAGTTTGAACTCAGCGAGAAAAACAGATACAGAATGAGTGGTTTTGATTTTCAAAAGTTTTGAAAATTTCTCCACACTTACATTGGGAATTTTTGTCCCAATCTGATTCAGTTTTCGAATTCAGTAATCCAAAGTATCCATTTGAGTGGTCCTTATTTGATCTGGGTTTAATGTTCGTTTGTACTTCGTACACGGCATTTTGATATGGTCAAATTTGTAAGTAGTCGACGAGATCTTAGAATTTATCTCGCCCTTTTGATAGAAGACCTTTGACAGCGTTTCTTTGATTTCTCATGCTCATATTTTGTCCAATAAAACTGACGGGAGTATTTTCCTTGATTTGTAACCCGTTAGATTCTGGCTACGAAGACGCAGTATGGAAGGGTAGCCGTGGTATTCTCAAAATTAATTATATAATTAAGTAGAGTTAATAAAACAACCAGAAAACTAAGATTACAATTATCCAAGTATACGCCCCTACAATGGGAGCCGAACAAGATGAAATAGACAAATTTTATTGCCAGCTAAACGAAATACTACAGAAGGAGGCTCTATGGGTCATAGTATTAATGGGAGATTTTAACGCTGAAGTGGGTAACGACTGCTCACAAAGTGCAAGTGTCGGCCAATTTACTGTAGGCACATCAAATGATAATGGTTACAAATTGGTAGAGCTGGCCAAGCAAAACAAACTGAAATTAGCTTCCTTCTTTCTAAAGAAAAAACCCTCGGACAAATGGACACGGGAATCTCCCGATGGACAAACGAAAATTTTTTGATAAATAAGATTAAATTGGTAACAAAATATGGAAGTAATAAATAATTATAGTTATGTCTCGAACCATAGAGTAGGCCTCGGCCAAATAATTGAGAAGGCGAACGAATGTAATTTCGAAGTGTGGCTGTTATTTGTGGATTTCAACAAGGCCTTCGATTCCGTATACCAAAATAAGCTCTGGCAGTCCATGACAGATCAGGGAGTACAAGAGGAGATTATAGCTGTCCTGGAATACACGTATAATAACTCAGTGGCATACATCAAGACAGAGATTGAAGGCAAACACTTCCCCATTGAAAGAGGCGTAAACAAGACGGTCCGCTATCTGCAAATCTTTTTCACTGTATCTTGGAACAAATTTTTAGAAAATTAGACTGCGAGGGAAGGGGTCTCAAAACTTTTGGAAAAAATCTAACAAGTCTAAGATTTGCGGATGATATCGTTCTAATAGCAAAAAATTTTAATGAAATGAACTCAATGCTGAGGAGTATACTAGGATTCAGGCTAAGGGATAAAATCAAAATAACAAAAATTCGAGAAAAAACTGGAATTAAAAATATTGGGTACAAAATTAAAAAACTAAAATTTAATTATGCTGGCCATATGTCAAGAGGAGATCAAGAAAAATGGAACATAAGGACCACGATTTGGGCCGCAAGGGAGCACTAGAGAAATAGAGGCCGACCAGCAACACGCTGGATAAACGAGATCCTCTCCCTACTCGGGCCATGCTGGAGACGAGCAGTAGCCAACAGGCAAGGCTGGAAAAGGGTGACGGAAACATATGCCCTACGGTGGGTGGAATAGGTTGGTGACCTACGTGCTTGGCCCCTATAAGAAGGGGACACACGTTGTTAAGCCTATTCAATGTTAAAATAAAATAAATAAAAAAAGTTAATAATACACCCGTGTTGAAAAATAAATTAAGTTTATGTGATGTCCCTTTTTCTTGTACTGCAGTTTAAAAGGAAATTAATTAAATCAGCCGAAGTACGAATGAGATTGCTCAAACGTTAGGATAGAGTCGAAGAACGAAGAATCAATTCAGAGAATCTGAAGTCTTAACCTGTCGTTGGTCGCACTCGGAAAAAATTACGCGGTTGGTCGCATGGTTAGGGAATCCCCGCCATGTTCAAAAAATGAAATTGTTGGCATATATAGATTGAGGGAGTCGAGATACATAAGAAAAACGTAGTCTCAGTTTCACATATAGCATATCTTGAAAATTGAAGGAGCTACAATTTAAAAAAAATGCAAGTTTTCCGAGATATATTTGAATATTGAAGCATATTGAATTCTATGCTTAAAAATGGAATTAGTGGCACATGTGAATTGTAGAGGTAAGAATATAATTTAAAAATATTGCATATCTTGAAAATTGCAGGAGTGATTTTTAAAAATGATTTTATCAGGATAAATTCGATTACTGAAGTCTCTACACAAAACAGGTAACCAGTGTCACTAAACATATCGAGCACTAAATGTTTCATAAATTGATGGCCTAACCTCAAAATTGAAGAGACTACTACTTTCAGAAATTTAGTTTTTGTCTAATTTTAGCATACAGAAGTATTCGACTTATTCAAACAAACTGTTAGTATTATTAATAATACTGACAGTTTGTTTGAATAAGTCGAATACTTCTGTATGCTGAAATTAGACAAAAACCAAATTTTTGAAGGTAGTAGCCCCTTCAATGTGCGTGTGCCAAGTACATACTTTTTATCACTAAGCGCAGTTTTTATTATCTATAAGGTCAAGGTCTGTGCACTTCTGTATGTTAATTGAGTGGTTCCCAACATGTCTACCAGAGCGCGGCAAGTTCAAACCCACTGGCAGTCTTACAGCGGTTTATTATCAGAAATCGAATCTTGAGTGGAATTCCAACCATTTTTGTAGTTTTTCCAGTTTAAAAACATGGAAAGTTAATTCAGAGAACGCTTCTGAACAGAACGACTTTTACACGTGTTCAAATGAGTGGTCATTGCGTCAGGACTCAAAATGAAATATTTCCGTACTCAGGTTTATAGCGCCTTAGCAAAAGCGGAAGGTTTGTACTTCGCATTGATGTATGTAAGGGTTGAAATAACAATAAAATCTAAGAGTAATTTACAAAAAATCCCGTTCTGTCCGGGAATTACCCCAAACCACCTTATTACACCGGAAAACACTTATATCGTTTTAATTATTTTTAACGAAGTCGTGAAAAAGTAAAGCCTTTCGCAAACGGTTCTATCGGTAGTTTTCCTCTTGCAGCAAATCCGATTCCGAAAAAAAAACAAACTGTATTTGCTTTCGTGCACGGCGCTTCAGTCGCTTCGGTTCCTTCTTGTTTCGTCGTTAGCATGCCAAACTATATCAGTTCGACACTCGGGAAAAATGTTAATGGAATTCTCTACGATCTTGTTATAATGTTAAACGCTATACTATGTATACCAAACTCGTTAAAAATACGAGCAACGAGTATAGAAAAAGCCAGACAGAAACAGAAAACGGCTGCGAGAGCGAGAGACCAAGGCTTAAGACAGCGAAGAAAAAGAAGAGAAAAAAAAAGAGAAAAGGAACTGGCATAAAAGAAGACAGTATAGGTGTATTGTATTAAGGTCCATTAACGCCATCTCCAGGAACACAATGGACGGAAAAGCGTATTGTAAAATACACAAACCGGATAATTCACGATGAGAACAAAATGGACCCGCGGTATATAGAGCTCTTAATAGAAAGTAAACAAAAGGGGAGAAACGTAAGATAAAACTATGTTTGACGTAAAAAGCCGTTTTGGATGACTGTTTTCTTTTTCTTCCTTTTTTTTCTTTCTTTCTTTTCCTCTTTCTTTTACTTTTTGAAAGGTTATAAATGTAACCTTACACCAGCGTTGGTTATACACATATAGGTAGGTATTTCATTACCATCGAGTTGAAGTGTTAAGATTCGTTTTTATAATAGGCCTCGGCCACCATTTTTCTCGTAATGGCTAACCGAATATAAAATTTACACGAGATTATTCGGTCGTTAGGAGAGCGTGTGTTCTAATTTTTATTTACTCCAGATTTACGATATCGTGAATTTTACGAGCAAGTAAAAACAGTAATTTCGGTATTTCAGACGAGTCATTATCATTATTCCGAATATATATCGTCATTCAAGAGTTGCCAGTATCGCACACTGAGGAGGGAACATAGGGGCGAAGTAAGGCAAGACAGACCATCAGGAAAATCAGTTTTGCAGGCCACCGCCGTAACAACCACAAGACAATACTCTCTTCTGCTCCTTCTCCACAGGAGAATATTGAAAAAATAACATTCTTCATCATGATTATCATTTTTCCTTTTTTTTAATCTCCGTCCTTTCTAGTCCCCCCCCCCCCCCGCAAAAAAAGAAGAAGAAAAAAAGTTCAAAACATAATAGTTCTCATTTTTCAAAACATTTTCTACAGTTAGTTTTCTTCTGAAAAGTAATGACGGTCGGCGAAAGGCTACAGCAGGTAAGATCGGTAAGTCGATTTCTTCAAATTCCAGATATGTCAAATCCCGTTCGCGAACGAGACGCGTTCACAAACGGAGCACCTCCACAAACGAGAACGAAGTGAACGCGTTCTTCTTCTCACATGAACGAGAACGGGCAAGAATGCGTTCGTTTCATTTCGTGAACGAGAACGGAGAGAGGAATGACGACAGTCGGAGATGTCAACTCCCATTCGCGAACGGGAACGCGTTCACAAACGGAGCACCTCCACAAACAAGAACGAAGTGGACGCCAGGCCCCGTTATCTCATGTATATTCACAGAGTTCGTATTATTAGTTCGTCCCACAGTCGTACGCAGCGCTGAACTGGAGAATATGAATATGTGTGCTTGTGTTGGTAAATTATTTGAAAACAGAGAAACGATAATCGTTTGAAAAATGAAAATTGGAATTAACCGAAAACGTGAAGTTTGACGGAGGAACTCGTGTTAATACTCCAATATTTTTAATTGTTTCGATTTTTGTGCTTCTGTTGGTAAATTATTTGAAAACGTTATAATCTTTGAAAATTATTGTTCCGATTTTGCTTCGTACTTTGTACGGTGTTTAATTTTCATTGTTAGAGTCCTCACTGTGATACTTTTGTTAAATACGATATTTAAGAATATGGTCGGT
This sequence comes from Acanthococcus lagerstroemiae, assembly GCA_031841125.1. Taxonomy (NCBI): domain Eukaryota; kingdom Metazoa; phylum Arthropoda; class Insecta; order Hemiptera; family Eriococcidae; genus Acanthococcus; species Acanthococcus lagerstroemiae. The sequence continues at coordinate 42,084,502 of CM063111.1, read as the reverse complement.
ACTTGTTGCGTTCCAAGATGTTCAGTAAAGAGTTCAAGCGGTATAAGATTGCATCGAGTGAAAGCAGATCCGAAGGTATTTCTTATACTCATTTACAGCATTCTGTTCCTCGTTTTCAAATTACATCACGCAACGTATTATTTTCAGTTACGTCGGCAATGGTTCACGCTAATCGGACGGGAAGATCTTATAAAAGAAGACAACAGGAAACTGTATCTCATATGTGACAAACATTTCAGTACCCAGCAGAAATATCACGCGAATGCCAAGAACCGAACTAACTTGTTAGCTAATGCTTTCCCAGATACAGGTGTGAAGCTTTTACATTATTATGAAAACGACTTACAAAGTAGAAAAATTGTCATCTGACGCACTTAATGCTGGTTTTTACCCGTTCATTGGTACATAAACCTTCAGAGTTGACCACATTACACGCTGTATGCCATTGATGTACAAATTTTCTTGTTTTATTGTCACAGAATTACCACCAAGACCTATTGGAAACGAAGACGAATTGTTGGTGACTGAGCTGTCCAATCTGAGACAGGATGATGTACACGTTCCTGGTAAGACTTATTTCCTCTTCCGTTCAATGTTGTTACATACATCATTTTTTATTTGTTAATATTTCTCATTTCATACGAACTACAGAAGCTGCAAATAATGATACCCAACCTCGTCCTGGATTGCCTGATATACTTTCAAATCCTTCTCCTTCCATCAACGAGAAAGAAAACTGTAATGATTCTGAAAAAGTTACGTCAACAGCCTCCCGTGAGTATTACATAGTGGAGCACGTCATTGTATGTTACTAATTTATTCAGTGATATAGATTTCCTGGTAACAAGAGTGTGTTGATTCATTCAAATAGTACATGCTATCTTATTGACAGTGTCAATACTTCATAGCGTTTATTGTTCATTTATGTGATCTTTTTCGCACGGATACACTTATTGCATAAGAATACCTCAGTGATACATTTACTTCTTGTATTCATTTTCTATTTATTGATTTACTATTCTACTTTCTGTACGTATACTACACGCATTTTTTAATGTTCGATACAAAAACACATTCACTGTGATATAGCGTTCTAAATTAATTCAGTAATTTATTCATCCATCTATTTTATTTCTTCACACCTGTATGCATTACTTACTTAGAATTCATTGCATGAATAAAGAAATTATAGACAAACGATGAGCTTTTTCTTCAACAGAAAGAGAACGTGAATCTTTCAATTTTTTATTTCAGGTAATTCTTTTCGTGGGCCAAGTATGAAGTGGGAAACCCCAAGGAAAACGAAAGGTTAAATTTTTTTGTTCATACTTGCATTGAGTATGTATACGCCATATTGTCAAAATGTAATTGTTTCACATTGTTTGTTTGTAGATCTGGGGAACAGAGTGAGTCTGTTACAGGCAGTCAACGTCACTCGGAAAGGAGTTCTCACACCAAGGGCTCAAAAACTTTATGAAGTTGGCCGAACATTTCGCAAGTTAGGGAAGAAACTGTTGCGTGAAAACCTTTCTTTCCGGAAACAGCTATTTGTAGCGAATAAGTTCATCAACAATAACGAGTATTTGGACGATACCGTGAATACTGTGACGCGGAACTTCATTCTTTCACAGTTGCGTCTACAACAGAAACGGCCTAAAGGTAGACGTTTTACCGTAGACGATAAAATTTTGGCACTGTCGTTGTATAAGCGCGGCCCCAAAGTCTACAAACTTTTGAAAAGCATGTTTGCATTGCCGAGCAGAAAGACACTGATGCAAATGCTGAATCAGATACCCTTCAATGTTGGTATCAATACTGCCGTTATTACAAGTTTGGAGAAGTCAGTTCACAAATTGAGTCATCGTGATCGGTACTGTGCCCTCATGTTCGACGAGATGTTCCTTCATCCTGGGTTGCAATATAACGCACGGGAGGATTTCATTCTTGGTTTTCAAGACACTGGTACTGATCGGAAAAGTACATTTGCCGATCATGCATTTGTTTTCATGGTTCGCGGGATATGTCGTCGGTGGAAGCAACCATTAGCCTACTATTTTTCAAGCGGGAATCTGGCCACTGCCGAAATCGCGAAGAATTTGAAATTGGTAATTCGCACCTTGGAAGAAATTGGTCTGGTTGTCACAGCCACCATTTGCGACCAAGGCAGTCCCAATGTTGCGGCGATAAATGCTGTTGTGAAAGAAACTCAGCAGAAACTGATAAAACAAGGTCGGACAGACGAGGTTGCTGGATTGTTCGGATTCATTGTGAGCGGTCGAGAGATTATACCTCTGTATGATACACCGCACCTCTTAAAAGGTAGGAAACTCCATTTTTCCTGGTCTGTTTAAACATGTTCAATTTCTATTCATTGTTTCTGTAATACCAGGTATACGGAATCAACTTGTTATGTACCGCGCTGTATATATGTGGCAGAAAGGTCGAAAAATGGCATCATGGGATCACGTTATTCAGATATACGAAAATGACAGTAAAATAGAAAATTACAAAATGTTTCCCAAATTGACCGATGCCCACATCTATCCAGCAAAAATGAAGAAAATGAAAGTGAAAATGGCGTCGCAAGTTTTTTCGCAAAATGTGTCTGCTGTGATGCGAAACCTCAGCCAAGATGGTGGGTTTTGAGAATTATTTCTTTATCCAATGTCAAATAAATAAATTATCAGCGCTGCTTGTTTCTCTTTGCAGGAATTCGAATGCCGCAGTCTGCAGAAGGTACAGCTGATTTTCTACTGTTTTTCGACCAGTTGTTTGACTCGGTAAATGGATTGTCTGTCAATGCCACCCACGGGAAGTTACTGAGAACTGCAATTCGGAAAAATTCGCCGCACCACAATTTTTGGAGTGAAGCTGTGTCTGTTCTCCAGTCGATAAAGTTCCTTGCCAGAGCTGGTTAGTACAAAAATGATGCAAAAGTGAAGCAACTTTTGAAATGTGACCCAGCTTTGTGATGGTCTTCAATGGCTGTTTAGTTTCATAAGCCTGAAATGATGTTCACAATGTGATATGGCTTCACTTAATTACAATTTCAGACTCAGTACATTACGAATATAATTCTCTGTTCATGTTCATTACAGATGCCGAAAAAGTACCACCTTCTGTGAAAAACTGGTTGCATACAATCAACGGATTTCGACGCCTTTGGTTTCAACTGCAGAAAGATGGATTCAAGTTTCTCGGCCTACGTAACCTGCAGCAAGACCCGCTGGAGAATTTTTTTGGTGTTCTTCGCGCGCAAGGTGTGCGCAATGTGAACCCTCAATGCTCTGCATTTCAGGAGGCTTTTAAAACCGCCGTGGTGAACAATTTCATGTCAGTTCATTCTCCGGGAGCAAATTGTGAAGCGGACAACTCTGTTGGTGCTCTGAACTGTCTGAAGCATTTTATCAGCAGTAAGACAACCTCATATGGAATTCGAGATTTTCAGTCGTACTATACGATTCCTACAGCCACATTTGCCTTCAGCAACCCTTCTTTGGAGGTAATTCAGCTGCATGCGTACATATCAGGATTCATCATCAAGCGAATTATGAAAATGGTTGGTGACTGCAACCTTTGTCGGGCAGAGCTTGTCACCTCCGATCGAACAGAAATTCATCGACTGATCGAAGCTAAGGAGTTCTGCAGTTCTCGAAAGTTACTGCAGTCTCCTCAGAATGCTTTTGTACGCATTTTCAGTGCAATGACTGATGTTGCTGAGTTCTTTTTGCCACGCATGTGCCTCGAACACAAAATTTCTGTTCTGCTGAGGCGAAAGATGACAGAACATGTGAGCCATTATTTTACGTGCGTGAGGCACAATATTTTTGTTATGTTTTCAAAGTTATTCTGTAAGTTATACATTTTCCATTGGGTAAAAGAAGTTAATAGAATTATATACGGTCTGAAAAAATACCCTTTGACTGGGAGAGACCCAATCAAGGTGTATGCTTTTCAGTACCATGAGAAACACATGGTAAAGAGAAGAGCTGTCGTTAAAGTAAAGAAGTTGAACATTTAATAATTGACCTCTCCGTCGTACTACTAATTGGGTATACTTTTAGTTGATAAAATTACATTTAAAATGGATGTTTCTGGTTCCGCTAATGATTCTGCTACCATTTGTAAACTTTTTTCTATCAGTTCCTTACATTCGACGCTGAGTTTGTCATCGGTTCTTACTTTTGGACTAAAGTTGCCTACCTCCTTGCATGTTTCTAAAATCGCTTTTTCCACTATATCGTACACTGTTTGGACATCCGTCTCATTGAATTGTAATCGATCTGCAAGTTTTCCTTCTAACCTATTTTTAGCGATCTGAATTTTATGATTCGGTATAATAAGACGCTTACCCTCCTTATTGTTTTGGTTATTTTTAAGCCAGCTTCGTTTATTTATTACAATATCGCAAATCCCCAGTCCGTCTGAAGGCGAGTGCAATCTGTTACCGAAAATTTCCTGATAATACGTCTATCGTTGATTAAAGCATGATCTATTTCGTTGAATGTTTTGCCGTTTGGAGCTCGCCATGTCCACCTCTCTCCCTTGAAATATGTACCCACTATTTTTAAATTATATTTGTCGGCAAAGTCGGCGAGGTTTTCCCCAGCGATATTTGAGACTCCTGCCGCCCATTTACCCACACTAGCTCTCGTTTTCATGTCCTCCCCTATTTTGGCGTTAAAATCTCCCATAATCAACGTGTAATACTCTTTCTCGTTTTCTGTTATCTGTTCCAATTTGTTGTAAAATTTTTTGACCTCGTCTTCAGGTGCTTTTAGCGTAGGGGCATATACCTGTATAATTGTTACTTTTTTTTTTTCATTTAGTTTTATCTTGAGAACGACTATTCTTTCGGTAACTCCCTCGATTTTTACAATACGACTCGCTATACGTTTCTTGACATAAAATCCGACCCCGCGAAATCCCTTTGTACTACCAAAGTAGTACCATATATTTCCGTTCCTTCGTTTCACTAAGTTCTCCCCTATCCTTCTTGTTTCCGCAATACCTACTATATCGAGATCTTGTATACTTTTATCATTTTCAAACTCGTGAAGTCGCTCTTCATTTGCCAGTCCTTGACAGTTCAGATACCCAACCCTGAGTTCCCATATGTCATTTTTATTATTAGTTTTGTTTTTAGTACTACGAGTACTTGTGGTGGGTGGTGGTGATTTATTTACAAATGAGTTCGGACTCGACCTACCTGCTATATGCTACTTTTCCTTATAATAAACGTAGTTCTGTTTCTCGGCCTGGTTATTCCTCTGGTCTAATCTCTGATTTCCATCTCTGCCGTTAAAGCTGCGATTCGATTTGAAGCTGAAATTTTCCAGCTTACGTTCATTGTCGTGCTGTTTAACACGCCGGTAATCTTGCTGTAGCTTGTTCGTGTGTCTACTTGCTTTTCTTGTATTGCTGAACGCGTTGCTACCTGGGCTTGTATGGTCAATCGGACGTTTCTTATTCGTATTTTCTGGTACGCTGTCTGTTTGCTGTTGCCGCGCCGTTTTGTTGAGTGTGTTACCCCTGTTACCATCTGTATCGTTTCTCCGCGTCCACGCTTCGATTGCCGGTTGCGTGCTTTTCGATCCCGTCTTCTCCAAGCCGTCCTGACTCGGCAATGGCGAGGATGGTGGTTCGCGTTCTAGCTGGTTGATACTCGTTATCTTGTAAGCTTTGCTCTCCATCGTCTCCCGGACAAAGACGTTCCGTCTCGTACCCAGACGACTTCCAACTCCCCTTCACTTCTTAATTTTTTGGCTTTTAATAAGATCTCTTTCGTCTTTGTTGTTATTTGCTCCTCGCAGTAGATTGGGTTGTCCGCGTTGTAGCCTAATGCACGTGAACTGAGTTTCGACCTTTAAACCGCTCTAATTAGGTTGTTTTTTAAATCCCGATTGTTCAGTTGCGCAACTATAGCCGGTGTCGAGTTAATCCTTGTTGGAAGCCTATGTATAGCGCATATATCGTGTTCCTGGATTGCGACTCCTACCGCTTTTGCCAGCTGTTCCGTCATTCCGCGTAAATTTTCGTTGTTACTTGCTGGGATGCCGCTTACTATAATGTTATTTTTTCGCGTGTGTTTTTCCAATTCGTCGATTCTATACTGTAGCGAACTGTTTTCCTCTTCCAGATAGTCCAGACGTAGTTTTAGCTCTTCGTTCTCCTTTTCCATAAGGAAGAGTTTTTCGGTCAGACCTTTAATGTTTTTGTTCGAGTCGTTTACTGCCTGCTTGATAGCCGGCAGTTCGTTGTCCACTAGGCGTTTTATATGCGGTATATCCTCTTCCGTCGCTCTTTTAATGGAAGCGACATCATCCAACAGTCTATTAAGTTGGCTTTCATTCATTTTGAGCGCGTAGATATATTGCCGTACAACTCGTCGAAAAGGAACACAGATTGCACGTTAGAACACGTTATTTATGATGCCGCACTCTTATCGATTTTCGATTCGTAGTACATTTAACAATTACTTTATTCTAGTGAGAACGAACACATGCACTCGCGTCTATCGTACGTCGATATCTTATCCGAACTCTCATTGTCATTTTTAACCTGAGGATAAATGTTTGGAATTTTTGATGACGCTGCTGGTAATTGATGAACGGCACCGATGTGCCCAGGTCGAAGGTCCACCTGCAGTTCCTCTACCAGACATAACAGTGATGTCGCACTTTTTCGCCACTTGCTGTTATCAGATGATAGCAAACGGAAGAATTACATTCCCTGCTTTTCCTCTTGTTTTTCATTATAATACAATGTACAATATTGTTTCTTGTTATACGTATTTCATATTTGCTTTTCTTTCGAACAACTATACTTTGTGCATTTTCTTTTCATTTACATTACGTTTTTCATTACCACAAAATGTTACCTATTTGTTATTCGTATTTCTCTCGACCATTTTCACTATTTTTTTTGTTTTCGTGTTCTATTGATAATTTTTCATTTTATGTTCACTTATTAGTTTTTGTAATAATTGTTCTAACATTTTGTACAGTAGACTAAAACATGACTTTTTCTCCGACATATTTTCATTATTTGTTATATATCATTTTTTATTCGTACTGAATGTTAAATTCTCAACCTGCTGTTATTTTTAAAATAGATATAATTTTAAAATGCATTATCGCCTAAATTTTCCTTTGACGAAAGCACCTTATGGAATTTGAAATAAATAAATTGAACGAAGTCACAGACTGTAGATACACTTCGTTCTCTACATTCTGTGATTGGTAAGCAGCCGAAAAGCACACCGAACCTGGGTGACTAATGCACACTAGCGCTAGTAGAACGTGGTGACCGTGGGATGAACTAGTTTTGAGATCTGTGATAATCGTAGAGACAGCCATCTATAGGAACGAAGTGTATCTATAGTCTGTGGTGGACGCGCGTTCTCCTTCTCACATGAACGAGAACGGATGTGAACGCGTTCATATTTTTGGGAAACGCTGACATCTCTGTCAAATTCTTCTTCAGTCCTCTATTTGCAGTGGTAAAAGAAAATTTCAGAGCTCATCGTTACCATCAAATTTCATTTCCATCATTTATCTCTCTAAAATCAATATAAAAATAAAGAAGTATCATGGCGGGATTTGTTTCTGGGAGAGGAACCAGAGAACAAATTCTGAACATTCATCAGATAATCGAAAATTGCAGAGAATTCAACATACCAGCGGTTTTATGTTTCATCAACTCTACCAGGGCCTTCGACTGTGTCAGATGGAAAGGGCTATATAACGTGTTGAAAGATATGGGTGTTCCAACCCACTTACTTGACATGATAAAGTTGCGCAAGGATGCATACTATCGCCATAATTTTTCAATACATGGCGAGTACATCATGCGACAAGTTCTAGATGGCTGGAGAGGTGGAATCTCTGTTGGTGGCAGGAGGCTGTCGAACCTCCGGTACGCAGATGATACCACACTTATCGCGACAGACGAAGCAGAGATGGCAGAATTGATTAAAAATGTCAAGGTTGCCAGAGAGCAACTTGGTTTATACATCAACACAGCCAAAAGCAAGGTGATGGTCATTGGCCGGAGCGGCTGTCTGCCTCAAAGCATCGTGCTAAACGAATACGAGAAAGTAGACCGTTTTGTCTACTTGGGCTCCCTGGTGCCAGGCCCATTCAAACTTTTAAACAGATATCTATAGCTGCAGTTATAACAAAGGGCATTTGGATACCCGAGTATAATAGAGGCGCTTTTTACCATTAGTAAAACAGATACATTGACCTTTTTAAATTCATTAACAAAACATCTAAATAGTTTGCAAATAAACGAAAAGCCAGAGTCCAGGTGGTAAGATACATATTATACGTATAATGATACCTTAGCATACCCTGTTCGAGTGTGAGGCCTGGGAGCAGGAGAGACGCGGGACGGCCACAACAGCGATCGATCCCGGCGGCCGCCGAAGAAGAAGCGATGAAGACGACGACGATGGCGTGATAAGCCGTCTCGCGCCGGACATCCTGGTTCCGGAGATGATGAAGAACGGAAGCAGTTGGAACCGGGTGTCGGCCTTTGTCTCGGCCATCATGTAGAAGAAGATGTAGACGGAATGGTCGAGACAGAGGACCGGCGATTTACCAAGCTCAGCCCACACCATCGAACAGGAGAACTCTGTATCATCCTAGGAGAGCTGCTGCAGCTGCGCTGCGGACCCCTCGGCAGGGCTCACCCGTCGTCACCACCTTCCTGCGTTGATATACGGACTAAGACGAGGAGGTGAGGGGTGAGTGAAGAGGCACGTGTCCCGTTGTAGGGGACCTGAATGCCAGGCGAGCGCTGAGGGAGCGCGGACTTCGGTCAGTAGGGAACCCCATGGTGACTCTTGCAGGACGCGCGCACCGCTGCGGCAAGGAGAAATGGGGGCTCGGGCCCAGCCCCAAGGCGTCCCGCCGGTCACTGATGCGATACTCGAAAGGGTAGTTTCCGGGGCCGGGGGTGCGGTGTTATAGGGGCCCTTTGGCATGCGTGATTCGCCATAGTCCCACCACACCATACGTATAATGACAATGCTGATAACAAATGTTCAATGAATGATGGTTCTTGAAGATTTTTGATTTATTTTGAGCGCACATATCTGGCCCATTCAAACTGTTACTGCTGCATCTTCCTTTCCAAAATCCCTGCGTTACCGAGTTTGCCAGAATAGTCGCAGTATATTCATGTGGATTGCGGAATCTTTCATTTATATTGATTAAAGCCTTCTTTCCCCTGCTCAAGCAATGTAGATTCAATGCAGAAAATTTGCATAACACGTACTGCACTCATTCATACACGATATACTTTTGCAAATCTGCACATTTTTGAACATACCTGCGCAAACTAATACGTAGCCACTCTCAAGTCTGGAAACCAAATGTGAGGGAAATTGGGCACTAAATAGTTTGTTTAGTAATAATTTATGCGTGCTGCGATCGAGCTAAATACCAATTGCCTTCATCTACCTCACTGCAGCCAGCTTATATTAGCCAACTCACTTGAGCCAGCTCACCTTAGTCAACTCACTTTCGCCTACAGTCAAGATGAGCTGCCAAGCGGCTAGTATCATTATACATTTGTGTTCAAATCACAAGGGTGCTGCTCACAGACAAAAGGAAACATAAAACTGTAGCCGTAAATCCGCATGTCCCTCTTACCCCATATGAACCACGTAGTGTAAGCATAATACGAGTATGTATTTAAAATCTTACCTTTGCAGTCAACATAGAGAGACGTGTCCTGCAACATAAAAACAACAATAAATGTATCAACACGTAAGCAAACAATCAAAAAATGAAGTAAATACAAATATAAAAATAATGTAAGATGTGACCCGGTGAAGACAGAAAGTAGCAGGTAGGTACAAACTGTCATTTAGATAATCAGAACGCTCCGTTTACAAGGTAGGTAACTGGTAATCTTCTAGTTACCCATGTAGCCCTGTAGTTACCTGTCAATTTCCCTCGGAAACCCTTCAGTTACCCGGGTAATCGACAGGTTACAAAAGGGTAACTTTTCCGCGGGTAACTGGCGGGTTTTTGCGCATCAGGAACAAGAACAGCGAAATTGGCTAGAGACGATAGAAATGCGCATACACCGCATCATGTTAAGAATATCCTGGAAGGGAAAGATGGCTAACAAAGAAGTACCAGAAAGAAGAGTATCTAAACGAATTCAATATGATACGGAAAGGAAGATCAGATACTTTGGCCATCTAGCTAGAGGACAGAAGTATACAGAATCCTACGAGTCATACTCCAGGGGAAGATCAATAGTAAAAAGAGGACCCGGTCGAAAAAAACAACAGAAAGAATTGTTGGACGAAATCAAGCAACACACTGGAATTAAATTTGTGCAACAACTATTCCATGCTGTCCAAGAAAAAATACTGTGGGTCAACGTCCAGTAATGGATATAAGAAGAAGAAGATGTGACCCGGGTCCGCCCCCATATCGACGATATTCACTAACTTCAGATGAATATCTACACCGAAATAAATGCAAAACCGGGGGAGAGGATAGTAACACACAATATGGACATCAAATATTATGTTTTCGGGCAGCCGAGTTCACTTTTCACATCCGCTTGATCTCAGTTTGAAGATTTAAGGTCAGAAGAAGGGGAAACAGGCTGAAAATTGAACGAGAGGGCAGGCGCGGCAACTTGGAATTTTCCCATGTAAGTAAGTGCTCAAAGTTTTTTCTCAACACAGTGGTTTAAAAAAATTTTTAATGGGCTGGAGGGAGGGGGGAATAGACATTCAAACAGAAAAAAATTACATTTTGTGTTTTTTGTTCCATTTATGCTTCGCTTCTGGGGTTTCAAATTTTTTTGCTCCGCTCCGGTGTTTTACATTTTTTTTGCTTCGCTCCATCCTCCGCTCCGAGGAGTCAAAACGCATGTTCCGGTGCTCCACACTCCGCTCCGCTCCAAGGCCCTGGTCTCCTCAACCAGTGACGACAAGATGGCGCTATTTATTAAACGAGAATTTATAAAATGTAATAAGCGATAAGCGGCAATACAGTCGCTTCTTTGCCCGAAGTTTCATATCTTTCATTTGTGACAAGTTGATAAATACATAAAAACTTATTTTCTCAGGATTTTTCAGGGTAAGTAGCGTTTACCTCGCTTATCTAGAATGCACGCCACTGAGCACAATGTACATACCCGGAAAGTATTTGCAGAAAAAAATTCAAAATTCACTTTCAATGTTTTGAAACCAGTTTGCGCTTGTAACCGAGTTCTTTTGCAGCGCGGCGAGCGGACGTACCAGGATTTTCTTCAATGTGATCTTTCAAAGTTGTTTGGTGTTAGTCCAACAGAGCGCGTGGACGTCCACTCCTCGGTTCGTAACGACCGGTTTAATCCGTCTAATCTGGCGCTTCTTTGAACTTCTGTTTAAACCGCATTCGCGCTGTGTTGAAGGAATTACTACGTGCTATGTAGGCCCCGTGTTTCAAAGCATAGCCTATTGGCAAAGGGTTCTCTTTTTCTAATTTGCTCCCCACCTGAGTCCTGGAATCCACCCTTCCGAGCATTACTTCAGAGACGTCGGAGAGGCTGTTAGGGCTATCTTAGCCCTCTTCCCTTCTACCTGAAAAACCAACCTAGGTCGAAAATTCTGGCGAGTTGCTACGTGGGCTCGAGAACGCGGGACCTCCAGATTCTGAGACCAACGCGCTATCCACTCGGCCAACTATGGACATTCTTTTACTAGAAATTTTGTAACGACGAGAAAAATTAAAAGTGGATTGTGTTTGAACAGTATTGAATTGTGAATGACGGACCAGTTAGAATTTTCTCGATATGTTAATAAGACAAATTTGGCCAAGCATTTTTTTAATTGCAAAGAATTTCCGGTCACCCTATACACATTACACATACCTATACTACATTATAGTATATTATGTACTATACAAGTTTGCGTTACACCTTACATACGAAAATTGGACTTCAAAGAATATCCTGTAATAGATCTATGTATTTCCATAGCATGGAAAATTTGATATTTGGGAAGGTATACTGGCAAATCTGAACCGTTTTTAGTTATACCGTCTCTTGGAACAACACGAATATCACTTCTAAAGCTAACACAAGTTTACGCCAAAATTTGCCACGACTGACCCATTAACTGGTACGAAGCAGAGCGTACAGAATTACGCTCAATTGTATTCTTCATGGGAAATGGGGCGGCAATGCCCTCGCTGCAGCAGAGGAATATTTCGCGCTTTATAGTGAAGGACCAATACTAGGCCAATTCAAGACGTTCACTAACGACTAATGGAAACGAGTTCCGTACTCCCACCAGGGGCGGATGGGCGCTAAAATTATTACCGGGCATTTGGAGTGGTGCGGCGCCGTAAGAGTTTTGTCTCCCCTCCCCTAATACACACATATAAATTAAATTGACTTTTTTAATAAAGTGTATTTATAACTGAGAAAACCAAGAAAAATGTTAGTAATAATGAAAATTATTTAGAAAACGTTTCGGAAGTTAGGAAATATGGGGAAGGACTGGCAGAAACGAGGAGAGGCAGCTATCTATACTACTTTGGTTCCACAAAGGGTTACAGGGGGTGGGTTGTTATATTAACAAAAATATCAAAAATAATGTTGTGGAAATAAAAATAATATCTGAAAGAATATGCCTAGTTGCCTACTATCAACTGAAAATAGATGAGAAGACAGAACTGCTAATCTTGCAAGTGTATGCCTCTATAGCCGGAGCAGAGAAGGCAGAATCAGATAAATTTTATGACGATCTGGAGGCAACAATTCAGAAAACGAAAGAATACTATCAGGTAATAATGGGGGACATCAACGCAAAAGTAGGAGGGGAGGCTAATTCAAAACACTACGGCCCTTTTGGTGTAGGGGAGAGAAACGACAGGGGGGAAAGATTAGGAGATATTGCCCAAAAATTTTACTTATGTACAGCAAATATTTTTTACAAAAAAAAAAAGTCAAAAGGAAATGGACATGGATCTCGTCAGACGGGAAAACTAAAAATGAGACTGGCCACGTACTAATAAATGACCTGTCAGTAGTTAAAGATGTAACAACACTGTCAAAATTTGGCTTCTCATCAGACTACCGCATATCACGCTGTAAATTAAGAATCCCGCAGAGAGTCCAGTATAAAAATCACAGGAAGGGTAAAGGGAGAGGAAGGCGGATCATCCCAGTCAGAAAGAAAGATGATGCACGTCAGGAACTGAAATCAGTGCTAGAATGGTCCAATCTTTATAAAACACGGTTGGAGAGTTTGGAGTTACGAGGGCTAAAAAGAAAACCAGGGATAAGCTTTCAAAACAGACTCTCGAGTCAGGAAGAATAACCTTTGGAAAAATAGAAATAAAACACCATTGGGCAAAACTAAGCTAACTGAAATACAAAAATTGGTGAAGAAAAATGTTAGAGAAGATATTAAAAAATATGATTAGGAAAAAATTCAAGATATTTCGGAATGGTCTCCTAAAAAAGTTAGGCTCGAACTCGGTGGCGGGAGAGACGTTATGCTGAAGCTAAAATATCAGACAGGAAAAGTGACTCAAAATCAAGAAGAAATTGTAGAGGCAGCAACAAGTTTTTACGAGGACTTTTACCGCGAGCGAAAGGAGCTATCAAAAATAGCAAAAACTGGAGGGTGGAAGGAGGAAGGAATCCCGGAAATAACAGAGAGAGAAGTGGAATACGTACTAAATAAACTGAAAAATGACATAGCCCCAGGACCGAACAGAATTACGAACGAAATGCTGAAAAGGTTTGGCGATCGGAGAGTGCTACACCTGGCTAAAATATTTAATAAAATTCTAATAATGAAAATATGTCCAAAACAGTGGAACTTGGCCGCAATAATATTATTATACAAAAAAAAGGGGGAAGGAACTCATTGAAAATTACAGGCCAATATGCTTAACATCGAACATCTGTAAAGTATTTATGACAGTCTTAAAAATACGTATGTAGAACCATTTGGATTCAAATCATCAGGGGAATGAACAGGCGGGATTCAGAAAAGGTTTCTCAACTGTAGAGAATATTTTCGTTGTGAACCAACCAAATTATTGAAAAAACACATGAATATGATGTGAAAATAGAAATGCTTTGCATAGGCTTTCATAAGACATTTGATTCAGTGGATCATAGATATAGTATGTTAAAAGCACTGGAAAATAAGGGAATTGAAAGTGGGTTTATTAACGTCATACAGAATTGCTATGCAAATTCGAGTGCAAGAGCCAGCCTTAAAAGCAAAGGGAGAGAATTCAAAATTGGGAGGGGGGTTCGACAAGGAGATACCTTGTCACCAGACCTCTTCAACTGCATTCAGGAAGAAGTATTTCGTAATCTGAAGTGGAAAAGAAGGGGACTTTATAAATGGAGAATTTCCAAGTAATTTAAGGTACTCAAACGATATTATCTTATTTGCAGAAAATAGTAAGGAGTTGAAGAAACTCGCAGAAAAGCTATTGAGGGAATGCAAAAAAAAAACTGCCCCCAAGCTGAATGGTAGCAAATCAAAAATAATCGGAAGAGGGGAAAGGAAAAATCTGATAATCGATGGGCAAGAGATGTAACAGAAATCGAATATCTGTGGGACAGATTATTATTTTTGAAGAAAGAGATAACAAATAAATTATGAGGCGTATTAAAAAAGGGGTGGAACAACTTCTGGGCATAAAAATTTATTTTTTGCCGGAATTTCAACACCGCCCTCAAAATGGAAATACTAAAATACTAAATAGCTCAACGGTACCAGCTCTCGAGTATGGAGCACGAACCTGTTCCCTTACAGGAAAGCAACTGGTGAAGCTACAAATTACGTTCAGATCTATGTTGAGGAAACTTCTAGGACTGCGATGGGTAGACAAAATCTCAAATTCAAAACTATACGAAATGGTTGGAGGCGGGATATAGGATATAACGTTAAACAAGCAAAGTGGAAATATGTGGGGCATCTGGTGAGGGTGGATAGCAACAGATGGGGACTAAAAATACTCAACTGGATACGCTGCAAAGGAAAAGAAAGACAGGGCGGCCAGTAACTTGATAGAGAGATGAACTCGTCAGAGAACTGGGGCCCCGGGTGGCAAAGGTTAGCGCAGGATAAAAGAAAATGGAAAAGCTACGCGGAGGCGTATGCCCAAAAATGGGAGGAGGTACTCTTACACACGTTTGGTCGACAATCGGCGCTAAATGTGCGTGCCCATTTTAATTTTTTAATCACTTTATTTCTCTTTAAATTGATCAGCGCCGCCGCACGTTTTTCGACTGTCATCGCAACGTAAGTATTTTATAAACGCATACTTTTTTTTCTTCAACGTACCGACGCCGCAGCGTCAAAATGGCGGCGGCGCACCGGGCATTTGCCCGAATTGCCCTATGGCCCATCCGCCCCTGATTCCCACGAAAATGTGAAGTGGGCACGTCAGTTGGAAGAGCCCGTGAAGTCAATGAAATTACAGTCACGTCGAGTAATACCAAAGTATATTATACTTATTAATTTTTTTTTTTTTTTTTTTTTGCCAGAGTACCTAAAACATTAGAAAATCGAGTCTTATGATTTTACTTTAAGCAAGATACCTTTTTAAAAATTCAGAATTGGGCGAAGATGATCGTATAATTTTTTCATCTCCTAAATACGTACAACTTCTCATAGTCACAATAGCTCTCAAACTATTGATTATTTATCGAGAGTTGGGCTGAGAAGCGGTCTTTTTGACCATTTAACGAAAAACGAAATTTTCCTAACCTTTAACGTTTCCTAACGCCTTCAATTTTGAGAATAGGCAATACATCATTCGGAGATTTATTCGTCCCTGCCAGTACTACCAGCCCTCATAGTCAGATTATTTATTCCATCAATTATCATGTCTCGTATATCATCTTACGTCCCACCACACCATATCACCTTGAAAATTGTGTTTTTTTTTAAAATCTTTAAAACGGCATAGCCCCTTCAATTTGCTCGTAAGCAACTTTTCATACTTAACTTTTTTTTCTTCGATTTATCGAGTACTATGCACCTAGCGGGTTCCTGAACGAAGTCAGGATGCCCACTGTGCCGAAGAGCGAAAAGTGTGCAACCGAAGTTCACCTACTAGCCACGTGTTTCACGACGTTGTGTCGGCTATCCATGACATGCATACGCACAATACCAATCTTTCTGATCTGGTGGTAACACGCCCTGTCAATGTGATGTCTTGTTCGAGTGAACTGGCGGCGGTTACAAGACGCACTATGTTTCCACCTCGATTGATACTGCAGTCGCTGTGTTCGCTAGGATGTTAGCGGGGGTGTAATATCGCTGTAGCTTTCCGGCGTTGTTAGGACTCGAACCCGAGACGCAAGGATTGTGATGCGGGCACTTTGCTACTTAGCCACAGAGCGACAAATTGGCAGTACTCCCATGTTTTCTTTTTCTTTTTTTTCTTCCTTCGATGTTCAACCTAATTTTCTCAGATTACGGCCTACGGACTATAGAGGATTACGAAGCAAGGACAGTCATCAGTGTGACACTCCTGCGTGGGACAGCACTAATTTCGCTATACAACGGGAATGACCAAAAAAATATTATCCGCACGTCCACAGTCGTAACCTATACATAGTTCAACAACCTTTTTCAGAACCCTTCGATTCCACAGATGCTCTTATCCGACCGTAACAGCCCGGTCCCTCGGTCCACGCCTAGACTAATCTGCACAGGCATCGCCGCTGGCGACAAAATCGTATTCGCTTTGTCATTGCGACCGCTTCATCTGAAGGTATCCGAGGCTTTTTCACAGTAACGCGATAATGCTACAAGCGACAGAGTTACAGGCAAACTGAGGAGATGAAAACGTGTGCGGAATTGATGTTACTTCGGCCTCGACAATGAACACGATCCAATTTGATTGCGCGAATTAGAGTTCCGCTTTGTTCTCGCCCAACTTCGGGTATTCTTCCTATTTACACAATAATATAAAAGTACACATCCAGGTAAAAGAGGCGGTATAATACGTCTATACCCTTTCCGTAAACTTACAACAAACAATATGTCTATTCAGGGGGGAGGGGGGTTATTATTACTGAGGTTAGTGCGAGCAGGACGGAGGCAATTCCGCCAACTTCTGTGAATTCCGTTTCTGCCCTTGTTATACTAAGCCTCCTATCTTAGCCGCATTAAGTTGCACGAGTTAAACATACTCGCACTTTCGTATACAACGGAAGATTAACTCAATTTATGCCTTGTGTAAGTTTGTCTTTTCTAAATGTGTTTAAGAAGTACAAATACAGCCGAAGGGAGAAAAATTTCCATCTAACGGAGGGTGCATTTTGCTCGCTGTTTCGGGTCTCCGCCAACGAAATGTTCGATACAGCTATCGAATGATCGTATAGTTTTGTATCTTATTAGCACTGGCGAATTAGCTTAGCGGCATTACGGAAAAATTAGGAATAAGGTAGTTTTGGGCAGGAATTGAAATTCAGCTGAACGTCGATAGCCGCGATAATCGATTGATTTAACCCATTTAGCCAAAAGTCGAAAGTCGGTAGCTGAATGGTCAAAAATAAGAACCAACGCCGAAAGCCGTATTAATTGGCTTCTAACTGACCTGCAGAAAATTACAGTAAATTTACAAAAATTACCAAAAATCGATGTAAATCAGTAGCGCAGCTTGCCTAGTGCTCGAGGGGGTCTGGTCTTGACCAAAGCGGGGGGGGGGGTGTTAAAGCGAGTACTAATATTATAAAAACCACTATTTGACAAAGTCGCAAAGGGGAGGGATCCAGACCGTCCAGACCCCTTGGATCCCTAACACCCTTGGCAACGCCACTGATGTAAATTCACGTGAAATTAAAATAAATTACAGTACATTACCGTAAATTTCGGTAAATCACAAAAGCTGACAACTAAGCCGAAAGCCAACAGCCAAAGCCGTACGTTTCAAGTTAAAAGTTTAAGCCGATAGCCGAAACCAAAACAATTGACTTTCAATCCCTGGTTTGGGGCCGAGATGGTCATATTATACCAAACAACATAGGTACTACGAGGCATCAGTAAATGTATACGAAGATTTCTGGCTCAGTTTAATGAAATGGCAGGAACTCAAACAGGTCATAGAGGGTAAATTCACCTTTACAGAATGATTCATTGATCTTTATTGATCGATTTGTCTGTGAACTTATTTGTAACTTATTTGTAGACCTGTGATGTAAGCTAATCCTACTGAACCAATATGCTCAGGGTTCATTGAACTAACTGAAGGTCATTGACCTGGGGTAGTATTTGAACCTAACTACTTTATTGTAACACAGCCTACTATAATCTCTATATGTCCTTGAAAGATAACTGAATTGAACCAGAAATCTGCATATACCATTGGTAGTACATAGAGAGGTTCTCGCTCAGTTCAGTGACTTTGCAAGGACATACAGGTCATATAGAGTTCATTCACATTTACAGAATGATTCTTCCACATTCATTGATCTGCTGACTGTCCTAGAAACTAAGTGGTAAATTGTGAACCGGTTTCTCTTATCACTATTGAGCCTATATCTCAGGGGTTCATTCAACTTATAGAAGATCATTAACCTGATGTAGTATTTGAACCTAACTACATATTTTATTTTAATTCAACTTAACTCACTTTAATTACCCCCCATAAAACCTAACTGAACTGTTAAAGGTCAGTGAGCCCTTTTTAAAAATCAATGAACTCACAGGTCTGAAACTTACAAGAAAAATAATTTAGAAATGCTTTAACCCCAGAAACATTATCACTCTCATTTTATACCACCTTGCTGTCAAAATTTTTAGTCTCGAGTGAACAGCCGAGTCAGAACTGTTCGTGTCTTACATCAAATGGCAAATTTTTCTACTTGGAGATGCAAAATATCCCCTCCCCGATACACAGTAGTACAATGGTACAATCACGTTTGGCGCAGTATTTTGAGCTTGTCGGGAGGCACCGCCCCTACAGTCCACGTGATACCACGATAACGGAACTTCGAAAATTATCGAAGGAAACCGTATAAACAAATATACCTATATTCAGATACCTTTTTTAAGACGTTAGATGTGTACTACGTCAAATTTGTGTGCTGCAATAGCGATCCTATTAGCGGCTTGGCATACGCACCGATGGCCGACCTGGAATGGGGGGCTGACGAGTATCCTCTTTTCTAATTTTGCTCTTAATCCAAGCCCTGGAATCCGTCCTTTTAGGCATTACCTCAGAGACGTCGGGGAAGCTGTTAGGGCTGTCTTGGCCCTCTTCTCCTCTTGCCGAAAAGCCGGCCTAGGTTGAAATGTAGCGAGTTGCTACGTCACTCGATTTGGGAACAATGGCAATCCATTCTTACTGAAGTTAGCATAGACGCCGCAGTCTGGTATTCTGTAGGTGGGCCAAGAAAATGGTTTCACTTCACCTTCAACATTTTTTGTAAGTTCTACGGATTTTTTACCTTTTTTCAAGTCATCCTAAAAAGAACTAACTCTCCACCATTTCTGCTATATTATTTGGCTTATACCGAAACATACACACTCATTTTGCAGATTCATGATTGACTGACTCTCTTCTCGCTGGCATTTAGTCTTTTCTGCCATTTTTGATACCGACAACTAATACGATTATTACGTTGAAACTCAAAAATACCCTCCACTAAATCTCTTTTTAATGAGAATACCAAATTATAGAAAAAGTCTTCCTTTTAAACTATCATACGACCACATATTTTTCATTATCCTGTTGCGGAAATCAAAATGTCTATCACTTCGTGTTTTTTTCCCCCCTAAAAATGTTAAGAATCTCTTTTCAACACTGAATCTGTACTGAAAGGGGGAAAAATGGAATGTACAAATATGATGAATAAGATTACAGCGATGATGGTACAAGCCTCCCCCTCCAATTACTCGTTACATGATGAGCGACATTTCACACATTTTCTTCCAATTTTCAAAATTTTAGTGTATGTATTTCTCGTGTCTTCTTAATTCTTTTTTCAAAGAAAGATATTTCGCGATACCTGCGCAAGTTTAGCTGTGGGTAGAACAAAAAGACTACAATATTTTTGTAAGCTGCTTCGCCAAGATTTATTCGAAAAAAATGTACGTATTCTTTGATTTCTCGTTTCATTTTATAAGAATATCTTACAAAAATTCCATTTTCTGTTCATTTTGTCGCGAAGCACTATTTCCTTCTTCTTCAAGCTCAACTATCTTTCTTCCACTCTCTCACTATAGCTTCTACCCACGGATTCTTAGTTCGTAATTATGCCCATCTTTTCACTGGTGGTTTACTTTCCTTGATATTTAAAAACATTTATGCTCGAATGATAATATATTTTTTCAATTTGTGACAAAATGTACGCGAGTTAAACGTCCGTTTATATTTGAACCCCTTAAATAATAAAAGTAAGCAAATATATCTGTATGTTATCAGGATAAGTTGCCACCTTATTTAGTTCGATGAAAATTATTCACACTGAATGATCCTGACAGTGGCGTAGCGTCGGGGGCACAGGGGGGCACGTGCCCCCAATATTTTTACATAGTCCTCTAATATCGGCAATTTTTAAGAAATACCGTAATTTTCGACTTTTACTCCCTTGAAAGCCTTATTGTGCCCCCCCCCCTTTAGGGAACTCCTAGCTACGCCACTGGATCCTGAATCTTTGAAGACAAGCATGATTTCTCATTTATTCTGAGCACTTACAAAGAGTCTTAACACGATTCGATTTCAGGGAGGAGAATGTTGTATTGTGCGAATGTTAAATTAAAAAATACCAGCGGTAAACAGGGATGCAGCGAGGGAAAGGCGTACCCCCACGAATTCGCGTTGGCATTTTTCAAAAAATTCAATAATGTAGTTGGCATTTTGGGCTATCTGTCGGCAAAACAAGTACAATGGAACTTTACCTTCGCTTAAAAAATGTTTGGAAAAGGGGAAATCCTCTATGCGCAACTTTAGCATACAACACATCCTTTGTCGTCTGTCGATCCAACTTCGTGTACTAAAAACATACTAGGGGAATGTATTCCATGGCACACACTGTACACAAGATGTGAAGAAATGATCTCTTTTTTTTTCTCCTTCTTCTGGGCTTGGAGTCAGATTGATTCGGGATGAATGGAGATCTTATAGTGGATGGGTCTCGTTTCTTTTTATATGAAAACCTTTCCCCTCACCTTAAGTAAACTTTTAAAGACCATTATTAATTCATTTGAAATATACGATTTCTCATTCTCAACACGGTGTTTGTTTATTTCTTGCAATCAAAATGGCTGTCCGTTATACCTCTCCCTAGCGGAGCCTTATACTGATGGCTACGACAGGCTGAAGCAGCTGCACAACAGTCTTCCTCATGACGTCCTCGTGTACAAATACTGAAAAGATTCAGGCTGCTCAAAGCGGTGAAGCGCTGTTGTCGTTTACCTTGTAACCCTGATTGAAGGGAATATTTCATTTACCGGAATATGAAGGAATCTCAAAATATTATGAAAACGAAAGCGTTTATCGAAAAAATGAATAGAACAAAATTTATAGTACATAAAATTTCCCTTCCACTGGGATCATTTTTATTTCAATCTGATAAATTTTTCTAAAATGTGTAGGGTTTCAGTAATTCCTTTTTTCCCGTGCCTAAGATTATAGAGGGCGACTCTTTCGCGCTTGCAGTCCGAATAGAATTGAATGAATCAGTAAAAGTGGCACGCCAGGCGGAAAAGGATCTGTGCGCAGAAATGTAAAAAAATTGATAACGTTTTCACGTTCCGAGACACTCAACTTCGAAGACTTACAGCAGCTTGGGAAAATTTTTAGAATTTTTTGATAACACCACGCGCAAGAGCGGCCAAAGATTAATCAAAAAACAATTGTTATCACAAAAGTTTTTTTTTTGCGCACAGGTCCCTTTCCTCCTGGCATATCACAAACAGGACAGTAAAAGACAGATAAAGCTTTCACACTTGGAGTTTGTTTACATCCATTCTTATCTCGTGTGGGGTGTTTCTTATCACTTTTTGATTTCAGTTATAGCGCGCAAGATATTTTTAGGTAGAGTTATAGATCGTAAAGTTCAGTTTTAATTTTTCGTTTTATTTTCTTACTGGATGATAGTTATTGACAATGATCAAGGAACTCCCCACATGGGGAGTTTTGGTTTGCGATTAACATCGTGCAACTAAGTAATTATGCAGCTGGTCTGCCAAACGTAGCTGAGACTGGTTATGTTGACAAAATTTCAGTTATCTCTTTGATCCCTGCACAGACGTTATTCTATTTGAAGCTAATGATCAAGAGTTGCCTTCTTTATTACTCATTGACATTTATAACTATTTTGTTTCAAAAACAAGTGTGTACACAAATAACCAGTAAACGGCTTCTAATCGCTTGGGAGTTACAATTATTTCATTAGCGGTTGGATTAGGAGTACAAGTTTTTTTCATTCGAATTGCGCGATACTATGTTACTCCTCTCTAATGTTGTATATCCTGAAGCTTAGGTTGGAATCTCGTGTTGATTTTGAGAAGCGAATACAAATGTATAACTGGTTTCGATGAATATGAAAAATATCCTTTAATGCAGCAATGCTTCATCGTGAAAGAAGTAACTGATAAAAATAAAAATATCTCGCTAATTATTCCCGATTCGTGATTTTAATTTACAAATGGTTGACCTGGTTGATAAGAAACACCCCAGGCGAGATAAGAATGGATGTAAGCAAACTCGAAGTGTTAAAGCCCTATAAATGATTAAACAAGAAAAAATACCAATGGGGACAAAAAAGGGCGAAAGAGGCAGAAAAACAGCAGAGAAAGAGTTGAAACGCTAGATCAGGGAAAACGGAAAGATAAAGAACGTGAAAAAAAAAAATGAAAAAAATTGAATGAAAATCAATGCTACCATTTTGGGTTTTTGATGGTGGAATGAGTCATTCGGTATTATTGCATCCGTCTGGATGGCTTTTCTGTAAATGTTGTACTGTATCTTGTTGTCTTTTATTTGTACTGTTAGGTCGAGGAAGTTTATGGTCGTATTACCCTTTTCCATTGGGAAATTTATGTTGTTATTGTTTATGTTATTTGTCTCCGTGAAGAATTGGTCCAGTTGTCTGTCTGTTCCAGTCCAGATGACTAATACGTCGTCTACATATCTTGTCTATAATTTTATGTTTTTCTTGTGTTTGCTGTTGTTTAGTAGGTCATTTTCGGAGTTGTTCATGTATGTTTCGGCTAGAATGGGTGACAGTGGTGACCCCATTGCTGGGCCTTCGGTTTGTTCGTAAATCGTAATTGATCGTTTCAAAAATTTCGACACGGTGACGTCACAGCCCGGCAACTTGGTAGGAAGTTTAATATATGAGTTAAAATGAAACTAACCTCAGAACAGCATTTGTAGCATTTTAAATCTTCTTTAATATGATACCAATCGCGACCCAGTCCGATTAGAACTACTTTTTATGTGTTATTCTTATGTAGCTCCTACCTACTTGAATGTCGGTGACGTCATTTCTGAAACGATCAATATGTGTTGTTAAACTGACAGTATCAAAATTTACGGGTCATGTAGTCAGGCAGGAAAGGAGGTGGAGCAAGATATCGCTTCTGTGGACACCCCTACGCGGAAAAAGATCAAGAGGAAAACCTCTAATAAGATGGAATGCCGAATTAAAACAGGAAATCGGGGTGAACTGGTACCAAGTTGCTACAAACAGAAACGATTGACATGTATGTGGGGAGGCTTATACCCGAAAATAGGCGGTGGACAGCAAAGGGGAGTAGCAGGCGGCTCATGAGCCTTAGGCTCTGCACTGGCGTGGGCTCTCATAAGCTCTCGTATAGGAACTACAATTTGTAAATAAGATATTTTTTAGCCTATAGTTCTTAGTTCGGACATAACTCAATACAGTAATACTCTCTTCTGTCTTCACACGACCAATGTGTTACAGCCAAGTCTTAAAATTAAGATATGTCCACGAGCTGTAAAATAAAATAAATTGTTTCCGTACCATCTATTAGCCAATTATATCAAATTTAATTACAACTAACCGTTGTTCAAATTTGCATAGTCTGGCTTCGTTACTTATACCCCTGTAATTAAAGTGTATTATTTTTATTACCTGGTTTTCGAGATTTTTTATTGTTTTTTATTTCATGGGCCCCCTGGATCAACTCGGGAGAGTACGACCTGCACTTGACTGCCTACCCCAGGAGCAGAGAAAACGAGCCCTGAGAGAGAATTTAGCGCGTCCACGTCGCAGAGGCTGGAAACTCATTTTCAGTAAGCTGGAAGCTGATGATGAGGCAAAAACCAATCCTGCCACTTTGGTGCAAGCTCAATACCAAAGTTGCAACGTGAATGGGCCATAACACAAGGCCGCCTCAGAAAATAGGGGAAGGAAAAAGAAGAAATTTCGATCAATAACTTTCTAAAGCAGCATGGCAGGAATTAAAGCGAGAATTCGGCGCTATAACCAAACTTCGAAAATGTCGGCATGAATAGGAGGCAACCTCCCATTAAGATATATTTCCTAGTGCTAGATACCCAAGGAAACGAAGAAAAACAATCTCGAGACAACAAAAGGAAAGAAAACGATCAGATCATCAAAGAACCTTGTCGGGCTACAGTAGGACAAACAGACAGGAAGACGGAGCCGAGGAAGACCGGCGAAGAGATTAGTGGACACCTCGGTCAGCAGATCTTCCAGACAAACCCCGAAAGGCTAAAGAGTCTAAAGGTTAAAGTTCAGTGATGATGATGATTTCATGGCCCGATTGGTTGAAGATTCTGCAGTCTTGCCTCCCCACAGTGACTGCTACCCGACTGGGAAAGGTTTGAGAGACAAGAGAATCTGTAAATTCCAAGCAGTTCAAATTGTGGTGGGAAGATACAATCCACTGGGGATGATTACGATTGAAATACATCATCGTAACACACAGCCATCATTTCTCCGGTAGATTAGCTCTTGACCGCTCGCAGCCTCCCGAGACAGATCACACAGATCCGGCGACCGCATGCGGCGCCCGAAATTAACGCCGAACGTTGGCGTCGTTACAAGCGGAGTTAGAAATCATTTCGCGTCCAAAAGGTCGCGCGGTCGCACGTAGTGATTACAGTTCACGTGTTTGAGCGGGAAAACTCGGCGAGGGTAACGAGCCAGAGGCGGCAGCCGGAGAAAGAGAAGGGAGAAAAAGGCGATGGGATAAATGGTCAAGAATAAGGCCGCGTCGGGTGCCGGATTCGTTCGCGAAGGATAAATGGCCGACGTTAGACCCATATGCGTATAAGATAGTCTATCAAAGAATAAAAAGGAACTTTACTGAAAAATGGAGGTCGGTATGTTGAGCGACAATAAAAATGTCGGATAATGTTGATAAATGAAACCGCATGTAGTTTTCTCGGTCTCTTTCTTTATCAGTTGATAGAGCGAGCAGGCTCACGCGCCAGCGTGTTCCGCCTGGCGTGCCGTGGCGTGCCTTCTTCTTTCGCATTTCACCCGAATAATACCCGTGACGGTTAAAAGTTATATTTCGGCCTTGCAGTTTTCCACTTTTCCGTGTATTCGCCCCACGCCACGCATTTTCTTTACTACTTTTTTTTTTTTTTGGTTTTATTTATGTCTCGTAATCGAACGCCATCGGGTGCGAAAACAAGCACCGCAATCATCCGGAAGTATAGCGAGTTTTTCGTCTTTTCCGTTGGCTTTTCTCAGTCCTTGATTCTCGGCATCCCGAAATAATATGGGATAGCCTTTCAGGTTATACAATACGAGCGGCAAAAATGATTGCACTCGGATTACGTGTCACGTTATGGCGCCCAACGTCTCTGTCACCGCGAATTTCACGCATGAGGTTGTGATTACCGGAAATAGCTGACGAATATTAGTCGAATCTGAGGCGAACATCCGTACCATATACCGGGTGATGAACGAGAAGTCGCACCATAGGGGAATAGAAACGTGTACGCGTTGCTTAGCGAAGAACGTGTGTTTTCATGTCGGCGCGTGTGCGTTATCACGGAGCGGTAGAACTTAATGTTGAGAATACGACGATAAACAGGGAGGCGATTAAACATTGAGGCGGTTGCATTTCGGCTGCGGGGGTGGGTGAATAATTAGTTTTACTGAAAAAAACGAGGAGTGCGACACTGTATCGTAATTACGTGAACATTTGAAGAAGAGTGCTGAAAAATTGAGCATTTAAAAATTCCTTTAAGTGTTACTACGGCAGTGATCTTGAGCACAAATCCGTAATTAATAAAGTTAAAACGGCCCGCGCATTGCCCCAAATTAATGTACGTTAGAGAATTGATGAATTACTGAAAGATCAAACGAAAAGAAGAATGCGGTCCCAAATTTCAGCGGATTATTTAAAAAAATCATTTCCAATGTTGGACTAACGCAAATACCGTACGAAATTTATTAAACTTTGTAGTAGAAGATGTTTTGTTTAAGAAACGTTACTTTTTGAGCGTTACTTTGGAGCACCATGCAAAAAAACTACTGATCGAGAGCTTTAGCACATTAACGAAAGAAGTGTTACTTTCTGAGCGTTACTTCTCCTAATCATACCCTAATAAAAATAAATAAAATTTCCATGGAAATTCACTAGGTGCCACTTCTCGTTCATCACCCTGGGGTGATGAACGAGAAGTCGCACTATAGGAGAAACAGTAGTACGCGCAGCGAGTACATAATGTGTGATGCGTGTTAGTTGAGAATGTGTTTTCGTGTCGGCGCGTGTAATAGCGGAAAAACTATGCTTAGATTTCCAAAGATAATTGAAAGGGGGGAATTTTATCGAAAATATTAAGGCAAAATTTCCGATCATTTTCAAAGAATTTTATTGGACATCCCTGAAAAAAATCTCCGATGATTTGAGAAGAATTTTGTCGGAAATTTTAGGGGAAATCTTCAGTGATTACAAAGGATTTTAGCCGAAGTCATCGAGAAATATCTCTGATGATTTTTAAAGGATTTCTTCATATGAACGTTTCGATAATTTCCAGAGATTTACACCAGAAATTTCTAGGTTAAATTACCGAAATGTTTCCGAAGAATTTCATTAGAAATGTTTTCAGGAAATTTCCGATGATTTCTAAATTATTTTATCGAAAAATTTCGAGAACAATCTCTTATCGATTCCCGGGAAATTATCCGCGGAAATCAGGAGAAAAAATTCCCAATGTTTTCCAAAGAATTTCCTCAAAAATCCTCGAGAAAATTTTCCGATAATTTTTTATGAGTTTCATCGGAAATATTTGGAAAGAAACACCAACGTTGAAAAATTTCATGAAAAATCTTTGAAATTTCTAATTTAAAAAAAAAAAATTCATCAACATTCTTTGAAAAAAAAATTTTGAATAATTTTTGAAGAGATTCATACGAAATATTCGGGGGGAAAACTCCGATAGTTTTTGAAGAATTTCATCAAAAATCATCAGGAAAAATATTTGATGATCTCTGAAGAATTTCTTCGGAAATTTTCGGGGAAAATCTCCGATGGTTTTTAGGAATTTTATCGGAAATTTATGGAAAAACATTCCAATAATTCATGAAGAATCGGGAATTTTTTCAATCTTCCTATGAAATTCCTTAAAATTATTGGAGATTTTCCCCAAAGATTTCTAATGAAATTCTCCGGAAATCATCGAACATTATTCCTGAAAATTTTTGATAAGCTTCTTGAAAAACCATCACGGTTTTCCCCGCATACTTCAGCTATGCAGTTTTTTAAACATCCTCGGAGATTCTTCTCGAAGATTTCCAATGAAATTGTTCTTTGGAAATCATCAGAGATTTTTCCTCAAATTTACGATAAACCACTTCAAAAACCATCGGAGTTTTTTCTCAGATTATTTCCGATGCACGTTTTAAAAAATGATCAGAAAATTATCCTCAAGATTTTTGAGGAAATTCGGTGTAAACCACTGGACATTTAAAAAAAAAAAAAAAGGAAAAAAGAAAGATTTCCAATGAAATTCACCGGGAATAATCAAAGATTGTCATCAAAGTTTTCTGATGAAATTCCTTGGAAATCATCGCTAATTTATCCCAAAAATTTCCGATGAAAATCTCTGAAAATTATCCAAACCATTTTCTTAAGAAATCCTGTAAAAATCATCAGAGATGTTTCTCAATGATTTCTGATAATATCCTTTAGAATCATTGGAGATTGTCCCTAAAATTTCCAATCTTTTGAAATCATCGGAGATAATTCTCAATGATGTCCGATGAGATTCTTCGAAAACGATAAGAAAATTTTCCTTAATAATATTTCCGATAAAATTCCTAGGAAATTATCTTCGGAAATAAGAGGAATTTTCTCGAAGTTTTCCGATGAAATACTTCGGAAATCATTGGAGATTGATTTCTAATGCGATTCTTTGGAAATTATCGAAATATTTTCCCCAAAATCTCCGATGAAATTCCTTAAAAATCATCGGAGATTTTCCCTGAGCATGTCTGATGAAATTCTTCTGAAATCATCGGTAATTTATCCCAAAAATTTCTGATGAAAATCTTTGGAGGTCTTCGATACTTTCTTCTGAAAAAATCATTCAAAACTCATCAGAGAGCTCTCAATGGTTTCCAAAAAAATCCTGTGGAAAAACTGCAGATTTTTCCAAAAATTGTTGAAAAAATTCTCTTGAAATTATCAGATTTTTGCCAATGATATCTGATAAAATTTATTGAAAATGTTCGGAAATTTTCTCTTAGTATTTCCAATAAAATTCTTGGGAAATCAAAGTAATCGTCGGGCCCTACTCAAGTCCTCTTCAGAACGTGAAATTTTACCTCCCCCTTTCTTGTTGAAGAATCATAAAATTAATGAGGTTACGCTACAGAAATCAGAGATCACAGTTTCTAAAACAGTACAACAGAACCAACTCAGAAAATTTGCATTAAAAAAACTTCCAGGTGACAAGTATTAGTTCATCATTACGTTCGGTGCATCGTGTTCCCGCATACACGCATCGACACGAAGCACATTTTCCGCTAGACGCATGCGCGTTACTACGCCGCGCCCATACGAAAAACGTTTTCCCCTTGCATTGTACACGTTGCGCGTACTAAACGTGTTCCCTATGGTGCGACTTCTCGGTCATCACCCTGTATAGCCGGTCTTCATACAGGGTGTAAAAGGGTAATCCTCTATCTTATTTTTCAGAACGCGAAGTCATATCGACACGGGGTAAGCTAGGATCCTCAAAATCTTTCTGTCAGATATTTTAGAACAAATATTATAGAACTGAAGAGCTCGATTTCAAAAAGTATTTAGTCCAAGACGGCTGTTTCCCAAGTATGAAACCAGACCGGGACTCAACACTTCTTGGAAACGGGTTCCAAACTCGCGAGATCTTTGAACACATATACAGTGATATATATTAGGTACTTTTCACTATTCTGAAATGGTCATATTTCCACATGTGACCTACGGATGTCACTTAAATCGCATTTTCGATTAAATGGACTAAGCACGTTTTGGATTCGAGCTCCACAATTGTTTTATAAATTGATAAATATAATGTTAATTATTTTATTTTTTTTACTAATTACTGCAAGGGAGCTTTGCTTTCACCCGCCCCTGGAACCAGAATTCTATGTTTACATTCCGTAAAATAACATCATTGCTAAGAATTATGAGTGCAAAACTGATGATAATGTCACAGCCAAGCAACCCAGGTGAGATGACATCACGCAACTGGGAATTCACTGCTACACAAACCGGGTCTGGAAACTATAGAGAGACAACCTGGGTTAGAAACTGAAGAAAAATAGGGAACTACAGTCGCGGATTCCAAGGCAACTAGAACAGGAGCGGGTCAGAGGTTGTTTTGTGACGTTAACCTGGAATGTTCTGTAAAAAGACAACAAACTGAAGATTTAATCAACTCATCCTACTGAATTAATTGGGTAGGTAACCCTTCGGCTTGTCAGGTGTATCTTAAGTCGCGTGTCTATCTGTACATCTGTCTACATACATTATGTAGTGAAAGATCAATGTCTCATGTCTCATGTCTATCCTTTGTCTTATTAAGTAGGAAAGATACAAGTAGCTATCAGTAATATGTAGAGATTAGTTATCAGTGATACATGGGTATGGTATGGTGGGACGTATGGTGATGCACGCATGCCAAAGTGGCCCCTATGACAACGCACCCCGACCCCGGAAACTACCCTTTCGAGTATCGCATCAGTGACCGGAGGGACGCCTTGGGGCCAGGCCCGAGCCCCCATTTCTACGTGTCGCAACGGTGCGCGCGTCCTACCAGGACCACCATGGGGTTCTCTACGTCCGTGTGTCGACGCAGGCAGGTGGTGACGACGGGTGAGCCCTGCCGGGGGGTCCGTAACGCAGCTGCAGCAGCTCTTCTAGGATGGTACAGAGTTCTCCTCTTGTTCGATGGTGTGGGCCGAGCTTGGTAAACCGCCGGCCCTCTGTCTCGACCACTCCATCAGCATCTTTTTCTTCATGATGGTCGAGACAAAGGCCGACATCCGGTTCCAACTGCTTCAGTTCTTCATCATCTCCGGAACCAGGGTGTCTGGCCCGAGACGGCTAATCACGCCGCCGTCGTCGTTGATGCTTCCTCTTCTTCCGCCGCCGGGATCGATCGCTGTTGTGGCCGTCCCGCGCCTCTCCTGCTCCCAGGCCTCACTTGAACAGGGTGTGTCAAGGTGTGTCCTCCGCCCCTCGATCACAGTGCGCGCACACGGGGCTCGGCGCTATCGACATCCGGTGTAGGTACGTGCCAAAGCACCAGTGGCCGCTCAGTGGATAGATGGGTATAGATGAAAGATTAATAACTCAAGTTGCACACCAGTGTTTATGTATTATCAGTAGTAGCTCTCAGTAATATTTACATGAAGTATACTTCAAATCTCATGTCTATCTTATCTGCACCTATGTCGTTATAGACAAGTCTCACGTCGATCTTTATGTTTTATTAGTAATGAAGGAGAAGTTAGCAGATCTGCCCCTACACCGTTTCGGATTTTTTCTTTGTATCTTATCAGCAAATACAAAAAAGTACCATGTCTGTCTTTATGTCTCATCAGTAGAGGAAGAAAATGTAGTCATCAGCATATTGAGTACGTTTTAAGTCTCATATCTACCTTATACCTATCCCTAGGGCGATATTGTTACACCTTATTAGCAATATATAACGAGTCTTACGTCTGTCTTTATGCTTTATTAGTAATGAATGCGAAGTTAGCAGATCTGCCCCTGCACCGTTTTGGATTTTTTCTTTGTGTCTTATCAGCAAATACAAAAAAGTACCATGTCTGTCTTTATGTCTCATCAGTAGGGGAAGGAAAGAAGGTAGTGATCAGCATATTGGGTACGTTCTAAGTCTCATATCTACCTTATACCTATCCCTATGGCGATATTGTTATACCTTATTAGCAATATGTTAATAAGTCTCATGTCTGTCTTTATGTCTTATTAGTAATGAATGCGAAGTTAGCAGATCCGCCTTTGAAACTTTTTGCGTTTTTCCTTCATGTTGTATCAGCAATATGTAAACAAGTGCGATGTCTGGCTTTATGTCTTATCAGTAGAGGGAAGAAAAGGTAGTCATCAGCAATATTTATACCGGGTATGCTTCAAGTTTCATTTATCTATGTGGCAGTATAGTTATCCCTTATTAGCAATATAGTCCATGTCTGTCTTAATGTCTTATTAATAATGAAGGCGAAGTTAGCAGATCTGCCTTGGCAACTTTGGACTTTTCTCCTATATGTATATCAGCAACATGTAAACAAGTGCCATGATAAGTAATATTTATACCAGGGCTCTGTGGCGTAGCGGTAAGAACTCGGCTTCATACCTGAAAGCACCGGGTTCGATTCCCAACGCCGGCATCGTTATCAGTAATGCAAGAAAGAACTCGTCACATTCTAACACCGCATTCTGATAACGTATACAGAGTCACATCACAACCACTTACAGCAGAGGCTTCTGAGAAGTGTGTAATCGGTCGCCAGTATCTGAAAGCTGTAAATGGGTAAGGCACTACCTGCCAGTGCTCGTTGAACTCACCGTCATAAACCACGGGGCTAGTGATACGGGCATTCAACAGGAGATAGCGCACTCGTTCGACCTCTCATTTCGCACGGTTGGTCACTGAGTGAAGAAGAGCTGCATACTCACATATAATGGGAATTACTCCCCGCAGACGGGCCACTAGGCTCACTCGAAGAAAGGAGATGACGACGATGACGACACTTCAAGTTTCATAGCTAACATACACATATCTCTATGGCAATTTCGTTATACCTTATTAGTAATTATATTAACACGTCTCATGTCTGCATTTATGTCTTACTAGTAATGAAGGAGACGTTAGTAGATCTGTCCCTGCAACTTCTTGGATATTTTCTTAGTGTCTTACTAGCAATATATTATTAACAAGTGCCGTGTCTGTCTTTATGTCTTATCAGAAGAAAAGGTAGTCATCAGTAATATTTATACTAGGCGGTACGCTCTAAGTCTAATTTCTACCTCATATTTACCTCTAGGTGATATTGTTATACTTTATTATCGATATAGTCTCATGTCTGTCATTATGTCTGATTAATAATGAAGGAGAACTTAGCAGATCAGCCGCTACAACTTTTTATCAGCAACATGTAAGCAAGTGCCCTGTCTGTCTTCATGTCTTATCAATTGGCGGGGAGGGGGTAATATTTATATCGGGTGCGCTTCAAGCCTCATATCTACTTTGTACCCATCCCTAGGGCGATATCGTTATTCCTCATTAGCAACACCCTGACAAGTCTCACATCTGTCTTTATGTCTCATTAATAATGAAGGAGCAGTTAGCATTGAAACTTTGGATTTTTTCTTTGTGTCTTATTAGCAATAATATGTAAGCAAATGCCATGTCTGTCTTCATGCCTTATCAGCATTGCTGCCAACCTCAAGATGAATCATGAGATCTCAGGGTTTAAAGTTTTTCTCAAGATCTCAAGATTCTCTAGGAAATCTCAAGAGTTCTCAAGAATTTACATAAAACTGAGTGAATACCCATTGCTTCAAGTTTTTCACTTCCAAAATTCGGAAATGAAAATTTATTGCCTTACGGGAATAATCAGCACTCAAATTTTCACAACAGAGGAAATGTAAAATACATCTGTGACCTGTCATCAGAAAAGAGCCCTTAGTGGCATCGAAATTTTTGATGCTACTAAGGGACCTTTTCTTAAAACAGTTCAATGCCACTAAGGACTCTTTTCTTGTGACAGGTCACATTCGCTACTTTTTATGCCTGATGAGACAGTAAACACTTTATTGTTGAGCAATATAGAAAAGGCGAAAATTTTTGTCTCAGGATTTTTTTGGGAACCTCAAGATTTTTTACGAAGAATCCTAGGATTTTTCAACAGGCGTGGTTGGCAGCACTACTAATCGGAAGGGAAGAAGAATTTCAGGCAGTCTTAATGCCTTATCAGTAGGGAAAAAAAAGATAGTCATCAGTAATATCTACATTGGATACACTTCAAGTCTCATATCTATCTTATACCTATTTCTAAGGCGATATCGATATATACCTTATTAGTAGAGTGCAGCATAGCATGCTAAAACGACCCAAACTGCATAAAGGATATGAATTTTTTACCCCAAACATGGTCAAATTATGCGTTTCTCCTCGAAATATGAATAAATATGTACAATCAATATGAGTATGATTTTACAGTTTCAGCTTCTTGAAAGCCTTATCCATAATTGTTGTTCAAATTTTATTCTAAACTGAAACGCTAGAAAAAACTGAATAAAATTGAAATATTAAGAACGAAAAAAAGAGATGATCATCTCGAAAAACCTTTAATTCGGTAAATAAATTGAATTTTAAAGCGAGGAACATTGTTACATTGCCCTCAATCAAACCGCCAAAAAAGAATTTGCTAAAAAATTTATTTTCAACTTTTCTTTTTTTCTTCCTCATATGAGTCGATTTATTATTTTTTTTACAATGATGAATCGCAAAATAACCGTATTTTGGACAATTTTTGTGAATTTGGCAAACTATGTATAAATATGCTTTAAAAAAAAAAATTTATGCATTTTAATTCCAAGTATGTAAAATATGCAAAATGAAATGGAGCTTAAAATGCAGGGATTTTTCTGAAACGTAAACATTTTTCATCACTTTTGGAATGAGAGATGACCTAAAAAATATGTATTTGTATACTATGCCGCACTCTACTTATTAGCCATGTACAAACAAGTCTCATATCCGTCTTTACCTCTTATCAGTAGTAAAAGAGAAGGTGGCTAGTCTGAGTCTGCAATTTTTTAAATTTTCCACGCAGTGAAGCCGCCTGTCGTTTCGTCCCACGAAGGAGGAGGTGGAAGAGAATATTATTCTTTTAAATACATGGATAGATACTGAACAAATGTCGCTTACACTTGGTTTGCGTAAGAAGGTCATTGGTTCTTCAATTTTACCCACTGATTTAGTCAAATGGCCAGCTATATTCCAAAAGAGATACCAGAGGAGATCTTCACCGATAATGGAACCCAGTTGGTCTCCGACAAAATGAAGCAGTTTGCCAGCGACTACGACTTCCAGTTAACAACAAGATCTCCTGCCTACCCTCAGGCAAATGTTTGACAGAGGCGACCGTCAAGATAGCCGAAATGACTGACTGACTAACTCAACACTTCTTTCGCCTGCGAGTACCAAACTCCTTGTATCAGCCTGTATTCCCTTGCGAATATCATGTTCCTTGTACCAGCCTGCGAGCACTACGCTATGCTAGTGCATCATCTTGCAGACAAGTATCTGCTTCGAGGACTGCGCCGAATGTCGTCGTTCGCTACACTTTGCAAAGCACGTTGTGCTCAATATTTTTTGGCACGTTCATTTTTTGAATACTCCGTTCGCTGGACGATGATATTCTCCTGTTGGCACAGTCCGCGAAGCTGACATGAAAATGCTCTTCCAGCATCTTGCAGACTCATCTGCAAGATGATGCACTAGCAGAGCGCAGTGCTCGCAGACTGGTACAAGGAACCTGATGGTCGCAAGGGAATACAGGCTGATAAAAGGAGTGTGGTACTCGCAGGCGAATGAAGTGTTGAGTCAGTCAGTCAGTAAGTAGTTTTATTATTATTATTATTTTTCGTAACGCTCTTTTCGTCATGCTCCAAAGTAACGCTTTCTTCCGTTGTGTGCCAAAGTAATGACAATGACATAAAAATGTCAATGAATTTCCATGGAAATGATAATTCCTTTTTGTTTCTTCTTTTCGTTCCTCCTCAAATGTAACGTTTTTCCCGTTTGTGTTATACCCATGGCTGGAATATGCCAAAGTGAAGACAAGAAAATGTCAAAATAAATTTTCATGGAAATGATTATTTCATTCCTCCTGAAATGTAACGCGTAAAAGTAACGTTTTCCGGTTTGTGTGTCAAAGTAGAGTCATGAAAATAATGTCAAAAGTACTCCGGTCGAGCTCACTTTCATTGGCCCTACTCTATTATCGTGCAGCCCCAACCTCAATGGGTTACTACCAGCGCAGTTACTCTTCAGTCGCAACTTGCGCACCATAGTACCTTTTGTCGACCTTGGTTGGAAAAAACAAGTTCACTGAGCGAGACGAAGAGCGACACACCAAGATGAAGCACAACTTCAATCGTGCCACAGGGACACGTCCTCTAAATGAGCTCAAACCGAGTAGACGTATCTACGTCGAGGATGCTGAGCTGCTGACCAGAAAGGCGTGGTTATCAGAAAGAGAGAGGAACCTTGTTCCTACGATGTTTGCCTTGCTAATGGGCGTGAACTGTTCGGTAACCGAAAAACTCTGCACAAGCTTCCTCCAGAGAAAGCGTCAGCTCCAGCAACCCATCAAAAGTAACACTCCAGTGCCACCTAGTCAAGAAACCCCATTCTTGCCAGGTTCCAGCACTAAGATAGACCTCCCTTGCCATCGGAGCCACGCCTGCCATCATCGGCACTAAGTTCACCGAGGTCAAAGACCCGATCTCCGTGCCAGCAGTTTCAACAACATCGCCGAGGGTCCCACAAAGAACACGTCGTCGATTCTGCTCCCGCTCCAACAATCAGTCGAGTCCAAGGAACCAGGGCTATAACCTCCGGGCTCTTCCAAGGGTCCAGTACAGAGACGTTTAGTTAGGGCCTTAAAGGGGGAGATGTTTCATGGTACTCGGTACCAGCCTGCTCCTACGTTGAATTCCTTTATCTATCTGGCACAATGTTCGTTGTATTCTTAGACCTGCCAGGGTGGGAAAATATGTATCAGTTGTTCATGTATATCGAGTCTCGGTGCATACCAGTCGAAAGCCACGGTGTTGTCTGTTATTTGTCATTGTAAGAGTAAAACAGCGAGTCGCCCCTCATTTTTCCATGATTACATTCCCGTCAGGGATGCGGTGTTTCAGTATTCATACAACCTCGCTGCACCCCGATACGTCCACATGGACTCGGGTACACGCTAAACACGTGAATCCCTTCCATCGGCGACGTCGCACGATCGTATAAATCACGCTTTAAACGAATGGCCGCCGAACGTTCGCGTTTTTCAACTCGCCAATAACCCATCTAGCAGTTCCGAGTATCGTTATATGATGCGGCGAAAAGCGACCAGCGTTGCGACGAGCCCAAAATGAAAAGCCGAAAGACGAGCTAACGTTAATTTTTACCATAAATATTTGTCACGTTGTCCGCAGAATTGATCAAATTAATGGCCGTTGATGCGGCGCGTGACGGGCGGCGCTGCGTTGCGATACGCGGCTCGCGGCAATCACGTTTCGCGGCGTCCATATTAGAGACATAAATTTTAATCAAAGGTCTCGTAGTTCGAGCGCCGTCGTAAAGTGGCCGCTTGTCACCGGTTACGGCCATCCTGGCTTGATTTGTGATAACCAATAAGTTTATATTCGATTGTAAATCACGGCCGAAGCGTGCTTTTTTAGGCGAATTTGCAGCCCGGATTTGGGCGACTGCGAGGCGAACAGCCGGCGGTCCCTCAAATTTCCGCGCCGGTCGTACAGGTGACACGGTAGTTCCGGGACGTACTTTCAATAATTTCCCACATAGGGGTGATAGCTGTTTGCGTGAGCTGTCAAGGCAGCCGGTGGTCGGAATTCCTGCAAAGGTGGCCAGCGGACAATAATACTCAACAGGTGAATGATTTTCACTATTGCGAGCTTGTCGACCCTCGAATATTATTTGAAATGAGTACGACTTACGAGGCGTTTGCGATTTGCGTGCGAGCTCGAAATGTTGCGACAGTGTGTTTCGGCGAGCTGTACTCGACTTTAAAAGCTGGAAACACTCGACAATGTACAAGTGAATTTAAAATTCTGAGCGTCGCGTTCACGAATAACAGCTATATGGGGATGGAAAAGCAAGAGACGAAGGAAGCTGGCTTGGGAAGGTGGGACGAACGAAGGAATCTTCGACATAAGTGACATCGATGTCTGTTAGGTTTTATCCGGGTATACGTGAATAAATGATATATTATCTGCGTGCAGTTTATGACGTCGTGTATTTGTCACAATATCGAGGAATCTTCGACTTGATACCAGAAGCTTAACGTATTCTTCTTTCGTTAAAATGAAAACAGTACACGTAGGGGAAAAAGAGTTCTCTTTCGTAGCATTCATTTCGCAGCCGTCGAAAACTTTCGAAAGGTGAATTTCAGGAGTAGGGAATGTGGAACATTGTAACAAAAC
Source organism: Acanthococcus lagerstroemiae (assembly GCA_031841125.1). Classification (NCBI taxonomy): domain Eukaryota; kingdom Metazoa; phylum Arthropoda; class Insecta; order Hemiptera; family Eriococcidae; genus Acanthococcus; species Acanthococcus lagerstroemiae. The sequence goes on along the minus strand of CM063111.1, from coordinate 42,046,806 downwards.
ATCACCATTTTGATTTTATGATTTTATTTTGACATGGATATGTCCTATCGCTGGTCCTCTACGGAAAATGTATACGTCACGTTTTACGACCCGATCGAGTTAACCATTCGAACAGGGAACCAGGTCATTCAGCTTCTTTCGGAAGAGAGATGCCAGAGATGGATGGAACTCATGGAGGAGCTAGACTTTAGTAATAACAGTTACAAAGACTAGCAGCTAATCAAGAGACTAAATGGTGATTCCAACTCCAGGAACAAATGCCATGTCACTGACACCTCAAAGAACGTAGCCAGTCATCAATTCATCAAAAATGACAAACAACCCGAACCAGCCAGGAAATAGAAGACTAAAAAGAATATCGATTGGGAGACAAACATCTTAGGAGAATTATTATGACAGTCTGAAGCAACAGATCCAATAAAATGATTCTGTCTGTCATGCTTTTAATCTTTTATACTTTATCAATGAATTCTGGTTTTACTAAAAAGCCGACCCCTTTTTGACCTATCGTATTCCCCTTGTAGTGTAGTAGATTTCCTTTTTGTCTTTATTATTTTTTCTCCTGGTCTTCTAATTTCTGCTAGCCCTAGAATACTGATTTTTGATATGGCGAGGGCCTCCTCGAATTCGATAAGGTTTTCAGCATTTTTTTAGGGATCTAACATTTAATGTTCGATGGATTATAGAATATGTGCGTTAATGCCATAAAAAGAGCGATACAAATGGTACAAGAACAAAAAATGATCAGCAGCAGTGGCGTGCGGTGATTTTCCCTAGGAGGTAAGCGATAAACGTAGAGGCGAAGTAAAAATCAGAATAAAAGCATGAAACATGCTACTACAAAACGGCATTGATGAAATTATTCAAATTGTCGTATCCTTGTGTAGGGTCATTCCATATGCATTTATTCTTTTCTGTGACGAATAATAGACACAGGGACGTAGCACCGAAGAGTTTTTCCTGGGGAGGGGGGGGGGCAAAAATTGTGAAAGTCCCAACTGACTCAACTCACAATTACCAAGTATCAAAGCAGACTTGTTGGATTTTCCCAACTCCGCCTGACTGAAATTGTAAATTTTCCCAACTGCTGAGTGAAAAATTCTTACAGGGGGGAGTTGTCCCCCTATCGGTATGTCCTACAGTGGTTCAGATTGAAATTCTAGCTGGACAAAAACCGAAAAGTCAAAAGTTGGTAAATGCATGCGACAAGTGTAATAGACTGGTTGTATATGAGCCAAATGACTCGGATTTGGCTATTGTTCGAGAAAGAAACGCGTTGCTTCATCGCTATAGCAACTCAAACATGTCAACTCTGACAATAGTGCCTTATTATAGTAGAAATACGTATTCGCATGTTACAATAGTAGTGAAATGAAAAAACGTAGAATATTGTGGTTAGTTTGACGTTGTACACGTTCTGTTAGTGCCTCCCAATGTATATTTATCGTTTATTAGATACTTAATACGAATATTCTGCGCTTGAAAAGTAAGTAATTTCAATTCATTATGGAAAATAAGTCAATACAAAATGTTGTTAAAAGTTATTGCTTCGATTCTACATTCCATAGTTGATGTGGAGTCACCTGAACAATCAATCAATCAATCAAACCTTTTTATTTGGGTAGTACATGTTTGCAATGCGATGCGTAATTAGTAATTTTTTACATGTGTACATAGTGTTCTACTTTATTAGTATGTTTTTTTTACGTTGCATTGAATGTACCCCCGGCCCGTAGTAGGCGAAGGTGCTCCTCACCCTCTCCCATTCCTTGCGTTCTATTGCTATTCAGTGAAAGTGACTGTGTTTTAAAACCCTATCGACCTCGTCCCTCCACCTAATTTTTGGTTTCCCTTTTTTTCTTTCTTTGTGGCCTAAAGTCCAAAAAGTTGCTATGTATACCCACCTGTCTTTATGGAGTCGGGCTACATGTCCCGCCCATCCCCATTTTTGATTTCTTATCGTTTGAAGAGTGTTCCTCATTTCTGGTAGTTTTTTTCTAATTTCTTTTATGCTGATGCGGTCTTTTATTTTTATGCCTAACGTGGACCTCATCATAGAGTTTTGTGTAGTTTCTATTTTATTTTCTAATTTTTTGTTGAGTGCCCAGGTTGAGGAGCCATATGTCAGAAATGGGGCGACGCACATGTTGAATATTTCATTTTGTGGGCGTTTTTGAACTTACCTTTAAAAATTTTTTTCAGTAACCAGAATTTTTTCCATGCCAACGTAATTCTTCTGTTTATTTCTTTTTTTGTTTTATTTTCCAAAGCAATTTGTTGGCCTAAGTATATTATGTCCGAAACTTGTTCTAGTTATTTGTTTTCAATCCTAATTTTGAGGGGGTTGGTTTCTGTTGATAAAATTTTGGATTTTTTGAAGTTGATTGTTAAACCTGCCTTTTTCCCCTCTTTGTTAAGCTCTTAAATCATTTCCTCTAACTCGTTCCAAAAATCAGATATTATGGCAATGTCATCCGCAAATCTGAGATTGGATATTTTTTGCCGTTCATCATCATACCTTTCTCTTCCCAATTCAGCTTTCTGAAGATTTCTTCTAAGGCTGCAATGAATAGGAGGGGGGACAGTGGGTCGCCTTAACGTACTTCTCTGTTTAATTGAAAGTATTCTCCTGTTACGTCTGTGACGATACGGCTCTGGATCAGCCCGAATTAGGATTACAAAAACCAAATCGACTTCGTCCTACCACCTAGTAAAAACAAAAATATTACAGATTTTGAAGTATCAAATAAATTTAAATTTATCTCTGATCATAGACTCATACAGACCACTTTAAGATTATCAAAAACAATATCGTACTATAAAAAAACCAAGAAAAAAACTCCACATACAAGCAACTCAGAGAGCTACAAAAAAAATATCCCTAAGGCTTTAGAAAAACTAACAAGGACGAACCTACAAAATGTAGAGGAGTACTACGCAGCTCTCTATGATGCCATATTGGAAAGCTCATAAACACTTAGAAATAACTACGAAAATCAAAATCAAAACGATATTAAGGAAAATCATACAGAAATTTTGAACAACCTTTGGAAGGTAAGAAGAAAAATTTCAAGTCAGAAAAATAAAAGCGCAAAAGACAAGGTGGAATTAAACATGATTTCGAAAAAAATAAAAAATATTCAAAAGGAAAAAGAAGAGCACTGGAAATCGAGCCTGATTAATGAAACCCTGGATAATGCAAAAAACATGAAAAAACTTAACCGCAACTGATCATTACGGACTCAATTAACCACACACCTCATGGACAAAACTGGCACCAAAGTCTATGATCGGAGAGAAATGAATAAAATAGCCACTGATTTTTATAAAAACCTCTACCCTTTGGAATTAACGGAAAGAGCAATATCTCAAACCAGCCTATGGAGTAAGGACAGTGAGTTAGAACCACCCTTTCTGGCATCAGAGATAAGACACGTAGTGAAAAACCTGAAAAAAAAACAAAGCTCCGGGTAGTGACGGCATCAAAAATGAACACATAATTCATGGTGGAGAGGAGATGTTGAAATCATTAACTCTATTTTTCAACAAAATTTTGGTAACTGACATAATCCCGAAAATCTGGAAACTATCTGATATTATTCTTCTTTTTAAAAAAGGAAATAGACACCAAATTGGAGACTACAGACCCATAAGCCTTTCCCGAACAATCTCAAAAATGTATTCTAAACTAACTGAAATGAGACTTAGAAATTTTTTGGAACCCCACCAAACTCCAGACCAAGCAGGATTCAGAAAAAACTACTCGACGTTAGACCATCTCCACACTATAAACCAAATTATTGAAAAATCCCAAGAATATTCTGAAAACGTGCATATTGCATTCATTGACTATAATAAAGCTTTCGACTCACTAGAACATTCATACATCCTAAAAACTTTGTATTCACAAGGTGTCCCGAAACAACTAACGAAAATTGTACAGGATATGTACTCAGGTCCAGAGAGCCGTATCGTCACCTAAACAACATATTACGAAATCGCCATCCAGGTTTGTCCAGGCTTGTAAATATTTAGAAAATGCTAAAATTACTTTCAATGAAAATTGTGCTATTAAGACATTTGGAGATACGAAAAACAGTTCAAAATGGATTTTGTTTTGCTTTATTAAAAAAAATATTGTCACCAAGTAAAATTTTCAATTTTTTACTATGATTTTCAGCCCTCTGAAGTGTTATAATGATAATAATAATAATAACAGCATTTTTATTGGTAAACTACATATTATCTTTTCCACAGTTCGCTCTCGCGACACCTGTGTCACGAGCGGAAGGGGATGGAACCCCCCTTTCTTCTAGTTATTCCTCGTTAACCGCCCATTTTTGGGCATATGCCTCCCCCTTACCTTCCATTCCTTCCTGTCCTGCGTGTGTCTTCTCCAGGTTGGACCCGTTTCTTTGAAAAATTCATCCCTCCAACGTGTAACCGGCCTCCCCTTTCCCTTTTTTGATCATATGGAACCCACCCCTCCACCTTCCTTTCCCACCTTCCTCTTTCCTGCCTGATAGTATGTCCCGCATACCTCCATTTACATTTTTAAACCTCCCCTCCTATGTCTCTCAGTTGAGTTTTCCCCCTTATAATCGAATTTTCAATTTTATCTTTTTTCTTTAAATGAAGCATACTCCGTTCCATACATCTTTGAGTGGCTCTCAACTTATTGATATTACTTTTAGTACTTGCCCACGCCTGGGCTCCATATGTCATTTGATCTGCACTTGTGTTTCCATTGCATTTGTAAGTAAACTTGTTTTACTCGTATTAACTTGTAAGCCTGCCTCTTTACATACTTCTATAAGTTCCTCGGCCATGTCGATCAAATTATTTAGGCTGTTAGATAATAGGACTACATCATCCGCAAATTTGAGATTTGACAAATATTCGCCATCTATCCTAATTTTGTTTTCCCAATTTAATTTTCTCGTGGCCTCTTCCAAGACACAGTTGAATAGATTGGGAGACAACGGATCGCCTTGTCTAACTCCCCTCCTTATTTCAATTTTTTCCCCTTTTTAAATCCATTTGGATCCATGCTGAAGCTCCCTCATAGACATTTTTGATGACATTTAGCGTTTTACGATTTACACCCTGATTTTTCATAGCTTTCCATAAAAATTTATGGTCCACTGTATCAAACGCTTTTGAGAAGTCAATAAAAAGCAAAACGGTTTCGAAATTATATTCCTTTATTCCTTTGATTTTTCGATTATTTGATTTAGTATGAAGATTTGATCTACCGTAGAATGCTGTTTTCTAAAACCGGCTTGTTCCTTTGATTGTTGTTGGTCCAGTCCAGGATATGACCTATCTTTCATTATTTTCATAAAAATTTTTCCCACATTAGATGCGAGGCTAATTGGCCTATAATTTTGTATTTGTTCTCGTCTACCTTTTTTAAACAATAAACTAATTTCAGCTTCCTTCCATTGCTGTGGAATGGATTCTTCCACCAAAATTCTATTAAAAAACCTAGTCAGACAAGGGATTAATCCCTCGGCGAATAAATATAACGAAAACATGGAATAAATATTGGTCGTTAAAAGAAATATTCAAGGATACTTATAATAACCACTGTAAAAGAGAGATCTTCAACATGTGTATAGTACCCACCATGACATACGGATGCCAAACATGGACATTAACTTTAAAAATTATTAACAAATTAGATACAAGCAACACAGAGCTCAATAGAACGGTCAATGCTAAACGTAAAGAGGGACCACGTCAAAACAACGTTTCTAAAACAAAAACTAAAACACAATACGAACAAAGCAAGCCTGATTCCCATCAACTTGCAATCCAAGCCGAATAATTTATGCATGTTAACACATTACATTAGAAGACAGAAATGGAGATGGGCGGGCCATGTAGCTAGGCTAACAGACGACAGATGGACTTACAAGACAACCTTTTGGTTCCAATCCCACCACAAGAGAAAGAAAGGGAGCCAACTAGCAAGATGGAAGGACGAATTAAAAGCATTTTTGGAGGGAAGAAATTTCAGAGGAATTGCGGAAAACAGGCTAGAATTGAAAGGTTGCAGGAGACTTTTGCTCACTTTAGGCCGAAGATACAGAAATACGTACTAAACTAAGAGAGATGAGTGATTGTAAAAAACCGATTATCTTCAATAAAAGTTATTTTTATTATTAATGTTATTTTTCGAAACAGCGTCATGACAGATTTACGGCGTTTTGAGTATGCAATTTTATTAACACCTCGAGGTTATTCGAATATTTGTGGAATATTCACGGCGTTGCCACTATGCAATTATATTAACACTCCAGTCATGTTGTTGCTGCATTCGAATTCGAAGTACAACATATTATTTTTTATGATGTGATGTCTAGTTCGAAGCCACGAACATTGATGGTTGGATAGAAAAACGTTTTTCTTCCTGACTGATAATCGGAAATTGTATTATTCGACAAAATTCGATGAAGTATTATGATGAGGAATAACTAAACCTGATTTAAACCAATTATGATATTTGACTGAAAGTGACCAAATAAAAAGACTGACCAAAGCAATCGAAAACAAATCCAAATAATGTAACCTATTCAACGTGTTTGATCAAATTCGAGCAAAACCAACCAAAATGACGGAAAAATAATATTGTTGTGAATCTATTGAAGCGAGAAGTGATGATGCACCACAAAGTAACGCAATGACAACCTACCGCATGTAGCAAAAGGAACTGGTAGGGGAATCAGATACATGTCTGTTTTCATGTTAGTCAACACTGTTCCCCCATTTCACACCATCCAATCAGAAAGCAGTTCTTCCGCTGAACCTCTTACCAAGCTGTAGGATGTAATGGCTATACAAGGCGATACTCGATAAACGAGGAAGGATATTTGGTTACCAGCAGAACTAGAAAGACTACGAAAGCGAAAATCTGTTGTGCACTGTTCTAATCAAATATGATATTATAACAAATTAATACGCTTCCATTTGATTTTTCTATTCATTTACGATAAAATCAGAAATTAGCTTGTTTAAATACAAATGCAGGTTTACCAAAATTTACTTTTTTGTAAGAAAATATTTTCTTGTGTGTAGCTCTCCAATACTCGTTTTTACTTCGTTCTTATTCTGAAGCCGGTCATAAAACTGATAACCTCATCATCAATTCAATCATAACTGTCATAATTCGGAAATGATGAAATATTAGTTATGATCGTCACTCTGCTCCTACGAATAACTTCCCAGTGTTCATTTTAAAAATCTTGTCAGTTACGTATCCAAATTAGTTGAATAGCTTATGGATAAACAGTTTCTAATGAGCTGTAAACAGATAGACTGATACTAAAAATAGTTGTTAGTGCCTTCATGTACGTTGTTCAGCCCGGGACTGTTTCTCAACTCTTCTAGACCGGCCACTGAACCTGGTGGCTAAATATCGTCATAGTCACAGAGTTCTAAAAAGATTATACGAAAAACTTCGCTTCGGAATTGCCCTTTAGAAGAGTAAACTTGTACCCGTCGAAATCACTCAGCCCTGGTGAATTCCAATCCTTCAAACGGAGCGTGCAATTTTGCAAATTCGCAATTCAACTCGGCTTTTTCCTTCGAGCTGAAATTCTAAACGTTGACTTTTATGATTAATCGATTCGGAGAAAGAAAGAAAAAAAAAAATTAATCGAGTTAATGTAGAACTAAAAAGAAGTAGCAGGTGGTATTGTTTTTCAACTTTTCAATTTTCTTGTAAAAGGATCGCCTATATCCTCTATAAAAGTTTTGCACCGAAAACATATTCGGTCTATTCGCTGACCAATAAACTTTATTACTATCGTGATTATGTAGAATCGCTCGACGGAGGAAATTTGGTGTACCGGGGCAGGGAGGGGGTCTGGATCGACAAGGGGAGCAAGACGCAGCAGGCAGTCACCTACCCGGTGACCTATAACATTTTGGTGAGGGCACCGTCAAAAAATAATTGCGTTCATCACGAGCTGTCAGATCGGCGTAAAACATTTTTGTACAAACTCGGTTTCAATTTATTTTCGATTATTATCAACCGAGTCGAGGGAGTTCGATAATCAAATTTAATTAATTTTTGCAGCAACGTTTGAATTAACGCGCTTTGGGGAAGACTTTCGGCTCGACTTGGCGCTGCTTAATCGAAACGTCGATATTCGCAACTCAAACATTAATTACCGTCGTTTAAGTAGCAGATAAAGGAAATTTCAATCAAGGAATTAGTACCATCGACGCCGGCCAGTTAATTGATGTAAATTTTATCGCAATCGGCTACATTTCTTCCTTTTATTCGCAACACATTAACGGGGTCTCGGATTTGGATGAAATGCGCCCAAAGGCAAATTACTGAATGCCTCTCTTCGGCTACAAAATATTTTCTTCTGTTTTTCCTTTGCTTTTTTCTTTTGTTCTACTTTCTTTACCTATCTTTTTCCCGAAAGCACCAGGCCGGAGGGATTTTTCTTTATCGCCTCTCATGCAGATCCAATGCTACTCGAGTCTCCGGAAACTCGAGAAGACATGTGAGGGGTTTTATTCCAAACTGAGTTAAATTTTCGTTGCAGCGTATGGCGATGCACGCATATGTTGAAGTGGCTCCCCAGCCACCGTAACTCCGGCCCCAGAATCTATCCTTCTGAGTATCGTGTCGGCAACCAGAGGAAACAAACGGAGCTAAAGGTACAAAAACGTAATTTTACACGAAACAAAAAAAAAAATGTTTGAACATTACAGGGTAGGCGCTAGTTCGAATCTAATGAGAGGAGGGGGTTGCGTTAAAGAGTACTTTATTAATCTAGATAGGTCAGCGGAAAACACAAGATGCTAATAGGTTCTCCACAATCAGCCATCAAAGAGACCCATCCATTATCTTTAGCTCAGTTTGGAAAAGAAACTGCGTATTTTTGCAGTTTTTGTGATATTAACCACAGTTTCTATATAATATTCCCATTTTGGACGCTCCTCGATGCCCGAAAGCCGGCAAAAATACGAGGGGCCCCCGAATTCACATTTAAGGGACATGGGTAAAGACTATGTCATTAATATCACATAAGCTTACAGTCGTTTTCTATGTAGTATACAAAAAAATAAGAGTGGGTACACATCATCTCAAAATAATACTCTTAACATCCGTGCCTAGAACACAAAAACTAACATAGAGAGTTCCACTTTTATTATGTCACGCACTCTAGCGGCTAGTATTCAAAACCATCTAAATCGTAAAATCGTTCCGACACACCTTTAGCTCAGTTTGGAATAAGACCCCTCGTATTTAAAACTCGTTATTATTATTATTATTATTATTATTATTATTATTATTATTATTATTATTATTATTATTATTTATTTATTTATATTATTATTATAATTATTATTATTGTGCATTAGCCTTTATTTCATATTATAGATTATAGGTATACATTTATTACATACTAGCAGCGCACCACATATCTCTATTCTATATATTAAAAATTAAATAAAAATTCATAAAGTTAGAATATTACAGAACCCCCCTCCACACCATATTTGCAGTTTTATAGCTTCCAGGTTGTACTTGGATTTTTAAATTATTAAACGACGTTGTCCGCGACAGAGCTACGTATAAAACTGTCCATGACTGAAGACATACTCGGGTCGATATATTCCAACCTTCTCCAGCGTCTGTCCCTGGGACTTGTTGGTTGTCATACAAAAGACTAACTTTATTGGAAATTGTCTGCTTTTGAATGAAAAAGGCAAGGTGGAATCCGCTGGCGACAGGTCCACTCTTGGGAGTAATATCCTTCGACCGCACTCCACCCCAGTTATTATTTCCATATCCAGTGCATTCGTGTACATGTTTCTCACAATTAGTCGTGTCCCATTCAGCAGTCCAAGTGCCACATTCATATTACGTAGCAACATAACAATCGCACCAACTTTTAAGTGTAATTTATCTGGTGGTAAACCTGTCAACTCCAGACTAACCAAAAATTCAACGGGGAATTGCAGGATTTCACTGTCATTTTCACTGATCAGTCTATTCACGCTTGTGTAGGTTTTGGCTTCTCCAGGAATCAAGTCCAAAATCTTGTCGTTGATCTTCTGACAATGATCATTCTTTGGTGCCAGAATTGCAACATTATAAAATTTCAGGACATCCTCTGGAGTGTCAAACTTTTTACCATAGACATCTTATAATGTCCTGAGAAATTATGCTTGCAGGTAATTCTACAATGCCTCCATTTTCAGAGCCAGAATGAGGGAAAGTACCATTACCAATCTGCAGCAAGAATTATGAGAACTCTTTTTCTCCTGCTTCCGCTCGCATGTTCTGGGTCAGTCTCAGCGTCTTGAATATAAAGGAAAAAACTTGACGGAATAAGCAATTGTAGCAGCTCTTGAACTATGCGAAACTACTGACAGAACCTGCCTAAAATCTTCACCCAAAACTATAATCTTGCCACCAAACGGCACGTCATACGTCATTTCCCATGATGTCCTTCAATAGTCTGTTTACACACATCAGAGCGTACATATTTGAAAGCCAATCAGAATGCAGTATTTTATTTGTGTATGGAAATGTGGTTTTACAAGTATACGATTGGATAATGCTGAAAGCCAATCAGAATGCTGTATTTTATTTGTGTATGGAACGAATTTGAGTGATCAAAAAAGCATATGAAAGGAGTTGCTTCACTGAGTGTTCTTAGACTAAGATGATTTTTGGAGGTCAAGTAGTTCGTAAGTAATGGACAAATAAGTGGAAGAAATGCGTGTGAGTAGTGAGGTTGAGTTGGTTGTTACCTCATAACTCTCCTCAGACTGAACGGATTTGAGTGATCAAAAAAGATTTACAAGGAGCTTGATTCACCGAGTATTTTAAGACCTTAACCAGCATTGTGCGATAATGAGGGTCTGAGATATATGTGTTGAATTTCATAGAACCCAGTTTTTCAAATATATTTTCTATATATAGAAGATTATAGAATAAATATCGTCAGCGAATTGAAGACAGTTAATATAATCACCGTTTATAGTTAATCCTTTCTCTTCCCGGTACCAATTACCAGTTTGTTCAAATGTGTCCTCTGTAAAAATCATTTTCTTCAGCAGCACCCCTCCCACAAACAAAAAAGCCCTCTCAGGATTGAGGGCAAGTTAATCTCAAAATGTAGGAAATGAAAAATTAACACTTCTCTTCAGTAAAAGTTTCTCACCTTCAGAGGCGAAACTATAGAAGGATGTGTGGGGTTGACCCCCCCCCCCACAAGAATTTGGCAGTCGGCAGATTTTGAAACTGTTTATTTGAATTTTTCATTTTTTATGAACGTTTGTTTGTTTATTTTTTCTTCAATTAAAAAGTATTTCGATTAAAAAATCTGCTAATTTTCAATAGGTATTTCAAAAATTTTGTCGGTGAATTTTTAGTTTTCAAAAAATATTTGTCGGCAAATTTTTCTTCTCCACCTCCTCAAACTGAAAGTCGAATTCCGTTTCCGAATATGGAGTACTCTGGACTCCTGTCAGAGACTGTGAGTTGGTTACGGACACCGAATGGGAGTCCACACCGCTATCCGGACACAGGGAAGTAGCGTCCAAGGACAGAAAGGTATGCAGGAGAGTACGACTATGGACAGCTTCAAAGCAACGAAACACAAAAATATCCGAAAGTGAGTACGGAAGATGACTAGAGTATACGAAATGCAGGTCTCGGGAGTAACGAAAAAAGCTGTATATAGACACTTACGTGTAGAAGTTGTCGGTTGGTTAAATGGACCGCTGGCTACGGAATCAGTTTCTGAAATAAAAAACATGAAATAAATACAAGTATGACTCAATAACATCGGTCGACAGGTTCGCGAGTTCGAGAAAAAATTATAAGTCCGATTTACCTACGGACTGATAATACCCGTTCTTAGGTTCATAGGTCCTGAATTCAAATTACCTAACGACCTACAAGACTATTATGTCGGTCCAAAATTACGTCCGAATTACCTACGGACCGACGATACCCCGTCGTAGGTTCATAGGTTCGGAATTCAAATTACCTATCAACCTACAAGATCATCGACATTGGTGAGTAGGTTTTTCGATTTGAGAGAAAAAAAAATACAAACCCGCTTTTTCATTCTGAGAAGGAGAGGGGGGGAGAATCCTGTCTAAATATCGATTATAGGCTCCCTGAGAAGAAGTTCCGATGTATTTTCAAAATTTCTAGTATTGCGAGGACTATAAAAGTCAGCCTTCTGAAGTACTCTTCTTAGTGACCCCATTCCTGCGAAGTCCGCCAGTGTTCAAAAATTTCAACAGAAATTTATGGAAGTGTTAGGAAATGTTATCCTCTTCTCCCATTGGCTCGCAAAGGATGCTTATTTCACGCTTCCAAAAATCAGTACCGAACTTCAATTTTCTTTATTCTTGCCCATTTTCCATTCTTCATTCGTCGTTTATGTGGGCGTCTTTTCCCAGAAACAAGCTCTTCGGGTCATTTGCCATATCATTTGCCCTTCATAAAAATCTAAGATTGCACATCAGCATGTTTTTCCATCGAATTCTGAATGTCGAGGAAACGATTAACGACGGTGTCGAATTCATCGAATAAGAATTCTTGAAATCTCACGAATTCTTTAGAACGAATATCTTCTCGTTCGTATTTTTTCCCCTTTTTCTTATTTTTACCACCTCTCGATTCTTTATCGCTGTCAAAGAAACCAATCAACGCGGCCTTACGAAAGAGTTTAATATATCGCCCAAAAAGTATTTGTTTGAGATTAAAAGGTTCGCCGAAATTTTGGAACGATGCCTGGAAACGGTAGAAAAGTAGGCTACGGATGGCTCGGCTCGTCTAAACGATTTCCTCTGGAAAAAAAAAAAAAATGCCTCGAAGATCTGCAAAAACACGGGCGTACAGCAGAAGATCAGACCCGCTTTCGATATACCATTTCGCTTTACAAGAATTTCGGAAAATTTTTTCTGTACCCGGCTGGAGGTTCAGGATGACTATACACATTCTGGCATCAGAAGCGGGTGAAAAGTATCAGTGCGAAAAGCAGGTCATCGGCTTTCTCATAAAGTTTGTGATTCTCTCCGGATCGGAACGCGCGGAGCTGGAAGACGAAACTGCGGCTTGTGGAAAGGAGAATTTTGAAATTTTATCGCCGCTGAGAGCGTCTGGCGGAGAGGTTTTTACCACCGGTGCTGTAAATTCGAGAGTCGAGACATTTCCAGAACCCTCATCGTCTCTAATTGAAAATTTCTGAGTCCGCCGTTCATTTTCATTTCGATTGTAACGAAAATTCGAAATATCTTGCGCTTTAATGCGGCGGATGGTTCACCTTAGGCTTTGATTCCTCGGTTTCTCGGTTTTTCGATTTTTTGGTTCTTCGAAGCTCGAATCCTAGAATTTATGAGTCTGCTCAGGCCCTACAACGAGTAATAGCTATTTGTTGGTACTGCGCGTGGACCAAAAAAAAAAAAAAAAAAAAAAAAAAAAATGAAGCTCATTCGCTAATGTAATCCCAATTTATAGAACGATAAAATATTGTAAAAATTGTCGATACGAACAGTGGCTCTATTTCTGTCTGTATATCTTCGTAAATTATTCGCTCCACGGGCTTATAAAAATTGACCCCCGTAAAAAGGTTTCGCTTTCAGTTTCATTACGATATCACATTTAATACCGTATGTAAGATAGGCACCAAGTAAGGGCAAAGTAAATGAAACGAAAGGTCCTGGTCTCAGTTTATCAACTCCACAAATATTTTGTGGACTGCATCAGCACTGAAAAGATTACTTTTTCAAAAGCAGTGGCAGAACCACCATGGGGTCGCCTCTCCTTTAGGTCTCAAAAGCTAAAAATTGTATTTTTTTTTTTGGATATTAACACGAAAAATTCGTTAAAAAAATAAAAGCAATTAAAAGCTACTGGTAAGAGCTTTTTTGCTTTTTTTTTCTTGTACGAAGAAATTGTTTTCAAATTTTTCCCACCCTGCACTCAAATCCTGGATCAATTATTGCGGGTGAATACGAGCTTAAAGATTCAGTCACCCCAGGAAGTGTTTTACAAAGAAAATTTATTCCCTTTGAATTTTGTCGCGAATTTCAAGTTCATACATTTAATTATTAGAAACAAAAGTAGCGTTCAAAATCAATCTTGCCTCGAATTTTTATGGAAATGTAAGAACTACGGCTCCACGTCAACACCCTTTCCCCGAGATTCTGATTTACAGGCATATTTAAATACTGAGACTAGAAGTAATATTTGACGTGTCTCACAAAATTTTCTCAATTTACTAATTCTCGACTGGATGGAAATTTCTGGACAATTGGATGATTCCATTCAATGCTCTGCCGTCAGCAAGAAGTTCTTAAAACCTGTTAGATCCCTTGTGGTTCTGTATGAGGTTTTAGACCCCCGAGACTTGCTTACCACTCGCTAAAACTGTTCAATGACTCTTCAGTGATCAAGAATTTCTAAGACTAAACATACATACTTGATTAAGTGACTTGCTAGGATTTTCAAAGCTCATTGAGATTTCCAAAGACTCTTCCATCTTTGTTTAAAACTCTGTAAGGCTCCTGTATACAACTCGCAGACTTGCCAGGCTTGCTTAGAACTGCAAAATTTTCAAAACTTCTGCTACTTATGTTTAAGACACCTTGAGGTTCACATAAAACTCTTTAAAGCTCTTCCAGAGTTGACAAGGACTTGCTAAGACCCGTTTTAGATTTTGAAGATTTTTAAGGACTCTTTAACTCTTCCATATGTAATGGCTTAAGATCCTGGAGACTCTCCAAAATTCTGACAGGCTTGTTCAGGGTTCTGTTGAACTTTCTCATATTAACTACCTATTTCTAAAGCATTTTAAACTAACACATACCTCTCTGCAATCACGCCATTGCCCTCCTCGGGTATCCGCAAACTCTTAAAGCCCTTTATGAAGCTTTTCAACCCCCTCAGACTTTCATAAGACTCGCTAAAAATGTTCAAAATTTATTCTCAACTCCTTATGACTCTTCTATGATCAAGAATTTTCAAGACTTTACATACTTGACTATAAAATTTGCTTATGTTTGGGGGGAGGGGGCTATACCGATTCGAAAATTGAGTATGGATCAGTTTTGACTACGGATGTGAATGCATCTCTGAAAGTTGAATTAAGAGACCTTCGGGAAGTTAGATTGAGCGAGAAATATTCTTTATTTGAACGTGCTGGACTTTTCAAAACTTATTGAGATTTCCAAAAATTCTTCCATCTTTGTTTAGAACTTTGTAAGGCTTCTGTATACACCTCGTAGATTTTCCAAAGACTGAAAAAAACTTTCAAAGCTTTTGCTACTTATGTTTAAGACATTTTCAGGTTCGCTTAAAACTCTTCAAAGCTGCTTAACACTCTAAAGCTCTTCAGAACTTCTTTGACTCAGGAATGTAATCCAAGACTCAAACTTTCTGCGACTCTTTCAGACTTGGAATGGACGTTCCAAGACTCGTTTAATATTTTTGCAAATTTGTAAAAGACTTTCTAACTCTTCCATATGTAATTGCTTGAGATCCCGGAAACTTTTCAAAATTCTGGCAGACCTTTTTAAGATTCTGTTAGACTCTTTTATACTGATTATCCATTTCTAAAGCATTTTCAATCAACATTTTCCTCTTTGGGAGGGACAATCACCCTATTGACCTCCTAGGGTATCCTGTCTGAAAAATCTAGGCGAGTTGCAGTATCTCAAGATGTTTTAAAGAATCGTGATAAAGTCTTGAAACGTCTTACGCAAATATAGAAGAATTGTAAAGAGTCTTTAGAAAATCTGAGTATCATAAAGAGTCACGAAAAGGCTTACACGGGTCTTACATGGTCAGCTAATCCCAAATAAGAAGCTCAAAGAATCTTAAACACGTTTGGGAGCATCTCAAGGGATAATTGAAGAGTTGTAATATATCCTTCACGCAATGGCAGACTTATTATTGCGCTAAAGTGTGCTTAAGTACAGAGCGGCAAAATTGTAAGGGTCGCAAAAGGCAGGGAAAATAAAATGGAGATAAAATTGGTTTCACGTACAAGTATTTTTGGGGGCGGCAAAAAGCATAGCACACAGCGATCTATTACATAAATCCGGCTTTGTAACCGGCCGCTACTAGATACCAATTATCAACTTGCACAACTGCTCCTCTGTACAAATTATTTTCATCCACAGCACCTCTTGAAGAAAAGCCCCAAGGAGCTGGGGACAAGTTGACATCATAACCTGCCAGCAGCAGATACCAATTTATACAAATACGTCCTCTGTGAAAATCATTTTTTTCACCAGCAGCACCTTCCCAAGAGAAGCCCTACAAGTGCTGGGGGCAAGTTGATCTCAATATATAGAAAATAAAAAATTAGGACTTCTTTGGCAAAAGTTTCTCACCAGATTTCCTCCATTTTTCTCTATCTCTCAATGTTCTTGAGATATTTGCAATTTTCCAGAAAATTTTGCCTTTTCTCCATGGTTATAAAACGAACCATTGTCGACTTTGCATGTTATTCAAGTTTCATAACTTGCTACAGGTAGACACAAATTATATTTTTCATTGAATTTTCTATTAAAAAAAAAATCATCAACAGGATCTCTCCAGGAAACACCTGAAGAGGCTGGGGGCAAGTAAATATCATAACTGACTACTACTACGCACTTCCTCTGTACAAATCATTTTCATCTGCAGCATCTCTCCAAGAGAAGCCCTAAGGGGCTGAGGGCATGTGGACATCATAACCAGCCAGCAACAGATATCAATTACTAATTTGAACAAATAATTTGTCCTCTATAAAAATCAATTTCTTCAGCAGATCTCCTTAAGAGAAGCCTCCCAGGGGCTGGGAGATGGTTGATCTCAAAATGTTGGAAATGAAAAATTAGCACTTCTTCAGGAAAGGTTTCTTACCAAATTTCCTTCGTTTTTCTCTATCTCCCGTCGTTCTTGAGATACTCGCAACTTTCCGGAAAATTTTGCTTCTTTTCCTCAAGTTACCCAAGGTTATGAAAATATTCACAAATACCCAATTTTCAAATTTACATCTTATTTAAGTTGTATAACTTGCTACTGGCAGGCACAAATCATTCTTTTTTTTTCGGTTACACATTTTCTATAAAAAGTCATTTTCATCAATAGGTCTTTCTTTCTCAAAAAAAAAACAAAAAAAAAAACAAAAAAACGAGAAAAAACAAACAAAAAAACAAGAAAAAACAAAGGGGGCAAGTTAATATCATGATAAGAACCAAGGTGGTTATGATGTTGACTTGCCCGCTTCCTGTTTGGTTCTTTTTTGGAGAGAACCTATTATATGAAGATGATTTTCTACAGAAAATTCTGTGAACCAACCAAACAAAAAAACAAAATGATATTTGTGCGTGCCAGTAACAAGTTATAAAACTTGGATAACATGCAAATTTGAAAGTGGTTATTTTTTTGAATATTTTCATAACCCTAGAGAGCCTTGGAAGAAAGAGCAAAATTTTCTGGAAGACCGAATATGTCAAGAATGGTGAGAAATAGAGAAAAACGGAGGAAAGGTAAGAAACTTTTACTAAAAAGAAGGGTTAATTTTTCATTTCCTATATTTTGAGATTAACTTGCCCTCATCCTGAGAGGGCTTTTTCTTGTTAGGTGGGGGGAGAGGGATTGTGCTGCTGAAGAAAATGATTTTTACAGAGGACACATTTGAACAAATTGGTAATTGGTGCCTGCTGTTGGTAGGTTATGATGTCAACATGCACCCAGCCTCTTATTGGGACTTCTCTTGAGAAGTTGCTGCAGATGAAAATGATTTACATAGAGGAAGCAGTTGGGCAAATTGATAATTTGTGTCTGGTAGTAAATGTTTATGATATTGACCGGCCCCTCAGTCAATGGTAGATTTACCATTGTGCTAAAGTGTGCTTAAGCACAGAGCGGCAAAATTTTGAGGGTGGCAAAATTCAGTAAAAAATGGAAAACGAATAAAATGGGGATAAAATTAGTTTCACGTACAGTTTTGGAACGGCAAGAAAATTACCACACAGTGGCCTATCAGGTGAATCCGGCCTTGCCATCAAGAGCCTCAAGAAGCTTCAAGAGATTTATAAAGTCTTGACCAATCTCGAATATTATAATCAAGCTTGGAGGCGTACAAAGTGCCATAAACGAGTTTCGAACCAGTTTAGCGAATGTTGAAAAATACTGGAAAACCCTTAAATAGTTTAAACAAGATGATGAGAGTGTAAAGAATTCTTACACAACCACTGGAGATAGAAGAGTCTTCGCTGGTTTTACGCAGTGGCATAGTCAAGGGGGACTCCCTAATAATTTTGTCAGATAGTGGTATCTCTAACTTTAGCGCCCTCTCTAACAGCCCTCTCTCTTTGTTCAAAAACAGACCACTTGAACACTAGGCTGGCTACAACGCCCCCCGTAACGCTCCTCTTACTATGACGTCATACTACTGGGTATACTTGAGCGAAAACCGTAACGCTCCCCTTGTAACGGCCCCCCGTAACGCTCCTGTCACTATGACATCACACTACTGATACCTGAGCGAAAATCGTGTTTATACATTTCTATGGAAACTTATTTCTTTTCTTCTAGTCAGGGGACACGCTCCCCCCGACACGAAGGCAGCGTCCTTTCGAGCATTATCTCAGAGACCTCGGAGTTTCGACATTTTATATTATGCTTTTAATAGTGGATATACTTGAGCGAAAACCGTAACGCTCCTCTCGGCACGCTTCCCCCGACACGAATTCAGTGGTTGACATTTATAGTCTGCAGCCGTGTTGTTGATGCGCGACTGCACTCTGCAGCTGTGATGTTAGTAGAAATTTCTATGGAATATTTTTTATTAGGATACGAAAGCATATAAAATGTTACACACTACGTGTCTCTGTAGGAGACGATCCGCGGGGGAGGGAGGGAAATGGAGAAATTTCCCCCAAAATTTCATCCATATCGTGAATATCAGTTCTGACTTCTTGCAGTTTTTGTGTTCGAGAATTCATTTCTGACTTTCATTCGTCTTTAAATTCTCTTATTTTCTCAAAAAATTGAAAATTAACAAAATAGTCTCGGAAATTGGATTTCTACCCGAAATAGTCACGAAAAGTTGCTAAAAATATCAATTTTAGGTGAAAATGTAATTAAATTTTTTTTCCCCCTACAGTAAGTAGTACACGTATCAGTTGTTGAAAGGCCAATTCGCCTACTAATATCATAAGATTGACTAGGGTTCAACTTTCTTCTGGGTGGAGGGTCTGCCTCCTGCTCCTCCCCTTGTAGCGACGCCACAACGTCACTGGTCTAAAATCATCCTCCAACAAAGTCTCGCCCAGTAATACGCCTGCGTGAAGTTTGTACTTCAATCGTATTCACTAATGTTAATGAAATTGCATAATCAATTCGCCGTAAATACGTCGAATAGAATACTACTGCGTAGTGCGTATAGGGGATTAATTACGCTAGCGCTGTCGAAAATGAAATAATTTCCAGCAAAAGGTTTTATTGCGGGAAGTTGTTCGATATGATACCCTCATTACATAAAAAAAACCACCACCCCTACCCCTACTGTTTCCACAGTTATGGGGCGAGATTTTAGCACAACAAATGGCTACGAGTTGACCAGAATTCTTCGATTATGCTTTTTATCTTTTCGTTGTTGCATTTTTGCGGAGTTGTTTGATTGCGCGCGGTAAGATTTTGCCCCAAATATTGGCGTATTGATAGCGTGCAATAAGGGTATCCATTGCGCGCTTGTTTCTCTTATCGTGATTATCGATAGCGCGCGGGTCATCTCTTGCCGAACGTATCAGTAGCGCGGCTGTATCACTTCACTTTCGAACTTTTGTAGTTGCTGATTTTTGAAGCAGCAATCTGTTCTGCAGCTAAATCTATTTGGCTGACTATAACCGTCATTGGATGCAGGTTTCATTTGTCAGTCCTGGTATCGCAAAATCACACAGTTCTAATAACGTTACATAAAGACTAGAAAAGTGAAAGGGGATAATGGCTTCATCTAATTTTTGGGATGTCACTGTCACCATCAGATCATGTTGCTGAATGCTTTATCTTGGATGTTATTCCAATCATGCCTGTAGACAAACGTATTTTCGAGTTGGTTGAATACCTGTTGCAAGACTACATTTATGATTCCAACACATTTCCCCATTCTCAATGGGCCTCGGACACTGTCACGTCACAACGTACCACCAACATTTGCGAGTCATACAAGACTTTAACAAATTAGACTTACAGGATAAAGAAATAATTACTAACGCAACAATTACTCAATACAAAAAAGCTATACGAACTGTAATAGGAAACCGAAGAAAACGTAGAACGCACACTGAAACAAATAATTGATCTAACTATCCGAGATCCAGATCTGTGTAGATATAATATTAATGCACAAAAGTTTGTAAATATGTATGTTCAACTTAAAGCCCCATCAACACGAGCTTAGCTTACTAGCTCAGTGATGATGAGGGAAATATACTTTTCTAATTCTAATTCTAATTCCATTCTTCACTTTCAAATAATTTTTATTTTTTATACTACACATACCCATATTATTTTATTCATGCAGGCTGTTAAGGATTAACAAGTATCGACATCTATTCTGCTAAACTCCATACATGAGCTAAAAAAATTTAGGAAAACGTATGCTTTGAAGAAAACTCAACTAGACAGACTCCTTCATCGATAGTTATAAGAGTGGCAATTTGGATTCTATTGATTTTTTGAAAAAAGCTCATTATCATTATAGCTCATTTCATTAACGTAAATATTGTTCTTCGTAAATTTGTATGACATGTATTAATTTTTTTTTTTTGTAATTTTGTGTGACAGACCTATTAATTTTTTTTTTTTTTTTTTACTTTTGTTACTCTAAAATCCGAATTTACCTACGGACCGACGATACAATCTTGGAGGTCGATAGGTACGTAATTTGAATTCCGAACCTATGAACCTTTGCGGGTATCGTCAATTTGTAGGTAAATTGGACAATATATTCTTTCTTGAGCCGATGAACCTACGAACCAACAATATTTGTTCGTAGGTTCAGAGGTAAGTACAGATCTGAATTTACCTATCGACCTACATGAATGTATTGTATTGTCGGTTTATAGGTAAAATCCCAATTTACCTATCAACCTACAAGATGACCGACGTCGGTATAGGTAAAAGAACGCGAGAAAAAATTACTCAGGTAAATCTGGCCTTGCCTTCTAGAGCCTCAAGAAGCTTCAACAGATTTAAAAAGCCTGAACCACATCTCGAAGGTCATAATCATGTCCAATCTTGCGTCAAAATTCCTGACATCCCGACGCATTTCACCCTTCACTAATTTTTTTACCTCGCTGAGTTCTACCTTATTTTTGATTGTTTTTTTTTTAGACTTCTTATTCAGATTTTCTTTAATTGTGAGGAGTTTTTTCGAGTTTTCCGCGATCTTATCGTCAGTCTTTATACTATTTCTGCAAGTCCCTGCTGCCCTGATTATATTCCGAACACTCCCAAAGTTATCCTTGACCGCAAAAAGCAAAAAAGGAATACGCGGCTATTTCCTCAGAATTAGTAATAACATATCAGAAAATTCTTATTTCATTCACAGTTTTCCAACATTTATAAAATACGGGAAAATTACTTTGAAAAATCTAAAAAAGGCGACTATGGTGACCATTTTTACAAACAAGTTACTAAAAAAGACCTTAGGTGACCTAAAGTGGAAAACGTGACCATTTGGTCGCCCTGTGTGTAACGTCGCTACACACTTTGCGACGCTCTACACACGTCAAAAATGAGTGGTTTTTATGGGATTATGAAAAGTTGCCGGCCCTGTTGATAGGTAATTTAAAAACACGTGACTTTTTTGGAAGAGAAGGGGGCTAATAACAAAGAAGCCCCAGCAGAATCATGCGACTACTCTAATGGAGGAGGGGACGGATTACCGAAATTGTTGCGACTTTTATTTTCTCTTAATTTTAAAAATGGCGAGTCCCTCAGCCCGTTTACTGACTGGGCCTCTTGGTTTCACTCCGTCACTGTTAATGAGACAACGCAGAATAATGTTTAATAATTCTTCCTTTTGAGTGTCACTGTTGCTGAAAATTGCCAGGTAGCAAATCTTACAACTGTGTTTCCCTCCCCACCACCGAATGCAGGTATTCAATTTGTTCATCCGCATCGAAAGTATCCTTATACTCGGTCGAAACAATTCAGTCGCCGTAATTTTGTCGCCGGTTCTTTTGTCGTTTCGAAAACAATTTTTTCCTTTCTCGTCGTCCGTTTATTGCCGCGTAATCAAATTAAACGTTCGACAGTAAATTAATTTTTGTACCGCTTTTCATTCTACTCCGAAACGCCTTCGAAGTCGCTTTTTTGCTTTTTACTTTTTTCCTCGGCGTCGGCCGATACGGATAAAGCGGGGAAAATATTTGAAAAAGATTTAATTCGTTCGACGAAATTCCCCGCAAACAATAAATTGGCAGGAAACGTTGATTTGGGAATTCCTCCGGAGATAATCGCGGAGCCGGGGCGGGTGGGGGCAGAAGTATATCTGAAAACGGGAACGCAATTGGTTATAAATTTTTATCAAGTTTGATCTGTTGTTCCGGATCCGGGCGCAATTTATGTCGAATTAATCTCTAGTTAATGAGCGCAGAAATAAGAAAATCCGCTCGAGTCGGCACGAAAAACCACGCGCGCGCGTTTCCGAAACTGTTTTTCTTTTTCAAGTTCGCGATTCAAGCTGCGGGAGATAATTTTCCGGGCGGAATTAATAAGAAAAATTAAAGACAGCGTTACGAGGGGAGGGTGGGGAGTCGTTTGAAATACATTTCGCGCCGCGAGATCTTTATTTTTTCTTCAACCTGTCACCTTAGTAATCTTGTTAATACGATATTTAATAACGTTAAGTGACAAGTTCGCCGGCAACCGGGGCACCCGGGGATAAGCCGTATGATAAATGATGTCGAAGGTATTTTCACAGTTGTTGGAAGAGGTAAGTAGACTGTACCTAATACATAAAACTGGCGGGGTGATATATGAAATATTACCTCGCTGCGAAACAGTGTTAACTTGTTATTTTAAGTGATGTTTAACTCGCCAGAAGCCTTTTAAAAATTATTAATGAAATTCCCTTTCTTTGTAATTATAACGAAAATGTTTTATTATGCTCTACGAGTCAGTTTGTACAGAGATGTTCTAAGTTTAATCAAGGGTCTGTGTAAAGTGCTCGCAGGTGCAAGATCTCAACCCTCACAGCGAACAAGAAGCATTCGGAGAGTTCACAGAACCAGGCAATGTCTTACCATATATTTCATCTTCCGCCAGGAGTAAGACGATCGTAAGTAAAAAACTTTTTCAATAACTTCAGTCTCCGTAACTAACGTAGGACTGTGTGATTTATTCTAATAATTATTTCTATTACAACAGTACAGGGGGAGAGGAGTACTCGTTTCTTTCCTTACACGAATCAAGAACCCCCCCCCCCCCCGCCGACAAACTAAGATCAATGACTTTCTTTTGGCATGCTGACTGCGAATATGTAAAGCTGGACAAAATAAACGTATAGTATGGTGAAATAGGGGCGATAGGCCTGGGGGCGGAAGGGATACCAGATATCCTAGAGGATGAGGTAGGGAAAGTTCTTGTCATAGAAAAAATGACAAACGTTCGGGGGCCTGATAGAATAGAAAATAATAATATTTATTTATTTGAAGCCCTCCGGTCACAGCCAAAATGGCCAATTACGACTGGGGGCTTTAACTTGACAGAATTTTGAAAACACAAATTAAAAAAAAAAAAGAAAAAAATTTAAAAAAGTTACATGATACACTCGTATCTAACCCAAACAAAAAATGAAAAATTAACAAAAAAAAACAACCAAAACAAATGAACAAAAACTTAAAAAAACAACTAAAAATGCGAAACGAACGGGAGAAAGATCGCTATCTGCCCCCACCCCCATACCCTAGTGCCCATCCCTACATACGCGCTCAAACCAGAATCAGGTCAGTCCGTGGCTACAGTCAGAGACTATTATAGCTGTCAATCAAATATTTTGTAAACTTGCTGTTTGAAGGCTGATTTGTTTATCGAGTCGAGTACATCAAGGTGGTTATGGATTCTACTAACATTGTTATATAACTTCAGAACTCGAGCGATGGGGGAATTTGACAAAATTTGTGTGCGTTAATAAGGGATTGTAAAGAGATCAGTGCTACGACTATTGAAAGTAGGTACGCGAATTTCAATTTTTTCAAGTAAAGGTGTGTTGTGTTTTTCAAACTGTATTATCCCGTGTAGGAACAATAACGAGAAAATGTCCCTACGACCCCGAAGACTTTTAATTTCATAACCCTGAAGTAGTTCCTTATATTTAATTGAGTAAGTGTAATAGGAAAATTTCTTATAATACAAGTATCTTAAAAAACGTTTCTGCACTTTCTCAATGGTTTTGATCATTTCTGCCGTGAATGGATTCCATACAATTGCCACGTACTCAAGATGAGGTCTTACAAGCGCATAATATAAGGTTTGTATTGTCTGAATATCTCTAAAGTTCACCGCATTCCTAATAAGAAACCCTAGCATTCTTCTTGACTTGTTGACTACTGTGCTGATATGTTTTTTGAAGGTTAGTTTAGAGTCTAAAATCACCCCTAAATCCCTAATGTCATTATTCTTAGCAAGGATATAATTTTCCATTGTATATTCAGTAGGGACAGGCAACAATTTTCTTGTGTACGTGACAGAGGAACATTTTTTTACATTAAAAGATAATTTATTGATTTTACTCCAGTTTACCAGAACGTTGAGATCTTGTTGTAACAGTTCCCTATCCATAGTTCCGCTCACTTGCCGGAATAGCTTTAAATCATCCGCATATAGTAAGACCTTTGAATATTCTATATGTTGCGTAATATCATTCATGAATATGAGAAATAATAAGGGACCTAGATTCGAACCTTGAGGAACACCAGATGTGCATGTAAATTTACGGGAGGTAGACCCCCTGTATGTAACATATTGCTGTCTATTGGTCAAATAAGATGCGAATAGTTGTATTAATGATTTAGAAAACCCCATTCTTGTCAATTTACCAATAAGAATCTTGTGGTCAACTTTGTCAAACGCTTTCTGAAAATCTGTATATATTGAGTCTACTTGAGAATTTTGATCCAGAATATGAGATGTGTAGTCCACAAAGGACACTATATTTGTGATGGTTGATCTACCTTCCGAGAAGCCGTGCTGATGATCAGTAATTTGGTTCCGAACTTGCTCATATATAAAATGAGATATTGAAGATTTTGGCTACTGCTCTTGCACCCTTCATGGCCAATATTGTTCACCAGATTCGTTAGGACGGCATTTGCTCCAAGGCAATGGCACGTATCGGAAATAATACTGTTACATAAAAAAGGGATAGGAGTGATCTGAATAATTATAGATCGATTAGCCTCTCCTCGAACATAAGTAAAATTTTTGAGAAAATAATAAGAGTTGAGAGATATGTTAATCGGACTGGAGAGAAAAGGGGAGAAAGCAGTGCTAAACATTAACACGGACTAAACAAAAATTCTATCAAACAAATACGGGGAAACTCTGACATATAATGGGAAAAAGATAGAATTGTAAATATTTAGGGCAAATGATCTCATTTAAGAAAACAACCTTGGAACTCGGTACGAGAATAGCCAGATCTTGGAAAAAATTCTGATAATTGAAAACAATTTTTAAAAGTAATTTTTCGAGAAGACACAAAGGGGAAATTCTGAACATCTGTGTCTTCCCCACCCTGTCGTGTGGGTGTCAAACCTGGTCACTTACCAAACAAGAAGAAAAAAAAATAAGAGACCCATCAAAATAACATGGAAAGAGCAATTTTCGGTATTAACAGGAGGAATAAGAAAGAAATTTCCGAAATAAAAAATAAGCTCAAGTACAACCTAAACTTCCTACACGCGATGAGGCTGAATCGGGATTGGGCGGGACACCTGGCTAGGATGGATAACAACAGATGGGTAAAATTAACCTCGGACTGGTTTCTGAAGGGAGGGGGGGCAGAAAAAAAGGGAAACAAAGAACCAGATGGAAGGATGAGATTGATAAAATGTTAAAACACCGGGACTACCAAAGAATTGCATGGCATAGAGGGGAATGGATGCGCTTCTTCGGAAACTTCGGGAAAGATCTCCAATGATTTTTAATGAATTTCATCGGAAATTGTTAGAAAAACTTCCGATAATCTCCAAAGATTCTCGTCGGAAATCTTAGAAAATTTCCAATGATTTCCTAAAAAATGTCATCAAAATTCTTCAAGAAAATTTTTGTATCATTTTTGAAGTATTTCATAGGAAACACTAGGGGAAAATCTCCGATGATTTTCAAGGAATTTCATCGAAAATTTTCGAAAAAAACGCCGATAATTTCCGGAGAATCTCATTGAAAATCTTTAGACAAAATTTCCAATGTTAAAAAAAATCCATCAAAATTATTCGGGAAAATTGTCCGATAATTTTTGAATTATTAATCTCTCGGAATTTTCCTCCGAATATTTCTCATATTATACTTTAAAAGTTACCGAAAAATCTTCCTGAAGAATTTTAATGAATTTTTCTTTGGAAATCATTGGACATTTTTTCTAAAGATTTCCGATGAAATTTTTCGGAAATTATAGGAATTTTTTCCCAACAATTCCGATGAAATTCCTTAAAAATCATCGGAGATTTTTCCCGAGTGTTTCCTATGAAATGCTTTAAAAATTATTGAAACATTTTCTCGAAGAATTTTGATGAAATTTTTTGAGAAATCATTGAAAATTTTCTCTAGACTGATGATTTTTACTGATAATTTTTAAGGAAGTTTATCCAGAATTTTTGAAAAATAATCCAATAATTTTCAAAAAATTTCTTCAGAAACTTTGAAACTTCGGGAAAAATTTTTGCTGATTTTTAAGGAATTTCTCGGAATTGTTGAAAAAAAAATTCCAACAATTTCCAAAGAATTTTTCCGGAACTTCGAGGAAAATCTCCGATGATTTTTAACGAATATCATCGGAAATTGCTGGAAAAAATTCCGGTAATTCCGGAAGAATCTCATTGGAAACATTTAGACAAAATTTCTAATGATTTCCCAAAAAATGTCATTAAAATTCTTCAAGAAAATGTTTCTATAATTTTTGAAGTATTTCATAGGAAATATTCGGGGAAAATCCCCAATGATTTTGAAGGAAGTTCATCCGAAATTTTTGGGGGAAAATTTCAATAATTTTCGAAGAATTTTCTTGGAAACTTCGGGAAACTCTCTGATAAATTTTAATGAATTTCATTGGAATCGTTGGACAAAAAATTCCGATAATGTCCTGAGAATCTCATCGGAAATTTTTAGAAAAAATGTCAGATGATTTCCAAAAAATCTTCTAGAAGATTTTTCGATAAATTTTGAAGTATTTCGAGGGAAATACTCGGGAAAATATCTGATGATTTTTAAGAAATTTCATCGGAATTTTTGGAAAAAGATTCCGATAATTTCCTAAGAATCTTATCGGAAACTTTAGAAAAAATGTCCAATGATTTCCAAAAAAATTTCATCAAAATTCTTCTTGAAGATTTCTCGATAATTTTTGAAGTATTTCAAGGGAAATATTCGAGAAAATCTCCGATGATTCTTAAGGAATTCCGATAATTTCCTAAGAATCTCATCGGAAATCTTTGGAAAAAATGTCCAATGATTTCCAAAAAATTTCATCAAAATTCTTCAGGAAGATTTTTCGATAATTTTTAAAGTATTTCATGGGAAATATTCGTGGGAGAATTCTGATGGTTTGATAATTTAAAAATTATCGAAACATTTTTTCGAATAATTTTGATGAAATTTTTTTGACAACATTGCGAAGTTTTTTCCGAAGTTTCCAAAGCAATTTTTCTGGAATTACTGGAATTCTTTTTCGAAAATTTCGGATGAACTTCCTTAAAAATCGTCGGAGATTTTTCGCTAGTGGTTCCTATGAAATACTTCAAAAATTATCGACAAATTTTCTCCAAAAATTTTGATGAAATTTCTTGGGAAATCATTGGAAATTTTTTCTAATGATTTCCAACGAGAATCTTCGGAAATTATCGGACTTTTTTTCTAACAATTTCCGATGAAATTCCTTAAAAATTATCGGAGATTTTTCTCGAAGTTTCTGGAAGAAATTCTTCGGAGATTATCTAACATTTTTCCTGACGATTTTAGATAAAATTCTTCAAAAACCATTGAGGTTTTTTCCCGAAGCGTTGCATTTTCTCTTGTCCGTCACAGCGCTTCAAAGCACATCACCTCGCAACATACCGAGTTTTCCTATGTTTCGTCGAAAACTGAATAACCCTGTATATTTATGTAATAAAGGCATCTTGAATTGAATAAAAAATAGAATATTTGATGCCGTCTGTGAAAATATGACCTATGTCGGAGAGATTTTTTGGTCTTTTTGTCGAGAATTTGTAGAGGAGACTTTCAGTAATATTTTAAGACTAAGAGCGAATTTCTAGCCTCAATAGATATCTCAATACAAGCTGTTCGGTTTGCATGGGACAAAATTATTATTTTAAGAAAAACGCGTTTGAAGTTTATGACTCGGGTAATACAGTAAAAAATCGATTTCGTAGCTTCTATCCGAACAATTCAGCTGAAAGTTGGATATGATGTTTCCGAAAGACAAACGAAGCAATCCTAATAAATCCATACAACATCCATAAGTTGGTTGTTGAGTTACTGTAATTTGAAGGTGAAGATGTCTACAAGTGAATGCTTCAGATTGTGAATCGATACTATCGATAGATACGACTGCCGATAGTTATCGATAGTATCGATAGTATCGATAGTAAAACCATTTCTGATAAGAACAAAACAACAGACCGACTTTAATTTTCTGCGACAGCTCACTTTTGCTTTTTTCGCCTCTCCTACACGAAACAACGCATCACGGAAGTAAAATACAAATTGTACATTGTTGCCAAACGTCTCTAGAATGCTTTTCAGTTAAAATCTGAAAATCGACTTTTTTCGATTGCAACCCGTAATTTTGCTGCAGCGCAAAATTACGTATTCCGACGTAAGTCACGTTTTCACAGACGGCATTACAGTATGAGGAATTTTGGATGGGAACCAATCAAAGGAGCAGGCAGGGTTCAGGAGGGGATATTCAACCACTGACCACATTTTCGCATTAAACCAAATTCTGGAGAAAACTAGGGAATTTAATATGTACACCATGAGGACTCATGTTCATTGACTATAACGAAGCATTCGACTTGGTCTGGGCAGTGTGGAAATAAGCTTCGGTCAAACAGGGAGTAGGAAGGAACATAGTGGGGGTCTTCAATGGTATGTACGAAAAAACAACAGCGTATGTGCATGTGGACAGAGCAAGGGAGACTTTTAGCATTAAAAACAGACGGTAATACAGGGGGGCCCACGCTATCCGAATCTGTTTAATATAGTGCTGGAAGAGATTTTTTAGGAAACTAAATTGGGAAAACACGGGGGGGGTGAAACTAACGGTCAGCGGCTGAACAGTTTGTGTTTTGCCGATGATATAGTGCTGTTGGGTAATGATTTGGAAGAGCTAAGAGTCATGGCGGCGGAGCTTATGGTCAGCGGCTGAACAATTTGCGTTTAGTCGACGATATAGTGCTGTTGAGTAACGATCTGGAAGAGATAAAGGTCGCGGCGGAGGAGCTTAGCATAGCAAGTAAGGAAGTGGGACTGACAATGAACACTTCCAGGACCAAAGTAATGGCTAATATAAAGAGAGATGGAATCAAGGTCAGAGGGGAGGAAGTAGAAATGGTCAAAGAGTACAATTACCTTGGTCAAATGGTCGCTATGGAGAGTTAGGGAAAATTTGAGCTGAGGGCGAGGACGGCGAAAGCATGGAAAAACTTCTAGGCTCACAGGGCATTTCTTAAAGGGAACTTATCCATTGGAACAAAAGTTAAATCTTGGAGCAATGTGTGGTACCCACCCTCACCTTACAACGTGTTTATATGCGATAGCGTTCCAGCCGACGTCAGAGGAAAAATGATCATAATGTTATCGTTTCTAACTGCAATGCCTGGTGCATGTTATTTCACGGTGCAGTAGAAATGTCGAGGCACTGGTTATTTTGCCTCTCTACGATTTTTCGGTTGGGATGTGTTTGTTTTTCCGGTGGGCTGTGTTTTCAGCTTTTTTCCTGCTGGGATGATGAGTTGGAAGATAAACGGTTCGCTTTTATTCGGCTCGGCTCTTGCGGTGGAGGGCTACAGTACAGATACGGTTAACAACACACGGTGATTTGCTAAAAAGGTTCGATTTTTTCTTTTTTAAATTTCTCTTTCGGAGTTCAGTTTAAAGTTTTCTTTGGTCGTATTAGTTAAATGGTTGAAACGGACCATATCACTTTGTGAAGAGTGATTGTAGAATTATAATCGTTTTGTATATTTCGTTACGTTAGCCGACAGCATGGTCGGCTAAGTACTCGAAAATGGCCATGCCCTAGTGAAGTGGCATACTTTGGTCACCGGGATGTTTGAGCGAGGCCCATGTCATCTAAGGGCTCGTGCCGGTGACCAAAGTAAAAACATCTGGGCCGCGATGACTAGACGACCACCAACCTCTGGATACGAGACGTCATAACAACTGTGAATTCCAGCCACGAGTCCGTACCATCTTCACCAGCTTGGAATTGCCACCACCGAATGAAGTTATAAGTCATGTTTTTCGTTTTATTTATTTTTTGTTTTTTCATACGTTGTTTTTGAGTTCCGAACCCTCCGAGGGCTGTGTCTAACCCAGGTGGCTGAGGATCGACTGAAAGATGTGTTGTTTTGCATTTTTTTTTCTTTTTTTTTCTTTATTTTGATACTGTTTGGTTTCTGTTTTTCAGTTTAACACTGTCGTGGTTCGGCGAGAAGACCCTTTTCATGGTGCACCAGGAAAAGCTGTCTGTCGCACGGACATTTATTTTCCAGTATCGGTAACTAGATTTGTTTTGGTATCCTAATGTATACCCCAGAAACCGGTACGTGTTATAGTTCTTTTTTTTGTTTTTATCTGTTTATTTTGGTCCTCATGAATGCCATGTTTTTTTTTAGAGCACGGTGAACTAGATTGAGGGATTGGTTCTTATTTTTGTTTCGTCTCTCACTAGGGGAGATTCGATTCCGATTTTTTTTTATTTTTTTTTTTATTTATTTAATTTAGTGTGAGACGCGGGAGTTGATCCTTGTCAAGTTAGTGCAAATGATCGAGTAGGTGGTGAGTTACAACGCAGGAGTTGATCCATGTTCGTCTCACTACCTCGTTCATTTGTCTATTTCTCATTTGTCATTTGGTTATTTTATTTATTTATTTATTTATATTTTTTTTTTATGACGCTGGAGTTAATCCATGTCATCAATTTATTTATTTTTATTTACTTTTTATGATTATTAATTCGAGTCTATCCTCGAGAACCAGTAGCCCACTCTAGTTCGCGTGTCTCAATGCTAAACTTATTTATTTATTTATTTTTTTCTCGGTATTTATTTAATTTTGTTCTTGCCCCTACTCCATGTCTGGACTTGATCCACAACCACGTTGGGGCGACGTAGCCCAAGGAAGTTTTCTTTTTCTTTTTCTTTTTGCTTATCTTTATGTCCATTCGTCTCGTCAATTGTTATATATATATCTTTTTTTTACTTTTGTGGTCACGACCGTTAAGTTTTTCTTTGAGGCCACAGGCTATTGGTCAATTAGTTTTTTTAGTAATATACCTTTGCTTGGTATATGGCTTTTATACGTTTTTGTCCCATAGTCATGGGCGATATTTAGTCTGGTTATGGTTTTTATGATAATAATAAAGAACAAGTTTTCTTTTGTTTCTCTCTTTTCTCATACTGCGTTTCTTTTTCCTGTTAATCTTTTTGTTGGGGGTGTTTATTTCTATGTGCCTCCTGCCAATTCCAAGATGGTGAATTGGGCCACAAAATTTGTCTACAAAAATGGGGGAGGGAGAATTTTGATTAATGTTTACGGGATAGGTTGTCATCCTGAATAGGCAACCTTACCTCCGGCGTATTGGGTAGCCACACCGGAGGGACATTACTTTAATGGTCTGGTACCAGTGAACTCGTACTGAGTATGTTTTTCGATGGCTACCGCTAGTCACTGAGAGTACCAGGACGTGTGAGGTGGGTCGGTGGTTCTGAGGAGCACGGCTGACTCATCCCTCACGTTACAACCTATTGAGCCCAAACGAGGTCGCTAGCAAAAGCTCAGAACGAGAGCATGAGAGTGGCGTTTTATAAGATATCACGAAGTATCATAAAAATTAGGGTTAAAGACAAAATACAGCCCGAAAAAATCGCGAAAACCACGGAGGCGATAGATATCGGATGGAGGATCAAAAAATTAAAGCTGAAGTACGCCGGGCATTTGGTTGGAGGTGGTGAGAAATGGGGAAAATAGGAAAAGCCTCAAGACCTGACGGTATTGAGAACAAGACACTGAAAGAATTCGCTGAGGTAGTGGCCGAACCACTAACTTTTTCATTCAACCGAGTTACTGAGGAGGAGGCAGTACCAAGTCAGTGAAGAGGGGCGCAGATAATCCTGATTTACAAAAAAGTGGGAAAAAAACGAAGATCCACCGTGTCGGCCGGTCGAAACGTGATAGAATGAATGACCGCATAAAGAGGAGTACGCAACTGCATAAAGAGGAGTACGCAACTGTATCAAGATAGTAACGTTTTTCTGCGGAATTTTCCTCTTTCGCATGCCGAACCGTTGGACATATTCATGTCAGTAATAATTGAAAATTCGGCCGCAGATTGCAGCCACGCAGCAAAGATCAAGATTAATGAGCACATGGCTAGAAGGAAAAACTCTCTACACGCCTACATCTCACACGCTTACTTCCTCTTACGCACGTCCTTACGCCCAAACCAGCTCATTCCTGTCTCTACACTTCTTACCAGCTCACATCATTACAACACGTTCCTCACGCACTCACGTACGTCATCAGGACACGCTCACTTCATGCGCCCAGGAGGGAAGGAGCCAAAATCATGAGTAAACTGATGACGGGTATTTACGCTGCATACAAATACATTGGTACATGGGTATGTCTTATAGCAATTAATCGGCTGCAAATTGCAGCCGCGCAGCAAAGATCAAGATCAGTGAGCACATGGCTAGAAGGAAAAACAATTTCCATGCAAATGTGGACCACTGAAAGGAATTGTGACCATGAAGAGCTAAATCATAGTGATTGGCTTCACGCAATACGCATAACTGAACTGAACTGGAATCAAGTTCACTGTCGGTCGGAATTGGTTAGAATTGGTGTCGTTCGGAAATAGGATAGGAGGGCCAGCCAACAGACATATCCCTGTCAAGAATTTAGCTTTCGATTTCGGATCCATTCTCGTCTTACTATGTAGACGTGTCCAGTTTCACGATTGATAAGGGCATTCACGAAAAAATGCTAGGAAATGGTAAAACCCAAACGTTTGGTATAAACACGGTTTTCGCTCAAGTATGCTCAGTAGTATGACGTCATAGTAACAGGAGTGTATCATACGTGCCCTACATCGAGGAAAGGTGGTTAGTGAGCGAGAAATTCGATTTTGAGATTTTACTGGATTTATACTAATTAAGACCTGCTCCTTCACGAGGCGTTGTCGAGGAAAATAAAATTATTTAGGCTTATACGGGTACGAGCCATCAAAGTTGAGCTCTTCATAACTGGCTCTCATCAGTATGACGATTTTCAGTCAAGTCAGTAATTCTCACACGGCAGTATTTTCTTTCACAATATACACTTCCGCAGATTGATTTATGTTGATTTTTATCATGGCAGATGTTCATACATTCACAAGCTCTTATCACTATTTTCACAGTTGGCAATACTGAATAACTCGAAAATTTCTTCCCTTCAAATAAATAAATAGAAAAAAAAGTAACAAGAATATAGTCTCACTTTGTCGATACTAGGAAGCCTCGCAGAGCAAAATTTTTACAATTCTTTATGTAAAAAATCAATGTTCTTAAAATAGGGTTTCTTCATATTCCATCTTCACCAGGGTGTACACCTCAGCTAATTTTAATGCTAGAAAAGCTCGTCAAGATCTCATTTTGTAGGAAATCGCTTCTATTTTCAGAATTATGTGTATCTTTACATGCCTGACAAGCAGGTACTAATCTCACTTTCGGTTTTTTTGTATTTCTTCAGTTATAAAAGTTGATTTTGTCAAAATCGGTTTTTCTCTATTCCACCTTCAAGAAGACTTACCTCAGCCAATTTTCGTGCTAAAGACTCATCCACGTCTCATTTCGAGGTTGCGGTCACCTACTCCTCCCCCCCCCCATTACCAATAACTTCATATAGACGAAGTGGGACCTTTTCTGGAGTACATCCAAATATGGCTCTATTCCACTAACATCCATTAATAATTATTCCAAATTTCAAGAAGACCGATCGCTCCAATTCAAAAATATTCGCATTTAAAATTTGTTTTCGTTCTCCTGGGAAACTTGTGTTTTGCTTACTAAACGCCTTTTCTCGGTGCAGGTCACCCATCATACCCTAGGAGGCTGCAGATTGCAGCCGCGCAGCGAGGATCAAGATCACTGAGCACATGGCAAGAAGGAATAGGGAAGTATTAAATAGCACGAAATAAAAAGTATGATTGAACGAAATGTGAAGCCACGAAAAAAAAAGAGTTTAGATGACGAGTTTTAAAATCGATATCACGAAATGGCTTGCATACGGAATATTATGTAGTTTAAACACAAAAATTATACATCATCACAAATAACGTACATACTCTTGAAGATAGGAGATACATGAGCTTGAATCCAATTTTCTATAAAAAGGGTCATTAAGATTTTTTTCCTAAGTACTTTAGGAACACCATAAGGGGAGGGGCTCTGAGGTAGTGCTCGAACGGGCGGATTCCAGGACTCGTGTTGAGATAAAAAACAGAGAAGTGTGTGTTAAAATTACCCTTTACTCTACAGTACATTAGGAATTTTTGGACCTATTATTTATGCAAATGACCCCATCGAGTTCATCGAGGGGTTTCGAACTCAACGAATTCGTTTTCGATATCGGTTTGGCTCTAAACCTAAAATTGTGGCTTCCGAGGAGGGGGAGACGGACGACAATGCAGTGTAATACAGTATTGAATTGATTCGTAGATTTTTATTGCTCCAAAATTTGATTTTGATATTAATTTGTGCGAAATTGTGAATTTGTGGCAACTATGATGGAAGCTGAGAGTTCAAATTTTTTATTTCGGGCGCAGTAATATCGTGTCCCTTTTTTCCATTGTGTGTAGAAGGTATTATAATTCCGGGCGTATTTTTATCGTGTAAGTAAATTATATTGCGTTCTGAAGTTTAATTTTTTCTTCGAACTCTTTCTTTTTCTGTTTCGTACTTGTTATTGCGCTTGTCATTTATAGGTATATTTCGTGCAAACAGCATGTTTTTTTCGTGAATTCAACATTACCATTGTGGGCCGATAAATGGGTCCCGAAGGAATACGCACAACTGAACTGAACTGTGAACAAGTTCCGTGTCGGTCGGAATTGGTGTCGATCAGAATTAGGATGGAAGGTCAGCCAATAAACATATCCATGTAAATATGGGAAAGCTGCACGCGATCGGTTCTCTCGTTCGGGGCCCAAACCTGGGTCCTGACAAAAAGTGGTACGCAGAAGCTTCAAAGAACGCAAAGAGCATGGAAAGGAGCATTTTCGGCATTAAGAAAGTGGACAAAATTAGCAACCAAATTTTAAGTAAAAAATCCAATATGACAGACAGGATATTTTGTGAAGAAACTGAAATGGACGTACAGCGGGCATGTTTTCAGACAGGAGGAAGAAAGATTGGAAAGAAAAGTAGAGGCTTGGACGCCGTACGAGAGAAAAAAACCGCGAGGCACACCGATGACGAGATGGGGAGATAAATTCGTGAAGGTAATGGGGACCGGATGGTGGAGAGCGGCTGTCAACCGTCAAAAATTGAAAGTTTGCGGAGAGGCCTATGTCCAAAACTTGGCTTAGTAGCGGTGTCAGGAAGGAGGTACGCCCTCTCCCCTGAAAAAAAAATAAAATAAATTCGGCGACAGAATGCATATTTGAAAATCTGTAGAGCGAAAAGGAATTTCCATATCGAGATGGTTATCCCAAGTTTCCATTCAAGTTACACTCCGGAATTCGAGAGGTTCGTGTCCTCTTTCATCAGTCAACTACGATCAAATTGACCTATATTTCGGACAATCAGCTCGAGGTAAAAATTTTATTCTCAACATGCGCTGTCACATCTTGGTGAACGGTGGACCGCCGCTTCTCGTCCCACGTGTTTATTACCATAAAGTGCGCCCGCTGTTGTAAGTAATTATCCGGCCTCGCAAATACGAGCCTTCAAAGGAAGTGAAATTTGTCGAATAGACGAGCGTTTTGATAATGAATGAATAAATAAAAATTTAAAGCGGCTATTACGAACAATAAAAAAGCATTTTTGTGCCAACGTTCGCCGAGAAACGGAGAACACTCGGGGTTAGAAGAAAATAAATATTTCTTAGCTATCGTCGTTTTAGGGGTTGCTGGCCCATTTATTTTACACCCTTCATTAACCTATGTCCCTTTCTCTACAATCAAAAATTTCGCCGACGTTCCTTGAAATTTGTTTCGTCTCCCCCAACTCGGCGGGGCGGAATTGATTATCGAAGATAGCGCAAGTTGACAGCGTATTTACAAAACGTCGACGGCTGTAATATTCCAGCAGCGCCCGAAATAGAATATTTTTCGTTTCATAAACCGAAACGATTACCGAGAGTTTTTTTTTAATTTGAGTGGACCGAATTCGGCGCTGGTTCAAGTACTTTTTCGGAATTCAACTTCGGTGATTTATCGTCGTTCTAGTTTCGTCGCTGAACGACATTATGGCAAGTTTTTAACGTGTTTTACTTCATAGAAAAGGCCACTCGTATGCCCGAAGCGTTCCCACAAAATGATCGCACGAGTGTAACCGCCGCGATTCGCTTCTCCGCAGTAATTTCGGTGTACTTTTCAAACCAGCGACAAGTCATCGCAAAGTACATCGATTAATCGAATTCGAAGCATTAGATAGCAAACGAGTCGATTCTTAACAGGGTAATTCTCCCAATAATACATAAATTGAGTAACCGTGTAATATCTCGAGAACTAAGAATACTAAAACAAAGTGTTTTTTATTTTCTTTAAATAGTAGAACGTCTCCTTCATCAGATCAGTCCCTCAAACTGATAGAAATACTTGACCCCAAATTTCTAGAGTGCCCCAATATAATGAAAATTCCATCGTCGTCAACGTAACTGTTTGTGTGTGCGTTTTTTTTTTGTTTTTTTTTTCCCTAGCAAAATGGGCTGTAGAGACTTCCTTTCCTCAATAAAAAATATACATGATATGCTTTATTTGAAGAAATACGTCGTGGGAATTATTCGAGGGCTTTACACGAAATTTTGATACCTTATGAGCGTCTACCGGCCATGGCAAAGTTGAGTAATCACTTTTGTTCCTTCGTAGTTGCTCATTTTCCGCTGTGCTTACTGTAACATTTGTTGCCGCAAAAACTAGGAACCCCGAATCCTTATTGGGACTCGGAATCACAGTGGCTGACATCTAGCGGATGTTTTGTGAACCCTCATAGAGTGATCATGGAGAAAAATGAAACGCGCGTGGAAAAAAAGGGCCTTCGATCAATGTATTTCTTATGAGACAAAGGACCTTTTTCCCCGCAGTCAGAACATCATGCCGGTAATTGATAAGAAGCTGATAAGACACTTTTCATTCCTTACGTCACTGCACTTCTATTAATTTTGCTACCTGACGTATTAAATTTTTTATCGCAAGTTCGAATATGTAGCTCCCTACAGTTCAAATTTGAAGCATGTCCGTCATTTCTTAATTTTATAATGACTTTTTGAAAACCCAGTATTTCCCATTCACGACAATGTTATTTCCATCTGTGATCACTCAACCTTTTATTAGGAAGTGCACATTAGCGCTCCTACATTCCGTTTCACATCCCAATAGTCCGAAGGATGTTATGTATTGTTCACGAGAGAGTTTCCAAAAATTCTGAAATAACCATTTCAAGACCGCCGTATAATTATTATTTCTGCTGCGCTGGACCACACCCTTTTTTAACTGCGGAGGGGTTGTACAGGAAGCATGAGGGGATCAGGGTGTCTGATGGTGGTAGAGTAGCATGTTGCCTATCTGATTCGCCTACCGTCACATATGTGTGACGTCGGTCCATGAATGTCCTCTGAAATGTCACATACAGGGTGTCTCTTGCAACGACCCCGCTTACATCTGGTAAATAGGCAACCTACCCCGACAATATGTGGATATGTTTGCAGATTCGTAATTTTGGAGGGGTGAGTTAAGGTCAAATTTTGAAAAGTTTTCTATATTTGAAATTTGTTTTCCTTCTCACAGCGGGAGATAGACAGAAAAATTGTGCCAGTAGGTAATAGTAGAGGGCAGTTGTGGTAACCACAGGAAGAAAAAAATGTTCGGAATCGGTTCAACAGGTGTACATGAAATCAATTTTAGTACAAATTATATCAGAAAATTTTCACAGTTTGTCAATTTCCCGTGAAACTGGCCCCCTTAAGCTACTGTTGTTTTATTTGCAATAGATTGTACATTAAATTGTCCATAAAAAAGATCATTAGCAATTTTTTGTATCTGGATTAGAACTGCTCAAAATGGAGTTCAAGATATCCCAGTTAAGAATTATTACTTTTTAATACAGATGCACAGACCTTATGACGATAATAATCATCTTCTTCAGCTACTTTACCACTTCACAGAGTTATATCGTTCATGGGGCTTATTCCTCTCCCTCCTTTCATCTATTTAGCCCATATCTGAAATTGAGGCCCATAAAATGAGGGGAGGGTTCTGGTATTTTGTAAAGTTTAATATGGATATCCAATAATTGGTTCCCAAAGTCGCTAAATTCGGTTTTGGTAACATTTTCGCCATATTCCCCGAATTTCGGCGCATACTGATGGAAAAGAGGTGCAAGATGACAGATGTAACCAGGCTAATCACACAGAAAAAAATTAAAAATCATGAAAAGTGGTTGAACATAAAATCCGTAAAATAAATTTCACTTAGTATAAAATTGTATTGGGAAATGTCGGTATCTTTTCTATGTACAGTAAAACTCTGGGGGGGGGGTATCAATTTAGTGATGAGGAATGTTATTCATGTAAATTAAAAACTCTAGGTCCAATAAATTGCTGTTGACATGGATAGAAAAACCAGCTGGGTTATGGTCTTATGGTTATGAAATGAAAAATGTTTTCCCCCATATTCAGGTAACCAACCAAATTAACGTGAAGATTTCATTTATTATTGGACGACTGTTTTGGTTTTATTCTTGTTCTGTGCCTGTACAGTTTGAAAATTAGTTATCTTGTTTTGCAAAGAATTTTGTGAAATAAAATTTTAAAAGTATTCCTAATTTCAATCGTTTTAAAAAAAGAAAGTTGGTATATTGATACAGTGCCTGGGAGATATTTCAACTTAGATTGCACCGATATAACGGTGTGGTGGGACGTACGGCGATGCATGCATGCCAAAGTGGTCCCTATGACACCGGAGGGACGCCTTGGGCTGGACCCGAGCCCCCATTTCTCTGTGCCGTAACGGTGCGCGCGTCCTGAAAGGGCCACCATGGGGTTCCCAACTCACCGAGGTCCACGCTCCCTGAGCGCTCACCTGGAATTCAGGTTCCCCACAGCCGGATGCGGTGCCTCTTCACTCACCTCTCACCTCCTCGTCTTGGTCCGTGTGTCAACACAGGCAGCTGGTGACGACGGGGGAGCCCTGCCGGGGGGTCCGCAGCGCAGCTGCAGCAGATCTCCTAGGATGGTACATAGTTCTCCTGTTCGATGGTGTGGACCGAACTTGGTAAATCGTAGGCACTCTGTCTCGACCACTCCGTCTGCATCTCCTTCTTCATGATGGCCGAGACACAGACCGACACCCGTCTTCAACTCCGGAACCAGGGTGCCCGGCGCGAGACGGCTAATCACGCCGTCGTCTTCGTCGCTTCTTCTTCCGCCGCTGGGATCGATCGCTGTTGTGGCCGTCCTGCGCCTCTCCTGCTCCCACCAGGCCTCACACTCAAACATGGTGTGCCAAGGTGTGTCCTCCGCGCCTCGATCACAGTGCGCGCACACGGGGCTCGGTGCTATCGACATCCGATGTAGGTACGTGCCGAAGCACCCGTGGTCGCTCAGGACTTGGTCAGGTGGAAGTTCAGCTCTCTATGAGTTCTTCCTGCCCATACATCGAGGTCGCGTATCAGCGCTCGGGTCCACTCGCCCTTGGACGATCGGCGAGCGCGTCCTTCTACTTTCGAAGCGAGTCCTGCTGGATGACTCGCTTGACCCGAGGTGCTTCCCGTTTCGTCTTCGCTTTCTTCTTCGCACTGTATACCTCCGCTGGTTCGCCAAATTTGAGTTCGATCGGCGGTATACAAGCTAACACGCCTACCGAAGAAAATGCGGTACGCACTGATACACCTTATCGCGGTTTTTTGCTGAATCTTCTCCATCTCCGATCTTCTGTATGGTATCTCGATATCGTCGGCAAATACTGGCACCCCGTACAGGAGAACCGACATGATGACGTTGACATACAGCTTCCTTCGCTGCTCCCTCGGCCCCCTAGGTTCGACATTAGACGGGACAGCTAACCAGCTACTTGATCTGCCTTCTCAGCTGCCCGTCGAAAGTGCTCTCGGAAAGATTGCACCGATATAGTGTATTACTATGGTTTATGCGGAGGAAATAATAAGGAAGCAGCTCGACGTTATGCAGAAGATTTTCCAGAACAACGCCACCTACACAGTAGAGAGTATTTAGAGAAATTTTTATCCGGCTGAGAGAGTTTGGTTGCTTCTACAATCCGATCGTTGAGCATTTACGTTTATGATGTTGTTCTTACTTTATATTCCTGCAATTAATAGTAGATCATCTGCATAGCTTACCAAATTGATTTTCTTTTTAGAATTGCATTTTTTGTGAATCTTGGCCACAGTTATATTAAAAATAGTTGGTGAAAGTGCTGAGCCTTAGGGAATTCCTACTTTATTTCTTTTTTCAAGTTTATATCTTTACCAATATTGTTTATAATATTATTTTGAGTATAGAATTGTATTACTCTATTCTCTAGAAAACTTTTAACCGTATTTACAATATTGCTCCCTGAAAATTATTTTGTTTTAAGCAATCTAGTATAGCAGATCATTTGATGTTGTCGAATACGCCGCTTATATCAAAACTTATTAACATCATGATTCTACAGTTGGGAAATTCTTCAATTAATGGGCATTTGCGGTCGTTATGCAATTTTGAGAAGAATATTCGATTTTTTTTGCGATTTTTTCCATGCAGTCTATTACATATAAGTATACAGAAAAATTTAAGTCATTCTTTGTGAACTTAACTCAACCAGAAATACTCGAATTCTTATTCCTCTGGCATGTAACCAGTCAAGAATCTCGAACATCAAAAATTCATACCTCCCTCACACAACAGATATCATGAACAAAAACCGACAACTATGTACAAGACATACTAATGCATCTATGAATATCATGAGGCAGGCTTTTGTACTGGAGAGAAGGGTACACTGAGATGATTTGTGAGTGTCACCACTTTAGGATCTAATCCCCCTGTACATACTGTAAACGAGTGCTGAGAGAAGGGAATTCGTGTAATGTTGCTCATAATGAGTTGGGAACACTGCTTGATAACTGTGATTAGTTATGTTTTCCATCGCCATGTGACAAGCTTCAGCAGTATCCGTACTGTCGAGGTTTTTTTTTTTTTTTTTTTTATTAATTAATTAATTTATTTATTTCTTGTTTCTAAATTACATTTTTGGCTGTACAGTATGACACTGAGAACCACTTTTTGCTTAGCAGCTTGTCGGTGTTTCTCAGGTCATTTACAATAATAATATGTACTTACTTTACTTCATTATTACAGCGGATAGACTAATTCAATTAATATTTTTTTCTTTCTTTTTTATAATTTCATTTACATAGTCGATTGTTATTTGTATGCTGTTGTGATTTTCAAACCAGTTTTTGCTTATATTTTCAATTTTGTACTTATTTCTAATTTCTTTGAAAGCGGGACATGTCAAGAAGGTGTGATCTGGGGTGTTTGTTAATTTTTTTTTTTGCAGTTTATGCAGGTGTCATCTTCTATGATTTTGAAATTTTTTAAATATACGCCAAAGTTTCCGTGACCTGTTAGGAATTGTGTGAGGTAGAAGTTAGGTTTTAGTTCTTTATTTTTAAGTCTTTCTTCAATGTTTGGTATTAATTCATAAGTTCTTCTTCCTTTTTCGGAGGTGTTATATTCTTCTTGCCAGAGATAGATGTATTTAGCTTTAGTTTCATTCATTCTCTCTTTTTTCTGGGTTGGAGTGAGTTGGGATGTTTTTATTGTTTTGATTCCGTTACTTCTCAGTATTTGTAGATCAGTTGGTAATATTCCTGCAATTACGTTTGTGGCTGTGTAAGAGACTGTTCTGTATGCGGATATGACTCCTAATAGTATTTTTCTTTGCTCTTTTTGGATTTTTTTTTTGTTTTTGCTTATTTTTGGGTAGTAAATTTTGCAGCCATACTCTATTATTGACCTGAAAAGTGCAGAGTATAGAATTTTCCTGTCTGTGTATTTTAGACCAAAAGTGTTGTTATAGAGAGCAGTTATTTTGCAATAGTATTTTTTGATTTTATCCAATATGTAGTTAGTGTGATTGTTGAAGTTGAGGTTCTC
This sequence comes from Acanthococcus lagerstroemiae, assembly GCA_031841125.1. Classification (NCBI taxonomy): domain Eukaryota; kingdom Metazoa; phylum Arthropoda; class Insecta; order Hemiptera; family Eriococcidae; genus Acanthococcus; species Acanthococcus lagerstroemiae. The sequence continues at coordinate 42,003,941 of CM063111.1, read as the reverse complement.
ATCTAAAATTATACCTAGATATTTAATTTCTTTATTGATAAGTATATATGGGTGAATCTCTGAATAACCTGAAAATTCAGTTTCCAAATTTTAAAATTTGGAACATCATTGAACAAAATTTTTTTCCTGCGGATCATGTAGTATACCTGCAAGTAAGTACATGTATGGGGTAAGTCCCACAAGAAACGCCACATAGGGGGTAGAAGGGGGCTTTTTGTATACTACGATGGAATTCCATCGTAGTATTCTCTATTCCTTTGATACTACGATGGAATTCCATTGTAGTATTCTCTATTTTTTTGATACTACAATGGAATTGCTTAATATTACGATGGAATTGCTTGATATCACAATGGAATTTGAGGAACATACAACCAGATGTATTCCAATAGCGAGGACGACAACTGAAGAAACGAGAAGAATATTCATCTGAATGGCAAGGAGTACAATTCAAGACATAAGAAAGAAGTACTTCAACATCGTCGGGATTGGATGCATCAGTGTCTGCCTCTGAATATTTTTTCTCGGCAAGGAAGTAATGAGCGCATTCTCCTTCGCATTCGAAGCAACTCAATTTGTTGAAACGGAGGATGCCACATTCTAGTGCGTTCCATGTGACCTGGTGTACGGACATCGTTCCATCAAAGAGAAAAAAAAGGTTATCTAGGATGAGTATTGACATGTCATGAAGATGTGAAACAACGAGCTGAAGAGAAATCATCACCATTCAGCTTTCTCTTCTGGATAATGTGGCAAAAGCAACGATAAATTCCATTGTAATATCTTCTTTTCCATCGTAGTATTCTTCAAAATTATACTTCGATACTACGATGGAAAGAAAAAATGTATACCACGATAGAAAATTTGAACATCTTTCTTAATTCAACAGAGCAACACTGGCCAGCATGCAGTAATGAAGCACAAAATGATGATAGGCAGTGTTCCCTTGTATGAAAAAGTCAAAATCGTTTTTCTCAGACTAGAACTTCATGGCGTATAATCGTATACTACGATGGAATAGAAAAAAAATAGAACGGGATTTTTGGACAGAAATTTGGCAAAAAGTCTGCAATAAGTTCAAAAATAGACAATTTTCATGATTGGATCGCTATACTTCTGTGCTAAATAAGAAGATTCAGTACTTTTTCCCATCAGTAAATCTAAACTAGTCCCATATTAAGATAATTCAAATTTTGTATACTACGATGGAAAAAAACTAATTTCATGACTTCTTCCTCCCTTGTAGATGTACGTCTCAGTTCAAAAATTTTTTTCTCTGCTCTTAACTTATATTCTATTACCTCTTTTCTCGTGAACCTTATAAATTTTGATTGTTTCTTGATAATAATGGACCTACGGTCAACTACAGTCGAAAATCGAAGTTGGTTACAGTATACTACGATGGAACTTTTACTCTATTTGAGTACCTTCCTCAGTTCTAGTGCGATGGGAATGACTGAGAGATTGTTGTCGGTAATAAGGGGGTTTTTCGCTATTGATTAAAAAAAAAAACAAGTTACTTCATGTTCTTAGTTGTAGAGAAAATTCCTGGTTACTGCAATTTTCTGGTTATTCAGAGATTCACCCTTATGTTCGTTCTCTTGTTTTAGTTTTTTTTCCTATGGCTAGTTTTAAATTTTGTTTGTTATGTATTTTTGTTACTAGGATGCTGCTTGTTTTTTGTGAATTCAGTTTTAGACCTAACTGTTTTAGTGTGTTGTTTATAGTCTTGATTGTTTTATTTATTTGTTCAATGTCTTGATCGTCCTGGATTCCGGCTATTAGCGAGAGGTCGTCTGCATAGCTTATTAATTCTGTGTTGTTGCTCCCTGTTTGCATTTTTTGTGAACTTTGGCCATTGCAATGTTGAAGATTGTTGGAGACAGTGCTGAGCCTTGTGGGACCCCTGCTGTTAGTTTTTGTTGGTGTATTATCTTGTTGTTATTGGTATCAAAGAAAATTATTTCTCTGTCGATTAGAAAGCTTTTTATTAAGTTCAGGAAGTTGTCATCCGAGTTATTTTCTCTGAGACAGTTTATTATGGAAAATCATTTTATTGTATCAAAAGCTCCACTAATGTCGAAACTAAGAGTTAGAAGGAAGCTGTTCGTTGGATGGTTAATCATAGTTCTCATTCCCCTGGGAACCTGCAGATCTGTTCTCGATAAGTTTTGAACTACAGTAATGTATTATATCGCTTTTCATATGTTGCGTGAGATGACTGGCTAATTACTGGCGCCAGACTGCGAATTAGAACCGAGTTACATTTATTTTAGAGACGAATTCTCATTCCCCCAATTCATCACTTTTTGTATTTGCAGGTGACTAAGAATAAGTGAAGCGTACTTTCACATAACTTTTCCAAAAGAGAAAACGTTGAGATCTTAGGCCATTACACGCTATCATGAGGATGAAGTGGATGTTTCTTTCACAGATGGGGCTAAAAATTCAAGAAATTTGATATTATAACTGAGCGTAATTGATTGTGATTTTCCCAGATTTATAATTTTCGATTTTATAGTATTATAAGTGTAATCATTTACGTAATTTTTTCAAATATATTCACAATTTTCATAATAATTACAATATTTTATGCGCAAGAAGCGAAAAGAGGATTTGGATTACCTACTTATAAGTTTCTTTGACATGCAAGTTATAAGTACAAGTATGATTCTGTGCCCATTACTCTCGCACCTCATGTCCGTGCATAAAAGGGTACTTATTGTACTTCTTACAATCGATTTTTACACTGATGCGTTAACATTGCTCATTCCCCTGTAACCCTTCTCATTGCCCTGTCGTCACAAAAAAAGGAGACTGAAATTTCAGCCAACTGAAGGGTCAAAATGAAGGAAAATTCATATAAAAAATTGTTGATAGGTATACTAAGAAATATGCTTAAACAAAAAAAGCAAAATAAAAGCAAAAAATTTTAGCGAATTATAGAAGCTTAAAAATACACATTTTTTGAAGAATTACCCAGTTATTATTTTTATATTCATCTAGTGTATTCATACATTTTTCAGTTGCCTTTTCTGTTGATTTTCCTTTTATATAGCCAAACTGATTTTTGTGCAGGACATTGTCTTAGTTTATTTTTTCAAATAAAAACAATAAATTAATAGCACATTGAAAGAATTGAACGAATTAGGGTTAAGCTTGAGCTGCCAGAAAACAAATACCATACTCATCACGAAAAAGCATAATAAACAAAATATTAAATCTGCAATTGAAGAAATATTAAGTCTAAATAATGAAAAATTAACATTTAAAAAATAAATGAAGTATTTGGGCATGATCCTGGATGAAAATCTCAACTTTAGCAAACACGTAAACCATATGCAAGGAAAAAAATATACGGTCAATAGTGGAAAAGCCCTACCTATAAGCCATGCGTCTCCTTTTGGTTAGTGAAAATAGAGTGTTAAATATATTTCATTTTTTAGTATTTTTGAAAAACTTTGCCAAGATTTACAGGTCTGTAATTAATAACAATCCTCTTGTCACCATGCAGAAGAATATTATCTCCGATACCTGTCAGTCTAGGTGAGAAATCAGCTTTTAAAAACTGGTGAAGAGCTCCGTCAAGAAGGGTATTAGAGATTCTGCTACTATTTTCAAAGTCGAGTTTTCAATTTTATCAGGACCTGCTACCTTTCCGCATCTTGTTCAATTTTTAGGAGAATTGCAAACAAGAAATTATATTTTGGACAGTTATGGTGAGGGAATATCCCCTAATAGTTCCCCCCGAAGATCGACTAGGCTTCCACAAAATCCCGTTTGTTATCGAAATATGTTACACAATCGTCGCTTCATTCGGTTCGTCCATCCCCAATCTCGCGATTCGGTGTCCTCGAGTACGAGCCGAAGCCCAGCTTGCAACTAATTAAAAATTAATTATTTACGGACGCAGTTCGAATAAAAGATGATAATTCGATCCGATAACGGTATCATAAATTAGGGCCGAAGAGGCGATGGCAAGCGCGAATCATTAACATCTCAAATATGTTAACGTCAACAGTTAAAGGTTTTACAAAACGTCTCCTAAATTAAATGGAGAGCGTCTTTTATAAGTTGAGAAAAGCAGGACGGCCTGCTTAACGCCTCGGCTTAAGCGTCGAGGGATTGATTAAGTAGCTAAAATATTTAAAGATAATTATACTCAGTTAGCTGCCACTTGAACGGTTACGACGTTCGACTTGGGGGAGCGGATATTTCAGCCGGACACAGTGGGCTGTAAAGACGGGGCGCCCTCACATCTTCGAGTCGGCTTCGTGTTATCATTTTTACATCGTGAATAATTCATACGGACAAATATAGCACATCGCCGTATCACAATGTCCTCCCCCCCCCCCTTTGAACGCGAACGAACACATGCACATTTTCCGTTCGCAACATGAATGGAGAAAATGGGGGCGACGGTTTGCGCAGCCCTGTCAAAACTATACGGTTTTAGCTCGATTACAAACCCTTTAATTCGTTCAATTGTTCAAGTTGTTTACATTGGCGGAGAAGGTAACGCCGTTTCCCGTTCCTTGCCGCCGCATAATTAGCACCGAAAGTTTACTTTCAAGCGAAAAGCTGATCCAGGAGCGAGTCCAAGTGCCGGGTCTATGTTTCATTCAAGTCTCGGCAATTTGTTGATTATACGGATTACAACCGCGGTTGATTTCAATTTTTTTTTTTTTTCCTTTTGTCATGGATATGTTTAATGGCTCGCCACACAAAAGAGAAAAACTCCACAGAAAACGTTCCGCAGAAAAACGTTACGTGATGTATGTAGTTGCGTGTTTCTTTTTATGAGGTCATTTGTTACATCACGTTTTGACGGGCTGACACGGAGAATGCCGAGCGACGCCGAGAACGGACGACTAGAGAGGGCATTTACTTAGTGAAGCGTAGGCGGTGCACGCACGTCAAAGTGGCTCCCCACACACCGCACCCCTGGCCTCGGAGACTACCCTTTCGAGCATCGCATTAGTGACCATAGGGGCGCACTGAGGCTGGCCTGAGCTCCCTTCTGCCCTTCCGCTTCGGATTCACGATGTCTTGCCAGGGCCACTATGGGACACCCTCCCTTTTTTCTAATGTTACTCTCAACCCGAGCCCTGGGATCCGCCCTTTCGAGCATTACCTCAGAGACGTCGGGGAGGCTATTAGGGCTATCTTAGCCCTCTTCTCCTCTTGCCGAAAAACCAGCCTAGCGCAGTGCTGCCAACCGACCCACTCAAAAATTCTTGAGATTTCACATTGAAAGAGCTTGAGAACGCTTGGCAAATCTTGAGATTACCATTTTTACTGCCCTACACATGCAGTATGGGTATCAAAATGCAGGTTTTTTCCTCAGCAGTAGGAAAATAGAGGGATAAATGGTTGTTCTCTTGTTCATGCCTTTGATTCAGTTAATTTATACAAATCAAGGAATACTCAACAACGCCTTTGGACAGAAAGCTTATCAGTAGACGAAAAGGTGATTTTCTAACAAATCGCGGGACTCGGGACTTGCAATCTAACCAAAATTTACACTGCATGACTGCAAATGTACGCCTTTATTTCTTCTTCTTCCTTTTTTTTTACCGATAACATAAAAACTAAGTTTGAGTTGTGTTGAATCGTGTCTTTCACTCGAGAAAATCTCGGCGCGTACACAATACCTATGGAGCTGATTTATCCCAGTAATTTGCCAGCGCAATAATAAGTTTATGGAACTTCCTAGTTTATTTTGTCGGGCAATTACATTTCAGATTCGAGTTCACGTTTTTTTATGTACACCTGAGGAAACCTGAATCTCAAGAACCTGAATCCAAAACCGAGCTCGAACTCTGCTCTGAATCCCAGCTCGATCTTTAAAAACCCAAGTGCAATCGAACCGTATACAGCCAAGACTCTATTTTAAAAGAACCCGAACTCTTGAAACTGGAAAAGGAAGAATCCAAACTCGACCGCTATTACACTGGATGAAGAATCGAACTAGGTTCCGATAAAAATAGATGGGGTTCGACATCCGTGGTTTATTCTAGAAACGTTGATCACGCACCAAGCTTCATTAATATTTCAAACGAACGGAAACAGCGTCATGACAGATTTACGGCGTTTTGAGTATGCAATTTTATTAACATCTCGGCTAATTCGAATATTTGCGGGATCTTCACGGCGTTACCGCTATGCAATTTTATCAACACTCCAGTCATGTTGTTGCTGCACTCAAATTCGAAGTACAACATATTATTTTCTATGATATTATGACGTCTTGATTCCAAGTCGTAAACTTCAAGATAAAAAGAATTTTTTCTTCCCAACCGGTAATCAGAAATTTTTATTATTAATGAAGAGTGTACACTGAGTCAAGTGACTACAAATGGCGGACAAATAGTAATACTATTACCGACTAGTTTTTCTGAGAAACCTATAATTTGTTCGTTTTACTCGCCATCTTCAAAGTACCATAATTTTTCCGAAAATCATGCGCCGTTCTAAATATCCCGAATGTGTGAGAATTTTTTGGTGACTTGCAAATTTATAAAGGTTTACCGGTTTGCTCATTTTTTTTATTACTTATTCATTTGAATCATTTTCAATTCGAAAAACTATTTAAAAAGAAGGGAGAAAAACAGAAAGTACTTCAAAAGAAGAGGATAGAACTTTTTGGGTTCACTACTGTATTTTTTTATTATTTTGTCGGGAATGTTTCCTTTATCCCGCATAATTTTCCATTTATTTGGTGAGAAATAATGACACATATTTACTTTTTGAGTGGCTTTCCTCCGGCACTCCTCTGTGAGTCGAGGGTATCATACTGTGTTGTGCCAAGTGGAAGCCATTCTAAATTCACGACCACGTTGTACATCCGGTGATGGTGACTTGATCAAACCAAGTCATTTTCTCATTGGTGACCACCTGCTGAACGTATCTATTCGTGAGGAATTGTTTAGTAGTTCCGCTAGTTCTCGTCTCGCTTTGACAAGTCAAATTATTCGAACCTTTTGGAAGATCTGGAAGGATCATTACCTATCCACCCATCAAAAATGACACAAGTGGCAGACTCCATCACGCAATATACAAGTCGGGGCCATTGTCTTCCTGAAAGAAGAAAACGTTAGGCCGATGGTGTGGAAAATGGGACGTGTAATCGCAGTGCACACCGATACCAAGGGATATGTTGGAAATGTTTCCTTGAAAACAGCGACGTCTACCCTCGAAAGACTGATCCAGAAATTGGTGTTACTGATGTCAAAAAATTAATGTTATGTAAAAATCGATAGGTATAATGATTGAGGCGATGCATTAGTCTATTGGTTCGTTTATAGATTAAGGATGTCGATTTAGAGTAAGGTCTTACTACCCTTCTACTAAATTTCGTGAGGATTTCATTTCAACGATTTATCCTTGGCGTTCTTTCTTTATTTAATTTTGCTAATATGTGAAGTTTTTGTTTGTGTTATATTATATTGGGTTGTTGTACTTTTATAAAAGTTCAACCCGGGGAGTGTGGTTCGGTATAATTTTGTAGGGAATTTTGAAGAGTGTATTTTCATTCCATAAGATATACCGATATCGCTCATAGTACATATATTTCGACTCATTTGGAAAAAATTGACGAAAGGGCCACATTCGAAATCAAGGTGGAAAATGCAGACGGGTTGAGGGATGGGTTTTACATAGTACATTCCGTGAGCTAGTCCATTCACGTCAAAGATAGATCAAAAGAAATGTAAGGTATCAGCAACCCAAAAAATACCTGTTTAGATAGATTGTTCAATTTTGTAGAAACATCAATTTGAACCCTTGTACGGAGACGGCGTTTAATTTGGAACTCATATACATACAAGAGCGGAGTAGGGGGTGACACACCAGTAATTTTTGGAATTGATATTTTTTGACAAATTTGACGAGATTTGACTATTTAATAGTCGGCATTATGGAACATTCCATGATCCAAATCTATACACCAACGGCTATATTTAATGAAAATGACTCTGACGAATTTTATGATAAACTCTCGGAAATATACAACGAATTGAAAAAACAAAAATTTGACGATATATTTATTATGGGTTATTTTAACAGCCAGGCAGGAGAACGTAATGAAGAAGAAAAAAAAATCTAAAACCGTACTATTACGGAAAGAGAAACTGTAGGGGTTGGAAATTGGTTCGATTTTGTTTAGAAAATAATTAAAAAATTTTAAATACATACTTCAAGAAAAAAAAAACATCAAAAAGTGGTCGTGGGAGGCGCTAAACCATGAGTTTAGAAGTCAACTAGATTCTATGCTCGTACCCATAGAAACAAAAAATATTACAAATTTTAAGGTCCTCCAGAAATTTCTCTTCAATTCAGATTACAGTCATCTCCTATACTCTACAGCCAGTTGCTCCGAGAAAATATTATGATATACATAAGGAACAAACTCTTTCAGATCGCCCCCATGAACGAAATCAATACAAATACCAAAGACAGCTAGGAAAAATCCTTAAAAATTTAGATGATGGCGTGGAGATAGATCAACTAAAAAAGATCATAATTGATTCCTGGAGTCAAGCAAATCACAATACACAGAAGTTTCAGGGGGAAAAAACCCTCAACCTTACCAGATAGCATTAAGACCCTCATTCAAAAAAGAGAACTTCTAAAACGTAAAAAGCACAAATCATTGAGAACCAAATTAGAACTAAATATATTCTGTGCAAAAAAATCAAGAACGATTTGAGAAACTTCAACAAGGAAAAAATTATAGAATGATTAGAGAAATTTTGGAATCTACTAGGAGTATATAACAGATGAATAAAAATCGGTTCCTGGGGAAAAGATACACCACTCATTTGACAAACACAAAAAAACAAAGACTATATGACAGACAGGAAATCAACAATCATGCGACTGAGTCTTATGCACAACTATACAGAAACAAAGACGGCAAAGATCCAAAGGATGCGGAAAATTGTGAACAAAAGGTAGAAAATGAACCAGAAATTCTTAAGGGAGCAGTGTAAAGTATTATAAAAAAACTGAAAAACAAATGAGCTTCTGGTCATGACAAAATATCTAACGAATTTTCTAAGGTAGGAGGTAAAATTGTTCCAAAAACCTTACCTAAGCTCTTCAACAAAATTCTGAAAGAAAAGAAAATTCCAAAAGACTGGTAGCGTTTAGATATCATTCTTATCTTTAAAAAAGGAGAAAGAGACAAGATCAGTCTTAGCTCGTATTTCGAAGATTTTCGCTAAGGTCATAGAGGGCAGGATAAAACTTTTTCGAATTCAACCCAATGAACAGGCGGGATTTCAGCCGGGTCACTCTACAACGGATCATTTCCATGCCATTAACCAGTTAATCGAGGAATGTAATGAATACCAGGTTGAACTCCATCTGGCCTTCATAGACTTTGCCAAAGCATTTGACACACTTAACCACAAATTCTTGCTGTCAGCACTAAAAAATCAAGGGGTCCAGAAATTTTTATCAAAATTATCAAGGAAATGTACGAGGGGCTAGAAAGTAGAATTGTAACAGATGTAGTTGGAAATTATTTTCCGGTCTAAAGGGAGTCAAGGCAAGGAGACCCCTTATCTCCATTATTATTCAACTGTGGTCTAGAGGAAGTTTCCAGAAATTTGAATTGGAGAAAAAAGGGTTTAAAAATTAACGGGGAACACTTAAATAATTTACGCTTGGCTGATGATGTAGTGCTGATAGCAAGCAACAAAGAAGAATTAGAAGACATGATACGAGAACTGGACAGAAACGGGCTGATTGCAGGTCCTAGCATGAATCTGGCCGGAACTAAAATAATAAATAACCAAAACAGAACCTATGACATTAAAATTAACGAAGAAAAAATAAAACGGGTGGAAAGCGTAATATATCTGAGCCAAAAAATTTCATGCAACAAATCTTAAGAGGAAGAAACTGAACGTAGAATAACCTTCGCTTGGAATAAATTCTGGTCTCTAAAATTCATTTTGAAAGGTTCCTTTTCACTTCGATTAAAAAGCGAAATTAGAAATTTTCAATGCGTGTGTCCTCCCAACTCTAACATATGGCTCCGAAACTTGGACTTTGTCCAAAAAAATGATACAAAAAATTAGAATTATTCAAAATTTGATGGAACAATCACTTTTAAATATCAGGAAAAACAGATCACATCAAAATCTCAACAATCAAATTCAAATTAAAAATCAATAAATGTGTTGTACAGCTGATAAAAAATAAAAAATGGAGTTGGGGTGGTCCCGTAGCAAAACTGCTGGACAATCGTTCTGATGACTTTTTGGGACAATACAGGAACAAGAAGGCAGGGCAAATAGAGGATCAGATGGAGGGACGGCTGCGGTAGGTTGCCGGAACATAGTGCCTTTCAAAGGATTGCCCAGGACCGCAATGAGTGGAGCCGGCTGGGGAAGGCTTTTGCCTGATTCTAGGGCCACGAGTGCGCACTTTAGTGTATGTACTTGTACTAATAAAGCTTGATGATGATGATGATGATGAAGATGACGGAACATTAGTTGACCAAAAGAAAAAACAAGAAAATCATTGACCTTTTTTTGGCATGGATGGAAAATGTTTGTGTCGTTATTGAGTCGAGCAAAAGGCAGTTTAGAGTAATCTACAATGAGGCCACATCGCATTGGCACCAGCAGGAGTGCCCCCAATCATAATTAGTTTGGAGGTTTTCAGATTTTAGATCTTCCCAGTCGACTTGGTCCAAGAAATCAGACAAAAGTTTTTCAGCTTTTTGCCTTTTATGAACTGTGACCATTTTTGTTGGCTGGTTAGTTTTCGACCTATTTTGAAAGCTTTGAAAGGACTATATAAACTTGCATAATATTGGTCTATGGTCGGATGAAAACTGGAACTCGGAGATGGTCCCGACGTCTATCACCATCTCAAGTTTGTCGGTTAATAAGTGGTCTATCATTCTTGATAATACCATCAGGCGATTTCCAAGTCCATTTTTTATTTGGTCTTCTGTGGAAAATGGTATTAGCTATTTTCGGGTTGTTTCTATTTGAAAAATTTATTAGTTCAGCACAATTTTTATGTCTCACTTATGGCTTTTGGGCCCACTCCCAGGTTAATTGTGTCGTTTACAACGATTTTAGCATTAAAATCACCCATTGCTATATTTAGTTTATTTTTTTCTGATGTAAAGCAGCTTTCCAACTCTTTGTAGAACTCCTTAGTCTCTTCCTTGGTGACGGAAAGTGTGGGCGCATAAAACCGGATGATTGGAATTACCTTGGCATTTGTTTTCAGAGGACAGCAATCCTTTCTGAAATACCTTTAATTTTTACTATTTGATTAGAAATATGTTTGTTGATATAAAATCCTACCCCCTGTATCCTTTGGTTGAGCCGAAACAATAGAATATATTACCAATTTTTCTTTCTATCAATTGCTCTCATTGTCTTTTAATTTCTGCCAGTTATAGTATATCAAAATGTGAACGACGATTCACGAATCTCGCTCCGCAAGCTAAACTTCTTCCATGTCGAGGCACTATCAACCAAAATAGGTTCAACACATCGTCGAATATTTTGAACGCGACTTGCGACAAGCGCATGTCTTTCCCCCCCCCCCAATCTAAGAGCATATTTTCATTCTATGAACTAGTCCGATATTTCTCAAATATTTCGATTTATTTTTGGAAAGAACTGACGAAGGGGCACGTTTGCTACCGCGATGGAAAACGTAAACAGGTTAAGGAATGTATTTCACGTGGATCATTCTGCGAGTTAGTCACAAAATAATACGCGAAGAATTCTTTGATCGTAATTCTTTCCAGTTCAAATGCTAATTTGATCGGACTATCAGTACAGGAGCCTACAAGAAAGTTTGCTAAAATAAGAAACAACACAACTCACCGGTTGTTCTCATGCAAAAGGTCGACGGCTGGTACATGAAGCAGTCTTCGTGAATCTGAAACAAAGGGGGTACAGATGTTATTTCTAAAAATACGAGTCGAACAGTTTTGGAAGTTGGCTACGTTATAAACGAATATTATTGTTGACAGTGTACAGGAAACGATACTTGAAATTAGGAACCCTTTTTCGAGCTTATTTTTCTCCGGCCAAAACGCGAATACGTTGAGCCAAAGGCAACATAAGAACTCCACCTCCCACTTCGCGCCCAAATTAGAGTATTTATTCAACGGAATTCCGCTCGCATTCGACATCAAGTTCGCGATGAAATTCGCATCGAACATTCCAGCCATAGTATCCTATACGCGGTGCCGTCGAAGAGTATTTAAATTCGTCCAAACTTTCGATAAAATTGAAGTCAGTTTCCTTCTTCTTCTTTTTCTTTCGTCTTCTCCCTAATTGAATTTCCGGCCGAGTGTGCGCGCGCGCCGCTCAAAAAGGAAAACATTCAAAGTAGCTGGAAAGTTCCGAATTCGAAAAAGGTCGTTTATTGGCGAAGTTTTTTTCTCTTTCGTATTGTATTTGAGTAATGCAAGGTTTTTCGTGCTTTCCGGAAGAAATTAAGGATGGAATATCCTGACGAAAACGCAGAGCTTCCCAGTTTTTCCTCATTCCATTCCCGGCCGTTTCTCGACCGACCTTTTTCCCTCCGGCGCTGTTATCACTGTTTACTTATCAACTTATTTCTTTCCGCACGTCTTGATAACTATATTATCTTTTTTCTTTAGTAAGTGAATACAACTCGGTTAGAGAACAGCACGCGAAACCGTGTAACGAAAACTTTTTCAACTTGGAAAATGTACGCCAGTTCGCCAGAGTTCGCCTTTATTTTTTTGCGCGCGCCCGTTATTCGTTGATATATTTATGTTTTAAAACAGATTTCTTGCCTCCGGAAAATCACACCAAGTCGAAGCGTAAAAAATTCAGCTTTGTTTTTAAAGCCTTCCACCGTCCTCGGGGGGCTGTAAAAGCGTTTGAAGTGGTAATGGCGATTAGATGGTACACGACTCGGCTTACCACAACTCACCACAGTGTCACGCAAAAAGAAAACTGAATCATTTGCTCGCTAAAAGAGATGAACAGAACAGAGAGGAAGTGATGTGAATTCTTGAAAATCCTGGGGTTCACCGCGCATTCCAGAAGAGGGTTAAAACTCACACTAAGAGTAACAGCTGCTTATTATTATTATTATTATTATTATTCCCCTCGGCACTGATGCGATGCCCGAAAGGGTAGTTTCCAGTGCCGGGGGTACGGTATCTCAGGGGCTACTTTGGCATGCGTGCATCGCCATACGTCTTACCATACCATAATAATAATAATAATAATAATGTTCCTTACGTAACCAACAGATCAAAATCAGTGAATTCAAAAGAAACGCAAGATGTTCCCTGAAAATAAGAGAAATAAATAAATAAACTCCAATGGGTAAAAAAATAGTCTCTATATAGACATCGAAATTTCGCAATAAGCAACATTCTACCAAAGATCTCACACGAACTGATCACCGAATACCAACTGCAACAAAGAACATAACAAAACAAATATAACTATAATACTCTAACTTTAAACAACAGAATTATACAGAGCAATACACTCCACCGGATAACGAAATTCATTCTTGTTGCTACAGTAGAACAATGCTCTTGTGAACTTGGAGGATTGCTTAAATGATACAAAATGATTGATCAGCCTTGGTCTGAGGAGGTATCATCTCGCTCCATTATCCTGTATACTCGGAACAAAAATATGAAAGAACATTAGTACTTCACCAATAAATTAAATTGAATTAAATGGAAACGCGACGCAAAATATACTTAACCAATTGCATCTTAGATGACATGGTAGGTTCCATCTCATTGGAGATACAAGTCAGCAGCAATGTACATCTGATCATGGGAACAGAAAAGAGTACCACAGTAGATAGATCAGGGATTCCTCTGGCACTCAAGCGCTAAAACATTAACATTGGGCATGAAATAAGCCTTAAACTTCTTTCCTTGGGATTAAAATGTGGAAAAGTAAATTAGTTACCATACAGGAACAAGCGAATACTAGTACCAACAATAATGACCAGCTCAATTTAATCTATTCTCGAAATTAACTCTGGACATGAAAGGGGCTCATGGGTGATTCTTCCGGTATTCCAGCCTGAAAAAAGGCGAAAGGAATTAATTAAACCAAAACTACATTGAAAATACACGGAAATTCTGGGAAGATGAACACTGGATACTGCCCTGGAACCGACCCCGGATGCGGTCTTCAGGTCTGCTGCTCCTGCCTCGACGGGCGATAGGTGCACTGGAAGGTTGCCTGGAACATGGAGGACGCGAAATGCACCCATTTTCCATGGGCTCTGGTCAATTTGACAAAATTCAACAAAAATTCACATTCTAATGAAAAATTTTAATAACCGATGATAAAAACGAAAAAATGCTTTGAACATAAAATATTTATTAGATAAACGACGCTACACTCGCAGCACGGGACCCAGACAGCAGCGTCTTATCTTCTATTGAAGTTAGACTGCGGGCTGGTGGATGAACGCCGGCGCGGGCGGCGTCACATTGAACAGGCTGGTAGACACAGCGGCGTCGCCGTGCGCAGTTGCCATCGTGTGCTGGCCAGCGGGGCCCTTAAGTGCTTTTATTTTGGGCACCGGTTGGTTGGGTGCGGCGGCAGCGAGCGCAGAGCCGGATTCATGCATGTTGGCTACCCAGAGGCTCATAGAAGTGGTCCGACGGGGTGTCCCCATGTCCCTGACTATTCCTGACCTACAGTTTTCTGTTGTCCCTATTTGTTAAATTTCTCTGCAGTTGTCTGTGTGCGTTCTTGGTTGTCTGTGATTTGTTTGTTGTGTTCTTTATATTTATTTATATTTATTGTTGTTTTATTTTATTTATATATTTTTTATATTTTTGTTGGCGCTTTTGCTTGTCTGTGAGTTATTTGTTTGTCTATGTATGGTTTATCTATGTGTCGGTTTGTTTATTTATTGTTTATCTCACTACCTTTCTGTCTATTTGTTGCGGCCTCGTTGCGCGCTACTATTTTTGAGCACAATTTTCTGCTGTGTCCGTATATGTGCTGTGTGTTGCTGTGCTGATGTCTGATCTTTGGTCCTTAAACTTAGCCTAATATTTTCCTGCTTACCTAGTCCATATTTGTACGTACTCCGTTACAGTTTGATTCTCTGTGTAGACTTCCTGTGTCTCATAGTCCAAAATTATATTTACTATATTATTATTGTTCTTTATTACGGCGTATTTATTTATTTATTTATTTATTTTTTCTATGTATGTGAGCCGTCCAGTACTAATTTATTAGCTTAGCTACGCACTAAATTTTTTGTACCTCCCGAATGTTACCTGTATTTATATTTATTTATTTTTTTCGGTCATCTCTGCCTGTTATAGGCTTGAATTGATTTTCTGTCTAGATCTCCATTATTTCAAAGCCAAAAAATTGTATTTACTGTGTTCGTCATAATTATTATTATTCCAGAGTCCAGACCCTGCTCGCGCCATAGGCGCATAAGGGTCTCGCATGCATTTTGAAATTGTAGCTATTGTGTTAAATAAACATTATTCAATTCAGTTCAATTCAATTCAATAATAATAATAATAATAATAATAATAATATAATAATAATAATAATAATAATAATAATATAATAATAATAATAATAATAATTATTATTATTATTGTTTGTTTGTTATCACGGGCTGTTCCCGGTATAAAATAAAAAAGCCAGAAAGAGTCTGAACAGCACTTAAATCTTCCGAAACAATCAGCTCGTCAGGCGAAACCGAAATATCAATATTCGATATACCAAGTTGCAAGACTCTTGTTGAAACTATCGTCAAAGTTTAGAAGACGTTTCCTCTTTCCTCGTCTTAGGACTCATATGAGAATATTCGAAAATTTTGCTATCGTGGGGGGGGGGGTGATTTCTACTTCTCGCTTCTGCTCATCCTTTTGTGCTACAACAGTGGCTCTATATGTAAATATTCGGCATCAGGGCTCGCAAATGTTAACGTCGCCTCTGAGGAGGCTCTCTTCTTCAGACGCCGTATCTGATACCGTATGTTGGCAGTCGCGGTTTCCGACACGCGACCCTCCTGGGCAGGATGGTCGGGGTAGTTTGCTCTTACTTTCCCCGCCGTTTTGTTACGTTAGAGTTTTCCTTCTCCGTACCGACGAATGTGCAGCCGTAGTTCGCTTACCAGCCACGCATTTCACGACGTTGAGTAAGCGGCCCACGACGTGCACACGCACAGTATCAGTCTTTCTGATCTGTAGGTAACACGCCTAGCGATTGTAATGCCGTGTTCGTGTGAAGTGGTGGGCGTTACAGGACCCGCTGTTTCCACCTCGTCTGATACTGTAGTCGATGTGATTACTAGGATGTTAGTGGATGTATATGAGTATCACTAGCTTTCCGGCACCGGTGGGATTGGAACCCGAGACGCAAGGATTGCGGAGCGGGCACATTACCACTTGGCCGTACGCTACATACCTCCGATATAATTAGATTGATTTCAAAATCTCGAACTTGGAACAACTCACTTGATAGCACTCCCACACCATAAAATGTGGCTTTCTGAATCAACAATACAGTCTGTATCACGTACCTTCCCTACTTCGTAGTTGCCATTGCATTTACTGCGACCGAGATCAATTTACTGAGCTGAGGTCGGTGATCATCTCATCACCTAGAAAACTCACCATCGCCATTTGCCTGGCGTGTCTCATCGTCCGTGAAATCGTTAACTTATACGTGCTCGAGTGCAACTCGCTCGCCCTCCTAGTAAAACGTTTCAGAGCCGGAAAGGTTTTTACATTCCAGCTGGATCGGGCCGGCCATTTCATGATCAAGTGTAGTTTCTGTCCAGCGTTTACAGCAACCGCGAAGATATCGTGAGCACTAAAACGTCAGACCGAAGCTGCGAAATAAAGAAGGGCGTTCTCGAAAGTCGAATAACTATGTAAGTTTATCATCGTTACGATTATGATCGTCGAATGTCGGTTGTAAAAGCCGGAAAGGTTTTTACCGAGATCGCTTACGTTCCATTCTCACGCTTCGGATACTCATCCGAGTAATTTTCATTCGCTTTTGTCACAACACCGACGTACAATGGGCTATGTAACGGTAGAGATTTGATACCTTAATCTTTATAGAGATAGGGGAGTAGGTATCTTTTATTTCGGACAAGGTGGTCAGTAACTGATATCTAGGTGCAAGGATATCTGAAGAAACGTAAGGTAAAGTTATAAGATCGTCACCCCCCCCCCTAGTTCTCAAAAAATAATTGAAGAGGTTAGAATCAAAACTGACACTTGTCATTTTACTCCCAGGGCGCAAATAGGCAAAATACTGTACACGGGTGTAGGAATATCTCTCATACAATATTCATACTTCACGTTCACAGACGCGGCAAGCGGTATTCTTGCACCCGTGTACAGTATTTTGCCTAATTGCCCCCTCGAAGTAAAGTGGCAAATGTTGGTTTTAGGAAACTGGTTTACCTATGGTTTCCAATTTAATCACCAGGAAGAGCTAATAACTTTATTTATTTATTTAGAGGCTTGTTACACCCAATGCCAGTAGGTTACATAATACACTGAGTATAGATGAGCGGCTGAATCTACGCCGTTACTGACTCAGCACTCAAATAACCCATTTTTGGGCCTATAAGCCTTGCTCAGTTCAGACCATTTTGCCTGTTCTTGGCTACAGAGTACCAGTTTGAGCCGACTGTTGACCAATCTCGTCTGCCCATTACGTCACTGGCCTCCCCCGTTTACGTTTTCTCTGAGGAGTCCAGAACGTTAACCTTTTATTCCAATTCAAGTTGGCTTCTCTGACAAGACAGCCCCTATACATAAATTAAAGTGTTTTTTGATAATACTTCCCGCAGTTTTTGCCTTAGAATTGCAAAAGATGTTCACAGTGCGAACATGGTCTTTCTTTTTGACGTCTATAATGCTTCTAAGCATTGCAGTTTACTGGCCTGCATCGCCACACGTATCATGACGAGGAAGTGAGGGGAGAGGGGGGTGAAACAACCCCAAATAATTTGGCAGTTGGCAAATTTTGAAACTGTTCATTTGAATTTTCCATTTTCTAAGAACGTCTGTTTGTTTTTTTTCAATTAAATATTTTTTGATTAAAAAATCGGCAAATTTTCAAATTTAAAAAAGATTTTTCGGAAAATGTTCTTTCTCTAGCAACCCCCCCCCCGGTCCAAACTGAAAGTCAAGTTTCGCCTCTGGGTATTTTTTAATGAAATTTAACGCACGATATTTTCAGTTTTCATGCTCGGGTCATTCTCCAGAAACTGAGAATGGGTCCCAAAATCTAAAAAAATTTAGCTGGCAAATAAAAACCTTCAAGTTTTTATTTTCGATTAATTGTGCTCGGATTGGTCGGGAATGTTTAAAATTTTTTGTAATAGCGACTTGGAACCTGACAAGGCATATGGCGCTCTCCATATCGCCTTTGTACCAAGCTGTATGATTCCTCATATTGAGACGTTGCAATGTTTCGGAAATTTCGCCCAAATCTCGCACACCTCGAGTTTCCAATTCCGTGGAAACGTTATTTTTCGAGAAACTTTTAGCAAATCGTTCTTCGAATTTCGTCGTAAAAATTTCGTCTATGAATTCCTCTCAGCACAAAATAAACTCGAGCCCGCAACTGCAACTGTCATCAGAAAGATAATATGAAAAAAAGAAGGAAATGAACAGGGGAGACATAAATAGGGTTGAGATTTATTTAGTACCATATCTACTTGATGACTTTGTCAGCTTTAACTTTTGCAGCTTAATACGAAAAGGAAGGGGAAAAAAAAGGTTTAGAGGTGACGTAGCAGGGGCACGGCGAAATGATTCTACCTACTAGTCCTACAAAAACAATTTTATAAAGAACTCTTTATGTAAGTTACTTTTCAATGTGACATGCTCAACGGAGCGTAATGCATTAACCAACCATTAAAGTAGTTTGGTCCGTTCTTCCGGATTTCACATCCATCCAATCCACTTTTTTTTTATAGTTTAAATTTTCAGCTTTTCACTTCCCTTAAATTTTACTGCTTAGCCGAGACTTCCTGGATTTAAATCGGATTTTAAGCTATTCTTTAATTTGACTAAAATTCAGCCAAGAGATGTTTATAAATTGCAGCCGTCGAAATCTCGGACAGCGACGACTTTTTTTTTTTAGCGAGGGATGATCTCAATTATCGAGGATCTGAGTATGCATTTTTTAGTGTCACTATGAAACGAAGGAATGTGTTTGAAATGGCGTTCGAGTTTCGCGTCCCAATTCCAGCCTATAGCAATGTATATGAGTATGATTCTCAAATTTGGGGAACGATTTGTGTTCTAATTGAATATCTCCACAATGCTAACACTAATTTTTTTCAAATTTGGTGCGTTACTAGTACATAGCCATATGTGAGGTTCACATATTACTATATATTTGAAGGTTATTTTATATGCAGAGTAGCGTGGCCTGTCCCACGAGTAATTTTTCACTCAACAGTGTACATGCGCTCACCTAATGAAATTTGAAACCCACTGACTGGTGTTAAAAGTAAAGAATTAGTCATTCTATCAGCGGAAAGTGGTTTTGCAAATTTTTGAGCAGTTTCGAATACCTCTGAAGGGTTAAACGAAGTGTCCCACAAGGTTTTGTCTTTAGCGTGGACAACACTCGTCATAGGATTAATTGGCGCCAGAAATCGCAAATATGGGGCTAGAACGAGTGCGGGGACGTGTATCTATCTTGTTGTTTCCCCCACTCTTTTCTCACGCGCACAGTGCTGCTCCTCATCATACGTAGGATGTTTGGTTAAAATAAAGTGTCCTTTTCGTGGCCCCCGTGACTACAAGAGGTGCGGTGGTACGGTCGACGTTTTGATTGTCAGAGGTAAGTAATATTATGTACTTTCAACCTATGTATTAGTTTATTTTTTTTAATTAATTTTAAAACCGGAAAATTTTTACTCCGCCTACATGTAAAATAATAATTTCCGTTCGTTCAGGTGAGGTATATATAATTTGAAAATTATTTACACATTTTTCAGGTTTGGAAATGGCTTTAAGTAGAGCAGGATTCTCTCGATGTTTGCGTTTCTGTCTTTTGCCAGCACTTTCGTTTTATTAATGTTAATAGTTAAGCCTGACTCTTCTCTCTCTTCTAGGAGTTCCCTTAATCATTTCCTTTAGCTCTTCTTAAGCGTTCGAAAGGAGGATTACATTGTCGGTGAATCTAAGATTCGTCATTTTCGATCCAGTTATATTCATTGCCTCCCCATCCCATTCCAATTTATTGAAAATCTTTTCGAGGGCACTGTTGAATAGTATCGGTGATGGAGGATCCCCCCCCCTCCTGTCTTACTTCCTTTCTTATATCGAAATATTGACTCTCTATACCTATTTTCATTCTTGCTTTCAAGTCGCAATACATGTATTTGATTAGAATCAAATAATAGGAAGGGAAAGAGAAATTTAGAATATAATTTTACCGAGGAGAGTTAAAATTTATTATAGGTCATAATATGAGATATCCAGGGATATTGTTATTACTGCTAGGGGGAATGGTTGGGGGCAAAGAATGAGCTATGTGGAGAAGATAATGAAGTTTATAAAGGATAAATTTTTTTCACAAATGAAAAGATGAGAGAGAGAGAGAGAGAGAGAGAGAGAGAGAGAGAGAGAGAGAGATAATAATGGACAGGAACGAATCCATGGGCAATTTACATCCTTTCTGCTCACTAAATTTGGTAAGAACAAAATAATCTTGAAAACAGTCTCTTCTCCCATGTGGCCTGTCATGATGCATGGCAAAATATAGAGGAATTCTCAACTACCTATTTGAGGCATTCCGGAGGCAGTTACGGAAAAACTATAGAGACTGTTTTTAGTAGGGAATCGAGTGAGGATTTATCCTAAGTTTAATAATTCTCGAAATTACCAAGGAACCTCGTTCCTCGAGGAGGGTCGGCGGAAAGGCACGCATCATGACTCCTGGCAGTCTTGAATAATCGAAACTTTTGTTTTATATGAAAATTAATACATACATACAAATTTATCGACTTGATATCAATCTGTTATTCGAACCGGGCAAATTGTAGGTTTGCTAGAGCATCGATTGAAGAAAAACTGATAATGAAAAGGGGGCGAGAATGGGGAGTTCAGTGCAGCAGTTCAAGGTAATTTTAAAGTTTTTTCAAAATATCTCGAGAATGAATGCGGTTGACGGAAAACTGAAAAGAACGTACCGTGTATCAAATAAAATTTCCTTTCAGATGAGCTCATTTTTATCGAAATCCGAATGATTTTTGCGTAAAAATTCCATATCATTGGTGTTGTTGTTGATGATTTAATTCGTTGTCGTTGATGTTTGCCCGGCCTGAATGTTATCAGTAAAAACTGGATCCTCCTTAACTCACTTCCACTCTTAACGTGCTCAACGTGCCCAATGAAAATTAATAAATAATTATTCAGAGGAGTTTCAACTGAAGTCGATATTATGTTGATACTCGTTCATTAAGATTATATTTGAAATTGTGGATTCTAGGCTAAAAAGGGCTGAACTTATCTATATATTTAAAATATGTTTGAAAAACTGAGTTCTATGAAGTTCAACACCTACATCTCAGGCCCTAATTATCGCACAATGCTGATTCAGGTCTTAAAACACTCGGTGAATCAAGCTCCTTATGAATCTGTTTTTGATCACTCAAATCCGTTCAGTCTGAAGAGAGTTATGAGGTAACAACCCACTTAACCTCACTACTCACACGCATTTCTTCCACTCATTTGTCCATTACTCACGAACTACTTCAGTTACAAAGGTCATCTTCGTCTAAGAACACTCAGTGAAGAAACCTTTTTCATATGCTTTTTTGATCACTCAAATCCGTTCAGTCTGAGGAGAGTTATGAAGTAACAACCAACTCAACCGCACTACTCACACGCATTTCTTCAACTCGTTTGTCAATTACTCACGAACTATTTCACCTACAAAGTTCATCTTAGTCTAAGAACATTCAGTGAGGCAACCTCTTTCATATGCTTTTTTGATCACTCAAATCCGTTCCATACACAAATATGATACTGCATTCTGATTGGCTTCCAGCATTATCCAATCATATAAAACCACATTTACATACACAAACAAAATACTGTATTCTGATTGGCCTTCAGTATTAGCCAATCAAATGAGGACACTGTGCCTATATAAAGTACTCCACAACAGCTTTTCAATTAGTGATCCGACTGTGCTTCTGAGTGACTTCTTAATATTCTTTCTTTTGATTTATGATTTGTGTTAGTATATTTTTTGCATTTGAAGATGGGGCTTGGTAGAAAGACAAAGCGGGCTAAACGAATAAGGGACAAACGAAAGATGGATAGTGAAAATTCTGATATGATGTGTGGCCCTTGAGCCACAAAAAACGGCGACTCTGTGTGGAGGAGGATGTTTCTGTGACGTGTGGCCCTTCAGCCACCAAAAAACGGCGACCCTGTGCGGAGGAAGATGTTTCTGTGACGTGTGGCCCTGAAACCACCAACAATCGACGAATCCCTGTTGAAGAGGTGCCGAATTCTGGTAGTGTGATGTGTAAAGTATGTGCGGCTCAGGATGGGCTTGGTACATTTTTTGTGGTATTTATTTATTTATTCATTTATTGAGAATTAGTCCTCCACAACAGCCTGATAGCCAATTACAGTGGGGGGGGGCATACACAAAGAGTTCTTAGTTTAAGTACATAAAGAAAGAGCGAGAGAAAAAAAAAGAAAAAAACATAAAAGAAAGGAAAGAAAAAGTAACTAAGGAAAAAGAAAGAGGAAAAAGACAACTGAAAGAGAGAAAGAATAAATAATAATAATAAAATAATAATAAAAATAAATAAAATCAAAATAAATAAATAAAAAAATAATGAAAAATAAGATACCTAATTTTCGAATCGCCAGCCATTCCCCCGTGTCCCTACCTCATCCACCCACCAGTCGTAGGCCACCCGCGTGACCTCACGCCCAGCTATACCTAGCCCCGTCTTGGGGATAGTTAGTCTTTTCTATTCGTGATGATGGTACGTGCCTGAACGTTGTGATATATCTACCCGAGTATGTCTTCAGTCACGGATAATTATACGTAGCTCTGTCGCGGACAACTTCGTTTAATAATTTAAAAATCCAAGTACAACCTGGAAGCTATAAAACTGCAAAATGTGGTGTGGTAGGAGGTCATCCTGTAATATGATAACTTTATAAATTTTTTAAATTTTCATTTTTTTAAATATATAGAATAGAGATATATGGTGCGCTGCTGGTACATTTTTATATGCAAATTAATACATAATTATCGACCTGATATCAATCTGTTATCTTACTAGTAAAAACTCGGCCCTTCATTGCTGGTATCGGTAGTGAAACGTATGCGATACTCAAATTGAAGCGAAGAAGAAAAAGAAGAGAAAAAAATTTTAACAATTCGACCTGATCATACCCGAATGAAAAAAATGTCCGTGGAAATTTCTATTAACAACACGGCTGCAGACTGCAGTCGCGCAGCAACAACAGGCCAGCTACGATCAAGATCAATAAGTACATGGCTGGAAGGAAAATAAATTCCCATGGAAATTCCAACCACTGAATTGGTTTTTCGAGAAGTAACGCTAGTTTGCATAGAACTGTGACTCGGACCGAAACCCACGCATGAACTGATCTGCGACTCAGATCATACTGACTAAAAAGCTCAAAGAAGAAAAAGCGACTGTAATAGGCTCGGCTACTTGTAGCCGACCCTAAAAGGAAAAATAATTTCCATGGAAATGTGGACCACTGAACTGAATTGTGGCCATGAAGAGCTAAACCATACTGACTGGCTTCACGCAATACGCACAACTGGACTAAACTCGGAACTGAACTGAAATCAAGTTAGTGTCGGTCGGAAATAGGGTGAGGGCCAGCCAATAGACATATCCATGTCAAACAGTAATATGACTTCATAGTAACAGACAGTGTTTGGAACCGGAACCGAAATCCAATCCGGAACCCATTCAAATTCAACAGTTTTATGAGACCAAAACCCTTTAAAATGCAAAATACCAAATTAAGATCTGAAAGCTTAAACTTAATTGGTCGTTAACCAAAACATAAACCAAATGTTTGAAATGTAGGTTTAACTGAAACCAAAACCGACTGAAATGAAAGCTCATGCCTGTGTCAAGACCATAAAACCAATTAAATGAAAATGTCCCAATCAGTCAATCGTTTCTGCTCTTCTATGTCCTTGTACTTATACCTAGTAAAAGAGCTGAATATTTGAACTGATCAATAGAATAATTAACCTGTTGATGCGGCAGTTTACACCTTATATGGGGTTGGTTTCAGATTATGGCTGATTTGACTTGAAAATTATAGTTTTTCGTTTTATTTGAGAAAGAATTTTTGAACACGACTGAAACCGATTCAGTACGTGAAGTGAATACGATAACCAAAACTGGCCCAGCATTGAAAGGCTGAAATGAGACCCTTTCAGTACTTTAAAACGGTCTCGTAACTGAAACCAAAACCTATTGGCAAATTAAATAGAAGTTCCGAACCGAAACCAAACCGAAATGGAAGCTACAAAGCTCAAAACCGATCAAAACGAAAAATCGAATCGGTTCCAATCACTGGTAACAGGGGTAACAGGAGTGTATCATACCCTAACGGAAATTTCTATCAACAGACTGCAGTCGCGCAGCTAAGATCAAGATCAATGAGCACATGGCTGGAAGAATGGTGGGTGGAGCGTCGAGCATATCGTGGGGGGATACACCTTTCGCTCAAGTATACACATGGCTGTAAGATGTCCAACTCTTAAGCATTAATCGGTTGTGTGATATCCTCATGATTCTCAATTCTCAGTGCTGCTGAGCCTTCTGACTGGCGAAAATTTCACCATTCTTCACCCCCCCCCCCCCAATATAAAGTCATCTCGTTCGTTGTGCAGCTGTTTCGCATTCCTTAGTAAGCCACTCGTATATTCCATCAAGTGTTCACTGATAAATACTGCTTTTTCTTCACTATTGATATTTCATTTAGGTTTCATTTTCTTGGCGTTTGCGATGAAGGCCTCTTTTTTGCGCCAATTGTTTATTCTAATTATTATTGGCGGAATGCACCGTTTTGAAGGCGCTCGATGTGCTATTGCTACATCATTGTCTTCCAGTTTGACCTTAACCTTCTGTCTGACTTATTTGAAGGTATCCGCAATCATCTCATCTTTGCTAAGGGAACACCAGTTATTATAACATTTGGCTTTCTACTGTACTGCTCAGTGCTCAAGTTCGCGAACTTGCCTTTTCAATTGGGAATTTGCAGTCATAAGGTTTTCCCCGTCGACACTCTGCTCCTTATGTCAGAAAGTTACAGAACGTGTTTTCTTAAACCTATTCATATTCTAGAAAAATGTGCTGCCTCGACCTCTCCACGTTTAAAATTTTCCAAATATGTGCCTCGGCGTCGAATTATAAATCGCTGAGTTGGTTCTAGGCCGGTAACACAGCGTCGATATTAATATAACCGGCAATTTTTGCTGTCATTTCTTGTGACTGAAGTAGGGTGTCGGTAGTTCTCTTATATTTAGTCTGCGAAAGGAAAAAGGACAACGAGAAAAGCTGCGCCGTTTTACTGGTTCAGGGTACGCGGCGGGTAACAAACGAACGCGGCACCGACGTTTCATTTGTACAAAGATGGAGATTGTCCGCACCAAATACAATGGGGGTACACTGCTACACGTTCCACACTTGAGAAAAACAGCACTTAGTTTTTCAGTACCTTGAACGTTGCCCTACAATACGAACAAATACGGAGCAATTTTCTCTATACATACGCCATTTTGGTAATACTTCTATTCATTCATTTCTATTTCAACCTTCTCAACGACCCCATTAAAGTGGAACAGTTAAACAGCCAAGAGGGAACTCGTTTTTCGTATTCCTGCGAATAAGCGTGCAAAACGCTCGAAAAATACCCATTCAATAGCTTTCATTTTTCAATTATTTATCATAACAATCAATTGAACGGTGGTGGGATGTTGATAAGTGGAAAAAAAACCATCTATATGAAAAAACTCGAAATTTTGAATTCTAATGATACGGAGCTTAGCGGAAAGATGATGCTGCGACCTTGTAGGCTATTCGCACGTGTTTACGTCTCTTCCAGCCAAGTTTAAGAAGTTGGATGCTACGAGTAAGAATCTCAATTGTATCTGAGTACGGTTAGCAGTTCGATGTGTCTTTTTTAGGAAAGCTTCTTTCAAATTAATAAATAATAATGGAAGGTTCATCACCCCGTATACTTCATTTAAGGGGACATTGTCCGAAGACTATGCACATTCAGAGGCGAAAATTGATTTTCAGTTGGGGGGGGGGGGAGAAGGAAAATTTGCCGATAAATATTTTTTAAGAACTAAAAATTCGACGACAAAACGTTTTAAAAATTTGAAAATTTGCCGATTTTTTAATTGAAAAGAAAAAATAAATGAACAAACGAACAAACAAACGTTCTTAGAAAATGAAAAATCCAAATGAACAGTTTCAGAGTTTGCCGACTGTCAAATTATTGGTGGTGATTCACCCCCACCCCACAGTTTCGTCCCTGCAAACGTAGATTGAAACCTAATCTCCCAAGCACTCACATTTGCGCACATGAGCATACCCTAGTCTGAGCGGGTAAGCTGGAAGGATGTTAGGAATACTTGAAAGGAACACAGAACTTCCTTTACGCATTAAGGTGGTCCTTATTTACTGTTGGTGATATTTTTCCCTGAATTTCCTGTGATTCGTCTCCGAAATTGGTTCCAATAATATCATAAAAATAAATCAAGTTTTAGGTCACTCTGATTAGGGGAATCTTTTTCTGAATCCAAACTGATTTTCTCCCACCCTTTCTCTTCCATCGGCCCTTGATAGGCTAGGGTGCGCTCAGGTGGAGCACCTGTAGAGTGCGCTCGCTAGAAAAGTCCAGGCAGTTGATCAGATGTTGAAACTGCCTGCACGCAGGCCACGAGTAAGAGAGTGACCATAGGTATATCACCTTCAAGCTGTATAGAGGAACCGAGGTCACTGCTCCAAAGAAGCTGGGAAGATGGCCAATCAGGAAGCTCGATGCGGATCGATTGGAGGCAAGCTTCCTGGCTTTCACCTGAGGAACGGGAGAGTGTCGGGCAGAAAAAGAGAGCGCGGAGGCCGCGACCGCGAACACCATCAGAACAGTGGCTGCGGCCTGCGATAGCGCTATGCCCCGAGTCGGTCCACCGTGCAAGAGACAGACCGTCTATTGGTGGACCAAGGACATCGCTGAACTGTGGAAAGAGTGCAACCGACTTCGCCGTTGGTATCAACGCACGAGATGGGACGACGAAGAGGCAGCAGCAGTTTCACAGCAATACCAGCAAGCTCGTCGTGCTCTCAAGCTAGCCATACGGAAGAGCAAGAAAGCAGCTTGGGAGGAGTTATGTCAAGAAACGGATGACGACCCTTTCGGCCAGCCATACAAGGTGGTCACACGGAAAGCCGGAAGGCCGTCGGTGACGAGCCGAATAGAACCGGAGGTGGTGCAAACAGGTAGTTCAAGAACTGTTCCCCCAGCGCCCCTCGCTAACGGCGGCATCCGTCGAAGTGCGAGAGGATTTCCCTTTGCTTAGTGTTGGAGAAGTGGACAGCGCGATTGGCCGGATCAGGACGAAGAAAAGGAAGGCGCTTGGTTCGGACATGATTCCCAACGTCGTCTGGGAAGTGGTCCACCGAGCAGACCCGTCCCTCCTGACCAACGTTTTCAATCGCGCGTTGCAGGAGGGGATATTTCCGAGCAGATGGAAGACGCCAGGAAAGCCAAATGGCCAACCGTCCTCGTACCGGCCTATTTGCCTGTTCGACACCGTCGGCAAGGTTTTTGAGCGTACCAGCGGGCTAGAGGATCCTTTTCGGAAGCGGAAGACAATTTCGAGTAGCTAGTCAGTACGGATTCAGAACTGGTCGCTCGACTGTGAACGCCGCGCTGAAGCTGAAGAGTGTGGCGGACAAGACGATCCGGGAGCGGCAGTTCTGCGCGACGGTCAGCCTCGACATCAAGAACGCGTTCAACTCGATTCCGTGTACGAGTATCATGGAGGCGTTGGGAGTTGGCGCGGGTACCTGGTTACCTTGTGCGCATTATAGGGAGTTACTTCGACAGCCGCCGAATAGAGATGGAGTTGGCGGCCGGACCCGTCATGTCACCAGGGAGATGACCTGCGGCGTTCCTCAGGGAACAGTACTCGGACCTACCTCGTGGAACGTCTTCAACAGAATGCTGAGGCTGGCACTACCACCAAGCGTCAAACTGATCTAGTGGTGTGCCGAGCCGAGTCGACTGCAGATGTCACCCGACGAGTTAACCAGGCGTTGGAGATGCGAGTCGGCAGGGCTGTGCTTAACGGTATAGAAGACGGAAGCTGTGCTGTTCACGACGCGATGTAAGTACAGCCCACTCACATTTGTCCTAAAAGGTGTGGAGATTGGGCTCCGTACAGCCCTGAAGTACACGGGAAGTGGCATTTCCGAGAGCACTTCCGACGAGTAGCTGAGAAGGCGTATCGAGGAGCTGGACAGCTGTCCCGTCTGATGTCGAATCTAGGGGGAGGGGACAAAGGAGAAGCGAAGGAAGATGTACGTCAACGGCATCATGTCGGTCCTCCTATACGGGGCGGCAGTATTTGCCGACACCATTAAGATTCCCAACAGAAGATCAGAGATGGAGAAGATTCAGCAAAAAACTGCGATGAGGCGTGTCAGTGCGTACCGCACTGTTTCTTCGGAGGCAGTAGGCGTGTTAACGTGTATGCCGCCGATCAAACTCAAAGTCGGCGAGATAGCAGAGGTATACGGAGTGAAGAAGAGAGCGAAGACAAAAGGGGAGTCACTTCGGGTCAAGCCATTCGACCAAGGGCGAGTGGACCGGAGTGTTGATACGCGACCTCGATGTATGGGCAGGAAGACCGCACGAAGAGCAGAACTTCCATCTGACCCAAGTCCTGAGCGGCCACGGGTTGCTGCGGACCCCCCGGCAGGGCTCTCCCGCCGTCGTCACACGTACCAAAACGAGGAGGTGAGGGGTGAGTGAAGAGGAAGCGCGCCTGGCTGTGGGGGACCTGAAATTTCCAGGCTAGTACTCGGGGAGCGCGGACCTCTGCCAGTAGGGAACCCCATGGTGGCTCGGGCCGGCCTCAAAGCGTCTCTCCGGCCACAGATACGATACTCGAAAGGGTAGTTTCCGGGGCCGGCGGTGCGATGTCATGGAGGCCACTTCGGCATGCGTGCATTGCCATACGTCTCACCACACCACCCTTCCTTCCATCGAAGAAGGACATCACTAATAAGCCGACGAAAAAGAATCCGGAATAGAAGAAAATGACTGCAGAGTTTTTAGCAAGAATCGATTAATAACAGAATTCTATTAATTTTTGCAAATTTAACCGATTAATCGGTTGCCCCATTGATAATATTAACATCAGTCCATTCCCTGTCTCGGTGGTCATCATCCTTCTCGTCTGTAGTAGTGTTAGAAAATTTTTTATTGCATTTTATCTTCTCGTGAGGATTTATTTTTCAATTCAGGTGGCACCACTTTTCACAAACATTTCAGTACTAAAAATAACATTATCAGGATTCACCTCGAAATCTGGATGTTTGTATTTACAATGGCGTACCACAGCGATGTTGACAAATAATGTTTTAGAGCCATTATATGCAATCAGTAGGGAAGTAACTGTGACCGATAGCGACACCGAATTATTCCAACAATGAAGCTCGTAACTTTGTTTAATTCACGAAACAACGAGCACGATATTTTAAAAAAAACACAAGTTAACGTTTTCGATAAGAGGGGTGAAATAAAATCGACATAATTGGTCAAGATTTACGGCACTAAGCTCGCGGATGTCTGGCTGCCATTTAAAATTCTCAACGACGATGTGTACCCGCTTAAATTGCGAAATTTTACGTGGTATCGCAAAATAGAAACGTATTTATCGTCGTTAAGCTAAACTTTTCAAAAGAAAAGTAACTTTCGACACTTTTTACCCTAATTAGAATTCGTATCACACGAAGCAAGTTTTTTTCCGCTACAAATTGGTGTACTACAAAAGAAGATGGAATACATCTTTTTCCTCCTCTTTTTTTATTATTACGTTTAAGTCACCCTTATTTTACAGCCTAATAAAAAAACTTTCTTCTTTCTTTTACTTCCTTCTTCTTTTTTTTTTCTGCCCAAAATCTCAATTTTATTTCTTTAATTTAATTATGTTCGTTTTTTAACTTGAGGTGCCACTGTTGTACAGATAACATAAAAGGAAACCAAAAATCGTGAAAAGTTGCCGATATACAAAAAGAAAGAGGGAGAGAAAAAAAAAGAAAGGAAAACTCTCGATACAATGTACCCGACAAAATTTCGATTTTTTCATATTTTTGTCAATTTTTTTTTTTTTAAATATGATTTATTTGAAATTTTTTTTAGGAGGTACTCTAAATGGCAGTGTTAATAACGCCCACTTTCAACCTGAAGACTTACGAACGGCGTATGATTTCTCTTTGCATGTTGTAAATGGAGTGAAAACTGTTTTTCTGGATTGACGATTGACTTTTCATTTCTTTCAGTTGTTCTCTTTTTCTTGTAGATGTGATACTCATGTCATTTAAAGATCGTGAAATTATGTGGAAAAGTGTTTGAAGTCTGTTAGTGCTATTCAATAAAACTATTTTCCGACCTAATAGTGGAATATTTTAGGCTCGTTTTTACAGACGTATTCGTGGACGTAGTCAGAAGGAGGCGAACTAGGGTGCTTGCCATAGTAGACTGACATTATAGACCGCGAGGGCTTAAGTGAGTTGGCCAGAGTGAGTTGGTTTAAATGAATTCGATAGAAAAACGTTAGTATCTAGCTCTGCATCGTAGTACACGTAAATTATTGCTAATCAAACGAATTATTTGGTGCACAATTTCCCTCACATTTGGTTTCCAGACTTGGGATCGACTACACATTATTTCAGGCAGGTATTTTAAAAATGTGCAGATTTGCGCAACTGTATCATATGATCAGCCTTAGAAGGTTAGGACTAAGCGGGGAGAGGGAGGTCCCTAAAGTAGAAGAAGAAGAGGTACCAAGGATACTGACCAGTGAAATTACCCATAACCTGAAAAGACTGAAAACCAATAAAATCCCGGGTCCAGATCAGGCAGAGAACTGGTTCCTGAAAGACTTTGCGGAGGAGCTCGCAATACCTCTTAGAGATCTATTCAACAAAATATTTGAGGTGGAAGTTATACCAATACAATGGAAAGTAGCAGAAATAATATTACTATTTAAAAAGGAGGACGTTCAAAATGCGAATAATTATAGACCAATTAGTCTGACTCCAAATTTAAGTAAAATTTTTGCAAAAATCATAAAAGATCGTATAACTAATCAGCTCGAATGGAACCAACCAAAAGAACAAGCAGGATTCAGAAAAATGATTTAAACAACTGATCCACTTATTCACTATGAATCAAATTATAGAAAAATCCAAAGAATATAATCTGTGTACTAACTTCCTCCTCATTGATTTTATAAAATCATTTGACTCTACAAACCATTCGTTTTTATGGAACGCAATGGCAAAGCAGGGGGTAAACCCAAAATTTATCAGGCTAATCAGAAAGTTAAATGAAGGCTCCGAAGCATACATCTGCTTAGATAAGAAGGGCAAAAAATTTAAAATAGGGAAAAGGTGTACGGTAAGGAGACCCTCTTTCCCCCAAACCA
The DNA here is from genome assembly GCA_031841125.1 of Acanthococcus lagerstroemiae. NCBI lineage: Eukaryota > Metazoa > Arthropoda > Insecta > Hemiptera > Eriococcidae > Acanthococcus > Acanthococcus lagerstroemiae. The sequence continues at coordinate 41,972,178 of CM063111.1, read as the reverse complement.
TTTAACTTTGCACTCGAAGAAATATTCAGGGAACTCGAATGGGAACCAAAGGGTTTAAAAATCAATGGTGAATATCTGAGAAACCTCAGATACGCGGACGACGTGGTTATCATAGTTGAATCGATCGATGAACTGAAAAAAACGGAGGAGGAACTATGGATAAAAAGTACAAAAGCAGTATTGGAGAACTGGGAAAAATCCTTTATTTTGGCGAACGACAAAAAAAGACGTTAAAACTGGAGGATATGAAATAAAATGGAAGGAATAAGTAGTATATTTAGGACAAATTTTGCCATTCAAAAACTGGAGAAAAAAATAATTAAACATCAGGGTTAAAAAGGGTGGCAAAAGTACTGGGCACTAAAATCAATTTTTAAAGGAAAGTTTAACAACAATTTAAAAACAAAAATTTGGAAAAGCTGCACGCGGTCAGTTCTCTCCTACGGAGCCCAGACTTGGGTCCTAACAAAAGGTGGTACGCAGAAGCTACAAAGAACGCAGAGAACTATGGAAAGGAGCATTTTTGGAATTAGAAGGAAAGACAAAATTAGCAACCAAATTTTAAGGAAAAAATCTAGTATGAGAGACACAGAATATTTTGTGAAGAAATTGAAACGGAAGTACGCGGGGCATATTTTAAGACAAAGAGAGATGGGAAAGAAAAGTAGAAGCTTGGAGGCCATACGAGAGAAAGATCGCGTGGCAGACCGATGACGAGATGGGGAGACGAATTCGTGAAGGTAATGGGGACTGGGTGGAGGAGAGTGGCCGTCAGCCGTCAAAAATGGAGAGTTTGCGGAGAGGCCTATGCCCAAACTTGGGCTTAGTCGCAGTGTCAGAGAGGGGGTACGTTTTCCCCCTGATATCAACTTCGACTAAAAGCCTGTAAAATAAAATGAAAGACTCCACATGAGCATATTCGCTGGTTACCCATCGTTTCCTCTCCTTCTCTCTTGCTCTTCTTTTGCCTTCGTTTTATTACCTTATTGTCTGGCTCTATATTCGAATTCTGTTGATATGCTCGCTAAATCTAGTTCTCAATTTGATCTTGCTAAACATACATCTCGACCCCTACCTTCGATCTTTCTTTCTGAATGGTAACAACCAGATCCTGAAGCTACCCCAAACTCTTAGGTACCCACATGACTTTCATTTAACAGCAGATAGATACACTTTTTTTTTGGGATGGGTATTAGGTAAACTTATGCACCAAATTGGAAATTTACCACATATTTTTAATACAGCCAAACAATAACAATTGATTTCTGTTCTATGTATGCATGTGTTGGTGGATGGATGTAGCGTGTATCGCTTCATATTTGTGTTATTCGGTTGAAGATGTTGGTGTTTTCAAAAATGTAATTGGATAATATTAGAAGAAATGCTGATCATAGTTTCCAAACACTGAAATTTTAAAGATATGGGACTGAAAATGGGTCATATACATAAATCAGTACGAAATGATATCCAAGTATATTATTATGGTCACGATAAATTAGATGTAAATGTAATACTAGGGTATTTTCACCTCATCTAGGAGATTTCCAATTTTCAACCCACTAGGTAATAATGTTTGAAAGGGAACAGTTACAGGCACCAAATTTTAACACAATGCGAAGAAGTTCAATTTAAATACTCCCGAAAGGTCTAAGTTTTAAAAAATGAGGATGTCCAGAGGCGGAAAAAATTTGTGGCTTCCTTTGCAACATCCAGAAAGTACGAATCTTCCAGGTCCTACGGAACAAACAGACAAACAAACACTTTCTACAAACTATTTCGATGTTTTCGTAATGAATTTGAAAAGGCCAATGGATCTGTTCTATTAATGGTAGAAATGGCATCTATTATACTTAGATACACAAATGCTCTTTGTTATAAACAACATCTATAGATATCTAGTCCTGAAAATATTCGAAAAGGGTTTGGTCAGAGACAGAACTTAATTTCACCAAACTTGAAGCCACCCAGGACAGAGGCGGTTCGAATCAATTTCTCTGTGGGGGGAGGGGGGGATTGGGTACAAAAGTGCCGAATAAAAATTCTAAGCTGTCGAATAATTTTTTTGCATTGAATGATGACGTAACTGTGATGTAAGTACAAATTTTATATATTTGAATAAAAAGTAATATCAATGTCAGTAGAAAAGTATTACAACAAAAACTCGTAAAGTACCTAACATCATGGTTAAAAAAATAATAATTAAAAAAAAATTAATTTTAAGGGGAAAAATATTTTTAGACTACTTCCAAATTGAAGTTACTCGTCATTTTTTTATGGCTTGAGCCATTTCTGCATAATTCTTCTCAAGCTTATTGTCACACATATATTTGTTACAATTCACCATTAGTAAATTTTTCGATCGTACGTTTGTCATAGTTGTACTCAGAGGACTTTTCACTAGTTTCAGAAGATTTTTGATGAAATTCTACGGAAATCAGCCCACAATTTTCGAAGCATGTTATGGGAAATGATTTGAGAAAAATCTTCGATAATTTCAAAAAAATGTCATTGAAAATGTTCGAAAATAATCTCCGCTAATTTTCGGAGGATTTCATCGGAAATCTTCAGAAAAAACTTTCAAAGATTTTCGAAAAATTTTATGAAAGATCTTTGAAAAAAAATTCTGATTCCATCGCACGAGTGGGAAATAGTCTCAATTCTTCGGGAATTATCGGAATATTTTCCAAATATTTCCGATGAAATTCTTCGAAGATGATCGAACATTTTTCCTGAAGTTTTTTGATAAAATTCTTCAAAAACCATCGGAGTTTCCCTCCCCCCCTCCCCCCGAATATTTCCTATACAATTCTTCAAAAATTACCAGAAAATTTTCTCGATGATTTTGATGGAATTTTTTGGAAAACACTAGAAATTTTTTCTAAACATTTCCAATGAGCTTCTTCGTTAATTACCGGAATTTTTTTCCAACAATATCCGGCGAAATTCCTTAACAATCATTGGGGACTCTTCTCGAAGATTTCCAATGAAATTATTCTTTGGAAATTATCGGAGATTTTTCCCAAAGATTTTCGATACAATTCTTCAAAAACTATGGGAGTTTTCCCCCGAATATTTCCTATTTAAAAATTATCGGAAAATTTTCTCAAAGAATTTCGATAACATTTTCTGGAAAAAATTGGAAACTTTTCCTAAAAATTTCCGATGAAATTCTTTGGAAATCATCAGGGATTTTCCCTGATAATTGCCGATAAAACTCTTCAAAAACCATCGGATTTTCCCAAGATATTTTTGATAAAAGTCTTCAAAAATGATCGGAAGATTTTTGAAGAAAATCTTTGGAAAACATTGGAAATTTTTTCTGAAGATTTCCGATGAAATTCTCCGGAAATGATCAGAGATTGTTCTCAAAAATTTCTCATAAAATTCCTTGGAAATCATCGGAGATTTTCCCAGAACATTTCTGATGAAATTCTTCGGAAATCACCGATAATGTAACCCAAAATTTTCCCATGAAAATCTCTGGAAATCATCGAACCTTTTTTTCTCAAGAAATACTTCAAAAATCATCAGAGAGATTTCTTCATGAATTCCAATAAAATTCTCTGGCATCGTTACAGGTTTTCCCTAAAATTTTCAACAAAATTCTCCTAAATTTATTGGAGATTTTTCTCAATGATCGGAAATTTTTCCTTAATATGTTCGATAAAATTCCTCGAAAATTCTCTTTGGAAATTAAAAATTCTTTGGAAATCATCGGAGATTTTCCCCGAAGATTTTCGATGAAATTCTTCGGAAACCATCAGAGGTTTTCCTCGAGATCATTTCATCGTTTTGCAGGTTTGGTCGTGAAACATAAACGAAATGACGAAACATGACTATTCGCTGTTTTACGTTGGAGTTCCGTGTTTCGTCTTTATCTATGAAAACAGAATATACACACTACTCACAGCTTAGAAAATCTTACCAAAATTTTCTGAATTGTAAAATTTTTCCTGAAAGAAGAGAAAAATTCTAAAATTTTCGAAATTGTGCCGAATTTAACCCAATTTACCGAATAAAAATTCTACGGGGGGGGGGGCTTCCTCCCCCATTCCCCCCAGTCGCGCCGCCTCTGGCCCAGGAACTCTTATAGCAATACGTGAGGTAAAACAAGCATATGGGTCATTATCTTCATTTTGGTGGGAAAACATTTCACCAATTACCACGCAATTTTAAGCGACAGTAAGTACGCACTGAGGAAATTTTTTGAATTTTACTCAAAATTTGAAAAAATGGAGAAGTAGACATTTCGGAGGGGGAGGATAAATTACAATATCCTCACTTATTTACCCCACTGTTTTAGAGCAACATTATAGGGTAACTTTTCCAAGAGTGATAGTATTGCCCACCTTTATTTTGAGATATTCTTCAGAATTCAATTTTTTTCTTGTTTAATTTATTTTTATTTACAGTCTTTTATTCGAACCGATGCCGGTTGTATGGGGGGGGGGGGACAGTCATGTTGTCAAACTGACCTGGTTTCGAGCATGGACGTCCATTGTTCTCTTCCACCATCCCCTATAGGGCCTTCTCGTCCTGCCTCATAACATCCCAAATTCTCTTGTCAACTCGTCCTTCCACCTTGTCGGTGGTCTACCTCTTCTTCTTTTTCACTTCCTTGCCGACCATTCTTTGGCTACCTTCCTCTACTTTTGAATCTACCCCTAGTTTTATTTTATCATTTATTCACAACAGCAACAGTCGTGAGGTGCACCAGAGCGAAAACCGTAACGTAACGCTCCACCCCCCGACTTGAAGCCAGTCGGTATGATTTAGCTCTTCATGGTGAAAATCCAGTTCAGTGATTGATATTTCCATGGAAATTTATTTTATGGGCTGAAATAAGCTTAATTTTAATTTTGAACCCGCCAGAGGATGGCGGTCTAAAAATTATCCAGAAAAGGGGTAACTTCGAACTTTCTGTTTTTTCTCTTTAAAAAAATTATGTTTTGGTTTCCTGAAATTTTGAAAACACTTTTTATAAACTTAAAATGAAGAATCCAACATTTATTCAAGTATAAAAAGGCATTTTTATCCATTAAAGTATACAATCATTCTGAAAAATCAAATTTGAAAAAGAAAATCAAAATTTCAGCTATAAAAATGTTAAATTTTAAAATATAAATTCAAAATTAGGTACACTTTTCATATACTTCATTGCAAAAGTCGTGGTGACTTCTTCTAACATTTTTCAAACTTAATTTAATTACAATTTTAGACAACAAAGCATCTTGGTATAAAAATTTTCGTCACTTTTTCTACTTTTTTCCCGATAATTTGATCTTTTATTTTATTTTATTTTTTTTTAAATTATTCAGAAAAGTGTGCTGCATTCGACCATGAGAAAACGTAAATTTGATAAGATTTTTTTGGTGTTCCAAACAAAGTTTTTTGACTGTTTTTTGGGGGACTTTTTGTATGTGCGTTACGAAAATCATTCTTGTTTCCCTATCTCGATTTTAAAATCGATTTTAACTACTCATACATAGAAGTGTAACCACATGCGTTGGCATTAATTTCGCATCAAATTTAATGGAATTCCCTTCAATCTGAACTTTGTGGGAAATGTTTTAAGTAAAAAAGTTGAATCGGTCCGAAGTTACCTTAGATTACGGTACTAGACAAAAGCTCAAAAAGTTGCCCACAATCGGGTTTTATATTTATGCACCTTGATAGGAAAAATTCATGAGCGCAAATATCCGACCTGGATACAGGGAATCGGGCGACAAGTATCAAAATAATGCTAAAATTTCTTCGCACGTGTACTTTCCAAGTTCTTTCCCCAGTCCGGGCTTATTTATGCCAATGGAAAAATTGCTTGAATAGTGGTTCCGCTGTGCTATCCCTCATTTTTTTAAATTTAGAATAACACACCAGAGACGAAGGATTACAAGCACGAAGCCGAGGCTACTTTTCTAAAAAGTGTGAATATTAAATTTCATTATCCGCCAAACTGCTGAATTTCTCGGACGTCTCATCCGAAACAGAACAATTTAATGCAGCCAGCTCGGCCCATCGCCGTCCGGCGATTGCACACTGAGATGCTGTGTCCGAAATTTCATTCGTTAATCATTTTTTTCTTTGTCTCGTTTTACTTGTACTTAAAATAGCGCGACCCTATAAAAAAATTCCCAATTCACATCTAAAGAAAATGATGTTAATAAACGACTTTTCTCGAAAGCTATTAAACGAGGGGCTATACTTTAACTTTCTTCGCGCAGATTATAAAAATAAAGGAGAAAAAAAGAAGAGCGGCGAGGAAATAGACGTTAGTCCTGAAATACCATAGCGCACAGAATAAAAACACTATTTGCAAAGGTTTTATAGCTGCACTGAGTACTGTACATTGCCGAGTATAATCCGGCATGAAGCTTTATTTAGAAAACGGAACAATGTTATAAAAGTTCGGATTTAATAATTGCGCGATGTCACTAAAATGAGCCCAGGGGTCTGCAAAGTCCGGGTAGCTTTACAATCTTCCTACGTCGACCTATTTGGGGTGCCTCGAGAAAGCAACCGCCGTCCGGCTCCGTGTCGGTGTTGTTACTTCCGCCGCAGAACTGATCCTTCGACTGAGCACACGAGCACCCCGACTGACCGACCAACCGACCAACCCCGGCCTTACTATTGTAAAACATGACTCAATTGTCCGGATACTTAAATCGCCGTATAGTTTGCCTTTTGCCCGGCCGCGGATCACTTCACAGCCCGCCCCGCCTTTGAGCTGTTAGACTTCCTCATCACCGCTTTTACACCCCCGGATCGCGAGAGTAAGCCTCGAAAAGGAAAGGGTGAACGTGACGCTGCGTCCGTGTCCTCACTCGAATTGCGAACCGTCTTCGTATTGATTACAAGGAGAGGGCGCTAAAATAAACAAACACGAAAGCCTTTTATTATTTCACTCATTTACAAAGGCGCAACGCCGCTCGCCTCTTAGAAGTGTTTAAGCCCATTAGGAAAGCATTATCAATTAAGTAGAACTCACCGGGTGCACGGAAAGTTACCGAATTCCGTACCCCAGCTTTGCATTCGTCTTGTGACCCGGTGTACCTGTCTTACGCCAAATACGAGTAGGTCAGTTAAATCAGGAAATTACAAATAATTAATTGCGATAGTTTTTTTTTTTTTGGAAGTGATGGGAATGGACTCTTTAGTACCCACAAAAAAGTCACTAGCCTCGTTTGCTTCACCAATTTTTAGCTGGTCGTATGACGATGTACGCATGCCAAAGTGGCCCCTGAAACACCGCACCCCCGGCCCCATTTGGAAAATTTTAAAGTCGATGTTAAGGGTATACAAGCGATAAAAAAACCTGAACGAGCAGCTCTGCTGCTTGAAGAGGGTCGGTTCTCGGCTGGAAAATAGAGGTATACTTGGTAAAATTGGACGTTAAAAAACAAAATGCGACCAAGCGACATTTGTTGACGAAATGAGTTATTAGTATCCATGGAAAAAGTGTAAATACCTTCCTTTTCTCCGAAAAGTCGGTAAAGTAGAATTTTTGATAAATGGTGTTCCCGAAACAAAAATGCGTATCCAAGTTGAAAGAAGCTTATCAGTAAACGCTATGCCATATTGGGACTTAAAATGTGTTGGTAGCACTGTCAGTATGTTTATAGTATTCCCGTCACTTTGGGGTGAATTTTCGTGACTAGATCACCCCCAAACTGATAACAATACCCACAAAACGGTTGCCTATAATAGCGCTACCTAGGTGACGTTTAAACCCCAGTAGTTTCTATAGGACTCTTGAACTTTGAATCATGTGTTCTTGAAAAACAGATTTTTATAGTTCTTTAAGTAGTTTAATTTAGGTGGCGTGGCATTTCCGAAATGAACGAGTAGGCAGTTTCAAACAGCTACAAGGAGGCTTCATCCCTCGAAACCTCAAACAGAATATCAAAACTATCATAATACTTGACTGTGTTTAGGAAACATGATTCATATGTCATTGTTCCTTTGAAAATATACTGATCAGGGACGAGAGAACTGCAGAACTGCAGAAATAGATACGTTACGGGAATCGGAACAAGCGTGTTTCGTTTGATCTAGACCTAAGCTGAAATTGTAAAACATAGAGTCGTAGAGTTCGTATAGCAGAATCCGAAACGTAATATTCAAAAACGCAAAGAAAATAGTAACCTAAAATGCTGGAAAACCAGGAAAACGATAAACTGTAGCGTCGTAGAATGTGGATTGGTAACGTATTATGTAGAATGTAGAAGTAGAACCGCAGTAAGGTCAAGATCAATGAGCACTAATGAAGAAGAAGAAAAAAGTTATTGCAAGAGATTCATTGCCGACCATAATAAAATCAAAATTGTTGCTTATAATTCTTGTTATAGTTTTCAAGTAATTAATTTCTCGAAAATGAAGCGCCACTGAACTGAACTGTGACTCAGGTCCGCTCAGATCAGCACACCTGAAATGACATGCCACTGAACTGAACGGATGAGAAGAGACGAGAAAAAAAAGTGATTGCAATAGGTTCAATGAGAATATTTAACCCAAGACCACTCGTATTTACCAAGTTTCGCTTCAACTAATCAAAAACTGCCTGAGATAATGTTAAAAACAAGAAGATCACATATTTCTAGGTCACGCCTCCCTGGAGGTGGATGGGAATGTCGTCATAGGCTCAAAATTTTTTTGTCAGTAGGGGAAGGGTGGGTACATTGTTACATGCAGACGATCGGACCGTAAGAAACTATACGCACATGCTCCTATCTTTGGCATTTGTGCCAGTGGAAGATGTCACCCGCGCATTCCGCAGCCTTCGCGCCGATTGTCCAGAAGCTCTGCATCCCGTCTTCGATTTTTTCCACAAGAACTACATAAGAGCAACAAGGCCGAGATATCCCCCATCACTGTGGAATCAGTTTGAAACAGCCCTCGCTAAGACACATCGAACAAATAATGTTAGCGAAGGTTGGCATAACGGTTTCCGTCAGGTTGTGGGGAAACACCATCCCGATCTATACTCTGCTCTATCTGAATTTCAGAAGGAGCAGGGTTACACCGAGATAGTTATACAGGAGCTCGCTCTAGGAAAGAAGGTCAGAGGCGCCCCACAAAAGAAGTGGCGCGACCTCCAAATTCGCTTGGAGAACATTTCCGCTGATTACGGAAATATCCCAATTTTACAGTATCTACAAAATCTGTCACACAATGTAAATATCGCAAAATTTTGAAAGTTGATAATGAAATTTCATTTCAAAATGAGTCGGAATATCGTCGTGTCGGAAATATGTAGTGTCGGAAAAATGAATTGTCGGAAGAATGCGGTGTCGGAAAAATGCGGTGTCGGAAAATTGTAGTCGGAAAAATGTCGTACAATCATTCTACAGTTTTTCAGCGGTAGGCAAGTGGGAATAAGGCAATTCCTGTAACACTGTATCCACCCTTCCTCTACTTATCCAAGGCTAAAATAAAAATCGAAAAAATCGCCGGAAGCTGATACGCCTATCTTAATGGGATATAGCCTTTTGTTACACACACTTCGTTCGGACCAATAAATATAGCGTTTATTGAAACTATTTCGTATTCAGATACGAAATCAAATTTTCTAAGGTAGCGGAAACGGGAACTCCTGTCGCTGTCCCATCACTGCAGAGCAAAAGTAAGTTGAGAACAACGTTGGTCGGCAGTCTGTGGAGCGTCTGGAGTCGCCTTCCCGGGTTTCCGGCACCTCCCACCTGAGCACATGTCTCACGTGGCAACCATCGTCTACTCCTCATGGATGGCACCTTGTTCGTCGAAACCGGGAACAATTTCAGACGATTTCGCGGCGCAAATAAACAGTCTAGCGGGCTGTATTTATTAGTACGAGGAAAGCGAGTATCATTTGCAGAGGCAGGCAGTAAATCTGCTCGCTACACGGATGGTGAAAAAGTGATATACTCGCGCAGCGTGGCAGGCGAGCGCGGGCAGGTTACACGGCAGCGAAATAACCGAGTTAATATCGCGCTCGCGGGAGACAGCTATGTAAAAATGTTCGATTAAATTTACTGCATTTCACGTTCGCCGAAAACATACCACACCGGTAACGTAATACGATGGCTGGCAAGAAACGAGAAAGCTTTTTTCCTCTCTCAGACACGCGGCATCGAATCACGTATTCCTCCTACATTTGGAAAGCTAAGCACAGCGCAGCGTGTATAGTCGTTCGCCGGTGTCCCAATAATTTTCGTTTATCTTTAATGAAGTTGATACCGTTCGTGTGCATCTTTCGCGTCGTATTACACCGCAACATGTCGTAGACGAGCAAGTTTTAAAAGGAAAAATATGTTGATTCGGCTATTAAATATTCAGCGGTAACGGCAACATGATCCGGATTTGTTTATGTCGTTTCCCTCCTAATGCCCGAGCATAATACGAACTACGAGATTTCACGCTTTACGCCGCATATAATACACGCGTCGGTTGTCGTTCAAATCACACTCAGCTGGCTCTCACTGTCTCGTCGGGATAGGATAACGCTTAAGTTTGCGTACATGTTACGAGATGAGGCCGCTTATCCCCCGATCGATGCTATAGTTAACTAGGCGAGAACAGCCTCGAGAGGACGGGTCGTGAATTCGCGACTTGGTACGAAGCTGCGAAGCACCGAAGTCTCCTCACCAGGATTCTTCTTCTTGTCGCCGGTCATTTCTGACCATTGTGACCTGATTCCGCAACGTGTAGTCGCCATTTAATCCGATCCTGGGCTAACTCTTCTGCTCGGGCCATGGTCCCCGAACTTCGACTTTATATGATCTGACTACCGCGTGGGCGGTCTGCCTCCTGCTCTGGTTCCCAGTGTTCTTCCGAGTAGTATCACCTTCTCCAAGTTTTCACCGTCTCGTCTCACTATACGACCAAAAAAGCTGAGCACACGTCGTTCGCAGACCTCAGCGAGCCTTTCCGATTCGCCAATTCCCTTCACTGCCGATATGTTAGTTCTGCGTGCCACCCATGGGATTCGTAGCATCCGTCTCCAAGTCCACATCTCGAAAGCATTTAGGCGGCGTTTGTCTTCTGCTTTTAAGGTCCACGTTTTCGCTACGTACATCTTGATCGGAAAGATCTTTTATAACTTTCTTTCGTAAGCCTATGGGCCTCCCTCGGTACTGATGCGATACCCGAAAGGGTAGTTCCCGGTGCCGGGGGTGCGGTGTCTCAGGGGCCACTGTGGCATGCGTGCATCGCCATACGTTCCACCACACCAAGCCTATGAGCCATTTTTTGTTGCACGTGATGGCTTTCATCTTCATCATCGCGTTATTTAGAAAATATTACGATGTCCGGATAGACCACTAGGCCATTCGGATAACACACAACAGGATCTTATAACGTTGAAAATTTCGGAGTCCGATTATAAGTCTGATTTGCTTATGGACGTGCCTCCGAGCCAGAAGTTAATGCCGAGTCCCCCGGGTCGTCGGGAGAATGAGTTTATATTGCAGATTCATTCAAGATGGCGGAATCTCAGTGGAGACTGTAGCTTTCCGCAATATCGCGCGTTGTAGTGAGGCCATTTGGTGCTGATCGCCAGAGGGGCAGGCGTACGTCGCGTCTGTCGAGATGATGAAATATTATTCTTAGAAGGGACCGTGTCATCGTAGCGGGCGATAGCGAGTTTCAATATATTTTCCGCGGAAGGGTTTCGAGGCTGAGAGCCGAATGCGTATGCAGATTGCAGATGTCTGCACCGTACACGGTTTATTCGGCCGCAGATTCTGAGAATTCCTCCGGGTCGCGGATGGACGGGAGCGCGAGTATTCGATTGTTCGTCGCGAGCTCGTAGCCGACCGATGGTCGCTGTATATGAGTCGCAGCGAGGGAGTCCTTGGCTAGGTATAAAATGCGCGGTGTTGCTGTACCGTGGTTCGATGGCGTAAGCAAAAGCCTTACGACATACTCTTTCATAAATTAGTATAAATCATAAAAATATGATGATGTATGAACTTCGGGTTGCAATATTACTCTGCAAGCACAAGATCATTTCGCACCCTGCTTTACTCCTCATTTAATGTTACAGAGCACTTCCTCTCTTTCTGTTACTATTCTTGCTTTCGCAATGGTATATATAATTGCTTTTTAATACCTATCAAGTGTAGCGGTACCCCCTGATTTCTCAAAGTCTATGAATGTAAGGCGAATTTCTATAGAGTAACTACTCTTGCTTTCGCAATGGTATATAATTGTTTTTCAATACCTATCAAGTGTAGCGGCACCCCGTGATTTCTCAAAGTCTATGAATGCAAGGCGAATTTCCATGGAGAAATCTGATTTTCCTTCAAGCTCATTGATGGTGTGTTAATGGTCTATTACGAAGTAGTATTTATTATTGTCTCTCTATAATTAAAAATCAAAATTCCTCCTCCCCCTCCTGAAAAAAAAAACTCCAAGCAGCCTGGATATCTAAATCCCCGGCTACTTTCAAAGACATAAGTTTTAAGACACAAACAGACATAATAAGACATAAAAAGAGATAATGACATAATTACCCATACTGCGGGTTGCCTACCTAAAAATCAAAAAAATTGCAGGGGCAGATAAGTTACTTTCAAGGACATAATCTTTTTAACATGAAAGATCTCCAAGTTTTACGACATAACCGACATAATAAGAATTACCCATAATCTCCAAGATCTCAAATCGCTGCGGGTTACCTACCCTGCCCCTTAATTGTTCAATTTTCCAGGGGCAGCCTACCCTCAGGAGGGGGTTCATGGTTGTGGAGGAAGCTCCTGAAGGGGGAGGAGGGGCGTCAGCTGTGGACGGAGATGGAGGTCCTGGGTGGGGCAGGGGCTTAAGATGAGTAAGAGGATCTGATGGAGGAGAAGTCCTTGGTGAGAGAGGGGGCCAGGGAGAGAAATGGCCGTGGTGCGGGAGGGGCTGGTGGCGGGGTGGGGTCTTGAGGGGAAGGGCTCTCGGAGGAGGGGTGGTCATGATTGTGAGAGCTCCTGAGTGGATGGCCAGGGATCTTCAAGGGGGTTGGAGGACCATAGTGAGGACAGGGGCTGCAAAGGGAGATAAAGCCCGGAGGTAGTGGTGGGTGAGGGGTTCTCGTGGTGGAGGAAATGGTTAGTAGGAGAGTGTGGCCATTGAGGAACGAGGAGGGAGTGGTGGGTGAGGGTCCTGGAGGGGCAGTAAAACTTTAGTGGATAAGGGCCCGGGGTTATAAGAGGAACTCATGGTGCAGGAAGGAGCTCCTGAAGGGGAGGAAAACCACGGTGGTGGCGGGGATTGTAGAGGAAGATAAAGGCCCCGAGTGGGGGTAATGGTGAGTAAGAGGTCTTGGTGGAGGAGGAAATCCTGGGTGAAAGAGGGACTGGAAGGGAAATGAAAGCCATGGTGCGAAAGGGGCTGCTAAAGGGGAAGGGTGGTCATGGTGATGGGAGCTCCTGAGTGGAGGACCGGGGGATCTTCGTGAGAGTTCAGATGAGGAGGCCGCCGAGAAGGAGCAGTGGAAAAGGAAGGCTGTAGCGAAGAATTATTGCCGCACTTGGGAGGGGCGTAGTGATGGGTGAAGAGGTCTTGGTGGGGGTGTGGTACGTGAACAGAAATGAAGGCCATAGTGGTGTGGGGGGCCGGGGGGACGTGGTCCTAACGAAGGGCACTCAGGGCGGAAGAGAGTGATCAGGGGGAGACTAGGTGGAGGACGGGGTGATGATTGGAGGAATGAACGGAGGGTGCCATGTGGGGGATAAGTTGTGGACGGAGAAAGTCATGGAGCGATGAAGAGGGTAATGTAAAGAGATTAAGGCCTAATTCGTGGAGGTTGGTAGTGGTAGTCGATGGTTGGAGAGGTGAGGAGGAAGTCCAAGGGACAGGGCCTACCCGGATGTGCAAAAAGAAAGGGTTCGCAGGGGGGATACTGCGGAGGTAAAAGACCATAGGGTAGGCACTGAAGCCTCTGGTATGGCCGTTGTGAGGGAGGAGTTTGCTGCTAAGGGGGGCTGCGACTGTTGAAGTGCAACCGCGGAGGCAGACAGCGACCGTGGTGAACGAAGGGGTCGTGGTGGAGGAGGAGGAGGCTCGTGATGAAGAAAGGATGGAAGAGTACCTCAACTCAGGAACAAAAGAAGTTTTAGACCAAACACTGAGGATTGTGATGGTCAGACGAGGCGCGAAGCGCCGAGCAAGGCTGTCACAAGCGAAGCGAGTGACGGCGGGGGGTTGGGCCGCGAAGCGCTAAAAAAGTAAAATCCGCCGCCACCACCTCAGGGAGAAAAAAATACTGCGGGTTGCCTACCCTGCCCCTTGATTGCTCATTCTTCCAGGGGTAGCCTACCCTTGGGAGGGGATTCATGGTAGAGGAGGGTGCTTAGAAAATCCCGCCGTCGCTACTGCCTCCGGGAGGAAAAAACCCACTGCGGGTTGCCTACCCTACCTCTTGACTGCTCATTTCTCTACGGGTAGCCTACCCTTGGGAGGGGGTTCATAGTGAAGGAGTGAGCTTGGGAAAGGAAGGTTGCGGTGAAGGACGAGGAGTTGTCGTGGGGGAGGGCTCTCATACTAAAAAAGTAAAATCCGCCGCCACCGCCACCTCCGGGAGGGGAAAACACTGCGGGTTGCCTACCCTGCCCCTTAATTGCCCATTTCTCCAGGGGTAGCTACCCTTGGGAGGAGGTTCATGGTGGAGGAAGGAGCTTGGGGCGAAAGGTTGTGGTAGGTACTTCGACAGCCACCGGATAGAGATGGAGTCGGCGGCCGGACCAGTCACCAGGAAGATGACCTGCGGCGTTCCTCAGGGACTAGTACTCGGACCTACCTCGCGGAACGTCGCCTTCAACGGGATGCTGAGGCTGGCACTACCACCAGATGTTAAGCTTATTTGCTACGCCGACGACACGCTGGTGGAGTGCTAAGCCGCCGCGACTGCAGAGGTCACGCGACGAGTTAACCAGGCGTTAGAGATGCTGACCCACTGGATCGAGTCGGCAGGGCTGTGCTTAGCGGTACAGAAGACGGAAGCGGTTTTGTTCATAACGCGACGCAAGTACAGCCAACCCACCTATGTCCTAAAAGGTGTGGAGATTGGGCTCTGTACAGCTCTGAAGTACCTGGGGCCGTGGTTCGACGGGAAGTTGCAGTTCCGAGAGGACTTTCGACGGGCAGCTGAGAAGGCGGATCGAGTAGCCGGGCAGCTGTCCCGTCTGATGTCGAACCTAGGGGGACCGAGGGTGAAGCGGATAAAGATGTACGTCAACGTCATCAGGTCGGTTTTCCTATACAATTATAGACATATTTAAAAAATTTTAATTCTTCCAATCGAATGAAAACTGACGTGAAAATTTCCAATTGAAGAGGGGTGCAGCCCCCACCTGCCTTATCTACTGAAACGTTCTCTTTTTTTTAATTTGCTCTCAATACACGAGCCCTAGAATCCGCCCTTTCAAGCATCACTTCAGAGACGTCGGGGAGGCGGATAGGGCTGTCTTAGCTCTCTTCGCTTCTGGCCGAAAAACCGGCTTAAGTCGAAATCTGGCGAGAAACGTTCTACGCGGAGTGAAACGGCAATGAAATTTTTCACGCAACATGTTTATGCTAAAATGAAACTTTCTAGCCAGGCTATCATCAAAATTGAAGAAAAAGAAAACTGCCTTCTAATTCCATTCTAGAGAAGACAGAGAATGAAATTTTGTGGGGAGGAAGTTTGACTCCTAGAATTCTAGTAATTTACTTTGAAATAATACGTAATTATTTGTACTTGAATTTCGTTGAGGTTATTTATTTTTTATTTTATTTTATTTTTATTTTTATATTTTTAAAAGAATAATTGAGTAATAACTTGTAGAAGTGAACTGTACACTGATGATGGAGTGAAATTCGAAGAAGTTTTGCATGATAAAAACTTACAAATGAAAGTGACAAGCCTCGTTTTCCCTCCCCACTGAATAGGACAATTATGTAGAATCGTAAGCGGACTTGCACATGTTCTCTTTCCCGGAGTGAGAGGAGGTGTATTGGGAGGTTCAACCTCTTGTCCCTCTCCCTCTTTCAGCCTCAGAAGACGAATAAAAAGTATTTGTTTCAAATTTTCACACAATAATAGAGCATCACTTACTAAATACTTCAGGTTTGTACAATGCGAATAAAAATATCCTAATCATCCCGTCTAATTCGGATCAGCGTCCCTAGTATTCAGGATGGGAAAAAAGCGTGGAAAACTGTACTTGGATGTTTAACCATTTTATTAGAAGACGAAGGAAACACAAAAAAGAGAAAGTCCGGAGTTACTTCTCGGGTTTCCGAATTTAAATACAAAGGCGCGGGAAATAGGTTTTTATTTAAACGAAAATGAAGAAAAGCGTATAAAAGGAAACACCTATTTTTCTGACGACTGTGGAACTCATTTCGCATTTGAAAAGATTGGTTCAGACACTAGGTAATATAAATGATTATATCGGAGACAGGTACCGTCATTTTTCTGTTTTGCTATCAGAAATTCGACTATCTTTTCGATTTTTTTTTTAGCAAGTCTTCGCGACTAGGGATTCATTCTACTGTCGAAGATTCCTCGTTTTTTCTCCTTTTCGTCGCAAAAATTTACCAACCAGGGGTGCTAAAAAGGTTTTTCTATCGCGCTTCCCCGTTCTACAATTGAATACCCTGTTTCGGGGAAATGAAAAGACACTCCGATGCAGGGCTCGAGTTGAGGAGGGCCGCTTGAAATCGTATTGTTCGTTTATTCGAGTTAAGGGTACACCTTCTTCCCTCGGTAATTTTGATAACACGTCCGAATGACTCGCGGAACCCCTGCGTGAAATAAACTTTTCTCTGTCTCGTAAATAGAAGGACACTGGAAAACGAAATGATCGAGGAAAATTCGTTTTATAAAATATTAGCCTCAATTCTACAAATTACCTTTATTCCCACCGATCAACGAGTCTTCCTCGTGTACTTCCCTATCCTTAGCGAACTAAACGTATCTTCTGTTTCCTCACGCGTTGACGAAAAGGGCGTTTTTCCCACTCGGTAATATTACGAATTATAAGATGGAGTGTTACCGAGCGTCTTTTATTCTTTTTCTAGAAAAAAGAACATCGTCTCGGGCATCTCGGACAGAGAAAGAGAGAGAGAGAGACCCGAATGCAGACTTTCCACGGTATCTGATTAAAATTTATACAGTGGCCACATATAGTTGCGCCTTCTGATCAGGTAGGTACAGATGGCTCAAAAATCATAAGATACTGGTTGATTAACTCGATTTGGGAGGGGCGATGATGAAATTTAATTCGGTCTGTATTTGTGATGAACGATGCTCTATACTTGGATTTGAGATATCGAAAATGAGAACATTACTAGAAAAATTTAGAGTGAAACGGGAAAACTGTGGAGTTTGAGGACGCCCGCACAGTTATTTTTAAGTAGTATTCACGAGGAAGGGGTTACAATCTTCAGGAGTCCAGAAGACTCACCGGGCTCTTCTGAAAAGTAGCTGCCAATTTAAATAGTTATTCAGACTTCGCTGAAACTCATTTAGACCCGATTAGAATTTGATAAGGATAATCTGAAGATTCGTCAAACTCAGTAAGACTACATTCAGGGACTTACGTTCTACATTTGAATTAGAATCACTCAAGTTCGAATAAGATGGACGGACTTTAGTAAAACTCTTTTACAAAACTTTCAAGAGAGAGAGACTTGTGTATCCAGTGTCTTTATTTTGATCAGAGCACGAGGCCGGAAGCGAACTTGAAATCTAGTATTATGGATCCCAGATCAATTTTTCTAACTATACGAGTAGAGGCAGCGAAAATCAGAATTTTAGGACAACCTTTCCCCTCTTTATCTGCTCTTTTTGGTTCTGATTTTCTTTCTTTCGTGTTTGTGCGACCATTTCGTCCTGTTTTGCTTTCTCTGGTCTCTTTTCTCCTTTACCCATCTGTCTGTCTTTCTCTGTCTTTTTTACTCATTCAGTTGTTGTCAATCTGCTTAAAGTTAACCAACTAACTTGCTCATTAACAAACTGGCTCTCATTGGCCACATTTATCCTTTCAGCATTTTCTTCTATTTCCTTTCTTTCATGTTACTTTATTCATTATTCGTCCTGTTTTTACTTTTTTATCATTTTGACTTTTACATAATGAAAATAGAAAGACAGAAATTTTCACAAGCGCAGGACTTCAAACTGCATAGGTACTACTGAAATACAACCTGCGAGTCTAATTCATTTTTTTTTTTTCTTTTTTGCAACTATAGGCCATTGGTAAAATTTACTTTTCGATTATTTCATTACTCTTGGAAATTTACATAAAATAAAAAAAAGAAAAAGAATTCAGCTACAATAGAAGCTTATAATCAGGAGTATAATAATGTAACCTATGATCTTACGCTTTTATGTGTGATTGTATTCTTATGTACTTATGCCGAACATCTTCATGCCACAATATCATTAAGTTGTGTGTCTATATATGTTTTAGCCAAGAAACTATGCCAGACCGGTAGGAGATGATACTCGGCGAGAGAAACAAACAATGTTTTGCACAAGTATGGCCTGTATTCAAAACTGAAGGGGTTGCAAGTCTTCAAAGTTTAAAACAACGAACATTCATTGCGAGTCTTTTTTCTCATTTCAATTCAGAATCTTTTCGAAGGTAATCCATGGATAACATATTGAAGGAATGAAAGAAATTTACTGAATTGTATTGCCTTTCTTTAATATTGAACGGGCCCTACAAGTCTCAAATTTCCCATAAAATTTGATTGAAACTGTTGAAATGCACAACTTCCAAGTTTTGTAGTTCCTTCAATTTGCGAAATAGACATAAGGTGGTGATAGTTCTTGTTTCACTTTCGAAGTAGCCGAAAATCATAACCATATTTATTTGACAAAAAATGTTTGGTAAGGTACGGGGTAATTCACACATGCTAAAATGGCTCTCACAACATTGCACTTCAGGTCCCGGAATCTACCTTTTTGAACACCACCTCAGCGGCCTGAAGGCATTTTGACGAAGAATCGCATTTGGCTTGGCAAACATTCATTTCAATATTTCAAAGTTCTGTAAAATTGTATGAACTTTCCCAAATTTTGAAACTGAATTATCTGCGACAATTTTTTTAAATCTTTTTAAAAGATAGTAGTACATTGAGGATACTGAAAATTGAATAAAAATATTAACATCATCCGTTGTCCATCTTAAAAACTGAAGGGGCTATAAAATTGAAAGTTGTACATTCCAAAAATCATACTAAACTTTTATGGTTAGGATTCTAAAACTGGTGAAGCCCCTTCAATATCAAAAGTAGGCAGTTTAGTTCAGTAAATCTGTGTCACCTTTAAACGCTCTCTACTCATAGATTATCTTTGAAAAAATATGCTGAATTAAATTTAGTAATTAGATTCAGAATGAAAATTTACTATTTTTTAAAACTTTAGGGACTTTTAGCCCCTTCAATATTGGATGTAGGCCATGCGTGCACAACGTTTTCTATTTCTCACGCCAAACGTTCTCTGCATGTATGTTATCAGGGGGAGATCAGGTTTGTCATGGGTGTCCTTATACTCGTATCTTTATATTCTCAATTGTTCGAGATAAAGATAAAATAAAGACATTGCAAGACATAATACAAACGTAATAAAAACATCATCTGACATAATAAAGACATAATATACAATATTATGACATGAAAAGGCAGAACCGTGTTGATTATGTTGTTATGTCTCATCAGCGAAAGCTTTTTCGCAGAGGGTGGAAGGATTCTTTAATATACAATATTGATATGAAAAAGACACACTGAAGACATAGTACGACCCAACAAAGACATAATCAGACATAAGACATAGGTCATAATAGTGTTGATTCAGTCACCATGTCCTATCAGCTGGATTTTCCCCCTAGACTGTGGACAGGAAGAGGGTGGCATCAGGCTTTTTTAATACATGTGACCTGGTCTGATGAAAGGGGGTATGGCGCGAAAGTTAAAATTGAGAAAACCGTATTTCTTTGTTACCATGGTTACAATATCATCTGGTTACAATCATCCTAAAGGACATTCATGTACACCTCATGTGTCCGAACATCTAGTTTCATTTTATTGAAGGTACAAATTAATAGTGTTGCTATAGAAGTGAAAATTTAATCGGCGAATTGAAAGATCAGCAGCTTTTTGGCTGCGCGTCATCCTGAATCATGATAGTTAAAGTTACAGTAATAGTTATTGTCAAAAGCTTTTTGCGATTTAGTTAAATAATTGTTATAATTGTTTTTTATTTTTAACAGACCTTTTAACACCTCTCCCCAGCCCCTCTTCAACACTAAGCTAGCTCGGGCAACTGGTTATTGTGACTGCGTTATGTAATTTTAGTGAAGATTTCAAAATGAGTTTTCAGGACGAACTGGAAAATGTAAACGAGTGGTACTTTGCTGCACAGGAAGATACGTACTTAGATCCTTTCGGAAAAAGGGAAGGGGTCGGATATTTTTCATTGAGAATTGATTGAAAAATGAAAACTGAGAAACCCCATTCCAAACGACCCTCAGTCCCAAAATCAAAATGCTGAGAAACCGAAAAAACTGTACTACACGTGAACAGTCTGCGTTAGCAAGTTGAGATTTTGGAGGCGGCTACACTGGTCCTTCCGTGATACAACCCCATAAACAAGAAATTGGCATCGTTACATTATGTTGAGATGTACGCGTCACCGTGGATAGAAGTTGAGGACTAAGGTCACCATTTCGCCCCCCCCCCAAATTGGAGAGATTAACATGCCTAATGTCATCTGTACTGACCATTATTTCAATCGCAATTTTCGAAACAATAATATAGGAATCTTCCTTTTGGAAAAATGATAAATACAATACGGCAAAAACGACATAACGAAGCCACGAATTTTGAACACAAAAATGTCTCAGCGTAGAACTGGAATTTCAACGTTCCAATAAAAAATTGGCGGTTTTGTAAAGAAATAAGCGCAGTATGGCGTCGAAGGAAGTGAGTACCGTTTTCCCTAATATCGCTCACTCGCGAATTTGAGGTCTGCGACGCTGTCTACGGTAAAGTCGCGAACAAGAAAAAATACATTTGTTCACAGTGCTTCAATGGATAAATTCGAAATAGCCTTAATTTCAATTACAAGTGACGTAAAAATTTCAATTTTTTGATATTTTAGGCAGGCGATATTAGGCTTACGGCCTTTAACATGTAATTTTGGTGGGCGATATTAGGAGTCGAAAAATAATTTTCACGATTTTGACTACTCTGCTTTTAAAATTCATGTAAAATCAACGAACCTTTTCCTCTCCATTTTAGCGTAATGCTTTTGTAGCGGTAGAATGTACGAACATTTTGAGCCGGTTCCGAGGTCGATAGCTCAAATAGGTAAAATCTTATAGTAATTTTAAAAACGTAGACAATATTAGGTAACCTTACCTAACTTTTGATGGTGGCACTGCATCCAACGGGATAAATTAACTCAATAATTTTTCGAAACCAGGAGTCAAATAACTTGGTGATATATCAGTTTGATCTCAAGACTGCGAGGTCTGATCGAATTTCGACGGAAAATGGGTAAAATTTTTTAAGCTAAACTTTAATTTTAACTGAAATAATTTCTCCACCCACCAAAGTAGGGTTTGGACATTCCATCAATTTTGAAACATCGAATAGAAAGGTTACGAATGAAACGCCAAAATTGAGGCTTCAGTTTGCTTTCATTGAGGAACTGAACAGTAAAGTGTCGGTAATTTACATCAAGTATCTAGTCTACTCGGTGCCCAGGACCGAAGTTCTTTTACATAAATCGTGAAAAGTGAGACTTACTAATGAAACCTCGATTGAGGCTCGCTTTAAAAGCGGCAACAAAATGGTCTCGTTCCTTTGTCGGTGAAAAAAAAGAGAGAAAAAAAGAAGGGAAAACTCCGACCGTTGAGCGCGGCAAAAAAGAGTCGGAAATAGGTAATAATGTAAATTTTGAAATACTGCCGGGCGAAATTAGAAGACAAGTTTGACCTTTTGTCTGCACGGTTATAAATTGCCCGTGAGTTATCATTTGTAAATAAAAGGAAAATTCGCGCTATACCCAGTCAATGAAATCCGCCGGGTCGGAAAATGCGAAAGTTTTACTTTGGTGTTTTTCTTTCTTTTTTTTTGTCGTCGTCGTTGTCGTGTTCTCCAAGTCGAGAAAGTGGAGCGAAAAAGTTTAAAGAAGGACCCAGAGAAGGAAGAGGAAATACTAGGGAGATGAAAAGCGAAAGGAAAATACATCTGTTCGCTATTATAAGTATTTCATTTCCGTTCCGGCAGTAAAACAGACCGTTATCGAGGTCCGTCGTTAAGGATCATACGCAGCATACAGATTGGCCGAGAAGCGGTTTTTCTAAGCTCTAATCTCAGTCACATTTCGGCTATAAAATTCTCTTCAATCAATACTTTTTTCTCCGGGTAAAGACGGTCTGTTATTTTACAATTTTCAGCTCCGGAATGTACGACTCGCTACACCCGTACGCGAATAACGTCTTCGCCTTCGAACCCGACGACAAAATATCAAAGGAACACGCGCAAAATACCGGGACTCAACCTACATACATCTGTTTCGCGGCTCAAATTTCAATATCGTTCAATTTCTCCAGCATACACTTTTAATCTGCTGCAGCTGTAAAATTTACACATTATAGTCTCGCGAACGAACGTGAGGTGCAAATGTGATATCCGTTTTTTAATATCGCTCGACTTCTCCTCCCTGGTTGGTCTGCCATACCCGGTCGCACTTTGCCCTGTCCCTAGGCTCCTGCGCCGCATGTAATTGAAAAATTAATGTAAAGCCGGGCAAACCACTCGCCGATGGAGTTTAGAATTTTCGCGCGAAGTTGAGCCCTTTTCCGGAGGTGTAATCCGGACCTTAATTAATCGTTGTCTCGGAAATTTTTCCCACCGAGAACATTTATTTTCTGGTCGGTGATTTACGATACGCGTCGCAACGACTGTCTGCAACGTGTGTGCTCATTTCGCTGGGCAGGCGCTCAAATTGGCCACTATCGGCTCGTGGGTTTTCTTATATTTTCGGCGCTCGTTACGTCTTTGATTTATGGCGCCCGTGACCCGCACGACTGCTTTATAGGAAACGTTTTGCATAGTGCAGTTTCTCCGAGATAGAGCACGTGGCAGAGATGACTTTGCCAGTCAACATTCAGCCGAGTTATCAATTTTTTCTAATTTCTGATATAAGAGTACCTATAACCTATCCAGCTCAGATTCGCGCGGGTGAAAAGTGTTCAGAGTTTATAGAATTTCATTGTATCAGCTATAAGATGGGTGTCGACCAAATACAGACCGAGTGAATATCACTGATTCAGATAGCAAATAAGTTACGTTGTGAAGAATTCATAATAAAATCTATACCCTTCAAGTTGGTCGATACAACTAGGATAAGGGTGATCAAGATGTCTTATCTTAGAAATTTCTATGAAGGCGGCACTGGTTTGGTAATTTTACAACACTATTATGAAGTCGTTTGTGTATAATAAGTAGGCATCTACTGTTCATTCATATTATTATTATGATAAATCTAATTGTTCGTGATTGCGGTGACCCTATCTTCTCTAAAAGGTACTTTTTTGTATAAATCGTTCTGCCTGGCTAATTTCTGCGTAGTACGATGTGAGTGACTCAGAAACGCCTTTTGTTGCCTGGGGCGAATTATAATATTATAAAATAAAATTTGTATTAAATTGTAAGTTTAATTTTGATAAAATTACTTTTATTTTTATTAATTTAAATATAATTAATTAAAATAAATATTAATATTAATAATTTAATAAAAAAGTAATAAGCATATTTTTTTTGCAAATAAATTTTTGGAATTTCAAAGTTTAAAAAAAAATTTAATTTAATTAATTTAAATTTAAAAAAATTGGATTAGGTTTCATAGGCTTAACTTTTTTTTATATATACATGTTAATTAATTTATTTAAATTTTTTAGTTTAAATTAAATAAATCAATTTTTAGAATAATAATTTTATTATTATTTGAGTTTTTTCGAGTCATCTTTTATTTAAAAAATAATTAAGTTAAAAATTAAAAAAATATATATTCTATTTAATATTAAATTAATAATTAATATTTGTAATTATTAATTAATTAAAAAAATTAATAAAAATGTTTTAAAATATTATAAATTTTAAAAAAATTTTAAAAAAACAAAAAATAAAAATAAATTAAAAAAACTTTTTTAAAAAAAAATAACCTGAAGAGAAATATGACTGGTTTGAGTTATGCTTGAAGGAAATGGAACAGGAAGTCGGTAAGAAACGGATCAAATTTGTAACTGATGATAAATTCAGTATATAGCAACGAAAAAACTTCGCCAAAGAAGATTAGAACTAAGGAGTACACAATCTATTAATAAAACAGACCAAACTGAACTTTGTGAACTGAAAAAAGCTATTCAGAGGGGAGTGAGAAACGACATTTGTAAATACGTGAATGATGAGCTTGTACAAGAGATAATTGAAGACAACTGGTCAAGCAAGAAAGTAAAAACGGCTCTAAGTAACGGACAACAAATATTCTCCCAGCAGTACATTCGAATAGTGTAAAAAGTAGTGTACGCAGTAGGGAGGAAAACATAAGCGATGCAACAGATTTTTAGAGGCAGCTGTTCTCCGATTCCAGCGAAGGAAAGCAGGCAAGTAGTGGAGATGAACAGGAAATCAGCTGGGAAGAGGAGGAGAGATAGCCTAAATTTCTGGTAGAAGAAATCCAAGAAATACTGTGCATATTTAAAACGGCTCAGAAAGCAGACCCAGATAAGATAGAGAATACCAAGTTGAAAATAGTGGCAAACCTGGCAAGTACAACAGCACCTTTTCTTGCAGAAGTGTTTACTCAATTTAAGAGAGAGGGTTTCATTCTCAAACAGTGGCAACTGACCGAAATAATTATGCCGCATAAAAAAGGTTCCAGAAACGATCTAAGAAACTAAGGCTCATCAGCTTGAGCTCAAATATTAGTAAAGTATTTGGGAAAGTTTTAAAAACAGAATTTACCCTATGCTTGATGCACAGCAGCCAAGAGAAGAGGTCAGTTCCAGAAGGGGATACTCAACCATTGACTATGTATTTTCGTTAAATCAAATATTAGAAAAAGATAGGGAGTACAATATGCCGTTGTGCTTGATGTTTACAGACTACGAGTACAATAAAGCTTTTAATTCAGTTAAACGATATTCGGTCTGGGGGGCTCTAAAAATCAGGGGGTTAACGCGGATATTATAAAAATTCTTGAAAAATGGTACAGAGGGGAGACGACATATTAAGGTTCAACAAGGCCAGCGTAAAGAACGAAATTCAAAAAGGAGTACAACAGAGGGATCCCTTGTCACTAAATTTATTTTTTGTAGTTTTGAAATAAATTTTTAGGAACCTTGAATGGGAGGAGAGGAGAAAAGGATAAATGGTCAGCGGTTGAGCAACCTACGATTCCCAGGCGATATAGTCTTATTGAGCAACAACATGGATGAACTGGACCAAATAGCAAATGATCTCAACAAAGAAAGTAAGAAGGCCTTACTATGAACTTGTTCAAATCAAAAATGATGATAAATAGAGGACTGCTGGTTGGATGGTCAAAAGCTGGAAAAAGTAGAGGAATATAAGTACCTGGGATAAACTGTTTCCATGGAAGAGAGGGCAAGGCAGGAGCTAAGAGTAAAAACGGCTAATGCTTGGAAAATCTTTTGGGCAAACAAAAACATTTTAAGAAGCAATACATCCACGGCTGCTAAAGTGAGGGTATTGGAACAACGTGTAGTGCCCTCGCTCATTTATGAGGCTCAAACCTGGGCATTGACAGCAGCTCAAAAAGAGAAAATTACGATAACGCACTTGAAGATGCTTCTCAACGTACTAAATATCAAAATTAGGAACAAAATTAGTTTACAAACAATTGCGTTAAAAACAGGGGCAAAAGATATAGGGCGGGCAATTAGTAAATTAAAATTAAATTATGCGGCACATATAGCCAGAGATTATCAGAAATTGACAAAAATCACGGAGGACTGGGCACCAAGGCACCTCACAAGGAAGAGAGGGAGACCTCCAACAAAATGGAGAGACAAATTAGTACGAAGGGTTCAGCAAGTCCAAAAACCAGCACTGTATTGGCCCCATTAATGCTTGGTGAGAATGAAACTTTGTAGAAGGGAGTTTGATCTCAACCTCTTATTGGGCCAGATATTGCGATGATAACTGAGGGAAAATTAATGTGATTTCCACTGCTTGGATTGTCAACTCTTCGGTTATATAATGTAAATTGCACGACAGTATTAACTGGTGGGTGATTCTAGATCAAAATTGCTGCTCTGTATATCCAATATCCATAAAGGCTCACAGCATGAATGGCTGAGCTATTTGTAGTACATGAACAAAATAAATTTGAAATGTATTGGTAGGTAAATAGGTACTTATGTATCTACCGTCTGCGAATTGCGAATTGAGTAACAGTTGGTCCTAATCCTATCACAAACAACACTGAGTTCTGATGCATCACAATCATACATAAATTCTAATTTTATTTACGATTTTTCTATTACTCATTTATTCTCAGTAACAAGATAGTAAAATCAACGAAACTGGAAGTTATTTCGCTTTTTATTTTTGTTAGTTCCATCTAACTGAATGCAGGGACGTGCCGATAGATGGTAGGGGGAATCTTACCCCCTCCTCCTAGGAACTTTTCACTCAGCAGTTGGGAAAATTTACCTTTTCAGTCAGACGAGTTGGAAGAATCCAACAAGTCAAAAGGTTTTTTTTACCTTAATGCTTGGGAATTCTGAGTTGAGTCAGTCGGGGAATTCCATGCCCCCCCCCCCCAAGAAAAACTCTTCGGTACGTCCCTGACTGAATGTCTATTCGTATACCTACTGAAACAGGCTACTACATCATCATTCAGTGTTTGTTCACCTGTATACAGCTGGTATTGCTTTTTTAAATAGTGTGTCTCTCCAGATAATTTTTCTGGACAGTAACTAAAGCAGTTCTCTACCTCCTTAGATTTACTATCATTAGTGACAGTTAATTCTAGATCCATAAATTAGTAAGTAATTTATTGAAAACTTGTCAGAATTTCAATTCCTGCGGTGACCATCTCCTCTCCAATGTACATTTTAAATAAACCGTCCTCCCGGGCTACTTTCTGTGTAGCACGATGCGAGCGTCTTAAGAACTACTTTGGTCATCTGTATACCTGCATGTCCTATACATGATCTTTAAACCACGTTTTTCTTCTTATTACTATAATGTCTCACTCTTCTTTTTCTCCCTCGATTGGCCAGGCAGGACATCCCTCTAGTTTAGTCGTAGTTTACATGTTTAGCACGCGCACGAAGACTTACTTTTCCTACTGATAAATACACGCGCTTCCTATACACTCTCGTTTTTAAATTTCGAATGCCTTCGCTGCAGTTCGGACTAAACACTCCTCGTACAAATTCCGAAAACCCCATAATCTTTTGATTACTAATAAGCGCTGATAGACAGATTCTCACCCGTAAATTGATATAGATATATACATCTTATGCATTCACATTGTATTAAAAGTCATGTGTGTGGTGTCCTGGGGCAAGGAAAAGGTTTCTCATGGAATTGTGTCACGAATCCATTCACACTCGGAGGAAATGGGTAGGTAACTCTTCTGGCACCGTATAATCATAGGTAGGAAGTAGGTACTAGGTACCTATCAGGTGCAGTTATTAGCCTATACTTAGTGTCTTAGTATTCTTTCAATAATAAGAAAGAATTGTACCTACACTCCATCGCTAATCATTTTCCCGCGTGAAATTTCTTTTTTATATTTTTAAAGTTTTATTATTATAATGCACTGTGCCCCCCGCATAGTTTTAAGTAGTTTTTACGTACATACAGGAGATACTAAGCTTTGTATATTGTAGGTAAGTACTGTAACACGCATATGTACTTTCTTCTATTTTCTTTCTTCGTACAGAGATACGTGAGTAACAAATAGTTAAGACGAAGAAAGCTATGAAAGTTTTGTGTGTACCGCCTAATTGTTTACTCTATAGTGACACGGATAAAAAGCCGAGCAATACACGTGACTCATCAACAGTCGCGCCAAATCATGAGAGCGAATTCGTGTAATCTTTTCCCATCAACTCGGATTTCATTTCAGCCGAAAGCAAACTTTCAGGCAGTGTTCATTAACCCGGAGTATAACAAAATAAGCTTTGAGTAATGCGTGTTTAGCTTTCTCATCAAGCCTTCGTAGCGTGAAAATTTATTTAAATTAGTTATTTTGCATAAAGCGACAAATGCAAGCAGCCGTACGTCGATACAAGCTTAGCATCTACCAACTTGATATCTTGATCTTACTCGCTGTAATTATGATAAAGTGTTATAAAGTTTTATTGGAGCTTGATGGTTGAAAAACTAACACTACGGAGTTATGAATGTATACCTAGTTTTCAAGAACGTAGAAGTTGATATGTCGTCATTCGTCAGCGACTAAGTACACCTACATCTCGCATGTTGCCGATCTGATCCTACGTGAATGGAATTTTCATTATTTAGTCCCCGAGGATATACCGGATTAATCTCGCTTATAGTTTCACTCGGTTCAACCCTTTCAAACTGGAGGATAACATTGACTATATCTGAATGAGGAAAAGTTTTATTAGCTGTACTACTGTTCATGTAGGCGCGGTATCGGCCAAGTGTACCTGATGGAATCATTCTATTTATTCTTCAAAACGTGGTATGATTTGAATAAGAAAATTTATATGTGAAATTTCCACATACTCCGAATCAGAGAACAATAGTAGCAAAGTACTGCACTCGTAAATTATAAAGAATACTCGCTGCATAGAGTATTCTCGCGTTCCAGGTTATCGGTTTTGTCATGAATACAAAGAATCACGAATTGAGAAGCAAAATGTTTACCAGTTGCGGATGCTGTCTCAGATCAATATCTCAGTTCGGCTTGGCCAGACAATATCTCGGTTTGGTTTGGCACAGACTGTGTCTCAGCCCTGTTAGATATAGGAATGACGGATGTCTCAACTCAGCTTGACACAGATAATGTCCTTGGCACAGACGATGTCTCAGCTCGGCTTAGCACAGATGATGTCTCAGTTTGGCCAGACACAAACAATGTCTCACTCGGCTTGGCACAGATGGTATCTCAGCTCAGGTTGGCATGCATCATGTCTCAGATTGGCTTCGCTTAGACGATATCTCAGCTCGGCTTGGATGGGGCAAAATTCTTATTGAAGGTAATATTTTTGTTGGACGCTAGACAACACTGTTTCCATCTCTACCAGTCTAGTTGCGAACCGCAGCTGTTCCATTGCCATGCCACGTCTTTTCCCCTATACACGCCAATCAAAGGGTAAGAGTTCTCCTTCCATACAGTGAACTAGTTAGGCGACAACCAAGTTAGTGATGGTGCGAGATACCTCGATAAAGAATTCATTCTGTCAGGGTTGCCAATTTCACCTTTTTGGGCTATTTTTAGCTGATTTTGAAAATTTTGTACGAATTCTTTTTAATTTGGCCGGCTTATAAAATACAACCTAAAATTGGTTAGTTCGAGAAAATTAAGCTGATCGATGGTTTTTCTATAAATTTGTCTGTGAAAGAGTAAACCAGTAGAAACCAGGTACTAAATCCTGAAGCACCGAAGCCTGAGTACGGTTCTGATGATGATAACGAGTAAAAAATGAAAACTACACTCGTCGACATCAATCACGTTATCTCTGTCATGGTGCGTTTACACTACAGTTGTGAACAAGTTGAAAACATTATATTGGCGATTATATAATGTTGACAACATGTTGAGAACAGGATTTTCGGAAACCGACTCGAGTCGGTTCGAAAGTGTTGGCAACTTTATTAGCGAGGATATTCGGCGCTTCTCGACGGCTAAAATTAGGGATAAGAGTTTACAACATCTGTTTCAAAACACATTCAATGTAAATCCATCCCCAATTTATCAACAATGTTGCCAACACACAGGCATGTTTTTCACTGGTTGACGACTGTAATGTAAATGCATCATCAGCTATGATATGATTATTTATACAAGAAGATTTATCTCAGCATTACTAGTACACCTATCGATCTATTCATGGTTCTATTATTTTATTCATTTGTTTGGATGTTCCTTAAGTACTATGTAGGGATTCATTGTCATTCTTTCGTGGGAACATTCTCTGAAGTTCGAAATCAGATGTGCTTCGGTGCTTGACTCGTGTTGGATAGCGATTCATTTTTAATGGGACTACAAATTCGGGCAGAAACTTTTCACATATTTTTGATTGTAACTAATCTAAACTGTAGAATGTACAAATATTTATAGCTTTGTTACTTGTTAAATTACAGAACAGGAGTTTCGTATTTTGATAGCATTTTGGAGATTATAATTACAGTTGGATTATGGAATAAACATGGAAGATCTCGATAAAAGTTAGTTAATACTAGTTTTCTTCTTTTTTTTCTTCTTTAAATGCCATTACAGTGCTAGAGACGTACTGAAGAGTTTTCCTAGGGGGCGGGGGAATTGTGAAAGTCCCAATTGACTCAACTCAGAATTTCCAAGTATTAAAGCAAAATAAAAACCTTTTGAGCTGTTGGATTTTTTCATTTTCAACTGACTCAATTCAAAATTCCTAAGTATCAATGCAAAATAAGAATCACCTTTTGAACTCACCTGACTGGAATGGTAAATTTTCCCAATTGCTGAGTGAAAAATTTTTACAGGGGGGGGGAGGTGTAAGTTGCCTCACCCCCCCCCACCGGTACGTCCCTGACAGTGCCTGTTCAACCCATGGCTTTTACTTACTTATTAGGTACTTATTTGACGTTATCATTTTTTTATTTTAGTTGAAGTCTACTATGAATCTTCACGATAGTCATGGGAGATTGGAATACAAAAACAGGGGAGAGTGAAGAGATAAAAGTAGTAATTGGTCTGTATGGGATGGGGAGAACGAAGGAACGGGAAAAATATCTGTCCCAAAAATAATTAAAATGAAAAACTTCATGAGAAACGAAATTACAAAGAAACGGTAAAGAGATTCCGGAAGAAAAGGGAGGGGAGATCAAAACAAACGGCAAACTGTCAAAAGAGACGAAAGATTTAATAACAAAAAGGGAAGGCACGAGGAGGATTGGAAAAATGACCAAACAAGGCAGAATAGAATACGGTGAGCTCCAGAAACGATGAAAAAAGGGATCAAAGGAAAGTAAGGACGTACGAAGAGAAAAAAGTAGAGGAAATAATAAAAGATAGCAGGTCAACAAAGAAAGTGAGGAAAGAGTTAAGTGCCGGAAGAAAGTTAATAACAAAAATGAAAAACGAAAAGGGAGAGAGAGACAAACAGCGCAAGGATAGCAACAAGAAGCAAAAAGGATAAACACGCTACAAAAGAAAGCCGGAAGGAAGAAAAAGAAGAGCAGAATGTACACAAAATACTAAGAGTAAGAAAAAGTGCTCAGAAATTTGAAAACAAATAAATCGCCCGGCCCAGACCAAATAGAAAACGAATTTCTAGAATGATTTACCGACAGTACACCAATACAGCTCACAAAAATATTTAATCCTATAATAGAGACAGAAGAAATTCCAGAACAGTGGAAAATTTCGGAAATAATACTTTTCTTTAAAAGGGGAAATAAAGAAGAAATTGAAAACTGCAGACCTAACAGTTTCTCTTCAAACACATTTATAAAAATAATAAAGGAGAGAATTGAGAATCAGTTAGATTCAAATAAGGCGATAGAAGAGGCGGGATTTAGAACAAACCAATCCACAATTAACTAAGGGGGAATATTATACGACACGACAGGAAAAAAGGGTTGCACGACAGGACTTTTTCATACTAAAGAATGGTACAGAACGACAAAATTAACAACTAGATACTATTTCATTAGTAAGAACGACAAAAAATATTTTCGAATGACTTTTAGATAATTCATTACATTCCCCGCCAATTATATTGTTATCGACAGGGCCAAAGCGAGGGGGACCAAAGGGGACATTTTGTTCCGGGCCTGGAATTTTACATGGGGCCCCAGAAGACCCTAGGAAAAAAAGTCCTGTCTACCCCCCTCCTGCTAACATAGGGGCTCTATCCTCTCGTGTTGCCCCGGGCCCGCTTTTCCTCTCTGAGGCCCTGATTCTTGGAGATTGTTGGAGATTGTGGGAGAAGATTGTTGGAGGAAATCGTTGGAAATTGTTGGAGATTCTTGGCAGGGCCAAAGAGAGGGGGGTAAAGGGGACATTCTGTCCCGGGCCCGGAATTTTACATGGGCCCCCAGAGGGCCTCAGAAAAAAAAGAGAAAAAAAGAAAAAGAAAAAGAAAAAAGAAAAAAGCCCTGTTTACCCCCACCCCCTACTAACATAGGGGCTCTATCCTCTCGTGTTTGCCCCGGGCCCGCTTTTCCTCTCTGCGGCCCTGGTTATCGACGATCCGTATAATATCATATCACGAGGTGTTCAGTGCACGTCTACGCGTACACTGTACATGAACAGACTTTTGCGAGAGTGTTATAAGTCCAAAAACGCAATTTTTCAGGAGGGCAGAAAGAAGATTCCTGTATGAATTGCGAGTGCCTGAGTAGTGTTGGCAGTTTCTAAAAAAAATAGCAGTAGGTAGCAGCACCGTTTCGGTACAGCTTCCTTTAGTTTCAGATTTTTAGGCTGATTATAATGCATTTTGTAGAGCTGCAAAGAAAAAAAAAAGAAAAAAAAAGTCAGGACTTATAACATTTTGAACAGGAGGCAGGTGAAATGCAAAGTTGTATAAAATGTTATAAGTCCGTAAATGAACAGAGAGCGTGCCTCAGCTGTGGATGGTAAACGTTCAACGTTGGAATGGACTTATAACATTCTTGCAAAATCCCGACATCGTTCTCTTTCTTTTTCTTTTTTCTGAGTGGTCGTACTGGAAATCCAGTGGTACCATCGCGTTCCTCATAAGAAGTACTGTCTGTTACACCGCTTAGCTCAAAACTGCTAAAATTGAACTTGTAACACTCTTGCAAAAGGCTGTTCACATGAACGTGCAATACAGTCTCGCAGTTGGAGTTGAACGGTCATTTCATGAATTTATGTTTTGAGAAGGTAATATAATAAAACCGAAGTACGTTTACGTTGATAATTTTGAAGACGAAAATGATTGTATGAGTAGTGATGATGAATACGAACCAAAATTGAAGCGCTGAAGACGACGTAACCGAGTGTGGTAGAAAAAAGCAGAAGCCAAAAAAGCTCTTCTTATACAATATTAGATTTCATTTTTTACGGTTTTATTTTTTCACTTATTTATAGTTTTTATTTAAATTGACGTTCACATAAATAGTCGCTTATAATATTTAATTTGTCGCCACCCAGGTTACTGTGGTAATTAATTTTCAGCATTGCATCGTATATTATTGTCGGGCATCATATTTTGTGTAGTTTCATTCATTTTTTACGTCGCCTCACTAATTTTTTTTGTCGGGTATTAATTTTTTTATTGTTTAATACGGAATTTGTCGTTGGACCCATTAAATTGTCGCATTTGCATTTGTTCCTGTCGTTGTATCTCTTTGTTTTGTCGGGCCATTAACTCACACCCTCAACTAAGTACTTACAAACTATAAATTAAATAATAGAAAAAAAAAGTAGAGTAGGTACCAACTAAAAACCCATTTACAAGTTATAGACTTCCGCAAAGCCTTTGACTCGATAGAACACCAATATCTGCGGGGATATTTGAAGAAACAGCGTGTACCTCAGAAAATAATTAACATACTGTACAATGGCTCTAAAGCATGTATAAGACTAGATAAAAAGGGGAGGTATTCGAGATAGGAAGAGGTGTGAAGCAAGGCGACCCCCTTTCGCTCAACATGTTTGACGCGGTAATCGAAGAAATTAATCAGGAAAGTTGAGGGATCAAAGTGGACGAACGGTACTTGAACAATCTAAGATTTGCGGATGACCTTATTCTGTTAAATAATGACAAGGAAGATCTGGAAAAGATGGGAGAGGAAATAATAGAAACAAATAAAGAAAGGGGATCGGAAACCAATAAAAGAAAAACAAAAAGCGTGAGTAGCAAAGGGCAACAAACACAGAAAAAAACTGTATTTGATGAAATAGAAGAGGTAAACGAATACAATTATCTGGTGCCAAATTCATATTTTTAAGATTAAATGATATTTCAGGGCCAGATTTGCTGTGAATCTGATATTTTACTTTTCGGCTCCATTATTAAGACTGTTTTCTTTGCATTTGTTGTTTTCGTGAACATTAAAATTTTCTATGTCTTACGATCTGTGATTTATGTAGACGCACTAATAAAAGAGTAATTGAGAATTGAGATTAACAAAAGACAAAACAGAATGAAAATAAAAAAGAGTTCTATCACCTAGCTTTCACTACAGTTCTATTTATTCTATAAAAATTATTACAAAATAACACATATAGAAACAACTGTGCCGCATAAAACTGGACATGATTCTCACATATATTATAGGTATGCTACTCCCCCCCCCCTCATTTTATATTTTCTGAAGACTATTTTCACAGTAATTTTCAATTAGCCGATTTAGCCAATTTTAGGAATTTTTTAAGCCAGTTTTTATAGATTTAGCTGATTTTAGCCGATTTTCTCGTTTAAACTAGCTGGAAAAAGAAACACAGCAATGGCAACCCTGCATGCGGTTTCTGTTGACTGTACGATTAACACCTACAATCGTCTTACGATGTTATAATAATAAACATTCTGCTTTCCACTTCTTACGTTAGACCAACACTCGAACCATAATTTCAAAGGAATGAACTAAAAGAAAATGAATAAAATTATACGTACAGAAAACGGAGAAAAAGCGGGAATAAACAAAAAAAAAGGAAAAAAAGGAAAGAACAGCGAAATCTGTCAGCATTGGAAAATGAAATAAATAAATAATGAAAGGGGAAAAAAAAGAAGAGGAAACCAAATCCAGACTTTATTCAACTGTGTAGGCATTTTCTATCAGTAAATTTGGGAAATCGAATAACTCTCGCATTCCACAACCCGGATGGCGGATGCACGTGCCCGCACGAACGACTTTCGGATTTAAATAACAGCCGGGCCAACTATACAATGGAACTCGAGCGACACAGGGGCCGAAATTGAAAACACGAGCAACGTAATTAAACGAGCTTCGTAATTCGGTAACGTCTTACAATCGATCGTTTACAAGCGGTTTAATCGTGTTGCCCTTTTCATTTGTCTGTGGTAGGCGCCAAGGCGACACTAATCATTTAATTAGAAACCCTTAACCGCAACCCTTCCTGCATGGCGGCACATTATGCCGAAACCAAGCGAGAGAAAAATCTCGGGGGAAGATTCGCGTCTATGAGCTGGAATCAGGTGTAAAGTCGTCGGCGTACTACGGACATACTGCACGGAATGAATGAACAGGCAACAAGGGACCTAAACGACTGCTGTTCGAGTTGTCACTTCATAATACATTATAAGTTCACTTTGTCAAAATGCTGTACAAGAAGCCGTTTAATTGTTTTTGTGTGGTTCTTCTGCGATACCTTGACTTGCCATTTTACTTGTGGTTTTCGGATTTTCTCATATTTTCTCTCTGACCCACCTCTTCCCCTTGGAGAAAACAGCAGGCGGGTTGCATGCATACTTTAAATGTAAGGAACTACAAGGGCAACTCCGTTGCCATGCTATACCCTGACCGAAAATTGGACTGGAGACAGGTAGGGGAGAAAAGTGGCTCCATGAGCTGAAAAAAATCGAAGCCAAGAACCACGGCTCAGGATTTGAGAGGCAAGACGGTTCTATACAAGGTGTCTCAAGTACGTAACCCCTCCCTTCAAACAAGTAAGTAAGCAGTTCGTCCTTATAATAAGTAGATAGAGTTGCCTGCTGTTACTTCTGAAGGGATATACATACAGACATTCGAAAAAATTATGTACAATATGGTGGGGTGTTCTGGAAATCTCAGCTGTTCTTTTCCATTTACACCTTTCAGTCATGCCTTGACACCGTGCAACTACAAACATATCTTAATTAGGCTACAGGCTATCGCATACGTAAAGACGCTGACCGGCGATGACATGTACATTCCTCAAGGCGTGCCCACACCGCAAGTCGCCCGGCTGAATTTGGTCGAACGGCTTGGCCGAGCGGCATGATGTCGAGCGACAAAGCCGGGTGACATATTCATCTACACTTGAATGCGATTTCGCGCGACTTTTGCAAAATTTCCAGCAATGTTTAGAGCTCTTTTCAGACGAGGATACGCGTGGCGGGATAGTTCGGAAGAGTACAGTACCAGTAGTTACAGTAGATTTGATGTAAACTTGGAGCGAATATTAGTATTAAAGTGCGTGTATACAATAATGAAGTCGACTTATATTTTGACGTTGTCAAGTTACTGTCGATTGGCATATGCTCCAATGGGTGGATTCCAGGGCTCGGGTTGAGAGCAAATTAGAAAAAGAGCACCAAGAGATAGCCGAGTGGATACCACCACAAATTCGCTCGTTCTCTGTACATTTCAATTAATCTAAACACATCATCATTATTCCACTCCATTTTTGAAACTGAACTGACCAAATGCACACGAGAGAATGACGAAATCACTCGAAAATACAAGCCGCGTCGCCAGTGATACGTCTACACATGTGTTACTGCTCAACTTTTCTTTGACATTTACCGCCATTTAGCCAGTCGGGGCGACAGAGCGGCTCGGCTTCAGGCGACTTCACAAAGCCGTCCGGCTTATCGTCTACATTAAGAAAATTGAATCCCTTAGCCAAGCCGCTCGACCAAATGTAGCCGGGTGACTTGTAGTGTGGACGCGCCTTCAGAAATCAGCAGTCCGGTATAGCGCGCCGAAATTCAGACGTTCACCATGTTTTGACAACAAAACCGACTCTCTCTCTCTCTCTCGCTCTCGCTCTCTCTCTCTCTCTCTCTCTCACACACACACACACACACACACACAGAGCACATTGTACACTTACTGACAGCGACGACGTTAGTAGAGCCTAAAGATGATTGGAAGAATAAATTTCATGGAAATTTCCATCAACAACACGAACGCGCTTGCAGTCAATCACTGAAAAAATGCTTGGAAGAAAAAAGAAAAAAGTAATTGCAAGAAGCTCGTTTCCAACTCAAAAAATGACATTTTTCCGATTTTTCAAACGAATGGCAATGTCCCAA
The DNA here is from genome assembly GCA_031841125.1 of Acanthococcus lagerstroemiae. NCBI lineage: Eukaryota > Metazoa > Arthropoda > Insecta > Hemiptera > Eriococcidae > Acanthococcus > Acanthococcus lagerstroemiae. The sequence goes on along the minus strand of CM063111.1, from coordinate 41,935,009 downwards.
TAGAACAAAAGTAAAAGCTAATGGACTTAGAAATTTGCCCACTGATTTCCCGATATTTTTTTTTTAAATCTTCTCCACTGAGGGCAATTTTTCCAATTGATTTTAATGTTTCTGTGTTCGAGAGAATTTCTTTCCTTTCCCGAATGATACGTTCTTGGTATGAAGTAGCGGAATTTGTTTCGAGCTGGATTTTTTTGGACACACTGTACGCCAAAATTATTTCCATACCACGTGAAGGTCACGACTGGAGCAGGTAGTTTCGAAATTCCCCGGCTTGACCAAGATTCGGAACCATACCTAGTAAAGGTCGTGACTGGGGCAGGTAGTTTTGAAATCCCCGGTTTAACCAGGATTCGGAAATTTTGTTGACTTGTTTTCAGCTTTGTCGAAATGCGGTTGTACCCCTCCCGGCTAATGGATTCCCTTTCAGCTATCAATATATCACGCCCTTAAACAATTGTTTGATTTTCTCTGTCACTCGTGAGAAAGCTGGACCATTGTCTTCGCCGCCCTTATACCTGTCACAATACGAATTTGGGGAATTTTATTTACAATATACGCGTCCAGTCGAAGGCATTTTTTCTAAGAGGTACGTATCTCTGGTTGGGCGGTTGTTATCCCACTGCCCCACTCCGTATTCAAAGCCAATTAAAGTCGATGTACATTTTTGGGTTCAGTTACTCTAGAGATTTCAAATTCCGTCGGCATCAGTTATATTTGAATATGATTAGCATGAAGTATCTCTGCTTGAAAATTTCTGTAATACCTATTTCGGATACGGGCTAGTCGTATGCATTTTGGATTGGATGCTTGGATTTACCAAGTCGTGATGGAGTTTTGATTTTGCATCCGTACCGTGAGTTATGTCGATTTTGCATGTTTAATTTTGGTACCCAAATGATTGCCTGTTGCCTGTCCTTTGACTGTTATGTTTGGTTTATTACATATTTGATTGATCGTCGTATTTTTGCATGTATTTTACCACTTATTTGATCGATTGTCATATTTTTGCATGTTTGCTGCATGTGGTTGCCGTGCTTGTCATTTAACTATCATATATATTTTGTTCGCCATATTTTTGGATGTTTGCTGCATACGATTCCGGTCATGATCTGCCTCTATTGTTCAAGAATTTCGGATCTGATCATCCGTGCATTTTGGGTTGGTTGCTTGGATTCGCCAAGTCTGATGGAGTTTTGAATTTGCACCCATATAGTGATATGTCGATTTTGCATGTATAATTTTGGTGCCCAAATAATTGCCTGTGGCCTGTCCTATGACTGTTATATTCGGTTTCTTACATATTTGATTGCTAGTTGTATTTTTGCATGTTTGCTGCATGTGGTTGCTGTGTTTGTCATTTGACTGTTATATGTATTTTGTTCGCCATATTTTTGGATGTTTGCTGCATGTGATTATTGGTCATGATCTGCCTCTCTTGTTCAAGAATTTCGGATCCGATCATGTGTGCATTTTGGATTGTTGCTTGAATTCGCCAAGTCTGATGGAGTTTTGATTTTGCACCCGTATAGTTAGTTATGTCGATTTTGCATGTATAATTTCGGTACCCAAATAGTTGCCTGTCCTTCGACTGTTATATTTGGTACATTACATATTTGATTGATAGTCGTATTTTTGCATGTTTGCTGCATGTGGTTGCTGTGTTTGTCATTTGACTGTTATATGTATTTTGTTCGCCATATTTTTGGATGTTTGCTGCATGTGATTACTGGTCGTGATCTACCTCCTTCGTTCAAGTTCATGAAATTCGAATCCGATCAAGTCGTGTGCATTTTGGATTGGATGCTTGGATTCGCCAAGTTGGATGGAGGTTTGATTTCGCATGCGGAAGTTTTGGATTTACCGAATTTCTCGAAATACGTCGCTGGATGTAAACAGTATGTGGTGTAACAATTTTGCTGGTTTATAGGTGAGAGAATTCAGTTTTTCATAAGCTTTCAAATTTTCCTCCCAAATTGTGATATTGCAAATTTATTTTTCAGGCTTCCGATTGAACAATCGTATCATCAAGGATTTATTAGACCGCTGATTCATGGAAGCGCCTCTTCTGTACAAGTATCGAGTACCAGCAGATTTTGAATTTTCTCCGTGGAAGTTTTAGCTTTATTGAGTTTCTCGAAATTTGTTGCTGGATATAACAGTACGAGTATGTGGTGTAAAAATTTTGTTGCCTTATACGTGAGAGAATTACTTTTCTCATTCGGGTTCATATTCCCCCCCCCCCCGAATTGTGATACAGCAAAATAACATTTACAGCTTCTGATTTCAACGATTTTCGCATTATAGGAGAGAGAATGAATTTTCATAAGCGTATTTTCCCCCCAAGTTGTGGTATAGCAAAATTATTTTTAATTGCTTTGTGAAAACACTTCTTCGACACAAACACCGAACACCAGCACTTTTTGGACTTCCTCCGTGAAATTTCTGAATCTGTCAGAAATTTCTAAATCCATCGCACCTTGAATTAACGGTATGTAGTGTATTAATTTTAATCTTAATGGGTTGCAAGATTTGTATATCGTCTCGTCTGACCCCTTTTAGATTATAAGGTCACTTTGTTTAATTTAATTTTTTTATTTTCGAATCTTTTTACAGCAAAATTATTTTTATTGCTTTTGATTGAACAGATTTGGATTTTCTCTGTGGAACATTTGGATCTGTCAAGTTCCCCGAAATTCGTCTCTGGACATAAAAGTATGTGGTGTTGTAACAATTTACCTGCCTTACAAGTAAGAGAATTAATTTTTCCATTAACTTTCGAATTCTTTCTCCCGCCCCCCCCCAATTGTGATACCGCAAATTTAGTTATACAGCTTCTGATTGAACGGTCGAATCATCGAGGATCCACTAGACTGCTGATTCGTGGAAGCGCCTTGTCTAAGCAGTCACCGAATACAAACAGATTCTGGAATTTCTCTGGAAGTTTTGGACCCGTCGCATTCTCTGAAATTCGTCGCTAGATATAAAAATATGTGATGTACTAATTTTGCTGCCTTATAGGTGAGAGAATTCATTTTTTCATGAGTTTTTATTTCCTATTGCTTCCCTGAACTTCGGTACTGCAAATTTATGTTTACTGCTTCTAAATGATTGTAAGTTAGAGGATCTACTGGACCTGGACGTTGCTTCCTGGAAACGCTTGAGCAGAAACATCAAAATTTCTCCGTGAAAATTCTGGATATGTCGAAATTTCCAATCACTGGTACGTAGCGTAATACTTCAGATATTCAAGGGTTCGTAAAATTTTTACATTGTCTTCCCAAACCCCTTCCAGATCAAAATAATTAATTTTATTTGTAATTTTCTAAGTGAATTATTTTTCCCGAATTTTGATACAGCAAAAATATTTTTATAGCTTTTAACCGGATGATCTCATATCGAGGGTCTACTAGATCGCTGATTGGTGAAAGCGTCTCTCTTATCCCAACATGGAGTACTAGCAGATTTTGGATTTCCTCCATGAAACTTTTAGATTTGTCGAGTTTTCCGAAATTCGTTGCTGGACATGAACGTATGTGGAATGTGGTGAAAAATTTACCTGCCTTATAAGTGAGAGAATTTATTTTATCACTAGCTTTCGAATTTTCCCCCCGAATTGTGATACGGCAAATTTATTTATACAGCTTCTGATTACATGATCGAATCTTCGAGGATCTACTAGACCGCTAATTTGTGGAAGCGTCTCTTCTATGCCATCACCGAATACCAGCAGATTTTGGATATTCTCTGGAAGTCTTGGATCTGTCGCGTTCCCCCAAATTCGTCGCTAGATATAAAAATCTGATGCGTAAATCTTGCTGCCTTATAGGTGAGAGGATTCATTTTTTCATTAGCTTTCGTTTTTGTATTACTTCCCCGAACTTTGGTACTGCAAATTTATTTTTACAGCTTCTGAATGATCGCATCTTAGTGGATCTACTATACCTGGCCGTTGCTTCGTGGAAACGCTTCAGCGGAAACACCAGACATCGGCATTTTTTGGTATTTCTCCATGAAAGTTCTGGATATGCCGAAATTTCCAAATCCCTTGTATCTTGAATCACTGGTAGGTGGCGTAATAGTTTGGTAGTTTCCTGAAATTCGTCGCTGGACATATTAGCGTATGGTGTTGTAACAATTTACCTGCCTTACAAGTGAGAGAATTCATTTTTTCATTAGCTTTCGAATTTTTCCCCCGAATTGTGATACGGTAATGCCTTTTGATTGAACAGGTTTTGGATTTTCTCTGTGGAAGTTTAGGATCTGTCAAGTTTCCCGAAATTCGTTGCTGGATATGTGTAAAAATTCAGCTGCCTTACGAGAATTTATTTTTTCATTGGCTTTCGAATTCCCCCCCCCCCCGAATTGTAATGGGGCAAATTTATTATTATTACAGCTTCTGATTGAAGAATCGAATCATTGAGAATCTACTAGACCACTGATTCCTGCAAGCGCCTCTTCTATTGGATATTCTCTGGAAGTTTTGGATCTGTAGCGTTCCCCGAAATTCGTCGCTAGATATAAAAATATGTCATGTACAAATTTTGCTGCCTTATAGGTGAGAGAATTCATTTTTTCATTAGCTTTCATTTTGTATTGCTTTCCCGAACTTTGATACTGCAAATTTATTTTTACAGCTTCTGAATGATCGTATTGTAATGGATCAACTAGACTTGGCCTATCATGGTGGATCGACTAAACCTGGCCGTTGCTTCGTTCAAATGCTTCAGCGGAAACACCAAACACCAACATTTTTTGGTACTTCTCCGTTAAAATTCTGGACCTGTCGAAGTTTACAAATCAATCTTGAATCACTGGTATGTACCGTAATACTTCGGATTTTGGATTTTCATGGGGTTGTAAGATTTGTATATCATCTCACCTAAACTCTTTGAGATCGAAATAATTCTTTTTAATTCTAATTCTTGAATGATCACATATATCGAGGATTTTTTAGATCGCTGATCTGTGAAAAAGCCTTCTATCCCAACATAGAGTAGTAGCAGATTTTGGATTTTCTCCGTGGAACTTTTAGATCTGCCGAGTTTTTCAAAATTCATCGCTGGACATACGTGGTGGTGTAACAATTTACCTGCCTTACAAGTGAGAGAATTCATTTTCCCATGAGCTTTCGAATTTTCTCCCAGAATTGTGATGCGGCAAAGCTTTCAATTGAACCGATTCTGGATTTCCTGTCTAGTTTCCCAAAATGAGTTGCTGGACATGAAAGTATGTGATGGTGTAACAATTTACCTGCCTTATAAGTGAGAGAACTCATTTGTCTATCGGCTTTCGAATTTTTTCTCCAAGCTGTGATACGGCAAAGCTTTTGATTGAACAGATTTTGGATTTTCTCCGGGATGTTTTGGATCAGTCGAGTTTCCTGCAATTCCCCGCTGGACATAAAAGTATGTGGTGTTGTAATAATTTATCTGCCTTATAAGTGAGAGAATTCAATTTTTCATTAGCTTTTGAATTCCCCCCCCCCCCGAATTGTGATACGACAAATTTATCTGTACAGCTTCTGATTGAACCATTGAATCATCAAGGATCTACTAAACCACTGATTTGTGGAAGCGCCTCTTCTATGCAATTACCGAATACCACAATATTTTGGATATTCTCTGGAAGTTTTGGATCTGTCGCATTTCCCGAAATTCGTAGCTAGATGTATAAATATGTGATTTATAAATTTTGCTGCCTTATAGGTGAGAGAATTCATTTTTTCATTAGCTTGTATTGCTTTCCCGAATTTTGATACTGCAAATTTATTTTTACAGCTTCTAAATTATCATATCTTAGTGGATCGACTAGACCGGGACGTTGCTTTGTGGAAACGCTTCAGCGGAAACACCAAATACCAGCAATTTTTAGTATTTCTCCATGAAAATTCTAGATCTGCCGAAATTTACAAATCCCTCGTATCTTGAATATTTGGTAGGTGGCGTAAATCTTCGAATCTTCATGTGTTTGTAAGATTTATACTGCAAAATTATTTTCCTAGCTTATGAATGATCACATATTAAGGATCTACTAGACCGCTGATTAGTAAAAGCGCCGCTTCTATGCCAACAAAGAGTACCAGCAGATTTTGGATTTCCTCCGTGGAACTTCTGGATCTGTCGAGTTTCTCAAAATTCATCGAGAAGTATGTGGTGTTGTAACAATGTACTCGCCTTACAAGTGAGAATTCATTTTTATATTAGCTTTCGAATTTTTCCCCCAAATTGTGATACGTAAAATTTATTTATACAGCTTCTGATTATCAACGATCTACTAGACCACTGATTCGTGGAAGCGCCTCTTCTATGCTATCACCGAATACCAGCAGATTCTGGATTTCTCTGGAAGTTTTGGTTCGCGTTCCCCCGAAATTCGTCGTTAGACATACAAATATGTGAGTACGAATTTTGCTGCCGTATACGTGAGAGAATTTTTCTTTATTAGCTTTCGTTTATTCGAATTGGTCCCCAAACTTTGACACTGCAATTTTTATTTTTACAGCTTCTGAATGATCGTATCTTAGAGGATCTACTAGACCAGGTCGTTGCTTTGTGGAAACGCTTCAGCAGAAACACCAAACACCAAAAACACCAAATACCAAAATTTTTTGGTATTTCTCTGTGAAAATTCTGTATCTGTGGAAATTCCCAAATCCCTTGTATGTTGAATCACTGGTACGTGGTGTAATACTTCGAATTTTCATGGTTTCTTAAGATTTGTATATTGTCTTACCTAACCCCTTTGAGATCAAAATAATTCACTTTTATTTCTTTGACATAACAAAATTATTTATCGCTTTTGAATGAATGATCACATATTGAGGATCTACTAGACCACTGATTTATGAAAGCGCCTCTTTTACACCAACAGAAGAGTACTAGCAGATTTTGGATTTCCTCTGTGGAACTTTTAGATCTGTCAAAGTTTCCCGAAATTCGTCACTGGACATAAAAGTATGCGGAGTTGTAGCAATTTACTTGCCTTACAAGTGAGAGAATTCATTTTTCCATTAGCTTTTGCCCTGAATTCGGATCCTGCCAAGCTTTTGATTGAACAGATTTTAGGTTTTCTCCATGGAGGTCTTGGATCAGTCGAGTTTCCCGGAATTCGTCGCTGGACATGAAAGTATGTGATGTGTGGTGTGACAATTCACCTGCCTTGTAAATAAGAGGATTCATTTTTTCATTGGCTTTCAAATTTTCCTCCGAATTGTGATAGACAAATTTATTTAGACAACTTGCGATTGAACGATCGAATCATCGAGGATCTATTAGACCGCTGATTCAGGGAAGCGCCTCTTCTATGCAATCACCCAATACCAGCAGATTTTGGATTTTCTCTGGAAGTTTTGGATCTATGAAAATTCGTCGCTAGATATAAAAATATCTGATGTACAAATTTTGCTGCCTTATAGGTGAGAGAATTCATTTTTTTTATTAGCTCTCGTTTTGTATTGCTTCCCTAAATTTTGATGATGCAAATTTATTTTTACAGCTTCTGAATGATCGTGTGGATCTACACTAGACCTGGCCGTTGCTTTGTAGTTCTGGATCTGTCGAAATTTCCAAATCACCGGTACGTGGCGTAATACCTCATTTTCATGGTTTTGTAAGATTTGTATTTATTTTTATAGCTTTGAGGTTTTGACTTCATTTATTTTTATAGCTTTTGACTGAGTGATCACATATTGAGGATCAACTAGACCGCTGACTTGTGAAAGCGTCTCTTCTATGCCAACACCAAGTACTAGCAGACTTTGGGATTTCCTCAGTGCTGCTGGGTACAAAGGCACGAGGTGTAATAATTTTGATTATCAGAGGTTCAATTTACATAGTATAGAATACGTGAGTTTTATCAGTCTAAGAAAGTGTATTGTTATAGGGGGTATTAGCCACACTCCAGTTCTGTTTTTCATTTCTTTCTTTTAGGAACTTAGGCTTTTTCCCACAATAAACCGAACTCTGATTAGCTAGTAATTTCCATGTTTTTCCTCATTTATCCTCTATTTTTTTTTTATTCCATTTTACCGGCATCCTTCATTGAGTCATGAAACTTTATAGTCATTAAAGTCTCTCTTCCATTCTGTTCCCGGCGTCTGTCATCCGCGCCGCTCGTTCCGTCCGTCGTCCACGTCATCCGCCATCCGCACCGCTCGTTCCCTCTGTCATCCGCGCCGATCGTTCCGTCCGTCGTCTGTTGTCCGCGCCACTCATTCCGTCTGTCCGTTGTCTATCGTCCGCGCCGCACGTTCCGTCTGTCCGTTGTCTATCGTCCGCGCCGCTCGTTCCGTCCGTCCGTTGTCTATCGTCCGCGCCGCTCGTTCCGTCTGTCCGTTGTCTATCGTCCGCGCCGCTCGTTCCGTCCGTCGTCCGCGCCGCTCGTTCCGTCCGTCGTCCGCGCCGTTCGCTCCGTCCGTCGTCTGCGCCACTCGTTCCGTCCGTCGTCCGTCGTCCGTCGTCTGCGCCACTCGTTCCGTCCGTCGTCTGCGCCACTCGTTCCGTCCGTCGTCTGTCGTCTGCGCCACTCGTTCCGTCCGTCGTCTGCGCCACTCGTTCCGTCCGTCGTCTGTCGTCCGCGCCACTCGTTCCTCGTCCGCGCTGCTCGTTCCATCTGTTGTCTGTTGTCTATCATCTACATCGCTCGTTCTGCCTGTTGTCTGCCGTCCATTCCACTCGTTCCATCAGTCATCTGTTGTCTGTTCTACTCGTTCCATGAGTCTTCTGTCGTCTGTTCTACTCGTTCCATGAGTCTTCTGTCGTCTGTTCCACTTGTTCCATCCAATGTCGGTCATTCATTGCCCGTCATCCACGCCACTTTTTCCATCCATTGTCGGTCGTCTGTTGCCCATCATCCGCGCCACTCGTTCCATCCATCGTCTGTTGTCCGTTGCCTTCGTGACTCGTGACTCGTACCGGCCTTTGTCTCTTCTGTCGTCTGCCGTCCGCTGTGTCAAATTCTAAAAGCCCCCCCCTGAGAATTTTAGTTTTGTTGGACTAAGGGATCACATGCAGTGACTCTACGTTTATATACCAACAAGTTTGACATTTCAACCTTGTATTCCAAAGTTTGATTATGAAACTCGAATGGGTATCACCAAAGGAGGTCACATTTTAGAATTCTACTTCCCTACCGAAACATTTTCCGACTTGACCCCCCCCCCACATTGTGATGTTTTTTTATTTATACCCCTGCTTCCTTACAGGCGATAGAGTTTTAATTCTTAGAATTAACTTTGTAATTACTTTCTGTATTTTTTTTTTTTTTTTGAATTTTGATACTGCCAAATTACTTTGGCAGCTTCTAGTTCACGAATCGGGTCTTCATAGATACACTGGTGCTCCTGAGCCACTCTGCTGTAGTTTAAAGATCCGGGCGCATTTGCGTATCATTTTTAGGTAATTTGGTTGGTCAAATTGGCAATTATATCCAGGTAGATTGGGGGAATGTTTTTGTACTATCCGAAGAATCTAGAGTCCTGAGATGATTCCAGTAGCGACAACTGTTGGTAATTGTCCTGTAATGGGATGGTTTCAGCAGGCTACTGGTGCCAGTAACAATAATTGCTGGTTGAAAGTCCAGTATTGGATGATTCCAGCAAGTTACTGGCGGAAAATCTCATACTGGTTGAAAGTCCTGAGGCGATTCCAGTAGCAACCACTGTTGGTTGAAAGTCCTGTAATGGGATGATTCCAGCAAGCTAACTGGCAGAAAGTCTCATCATAGGACGATTCCAGTCGTGATCCAATTTGTGCTCCTTGAAATCTTTTTCGTGCCGGTAGAAAGTCTCATCGAATGATTTCGGTTACGATCCATCTATTCCTTTAAATCTTATTCCTTCTTGTGTCTGTATAAGTATTGTAGTGGGAAAATTCACATTCTAAAATTCAGAACTTATGGCTGCCTAAAGTTGAACAACTTCTGGGTCATTTGAGGCTTGTTTTTGGGTCAAAACTGTTATTGGTTGATACTGGTCACGATCTACTCTCTTCTATTCCTAAGATCCTTGGGTCCTGAGATGATTCCAGTAGCGACAACTGTTGGTAAAAGTCCTGTGATGGGATGATTTCAACGGGCTACTGGTGCTAGTAGCAATAATTTGTTGGTTGAAAGTCCTGTAATGGGATGATTCCAGCAAGTTACTGGCGGAAAGTCTCATACCGGTGGAAAGTCCTGAGACGATTCCAGTAGTGACAGCTGTTGGTTGAAAGTCCTGTAATGGGATGATTCCAACAAGCTACTGGTAGAAAGTCTCATAGGATGATTCCGGTTATGATCCAGTCTATTCCTTTAAATCTAGATCCAACCTCAGAATTCCTTCTCATGCTGGTAAAAGTATTGTGGAGAGTTTCTAAGTTGTAATAATTTATTGGGATGGTGGGTATAAAAATTTGAGCCCATGATGCGCCTTCTATTCTTCAGCCGAGCCCCAGGAGCTCCATTGGAACTTCATTTCTATTTAGGTTACCGTAATTTTACTTTTTTTAGCTTCGTTTCCTTTTAAGTTACGTTATGCATTATCTTTGTGGTAATTTTCAATTTTAACCTAGGCTATTATTACTAATTTTTTTTAAATGAGAGACTGACAGGGCCATGCAAGGTCGACGACGAATGTAGTAGAGACCAGATTCATCTTTTCCCCAAAAATGATACCATTTTATTTGTTACTAGTTTTTGTTTTTGTTTTTGTGCAGTTATTTTTATTTTTCAGCTTCCCGCATTGCTGTATATTTCGATATAATAATTGGTGCCGAACTTTTTTTTTTTTACTTGTTTCAATTTATTTTATCTTTATCTGTGTATAATTGTTAAATAACGACAACAATTAGTGTTTCAAAACACTGAGCTATCAATATGCCGATAGAAACATAGTTTGGTAGTCTGCATATTTATTGCTTCCCTAGTATATTAATATTCATAATATTATAATTACTTATTACTATTGTAATTTTTAAAATCTCACTCAGGCTAATAATTTTTAAATAACAACAGTAATTAGTGTTTCAAAACACTGAGCTATCAATATGCCGATAGAAACATAGTTTGGTAGTCTGCAAATTTATTGCTTCCCTAGTATATTAATATTCATAATATTATAATTACTTATTACCATTGTAATTTTTGAAACCTCACTCAGGCTAATGATGTCAAGCTTTTTGGTATTCGGTCAATTTATTATTACTTTTTATTACTAATGTAAATATGATTACTTGCTAATGCTGTTTTTTTTTTTTATATGAGTTTGATGGGAGCGCGCAAGATCAATGATGAATGTAATGGAGACCAGTTCATAAATTCTCGCTGAGTTAGTGCGTTGTGTTCAGTGTATGTATGAACCTTTGATTTATACCCCTGCTGCCTTATAGGCGAGAGAATTTTTTCATTAGGTTTTGTATTTTCCCCCTCGAATTTTGATACTGCTCAAGTACTTCTACAGTTCTTGATTGAACGATCATCGTATCATTGAGGATCTACTAGACCGCTGATTCGTGGAAGCCCTTCTAGGCAAACACCGGATACCCGCAGGTTTTGGATTTCCTCCGGATAAGTTTTGGATTTGTCAACTTTCCCAAAATTCGTCGCTGGATAACGGTATGCGGAGTAAAATATTTTTCATTGGTTAGCGTCCATATTTTTATCGAATTTTGATACTACTAAATTACTTTTGCAGCTTCTGGTTGAATAACCATATTTTCGAGGATCCACTAGACTTCGCCGTTCATTTATGGAAACACACTGCTTCGATGTTAACATGGAAAACAGCTGTTTGTGGATTTTCTCCCAGGAAATTCGAATCTATCGAATGTACCAAATGGTTAACAGTATGTATTGTGTAACTTTGATTTTAATGGGTTTGGAAGATTTGCATCTCGTCCCACCTGCTCGGTTCTAGATTCCAAATTCATTTTCTTGTTCACTAGCTTTCTTGCATCCATTGACTTTTGATACTGAAAACTTTTTATAGTTTTTGATTGAACGATCCTATGCTCGAAGATTCACAGAAACCTCGCCGTTGACTGTGGAAGTCCTTCAGTACAAACACCGCATACAAAATGTTGGATTTTTTTCTGTGGAAATTCTGAATTTTCCTAGAATTTATTGCTGTACTAGATAACGGTATACTATATATGTCGTAATTTCGATTTTCACGGGTTCGATTTGTCAAAGAATACATCGGTTCAAGTTCAATTATACGTTTGTTTCATTTTTATTTTTGTATTTTTGAAATTCGGTCTTCTTTAATAAATTTGATGTGGAACTACCCTCAGCGTCTTCATGTTTATTGGTTGCTCGGCGAATTTTTTTCCTCTTTCCCCTTCCCCATCCCCTTTGTTAACTAGCATCCTTATGTAACAGTACAGTGATAAGAGAGCCATTCCTCTGGTTAGGAGTTTGGTTGTGTCTTATGTTCCATTAGGAGATTACTTTCAATAATATTCTGTTAAAGCAGTACACACCATTTTTCTGTGCCCTTCCCCAAATATTACGATCCTTTGTTCAGCTTTTTCAGTAAGGTCAAATGAATATTTAAAGTACTCCTATTTGGAGGAGGCCAAAGGCCAAATTGAGGTCGGAACAACAATTTATAACTTTTTAAAATTCAGCTATATCCCAAAACCCATTATTCTGAGGCAGGCCCATTCGGGGGCGTTTCCGGGATAGGGGGTACGGTGTCCCGGGGCCAATTTGGCATGCGTGCATCGCCATACGCCCCTCTATCATCGATCCCAAAACCAACTATTCTGATAGGTACCTCATTCCATTTTTGAGCAAAGTCAGATTGGTTCATTTGAAGAACTCCTGGACTTTGCGGTCCAAGCCGGAGTCTGATCGAGACTTGCATACAATTTTGAAGGCAAGAAAACCCTATATTGATACCTGGTTTAATTCTATTGGCAAAGTCAAATTTAGCCCTTCGAAGAGAAAAACATCAGATTTGGGGAATCAGTCGGGATCGAATCGAAAATCTGATCAAATATTCGACTTCCTACACAGAAAGAAGTTTTAGCTAAGTTAAAAGTTTAAAAAACCTATTTAAGAAATACGATGGGCGAGCAAAGATTGAATGGATTGGCGCATCTTAATATACATACAGACATTAAAATCACGCCGGAAGAGGTACTAGAAGAATTTTGTAGGAAAACGCGAAGATTAGATTTTAAATTTAGTTAGGTATATATACATACAAATTGCTTTTTAAAAGAATCGAATTATAATTTTTCTGATTAGATTATAAATTTTAAATTTTGTTAAGACCTAGATATATATCATTTCTTTGGAAAAATATAAAATTATTACATTTAATTTTTTTCCGCGATTCGTACTTTGTACCCTCCCCCCTCAATATCATGCTATTAGTGAATGATTTATTTCGTTTGAACTGGACCCCCTCCCCCCTCTTCATACCAAGTCTGGCTACGCCACTGAGCATAAGTTAAGAGAAAATTGTGAGTTTTCCAAGAATATTTTCCATATGGTATCCATGGCACCCTCGGCACTGATGCGATGCCCGAAAGGGTAGTTTCCGGTTCCGGGGGTGCGGTGTCTCAGGGGCCACTTTGGCATGCGTGCATCGCCATAACGTCCCACCACACCATGGTATCCATGGCAATTCCTGAATGAAACGCAAACACTAATGATGATGGTTACCAACTTTATCAAAGACGTTCTCATGAAGACGGTGGCCTCACTACCGTCATTAATGGACTAACAATGTCTTCAGTGTTTGTCCAATATCTTCTATCTATATTATAACTGAATCAATATCTCCCACAGTATTTGCCCGATAGAGTCATTAAATCAGTATGTAAGTTATCTCAAATGGAAGACAATGTTTCAGAGTGTGATTGTGGCGAAGAAAAAGTTGAGTAATATATCAATGTCTCCAGTGTTTGTCCAATAGGGTCAATGGATCGGTAGGTAGATTGTGTCTCAGAGCGTCTTTGTGGCGAAGAAAAGTTTGAGTAAGTTCAATCGTTGTGGCGTAGTAAAGCTTAACAATTTTTGAACTCTCGCGAAGAGCAGGTAGTATTGCTATAGTTTTTTTTATACAAACCAACCGGCGGTTGGGCCACGAAGCGGCAGGGGGAAAGGGGTGGAGTTGCCCAGTAGTTCCAAAATTTGGACACGTTTTCCTCGTCTGTCCTTTTTGCCCAGACACACACAACTGACACTGTTACCAGTGTAAGAATTGTACGGCAAATGGGACGAGGGCTCCGCAGAAACGGTTGAAACCGCTCTTTCCTACGCCCTTTGCTCGATTAGCAACACGCGCTCTCGAATTTCTTGTACCAAATAGAGGCTGCATCGCGAAGGTAATTCGACCCAGTATCCTATCGCAGAACAAATCGGCCGGTTCGGACCCATAGGTTAGAAAATGAAAGGCTAATTTCATTTTGGACGGTGTTGATGTGCGCGTTGGCATGTGTTCGTATATTGCAACCCTTAAATGAAGCAAACGAATCTAATTTATTCTACAGGTTTCGATGGAAGGCCCCCCGGAGTAGATTGCCAACTCGCCGACATCGACACCGACACCGACGTTTACAAATGAACGCTAATTCAGAGCGAACGAGTTTGGAACACCGATACGAATGCTCGTATTAGTACGTAATTTTACGCGTGATTTATTTCACGCTCGCAGGAATCCGATTTGTCGAGGACGATCTCTTTCCGAGTCCGCAGTTCGAGAGATGAAAATGAGAAAAAAAAGAAGAAAAAAAAAGGAAGCGCTCGTCGAAAAAGGACGACAGACAGACACGTTCTCGCAACTCGAATCGCGCACCGTTAATGTATGCGGCCAGAGAAGGTAAAAGAAGAGAAAATTCACCCATGTCGGCATTTCCACGAACCCTTATAGTTTTCTTTCGATGTTCGTAAAGTTGGCCGCTTTTTAATCGGGCATTAATAAACGTATTTATTAGGTTGTTAGTTCCAAAGATATAAACTCGTTTAGCTTTTCGTTCCGTTCCGTTCCCGATCGGCCCAAGAAAGCTCGTAAAATTTTACAACCTTCGTCCGACAACTTCTTTAAGCACGCTTCGAGTGAGCCTGCAGTGCGCAGCTGTCTCTCCCTCATTTAGCCTTCACTTTGCATGTTAACGCGAGAAATTCTGGGGAGACCGGCTTGATAAATCACTGACACCGTTTACATTCAACTTTTCGCGGTTCCAACGTGATGAAGACGACAGCTGGAGGAAATTTTCGCCACGATTCCCGTTTCAAAGGAACGGTTTTTAACGCGGCCTAACTTTCTTTTTATGTGTACCTGATTGTTATGAACCGACTCTGTGAATTACGGCGCCATAATAGGCCAAAGCAGCGCCGGAGCTGAGGACAAAGTTCTCAAGGCCAAAGTGAAGGAGCAAGAAACGAGCTCCAAAAAGTCACCAGACAACTGAAAAGAACTTGCCCCCTCCTTCGCGAATGTACATTTTTGTGTAAATCGTCCGCCTGGCTATTTCCTGTATAGCGCGTTGCGTGCGTCTAACAAACGTCTTTTGTCCTCTGCATAGCTGTATTTCCTGTCTTTTCTGAACCACGTTCTTATTCTTATTATTCTCATGACTCACTCTCATTTTTCTCCCTTGGTCGGCCACATAGGACATCAGTTACAATTGAGTCACTAGTTTAAGTTCAGCACTCGATCAATACACGCACTTTTTCCACACGCTCTCGTTTTTTTTTTGAATTCGTATGCTCTCGCTGAGTTTGGTAACGATAAAGTGGATACCAAAGATGTGGTTTGTGCGTTCGTAATACGTGTGCATTCGTAATATGTACCGACGGGTATTATGGACCATGTTTTAATATGCCCCCCTCCACTCATATCGAGAACTATGAAATATTTGAAGCATATGGCTACACTGATTGATGTTGGGTATCATATCATAACACCGCACATTATTGCGGAAGTGATCTATCCACATGGATTACATCTGTAGAAGTTTGTCTAAAAAACGTGGTAAACAAAATCGTCGATGTTGAGAAATCGTCAGTTTTCAAAGTGCGCCAAATCTACTTTGAGTAAACCTAAGTACGAATTTTTTAAAAATAATAATTAGGGAAATCTTATAAGTTTTCCAATTATATAAATAATGAGGGGTCATCGAGTTCGTTTTATCCAGGAAAAGTAATTTTTAGTCGTAAAAATATGAATGGGGGTAATATGGGCATACCTATCTGGATGAATTTATTTATTCACAAATGAGCGGAGAAACGTAATTTATCATTCTTATGCACTTATATTATCATCTTCAATATTATAGAAATGCATCACGGGCGACATCGTAAGAAATTATGACTTTCATTAAATTGTCGTTCATTGAAGCTTTTGTTTACTCTTTCTTTTGTCTCCAGTAATTTGAAGTTTCAAGAGAAAAATGTTTATTATCAGTTGTATCCTGAATCAGCTATTGCTAAAATACCGCCCCCTTCCCTCTATGAGATAATAATGTAGGCAAAATCAATCACCGAAAAAAATTATGTATTTCCTAATTTTTTCCTTCGTTTTTCAATATACAGAAAAAATTAAACACCCATTCCCATATTATGTGCCTTTCGACTTTAATATAGGCCACCCAAACCTTTTTTCATTCGGCTCTGGACGGCTGTAAATTGACTTTCTGAAGAGTTTGTGCACATACTTTGTACATTGTCAAAAGAACAAAAGCTTGGCTCACCAGAGCGATTCCCACTTAGGGGCCCATATTACCCTTAGGTACCTTATTTTTTATAGCTTAGTAAACTGTGTACTCGTGTCTTATCCGCAGCTCTCGCCAAAACCCACATCATTCTATGCTGTAAACTGCCTGAAAATAGCTCAAGTAAAATAGACCCAGCAATGTTTGATGAAATTAAAGCCCTTAGAGAAGACGTGAAAAAAGAAGTTGCTGAATTAAAAACGACTGTTCAAGACCTTACGAACAAAATCAGCCAGATCTCGAAGCAGCAAAAGGGCCTGAAATTAAATTTAAAGGACTTCACTGAGGAGAACATAGATCTGAAATTTCACATTAATGAACCTGAACAATACATCTGAAAAGCAAATGTCATCTCAGGCATACCTAGAAACGAAGACATAATCGGAATTGTGATACAGGTTGGCAGAGAAATCAAAGTAAAAATTAAAGACTGTGACATTGCAACAGCCAATCGCCGACCAACACAAAAGGAAAGATTACTAATTGTTATCCAAATGGATAATTGGACCAAGCAAGACGGTATAATAACAAACTCTAAGAAAAGGAAACCAAAAATGAAACTGGATGGCTAGGAGGCAGAAAGTGCAATATTCATAAGTGAGCAGCAGACAGATTTCACAAAGGATCTTCTGAAGGATGCAAGGTAGCTTAAAGCAGAAGGAAGAGTAGAGTTTGTCAGGATCAAGAATGGAAAAGTTCTAGTGCCAGCCTTCGAGAATCACTATCCAAAAGAATCAAGGACTACGCGGATATTGGAGAAATGCGCAGCAAGTTTCCAACAAGAAATTCAGAGTCAGAAGTAAAGAATGAGACTGGAGATTTAAAGCATACATACTAAGACAGAAACTGGCTCAAAGTCAAGGAGACAGTTCACAGCAGTCAATGAGTAAAACCAGAAACACATCAGAAGCCACAGCCAAGCTCAAGAAAACTGAATAGGTGCAAAGGTGAACTCCATGTATTGACCAGATAAGTCTGGTCAACTACTGCAATGAAGACTAAATTACCACATAGTTATAGCTAGCCTAAATGTTCGTACCTTGAAAGGACCATAAAAGATATGTAATAGAACTAGAATCCACTAAAATAAATGTAATGGTAGTATCAGAGTTGAAAAGAGGGGAAAGGGAATATAACAAGACTACGCAGGGACAATCCTATATTATTTGGGAAATAATTCAGGTTAAAGAGATGTGATTTTCTGGGTAGAATAAAAATTACGCGAAAACATAATAGAATTTAAAGGCTGTTCAGACAGAATAGTAGTATGAAAATTTCTGAACAATACACCCTTGAACATTATACAGATATGCACTAACAACTGCCTCAGAGGAAGAGGAATGTAGTAAATTTACAATGAACTTTCTGATATTTATTCTAAGTTGAAAAAAAAAAAGAGCTATACCTACTTTAATCATAGGAGACTTCAATAGTCAAACATGGGAAAGAAAAGAAGACGAAAAGGGGGCCGTTGGTCCCTACGTATAACTACGGAAAAAGAAAAGACAGGAGGATTAATAGCATTCTGTCTAGAAAATAATCTAAAAATTGTAAACACATTCTTTAAGAATAAGGGAGGGAGATACTGGACATGGTTCTCACTCAACGAAGAATCAAAATTAAATACATTATTGTTCAACCCCAAAAAATCAAAGTGTAATCATAGACTTAAATGTTTCAAAAAATTTGAATTCCACTCAGATCATCGCCCACTAGAAATGAAACTCAAGATTCCTCTAAAATGATGGATAGATCTAAAGAAATTTTCTGTAGAAGTGTAATAAATGAAAAAGATAAATCAGCTCACAAGGAAAATGCAAAAAATTCCATCCAGAACTCCACCTAGCTTCTATAGAGGAAAACTACCGGCTATATAGAGGGACAACTTCCAGAGAATGCTAACTCACAACCATTTTGAACAAATTGCTTATGGGCAAGACTGGGTGAGGCCTTTGCCCTACGTAGAGCCTAGCGAAAGAAAAATGCAAAACAATAATTCTTATTTCTCATATAATAAATAGTTTGTTAATACTGATACTAACATGAAATAGTTTGCCAAAATATTTACAAGACTATAAAATTAAAATTAAAATGAAGAAATGCTCTCGCTGTGGTCCAGACAAACCACTTCTCTCGTACAATCCTTAAAGAAGTCGTAAACTTATGGTTGTTGAAAAAAACAGAGGAACTGCAAAGCTACTATAATCAGCAAGACTACGCAGCGTCTACCAGGAAGTAAAGAAGCTATATGCCTTCCCCCCTCCACTCAAGAAACCTGATGTAAAGAGTACCAACGAGAACCTATTGAAAAAGAGGAATAAAATCGGGAAGAAGTGGATAGCACTTTAATAAGATTCTGAATCAGTAGGTCAGTAAACGCTGGCTTGTTATCTAGAATTCCACACAGTATCCAGTCATGGGACAGTTTGACAGCATACCTGTCCTTGAAGAGCTCAAGATAGCGTTTAAAGCCACGCTCGATGGAAAGGCCCCCGGAATAGATGAAATTGCCACTAAGTTGTTAAAACATGGTGACCTATTTTTCGAAGAAGTAGATATTACGAGTACTGCAGCTTATCCTAAATATGGGACAGTGGGCCAGTTCCAGAAGACTTCAGAATAGCTAATACATCGAACAACAGATTTTTCGTTACGTGCACGTGTTTTCCTGCGTTAAGTATTTCAATTTGGAAAGTCGCCAAATTCATTTCCGATTATGATTTTACCTCAGTTTGTGAATATGGGCACCTGAGGGCCACTCAAAAGAGAAAAAATCTACGAGCATGATATGGGTATCATTTCAGTGGTTAGAAAGGTCTTTGAACTCATTTTTGATAATTTCTTATTATGGTTCATATTCGCCTTCCCCTTGTCAGGTTTTGCTCGATGGCTACACAATCGTGAGCCTTATGGTACCTACAAGCGATATTGGTCATCATCCATCCAATTACCCAAGCTGTCCATGTTAGTACTCTGCTCGTCTAAATCGTATCTTCTTTCGAACGATGATTCAGAGCCGGAGTACCGCTGACGAGAGAGTATTCGGATAATCTTCCTCTATTCTTCAACACCCTCCACCAATTTCTTACGAGCGCCCAGAAAATGAAGAGCTATTATCGCAGCCCAGAATGATGGACTCGAAAAAGAAAGAACATATGCGAGTAATATATTGTGGCCTCGAATGGCCGACAAAGTTGACTATAACGAAAAGTAAACACCTTTCCCGTAGTACTAATGAGAATCAAATGAACATTCGATACGAGCATTCTGAAGAGAAGACCAGAAAATAACAATTCAGAGGCTGTGTATTATACCGTTCCAGGTCTTGTTATTTGTGTTGCATAAAGTTTTGATTTCTATCTTCCCGGCGTCGCTTCTTCAACGCTAACTTTTCTCATTTCATCACTTCCAGAACAGCTGATAGCAAGGGGTATACGAGTGTTCGGTTTGCTATTGGATTTATGTGATTTTCCTTATTAAAAAAAGTTCCTTCCCATTTTGTAATCCAATCTAATATCTTGCTGTTCGTTTTTATGGCTTTCGGTGACCTGTTTCCTGCAATATACCTAACTTGAAAATACCCAAATATAATACAGATGCTTATACCGTTTGGTTCTTAATATCAGACTTGACTTTATTGTATGGAATTCGATAAATTTATCGATTAAAAATATTAAACTTTTGGAAATAAAATAGAGTTATCAAAATCAAATAATTATTAATAAAAATTATTCAATTTTGAATTGATTTATTTTTAAGAATTAATAGATTTATTAAAATAAATTGATTAATTAAAATTAATTAAAATTTGTAAGTTGACAAATTCATTAAAATTAATTAATTAACTAAGCAAAATTTATTAATATAGGTATTTAAATGAATAAATTTAAAAAAACCAAGTAATTAATCAAAATTAATCAATTTAAGCAAGTTTATAGAATTATAAATCAATAAATTAATCAAAATTAGTCAATTTTTGTAAATTTATAAGGAAGAAACAAGCCTCTTATGCTTAAAAAATTAATTTTCAGGTTTTGAAGTTTTTTGGGCATTCAAACCCTCCTCTTAATGATCTATCATTTAAGGAGAGTTTGAAGACCCAAGAAACATCAAAATCGGAAAATTGATTTTTTAGACATAATGCTTGTTTCTTCCGAGTCGGTCTCATTTGATGAATTAAAACTAACTTAGTATTCAAAATTAATCCAATAAATAAAGTTATCCAAATAATTCAAGTTAATCAATTATGTATACTTAAATAATTAAAATTAATTAATTTTTGAAAGTTAATAGACTCAGTAAAATTTATTAAATACATAAAATCAATTGATTTTTGCATGCTAATAGATTTATTATGTATAACTACTTGATGAATCAAAATTAACCAATTATTCAAAATAATCCACCAATTAAAATCATTTGAACAATTAATCGTTATCTAGTAATCAAAATTATTTGTACATATTTAGTTATAAGAATTACTTGATTTTAGAAAATTATGGTAGGTATGTTAAAATTAGTTGATCAATTAAAGTTACTCAAATATGTAGGAAAGTTATTGGTCAGAATAATCGATTTTGTACATGAATAGATTTAGTAAATTTAGGTAATTGAATATTTCAAATTAACTAATTTTTGGCAATTCATAGATTTATTAGAATATTTATTTGTTGAATCAAAATGAACCGATCATTCAAAATTAATCTACAAGTAAAAATTAATCAGAGATATTCAAATTTAAATGAATAATTAAAATAAATTACTTATCTATTCAATTAATTAAAATTAATCGATTTTTAAAACTTGTATTATTAAAACTGATTAAATGCCTAATCAAATTGACTGATTTTCAAAAACTAATACACGTTTGAGAATTAACTGAATTATTAAAAATAATTTCTTAATCAAAATGTATCAAGTTTTGGACATTGATATATTTCCAAAATGTGTTAGTTATAATATCGGTCATTGAGGCACCAAAATTAAAAGTTAAACGTCATTGTGGCACCACAAATAACGTTAAGGCACCAAAAATTGATGCCACAACGTTTTTTAACGGGAGTGATCGCAAACGACTAGGAACGCTCTCTAAGCTCAAAATACAAAAAATAGCTCTGGTGCCTGAAAGTCGGTATTTTCAATACTCATATACAAATTAGTGCTCAGTATTTAAATCCAGACTGTGCTCATTGTTATACACTCTATATAATTTCAACAGGTTCAAGTACCACTATTTATAATAAATTGATTCTGTACAAAATCCGTGCACAGTGACACTATGAGTTGGCAACATAGCATGGGCTAGTAATAATAATTCGAATAAAGAAGGGCTGTGAACTAAAACGGTTCAAGGGATGGTAATACCCAAGGTTGGATGTTCTGGAATAAAATACAATGTTCGGTCTACGTATAAACACGAGTGGAGACATACGCCATTTTGGATCCAAAAGCGCCCGTCGATGCCGAATCCGACTACGCGGAGCGTACCGCCTAGTCAATTCGGCATCGACGGGCGCTTTTGGATCCAAAATGGCGTACGACCCTACTTGTATCTATAACGCTCTAGTATAACGGAAGTGCAGTTAAAACCAATGGCGGTTTTCGTGTGAGTTTCAATAAGAAGTTCAGTAATACTGTCCGTCTCGATTTAGCATTGAAAAGACCAGACGCGAAAAGATATTTCGCAATACATTTTAATGTTGTGTTGACAGATTTTTTTTTTTTGGGGGGGGGGATTTGATTTTGTCCATTCTTTGTCTGAAATTTGAAATTTGAATACCAACTTGAATTAAAATTGATCCATTTTTGAAAATAAATGGATTTATCAAAATTAATTGAATAATCAAAATTATCTGATTAGTTTTATTAAAATTAGTCGATTAGTTAAAATTAACTGATTTTTGCAAATTAATAAATTCATTCAAATTATTCCATTCACCAAAATCGACGGATTATTCAAAAAATGAACTGATCAAAATTAATCGAACAATCAATACTAATTTATTAATCTGAGCGATTCATTTTGACATGGTCTAGCAGCAATTAAGTTTTTGTACATTATATTCAAAATATCATTCAAGTTTTGTACATCTTACATATTTTATAAAAAATCCTAGAGTATGACCCTAAATTTTGAAAATTTTAATTTATTGTTAATATTTTACCAAAAATAGTTTTGCCTAATCCCTAAAATTTAGTCAAAGTTTTAAAATTTTACGAAATAATTGGAGCTTCGTAAATAATTTTATTTAAAAACTGTCCCAAAAGTTAAAAATGTTTTTCAAATTTTCGAAATTTATCGAAGATTCTTCAGGTTTGAAATTGATAGTAAAATTTATGTTTTCTTAGAAGTTGAATTATTATTAGGAGAGTCAAAACATCAGTACTATTAATAGTATCGACTATGCCAGCGTTACTCAAAATATGCTCCGCGGAACCCCGGGGCTCCACAAAGGCTCTGGCAGGGGTCCGCCGCACCAGGGCATCCAAAATTCTGGCCGTGTGTTGTATAGCAAGTAAAAAGTAAAAGTTTTTTTAAAATTAATCTAGTGAAGGCTTCCATAACGTACATTGCTGTTGAAAAGGGGTCCGACACCAAAAAAGTTCGAGAATCGCTGGACTATGTTATCGCTTGTTTTCGCATCTGCATTCAGTACTAGTTTTAGTCTTTTGAAGGTTTAGTCAGTTTTCGTTCAAACTGAGTACCCTTTACTCTTTAACTACTTTCATACCCACCGAAATATTTGATTCTACAAAAAATAACGAAAATAAGTGTCTTTTAACCGCCATTCACCCCTTATCATGTCGTCTGGTTATCAACCAATGGAGAGTGTAAAAATTCATTTATTATCGAATCCATGTCAAACTGAATGATATTTCACGCTTTATTACTCGTCAGTTCGAGCACACAATCAAATGCAAACTGTCAACCCTAAGCTAAACTTGAGAAAACGAAGAAGGAAAACGAAGAGGAGAGAAAATGTCTCTAGAAAAGAAGCAAGAGGAAAAAAACAGCAACGGGAAGAAAAGATAATATGTAAATTAAAGAACAGACGTAAAAAGGAAAAGTGGTGATTGCGAACAACGTACTGTAGAAAAGGAAATTATGTAAATTTTAACTGGAATAATTTTTAACTCCGCAATAAATAAAATATTTTTTCATTGTTTTCTTTTAAAGAAAATAAAGGGTCAGAGAGTAAAAGTCCCCCGTCTTTTTTTTTTCTTCTTCTCCTCTATCTGTCTCTCTTCGGCAATTTATTTTAATATCACGGCAAATTTTTCAGCTCTCAGTGTAAATTTTGAATTATAATGCGAGGGAGAGGATTATACACGAGAGAATTTCGTCATTTTTTCAGTCTGTTAAACTTGTGAAACTTCTAACAGGCCTAAAGCGTTCCTAACGTCTTATTTTTCTGTAAATTTTTTAATCTCTATATCGGGCTTCAAGTTGTCTCGCACAGTCAATTTATTTCAACGATTCTTAGACATCAGAACGAAGGGGGAGGGGAAGAAGTCCGCTGATGTTTCTCGTCTACATTTTCCACCAACAACGTGCGGTTTTCATTTCCAAATGTATGTACAGCTTTCCCCATTTTCGGTGTCTCTCTCCCTCTCGCGCCCGTTCTCACTCTCGCCCTCGCTGTTCGTCACAGGATTTTCCCAAAGAACACGTGCTGCGAAGTTGCAAACTTCGCGCTCTATACGACTCAGTATCCGGCATTGCCGAAGTTATGACTGAGTGTCATTTACAGGGCGTGAAGATTGAAGTATTCGTTTTCGGCGCGTCGCCTGAGGAATTCGTATACACAGTTTCTCGTTGCCGAGTACGTGTTCATTATGAGACGAAAATAAGTCATCGAGGACGTGCAACTGTGTAGTATGATGCGTAGATCACGAAGCCTATCAGTCACGCGAATTCTCCTCGGAGTGAATTATATTTACGTTTGTGCAAAACAGTATTATAAGTACTCACTATTCACCGAGGAATCAAATCGCGCTGCCGGTTCCTGAAACAAGAAAAGTTTTGTGATAAACTCGGTATCATTAATGCAGATTGCATTGCATACAATTTTCGGTGATGTGTAGGTCTTTAACTACCTACCCAACTTGGATACAGAGGCGAGTGATACGAGAATCTATACATCGAAAGTTTGAAGTTATTTAAATCATTCGGTATACTCCATTTCCCCTCGATGTATGGGAAGGAAGATCGCACGGAGAGTTGAACTTCCACCTGACCCAAGTCCTGAGCGGCCACAGGTGCTTCGGCACGTACGTACACCGGATGGCGATAGCGCCGAGCCCCATGTGCGCGCACTGTGATCGAGGGGCGGAGGAAACACCTTGGCACACCCTGTTCGTGTGTGAGGCCTGGGAACAGGAGAGGCGCGAGATGGCAACAACAGCGATCGATCCCGGCGGCAAACGAGGAAGCATCAACGACGACGACGGTGTGATCAGCCGTCTCGCGCTAGACACCCTGGTTCTGGAGATGATGAAGAGTCGAAGCAATTGGAACCGGGTGCCGGCCTTTGTCTCGGCCATCATGGAGAGGAAGATGCAGACGGGGACTTCGGTCAGTAGGTAACCCCATGATGGCCCTTGCAGGACGCGCGCATTGGAAGTGGCACGGCGAAATGGAGGCTCGGGCTCGGCCCCAAAGCGTCCCTCCGGTCACTGACGCAATACTCGAAAGGGTAGTTTCCGGGGCCGGGGGTCATAGGTGCCACTTTGGCATGCATGCATCATCATACGTCCTACCACACCATAATCCATTTCCCGGCGATTAGATGATTTTGTTTGAAATGAGTGGATCTGCTGCATTTTAAACTAAAATAATCCCTTAACAAGTTTAATAACATGGGCAATCATATTTTGTTATATTCCTGATTCTCTCGAGTAGTAGGTTGCGTCTCTCCATTTTTTCTCTTCTCTGCTAATTTTTTCATTTCTGAGAAGGATTTACAATTCGTATCCTTCATTATCTGCTCTTCATAGCTCATTCTTTGCCTTCCTTTTCAGTTCTTTCCCTCAACCATTCCTTCTACCAATAATAACAATATCCCTGGATGTTTTATATTATGTCCAATCATTTTGTATTTATTTGTATACTAGCTGCCAAGCGGCGCACCACATATCTCATTCCTCACTAAATTTGCAGTTTTATAGCTTTTAGGCTGTACTTGCATTTTTAAATTATCGAACGAAGTTGTCTGCGACAGAGCTACGTATAATTGTCCATGACTGAAGACATACTCGGGTAGATATATCTCAACCTTCTTCAGCGTCTGTCCCTGGGCCTTGTTGATCGTCATACAAAAGGCTAACTTTATTGGAAATTGTCTCAAAAATAGCTGCAAAACCTCAGAAAATGTTG
The DNA here is from genome assembly GCA_031841125.1 of Acanthococcus lagerstroemiae. Taxonomy (NCBI): domain Eukaryota; kingdom Metazoa; phylum Arthropoda; class Insecta; order Hemiptera; family Eriococcidae; genus Acanthococcus; species Acanthococcus lagerstroemiae. The sequence continues at coordinate 41,908,930 of CM063111.1, read as the reverse complement.
GATTATTGTATCGCCTCATATCTAAAGTAGGTTCATGGTAAAAGCGCATGACGAAATTCTTTGGTTCACGATTTTCCTTCAAAGCTAAGGCAGAATCTTCAGTAATTTTTTCATGCATTGTCTTATAGGATTTGACATTCGAATTATACTTCTCAAGTACTTGATTCAATTTGTTCAGGATCTCTCTTCTTACACAAGAATTATCACCTCGTGCCAGTCTAATATCATTAGCTGCATCATAATGTATAACGGCCATTTGAGTTTTTCTCTACTTCGAAATAAGAAGCATTACAATAGTGACACTTTTCAGTTATTGTACCTATAGAGAAGGGATTGAACTGGAGAGTACTGGAGTTCATGGCACATTTATAAGTCAGCTTGAAGCACATTTCAGTTGGCATTTTAGTTGACTTCTCAGATAATCTCATCTTTGGCGCGGATGGTTGTCTATCTATCGCCAGATCTAATGCACTGTAACGACCATAGTATCCATCACCTGTATAGAGTAAGTGAAATACTCTCTCTCCCTCTTCATTATCAGTGCAATTAATTTCATCTTTCACCATCACATGAATATTGCACTTGAACAAATGGAATACCGCTACCAATTCTACATGACCTCCATGAGTACCATTTTGCAGCATATAACGTTTGTAGTTGTCGGCAGACTGTATAGAAATTTCATATAGATTTGCAACTGTAACAATAGCGTGAGAGAAATCATCCCAATGATTCGTGATGTAATTGACAATATAGACTTTCTAATAAGATGAAAGTATCGTAGATTCTTATGTCCGCAATATGACAGTGCCCTAAACAGGCAGTTACCACCACCACGAATAGATACCACAAAAAATGTACCAAGCCCATCCTGAGCCACACACACTTTACACATCACACTACCAGAACTCGGCACCTCCTCAACAGGGATTCGTCGATTGTTGGTGGTTTCAGGGCCACACATCACAAAAACATCCTCCTCCGCACAGGATCGCCGTTTTTTGGTGGCCGAAGGGCCACACGTCACAGAAACATCCTCCTCCACATAGAGTCGCCGTTTTTTGGTGGCCGAAGGGCCACACATCATATCAGAATTTTCACTATCCATCTTTCGTTTCTCACTTATTCGTTTAGCACGCTTGGTCTTTCTACCAAGACCCATCTTAAAATGCAAAAAATGTACTAACACAAATTATAAATCAAAAGAAAAAATATTAAGAAGTCACTCAGAAGCACAGTCGGATCACCACTAATTGAAAAGCTGATGAGGAGTACTTTATATAGGCACAACGTCCTCATTTGATTGGCTAATGCTGAAAGCCGATCAGAATGCAGTACTTCATTTGTGTATGGAACGGATTTGAGTGATCAAAAAAGCATATGAAAGAGGTTGCTTCACTGAGTGTTCTTAGACTAAGATGAACTTTGTAGGTGAAGTAGTTCGTGAGTAATAGACAAATGAGTAGAAGAAATGCGTGTGAGTAGTGAGGTTAAGTTGGTTGTTACCTCATAACTCTCCTCAGACTGAACGCATTTGAGTGATCAAAAAAGATTCATAAGGAGCTTGATTCACCGAGTGTTTTAAGACCTTAACCAGCATTGTGCGATAATTAGGGCCTGAGATATAGGTGTTGAACTTCATAGAGCCCAGTTTTTCAAACATATTTTAAATATAGATTTGTATTTTATAGACCTCCCCCAACAGGACAAGCCCACATTAAGGGAGGGGTCTAGACACAAAAAGAAACGAACAAACGAGTTAAATAAGGGAAAAATAAATATTACCTACTTATTAAGAGATAAATAAAGTAAAATTTTCTTCCGTAAATAACTAATCATTAAAAATTTAGAAATAATAATAGCATTATTTACTCCCGTCATATCACCCAGAACCACAGACAAACTACATTACATACACACTTTCACACTCAATCATATATTCTTCTTCAATCTCATTCAGCTTCATTTACTCATTCCCACGGCTTTGAGTAAAGCTTTGTCCCCCCCCCCCGATCCAGAAAGTCGATAGTACCATATTCTTTTACAAATTCATTGGCTAATGTGAAGCCTTTGATGATAGGAGAATGTTTATGGGGTTCGGTTCTACATTTAGGTACTCTAAAAACATTCGTAGATCGCCGAGGAATCCTAGGTACTGTTATTTTTATTTTTTCGAGCATTGACGAATCAGATAGATCTGAAGTCAAAATTTTATGTAAGAATAGTAAAACCGAAATTTTGCGCCTCGGAGCTAAAGATTGCATCTCATGACCTTCTAGTAATTAATTCCTTATAAGATACACATCATGTGGATAATATTAAAACTGTGTTTTGCATAAGAATCTTTAAAATTTTTCTTGAACTTTTTCTGTTTAATTTTCTAACTTTTTCGAATAAATATGCCAAATTAATGACGCATACTCTAAATGAGATCTAATATAGCTGAAATAGAGAATTAAAAGGGTGGAAGGGTTAGAAAAAAATAGTCGGTAAATAAATACCAGCATGGATCTTGACTTTTTTCAATCATTAGCTCACAGTGTGAGTTGAAAGTTACTTTTGAATCAATTATCACACCTTCCCAAACTTACTATTTAAATAACAGGCTATTTTAAAATATAAACTTTTTTTGGAAGTAATTTATTGCCTAACTGATCGTGAAGTAACCCGTATTCCCCCCCCCCCCGATTATTCCATGTACATGATGAAGGTTAGAGTATTCAAATCATGTTACTTTTTGCCAGTAATTCCTTTTCAAACATTCTGCGTTTTTTGTAGGTCTTTTTTTTTCTTCTTTAATTTTTTCGATCTACTTTTATTAATTATTTTAACAAGTGGTTAAACTGAACTCTTGTTTCGAGTATATATAAACCTGTTGACTTAATATATTTTTGATGATTTTCCCCTTCATTTCCTTAAAATTCCACTTGGATTATTACCTATGTATATTCATGTCAAATTCTTTAATTTATCATGAATCCAATCTATGTGTTCAATATGTAATATTTGCATCCTATGGGGCCTTATTCGTTGAAACTCATGATCATAAGAACTTGGAGCAAGTGCCCACAGTACTGCTTATTCCAATGTTATGTAAAGCCTTTTTACGAGCATCTTATTGTTTTGTTTTTTTAAATTTCATTTCCATAATTTATCTATCTAAAATCAATATAGTAAGAATAAAGACGTATCATATCCCTGGTGAAAAAGTACGGGGTAGCTAAAAATTTTAGAGGGAGATTACCCTCCATATAGCTCTTACTTAAAAAGAAATTGGAGCCGGATCTGGTTTTCCAGCTTCATTAACAAAAATTAGTGAAAAAACAAAACCAAAAAAATAGTTTCTTGAGCATTTAGGTACGTGGTACACTCTAAAGATGCTGAACATTGGCTTAAAGGTGGGGAATACATTAAGAAATATTTGCAAATAAAAATTTTTTGCCAGCTCAAAAATAGTAGCGTGTGCGCCATTTTCAAAACTCCAAAATCGATTTTGGAAGTCAAAAAGGTAGAAAAAAATAAATAATGTGGTTGTATTTATATTGGGAGCTTTCTTCCTAATTTTCTTTTACTACTGCAAATAGAGGACTGAAGAAAAATTTGAAAAAATCGACTTAGGCCAATTTACCTATCTTACCCTGCTATATAGGCTTTGAATTCGATTTACGAGTAATGACCCTCAATCATCTCCATAGGACAGAAAAATGGAATTAAAAAAATATAGCTCGGAATCTAAGTTTCACTCAGGAAACACAGAAATTGTTTTCCTCAAATACATTCAACCTTTATGCTGAGATACAAAATCTCACTTACTGCCATTAGTTAACGAAAAAATGAATAAATAAATAATTACAAAATTGTAAAAAGTGTTTCAGTTCTTTCCTGTCCCTCACAAAATTTTAAATTACACTCTGCGTAATAAAAAGAAAGGAAAAATGAAGAAGAACGGCAACACACGATGAAACAAGATCTATTTTTTCAGCCTCTTCCTACGGAGGGGAGGATGTATTGGCCTGCAATTTTCAGGGGTACGCCCTGCAAAAACTGATTTCCCGGGTAGGTTTCTTAGTGCTACTCCACCCCGCAAATATTCCATTCCGATAACAAATTCCTCCCTTCTCTGGAACACTAAGTACAGGCATTCGATGACTCGCATATTTCAAAGTAAAATGCTAAAAATCTGGGGCTCAATCAAGCCCGTTGGGAATATCACTTTATCTTCACTTCTCAGTACTAACACAGCTTTACGTTGAAAGTGACCCGTGAGCTGAGAGCTGAAGATCGATCCATGACTCAGCCATTTCACCAGCTCGCTCAACCTGTCCGCTAATTTATTCCTGTTTCAAATAACCTTGCAAAAATTACAATTTTAATTCGTCGCCTCTCAACTCGGCCACGCCCTCTCAACTTCTCGGTAGCGAAAAATAGGAGCAATTAAAAATTCAATTTGTGTTTCACTGAACTTCACCGTGAACTGGATTAATATTCCGAGAAGTTGCCCATTTTAAGATTATATTCCTTTGGAAGCCACTCGCATCCAGAATCGAAAGTTGAGTTTTTGTAAAAAAAAAAAAAAAAACAGTCTATGATTTTGACGATAATTAAAAAATCACATTAAAATGCGTGAATTGTAGTGGCGTCTCGATTTTCGAGGAAATGTCGGTAGTCTTTTTGGATTATGACGGGATACGAGACAAGAGCGGAGAAAGGCGTCTCATAAGCAGTCAGCTTAGGAGCATTTATGCTATCGAATTAAAATAGAGGCGGAAGTATATTGGTTAGAATTTGTCACATATGTCAAATACTGTTCAAGTTTTACTTAAGCGTTCTAAATCCTTTCGTTTGCACTATTATAATATTTTCACAGTAACTACATTTCGAATCCGGGTTATCATACACAAACATAAGCCCCTACTTCCTTTCAAGATAAACGCAAGCAAGAGAAAAGAAAAAACCAAAACCCAAACTCGATACAGGGGAGTGTCTTGAATCCAAATTTAAAAAATCAGTCTTTTCAAGTTCGGGTTGGGTTTGGGCTCATGAGTTTGACTTTGGATTTGATTCCGGTTACGGATCTTATTATTTAGAAATTTGTTTGAGTTTGAACTCAGAAACCTAACCCGACCTTCAAAAATCAGAACTCGTGTACTACGCGATGAAATGTGAATTTAGCTAAATAAAATTTAAAAAAAATTTGGTGCCAATTCAATAGAAAAACATGTTACCTAACGCTACTTGATAGCCTCCTTCACAACACGAAGATTTCAAATTTCTAAGTAAAGGTTGTCGTGGTAAATGTGTTATAATCTTTGAATCTCAAGGACTCTCCAAATTGGATCCAATCAATATTAATTCTTCCTCCAAGCTACCATGTTTTTCAAACTACCTATCTAAATAGTGATCTTTCGATCATTGATTTAGAATATTGCATCAGATTTGATACCCCCTCTCACTGAGTTCAAAATAGGAAAAATTGATTGGTTAGAATACTGAAAAACGTCTTTTGGATCTCTGATTCTAAGAACTGCTTTAAATTTTTAATTGACTTCTGATTTCAGTCTCCAATACTCGAATTTCATGTTTGAATGAAGGCAGAGGTGAATGTAACTTGAAAAACTCAAATAAGTATTTGAACAGAAGTTTTTGGGTTTGCTGAATAATTCATAAAATTCATGATCTAGTTCATTTTAGCCCTTCTGCAGTTCCCCACGTTTTAACTGTTTCATGACTGTGAAAGAAAGACTTTGATATGTAAAATAAGGATAAGGAAAAATGATTTCACAATAAAAATTGAGAAATTTTAATCCTACTTTGAACTTTGCAACGTGAAAATGTTAGATAAAAAATGTCAAGGTTACGGAAGCTTGGTTTTCGAAAATGTGCTGACCAAGTTCGAAGAAAGGATGTCGTTCGATTCACTGATGTAATAATTATGGAGTTCGAGTATCCGCTCGGCGATAAAATGAAGTTATTCAGACAAAGACATCCGCTGCAAAAAAGTTGCATGGAATGTGAGTGATAAGAAGATATGGGAAGAAGAGTCAGGGGCTTGATTGTGAATTCCAAATAAAGCAAAAGTTATAGGTGACAGGAGTAAAAAAGGCATTATGGAAAGACATCTGCAATGGATACGATCGTTCGGTCTTAGATTTAGACCGACAATTCTCGGTATGTGGGGAGGCATTTACCCGCAGATGGGCTGTGGACAGCAGGGGTGGTGGACCCAAAAGCGGCTCACTGCACTAGCACGAGATTCTTGGAAAAACTTGCAGTGTATTTTATTTTCGTAGTCATTTTAACTTTAGCTTGTGATTTAAACCTCAAGTCTGATGTACCATTGTGTCCACGTGCTGTTTTAATAAATAAATAATTACTTTTTATTCTCTTAGACGAATGGAAGTTTACTCACGTCCTTATCTCTGAGAAAATAGACCATCTAATCAAGTTGCGAGAAGTACATTTTTTTCTCTTTTAATATCAAAGAAGAGTGTTGTGAATTGTGATGTTGGCTACTTTGGGAAATTGTAATTGACGTTTATCAATGTTATCGTCTGTATGATTCCCTCGATGTTCGAAGCATTAATCGATGAATTTATCGACATAATTTAAATGCAAAGCTTCTCAATTTGTATATTATCAAATACACTACATTACCAATACTGGAAACCCTATGTAAAATAGCATTGAGCCGGTTCAACGTAGTTGTCAGTGTATACAGCGCATTGTAGCGGCAAAGATTAGTCCTACAAAAATGAAGCATTGCATACATGTGGAAAACGTGATTTTGAAAAAGTCATAATTAATCCAGGATAAAAGCAAAAATTTTGAAATTTTGTATCAAGTATTACGCATTTGTATACTACGTTCTCTTCTTGGGGTGATACCGTGGCGAGAGGCATAAGCGTAAAAAATAAAAGATAAAAGATTCCTTATGAGGTCACACTCGTACATCGTTAAAATCGCGATAAAAAGAAGGCGAACTCCGACAGATAAACCTTGTTGAAAGCAATGAAAAACTAAACAGTATCTCTTTCCAGGAAATATTACTTTTCCAAAATACGAGTATTAATTACTGATGGTGGCGTTCTAACAGGTACATAATTTTTCCGGACGTAAAAAGCTTCACATTCGAATATCTGAGAGGAAGCTACTTTGGGGAGCATCATCATCGGTAAGTTTTAAAAATAAAGGCGCAATTAAAATAGGAACTTGGAGTGTAAGAAGTTTGAATGGAGTTGGAAGATTAGGGAATCTTAGAGAGAAATGAAAAGGCTTGACCCAGGAATAGTTGGAATAAGTGAAGTAAGGAAGGGAGAGGAGAATGATTTGTGGTCAGGAGACTTCATAATAATAAATACAAAGGGAATAAAACGGCAAGCAGGCGTCGGAGTTGTTATGAATAAACAAATATGTAATAAAGTTACGAGTACATATTATGAACAACGGAGTGAAAGATTATTCTTAATAAAAATCAATACCAAACCAGTACTTAAAACAATTATACAGGTGTATATGCCTACTAATACCCACGAGGACGAAGAGATTGAGGAGGTATAATATGAAGAATTAGAAGGAATTATGAAGCATGTTAGGAGACGAAGAGGATTTCATTATTATGGGCCGTTGGAATGCTAGAGTTGGTGAAGGAAAAGAGGATAATATAGTAGGAGATTTTGGATTAGGAGTGAAGAATGAAGAGGCGGGCCTTTGATACAGTTATATGAGAAATACAACTTAATTATAGGAAACACTCAATTTAAAAATCATTACAGAAGAAGGTATACATGGAAGAGTCTCGGTAACGAAGGTAGATATTAAACTGATTATCTTCTTACAAAACAGCGGTTTAAGAGTCAAATATTAGACTGTAAAACTTTTTCGGGAGCCGATATTGATAGTGATCATAACTTGGTAGTAACGGAATGCAGGCTTAAATTGAAGAGATCTGGTAAAAAAAAAAGAAGAGGTACAATAAAGATGGAATTTGAAAAAGTTGGAAAATATTAATATTCGAGGGAAATATCAAAAGGACATTGCATTTGGATTAGAGGCTGAAAAAAACCAAGAAATTAAAAATGTGGAGGAAGAATGGGGTAAAATAAAGGCGGGAATATAAAAATTAGCAGAAGAAAATCCAGGTAAAACTAGGAGAGAAGAAAAGAAAAATATGGATGAAGGAGGAAATCCTCAGAAAGATTGATTAAAGAAGAAAATATAAGAATGCAAACGATAGGAAAAAAGGATTAGCTTATCAAAGTATAAGGAATGAAATAAAGAGAGAGTGTAAAAATGCAAAGGAGGAATGGGTGAAAGAAAAAAGTGATAAATTAGAATAATTTATGAGTAAAGGACAAACAGACTTGACACATAGAAACGTAAAAATAGAGTTTGGAGAAAGCAGGAAGAAAGCCAGTAATATGGCAAATAAGGAGGGAGGGCCCATCTACATAGCGGAAGGAAAAGTGAAAAGGTGGGTAGAGTATGTAAAAGAATTATATACCTAGCAATAATGAAGATAAAAAGATAGGAATGGAAAAGGAGGAAGATGTCGAAGTAGATGATAGAGGAGACTCAATTTTGAGAGGTGAATTTGACAAAGCATTGATATATTTAAAGAAATGGAAAGCTTCAAGACTGGATGAGATGCCAGCTGAATTATTACACAACTTAGAAGAATATGTACTTCATAAATTGTACAAATTAATATGTTATATGATAAAGGGGAAATGCCAGAGGTTTTCAAAAACAGCGTGCTATTGTAACTATACCAAAAAAAAGTAGGAGCAGATAGGTGTGAACATTATTGAACAATTAGTCTTCTTTTGTATGCGTCAAAAATATCAATCAGGATAACTTGTAAGAGAATTGAGAATAGAACAGATTCAGAACTAGGAGATGATCAGTTTGGATTTAGAAAAAGTAGAGGTACTAGAGAAGCAGTGCTAGCTTTGAGATTAATTGTAGATGGGAGACTCAAAGAGGGGAGGATACATGGCTGCAGCAGAAGTCACCATAAATGGCCGCCAACCACGGGCGACTGGCTGCGAACTCTAGCAGGTAAGACCACAGTAAGTCGAGTGCTGACTAGGTCCACCTCCTCCGTAGTGAGGCAGGGCACGAACGGATCGCAGCCCCCAACATTACTGCCACAGTTGTCAGAAAGAGAAAAGACACCATACCATACTTAGATTAATTAGTAAAGCATAAGACTGTAAAGTCCGCCTCCCCCATAAGGGGCGGTCCGGACTGGCCAAAAAGGATTGGATATATACTTTTGTTAAGCATGTAAGGCCCGCCTCCCCATTAGGGGAGGTTCGGTTCAATCAGAAAGACCAAGTAATAGTTTTAATGTAAGGGGTTCCCTGTGGCACCTGACAAGAAACCTTAGAATAAATGTCGGGCAATACAGGGGACCCCACTGGAAACAAGAAACTGTTATTTAAAGGCTCAAGTTTGTGAGCATAATCGTAAATATACGGACCCGCCGGCAAGGTCCGGGAGTGGCCGTCCGTTTGAAAAAAAAAAGATACACGAAATTCATTGATATTGAAAAAGCTTTGACAAAGTTGAATGGGATAAAACGTTTGATATTCTAAAAAAGATACGAATAAAATTTAAAGAAATGTAGGTTATTTTAAACTTGTATAAAGGACAGAAAGCTACATCAAGAATAGAAGGGGATAAAGGGGGCTAAAATAACAAAAAAGTGTAAAGCAGGGGTGCTCTTTATTTCCAGTATTATTTAATTTGTACATACAGCAGGCTATAAAAGAAATGAAAGAAAAATTGGAACCAGGTTTAACTATACAGGGAGAGCGAATGAACATGCTTAGGAGGTTTGCAGATGATATTGTTTTATTAGCTGAAAGAAGTACTGATTTGGAAAACATTTTAAATAGAATGGAGGAGATTTTGACGATAGAATATCATGGTGTGGTGGGACGTATGGCGATGCACGCATGCCAAAGTGGCCCCTATGACACCGCACCCCCGGCCACAGGAACTACCCTTTCGAGTATTGCGTCAGTGACATACGAAAATGAATAAAAATAAAACTAAAGTAATGGTATGTAATCGATGTGAACATGATAGAGTAAATACATATAAAAATTGGCCAGGAAAAAATTGAGAACGAAAGCGAATTTTTCTATTTAAGCAATAAAATAACAAAAGACGAAAGAAGTAATCGGAATATTAGCAGTAGAATAGCAGAAGCCAAATTAGCATTTTATCGAAAAAATAACCTTTTCAAATCAAAAAAAAAATCTGGAAATCAAAAATTTATTTTTGAAATTTATGTTTGGAGAGTAGCCTTGTATGGATGTCAAACTTGGACCAAAGGAAAACCAGTGACGAGAAGGATCGAAGCTTTTGAAATATGGTGCTATAGGCGAATACTTAGAATCAACGGGACGGATAAGGTAAGAAATGAGGAGGTACTCAACAGTGTAGAAGGTAAAATGGATATTTGGAATTGTCTGGAGAGGAGGCAAGATAAACTAATAAGGCATAACTTGAAGCACCCAGGAATAATACCACGTTTGCTAGACGGACGGGTGGAAGTTAAGAATTGTGTAGGTTGGCAAAGATTTCAGTATGTTCAAAAGATAATCGAGGATGCCAAATGTAAGAGTTATTTGGAAATGAAAGAACTTTCACAAAATTGGGAGAAATGGCGAGCTGTATCAAGCTGGTTTTGAGACTGATAAAAGCTCATCATCATCATCATACAACGTAGTACTTTTTTTTTGTTGTGCTGTCAATAACTACACTTGTGAAAAATAAATTTTCGGTTATTTACTACTACACATATATTCGCAACACAAGTGAAAGTAAGCTAGTACTAATCTTGACCGCTAGTTGTCTTTAAAAACCTAGGAGTTTCCAGTGTTCGTAATATACAGTGTATTTGATATTATTGCCTTAATTTATATGTATTATGATCTGTCGGTTCAGACCAGTACCATGACATTCTGATAATGTTTTCCGATATTTTCAAATCTCAGAATATGAACCATTCTTAACATCAATTGTTAGACTGTTTCGAAGTTCGAAGCGTTAATTCACCGAATTATCGATATGATTCACTTTCTCGTACCAAACATTCCAATCTCAGAGCTGTTGGAGAGACAAAAACCCCACTATTTACAGAGTTTAGTGCAAATCTTGTTTTTGATGATGCTCGGTCCCGGTATGAAAATGTAAACCAACCTTTCGTTGCTGATGTGTCGAGAAGCTTCGCATCATCGAATCCGTCGATCTCTCACTATTCCCAATTCTGTCAAAACATTCGGCGTACGGAGCCCTTCCTCGAAACATCGTGCTCCGCAAACGATCAACATACAGATTCGATATACGCGTCGAGTCGAAGTCACCCTCTCGTGTGAAAGAAAAAAAATTGAGGGAAAACAACGACACGACGGAGTGAATTAGTCAGAAACAAACCTTCGGAACACCTTTTCCTCGAAACGAGGCGCGAAAATTAGAAAATGCGAATTCATTTTTTCGAACTCGTCGCCTTTCCCCGCCCGAATATATTCGCGCGTTGGGAGGAAGGCCGCAATTCCAGCAGCTTCTGCCCTCGTTTCGGTTTCTCCATCGTGTCGTGCGCCTTTACGAGCCTTACACGAAGTATTTTTATTATTTACAAGCAGAGCAAACACGCTCTCGCTGTTTCTCGCTTGCTGAGTCTTCTCGCGACTGTATTTCTACGTACAACCGCCGAAAGTACAAACAAAAACAAAATTAGAAAAAAACAAAACAACAACAATAATAAAAAAAGGTCTGATATTTTGCGGGAATGGAGGCAGCGTTACTCGGCGTCGCGATAACTTCGAGTAATTTGTAAATTTAGGAAACAGAGCACGAATTAAACTAGCCGTATATTTTACCCCCAAGAAAAGTGTATACTCGCTACTCGCGCTCTGGTGCCGCTATTGAGTGAGTATGATGGCGGGGCCGTGTGGGGGGGGGGCAGGGTGACGTGCCGTACATCGTGCCGATGCGGCGTATACAACTGATGAACGTAAATGTGACACGAAGTTTTGCTTTGTTATAATGCGGCTGTAATAAGGTATCATATTCGCCGAGCTCGGTGCCTGCTCGCCTCCCTCGAACTGTCGCGGGCGTGTGACAAATTTCATTTTCTTATCGCGAGCGCCGTTATTAACCCCTTTTATTTTATTACCGAAGTTGGCGGCTGTGTGTGGGTGCGTGCGCGAGCGTAAATATGGTTTCGACGCCGCGTACTCGGGGCGAAATTACCTATTATATAGATCAATCACATTAATCAAGTCGACCCGGCGACGTATTTGACACTTTTATTGATGTTAACATATCGTAAAATAATTCGGTTTTCATCGTCGAACGCATTTTTCGACGGGGCCGGCGAAAGTGCTCGCTCTGGTTCGTCGCTTCCGCCGGGCTGGCGCGGCTTAGAGGGTTCCAATTCGAACCTGGAGAAGAGATTGCCAGCCTCACGTTCGCGGAAAACCATGTCAATCTCTCATCTCCTTTTTGAATGTTAGTACCACATGCTAGTTGAACGTATTCTGCACGTCAGGATGCTTAGGTGCTATGTGGCGCATTTGTATACAAGACCTTAAGCAGGGTTGGAGATGCCTATGGAGACTTCGGGAACTTTCCCATCTAATTCGAACCTGAAGAAGAGTTTGCCAGCCGCACGTTCGCGGAGACATATGCCAATTCCCCTCATTCTTTTTGAATGCTAGTTGAATTAGTTGAATGTATCCTGCAGCAAATACTTTCTTTCAGAAACAACTAAACAGAAGATGGACGTGGAGGTTGCTCGACGGAATAACCAACAACGAAATCGAACAAACAATAACGGACCATACGATAACCGACTGGCTAAGTATTACAGACGACGTATGATGATTTCCACGTTTCAGGTGCTGGCTAGAAATGCCTGTAAACTGCGAAATTAGGGCACCGTTAGGTACACTTAATGAGACCCACAAAATGTAATCATAGGGAAAAATCTGGTCAATTCTCGAGAACCCGTCAGTTACCCTGAGAAACCCTTCAGTCTCCTGGATAACTGTCAAGAAACTTGGGGTAACTGCAGGGAACTCACTTCTGATTAGCTGACAATTTTTATGATTTACAGGTTCCCTCACGTTACCCTTGGAAACCCTTCGATTCCTCAGGTAACTGAAGGGTTTCTGAGGTTAACTGACGCGTTTCTCGATGCAGGATAATTCAACGCTGTGGACAATTCTTCACGCGCAATTCTTCCCCGAGGACAATTCATCGCTTTTTTTTCTTTTTGGCCGCGCATACTTTCCTTTTCACTTTCAACAGGCTTGGAACTGTTGACATATTTCGTTCCGTACCAAAAACAAGAAAACGATTTTCATCTCCCTGAATCTAGAGTCATACAGGTGGAAGTACTGCCCGTTTGTCATCGAGAGAATACTGTCTGGTAATTGAATATCTTTACGATGGTTTGTCAAGCGTGGTAAACTGCGTTCTTGTTCACGGTATCGATTCATATTTCGCTGTGAATCACGAACTGCCGGTAAAGGTGTAACTGCACTTTGAGAAGCATTACAGAACACATTCGAAATGACAACACGGGGAGCGTCGGTTGAAGTTATTGCACTTTTTTTCAGTTTCTCCTTTCGAAACTTCCACCTCGGCTGCGTTCCCAGAATGGCTGTGTTCTTTCTACCGGCGACTTATCTTTCCATCGACTGTTGTCGCGCGAGCTTTACATCTACATTTCTGAAAATACGCACATCAGCAGTGTGTTGCACTGGAGATAATTTATTTCCTCATAATAGATGAAACCGCCTTCAATCAATTATACCTTTCCTCATTCAGTACGCACAAAACTTATAGATGACATAGTGAAGACTATACAACAGAGGTTCGGAAGATTGACAAAAAAGAGCGCGAAAAATTGTCCTAGGCGAAGAATTGTCCTCCGTGATGAATTGTCCCCGACCCCGCGTTTCTTCGACAAAAATCTAGAACCTGCATGTCAGTTACCCTCGAGTTCCCTTCTGTTACTCGGATAACGGAAGAGTTTCCGAGGGTAACTAGCTACCAGTTACGTGGCTATTCCGAACATTCCTTTGTGATGTGGGATACGCGGTATTGCCTAAATCGGTAATCCCATGAAAAAATTTATTTTGACAAACATTTTTTAAACAATTTTAGAGCAGAAACTAAGGTACCAGAAACTGTAAAACCTCATTTTTGAAAAAAATGTGTGTTAGCTGGTTATGTGTCTAAGCAGTCGATATGAAAATTCTTTCAAGTTTGATTTATGGAATGCCTCATTCTCATATCACGTCTCTCCGTCCACCGATGCGATACTCGAAAGGTTAGTTTCCGGGGCCAGGGGTGCGGTATTTTAGGGACCACTTTGGCATGCGTGCATCGCAATACGTCCCACCACACCATTTATCCCATATCAATGTTTCATTTTTCTGTGATTGTCACTATGCTCTCTTACATGTGATATGCGGTGCTCTTCATCCTCTCTATCATTTAGTTTACTGCTTAACCAAAATTCCTTTTTTCTGTCCAAACTAAAGTATTTCTTTTTTCACCCTCATGCACCATTCTCTCGATCTTCATTGTTTCCTTCATGCTCTTCTCGATCCGTTTTTTTTTTCTCTATCCTCGATATATTCCGAGTCTAGCAATCCTCTCGCATATTTTTTTGTGCGGTACGTTTTTCAGTTCTTCGATGTTCGACTATCAAAATACATCCTCGGTCTCGATTCCGCTCTTTCTTACTTTCAAAACGACCCCGCACATATAAATTTAAACCTTCTATTCGGAATACATTCTGAGAAAAATAAATTAGTATGAAATTTGAGAAATATTTTCCAAGTTCATTATTACTTTGCATTAAGAGGTGGGCTCTTCTCTAATTTTACTCTCAACCCGAGTCCTGGAATCCACCTTTTCGAGCATTACTACAGAGACGTCGGGAGGCTGTTAGGGCTGTCTTAGCCCTCTTTCCTTCCGGCCGAAAAACTGGCCTAGGTCGAAATCTGGCGAGTTGCTACGTGTGGACTCGAACCCACGACCTCTGGATTTCAAGACCAACGTGCTATCCACTCGGCCAACCAAACCCAGGTGGGCTAGGCAGAACCATTACACGTGTTTTATGCGTATTGCTGCTCCACCTGGAATAGTACGGTACAACTACATCGAATCACCCGGCATATACAAATCATTCGTTACGGAATATCCTCCAAATTAGATTAAAAGACCACGCTAAAGTACAGGATATTATGGAAAAAACTGAAGCCAAAAATTTTGGGGTTGTCGTCCAAAAGCTGTAGCTCACGGATGCAAGTCATATTATTCGCGACTCAAATTATAAATGGAATAAAATTCTGACTAACAGGGTCCCACAAGAAGGCAAGCGAGGCAAAGGGAGGCCGGTCACGAGGTAGGAGGACGAACTGCGTCAACATCTCGGACTTACGTGGTTTAATATGGCGAAGGACAAAACAAGGTGCAAGGACTTAACAGAGGTCTATGCCCAACAATGGGCAACCGAAAGGAAACCGACGAAGGGGGCACCCCCACTTACCAGTAGGAAAGAAAAGGGATGGATTTAACCGCACGCTTCAAGAAATAGGAAAAAACGCTTAAAAAAATACAAATCACGATAAAATGATAGGTTGCCCATTTAATGAAAATATTCATGTTAAATAATCGGAATCATGCTAAACTAATCGATTAGCACGATATTAAAAATATCACGTTGTATGTATTAAATAACGGTAAAAAAATCTGTGTCGAGATAAAAATAAAATGAAAGTACCGTGTAATGAGTTAAGCTAGAACTAAAAGAGCTTTCCTCGCTTTTGCCGGTCGTCCTCTCTTTCATTTTTGTCAGAGTGGTACGGATTTCGCTCCTGTCGGAACGTCCACTTGGCGCGTCTTTATTTTCATACCTAGAGAATGATTGCATATCAGATGCTTCAGGAAACAAGGACAGCTGCAGCTCGAAATTTCAGGGTGCAATGTTATCATCCATGTACCGTAATGAACAGGCTCAAACTCGTCAAAATTTTTCCATTCATTTTCTTTAACTATGGGAGGACAGCCACTCCCTCGCACTAACATAAAATATCTGTATTGACGTTCACGAATTAGCGTGCATTTCTATCAGAATTGGCGTTCAACTCTATTAATCTGCTGTTCAAAATTTAGCGTGCAAATCTATTTATCGTGACTGCAAACCGCATTTCCTTAACTTGCGATTACATTTTCCGCGCAAAAAAAGATATCGAACTATGTAGACGCAGAAAGTGAAAATATTAAGGTGGCATTTCCCTTTTTGTTAGCCGTCCCCCCTCTCCATAATACTTAGTTTATATGTAGCAGAGAATACTGAACAAGTTTACAGAGCAGGAGCATCAAGACTTAAGAAGGAGGATGACATCTGTCCACGATGATAGACATCTTATCTGTGGCAAAAGCACCGATATTCACGCCTACGGACAAAACAGCTTCAAGAATTTCCTTTTCCGTGAAATTTTTGAAAATATTGTGCTGTTACATGCACCAATGACTACCATCCGACTAGATCGTGTTCAGGCATCAATGCTGTACCAGTGTGTTGCCATTTGTTATGCTAAAAAAAAGGTATAAGGCACATATTCTTTATACCAGTAAAAAACTGACCACGACAATGGACTGAAAACCCTGGTAACAGAATTTTACTTCATCCCTTCTGGAAATGTGAGGTTACTGATAACAAACTGAACTTCTAAATACATACTACCAATCGTTCTGCATTCCCCGCCAGTTTCTCGAAACCACTTTCCCGAATGATCATTTTCCCGAAAACGTGTTTTACGAACGACTTGTTCCCGAGCAGAAAAGTAAATTAAAAAAAATTGAAAAATCTGAAGGAATTGTTCTGCGATCTACGTTTTTTAGTATTAGTTTGGGATGTCTTCAAGTTCGTCAACGACTTTTTTTTTTGCTTTGGCATTCAAATTAATATGGTGTTTTTGAGCATACTCAGCTATGTCGCTTCTCGCTCTCTTTATCTTCTTTAGCAGTCTCCGGTTTTTCTGTTGTACCGATTTTTTTTCTAGTTAGTCGTATTGCTTACTTGATTGCCTCACGTTCAGGCAAGAGACTCAAAATACTGCAGGCGGCACTTGCGATTATTCATTTTGCAGTAGTTGTGCGGGCGGCTGCTCTGGGTGCTCAGTCGCCTTCCTCTTTATTTTGGTCATGACCACCTCCACAGAACACTCCTCCTGGTTAGGAGGGTGTTGGTGTGGCAACAGAGATGGACCCTCAATAACGATGACCGTCGCTCCTGATGCAGGATCGTTGGTGATCGCTCTTGCCTTGCACTCTTCCGCGTAGCTTGCGACAACCTCAGTATACTCGGAGGTAGACATAGGCTATATATCTACTAATAGTTTGCGATCAGCGATTTGAGCCATTAGATAATTCCTATTCGTTCGCTTTTAACGTGGTTATGACACATCTTCGATGAATCACTTTTATCATCAACTAATCGACCTGTCTGGCTACTTCCTGCATGGCATGATGTGTGCATCTAACAAACGTCTTTTAACTCCTGCATTCCTCTCCTTTCTCTCCCTCGATCGGCCAGGTAGGACATCCTTTCAGTACAGTCATATTTTATGCTTAGCACTCACCCGATCGATTAATACACGCACTTTTTCTACCAACTCTCGTTTCCGCGATTTCGAACGCCTCACTGCCGTCCGGACTAAGTACCTCTTTCATACAAATCTCGAAAAATCCGCAAACCAGTGCGGTTTGGCGCCAAATATGAAACGATAAAATTTGACTCCGAGACTCATCCGCCTTGCAAATCCGATTCTTTCATCGGCGGTCGCGGCCGAACAAAATGCCAAGTTTTATGAACGAACTAGAAAAAAGAACTGGAACAAGTGATTAGCATTCAAGCCCGCCTGCTTGTGCCCGGCATCGCACACACCATTCGATCGGCACCCGATACACCATTTTCGCGTCGCTCACAACATGTATTCGACACATGAATCGTGAAATTACACTTGGCGTATATTTTCGAATTAGAGAAACCCCGGAGTCAAGGAACACAGAGAAGGAGAGAGGCAGAAAGTGAGAGAAAAGAAAACGAGAGCACCAGAGATAGCGCGAGTGTAAGTGGGTCGGGGAGAATGTGGTTAGGTCGCGTTAAACTTCGTAAATTTTTTCTTTCTTACCGAAAAAGAAAAAGTTAGGATATCAACTTTCAAAAACTTCTTACATATCAACTTTTAAAGCTGCAAAAAGCTGGCACCCTTTTACTTTAATACACGTGCATTGCTTTCCACAACGCGTCAAGATTACTGGCCTATTTTATATACGTTCTTTATACGTTCTCGCTTTCCTCTCTTTTTCTCTCTGTCTCGCTTTCTCACTTTTTTTTTTTTTTTTTTCATTTAAGCAACTTGATTTGCCGGATACGCTTCATTTTGGTCTTTGTTCGACAGCTGCTGTCAAAAGAAATAAGCTTCTGGAGTACTTGTTACGTTATATATACCGAAATCTCCTCTCTCCTTGTTTCCTTTTCTTGGCAACACTGATTCCATACTTATGCAATTTTTTCCTCCCTTTGGCCGAGTGATAAACGCGTAAACGATGGAAACATCGACGACGGTTTATGGCTTTTTGCGAAGCGTTTTTATTAACGAATTTATCATGTCTTATCTGCCTTTTTTCCTCTTCTTTTTTCGCGTTCGGCGACAATTATTCGTTATATTTTGTTTTTGTTTCTGAAATTTCGCAGACGGCTGTTCCGCGGCCGCTTTTATTCTCAACGATTCTTCGGTGTGCGATAAAATCGTACAGGATTTTTTTTTTTTTCGTTATTTTAACAACGTGAAGAATAAAAAGCCCCAAAAAAAATCGGCTACGTTGTACACTAAAATCGATACCTACGAAAGGTTTACGTAATACGTATGACCAGATGCCGGCTCCTAAAAACAAGATAATACACGTTCGAATGTGCCATCGTAATAATGAGCCACTAAGATTTACGACACAAATCTTTTCGCCGGTATGTGTATTTTTACTACCGACCATAAAACACAGCGAGTGAGAGAGAAAAACGAAAAAAAGAAGAGAAGGGCGGAAGAAAAAGAGAAAAAGAAAACGGCCGAGAAAAATCGTTACTCTTCAATCTGGAAAAAAGATTTTTCGGCGGCAACGATAGCGGCAACTGTTTACAGCGGGCCTAAATTGTATATAGTTCCCTGTGGACAGTTGAAAACGGTTAGAAAAATCGAGCATAGTTTCGTTTTCGGATGAATGACTGTTAAAATAGAAGGCAACCTCTACTTTTTCTTTTCTGCCTCTCACTCACTCTTTCTTTGTCGCTCTTAGCCGACACTTACCCCAATTCGCAACGCGAGGATTCCTAGCTAACTTAATGGTTCTGAGGTTTCGACTCGACTGCGCGAATTTTCATTTCACTGAAGATGCTAACTGAAAAGGCTCGAGTTATTGAGGCTGGCTGAGAGAAACGCTACAAATACACACCAAATCTGGCACAATACTAAGGCAGAAACTGGAAAAAGTATTCCAGTTGTAAAATACATTCTGTTCATTTGCAGCGCGAGGACAGTTGTTCCCAAACTGAACTAACCCTTCGTCGGTCGAGAAATTTCGTTTTTGTCGACGCGAATAGCCGAACAGGTGCGTCCAGAGGAGGTAACATCAGGGCCGTTACGAACCACTGTAGTATGACTTTTTGGGATACCAATTTTTTTTCGAATTCAAGGAGTAGTAACGAGGGCCTAAATGTCTCTGGACGGTGCTGTTAACCTATTGAACAGGGCACCCATCCGAACCTTGCCGCGTATTTCGTGAGCTAAGAGCAGTGTTAGTTCGAAATTTATTTTCGAATATGGTTTCTCTGGCGGCGATTGGAGTTGAAGCATCCGGTGCTCGATCTCAGGACATGTACCAACAAGCTACGTGTAAAGGTACTCGGTAGGCCGATATTAGGAAGCCGAGCCGGGAACCGGGACACCGATACGTAAGCACAGCATTTAGATACCGAAAAAGTCGTAATTAAAAAGGTATACTGTGATCAGTAGTTCCTATTCATTTCAACGATCAAGCCCAGGTAAGCCTGGTCAGCTAGGGCTTTGCAGACCACACCCCAACTATCAACCCACCCAAAAACCTGTACACATAAATAATCTCGAACACAAAAACATAAAATCCTACACTTTAAGGCTATCAAAAAATTCTATTTCGAAACAACACAATCCCCCCAAAATTCCGGAAGTAACTATCAAAAAATACCAATCAAAAATTGCTAAGCCTACTTAAAAGTTGGCACTCGGAAAATTCTTTCGCCCGTTGACAAAATTGGAAAAGGGAGTACCATTTTCCCCAAGATATTGACTGAAGTTCGTCGCTATTTCTGCTGTCTATACACCCTTGTATTTTTATAATTTTTCTAAAATTTTTCAAGACTCGCAAAAACAGTTTAAAATTTGCTTACCACTCTTCATGCATTTTTCAGATTTAATTATGGACTTCAAGACATGGGCAAGAGTTTTGGAAGCTTTTTGATACTCGTAATAGACCTGAGAATCCTTAACAAGAATTCAAACAAAACTGTAGTTGTTGCTCAAGACTCACTGACTGTTTCAAGTTTAGTTTAAGACACCTTATAACTCTTTCGGACTTCCTAAGGCTCTTTAGGTCACTTCCATGTTTGATTAGGACTCTTTTAAAGACTTGACAATCACTCTTTAAGATACCGTAAGATTTTACAACCTTATCAGACATCATATTGACATGGATATGACTTATCGCTGGCAGGGCAACATGATCAAGCGACACGATTAAACGACACGACAGACATCAAGGATGCTGACAGATTCGTTCCTGTTGGATGTTGACGGGTCGACTGAATACTTGAAATGTTTTTGGTTTTGTATTATCGCAGTGTTTCAATACGCGCGTTTTTATACACGATGGAATTTCGATTTCCCGTTGATTTTCTCGAATTAATTTGCAGTTACGGCCAAAGGTTAACTGACGTCGACATTCCTATGCTTACTGAATTCGTGGAACGTGTTCCATAGCCATAAAACATATCCATGCACAAATGTATCTGCATGCAGTGTCTCTTCATCAGCTTACTGATGATAATTTCATTTTTTCCTTCTTCTTATTTTTCTTCTTTCCCGATAAAATAAAAATTAAGTTTGAGTAGTGTTGAATCGTGTCTTCCACTCGAGAAAATCTCGGCACGTACACAATACCTATGGCGTAGCTGATTTATCTCAGTAATTTGCCAGCGCGATAATAAGTTTATGGAACTTCCTAGTGGTATTTTGTCAGGCAATTACATTTCAGATTCGAGTTCACGTTTTTTCATGCACACCTGAGGAAACCTGAATCTCAAGAACCTGAATCCCAAACCGATCTCGAGCTCTACTCCGAATCCTAGCTCGATCTCCAAAAACCCAAGTGTAATCGAACCGTGTACACCCAAGACCCTATTTTAAAAGACCCCGAACTCTCAAAACTGAAAAATGAAGAACCCAAACTTGACCACGGTTACATTGGATGAAGAACCGAATTAGGTCTTGACAAAAATTGATGGAATTCGACACTCGCGGCTTATTCTGGAAACGCTGATCACGCGCCAAGCTTCGTTAATATTTCGAACGAACCGAAACACGTAATGACAGATTTACGGCGTTTCGAGTATGCAATTTTATTAACATCTTGAGGTATTTCGAATAATTTGGGATATTCACGGCGTTACCATTATGCAATTATATTAACCCTCCAGACATGTTGCTGCACGCGAATTCGAAGTACATATTATTATTTTTTATGATTGACGTCTTGACTCGAAGTCATAAACATTGGATTGGATAGACAAACTTTTTTCTTCCCGACCAATAACACTACTGAGCAACTATTTTGCACTACGCATTTCGAGAGGTGATTCTGAGTTACTTTTTAACGCTGAACACGATACTGCGATCCATTTTACTCTATCACATCACAATTGGGAGTTCTGAACGACTGAAATTCGTTTCCATTTTGTTTTTGCAGTGGAATAAGCGGTACCACTGACTGAATATTATCAGTGTTATCAGACCACTATAACAGAAAACAAGCAGACGGAATACACACCACTACACACAACAACACGAATCAGTATGACCACATTTAGTTCCTAAATCTCTTTTGGAACATATTTAGTTGAATTTTTTATAGTTTTTGATCAGAAAAACTAGACGAAATAGAGAAAAACGGCCGACGGCACTGTATTCAGGGTTGAAAAATACTCAAGAATTACCTTCTTAAATGCGTTGGGCAAACAAAAAGTTTAATTTTGTTCAGTAGTGTAATCAGAAAATTGTATTATTAATGAAGTTTGTACACTGAGACAAGTGCTACAAATGGCGAACAAAAATAGTAATGAATATTGTTGACTAGTTTTACAAGGTAACCTTTAATTCGTTAGTTTTACTTGCCCACTTCAAAATAACTATCATAATTTTTTCGAAAATCGTGCTGCCATTCTATATATATCCCGAACGCGTGAGAATTTCTTGGTGACTTGAAAATTTATAGAGGTTTTACCGGTTTGCTCATTTTCTTATTACTTACTCATTTAAACTATTTCCAATTTGAAAAACTGTTTGAAAAAAAGGGAAAAACAGAAAGTACTTCAAAAGGAGAGGATAGGACTTTTTAAGTACACACTGTACTTTTTTAATCATTTTGTCGGGAATGTTTCCTTTATCCCGCATAATTTTCCATTTATTCGGTGAGAAAAAATGACAAATATCTACTTTTTGAGTGGCTTTCTGTGGCACTCTACTTTGAGTCGAGGGTTCATTTTGTAGGGAATTTTGAATAGTGTATTTTCATTCCATAAGATATACCGATATCGCTGACAGTATTTTTTGACTCATTTGGAAAAAATTGACGAAGAGGCCACATTTGCTATCAAGGTGAAAAATGCAAACGGGTTGAGGGATGGGTTTTACGCGCAAAATTCCGCGAGCTAGTCCATTCACGTCGAAGTTAGATTAAAAATAAGTGTACCTATTCTGATGGGTTGTTATCAAAAAATTCTTCTTTTCGAAACAACACAATCCTCCAGAAATTCCGGAAGTAACTATCGAAAAATACCAATCAAAAATTGCTAAGCCTATTTCAAGTAAGCAAAATTTGGTATAAGTTGCCACTCTTAACGTAAGAACTCTAAAACACCAAGAAAGTTTAGTAGAGCTAGAAAATGCTTTTTTAAACTCGAACTTGGAAATTTTGGAAGTCAGGCGAGACGGAGACTCCCTCATTAAACGAAAAATGAAAACCTCTTTTGCTACATAGGATCGGAAGGAGGTCAGAGGAGAGTAGGGTTCATAATCAAGAAGAATCTACAAAACAAGCTAAGAGAATTTAGAGGTATCTCTGACAGGATAGCTCCGATTAAACTGGAGGTTGGAAACATACAATTAAAAATAATAGAAATCTATGCCCCTAAATCACTATCTGACGAACAAGAATGTGAAACATTTTACTCCAAATTGGATGAAGTTTTATCTCCTACCAAACACAATTTGAAAAATCACTTATTAATAATAGGCGACTTCAACAGTCAAGTAGGAGCTCAAAACGTTCGTGAACAAAAAAATATAGGTAAATATAATTACGGATCTAGAAATCGTAGGGGCAGCAGGCTAGTCCAATTCTGTCAAGAACACAATTTTCGAATAATCAATACTTACTTTACGAAAAGAAAAGGCAAGAGATGGACGTGGATAGCTACGAACCCGGAATATAAATCGCAAATTGACTACATTCTGGCACCACCGCTAACGTTTAAAAATATTTTCAACTGCGATACCCTTAACAACTTCAAATTCCACTCTGACCACCGACCAGTTTACTGTAAAATCAATATGAAGAAAGAAAGATACCACCCAAAAGATCGGACATTGATATCTAGAATCTCCCCAGACCATAAAAGTCAATACCATGCTTTACTGAACCAACAGCTGGAAGAGGTGTCGACCAAAGAAGAGATCCCAAGCTGGGACCACCTACAAAAAAAAAATACTAAATGAGGCTTCAAACGAGTGTAACTCCATTAAAACTAACAAAAAAGTCCAATCTCTTCCAGACAATATATCTTTCTGTATACTAAACAAGTAAAATCCGCCGCCGCCGCCTCCGGGAGAAAAAAACTACTGCAGGTTGCCTACCCTGCTCCTTAATTGCTCATTTCTCCAGGGGTAGCTTACCCATGGGAGGGGGTTCATGGTGGAGGAAGGTTGCGGTAGAAAAATGAAACAGAATAGAAGGTGAGGAGTTAAAGAAGAAAGAATGATATTATTATGATTATTTAGTAAACTCGTATACAAAAAAATTCACGAAAAATGTATGTACTTCAAAACATGAGCAATTCGTTCTCCGTGGGGATAAATTCCTAGTGGCCTCCCTTGTACCTTAATCCCACGTTTCACACGAGGTGCTTCTCGGTGGAGGTGGGAGTTCCTGAAGAGGGAGGACGGCCACGGTGAGGAAGGGCGTCGCGGTGGGCGAGGAGGAGCATGTCGGGGAAAGTGACTGTGATGGAGGAGGACAGTACCATTGGGAGGGGGTTCACGTTGGAGGAGGGAGCTTGGGGAGGTAGGTCGCGGTGACCTCTCTTCATTCAGAGACTCGAAGAGTGGGTTCCCAAGTATTTACGTCTATCCGGATAGGTTAAGCCTTCAGCACTACTTTGCTTGTGAAGAATGCTGGGGACATAGATCATCGTGGACTCGCTCAGACCCCCGTGGGGCTTGGCGGTGGTCTGTGGTTAAACACGCATACGTATAGTGATAGTAGGCTGGACGCTTGTCATTACGAGTTATTAGTCCCTTTAGTCAGTGATATCTACTATCGGCAAATTTCGTACAGGTGAGATCCTTGGAAGAAATTAATTTTTCCAGGGCTCTTATTCCAAAATTTGGGCGGAACATCTGGCTTTTTGGGAAATTCCACTACACATTTTTGTGGATGGGGAGAGGTGGGACGTGGACCGCAAACATCAATGAAAATTCAGGGCCGGGCTGGGGATCAAGAAGTTAAGAATTCCCGACAGACTCTTACACTATAAAACTCCTGCTGGAAAATAAGACCCCAGTCAAGATGATAGTTATAATCATAAAAGTTATTTTTGTGCAAGAACCAGCCTATGTATCTGCCGACCAACAGTCACACAGTGGTTCAGAATTCAGTTCTAGGTGGTCGAAATACATAGAAATGAACTATAATAGACTCCCAATTATTCGACATCCGATTATCCGACATTTGGAATGACCGACTCAAATTTTTTCTCCTACTTTTTCGGATTAACCGACCTCAACATGTCAGATAATTCGAATAACTTCAATTTATAACATTGAAGAAGTCGTCAGAATTTATTGAATTGCAGTCAGAAATTACTCTTTAAGATCTGCTTACGTTCCGTAAATAGCCTACAATTTATCTGCGAAAAAGAGAGTAAATAACATTTTCCTAATTGGTGTGGTACTTACTAATTTTTTTAATAAATATATGTACCAGTGCTACACTTGTTTTGAATACTACTTCTACAAAATTAGCAGCGTTTTCGGATTGTTATATTCCTTAGTCTCTCTATTAGACTTACATTTATGTTTGTGGAAAATCATATATAGATACTCACTGTTCGCCGAGGAATGAACTCGTGTTGCCGGCTCCGACTCCTGAAACAAAAAATGTTTTGTTATAAACTCAGCATCACTAATGCAGATTGCATGCATACAACGTTCAGTTATGTGTATGCCTCCCACCCAACTTGGATACAGAGCCGTGATATGAGAATCCATATATATCGAAAGCTTAAAGTTATTCGAATCATTCGGCATACTCCAATTCCCGGCAGTTACATAATTTTGTTCGAAGTGAGTGGATCTGCTGCATTTTGAATCGAAATACAATCCCTCAATAAGTTTAATAACATAGGTAATCGTATGTTGTTATATTTCCTAGTCTCTCGACTAGTAGGTGCGTCTCTCCGCTTTTTCCTCTCCTGTCTAATCTTTTCATTTCTGAAAATAATTTACAAATTTTAAACTTTATAATATACTCTTCATAGTTCATTTTTTGCTTCCTTTCCAGTTCTTTCCCTCAACCGTTTCCTCTAGCAGCAATAACAACATCCCTGGATGTCTTGTATTATGACCTATCATTTTATTTCTTCTCGTTACAATTATACTCCATATTTATCTTTTTCTTCCTGTTGGCCTCAATACTTCCTCATTCCTGATCTTTCCTATTCATTTGATTTTTAACATTCTCCAATAACACCGCATTTCAAAAGCTTTTATCCTTTTCTTTCTTGTGTTCCTGTTGTCCAGGTCTTATAAACGTTATCGTTAATGTGTATAATTTTATAAAATACTTACCACCACTCGGCCAACCAGACCCCTTTTACTTTCTCTATCGTTGACTTGTTTACACTTTCTTCTTTCCATTAACTCTAGTATCTCATTTTCCATCCATGGTCTTCTCCTTTTTACTATTCGAGTATCTAATTTCTGCCTTGCTGCCAGATTTATAGCTTTCTTTAGTACAATCCACTCTCCTTCAATATCATTTCCTTTCTGTGATTTACAAAGATCTTTCTTGATTTCTTTTTTATATTCTTCTCTTTTCTTTATATCTTTCAATAACTCTAAATTCCATCTTGTTTCTAGATTCTTCTTATTTTCCTTTTTAAATTTAAACCTATATTGTATTTATACCATTATTCAGACTTCAGAATTTCAAGTCGCAAACAGTGACAAGCCACAGCCTTGGAATTTTCATCGGTCTGACCGAGTCATAACATACTTAGGGTTAGGAGCGTCTATGTTTATCGCCTGGAAAAGATATGCGGGATGATGCTCCACAAAATAAAATGTAAAATAGAATGCATAATATTTTAAGCGACAATACAATATACTGTTACTGAAATTTACTTTTTTTCTGAGAATTACCCAGTGACGTAATGTAAAGATAAGCCTTCATCTGCACCAGCGTACTTGGAGGTAGCCAAAAACTGGTCCAAGTTATCAGTCGTAGGGAAAGAAAGTGGAGGGGGATCCGTGCCACCTTTAGTGCAACTTCCGGTAGTTAGTAACAAACACAATGATCGATAAACGCGCCAAAACGCTCTTCCTTTGAGTCTATTATCAATTAAGAAAATTCACGGTCGAATAGAAACTAAAACTGCGCATTGTATCGAAAGCGTAGATCGAGAGAAATATAAAAGTTTGACGCTAAAACGAGAGAATGAGACGGAGACAAAGTGAGTGCGGATTTCCCTCTGTATCTCTCTTTCTCTTGTACGTTTTTTTCCTCTCGATTTTATTGTATATAAATTCAACTTATTTCAACTTTCCTAAATTCTGATATTGTTCACTCGCCAAACACAAAAGATTAGAGGTATTTAAAATTCAAACCGTAGCTCATCGTCGATGAAAGACATATATAAAGACCAATGGAAGAAAATGGGTCGTGCATTGTATTACCGAATCGGCGCGCCGGCGTGATGCGGAAAGTGCACCTCCGCACCGCCATTCTCATTCAAAAGACATCATCGTCATCTTGGGAGCTGGAGCCGCTCTATAAAAGGAGTACTACTTCATTAATTCGGGCACGTATTTTCCGCAGTAAGTGAATGATTTTGAATAGCCTGCCACTGGGATAAGAGATGAAACATTAATTAAAGCGTGGCTCTCGAGAGCAAAACGTAAACGGCAGAATGGCATCTCTTTGTCAATTAAAAACAAATTGTTTATATGCATAGTTCACGCTGCTGTGCAGATACGCGAAGCTTCCTAATTTTACGTATATGTAGTGGTGTGCTCATCTCATTTTTTGAGAGAATAGAGTAGACGCTTCTGAATAACCTAACCACCGATTTAATTCGACTTTCTTATATCAACATTCCCGTCCCCCCTCTTCAAAACCTGTCCTATGCCAAATTAATTATCAAGAAACTAAAATAAATAGGAAGTATTAAAGAGGAACCACTCTGGAAATGTCATTTAAGAACCGGAAACACTTGTGAAGGAGGCCCTCGAGCATCACAGAACGGATGAGGTAGGATTTTTTTCAAGTCATGATACTACCTTGTCATACCGTTGTACAGTATTTGTTTTACGTCCAATCCAAACATGATTATAAAAGGCCAAAATAGCATAAAAATAACCAAATTCCGCCAAATTAAAGCTGGTCAAAACTAGCCAGTATTGATAAGAGAAAACCCAAAAACATAAATTTAAAAAAAAAACGCGAAATTAAAAAAACGTTCACTGAAAATTTTCCCGAATAGCCATTTAAAAAAACTACCAAAACTAAGTGAACTAACCAATAAAATCGAGAATAGATAGGCTGAAGCCAGACCCGTGACGGGGGAGTCCTCCCCTTACCCACGGAAAAATGTTTGCACACTCCAGAAAAACAAGAAATCTATTGTTCTCCCTTCCGCCATCCCAACTAGCTTCGAACAGGTTTTCAGCAATAGGATTTTTCACCGGGCGCCGATTTGATATTTTATCCTGAAATGGAGCAAAAAATCTGGTTTCAAAAAGTGAAAGAAGTATAAAAAGAGTATTATTTATTGGGAGAATAGGGCGGGGTTCATTCCGAATATCGCGTGAACTTTTTCATTTGGTCGTGATGTAGGCTCCAATCAATGGGCAACACTGAGTTGATTTGAAGGAGTATCGAGTGACAGCATATGGGTACCGAAATTCACGTATCCCATTACATTCAGAATTTAGCCTTGTTTAAGAGTTCAAAATCATAATTTAGAATGGAAATTGAAAAATTTTACTGTGTACTTCGGAGATATTTTTACAAACGTTGCTTAAGAGACCGAAAGTCATTGCAGAAAAAGTCGACTCCCCTGCCTTCCTTTGCCACATTCATCAGATAAGTGGAAATTTTTGATGAGCACAGTTGAATAACCAAATTTTAAAATAAAAATGACAGTTTTAACAATTTTTTCATTTTCACGTAAGTTGTCTTCGTTGAATCGTACAAAAGTTGGTGCGAGTGGCTTCACTTTTCATTAAGAAAAAAAATCTTCCCCATACAGCGGACGGGGAAATCACCTGGGATGAACTGAATTTATGAGTTTTCTTTACTGCTGTGAAAGGAAAAATGCAAAAATGCGTAAGGAATAATTACTGTGACTTATTACAAGTGTTTCTTAAATGCCCCAGTGAAGTAAACTTTACTAATTCGAAGTCATTCTTTTGACTCGCTTAGCGGCACAGAGACGAAAATTTCACTCAATCAATTTGTAATTCCATTCTTCACAAGCTTTCTAATAGTTACGTAATTTTCAACTACCATAGAAAAAATGAATCATTGCGACTTTCATTTTGAAAACTAGAAATAATGGTTTCACATGTAATTTGACAGAAATTTAATGGAATAATTAAAACTTTAGTCACAGACATACGGAAATTTATCAGGATATTTCGATTTTCCGGGTCAAATTGAATCTCCTCTTCCTGTTAAGATGAAATTCGGACTACAGGGGCTGAAGTTTGTGACGTTGGTCACTTTATTAATTCAAGTCAATTTTGCCCAGTTTATCTGAAAATTGCATAATTTGTAATTTAAATCGAGATCAGATCGAAAATCTGATGCTATATTTCAAATGAACAACCCCCCTCCACCAAAAAATCAATATTGTATTCATTTCTTCAAGAAAAATTAATTTTGTTCTTTATTGGATTCAAAATTTAGATTTGGGCCACGTACATGCTGGATAAAAATCTAATGCGATATTCGGAACCAGCGATAAAAATAATCCTACTGCGAAACTTTGTTCGAATACGCATGCCAATTTATTTTTACCTTTTCTGGGCCCGAAATTTGAATTTTTGGATTCAAATTGGGGTCGAATCGAATATCTGATGCAATAGTCCAAATTAGCAACTCCAAAAACCCCAGTTCTGGTACTTCTGTAAAATTTTCAAGGCAATTCAATTTTGCTTATTTTTGGTCCTAAATTTGAATTTGACCTCAAATAGAGGTCGAATTAGGAATCCGATGTGACGTGTCCAAATTAGTGACCCAAGGAACCCTTATTTCGATATTTTATTCGATAACTTTCTAGTTAAAATTCCAAATTAGAAGGTACATTCGACTCATCCCCCCCCCCTCCTTGACAGAATATTTTTCACTAAGAAAGAAACTAGGCTCTTTCATTTGAAGTTCATCGTACAACCCACGTCGATCCGACTTCGTGTTCAGAGAAAATGAAGGGATTATTTTGTTACACGCTGTACTGTCCATCATCATTTATATGCATATGAAATTGCATACTCAGTTCCCCGTAAATACGCCATTATGCGCAGGTAATCAGCCGCCAGCAGAGTAATTTAAACACTGTAATAACTGCTCATGATTTTGTCTCATTTGTCCTAATTTTTTGTACTTTTTTCTCCTGTTCTCTCGAATGGCTTTGGTCATTTTTTGTAATGTTTGTATTTCAACAGACGTTGGGAAAAAAATTGAAATATTATTGTCAATTTTATTCTGAAAATTGTAAATAGTGGCTTCACATGTCAGCTGATACGAAATGCAATGAAATAATTCAGACTTCGCTACCACAAATGAACTTATGATACTTCATTTGATACTCCCAGTCAAATTGATTCCCACACCTTCAGCATGAAATTTGTATTGTAGAATCCTAATTTAGAAATATTCAATTTTTCAATCAGAGTCGATCGATTTACCTGTTTGATGGAGAAAATGTTAAATTTGCGATCGAAATCGCGACCATAATAGAAATATAATGCAATATTCAAAATCAACAACCTCCCTCCCCTCCTCCCTCACAAAAAATCCGGCATTTATTCAATTTTCTCAGCAAAATTAATTTCGACTCTCCTTGGGTCTGACATTTATATTTTAGGCCCAAATTTTGGCCTGATAAAAAATATGTTAAAAGTTTTAGATATTTATGTACACTCAAGATGCTTTACATGTCATAATAAGTATTTCAAGCAAATTGAGGATCTTGCTATGAGCGACCTAGTGTCATCTATTATATGTGACGCTGTCATGAATACAAATTTTTTTCAATATAAAAAATCACTTTAAAGAAAGCGTTAAATATATTATAAAATATGTTGATGATAGTTCCATTTACATTAAACTAAGTACAGTAAATGGAATGAACGAATTTTGTTGAGTCTTTCAATAATAGAATTAAATTTACATTGGAAACTGAAATCGATAATAAAATTAGTAATTGGATGTACTGGATATCAAAGAAATGAATAACTTCAGAACTGCTAATTATTAGACCGACAGTTAGCGCACGTCTATTAAAGTTTCATTCATTTCATCCTATTTCACAAAAACTGAATACTTTGAATAATATGGTCTCTAAAATTCTAACGTTGTCAGGTCCTGAGTTTCATAATAAGCAGATAAAATTTGTTTTCAAATTAGCAAGGGAATATGACTACAGATATCATGACATTCATACAGCTATAGGACAATTTTATAATAATAATGAATATTGTAAAGACAGAAACTTAGACAATGGTAACAGCTCTCAAAAAAGTTATGGTTTATTGTATGAGAGGGGGGAGCTATAAGATTAGAAATAAATTGAAGAATGTTTGTAATAATCTAACTATTGGATTTAAAAGTAATTCTAACCTCTATAATGAACTTTTTACTGAACTAAAATATAAAATACAGGAAGACAAACTTTCAGGTTTAATTTAGAAGGTTAAATGCAATGATTGTAATGTTGAATAGATTGGTAAAACTAAACAATTTTTGAAAAAAAGAAAGAAAAAAGTATGAGATGACATGAACTGGATATTATAAATAAGAAAAATGTAACTAGCTTATCTGACTATACACGCTTTCTGTGAATCATAAATTTAATTTTGAGAATTGTATAGGGGTAAATTTCTGTCTAAATAAATGCAACCAGTATACAATCGAATTTTACGCGCTTGTCGCTTTCGCTTCCCTCCGCTTTCATCTGCTTGTATGCATGACTGGACTGTATGCAGAACCTGCTGGAGGGCGAAAAACGTATACCTTGTACCAAGGTCCTCGAGTTCGTGAGCTCGTGGCATTTAGTGAATGATCACGGTGAGATCAATTTAGTGGTGATCGGTTTGTGGCAATCTACAAGTTTTTGATATTGTTGTCGCGTATTTTTTGGTGTTAGTAAGAAACGCGAATTTGGGATGAGTTTTGCTCACTGAATACATGTTTTGTTCTGTCTTTTTAAACTGCATTTACATTTACGCTTGCTCACTATATACTTTCTGGGAGTAGCTGATATCCAGACTTTCCACTACGTAGGATAGACGTTACCCTACCCAGGCGACAATGTGGATCCGGCTGTGGTCCAGGCATTCGGTCGAGTCTCCGGACAGCATACTGAGCTTGCCGCACAGCTTTAGGGCCAGCACTACCAGGGCACCTATAGGCATTCGTGCGGAACAGGTGTAAACCCCCTAGTATGTTGGTCCTAATTGGATATAGGGCCACAGAACAGGATCGCTTTGATGCTTTGCGATGTTATTAGCTTTGGGCTACGATGCGGTAGTGTTTTGTGCCCGTACTTAAACGTGATTTTAAAATCTGTTATAGGTACCTAGCCAGAGCAGTTCCCGTCCAGCTATCCGTCCGCCCAAACATTGTACATAGTTTATGGTACGTAATTGAGTTAGTAATTCACTCGTCATCAAATCCATTAGATCCTAAAATTCGAAACTTTCCTGACTATTGTATTATGGTGCGTCAAAATTCTACGTACTCCTGTCTGCATAGTGTGTTTTAAAAAAACTGTGGGGAAAGTAACGGCAAACTACCCCGACTAACCTGCCCGAGAGAGTCACGCCTCAGAAATCGCGACCGCCAACGTTCGGCATCGGATGTGGCGCCTGAAAAAGAATTCCCTATGATGCAATACCCGAAAACGGTGACCTTAAAATACCTTAGTTCAACACTTCCTTCAACTCCTCAAGCTAATTCAATTTTGACTCTCTTTTGGTCCGATAGATTTTTGGATCATTATTAGATCAGAAATCTAATGGGGTGTTCAGAATCAACGATCCAAAGTACTTTCAATATTTTGTTGGTGCTTTTCCATTTAAAATTCCAAACTTTTGCAGTCTTCTTTCTAGCTCTTTTGAAATTATCCGGCTCTCAGTGTGGTATAAATAAAGTGAAAAAACATGATCTCGAACCATGAAACCAACGACTTAGTTAACAGGCCCGTCACAATGTTCAAAGTCATTCTGGCCTTTTTAATTCTACTTTTTTCACGAGACAAAAAACCAATATATTGTCCATAATTTGTTGTGCGGACAAATGTTAGGACGTTCTTGAAAGTTCTAGATCAGACCTCAATTTTTGTCAGTGCGTATTCCCTGTAATAATTCCGCATACATACGGTTCTTACAGCCTAGCATTAGAAGACTCGCATGGAAGATTTATGACTGCTAGCTGAGGCCAGGTACACCATCTCGGTTGCAGTGAGGGAATGACTTCATGTCTCCGTAAACGTAATCGACACATCGAAACACGAACAGTTTCGGCAGACAATGTGTACGGGACGGGTAGACTTGTCATCAACTCCCACCGGGAAAAGGCTACGACAATTTGAGAAACAAACTCTATGAATGCTCTCGATCTCGGTGCCGTGTTTGCGAGCTGTCGAACCAGCCAAACACCGTAGGTAACTCGGGCGAAGTATTTTTGTATTCTCGACAGAAGTTCGCCATGTTCGTGAGCTCTCAGCACCGCCGCGAATTGGAGACTTTCGCGATGCAAACGCCATCGACAGTAACGTCTAATGCATTATGTATACGGCATTTTGTCGAATAGCTCAAAATATAAGCAAAATTTATTGAAAATTCAAAGGGCATGCAACGCTCCGAAACTGCGCGAAATACCTCGCAAACAAACGCTCACGTGTTACTCGCATTTCTCGTTTCTAAATTATGTTTCTGCCTTATAGACATTTCGATACATCGAATTTAATTTCGTAATTCGATTAAAAAAGAAATGCCGAAGAAGCTGAAAGGAGGACGAATGTACAAAGAAAAGCAAAAAACGCGAACACAAAAATATGAAATAGAAAAATTGTTTAAAGAAAACGGGAAAAATTTTCCAATTCTCGACAGACTTCGCTTTCGGATCCGAGAAAGATGGAGAAAAAAAAAGTTTAAAGCGTTAAAATGGCGCAAATGTACAGGAGAGTTGAAAACGGCTACATCGTTTTTATCTACGAGCTAATTTCCTTCTTTTACATTTTTTTTTTTTTTTGCCTCCAAAGTCATGTATCTTTCAGCACAGCGGAAATAATAAAAAGTAGTTTACGTAAATATAAGAAAGCGGTTTCCATAAATCATCGGATTTTGAACCAAATGCCTGACGTTAAATTTGAATTTTTGTCGTTAATACGTGGATGGAACGTATAAACGTATCCACGTGGCAGAAAGTGCATAATAAGGCGCGGCAATTCCTTCTTTCTCTTCTCTGCTCGCACGTTACGAGGTCATTTTTATCAGGCTTTGTCGAGTTGGCGTCTAGGGTGAGGGTACACTCGGAAGCCGAACTGTCCATCATCTTTGGATCGTCGAATAACACAGTTTTGAATAAATTCGTATTCTACATAGGCTGTCCCATAGAACTGATAGCGAAATGACAATTATACAAGTTTATGTACCAACTGGAAGTACTGGGGGATTTTAATGCAAAATTGGGCATAGAGAGAACACCAAATAAAACAGAGGGAAAATTTGGCTTGGGAGAAAGAAATAAAAGAGAGAGGGAACTCATACCATTTGCTCACAGAAAAAATTTAATAATCGGAAATGCATTCTTTTCCAAGAAGGAGGAGAAAATATGGGCATTGCAAGCCTAATAAAAATATAAGGAACTAGCTGACCCGCTTCGCGGCTGATCTAGACCATAGGCTAAAGTGCTCGACTCGTCAACCATGAAACCAACCGGGCTATCCAATTACTTGATAACTCGCAGGTACCACGGCGACTATCCAAGTA
The DNA here is from genome assembly GCA_031841125.1 of Acanthococcus lagerstroemiae. Taxonomy (NCBI): domain Eukaryota; kingdom Metazoa; phylum Arthropoda; class Insecta; order Hemiptera; family Eriococcidae; genus Acanthococcus; species Acanthococcus lagerstroemiae. The sequence continues at coordinate 41,873,816 of CM063111.1, read as the reverse complement.
CCACTTCACTGATCTAATCTGACCAAATTCTAATTCTATACTCTCTCTACCATACATAACCACATATTACATGTTATACAGGGTGTTCCACGAAAGTTACCCCCCATTTTTTTCCGAACCGATCGGCGGATCTTTGCTGGACAAATTGCCATCTTCCTGCGGCAAGGTCTAGTTTCTCCAGGGCTTGAAAAATTTTCTCCCCCATTTATGGGGGGGGGGCTGTAACGTGCTACCAACTTTGGAATCTTAAATGGAAAGGTATGCCTTTATGCACATCGCTGGAAAGGACATATCCTGCAAAATACGAAACCGTGAAAAAATTTCAAAATTCATTAATTTTGGGGGGCAAGGGGCCTACAGATGACCAAAATCCATCAAAAATCAAAGTGTCATAACCTAGCAAATAAACAATTGAAAGAGGGGTTTTCGAGATCACGGATTCCGAATACACGATTTAATCCGGTTTAAGGCTTTAAAATCCAAATTTTCAACCTAAAATTGGTTCCATATTTATTCACAAATTTTTGACTTTCTGAATGCAGATGATTAAAGTGGCTTCACGCACATCGTTGAATAGGGAACTTCCTCCAGCGTTCATCAAATTTGGGGGTAAGGGGCCTGGAGATGACCAAAATCCGTCCAAAATTGAAGTATCATGACCGAGCAAACAGACTATCGGAAAGGGGGTTTTCGAGGTCGCTGATTCCGAATCTCACCTTTTCCTCCAGATTCAATCCGTGTTAGGGCCCTAAAATTCAATTTTAGACTCAAAAGTGATTCTAATTCACAAATTTTTAGTTATCAAAGTGGCTTCATGCACATCGTTGGATAGGGCAGTTCCTCCAAAATACAAATTCGTGAAGAAAAATGGCAAATTCATTTATTTTGGGAGACAGAGTCTAACCCTAGCCAAAACCTATCCAAAATCAGATACCTAAAAGTGCTGCCATTTACAAATTTTTGAATTTCTCATTGCAGATTATCCAAATGGCTTTATGCACGTCATTGGAAAGTGAACTTCCCCCCAAAACGAATCTGTGCGAAAAAAGTTTGGGTTCATCACGTGATTTCCTATATCCAGCGCATCCTAGGGCCCGAAACCCGAAATTTGAATGAGAAAGGTAGTGTCAAGTACAAATTTTTGACATTTTGGGACTTACAAGACATACAGGGTTATTCAGTTTTCGATGCAACATAGGAAAACCCGGCATGTTACGTGGTAATTATGAATAAGTGGGCACACGATGGCCGTCTATTCAGATTTCAACGCAACATTATTGTGCTCTGCGGTGCCGTGACGGACAACAGAAAACGCAACGATTCGGGGGGAAAACTTCGATGGTTTTTGAAGAATTTTATCGAAATTTGTCAGGAAAAATGTTCGATTATCTCCGGAGAATTTCTTCGGAAACTTCGGGAAAATCTCGGATGATTTTTAAGGAATTTCATCGGTATTGTTGGAAAAAAATTCCAATAATTTCCAAAGAATTCCTTCGGAAACGTCGGGGAAAATCTCCGATAAATTTTACGGAATTTCATCGGAAAGAATCTCCGATAAATTTTAAGGAATTTCATCGGGAATGCTAGGAAAATCTATAATTAAAAAAAAAAAATTCATCGGAACTCGGGGAAAATCTCCGATCATTTTTAAAGAATTTTATTGAAACTCGGGAAAGTCTCCAATAAATTGTAAAGAATTTTTTTGGAACCGGGAAAGATCTCGGATACGATTATTAAAGAATTTCATCGGAAATCTTTGGAAAAAATTCCGATAATGTCCATAGAATCTTATCGGAAATCTTTAGAAAAATTTCCAATGATTTTCAAAAAAGTTTCATCAAAATTCTTCAAGAAAATTTTTCGATAATTTTTGAAGTATTCCTGAGAAATACTCAAGAAGAATCTCCGATAATTTTAAAGACATTTTTTCGGAACTCGGGAAAAATCTCTGATAATTTTTAAGGAATTTCATCGGAAATTGTTGGAAAAGTCTGCGATGATTTTTAAAGGCATTTTATCGGAACTAGGGAAAAATCTCCGATAATTTTTAAAGAATTTCAACGGAAATTGTTGGGAAAAATTCCGATAATGTCCGAAGAATCTCATCCGAAAACTTCAATTGTTTAATAATTAAAAAATTATCAGAAAATATTCTCGAAGAGTTTAATGAAATTTTTTTGGAAATCATTGGAAATTTTTCCTAAAGATTTCCGATGAGATTCTTCGGAAGTTATCGGAATTAGTTTCCGACAATTTCCGATAAAATTCCTTAAAATTTATCGGAGATTTTTCTCGAGTTCCCATAAAATTCCTTAAAATTTATTGGAGACTTTGTCCAACGTTTCCGAAGAAATTCTTTGGAAATTAATGGAATTTCTTTCAACAATTTCCGATAAAATTCCTTAAAATTTATCCGAGATTCTTCCCGAGTTCCAATGAAATTCTTAAAAAATTATCAGACATTTTTCCCGAGTATTTCCCAGAAATATTTCAAAAATTATCGAAAAATTTTCTTGAAGAATTTTGATGAAATTTCTTGGAAATCATTGGAAATTTTTTCTAAAGATTTCCGATGAAATTCCTTAAAAATCATCCAATTATTTTCCCCGACGTTTCCAAAAGAATTCTTTGGAAATTCTTGTAATTTTTTCCCAACAAAATTCCGGTGAAATTCCTTAAAAATCAGCGGAGATTTTTCCGTGTGACATTCGGAATCAGCAACCTCGAAAACCCCCTTTTCGATAGTCTGTTTGCTAGGTCATGATACTTCAATTTTGGACGGATTTTGGTCATCTCTAGGCCCTTACCCCCAAATTTGATGAATTTTGAAATTTTTTCCATGGATTCATACTCTAGAGGAAGTTCCCTATTCAACGATGTGCGTGAAGCCACTATTAATAATCTGCATTCAGAAAGTCAAAAATTTGTGAATATGGAACCAATTTTTGGTTGAAAATTTGCATTTTAAAGCCGTAAACCGGGTTAAATTGTGTATTCGGAATCCGTGACCTCGAAAACCCTTCTTTCAATTGTTTGTTTGCTAGGTTATGACACTTTGATTTTTGATGGATTTTGGTCATCTATAGGCCCCTTGCCCCCAGCATTGATTTTGAAATTTTATTCACGGATTCGTATTTTGCAGGATATGTCCTTTCCAGCGATGTGCATAGAGGCTACCTTTCCATTTAACATTCCGAAGTTGGTGGCACGTTACAGCCCCCATAAATGGGGGAGAAAAATTTTCAAGCCCTAGAGAAACTAGACCTTGCCGCAGGAAGATGGCAATTTGTCCGGCAAAGATCCGCTGATCGGTTCGGGAAAAAATGGGGGGGGGATAACTTTCGTGGAACACCCGTATACTTATCTAGAATCTTAAGAGTTCGGATTTTCATGCGCTTAAAATATTGTTTTATGCGCATAAAACATACACTTATTTTCGTCAAAATATGACAAAATATGCACTTATCTAGCAAAAATGCACTTTTATGCAACATCGATATGGGTATCCTTTGGAAGGATTTTTTAATTTGAAGATCATTTTTTAAAACAGAAGTGTGCAGAAAATTAAACAAATGAAAAGAAAGAGGTCAAATGTTTTCGATTTTATTTCAATTAATTCAGTACGAAAATTTTTTTTTCAGATTTTCTTGATTTTTTCAGGTTTGCCATTTTTAGTGAAAAAAAAAATGGTGAAAAAAATTTGACCAAAATTTCCAAAATATGACAGAAAAATGAAAAAAAAAAGGTCAAAATATGACGAATATGCGCTTAAAATGTCTAAAATATGCAAAAACATGCATTTATACCCAAAATATGCAAAATATGCACCATCAATTTGGGCTCACTTTACTCAGAATGTTACGATTCTCAAAGATCTATACGATATGCGCGATCTTCTCCAATGTAGAAAAACATGACAAGTCATGAAATTCAGGCTCTATATTCATAATTTAACTACAGCTACCGTAACGTAAAGGTATGCTTGCAAGGCGTAGCATTGGCTAGGTAACCTCTCTCGAGATATTCAATCAAATGTTATGCTAAATATTACAGCCATGCGGCTGATGTATTTTATCAATAAAAATTATTTAAAAAAATTGCTTTCCCACCATAGCTGCCCAAATTCTCAAGGAAATCAAGCTCAAGTTACAAACCCGTAAATAACTAACTGGTTAGTCACAGTGTTCGAAACTAATATCAAGTTTTTACTTTTCATGTTAAAGAACCGTACAACACAGGCTCTGCGTATCCTCATTGATAGCCGTAAACGAGTTTCATTAGTCACGTTGGAAGTATCCGTCAATTAGATACACGAGACCGTTTCGGTTACGGGGGAAAAAAAAATTTCGAGTTCAGCTATGTGATAAGTTTTAATCGTATAAACTCATACACCAACGGCGTCAAGTTACCCCCTTGTTTGTTGAAACAACCTCCATCATGCGTAAAAATCAACCCTTACTATATATTCGAAACGCTCATCATTGCCCGGTAACATTTAAACCTAGTTTACCGAACCAGGCCACAGTCAGCACTAGCAGGCCATAATTTCTTCTCTTTTTTTTATTTATTTTTACTATCTGCGTCAGTTCGTCCGCATCCAACATCGCCGTATTTACATCCCCGCAACGTGGCACGCGAATTTCATTATCTCGCAGTTCTTTCGCCACCGTAACATTCGCTCGAAAAATACAAACTATAATTTACAGTCGCCCTCGTAAATTTGAACGAAGACCGGCGCGATCCAGCAGCACCATAAATCGCCGACTCGTGTACAGATATTTCTTTCCGCTGTATCGTATCTGTTTTAATATCGAATTAACTCGTTTTACAGGCGGCTATCCGGCGAAAATTATATTAAATCGTTTTTCCATCGATATTTTTATTAATTACGTTGTAGCTCGTCTTTTCTACGGTTGTGCGAGACTTCGAGTATGCAACCTGCGCAACATGAACTTTCGCCGAAGTGAAGCGAGAAAAAAAGAGCCGTACAACATTAAAAAATTACTGGCACTCGTTCGACCACAAGGCCTAGGGATTAGCAGCAAATGCAAACAAGGAAATAATGACGACAACATATATAGATAATGACGATGATAAAACAGGATAAATAAAATGATGGATGAGGTAATTAGGATGGCAGGCGCTCCGATTTTTCTTTTACATCCGATCGTCGGTCTTGAACGGTGACGGTGCTGGCGCCCTCCGCAAAGCAGTAAAATGCATCGGGAAGGCCGAATATTTGCACAGCTCGGGGTTGATGACTTTCGGAGATCGTCGTTTGAAAAACTTATTATGGGTAAGTACTAGCATAGGTATAAGTGGGTGGAGGAATTTGGGAACATTAGACCCTCAAGTTCTCTGACCTCCCCCCCCCCCCAAGAAAAAAACTGAAAAAAAAATTATACGAGCTAAAGAATTTGTAGCATTATTTTGCTATTTGTCAGCCCCTATGAGCCCGCACACTCCAGGTTTGTTTGCTATTGGCGCGAAGTTAGGCCGTTTCGTTTCACTTGATTATTCAATACTGCACTTTGTATTTCCTGATAACACATACAGTTGGAAACTAAGCTCACAGCATCATTTCGTATTTACTGATAACATATACAGCTGGCAACAAAGCACGTAGCATGTACCCACTTACCCACCCACCAACGGTCCAACGTCCCTCGGAGTAGTGTGAGAACCGAATAGGGACAGAGACAGGTTACCTATCCTAGAGGCGGTAGTGAAAGACTCAAGTAGTCGAAGTACCTTAACGTCTCAAGCCCAAGTCAGCAGGGCTATTGTCCTAGCCATAAAAAGTGACCTAGGTGCTAACCGCTATAGCTTGCAATGCCGTCGGATCCAGCCCAGGCTACCTGTGGCAGTGAGCGGGGAAACTTCGCGCAAGCCTGCTTACTTAAAAACCTGCGCAATCACCACCACCATTAACTTTACATTGTCACCCGGCATCTCAACCATACCTAAACAGCTTAAACATCTCGTGAAAATCGGGGTGTAAAATTCAAATTTGGAGTTAGAATACCCCGCATTCGGATCTTCGGGGCGGAGGTGCACCGCTGAATCATCCAAGCACAAGAACGAGAAGACGCCAAGGATCACGCTTATTCCTTGCGGCCTGGAACGTAAGAACTATGCTAAATAGGCCGGAATGACGAACAGCTCTTATTGACCGTGAGCTCTGCAGTCTCAATATCGGCATTACGGCACTAAGCGAGACGAGCCTCTCTGGAGAAGGCACTATCCAGGAGAAAAATTACATGGCGTTGCAGTCAAAAACAAGATATTAGATATACACAGCGAGGCTCCAGCCGGGATCAATGGACGAATAATGACATTCAGACTGCAGATCGGAAAAAGCAAGATCATCAACCTGGTGAGTGCGTATGCCCCTACAATGCAAGCCACGGATGAAAGGAAAGAGCAATTCTATGAGGAGCTGAACGATATAGCATCGCAGATACCTGCAAGCGAGAGCCTGATCGTACTTGGCGACTTTAACGTCAAGGTAGGTAAAGATCACGAAGCATGGAGTGGTGTAATATCGGAAAACATGACCAGGGAAAGATGAACACGAATGGAAAATTACTCTTGAGCTTCTGCTCTCAGAACGATCTGGTGATAACGGATACAATCTTCAAGCTTAAAGCTATCTATAAACGTACATGGAAACATCCGAGATCTGGACACTCGCACGCGATCGACCACATCATGGTACAGAAACGTGACTTCACAATGTAACCCTGACAAGAGTTTACAGCGGAGCGGAATGCGATACGGATCACAGGCTACTGACAACTAGACTGAAAATCTACCCGAAGAAGTCCGGACGGAAGCCAGTACAAAACTCGGCTTGCAGGCCGGACATTAGCAAACAATACACGACCGAAAAGTCAGTGCTACCTTCAGACAAGCGAAGTTACCAAAGCTCTAAATGCGCTCCAGAATGACAGAGAAGATAGCATAGAAGAAATCTGACAGGAAATAAAGGGCTGCCTTACGCTAACTTTCAAGAAAACCCTCAGACCGCGCCACAGAAAGAAAAATCCGGATTGGTTCAACGAAAACGGTGAGGAGATCACCACGCTCAAGATCAAAAAGCAATATCACAGCCTGCTCCTAAGCAATTCAACTTGTAGGAAGACCATACGAAAATACAGAGCAGCAAAAAGCAACGTGCAGCGTGTCACCCGGCAGTTGAAAAATAAATAGCACCAAGAAAGGGCAGCAGAAATACAGAAGTCAGCTGACTCGCATAACAGTGGAGCCTTCTATAAAGCCGTGAATGCTGGCTACGGACCGCCGCAGAATACAATCTGTCCAATAAGGAATGAGCAGGGCTCATTCCTCAAGCAGGAAGTAGAAATAACCGACAGATGGGAAAGATATTACGAGTTGCTAAACTAATCGCCTGCTGTTGACCCAGAGCTGATAGAGACACTACCACAATACCCAGAAATACCAGAACTGGCCCAATACCCAACACTAAGAAGTGAATTAAGCTGTCAGCAAACTGAAAAAATGGTAAAACAAACGAAAAGGCGACAGAACAGACTGTGCAAACTATAGGGGAATATCGCTTCAATGCGTGGCGGGCAAGATATTAGCTAGATTCATGGTGGACAGACTACTCCCAGCCAACGATGCCCACTTTCCAGAGTCAGAGGCGGACTTTCGCCTAGCACTCTTTTCTACACGCAGTTTTTAATCGACCTCAAGAGGGACTTCGACGTGGTAAGCAGAATGGCACTCTAAACTATACTGAAGAAATTTGGATGCCCGGCCAAGATAGTCAATATAATTGAAGACTTCCATACCAAGAACCAAGTCCAGGTCAATGATGTACGTCAGGGATGCGTTATTTCAACGCCTTCATGACAGCCTTCTTAATTAGTGTAGACCGCAAACTTCTCGACAGGGGTGTCAAAATATGATACCGCACAGATGGTGGATTACATGACCTGGCTAGGTTAAAAAGTCATCCAGATTCATCTCCGAGATGCAGTATGCAGACGATGCCGTTGGTTCTAGGACACTTGGCCGAAGAGACCCCAAATGATCGATGTTTTTGTAGAAAACCTACAAAGGACTGGGAATCGAAGTCAATCACTCAAAAACAAAGCTGATAGTAATAGGATACGACGCATCTGCAAGCTCGAGAGCTCTTATCAACATAGCTGGAAATACTATCGAAATCGTGGAACAATTCAATTACTTGCGTAGCCTGGTAGCCAACAACTGCAACTTGGATTCAGAAACTAACCAGCAGTTTAAAAATGCTGAGAATGCAGTGTTCAAGCTGAAACGCGAGTGCTTGATAGTAACTACCTCAAAATAGAAAGGAAAATTGAAGGGTAAAGAATCAAAACTCACATTTGCCATTTTATGTCAAGGGCGCAAATAGGCAAAGTACTGTACATGGGTGCCGGAATATCTTTGCTGCGCCTGGGAATGTGCGATATGTATAACATACTCCCCGTTCACAGGCGCAGTAAAGATATTCCTGCATCCGTGTACAGTATTTTGCCTATTTGCGCCCCTGAAGTAAAATGCAAATGTGAGTTTTGATTCTTTACCCTTCAAATGCAGTCTATAAAGAGATGGTGCTACCCACCTTGCTATATGGTAGCGAATGTTGGATATTATACCGAAAACACGTCAATTACACCAACGGCAAGTGAGAAATATCCTACGAATTAAGTGACAGGACTACGTGTCAAATACAAAAGTTCTGGAGCGGGTAAATTGCGACCCGACTGAGTGCATGCTAGCCAGGAACCAACTTCGATGGATACGACATGTCCGGAGAATGGATGATACCAAACTTCAAAAGCAGACCCTGTACGGTGAGGTGGGCCAAGGCCGGAGGATGCAAGGTGGTCTGATTAAGCGATATAAGGATATAATTCATGTAACTCTGAAGAACGCCAAAGTGGACCGTAACTGGAAGGAGCAGAGCTATGCGAGAACCGGACAGTATGGAAAAAGGCAATTTACCAAAACGGCGGAGTCTTCAGTCGGCAACACCGGACCAGAACCACAGCAAGCACACCCGTCAGATTCCCCAACTATGGGCGGATAATAGGATCGCGGATTGACTTAGTGAGCCACCAGAGGATACACAGAGGGCGAAGGTGATACGCGGATCCTCGAGAATGAGGCCGGATGACGACGACGAAGCTCTCAGACACCAGTTCAGCATTACTCCTTCAGAAATGGAAGGCTTAGCCTATAAATTTGAGCGCTAAGGAATATATATCATCATCGTTTTCTTTTCAAAGAGACGCAATTGTTCCATTGCCCTCCTTGTGCAACCGCGCCTCACAAATAGAAATATGTAGATCATTTGAAGTCGACAATACAACAACGTAAGTACTCTCAAAGTTTTAAACATAAATTGCAACACCCACAGTCGAAATCTATCGAAAACAAAGTGAGCTGTATTGAGCTTAATATATACAGGTAGTCGGAGAGAGCGAAGTGGGTGATATCAGGTGACTGACTGTATAGCGGCAGAGAGTATGCAGATGACATAAGAACTGACTCAATCAGAGCAAGCGGGCATAAGAATTGAGTCGTGTAGCGGTCAGGGAGCAATGTGTCCTTTATTCCCACCTAACGATTTTATATTTTCTTTGCTGAAACAGGCCTGTACCAGCTGCTATTCTCCACCGGACCAACTGAAAATTTCACACGAGTAACGGGCAGAAATGGAAACGACAGAACGAGGTCAAAGAGACAGAGTGGATCGAAAGATGTACGAGAAACGTAAAGCAAACAACCTGAATCGATATACAAGATGCAAAAATACGAGTACGCTAAGGGAAGGAATCTACTCGTATGTAAGAAAACCAGAAAACTACGGCTGAAAAATTTCGACGAGCAGTCAGGGTGGTATCTGTAAAGATGAATTACGCTCATCGTTTAAGGACGACGTATTCAAAATTTAAATTCTCCATTCAAGCCCCGTTCCAGAAGTGCTTATACTCGTTCGTATTCGGCGGCTTGGCATTGAAACACTGAATTTGCCGAGGGCTACTGGAATGTAATCTGTACCGACTCCTCTGCACGGTGCGGCTGAGATGCGAGAATATTCGTCTGCTCTCTGTACGAGGACGAGCAACGAACGATGTCGTCTCTGTGCGCCAATAACCGCAGAAACGCAATATGAGAAATATAAATTCGTTGTGCCAAAAACGCTCATCACGTTTTATTATTCGTATATATGCAGGCGAAAAGGCGTTAGCGAGAATCGTGCTCGGGCGCGTTGTATCAACAATTGGTTCGGCAATGCGAAACACCTCGATAAATCGTCATAATCGAGATTAAAAATACCATAAAACACACCGGGGATGTAATGCGCGAGGAGGAAAAAAATTACTTTTAACCTCGAAACCGACGAAACTTATTCCGATAAAGTTAATGTCGAGGAAGAAGAGCCAGAAAAAATATACACGGTAAATAAGATATGAGCGAGTTACATTTGATATACATCTACGTTTACACACTGTATGGTTCGAGCGAAACGTGTAAAATAACAGTTTGCTTTTACGATTATTCCATTTGTCGGAGAATTATTTCGTAAAACGGTTACATCGAATGTAAATTCCATTTTTCTACCCTCGTAAAAATTTACGCAAGGGTTTAAAAATGAACGATTTTCAAAGAGAACCGAATGCACGCGGCTTCATTAGTACTACGCTGGCGTGCCTTTCTGCTCGCAAATGCGCGGAATTCAAAACTGACGAATTTTCGGACTTGAATTTACTGACAGAAAGTCGGTGTAAAACCGGCGTTAACGTTTGCGAGATTACGCCAAATATATTACACGCGCGACCTTTCTATAGCCCAAAAAATAAGCACAGGCGAGTATAGTTAACCTCCCGCCCCTCGCCCAGATGCTTGAATTCAGAATTTAGATACTTGGATTCAAAACTTAGATGCTTGAATTCAGAATCCAATGCCGGATTTGGTTCTGAATTCATATCCATTTATGACCAACAAGTCGATCACGTCTATGTTAGTGGCAAATTAAGGAATCCGTCATTCAATGAAATGCCGAGGCATTATGTTAATTGTCGGATACGCAGTGCGAAAACCGTCAACTTATAAAAGGACTCACAAAAAAGGCGAGTCATTTTATAGAGTGACTAAATCCACTTCTGCAATACAGGGTGTCCCTTTCGCAATGACCCCCGCCCTTCCACCTGGTAAGTAGACAACCTACCCCCAATATGTAGATACGTTTGCATACTTTCACTTTTGAAAGGGCTGAGTTATGGTCAGACTTTGAAAACTTTTCTATCATTGATTTCCTTTTTTCTCACAGCTGGAGATAGACATAGAAATGGTACCAGTAGGTAATAGTAGAGGGCAGTTGTGATGACCACAGAAAAAAATGACGAAAATAGCGTTACGAAACTCGCGCTGACCAGGCTGGCTGGCAACGGGAATTATGCTGCCGTATTTTCAGCACTAAAATACGGCACCTTTTCTAGTGGAAGTGAAAATCGAAGACTGACTGACTCAACACTTCATTCGCTTGCGAGTACCCCACTCCTTGTATCCGCCTATATTCCCATGCGAGCATCACGTTCCTTGTACCAGCCAGCGAGCACTACGCTCAGCTAGTGCATCATCTTGCAGACGAGTCTGCAACCGCGGGAGAGCATTTTCATGTTTGCTTCGTGAACTGCGCCGACATGAAAATGTCGTCGTCCACTACGCTCCGCAGTGCACATTGCGCTCCTTTTTAGTTCGCTGGACACGAAGACATTCTTATGTCGGCACAGTCCACGAAGCAGAAATGAAAATGCTCTTCCGTTGCTGCAGACTTGTCTACTAGACGATGCACTAGCAGAGCGTAGTGATCGCAAGCTGGTACAAGGAACGTGATGCTCGCATGGGAATACAGGCTGATACAAGGAGTGTGGTACTCGCAGCCGAATGGAGTGTTGAGTCAGTCCAGTCTGTCTGTCCAGTCAGTCCAGTCCAGTTCAGTCTAGTCCAGTCAGTCAGTAGTTTTATTACTATTATTATTATTATTATTATTATTTTTTGTGATGCTCTTTTCGTCACGTTCCCAAGTAACGCTTTTTTCCGTTGGGTGCCAAAGTAAAGACATAAAAATGGCAAAGTGATTTCCAAGGAAATGATGTCCTTTTCGTTCTTCCTTTCTGTTCCTCCTCAAACGTAACGGGTTTCCCGTTTGTGTTATACCCATGGCTGGAATGTGCCAAAGTAAAGACAAGAAAATGTCAAAATAAATTTCCATGGAAATGATTATTTCATCCCTCCTCAAATGAACGCGTAACGCGTGAAATGTCATGCGTGAAACGTCCCGAAAGTAACGTTTTCCCGGTTTGTGTGCCAAAGTAAAGACATGAAATTGTCAAAATGGTCGGAATCGGTTCAACAGGGTGTTCATAAAATCAATTTTAGTACAAATTATATCAGAAAATGTTCACATTTTTTCAATTTCCCGAGAAACTTGCCCTCTTAAGGCACTGTTTTTTTTTGTTTCTTTTTTCAACAGATTCTACATTAAATTTCCCATAAAAAAATCGTTAGCAATTTTCTTGAATTAGAACTGCTCAAAATGGTGTTCAAGATATCCCCGTTAAAGAAAAGTATAAAATCCTACACATAGAAAAATACACAAGAAAAAGAAAATTAAAAGAACAACTACAAATAATAAAAGCAAAAATAAAATAAAACAACCTAATAAACACAACAAGTAACTTCCAAAGCGAGAACTAATTCCAACTAATAACATAACACCCACAGATTGGACAGACTGCACAATCACAGAAAACTAATAGGAGCACACGACTAAACAGGTTCACCATACGGTACTACTTTCGACTATGACTACAGGACCACAAGAGACAAGTTTCATTTAGGGTACTCCACTAATGATGTGATGGCATAACAGCCAAAAAAGCACTGGACTACAGAAGAAGGAAACGTGAATTTGCACAGTCTACGAATGGAAGACTTATTACAGATGCACAGACCTTATGAAGATAATAATCATCAATTTCTGCAGCTACTTCAACACTTCATCGAATTATATCGTTTATGGGGCTTATTCACCTCCCTCCTTTCATCTATTTACCCCATGTTTGAAATTGAGACCCATGAAATTGAGGGGGGGGGAAGAGGTTCTAGTGTTTTGTAAGGTTTAATATGGATATCGAATAATTGATTCCAAAGGTTGCTAAATTCGGTTTTAGTAACATTTTGGCCATATTCCCCGAACTAAGCAATAAGGACATTCCGACTTACTTTTTAATACTCACACCTACTTTTCTGACTCGTGAACCTCTTATTTTGTTTTAGGTTGACTTTAATTTTAAATTGTCCATTTTATTGAAATTTTGTAATTATGTATACAGTTTGCCGGACACCTGTTCGTCATTTTATATAATACCTAGTCATTTCAAATATTTCCTAGGCCGAAAGTGAATGTTTCTATAATTTGCCTAAACTGACTAGGCATTTTATTACATGTCCAGTCATTACATAAAATGTCTGAATTTCACAATTGGCTGTCAACATCTACACAAAGACTAATAAGGGATGTTAGAAGTGTTCAGATTTGTTGAATCTGTTTTTAATAAATGAAAAAATAAATAAGTACAAAATGATAATATAGTATATCAGACCCTTGTAGATCCTTAAGGGCGGAGAGAATGGGGGAAATGACTCCAGAAGCGGATTCAGCGACCCCTAAAACCGTACTCTTGACTTACAGAACTTGGAAATCGGGGACACTGAGGTAAGTGGAGATTGGCCCCATATGAAACCGGAAGGGCTGAGCGGAGAGACGAAAAAAAAACAAATGGATTTGGCGACTTAAAAATCCTACTAGCTATGTGAAGAACTCGAAAATTGAGTCTATCGAAATTTCCCAACTTCAGCTGACTAAAATAGTAAATTTTCTCAATGCTGAGTAATAAATTTCCAACCGGGGGCGGGAAAGCTCTCCCCTCTATCGGTATGTCCCTGGTCAACCTGTCTCGCGTTGTCAGTTGCTTAGCAACTGCGCACTTTACACGCATTTTTGAAACAATGCCCGCTCATTCTGTCTTTTTCAAGTCCACTGATAACTTATCTGAAGTGTTCGTAAGAACACGCTTTCAATATTGCGAGTACAAGTCAAACTGTCTCAGGGTTTCATCGGTTGCTCAGCAACCGCGCACTTCAAACACATTTTTAGAACAACGCCCGCTCATTCTGCTTTTTTCAAGCCCACTGACAATTTATCTGAGTGTTCGCAACATGTTTACATGCTTTCATATGTACTGTTACAAGTATAAGTCAAACCGACTCGCATCATTGGTTGCTTAGTGAAGACACTCAGGGGAGGAAGGGAGGTACGAGCCCCCGACCCCTTTGTGAAACACTCCATTGAACTCCGTTGAAAGAATAAACATCGGCTTTAATAAGCTTTGTGCATTAGTAAAATAACTGGTTAGGCATTGTACATCATACAGTCGTACTATTGTTCTCTTGTAAGCTTTGTAAGAGCGTCGTAGGCGTCGTTCTTCGTTCACCGAACTCGTTACGCAATTGAAGAGAGAGGGCACCGACCTGGTCGTAACTCGGGCTAGACAATAAGACAAGGCAGTACTGTAGACAACCTTACAGCGACAACCCGCATACCAGTGTAACCTAAGCACTTAGCCCTCACACACTTTAAACGCATTTTTAAAACAACGTACGCTCATTCTGTCTCTTTCAAGCACATAGACAAACTTATCAAAAGTGTTTGCAACATGTTTACACGCTTTCATTATTGCGAGTACAAGTCAAACTGTCTCGCATCATCAGTTGCTCAGCATCTGTGCACTTATAACGCATTTTTAAGACAACGTACGCTCATTCTGTCTCTTTCAAGCACACAGAAAAACTTATCTAGAGTGTTCGCAACATGTTTACACGCATTCATTATTGCGAGTCCAAGTCAAACTGTCTTGCGTCATCAGTTGCTTAGCAACCGCGCACTTTAAACCGCATTTTTAAAACAACGCACGCCATTCTGTCTCTTTCAAGCGCACAAACTTATCTAGAGTGTTTGCAACATGTTTACGCACTTTCATTATTGCGAGTACAAGTGAAACTGTCTCGCGTCATTGGTTGCTTAGCAACTGCGCACTTTAAAAGCATTTTTAAACCAACGCACGCTCATTCTGGCTTTTTCAAGCGCACAGACAACTTATCTGGAGTGTTCACAACATGTTTACATGTTTTCATATTATTTAAATAAAAAAAATACAATGATTTTTATCCTCCTAAAATTGTCATCTGAAACGCTATGCGCCGCATTCGTTGAACAGCAGCCCCGTTTCCCATTTCGCGACCGGAAAGCGAAATTAATCGTTACATCGCGCCTTAACAAATTGTAACAGCGGCTGTGTAGCCGGGTCGGTATTATAAAACGTCAACGACCGTGCTGGAAAGATTCATTTAACACGTGCCAGTCGATTAACGTTTACACCGACGCACCATGTTGGCAACATCATGTAGAAATGCCCGCGAAAAAAAGCGGATACACATACATAGGCTGCGGGTATATGCAATTCGCGCCACGCAAATGCCATCGTACACTCGCCAATCGATATAACTCCATTTCACTACTGACAAATCGACTCGTTTTTCATCGAAAATTTCGTTTTTCCTCGTATCGTTTTTCGCCGAACATCCGCTCTTTTTACGAGCGAAATCACGACCGCGGGGCTGTACACGTCTGCGGCAGCTCAATAGCCCAAAATTGGAGATTGTGGGAAGAGAAAGTTGGAGAACGGTCAGCTAATAGAGCGAAGCGAGTGCGGGTATAGATTCTGGCCACATTTTCGGGCTACATATAATAAAGAAGTCCCGGTCGGCTGCTGGGGTTACAAATAACGAGCGACTGCTCGAATGCGCCTTTCGGCGCACCCGGTTGCGGTTGGAAGTGCGAATCGTCGACCGATGCGGCGTGGCGCGGCGGTCGTAATAAATTAAGGGACATCGGAGCCGTACCCGCCTTGTGCATCTCCGCCCGACGACTTGGTACACGCGGAAGACGGAATTAAATTGCCGGTAGGTCGGTACGTTTGGACTGAACGTATAAGTCAGGCGGATATTACCCGGTAATGGGCTCTATATAGGGCTGCCTGAGGAAACACCAATCGATAATTACGGATAACGCCTTACCGCGTACAGGCAATCAAAGCGAGATGTTACTCGACCATTACAGGAGAAGCTGCCACAGTGACGGAGTGAGACCTGGGAGTGGGAGCTACTCAAGTGCGGTCATCATGCGCGGTTCCATCTCGAGCCGTTGAACGATGTATTTCCATCGAAAGCCATTTGAAGAAGCGACCTGACCATACCTGTATAAAGTGGTAGAAAAGCTAAAAGTAGAATTGTTTGACTACGATGTTTGTAATGCTCAGAAAAACGCTTACCATGATCCAAATCTATGCACCAACGGCTATATCTAGTGAAAAAGACTGTGATGAATTTGATGATAAACTCTCGGAAATATACAACGAATTGAAAAAAACAAAAAAATGACGATATATTTACTATGGGCGATTTTCACAGCCAGGTAGGAGAACGTAATGAAGAAGAAAAAGAAAATCTAGGTCCATACTATTTCGGAAAGAGAACGATAAGAGTTGGAAACTCGTTCGATTTTGTCAAGGAAATAAATTAAAAACTTTAAACACCTACTTTCAGAAGAAAAATGCCAAAAAGTGGACTTGAGAGGCGCCAAACCATGAGTTTAGGAGTCAACTAGATTATATGCTAGTACCCAAAGAAACAGAAAATATTACAAATTTTGAGGTCTTCCAGAAATGCCCCTTCAATTCAGATCATAGAGCCATCTCTTGTACTCTACAGTCATACAGTCAGCTGCTCCGAGGAAGTATTATGATTGTATGATATACATAAGGAACAAATTCTTTCAGGTCGCCCCCATGAACAAAACAAGTACGAATACCAAAAAGAGCTCGGGAAAATCCTTAAAAATTTAGATAATGGCGTGGAGACAAATCAGCCGAACAAGATCATAATTGATTCCCTGAGACAAGCAAATCACAATACACAGAAGCTCCCAGGAAAGAAACCTCCTCAACCTTCCCGGATAGCATTAAAACCCTTATTCAAAAAAGATAACTTCTAAAATGCAAAAAACCCAAATCCTTGAGAATCAAATTAGAACTAAATATTCTGTGCAAAAAAATCAAGAACGATTTGAGAAACTTCAACAAGGAAAAATATGATAAAATGATTAGAGAAATTTTGGAATCTACTAGAAGCATAAAACAGATGATTAAAAATCGGTCTTTGGGGAAAAGATACACCGCTCATTTGACAAACACAAAAAACCAAAGGCTTTAGGACAGACAGGAAATTAACAATCATGCATCTGAGTTTTGTGCACAACTGTACAGACAGAAAGACTGCAAAGGTCCGAAGAATACGGAAAATTGTGAACAAAAGGTAGAAAATGAACCAGAAATTCTTGATGAAGAAGTATGTGTAGAAAGTTGTTCCAAAAATTTTAACCAGGCTCTGTAACAAAATTCTAAAAGAAAATAAAATTCCAAAGACTGGCAGCGTTCAGATATCATTCTTATCTTTAAAAATGGAGAAAGAGATAAGATAAACAATTATAGACCGATCAGTCTAAGCTCAAGTATTTCGAAGATTTTCGCTAAGGTCATAGAAAGCAGGATAAAACCTTTTATAATTCAACACAGAGAACAGGCGGGATTTCGGTCTGGTTACTCTACAACAGATCATCTCCACGCCATTAACCAGTTAATCGAGAAATGTAATGAATACCAGGTTGAACTCCATCTAGCCTTCATAGACTTGCCAAACCCATTGACTCACTTGACCACAAATTCTTGCTGTCAGCACTAAAAAATCAAGGAGTTCCGGAAATGTTTACCAAAATAATCAAGGAAATGTACGAAGGGCTAGAAAGTAGAATTTTTTTTTGTGGTCCAAAGGGGATACAGGGGGGAGACCAATTATCTCCATTATTATTCAACTGTGGTCTAGAGGAAGTTCTCAGAAATTTGGATTGGAAAAAAAAAAGTATATAAAAGTTAACGGGGAACACTTAAATAATTTACGCTTTGCTGATGATGTAGTGCTGATAGCAAACAACAAAGAAGAATTAGGAAACATGATACGGGAACTGGACAGAAACGGGCTGACTGCAGGTCTTAGCATGAATCTGGCCAAAACTAAAATAATAAATAACCAAAACGGAACCAGTGACTTAAAATCAACGAAGAAAACATAAAAGGGGTGGAAAGCGTAATATATCTGGGCCAAAAAATTTCATGCGACAAATCTCAAGAGGAAGAAATTGAACGCAGAATAACCCTTGCTTGGAATAAATTCTGGTCTCTAAAATTCATCTTGAAAGGTTCCTTTCCACTTCGATCAAAAAGCGAAATTTTCAATGCATGGGTCCTCCCGACTTTACCATATGGCTCCGAAACTTGGACTTCGTCCAAAAAAATGAAAGATTAGCAGGACCGGCGGAAGGTACGTTTCAGGTATGGAGCAATTACCGCCCGAAGAATGAGCGGATGGGGAAGTCCCCACCTAGAATTTCCCATCTGATCAAAGTTTCTCGAAAAGACGAACCCGCAGTTCGTCCACAAAAGACTAAAGCTTTTGAATCCGGGCTTATACCTGACCAACCCGGAACTAATTCCTCTTGTTTCTATATCCCAGATGAGAGATGGGATAGAAACAATAGATGCGACCAGTTGATTTTTTTCATTCTCTGTCGTGCTCTTGGAGCTATAGGTTCTAATTCAGCTTCTATACTCGTTCTTGATATAACAAATAATATTGTAATATATAAGAAATCCTTACATATTTGTACCTAGATATGTTGAAATATCTTATTGAACGTAAGAGAGATGACGATGAAGACAATAAATTCATTTGATCGTGATAACGTGCAACTGAGAAAAAATGAGAATTCTTCTTATTTTCCATCAGCTATCGAAATCGGGAATACAAAAAAATCAATGCAACTTCCCAGCTGTAATCTGCAATCTTATACGTAGCCTATTTTGATTATTTTTCTTCTTTTTTTGTAAACGGGTTGTGCGAATTAAATCTTTCAAAACTGTCAGAGACAACTATAAAACAATAATTCAGTTTTTCGAAGAACAATCATCAGACAAGGAGGATGACTGCACTATCTCAGCCAAAGCATTTGGTTTCGTAATTGGCTCTCAGGCTATTAGAAAGCACATTAATATTTTTCAAATAGATAAATCATTTGATTTTTATTTTCTTACGACGATGATTGAAATTTTCGACAGGATTGAAGTATGGAATAAAGAGTTACAAATGTCTGATCTTAGCGTCATCGATTCATGTAGAAAAACTGAGGTGGTTGCTTTAAACTTCGAGGCGGCGCGTGACTTCAAATTTGAAGCTATTTGGGCGAAAAGTGAAAAAGCTCTTCAGGACTTTGAACTTGATGAACCAAAACTTCCCCAGCAAAGGAATATCCCGAAACGTTTTGATTCGGGTAGTCGTGAAAATCATCAATTTCGAACTTCTCAAGAGTTTTTCAGACAAACCTAGGTTCGGAATTTATGACCAAGTCTTGGCTTGTTTGAAAACTCGCTTTGAAACCGATTCGATCGAATTTAGTGAAGTGAAGTGGAAAAAGTACATTGACATTGTTTCATTTTTAAATTTCCATCATTTATAACATTGCCTAATAATCCTATACACAAAGGGGTATTGTAGTCCATAAATTTGAACTGTTTTTATGTTTTTAACGTAGAGAAATTATTGCCCTATTTATGGTGAAAGAGGGGGGGGGGGGTCACTCGCTCTCAACTCACCATCCAGGCCGAATCTGTTCCGCCGGTCCTGAAAATTAGTACTATTCAAAATTTGATGGAACGATCAATTTTCAATATCAAGAAAAAAGATTACATCAAAATCTCAACTATCAAATTTAAATTAAAAAACAATAAATGTACTATACAGCTGATAAAAAATAAAAAATGGAGTTGGGTTGGTCACGTAGCAAGACTGCAGGACATCCGTTGGAAGTACAAATTAACCTTTTGGTACAATACGGGAACAAGAAGGCAGGTAAACAGAGGATCAGATGGAGGGACGGCTTCGGTAGGCTGCTGGGACATAGTGCCTTTCAAAGGATTGCCCAGGACCGCAATGAGTGGAGCATGCTGGGGGAGGCTGTTTCCGTTTTCTAGGGCCACGAGTGCGCATTTTATTGTAAGTACATATTTGTAAAAATAAAGTTTGTGGATGATGATGATTTCGACCGGAGGCACCGGAGCCAGAGGAACTAATCCGTCATTCGTGAAGCTGGGGGCAGTTGTATCACCCTCCTACGTTTCAGCAAAGGAAATTATAAGAATGAGAGCTCGCTTACGGAAAACAATATAATGTGACCGGACCAATGAGCTAGAACGCTCATTTCCTTGAAACAGCACAAAAAGAAATGGCTTATTTTCTTCTGAAAAAACTTCAATTGCCGCTATAGTCATAACTGAGAGAGTGGTAGATAAAAACATGACAGCAATATTGAGTAAATTGACTTAAATAATGTAAGAAACTTTGCTGGCTACATTTTCGTCATTGTTCGATAACCCTAATGTACACGAACGTCGAAATATTATGATCGATTAATATTATTGCTGTAACCCCAATAATCACTAATAACAGAACATAAAATTGAATTTAATTATAGGTATGTTCCTATTTTATTTTAACATTACTAATATTATTTGTTATTACCTCAATTTAAGAAAAATATAATTATAGCTTCAAATCCAATTTTCGTCATGGAACAACCCGTCCCAGTTCAGATCCGCTTCCAATTGGACGAGAGAGGACCCAATAAGTTCGAGATCAAAGTTAAATCGATTCGCTTAATCTCAGAAGACACCA
The DNA here is from genome assembly GCA_031841125.1 of Acanthococcus lagerstroemiae. NCBI lineage: Eukaryota > Metazoa > Arthropoda > Insecta > Hemiptera > Eriococcidae > Acanthococcus > Acanthococcus lagerstroemiae. The sequence goes on along the minus strand of CM063111.1, from coordinate 41,852,852 downwards.
CCTTCGAATTTCCGCACGAAGATCAGAGGATTGAGTTCCATCCGGACCTGAGCTCAATATCAAACTCTAGTAAAAAAAAGGTCAGTGTCGTTATTTAAAATTGACCTTGCCTACGTCAGTTATTCCCGTATATTTTTATGAAGACTATAATTGCGTCTTCCGAGAAAAATATCTAAATGAAAAAGAGAAAGGTATCAAATCAGATTCACCTTCAGTTTCTGGAACATCAGCCACGGATTCTCACAGTATCATAGAACAATTTGCGAAACATCTCCAAAAGAAAGGAAAGCGGGAAATGAACTCTTCTACCATCCAGAAATCTTTCGTTCTAGAAAAGTTTGATGGTAAAGATAACGCGAATGAATGGATAATCACGTTTGAGAAAGAGGGTACCCGTCATGAAATCCTTACAGATGAAAAGAAGATTCAAGGCGATACGACTTTTCCTCACAGAGAATGTCGCAGAATGGTATAATGCGACTCTGTACAAATTGCCCTTACAAAGCGAGTAGGGGCGAGAGTCCTTCCTGCAGACGTACGGAGACAAAAGCTGGCGCACAGTCCAATTTGCCTACAACTATCGGTATATCAGTGGCTCATATCTCGATATTACGCATTGAAAAAAATAAAAAAATCATTAAGAATACAATTGTTATTTTTTTGAAATATCCTTTTGGAGGCGACACTAAGATTCTTTGACTGCCATTCAAGGCCATTAGCAACTATAAAGGGATCCTCTTTCCATTTGCTCTCACCCGAGCCCTAGAACCGCCCTTTCGAGAATTACCTCAGAGACATCGGGGAGCCTCTTAGGGCTGCCTTAGCCCTCTTCTTTTCTTGCCGGGAATCGGCCTAGGTCAACTGCGCTATCTAACTATAAAGGGATAAGAAAAAAACAAAATTTGATCCATATTAGGCTATTTTGTACAAAATTTACGCTCCACTTTTCTGTGGTTGAGCTCCTCCCAGAGGTAATTCCGATCACCCCTGAAATCTGAGCACATACGTCTAACCGAATCCTTCATAAAGATCTATCGCTTTGTCCGTCGAAATAAATGTCAGAGATTTCTGTTTCTTTTTCCGACTCTCGAAATAACACGAATTAAAATAAGAAGGAAGTATATCATGAACGTTAAAAAAAAAAAACTGTACTATTCGAGTCACTGTGCTTCCTCTCACGCTTACTTCGCCCTATCTGTGCCCAACTGCTATACGAGTACGCTGCAAAAAGCACGCCGATTACTCGTTTTTGTAGGAGTGCCTTAACAAGGGTCTATATTTATACAAACACAGAGACTAAATTCGTGGAACAGCAAGACGCGCAGCGCAAAATGGATGAAAAGTTACTCTCTTTTGTTTTTCCAATGATGGTTTCTGACCGAAATTCGTTTTATCTCTTCCATACTCCCTTTTCTCCGCCATCGCCTGGAGTGTAGTTCACCAACGTTATTATATCCATTGGCGAAATACACTGGCCTTGTTTGTATTCGCTTTAATACGTTTTTGCCTTCTGCTCCGCCGGCCGCCTCTAATAGACCACGAGTTTCGAATTTACTTTACCGAAATTTCCGTATCGAATTTTCTTTTCTTCCCTTCGTTTTTGACACAATGAGATTTCGCGCGGAAAAGTGTGAAGCGCTGCATCGAATCAAAGAAATACATGCGTGCCGAGTCCCCTATTATCGCATTTTGCTTTTCGAATAACTTCTCGGTACAAATCATTGACATGGCGATCGTTAGACATTATAGGAAAATTAACAACTGAATTTCATTCGAAAAGTTATTAGGATAGCTACCTCAGCCAATACTAAAAGTTCCCAACAATAACGCTTCACCCTACGAGACCAGGAATTTTTATTTATTTATTTATCAAACCTGGGTTAGCCAACCGGTGCCGAATTAACCCGCCCAGTTTTGGGCATTGGTCTCCATCACCCTCCTCCACACTGATCTATTTTGGGCCACCCCATCTATTCTGAACCCACTCCTGTAACTATCTCGTCATGCCAATTGATGGGGAGGGGGCTCTTTCATTTTGTTAACATAGGGAGTCCAGACCGACAGCATGTATCCCCATTTTCGGTTTCCCTCCCTGGCTAGATGTCCCGCATATTTGAATTTCGATTTCTTAATTACGTACCCAATGTCCACCATCTTCGTTTTTTCCATAATTTTATATTCCTTACTTTATCCTTAAGGGATAATCCCAGGATGCTACGTAGCATGGAGTATGGCGTCATTTTAAGTCTTAAAATATGTCTCTTTGTCATAGCCCAGGTTTGAGATCCGTACGTGAGACCTGGTATTACACGGGACCAGGAATAAGGCTTCCCGCATATTTCGAAACTATTAATGCTAAAGAGAAATAGCGGAGCCCAGCTTGCTTGGCGTTAAATTTTGCATAAAAAGGATCTCATTCAATTTCTTTCGAAGATACCTCCGAGATGACCTCAATGTGAGTTCAAAGTAGCGTTGCCAACTGTACGGTAATTACCGTATTCATACGGTTTTGGAGGGCTGGAACTCATGTATGGTAATGACCCCTGCCGTACATACGTTTCGTACAGTAATGAGATTAGTTAGACAACCCAAACTTCAAAATTTGCTACTAATTTTCTAATTCGAGCAAAAAATAAAATAAAATAAAACATAATTCTTTTGTTGACTGCACACACATAGTGTCCCATGATTGACAGTGAGAATAATCCGACTGACGTCATACACCATTTGACCAGCAGAAATATTCCTCTTTTCATATTATGCGATAGTAGCGCTGGACGGCCCGAATGACGAAAGTGCAATCAAATTAACTATGAACAGATTTAGATCTGGGTTCAGAGGCGTCATGAGCCTTCTCAGCGTAGGGAGGGGAGACCAAAATGTGTTGTAAATGCCTACTCGGCGCAGTAATTCTCCGTGTCAATCGAACAACGAAACAAAAACAAAAAAAAAAAAAGACTAAAACAAATGAATAATAATAATAATAATAATAATGAGTATGTCAACAATTTTCACATTTTAAAATACCTACCGACTCAGCAATGACACAAAAATTTACTTTTCATGTAACCCAAAAGAAGCTCAATGATTCTCTTGTTTTGCCCGCTAATGTTACAAAATGACGACTACGAAATAGTCAAATTTAGTTAAATTTACCGAAAAATGCAAACTCCAAAATTCATGAGCTGTGCTTCTTCCCTGCTCCGCCCCCAATGTATGGGTCCCAAATTAAACACCGTCTTTTTACAAGGGGCCAAGCTGAATTTTCTAAAAGACTAAACAACCTATCGGAATAGGTTCTTTTTGGATTGCTGATATCTTACATTTATTTTGATCAAACTTTGCCGTTCGCCCCAAGTTCGGCTTTCTCCCTTTTCAATAGGCCAGACTGACTTCGCTGAAAAAGTTGGATGGAGAATCGAAATAAGGGTTTTTCAGGTTATCGATTTTGGTCATCTGATCAGAAGTCCGATACAGCGCCAATATGAGCTCCCGAATTCAAATTTGACCCCTTCAAATACTAAAATTGATTCGACTTGGAAAATGGAATGGGTCGCTGACTTCAAAAATACAAACAAATTTTTGATTTAACGCCGATTTGGGCTCAAAATTATACTTTTCCTCCTTCGATGAAACCAGACTGACTTCGCTGAAAAAACTATCGGAATATGGGTTTCTCGGATCAATAATTTTGATAATCTGATCAGATTTTTGATCTGATTCCAGAAGAGACCAACACATCCAAATTCGATTCCTTCGAATGGGGGAAACTAAATCTGAAAACGCGATGATATATCTCTCTTGATCCTAATTTGAGTTTCAATAAAATTATCCAAACGATTCTCTAACTGGAAAAATCGAACAACCTATCGAAGTTCCTTGAGTCACTGAGTTCAAATATTACCTTAAATTGTTTTGACTCTATCCTGATTTCAGTTCTCAAAATTTCACACTCGAGAGAGACTAATTTTATTTAATTCAATTTTGAAAATGGGGAACTAAAGTATGAAATATGTTTTTCTTCGGGAAAGCGGGCCACTGATTTTGAATACTCCATTAGTTTTAATTCAGCTTCGATTCAGCCCACGAAATAAAAACCTTACAGATGAGACATGGATAAACTGACTCATTTAGGAAAATCAAAAAAATATCAGACATAAGAATTTTTATGTCATTGATCTCGAATATCTCATCAGGGTTTTGATACCATTTGATTAGAAATATTTCAAGATTTCATTATTAATAAATGACAATTTTTATTAGAGCATTAGAAATAGAATCTGTGTCCATCGTTAGAAAGCTACTCATTTTCAATCCGACAGAAGACATTTGATCAGAGTGAAAATTCTGGAATCAAGTTACCTGAAACTTAACCAGCCCAATCATTCTTTCGTGTACGACCTCTTACCAGAAACGGTACGTAGGAATGAAGTGTCGAGGTTCATAAAGGAAGTTGTGAATACAGGGGTCGAGCAGTTTGACCTTCTTAAAATACTCTACCAATGCAGAGTGTCAATCAGAACTCAAATTCATAATTTTTGCCGATGAAAGATTATGATTACCACTCTACTTTGGCAGATTATTTCACAAATATCACCAAAAAAAAAAACGGGGAAGACGCTGCCGCTCTGTAGTATCTCCCTCTGGCTATGCCACTGATATAGTACCGTGTTAATGAGGCGAAAACTCTCATCACTAACACATGCATTTTCAAGCAATTTCCGAAAGCCAGTCTCCGACCAAGTTGTACCTCGTCGCTACAGTGGAAATATCTAGACTTTAAAAAGAGTTTGAAAACCAGTGTGAGACCATTTCGGTACAGAACCCTGGATAAAATAACGGCTGGATCGTATCTTCCAAAAGTACACAATATACGGACTGAAGAATCCCAGAAAGAAGCCCGAATTGTACAACATTATACCCTCGTTACCATTTTTCGAAAATCCAACAACTCGGTTTAAACGCTCAAGCAATTTTTACGGTCAACGATTACCAAATTAATTAAAATCGTAACAGCGTTGGGTTAGGACGTATAACGTACAGTGGTACAGTTTGTTTTCAATTACACGGACAACTGTTATTCGAGGGTGGATGCGCAAACTGTAGTATGTGTGGTTCGGGGTGGAACCCAAGAATTTGAACAGCACGGTTCAAAGAAATTGAGATACACTTCTGCCTGCAAACGTAGTGTCGTTTCAAAATAAATTATAGGCGGTTTTCTTTTTCGGGTTTGAATTCAGTCTTGAAACGAATCACAAGTTAATTATCTCGGGCTGAAAAGTGACCTACGTAGAAAATGTGCAAACGTTTTCGAGATAGAAAGTCAGCAGTGAGCGCAGAGGTTCCTGTTAACATGAGTATGGGTACTAAGATTGTGTATACTCATGTCGTCAAATCCATCAGAATGAATTCGATACACACAGCAGGGTGAATACATGGGAAAGTGATATCGAACAAGTGTCTCAGAATTATACATAGGATTACGAGTTTAAAGTACATCGCTGCAATCCAACTTTTCGGCCGCGAGAATCAAACTTAAATCGAACCAGGCGAGCGCAGCTTCTTTCGATGTCCACGACACACTGATACAGACACGGAAATAGTAGTAACTAGGTCAAAAACAAACAAAAAAAAAAACGACGAAGCCAAACAATAAGGAAAAAAATAACAGACCACCGGCAATCTCTAGAACAAATTATGAAAATGAAGTTAATAAATCAATTCTGATGCGAACTGCTTTTTAAGAAATAATTTGTGAGGAAAAAATTAACTGCTTTCGAAACTCTCGAACAAAAAATACTGATATAAGAACAAGGGACCGATGTCGTAAATTTAAAAGGAAAATTTGAACAGCGCTAAAAAAAAGAAGGGATTAAAAGATACACCGCCGAAGGGTTAAGAACTTCTTTCTTTGCAGATTTACGGCCGCCGCAAGCCTCCTCGCTGATTGATAAAATCCGTTAATGAGGATTAATTATCCGACTTCGTCGCCGAAATTGACCTGGAAATTATGTTCACCGAATGAGATTATTCGAAGATTCCATAAAAATGAGATGGGGAGGAAAAAACGAGAGAAAAAAACGAAGAATTTCCTTAGGTCGAGAAGAAAGCACGCTTGAAATAGGCCGCCAAAAAGGAGCCTTTTATGGATCGATGAGCTACTGGCGCCCGCAGCATCACATTAATCAGTTCGGTCTTAATATTGATGAATTCAAATAATTAGAGACCGCTGACAAGTACGTTTCCAATTCGCAGGTACTGGGTGTGCAAAAAATGAACACAATGATACTCATCAGTGTGTTGTAGACGCCTAATTAGATCTCGTCGTTATACCGATTCTGAAATGAAGTTTTTATTTGCTTTTCAACACAGTTACTCTCGCCTAGATTGGGACTGAAATCATGAATACATTCATGGGATGTTAAACCTCACGCCGGGATATTTTTCATGTCTCAATCTTAAAAACAGTTGGCTTCATTTTCATCTCTTCTATCAATTCCGCTGCTCCAGTTCTATCATTTCTGTCTTATTTTATTTCTCTGTCTCATTTCTGTCATTTTTTCCGGTCCTACAATTTTTGCTAATTCTATCACTTCTATGAGTGAGGAAAATAATTAATTCATATAAAGGAGAGCCTTATACTTATTGAATTTTACATGCACGGTTTTAGAGCGTCTGAAATACTAATACTTCTAGTGTTGCCTCGGTAACTGCTGGACGCTGAATGCATAGTTTTCTGTCCTGTATCCCCTTATATAGCCGCCTCTAAAGTAGGAGAACGGTTATCACGTAGGAGGAGGGAGGAGGCGCAATGGAGAAGACAGTGTTCACCGTAGAACGACCAAAAATTATCTGGTCTCTTGCCGATTCTTCAGGCTGCACCCTTGGCACTGTCGGCTTTTCGGTTGCATGCTTTTTTACCAATATATTCGACGTTTTAATGTCATGGGTTCATTTACAAAACAACCTGTTGATCTTGAAAGTTCAACTTTCTGGACAGATAGCACCCTATCTGCAGCCACTATGCTGCAGCATGATGGTGCATTTTGAACAAGGCAGCATCTGTAAAAGTTCATATAGCTAAAGATTATTTATAATGGCTATCTGCCGGCGAACGGTGAAGTCGATATTTTTAAAAATATTGTGGTCGTTCTGTAAATGAACCCCTCGCCTGCAACATCAATCCTATCAGTTCTGTTATTTCTATTAATTCTGCAGGTTTTATCAATTTGTGTGTCGCTAATCAATAGTAGGTTGGTGATCAGACCAAAACCAATACAAACACTTTTTGCTGTACTAATACCAATACTGATACTTTTTTTTTCTGGTCTTCAACTGAACAGTAACAATACTAATATACTCCAATAACTTTCTAAAAATAAAACACCAACACTAAACAAAATTTTGAAATAATGAAATAATGGTGTTATACCAAAATTGATTAAATTATGTACGGAATAAACTCGATTATTTCAACCCCTAAAAATTCTCTCCCTATTATTTCAGATTTCAATTATTTCAACTACTCTCTATTGAGTTGACTGCTTGAACAGAATCTTAAGTTATTTATTCGAAGGTAAAGTACATCTGATGGTGAAATTATTATAGGACTAAATCAATTTCTAAATCTTCCAATAATAATGGGTATTGTTATAAGAAAAATTATTATAAAAGCATGAATTGTAATAAATTGTTGAATAATAAATTGAATGAACGTACCAAAATTGAAATTTGCGCAATAAAAACCGATCTCGGATTCTTTTAAGGAATTAGAATAGGTAATTATTATGTACTCCCATATGTAATAAATTATATTGTACTTATAGTTTAATTTTTGTTAAAATTTTATTATATTTATATTTATTTTATTATTATCCAGTCTCGGAGCAACACTCTCGGGCTATGGGCTCGGGGGAGGTTGTTGTCTTTATGTTGCAGAGGTATCCAGCAGCGAAAAGGTAGGTGAGGGTGTTGCTTATGTGCTCGTGGGAGTTATGGGGGACGTGGTGAGAGTTACGAAGACAGGTGAGGGAGGGGTATGAGAAGAAGTGGTCAACAGTGAGAGGGTCTTGATCTTCACAGCGTGGGCAATCCAAGGGATAAAGGTTAGGGCAGTTGAAGGAATACAGGTTAGTGAGAAGATGCGTATGTGTGAGGCGTGTATATCCAATCCTTAGGCGGGGGCGTGAGGAAGATTGCGACATTGACCAGGGGATCGGTGTAAGCTTGATTTGTGCGAGTTTGTTGTGCCAAGGGTCTTAATGCCACCACTCTTTGAACCACTTATGCAAAATGGTCCGGCGAATGGCGGAAGTGAGATCTGTTGAGATAGGGAGTTGACGAGTGATATACGAGAGCTGTGTAGCTTGCTGTGCTGCTTGATCAGATGCCTCATTTCCTGCGATACCAATATGGCTCGGAATCCAGATGAGTGAAATTCTCTATGAGATGGATGCGTTGGACAAGAGCGTGCGTTAAAAGGCGATCAGAAACAGACCTTAAGGAGGAAAATGAATCTGAGAGGACCAGATAGTGGGTGGGGTGGTGGGTCTTCAAGCGAAGAGATCGTGACTGGGCACTGTAGGACAGCATGGAGTTCGGCTGTGTAGATGGAAGCTGTATTTTTAATTTGGAAGGGGTGTAGTAGACTACCTATGGAGTAGACGTAAGCGGTGTGTCGGCTGTACTTTGAACCATCAGTGAAGCATAGAATAGGGCCAGGAAAGTGGTCAAGAATTTTTTGCAAATGAGTCTGATAAACTTGGGGTGTATAGATTTTTAGGGAAATTTGTAAGTTTGAAATAGCATGGGGGAAGGTTCAACAACCAGGGTGAGGGTGATGTATGGATTGTTGATAGTGACTTGTAAGAAAAGGTACGGGACAGTGTCCTTTCAAAGAGTGACCGTATGTGTAGTGAGGATTTAAAAACATGGGTGTAGTTTGGAGGGTTAAAGAGGAGATACTCATAGGCAGGAAGATTCGGGTTGTGTGCTATCGTAACGAGAAATTTGGCAGTGAGTTGCATTCGGCGGTAGGAGAGAGGAGGAATTCCAGCATCGGCACATACACTCAAAGCTGAGCTAGTAGGAAAGACGCCAATGGCGATACGTAGACCCGCTAATATTCTGGCATTTTCGAAGTCCATCATCAACATCGAAAATGTAAGTACTTCATGATATTAATTTCAGCCTTTTTGTAATTATAAGTTCAAAGGATATATTAAGGAACATTTTTCGAATAGTCAACAGATGATTGAGTAGCCACTTATCGAGTGCGGGTCCTGTGAATTGGAGGTGGAATCCAGTAGTGGAACTGCGATTGTACCTCACTCCTATCATTATGTTTTTTGATTTCAGTAAGTTAGGTAACCCTTTTGAAAGTTGTGAACACATGGCAATGATGAAATTCAATACACGGAAGGTAAAAAATTGACCAATATTTGGCTCCAATTTTTTTTCTTTTGACCAATGATACGGTATTGTTTTCTTTTTCTTATTACCCGTCTGCTGAATGAAATAACGAGGAGCCTTCCTCACATTTCTATGATTTTTATATTTTACTTTGATTACAATGAACAAACTGAAATTCACTTCCTTCTTTTCATTCTGTCAATTTCTAATAATTTTTTTCAGATTGTGTCAAATATTTGTCGACAAATAATTGGCAAATTTTAACATATTTTCAAAAATTCGCAGAAAATGAGCTCGTAAATGCAAGGTAAGCGTGTTTAATATCAATGAATTCGTCCGGAAATTACCCTTCTGTAGGTGTATTATACATACAAGGTAGATTTCACAGTTGTAGCAGGACGAAGAATAACAACTTCCTTACTCCGCTGACTAGATGATACAACTAGACGATTAGCCACCATGACACAATTTCAAAGTTTTTCTCACATCGTTGATTCCCTCATACTGAGATATTATTTCGAGGATACCTAATTAAGTAGCATTTTACTCGCGCATTGTCTCAAATTTATACTTTTTCTACATAATTTTTCGCATAAATTTTTTTCCTTGTGTCGTGGGGGCTTTCATCTTCTAAATGCTTTTTAAATGCGTGTCATCGTAGCAAGAGGGTGTGTCATTGTGACAAGCAGTCCACCACAATGACACAAAAAAGTATATTTACATTATCCTCGCCCTCTCGATGAGTGAATCTTCTTGAAACTTCTCCTAAATGTTGCCCAAGGCTTCTAAATATCGATTAAAAAACTGAATAAAATCCGACCATTAGGATCCAAGTTACAGCACTCAATGTAAAAATGGTGTCATGGTGGCACCCCTTACCCTATACAGATACCAATACCAACACTAAAATTGTTTTCTACTTATATTGATATCGAAATCTATCAAAAATATTCCTAATAATACTGACACCAACAATGTCTGCTATGATTCATTTTCTTTATTGTCTCTATTAATGCCAAAATTGAAATTTGAATTGATAGGCATCCCTGATTGAAAGGATTAAGCAGCAGAAATCAAAGTAGGTAGTACCTAGTGATAAAACAACACGCAGCAATGCAATATGCAACTACCAGGATGCAGAATAAAGAACTGATGAAATAAATATCATAGAAGGGGGAAAAAGTCAATATTTTTCCGTGGCATTTTAGTCAACACTGTTTCCTCGATTAGTGCTATCCAACCAGAGCGCAGTAGTCTCATGGAACATCCTGCAGGGGAGTAGGAGACGACATCTATATAAAAGGCGATGTATCACTGAACGATAGAACATTTTAGTGCTCAAGCATACCGCATGAAGATTAATTGCAGGAAATGAATCGCTATCGACAATTACAATAACTTGTGAAATATCGCACAATCATGATTGGAGGTCAGATTATAACCTAAAGAATATATAATCGCGATTATACAGATAGTACCCATTCTTTCGTTTCTGTCATTTCTATCTTCATTGCTATTAGTTAAGGAAGAGATTTCATTTCCACCGATTTTTATATTCCTTTATCAATTTCTATTATTTTAGCCTTTCTTCCCCTTCATTTTTATCCATACTATCATTTTAATTCTGCTCATTATTCCCTTCATTTCTTTCGTTTCTTTTGTTTTTGTCATTTCTGTGTCCATTTTCCAACAATTTTATAAACTTTGTCGTTTCTTTCTTCGTTGCTATTCTCCGAGTTACATATCATTCTCTCTTCATTTATATAAATTTCTATCACTTTAGCTTTTCTTTCCCTTTATTCCTACAGTTTAGTGAGAAGTATGAACCTGTGAAGAAGAAAGTGAACTTTTCTTCAGCTTGAATAAGTATACACTATGAAACTTGAAAAATGTGGTTTTGAGGTGATCGGACGGACATGATATCAGACTTAGGAGGGCACATAGTACGGCGAAACAACTGGAGAGATGTTTGCTTAGCATGAAAAACTTGTTAGACACTTATTAGGAGAAAACGAGGAAATACCTTACCTTTCAAGTCTAACAGATACCTCGTATAGTTCACATCCGTCAGTCATACCTTTCTCTCTACACATTGGATTTCAAAGACCTTCGAGTCTCTTTGTTAATCAAGGACCTTACTTCTTTAGCGTCACGGGAAATTGAAGCAATAGAAATCTTCGCAAACATCTCAAATTTCGCAAGATATTCACAAGTATACTCGCTAGATTCTGATATGCTAACTATAACCGCGTGCCCTTCCCCTGTTAATGATCGACACCAGAGGCCGAAATTTCTGTTCCCACATAGTATGAAATGTGACTAGAAGATATAATATACCGTTAGGACGAAGGATGGACCTAATTGATTATTCGACCAAAACTGGCTTTAATTAATTCGCAGAGTTGGGGAAGGCGAAGCAAAGAAGGGTTCTGAAGCTCGGACGCGAAGGAGACAATACGGGGTTGAAAAAGCTCAAGTTACACTTTCTCATCATATAATTTTGCGATGAGATATATTTTTCAAAATAATTTCCTTTCAGTTTTCAACGAGAATACCTACATAATTTCGGACAACCATGGAATAATACAGGTGAATTTAATCGATAAATTAAAAACGAAGGGCAAGCGACTGTAACCGTTTCAGCAGGAAGAGCTGTCAGTGGCTTCTTATGTAGCTACAAGCATATCGATAAGCTAAAGACTCTTCTCGGAACTTAAAATCTGCTGAACGGAAGAAATTTCAAACGTGTTCTGCCGCAATTATTTAGTTTTCAGACCCGGTTTCTCATAACCGTTATTTCTGTGTCGTTCTGTCTCTGACACTAGAGGAAATACTTGTGTTACTATGGGAACGCCGGTTAAAGTAAAAGCACTAGACGTTATCACTAAACGGCCAAGTTAGTCCGATAAAACATTTTATTAAAAAATTTTTTACTAGCGAGAGCAGTTATAGGAAGGTAATTTCGCATAGCGAGCAAACTTCAGATTTATTCGCAAAGTTCTCGTTGGGAAATGGTTTCTGTTCCCAGACTCAAGCGTGACACAAGCAAGTGCGAAATTGTCGTCATTTTTTGTTTGAATCTAATTAGTGATATTCTAACGAAATTTAGACTGATCTTATGAGATTTCGGTAAATTCGTCTCTTATCAATTACACAGAAACAGGAGAATCCAATTTACACGCCTACTGATCTGGATTGTTCGACGCACATCTTTATGGTAAATCAAAATCTGCAGCAAAGTCAAAAAAAAAATGCCAATAGGATAGGGACGATTTGCTCCCTAATGACTGGAAAATGTTTAGAGCTGGTAAATTCAAGAACGTTTGGTGGAGCGTATGGCAATTCATGGATGTCAAAGTGGCTCCCCAGACACCGCACCTCTGGCCCCGGAAACTACCCTTTCGGGTATCGTGTCGGTAACCAAAGAGGAGTTGGTGAATTTGCTGTTGAAATTGGCAAATAGAAGATTTAATGGAACAGAAAAAACTGAATGTTGAGATCCTTCTTCCCTCCCTCGCGCCTTGTCTTGAAATATGACTTCAGATTAGTAGAATTATCCGTGTACTTAGAAGTTTGGAAAATAAATATTAGTATAGAGGTTCCTTTGGTAGCAGATTCCAGATCATACGTATATTGGCACCAGATCGCAATTTCTGTTTTTAGAATTCAAATTCCACAGTAGAAGTGAATTGATGAAGAGCTTGTATCAAGGAGGTGGTCCGCTCACAAAACAATCTAAGACTTTTTATTTTGTTTTAATTTGTCCTAAATTACAGGTCCCATTATTGTAGTTCTAAAAAAGGATTTTGTAAATTAAGTACATTTTACACATGCGGTAGACTCATAAAAAGATAAATGGGATTAGATGTCTTCTGAACCAAATATACATATTAGTGTATTTGTTAACATAACTTCCAACAAGATGTGAACGACTCTCTTGCTTGTCATTGCTCTTTACGATATAAAATTGTAATTTATTCCAGAAAACTCCCGAAAAAATCACTTCAAAAGACCAAAAATGCCCCAAGAAATGAATTAATTTTATATCTACACTATCTGAACAGCCTGCTGCGACTTTGTCGGCGCTGCGCAATAATTATGCCTAAAATCATTATTTTCTCAACGGCCACTGATCTGTGAAAACGTTTAGATTTTATTCTGCTTTAAAAGAGAGAAATTTCATTCATGGGCGGGAGGGTAGAAACAGGAATAAACATTGATATGTCTTCATTACTCATCACAGATAGCATTCGTGAGATCCCTCTGATAAAATTGACTCAATTTCTTCGAAATTTTGTGCTTACAATCTTAAAGTTCATTGGCGGCAACTTTTATTATTCTCATATGGTGCTCGAAATGGTTCGACTCCTTCCTCCCCTCTCAGAGTCTTTTGAAATACCTCTACCTTCCCCATCAATCTGAAATATTAATTTTCCTATATATGGGGCTCGAAAACTCTCATCCAGTGCTAGAGGCTGTGAGCACCGTTGAAACTGCCACCCATGTTGAAGTTTTGAATTTCGGATCACCCATTTACCATGTAAATGTGATCACTGACTCAAAAAGATGGGTGAGTACTTTAATGATTTTTTTTAATTCATTCCAAACTTTCGACGTTTTTCACAATTTAATTCTTCAGACGCATTTAATCAGTTCGCTATCTCTCCAGATTTACGAACCTTCATTTTAAAAAAATGGCTTCGCTATTCGACTTGTATATTAGAATGGATTATCGTCGTTTACCTCTGTGTAACCCAAGAGAATATTTGAATGTTCCATGTTACCTGCAGATGCGAACGTTGATTCAAGGATGGGTACTTCGTTTTCTGGAAAATTCGCAAATTCAAATGCATCTATTCGTTTTACCTTTGATTAGAAACATGGGCGAACACTAGAAGTCAAATACAGGAGGGGGTGGCACAGTACGCAATGCTCAGGAAGTTATTATAGGAATAAAATTAAAGGATAAAATACCCATAGCGAAAATTAAGGAGCAAACCCAAGTACATACATGACATAGGGTGAATATGTAAGAAACAAAAAATGAAGTACTGCACGAGAGTTGAACTCATCAAGCCTCTTAAACAAGTCAAACAAATGAAACCGTATGATCGCGTAAGGAAAAAGGATGACCCCCAACTAGACGGATAGATGAAATTAGGGAAATTAGTTGAATGACTGGCCCACAGTGGTTAAGGAAGCCCAAAATAAGATCAGCTGGAGGAAGGTGGTGGGGGCTAATATCTTACGGTGGGCGGAATAGGTGTAGGCGTACCTAATCCAGAGCTGTAAATAAATAAAATAAATAAATAAGTCGGAAGGTATCCTTTAAATTTGAGAAATTTTAACGAAAAATGGCTCCGTCTTTTGACTTGCACATTTTGAATTACGTCATCCTTTGCCTTTGAAATTTTGTATCTTCAATTTAACATGTAAATGTGTAATTTAACTGAATAAGTGGTATATTTTTTATGGGGGGGGGATTTGGAACTTTAGACCCATCTTATCAGTTTGCTCTCAATTAGGAATATATTCTCCAAATTTCGGAAATTTCAGGGAACAATAACCTCGCCTTTCGACTTTAACCTTCTGAATGGCTCGTCGTTGTTTGCCTTTGGAAATATGAGTATCCCATCTAACATGTAAAAGGGAACGTTGACTCAATGATGACAAGTACTTTTTTTTTTTGACATTCCAAAGCCTCTAGTCATTTTACCACAACTAGGAATATACCTTTAAATGTTGAAAAATGTTAAAGAAAAATGGCTCCCACTTTTGACTTAACTATTCTGAATGGCGTCACCTTTTGCTTTGAAAATATTGGATCCTATTTAACATGTAAATGTGAACATTGACTAAAAATGAGTAAAACTTTTTAAATTCTAAACTTTGGGCGCATTTCATCATTTTGCTCTCAATTAGAAATATACCCTACAAACTGAAAAATATTTTCAAAAAATGGTGTTACCTTTGACTTTGAAATTTTGGGCCGACCACTTACTGTGCATCCATTTAAATTGACTCACTGAGACGATATTTTTTTGAAAACTTTAGGCTCCAGACTCCTCCAATTATTTTCTCCTGAATTATATTGGGAGTAATATCCTCCAAACTAATGGAATTGTAAAGAAAATATTGCGTCACCTTTTGAATTAAAAATGTTTGATCAACCATTTATCGTGTGAAATTACATTACGTACACAACATAAAACCAACAACCGCTTTAAAACGATTTGCTACTAAAATAAATCTGCAGAAATTTACGAATTTCTTCCGGTGGTGGCAGCTACGGAGCTAACTACCAATACGATGATACATAGTACTTATTACATACATATATGCCATTGAATTTTAAAGGTGGGGCGTGTATGGTTCTCGTATTTCTTGGCGCCCATCTGAGGTCATTGCCAAAACATTGTTACTTATATTTTTCAACATTATTTAAGAATTCTTCATAATTTGACGAAAAGATGAAATACAGACCTTCGTCTTCTTTTTCCACAACTTCCGCACGGCCTCGATGTCCTTCAGCCTCGCTTCAACAGCTACCTAAATCCCTACAAGCTTTCGAATCAGGAACTTTCAACGACATGACAAAATTCACGATCAAAACATCGAAATCAAAAAACAAAAATTCACGACACAAAAAGAAAAACTTTCAATAAATAATTGCCGACATTAAGTCAAAATCGAAATCAGAAAACCGGAATTCATGAAAATAGTCGACGAACGAAAACCAATACCACCGAAACAACTTCAGAAAATCGCAGTACAAAATAATCCGCAAAATCCAAATTGAACACTGTACAACATTCGACGCATTAACATTTGGAGAAGAAAGCAGGTTCATGCGTGAACTTATGAGTCACTGAAATTACAAACAAGCAGGTGATGGCATCAACTATGAATCACTGATCAAAGGCAGGTTCAAAACGGAATAATTCGTTTACATTATCGCTTACGTAGTTACGGGAAACGAAACGAAATAAACGGAAATATTTTGTCTCGGTTTCGCATAAATTCCCTTTTGAACCCCTAAATCAAGGCCTAGGCATAGGTATCATACAAAGTTGGATATCATCATTAAAATGGACGCTATTCAGCGTAAGGGAACGAACCAACATTTGTAAACAAAATGGGCTATTAGTATCGTTGGAAAGAGCGTAAAAAATGGAATTTTTCAAAATTGGGCACCCGATTAAAAAATGTGGACTCACGTTGAAAAAAGCTTATCAGTTAACGCTATGTCACACAGTTTCTACATGGTTCTTGAACTTCGAATCACGTGTTCTCAAAAAACAGATTTTTCTGGTTGGTTCCCTTACGCTGAATCGCGTCCAAATGTCCAAGGGTCGAAACCTACTCTTCCGAACACGACTACATATAAATGACCTCACCACGTCACCACGTCGTGGTTGCACAGTTTGAAGTCCAAAAGCTACCCTTGCTAAGACTTCTTGTACGTATGTACATAAATAAATATGAACTTAAGAATTATAAAACCTACAATTAGCGATCTAAAATGAATGAACACACATTTACAAAAATGTTAAATTGGAGATTTGAAATTTTCAAAGGCGAAATGTGACACAATTCAAAATGTTCAAGTCGAAAGACAGAGCCATTTTTCTTTAAAATTTCTCAAATTTAAAGGATACATTTTACATTCCTAATCGAGGAGAAAATAACTAGATGCATTTAAAGTTTCGAATTTTCCAGAAAACGAAGTAAGGTACCTGTTCAGGACATTTTCGTAATTCTCATCGAAACTTTGAATTTCAATACCTCAAAAGTAGAGTTAAATTTCTGTTATACTTTCGGTCGTAAACTTTCTTGAAGAAAGTTTCTTTAGCACTGCGACTCTATGACTACCTTCATCTTAATTTCGTACGCCTTCCATTCAGCCGCTAGCTCATGCAATTAACGAAAATCTTGAGCGAATAAGGTAATTTTGGATCAAAACCTTCTGCCCCCAGTGGCATCGGAAGCTTTTTTGTGGTGTACAAAAGTTTAGAATTCAGTTTCGTAAATCTTCAAAAATCTCTTACATCTTGTCTCTAAACTCTCTAAAGTTGTCCTTCTATCAACTTGTGAATAGTTTTTCATTTTTTTCAATTTATTTTTTCTTGTGAAGGCAGGAGCAGGGGTACAAATGATAACCTACATCCCCAAAATTCTATCGGGTAGGTATAATGTACCTGGCCCTCCCCCGTTCCGATGTCACCAGACCCCCACCCCACGTCCATGTTTTAAAAAGCTGAAATTGAACGTACTCGTATTTATCCGTCATAACAGTTGTGGTTTCAAATACGAGAAATTTGACAAAAAAAAAAGTTGGAAAAAAAATAGGAATGACTATACCCAATGTTACTTTTTTCTTGAATATAAAATTTCTTCGTAAAATTTTGACAGAGAGTTGGCAAAGTCTTCAACTATAATCTGTAGAAAACTGATCTAAGGAATTTGAAATCGTTTTTAATTTTCCCTATAAAATTTTTTTTTCAAGTTATAACCAAATATGATTTTATACTCGTACAATTCAAACCTTTTCCCAACTAGCACTCGTGCAACTTGGTAGTTGGATTACTTCACGAGATACAGTGAACATTGAAATGTATTTCAGGAACATTTATAAGAAACATCGAAAACTCGAAAATGAATGGATATTTTGCAAAACAGTTCCCCACTACGGCAGATCCAGGGAGCTGTAAAAACATCAGCCCCTCCTCGCTCCACGTCATCAAGCTTACGTCAGATATTATAGTATTCAAATGAAAATAACATATTCAGAGTGCTCGGAACAGAGCAGGGATGTTCTCAGACTTTTGGTTTCAAATTTAGAAATTTTTCGCTCTCTATGCTCACAAATACTACATATTTTTTATTTATGTGTGATGACCCTTCTCCATTTTGGACATTTTTATACGTTTTCAACTCATTATCTTAAATCATGATTAGGCCCCTTTCAGAAAGAAATCTTAGATCCACCCCTCGCTCCACAGGCATGATCCTAGAACGGACTAGCCTTTTCGGTCACTTTGCTAAATATCAGAGAGGTTGAGAATCACGTTAGGTAGAACTAAAAGTCTAGCGGAATCCCATGAAGGCTTGAGACTATTCTGCGCTCGATTAAATCGAATTCGAAAGAATAAGACCTGTCCAGAAGAGTCATAAGGAAGTCATGAAAAGTCTTAAACAAGTTTAGAAAAGCTCTGAGGAGCCTCAAAGAGTCCTATACCCGTTTGATGAGTTTTAAAATATCTGAAACAAGTCTAAAAAAGGCTTAAACGGGTAACAGTTTCAAAAAGAAAATGCGTCAGCGAGTATGAAAGAAGTTTCAAAGATCTTCAAGGATGGTTAAAAAAGCAGCAATTTCACCAAAAGAAATACAGTCCAGCGTTTTGTTGTTTAGTGTTTCCAGTAATTTTGTTTTTCTTTTCGGTGTGCCTGTTCTGATGGGCGGAATAATGGGCTAAAGCCGGACTTTCGCGGCACTCCCACTCTCAAAATATTTTGTGAGTATATCAAACTGCTCCAACGTTGGATTTAGCACAGACTCCAGAGACAGCCAACGTACTTTATAGAGTTGGAGAATCTTATATTGAGGAACAAGGAGTAAAATTTGTAATGAGCCAATAGCTTGTTACCATTTTGGGCTGCATTCTGGATTCTGAAAAAATCTGGAGCAAGTGAAACATGTTCCTTTCAGATATCTATTTCTATGGTACTCTTATCAGTAAATTTTTAAAGGAATAATGCGATACAAATTATGTCTCATAAATATGATCAAGTATTAATATTGACTCTGGTATTCTTTTTCAGGGGTTGTTTTTCTTCAGTAGTGTTCATTGATCTTGATCTTCATTACTACTCGAACGTCATTTTCAATGTATAGAGCCAAGAGATGAGATTTTTTACGTTTTATTTTGGATTTTACTTAGGAGAACTGGAGTATTGTGCATTTCATACTTTCCTACCAAAGGGAGTAGTACCTCAAGGACAGTGAAGAAATTAACTGGATTTAGAAGAGGTAAGTGTGTTGTGTTTGTTAATGCATGAAATGGGTTCTCAGTTTAATTAGTGTAGAAAAATTTTCTTTGTATCGAACCAAGTACAGACAACCTTCTGTGGTGGTGTGTGATGGGACGTATGGCGATGCACGCATACCAAAGTGGCCCCTATGACACCGCACCCCCGGCCACAGGAACTACCCTTTCGAGCATCGCGTCAGTGACTGGACGAGCCCTCATTTCTGCGTGCCGGAACGGTGCGCGCGTCCTACCAGGGCCACCATGGGGTTCCCTACTGACCGAGGTCCGCACTCCCTGAGCGCTCGCCTGGATATTTCAGGTCCCCCATGGCCGGACGCGCTGCCTCTCTTCACTCACCCCTCACCTCCTCGTCTTGGTCCGTGTGTCGACGCAGGCAGGTTTCTGTGGTACTCTTATCAATAAAATCAACAATTAGTTAGTGAACAAGTTAAGGATAAAACCCCTTACTACGTGATGCACAGAGAATTTGTAAACGTAAATCAGAATGCCAGAAGCAGAACTGTATATGTCACAGTGAATGTCGATAATTTAGTGAATGTCGATAATGACGAGCGATTATAGACATTGACGGACTGTTTCAGGGAAAATAGATAGTACATAAAAACTTTTTATTAATATTAACTAGGTATTGTGTCAGTGTGTCTACAGAAATTGAAAAGTAAAAATGAAGTACTACTTTTTCAGGACCCTTTGCAAGACTGTAGTCGGAATATTTACCATCTTTTCCCCGAGTGTACAAATTTTTTGTTTCCAATTATTTTATCCTCTTCCCCCTCCTCTCGCCCCATTACCCCTATTCTGATACAGATCCATTTGGGACATTTCCCGAATAGCGGGTACGGTGTCTCGGGGCCAATTTGGCAGGCGTGCATCGCCATACCCCTTTTACCATCGATCCCCTTTACCCCTCCCACCTTATTGCTCACCCGCTTCCCCCTCCTTGTGAATATAGATCCTGCGTTACACTTTTTCATGACCAATCTTACACAGGAATTGCAAAAAATTTATTTTTGAGTATTGCTAACAAGAATGAAAGACTTTTCGATTTTGTTTTTTCTAATTTCAACATTTTTCAGGACTTTTTTAGGACCTACTTTCAAAATTCAGGACTTTTCAGCACCTGTAGACACCCTGCGTGTACATTAACTAGTAATTATCGATCATAGCTAGCAGCGCGTAGTGAAAGTTGAAAAAATATTTCTCGCATCGTCGAAAAGGCAAGAAAAAAGATTTGGTCATTATTTGTATGAATTACCTGTAAATAGAAATACTACACGTAAGCGCTCATGCCACTAGTCGGGCAACATATATTCTTCCACGCTTTCGCCAGAATTCCATAACATCCTCCCACCACTTTCCCAAACAACCATTACTTAAAAGATATAATTCAAAGCTATGACCAAAAAAATTTGTTTTTGTGTATGGGGGGGGGGGCTAGCCACATCATGTACAGCCTATTGGCTAGAGACGTGGGGACTGTATGGATTACATTTTGAAGTAGAGGTTCATGGTTTTTACGAATGATATGAGTTTAAGGTTTTAGGTGTGATTGTCGACAAGCAGGGATTCTAGTGTTGAGTTTTGGATACGTGAGTTTCGCTGGGACTGGAATTTTGGGCACTGGGTAATTACATGGTTAACGGAGACAGGAGTATTACATGTATCGCAGGTTGGTTGGGGTAGTTTGCTGAGGATATAGCTATGAGTGAGCGGAGTGTCCAGTTCTTAGTCTGAAAAGTATTACTTCGTCTTTTCTGGACTTCTGGTAGGATGTTTTCACGGAGTGAACTGTGGTTTTTATGGATTTTAGTTCATCAGTTGGTGGAACTTGATCCCAGTGTCGTCGGAAGGGTAATTTCGTCTGATAAAACACTTGATGAACCAAATAAATGCATCAAATGCCGAATCGTTACTGCATATGCAGGGGACAGAGCTGAGAGAGGAGGTGGATAAACCTTCCCTAGACAATTGTTCAGGTGAATTTGAATGAAATTTTAAGATGTTCTATATCTTTCCTATTCCCTTTTTAGAGCTCAAAGTTCTCTTTTTATAGAACAATCAAGTTAAGGACTTCAAGTCACAAAATTATAAGGGAGGAGGAATTCATTTAACGAAAATACAATATAGGATGTCTACCAAATACATCATGACCTTCCCGTAACTTTTTTCATGGACTCGCAATACTCATCTTAGGGGTCTTAAATTTCAAAAACAAAAACTATTTCAGCGATTCTCATTCAACTCGTGTACCTGATATTGTCTGATAGTCGTGATAATAAAAGCAAATTTTCGAATACATTAATTATCAACTTTCACTACAAGCTGCTAGCGATTATCGATAATCACTAGTTAATGTACACAATACCTAGTTAATATTCATAAAAATATTTAAGCTATCAATTTTAACTACCTCTCGTAGATATTATCGATAATACCTGATTACCGACTTTCACGGTAATATATATATTACAAGAAGCATCGAGGAGAAATACTACAACAGAGACTCCAAATTCATCAAGCAAAACGAAAAAAACTAAGGAAATGTCAACGTGAACCATTGAAATATGACCTACAATAATAAGTATAAGTAGCAGTAGATTATTTTTCGGTCGTTCTATATTACGAAGTTATGAGGAACACATGTACTTCCAATGTCTTCAAAACTGCATGCCCGTTAACAAGTTCTGATAGTAATCGTACTAATAACAGTTATGCCTGTTTAAATTGTAAATGTTATTTGAATCGAAATAAAATTATTTTTTTGTCATCAGCAGATGAATAATTATAATTTCCTAAGATGCCACGTGAATTGGTTGAATTAAATAATATACGAGATTAGAAGAACATTTTCTGTCTCCAGGAATCCATTTGATTCAAATTTGAGAGTCAGTTTTTTGTAGACAGGTCCTTCACTTCAGAGAAAGTCCTTTACTGATCTTGATCTTTGCTGCACGACTGCAGTCTACAGCTTTGCAGTTTGAAGCTTTGAATAGTAAAGGCACAGTCGACCCTCTTCGAGTAGCAAAGCTGCCTGTTCTCAGATATTACTATTGTGTACGTTTTATGGCTGGGTGATTCTCCGGAAAATGGACAATTCAACGTGGACAAAAAAAATATGTTCACTTTCAAATTTTTTCTTTGGAATCGATACTAGGGGTATTGAGAAACCATATTCCAGTACCGGCCGGGCTTAAACTTGATTTTGGGGGGTTGTAAAGAAAATTGTTGTGTTGGCGGTGGATGAACTACCGTCCCCACCTTACCTAATTTCACCGGCTACTCGTCCCGTGTCTTACCCTACACGATATAGCTGCTACCTCTTTGTTTTTGGTTGATGGTGATTCTCCTAACGTGGTATAACGGCTATAAAAGAAAAAGGGAAATTAGTTAAACGATCGACATTAATGCATTAATGATTTAAATACGAAAAAGAAAACTATTATTTTTGTGTGAATAATTATGGTGTCCACGCGAACGCACAATGGAGAATCGAGTACGAATCAAGGTACTTCGTCCAGTAAAGATACTCCGTCGGAAAAAGGTGAAACTACCGCTACTCAACCTGTACTAGATACGACTGCTACAGCATTCGCAGCACAAATTGCGTCTGTAATCGCTCTAATACAGAATGGAACGATAAAAATACCGAATGTTACCATCAACACGGGTGCTGAATCTGAAGAGAAAAGTCTGGCGGAACTCGACAAAGCGTACAAGACGCCTTCTTTTGTGGTTCCCTGCTTCACCGACATCGAGAGATTGAAAGGGTATAAGAACTACAAGCAGTGGAAATCGAAGTTGGAATTGAGTCTAAAGGTGAATATGCTACTCCCATTCATCGAGTCAGAAAATGGTGTGGATTCAGTCAATGTCTCTCCAATGTATCGCGAAGTCCTAAACGCACGAACGATGCAGATCATTCAAGCGTCAGTAAATCGAAGTGTAGCACTCCAAATCCAGAATGCCAAAACGCCATTCGCGGCATTTTCGCTTTTGGAAAAGACTTACGCAAAAACCAGAATGCGGGATTATGTAGAACTAGATCAGCGATTCACCAACCTTCGATTCCAAGTTGGTTACGATGCGACAAGGTTTGTTGCCGACTACGAAAATTGTATCGAAGACTACTTACTCCTGAACACGACTTTTAGTGATGAGTACCTCGCGGCGAAGTTCCTGCAAAAACTTCCGATGATCCATCAAGCTGGAACTCTCTACGCAGCATTTTATAACAACATAACGTCGAAGGCCGAGATGACAAAGTTCGAAGAGGTGAAAGCAAGCTTCCTGAAGCTTGACCACGAGTCAGTAAGAAATAGCATGAATTTATCGTCATCAAAACCAGGTAACGAAAATGAAACTAACACGGTTAATAATCAAATGGTAACTGGTAGATCGACGAAAACGAACGTGATTGACAATCGGAAATATACCACAAATGTCTATTTACAGGGTGACGAACTTCCGTTTAATAATTCTAGTATAATAATTAATAATATGTTATTAAATACAGGAGAGAAAAGAAAGATAAACGATGGAGAAAGACCGTCTTCCTCGGTACCTGATACCAGGAAGAAACCAAAAACGAACATGAAAAATACGACGAGCGAAAACTGTAAAACTCCAACTGCTCGCTACACAGAGCAGCAAGTGCAGCAGTTGAAAACAATGACGAAAGAAGAAAAAGAGAAGATACTTTGTCGCAAATGCGGAGAGTATTTTCATGACGAAGATAGTTGTACGCGTCCGGGGAAACTATGTTATAACCGCGGCTGTTATCAGTATGGTCACATCGCGAAAAATTGTCCATTGGCAAAAACTCAAAAGAAAGGTAATGATAAAGATATTAATTGTGAACCTAATTACGATAACATGAAAATGATATCGTTCTTAGCAGACTCGGCTGCGTCGCATCATTTAATAAATGTTCGCGAACTCCTGGTCAATTATGTGACATTTGAATCACCGAAAACAGTGACAACAGCTCTTGCGACCATAGAATGTTGCTCACTAGGTGAAGGTGATCTACCTCTTATATTGAAATTTGGAGATAAATCCACTTCTCTCACACTGCATAAAGTTCAGTTTATTCCTAACCTCTCTGATCCTGTAATTAGCTGTCACCAATTTAATAAACAACACAAAACAACTTTTGTACTTAACATTAACAGTGGTTTTATCCTTTCCAGACAAATGAACAGAAAACTCAGTCTACTTGAAACGAAAAAAGGACTCTATCGAATTAAAACTTATCATAACTCAGTGTTAAATTCATCCACGAATAAAGATTCTGTACTGACTATTAATTCCTCTGAAGTGATTACTCGAAACAAGATGCGTAAAGTGAAACGAAAATTGCATCCAGCAAAAATTGAGCGACTAAAAGAAGAAGGAAATATGATGCATCGTCGAATGGGTCATATTTCTCCTGAATATGTTCATAGACTTAGATTAGTAACTGATGGTGTTGCTGAACTTATCTCGACATCAACAGTAGGCAATTGTAAAATCTGTGCACAAGCCAAACTATCGAGAAAATCGTTCGCAAAAGATAGAGATCGAGCGACTAGAGTAGGGGAAGCGTTGCATGCTGATTTAATCGGGCCGATAACGCCTCCTACATTTGTGATGAAAAATACGTTCATCCTAACAACTGTCGATGATTATTCTAGATACCTTCAAGTGTTTCTCCTCAAAGTGAAATCCGAAACAGCTTCGTGTTTACATGAAGCTTATCGTACTATTCGTGCTCAATATCCTATGCCAGGTCAATGCAATGTTTTATGTTGCGATCAAGGTACTGAATTCTCTTCTGAAGCCACTAGTAAGATCCTTGAAAAATTTGATGTGATACAGAAATACTCGGAACCATTTTGTCACGAACATAATGGTCTTATCGAACGATTAAATAGAACGATAATTGAACGCTCTCGTGCACTGTTATTCGACTCAGGTTTTCCAGCGACCTTATGGGGACTAGCTGTGCAAGCTGCTTGTTGGCTGTACAATAGGACTCCTCATTCAGGTATCGATTTTCGAACGCCATTCGAAAAATTTTATGGTAAGAAGCCCGACATTAGTCAGATCAGACTATTTGGCTCTCGTGCCTATGTACGAAAGGAAACGATTCCTAAAGGACATAAATTCGCTCCTCGTTCAGAGATACATTATTTGGTGGGGTATACACAAACAGGTTACACTGTGTTAGATCCTCGCACAAGAAAAACGAAAGATGTATGCAATGTTAAGATAGATGAAAGCGTTCTCTACAAAGATGACTATCCTCAGAAAGATGATACTATGACTCAGGTCTTTGATGATATCTTATCTGAAAGACAGACACCATGCAACCAACATGGCTGGACAGGTGAAGAGATCGATTCCTCAAATGGAGGGGGCAAAACATTATCAAAAAATGATACTATAAACGAAACAAAAGAAAGTGATTCTGTTGAAACCTCGTTTTCCCACGATGAAGTGACAGAAATTGAACAAGAAATCGAATATGACTGGGATGATAATACTAGTAATAGTAACATCAATCTGAACATGCTAAAAATTACGTACGACCATTTCGGTGATTATGACAAAAAGATGTTCACAGCGAATCAGGTTCAGCAGATAACTTTTCAACAAGCAATGGCTGGCCCTGACTCAGCTAAATGGGAACAAGCGATACAAAAAGAATTAGAAGCGATAGAAAGATATAAGGTTTGGGACATAGTTCCTCGACCAAAAGATAAACAGGTAATTCCACTGAAATGGATATTTACGATAAAACCAAATAGTACTTATAAAGCGCGAATTGTGGCTGTAGGCTGTAGAGATAAAAGCAAAGCCTCAAAAGTTGAGACTGCCTCTCCTACTCCTTCAGCGGCTTCCATTCGATGGTTATTCGTCATGGCAGCAAAATTTGGATGGGAAATGATCCAACTCGATTTAGTAAACGCATTTTTAAATGGAAAGATCGACAGAGAAAAATATGTATCGATTCTGCAAGGAATAGATAAAAATTCGAAAGAATTTGCGTGTAGACTAAACAAAGCCCTTTATGGACTTGATATATCTCCTATTTGCTTTAACCGAGAATTGGATTCGTATTTTCAACTGCTCGGGTTTAATCGAAATCGGAGAGAACCGTGTATTTATACACACAAAGAGAATGATCTTATTGTGATAATACTAGTTTTTGTTGATGATATAATACTGACAGGAAATAATACTGTTGGTATAAATAAAACACTAGAAGCGTTATCTGAGCGATATGAAATTAAAAACTTAGGTTTCCCGAAAACCTTTGTTGGAATTCACATTGAAAGACGTGAAAATAGAATTTTCCTTCATCAAGAATCCTATGCGAAGGCAGTTGTAAGGCAATTCTACATTGCCGACAACTCCAATTTACAAATATCTAAGTGGGCAGCAATACCGATGCCGCCACTTTCCACTCATAAAAATATGGCGATCCTAGAACAAAACCTCTTTCCGTATCGACAGGTCATTGGCGCCTTGATATATCTGGCAAATTACACTCGTCCTGATATTAGTTTCTCGATACACTATCTTGCTCGATTCCAAACAAGACCGACCACTGTCCATTGGACGTTGGCTCAACGTATTCTGTATTATATCTCAGAAACCACTGGTTATGGGATCCTATGTCCGACAAACGATTCTAATTTTCCAATGATAAGAAACTGTGTGAATGGCATTCTCAACGCTTATGTAGATGCCGACCATGCTGGCGACTCAACAAGAAAATCGACTACAGGATTTGTTGTTAGATTATTTGAGACCCCCATAGCTTGGTGTTCGCGTCTCCAGAGGAGCATCGCTGAACACACTTGCGAGGCAGAACTCATTGCCTTAAATGAAGCAGCGCATGAAGTGCTATTTTTAGCACGACTCACAGAAGAGACACTTGACTTAAAAGTTTTTCCCATCACTTTGTACGAAGATAATTTTGCAGCAATGCAACAAGCCTCTACAAACGTGAGCAAAGGAAAACTTAAACATATCGACATTTGCTATTTAAAAATTCGGGAATATATAGCCCACAAACTACTCGAGGTCGAGAAGGTGAGCACAGTTTATCAACTGGCTGACATATTGACCAAACCTCTCTCGCAACAGCAATTTGCTTACTGCAGGGACCAATTGCTGAGGTCATTTGAAAGAAAATGTAACCAATAAGCACTACCATACACGTGTAATAGATTTGCGAAAAAGAACGGCCGTAATCGATGTGTTAAATGATTTGTTTAAAAAAAAATAATAAAATAAAATGTGTATAGATATTGAATTTAGAGAATACTGAAAGACATTGATTTTATAATTCTAGAATCCTATTACATATGTACAATTTTTTTTCCTAATAAACCATAAAACCTGTAAGCAAGAAGAAACTCTGTTTCTGTGAGCTTATTTCCTCAAAAGTTGGCTAGAAGAAATTTGTGTTTCTGGGTGCTGACTCCTTGGAAAGATTGTTAAAAACATGCAGGAAGAAACTATGTTTCTGAAATGCAAAATCCGACTTTAGAAAGAAAAGAAAAAATGTTCACACGTGACTCGAGCCGTTGGGAGGGGGTGTTGGC
Source organism: Acanthococcus lagerstroemiae (assembly GCA_031841125.1). Taxonomy (NCBI): domain Eukaryota; kingdom Metazoa; phylum Arthropoda; class Insecta; order Hemiptera; family Eriococcidae; genus Acanthococcus; species Acanthococcus lagerstroemiae. The sequence goes on along the minus strand of CM063111.1, from coordinate 41,824,795 downwards.
GGTGGATGAACTACCGTCCCCGCCTTACCTAATTTCACCGGCTACTCGTCCCGTGTCTTACCCTACACGATATAGCTGCTACCTCTTTGTTTTTGGTTGATGGTGATTCTCCTAACGTGGTATAACGGCTATAAAAGAAAAAGGGAAATTAGTTAAACGATCGACATGTTGTCCACATTGAAAGACAAATTTTTCACGTTTACATAGTGTGATAAGATGAGGCTGTACGATCACACAGCAGCGCTGTGGATTACAATCTCACGGATCACGGTTTTATGAAGTACCAAAAATTCATCTAGGAAAGTAGTCTCAGCACGAAGAAGATTTAAAGGCTGTTTCTACAGACTGCTTCCAAGTGTCGAAAGATTCACGTCCTTCAACGTAGATACAAGAAATACGTGAGTATCCACGTTGAATAATATTTTATGTCCACGTTTAAGGACAAAATCGCCTTTTTCCTTTTCCCATTGGATAAATATGTGGAGAATATTTGATATATACTGCTGAATGTAATGTGGCCAACATTAGATATATTATTACGTTTTTACAAATTTCGAGCTGTAAATTCAATATGGCTGTTGATGTCCACGATGAAGGACACTTTTTTTTGAGAAACCAGGATCTCAGCAATAAAGGAGTATTTTAGCATACAAATTATCATTATTTCACAGAAGTTCTTACACAGCCTTCTAGAGGAAGTTATGAGGAAGTTATATGAGCATTTGTGAGAAGTTTATGCTTATAGTGGAACCCTACAGAGAGATTTGAAAATTATCCACGTTAAAGACATATCTCTTCCTAGACACAACTTTGAGGCATTCTAAAGGTTACTTAACTAGGTTAGAAAAAGATTGTAAGACCTATATACCGTGTTACCTTAACTTACCTCTTCAACCATGGGGAACAGTGTAGTTCCTGAAAATTATGTATTAAACCCTTCCAGCGAGCAAAATAAATAAATAAATAAATAAAAACGGAACTAGACCAGGTTGACACCCACGTTGATGGACATTTCAGGTGCATTTTCGATTTTCTAAGGATGTTCTGCTGAACTAGGGAGAGCTTTTACAACTGTCTTTATCAGAAGAGTTCATTTCCTCAATTTTAACATATTGCGCATAGTATTCTGATAATAAGTGGCAGAGTTACAGCCCATTTACATGAATTGTCTATTTTTCAGAAAATTACCCAGCTACATTGTTTATTGCAACGTTTGTTCCCTTCCCCCCTATTGTACTGATCAACTGATCCAATTATAGTTTTAATAATCATCTGTACTAAATATTTCTCTTATTTTGCTGATGTAAGGACGTGTAATTTGATTTTCTTTTAGGTGAGTTCTTTTCTTAGTATTATAAGATCATCGTCATTTTTATTATTATTACTATTGTTCAGTTGGATATTATATTCTTTTAGGAGAAAAAAATCACATTCTTCGGTAATTCAAGATCTTAGATATGTATATATTATGTTGTTAACTAACCCCGAGATATAAAGCGTTAAATGAAATAAAATAGAAAATTGATCCAGCTAGGAATGTACATATGTCATTGTAATTACAGTGCACTCCCACCTGCACCCATGCCCTTCCAAACTGGAAATCGCTGGCTGATGATTCAGCAGACATAAAACGAAATGGTGGTACAGCATCCTAATGGTCCGGTAAATGTCGCGAGCATACAGTTTTATATTTTCCCATTACATGTTCGCAAACGGAGGTCGGGGTATATTCGCCACGACGACAAGACAGAAAGTTGGAGACGAAATGGAATTGGAAATAAAGCTACCAGCGAACTTCCTACAGATACTACGCGCATGTAACACGCGCCTTTTGATTCGCGCGCGCGAGAAAGAAAGAAAAAAAGAAAGAAAAAATACTAAAAAGGACAATTGTAAAGCTTTTCTCTCACCCTACAGAATAGCTGTTTACATTCGTTACAGTTATGATTATTTCAGCGGATATTGGGCGGCTTTGCCGGGGCTCATTTTCGCATTAGTCGACGACCGCGCGCGCGTCTCCGCAATCGTCTCCGACGCTGCCGTGCGCCGTCCGATTGTATCCGCTATCCGGGGACCATATTCTTATGTAAACGGTTATTGCCGGCGTTTATTAGAATATCCGCGGAACGCGCCAGCGAGCCAGTGGTAATGAATATAAAACTTTACGGCGCCGCATATCGCCGCTATTTTTTCCGAAATTGCGGAACACTTTGCCCGCTGCCGGCACCGCCGCGGTCCCCGCGCCCGCCAGTCACGCCTTAATCGGCGCAAAGGTGAAAATCGTGGCGCTTAACGGGCGTTCGCCGTTTGAAATTAATTTTTGCTCGCGATTATGTAATATTTTTATCGGCGAGTCGCGAACAGCGCGACGAGCAATTGGCCGGCGACGGCGGCGCGCTGGTAACACGTAGTCGATAATTAACGCCGAGAGTGAAATAAAAGACGAATAAAGTTAACGCGTTCGGCGATAAGCGCCGAGACGAGTAAAACGTGTGAGATAACGCGTTATGAAAACGATAATGGCGACGATATTATCGCAGTCGTTCAGCGGTTCAACCGTTCGTCGACTGTAACTGTCGCAACCGCCGGCATTTGTTTTGGCTTATTCGTGCAGCTCGCTCCACATTTTTATTCCTCCGGGCGAGAATACCGACAACGGTTGCGCGCAAATTAGCAACGGCTAACGGCTCGCGGGAGATTAATTTTCTATCCTGTAAGATACCACGTTAGTCCAATTGACCACACCGTTCCGGAGGTCCGCCATTTGCGCAGGAAAACGCGTAAGGGTCTAGCACGCCGGTCGATGTTCGAATGGCGAATGCGAAAGCGGACGTGTGGCACACACGCTGGAGCATACACGTTTCGTGGGTACCTACAGTGACGAAACTAACGGGGGCACGGGGGGAACACCTTGCCACCCCAAGCCTCCGCCGGAGTTGGGAAATTTTAGTAGATGGATCAGAAGTTGGGAAAATCCAACAAGTCAAAAGGGAGTTTTTACAATTTTATATTATTATCGTGCTACGGAGCTACACTCTTGGGTTGTTGGGCTCGGAAAAGATTGTTGTCTACAGGGTGCCCGTACTTCGTTCAAGAACCCGCCCGGTACGCACAGTACTCGATAGAACGGAAAGAACAGGTATGTACTAAAAGTTGCCTACGAGCAAGTTGAAGGGTCTACGCCGTTTTAAAGGGGCGCATGTAAACTGCACACATTGGGTAGTCAGGTAAAGAAAACGACATTTAAACTGCACACCCAAATAAATAAATTTTCAGATAGAAACATTGTAAATTGCACACAGTGGCAAAAATCATATTAAGCATTGAAACTGTAAATTGCACACATACAGAAATAAAATTTGGGATCAGAAAAAGTGTGAATTGCATATCCATATAAGTTGAAATTATCAAATTTCTGGAGTCGATACTATAAGGTGGAAATAATTGGCAACATTCTACGCTTTGAGCAAGCTCTGGCGATTATTACCTAAAAACAAGCCCTTCTACATATAATGGGTAGAATTGTGGGGTTTGACTTGCTCCGGAATTTACCCCAAGTTACTTTGAATATTTCCCTATCCCATACCGTTTATGTTATAGTGCATTATTTTTACTAGTTGTACAACACTCACCGACTGCATTTTCATATCTGCCAGATTAGTTGCATCCACCAGGCATCCAAAGTGTGTAAGCGTACACCATCTAAAACAGAATCAGATACTTAAAATAGTTAAGTCACACATAAGAGATTTCAAACTAAAAGTCAAAAACAAGTGAAAATATAAATACTAAAGCATCCCCATTCATTAGTTGTTAACATGTCATACTGATCGCTCACTTTACACCCAAAAATTGCCAAACAAAGGATATTTATTTTATAGTTCAACTCAGCACGCGTCATCTCAACGAAGCCCCGGTTCAGGCATAAATGCCAGTGTAATAATAATTATTTAAATTTAGAAATCACAACGAGTTCGCTATAGGGATTCTTCACACAATACAAAATCAATTTTCTTCTTTCAATTTGGGCTTTATGTTAGGAGAAACCTGAATACTTTCTGCAGTGAAATTTACAATCCAAAGCGAAAATTCTGATAAATGAATTCAGAGTTAAATCGATTTTTCGATAACCTATTCTTTTGAATTTATGTGGAAAAAAAGTTCTCCCGAATTAGTGTCAAACTCTCGAGTTAACTTTTTCCTCTCTTACAAAAAACGAAGCGATTACAATTTATAAAACGTAGTTCATTGTTTTAAAATTTAACTGGGCAATTTTTTAATTAAAAGGCGTAAGACCGAATAAGTTTGCCGGTTTCAATTTCCTCGTCAAAGACACTGCAGCTTTCATATAAATAAATAAAAAAGAGGGAAAATTCCGAGGAATCTGTTTTTCGATGCGGTTTATTAAAAAAAAACAAAAAAAGAGCTTTGTAAGGTTTAAAAACTAAAAAAAAAAAAAAAAAAAAAAAAAGGACGAGAGAAGAAAGGAAAAGGTTGAAAAAAATTAATTAAAAGAAGAACTCTTCGTAAAGAATCATTCCATAATTAGACTTCTCTCTTACACAATTCTCTGAGCTATTATTAAACGACTTCGCTTTTGTCCCGACTTTTTCCCCTCCGCTTCCTTCTTTGCAAATGCTTCATTAATTGACGTTAATTTCGAAATTAATATTAGCTTTGTTTTGAAATTTCTTCGAAACGATTTGCTCGCCAATTGTTTCTTTCTTCCAAATTGTTGTGATTGACATAGAATCTGGGAATAAAGCAGAGCCTCATCAATATTGTCAGCGAGAAATTAGCACCGTGAAATGAATAGCGCAATTTCAAGCCGGCCTACGTGATTTGTAACGAAAAAAATCTTATTTTGTTAGCCGATCTCGCCATAACAGTCAGGTATTATTGGTTGCCATTGTCAATACACATAAGGTTCAATATTATTACCAATTGCACCATAGAAAAGACAAATATCTGATGGTTGGCTAGTTCAGAATCTAAATCTTCAAATTATTGTTAAATGAGTATAGTTAATTTATGCAGCGTGGACTACTCCATTTTCAGAAATTATCATCTTTCTTATTAGCAGTAATGTCCATTCGCTGGATCTCCTTTAAATGAAGGACATTATGAGAAAAGCAAGTAGATAATAAGAATAATTAATGACTGCGCTATGGGCCGTTCTGGAATATTTTCCAAGTAATTAAGTCAAATAGCGAACTGTGGGTTAGCCACCAATTAGGTACCTAAATCCAACGGCCAACTTTCTTTCGTTTTTTGTAGTGACAGGAAAACCAAACTAATGTTGTTATTGTCTCTGTCATCTCCTGTCAGGATTCTTTGCGGGAACGGCGAACGGACTGCAACACAATAACCACCAACCTGAGGGGAAGGCGTTCGGAATCCTCTTTAGCCAGAATGGAGTACCTAGTTAACTAGATCATCATACACCAATTCTAAGGGCTAAGAAGCCTAACCTCCACCACCGTCTTCAGGGTGATGCGACTCCCTACACACATCTTGAAATTTATTAACCATATTCCCAGGCAGTACAGCAGATTGTTATTATTTGGTAACACGTAGTATGAAAACATGAAAGGGACTTGGAAATCACCGGGGGAAATATAAGAACGAAATAGATCACATGACATCAGTTAGATGCAGAACGTAACAACCCTCCCAGGCTTCCGTTTTGGGTCCGATCACTATCTATGCAGAGGGGAAATCAAAGTATCATTAAGACCTCAGTATCATAATCGCTGTCGCAATTCTGGTGGGGAAAAAATTTTTCCTACGCACCAGCTAGGGGAGGCCAGTGAAGAGATGAGCAAGAGATTACAACAATACATGAGTCAGAAGAAGGGAGTTTGGTACAGGAGGCTGACAACATGATTGAAAAGACGATTGAAGAAGTAGCAAACAAGTACCAAAAAGTAAGCCCGAAGGTACGTACGGACGACAAGCTCACCGCCGACACCAAAGCCTTGATTTAGAAGAGGGACGAACTCGATAGTATTGAGTCGAAATCTGCAAGAGAAAAGCTAGAGCTACTGATATTGAGGAAAAAAGTGAGGATGGAAATCAGGAAAGATATACGAGAATTCGATACGAGGATAATTGAGGAAACACTGGCGAGTAGTGGCTCAATCAAGAAAGTGAAAAAGGAACTATACTGAGATAAGAAACTCATCCCTGGAATGAGCGATACAGAAAGCAAAAAGGTGTTCAGAAGGGAGAGCTTTGTGGAAGTAGCAACACGATACTATAGAGAATTATACAAACAAGAGGAAGCTGACGAGGAAGAGACCGAAAAGGTATGGCAGGAGGAGCAGGAAAAGTTTCCAGAGTTTCTATAATCGGGGGTGCTAAAGGGTATAAGGTCCTCGAAAATAGGGAAAGCCGTGGGACCCGATGGTATTGACAACGCCACACTGTGAGTATTCACCGAAGAACTGAACCCCACCCTCACTTGGCTTTTCAACAAAATGTTGATAACGGAAATGACCCCTTGTCAATGGAAAGTGACCGGGATAGTTCTGCTGCCCAAAAAAGGAAACAGAAACGAAATAAAAAATTATAGGCCGACCAGCCTCACTTCCAATATAGGGAAGTCATTTACGAAAATAGGTCTCCCCTACCTTCTCCCATAAAACTGTTCTTTGCTACCCTTCCCCATATTGCCGCAACTCTCCTGTCAATTTTGTCCTGCTACCTGGTTGCTGGTCTCCCCTTTTTCCCCGTGCTTCCGTACGAAGTCCAGTCAGTCGTCTCTTATGCCATTTGCCGTGTTTTTCCCAGGCTAAGGGTCCTGCGTATCTGAATTTTAGTTTTTTGACTTTATACGTGATCGTTTCCACTTTGGTCATTGCGTATAACTTTGTGTTTTTGACTTTGTCTCTAGATCTGTTTTGTTTTGAGTTAATTGTAATCTGTTTAGTTGGGATTTAGTCAGGGCCCAAGTATGGACTCCGTACATTACGCAGGGAGTCACACAGCTATCGAAGATTTTGATCTTTGTTTGTAATCCCATTTCACTTTTAGAAATGTATTTGAGAGCTCAAAAACTTTTCCACCCGTTTCTTATACGCTTACTTAACTCAGCATCAAATTTATTGCTAACTGTCAACGTTTGACCCAAATAATTGAATTGGTCCACTTTTTCGATTTCGATGTCGTCTAAATTTTATTTTGCATTTTCATTTGTTGATAGAAAATTTGTCTTGCTGAGGTAAATTGTCTGTCCTCCTTTTCCGCATTCCTGCTTCAGCTCTGATGCCATCTCTCCCAACTCTTCCGCGCTTTTGCTTATTAGAATTATGTCGTCCGCGAACCTAAGATTATTTAGATATTTTCCATCAATTTTAAGTCCTTTGTTGTCCCAATCTAGGCCGCGAAAGGCATGTTCTAATACCGCGTTAAAAAGATTTGGTGAGAGGGGCTCTCCTTGGCTGACGCCCCTTTGTACTGCGAATTTCCTACCTTCTCTACCCAGTTTGACGTATGCGGTTGCGTTCTTGTATACATTTTGTAGAACTTTCACAATTGTGCCGGAGATGCCTTTAGATGTGAGGGGTTCTCAAATTTTTCCGTGGAAAATAGTGTCAAAAGCCTTGTTGAAGTCTATGAAGAGTGCATAATCTCTAGATTGTATTCTCTTGCTTTTTCTAACAGTTGATTTGCGGAGTGGATATGATCGATTGTGGAATAATTAAAGGTTGGGCGGGTTGTAACGATTATGTACAATCTAAGGCTGTATAATAATAATAATAATAATTTATGAAAATGCTGAAAGAAAGATTATACCGATGTCTAGACTTCCAACAGGCGAGAGAACAGGCGGTGTTCAGGAAAAAATACTCTATTATCGATCAAATCTGTGTCATTGACCAAGTTATAGAAAAAGCTATGGAATACAACTTTAAAATCTATTTGCTGTTCATTGACTTTGAGAAAGCTTTTGATTCGATCAGCTATACATTTCTGTGGGAGGCAGTTCAAGAATAGGGGGTGGGACAAAAACCAATTAACATACTGAAAAACATCTACAACGATGCCTACGCTTATGTCAAAACAGATGGGAAAGAAGAAAACTTTAAAATAGGGTGTGGTGTCAGACAAGGAGATCCCTTTTCCCCAAACCTATTTAATTGTGTTCTAGAAAGTGCGATGAGGAAGCTGGAGTGAGACAATACGCTTATGATCTTATAGCAACTGCAAAATTTATATGCATAGCAGACGCTCGGGCGATAATGGAGGGCAATTTACTTAATTCTTGTCAATCCTTCAAGTCGTCTGCCGAGTAACCAATCATGTTCTTCATATTTGACAGAAATATACAAGCTTCACCTATTTTGAAACAGTTCGCGCGAAAGCCTTGGCGAATATTTCTATTTTCTACGCGAGAATTCAGAAGACGTCTTCAAAAAGAGTCAACTTGAAAAAACAAGTTGGTAACATTGCGCCGAAAAGCGAACGGTTATCGCGAATTTAATTGCGAAGACTTCGTCTTAATAATCTCGTTTAATAGGAGTTCTGTGTTCGGTATCTGAGACGGTGCCGGTGTTCGAAAAAGGGTGATTAGACGAAAGTAATGCAAATTGGTATGGTAATTGAGAGGACCTGTTTCACACTTATCAGCGCGGAAAAGGTGATAACGCCTTACTCAGCAGTGGCGTCGGAAGTTTTTTCAGGGGCGAGGGAGGTAAAAAAACTAAAAATATGAATCAGCAATCCAATAGAAAAAGCTCTGCACTAAGAAGCAAAAAAATATCGTAAATCTTGTGTCTGAAATCTTTAATGACTCCTCTTTCATCAAATAGCAGAGATTTTTTGGATTTTTTCTTAATTTTTTCCCCGGATGGGGAGCAAATAATGCGCAGTACTTCCTCTTGCGACTTTTTAGGGGACGGGGTTACGATGTATCCCTGTACCCCCCCCCCGTTCTTCTGAGTCAAGCGCACCATATCGCATCGGTTCACATCATCCTGACCATGGCCTCCCGTTGCCGCAGCTCGGACAAACTAAATTCTAAATCCAGATACTGCTCGCAAATTCGACAATCCGAAGTTTAGCGAATTTGGATCCGGTAAGTAGCAACGCGACTCGCGAATACGAATTACGTGACGGCAGAAAAGAAAGCCGACGAACAGAGAAAGGGTGTACTTACGGCATTTATTTCCAGAAATACCCCTCGCTCGCTCGCTGATTCGGTTACACGCACCCCATTTAAATATTCCGCACGTTACGACAAACAAACGTCTAGCGCACTAATTGCTAACCATTTGCATACTTCTTTCTCTCGCATATATGTATACATATAATTGGGTAACTTATAAGGCGCCCGATGCTGATGCGATGTCATTTCAACCGAACGTTTTCCTTTTAACTTATCTCTGCCTATGAAAAATTGTTATCACAAATATTCTCCGCTTTGAAAAATGCCGCACAATTGCATTTTGCACCCGTCCTTATCATAGCTGAGCAGAGACACTCATTTACCAGGTCCGCTTGTAGGAGTTCGAGTAACTAGAAGGCGCAGTGCTCGTCAGAGGGTTCCTTGTAAGTCCTTGTCAAATAGGCTGAAAAGAAAAATGTTAAGTATTGTCCTTCAACTACACCCTATCGTAATACGAGGTGACTTCGCGATTATGGGGTGACTTGGCACACGTATATTTTCATTACTCCTAGGCGCAACAGGGAAAAAATAGAACGTGTGGCAACACTGACACGGGACTCGTTGTAATGTAGGATGTCGTAGCTGTCGTGTAAAACCAACTGGCGTAATTTAGCTATTTCCAAGCAGAGTTATCTGGTCATTTGTGCACAGGTTCAAATTTATTTTTTATACTAATTGATCAGAAAGGCAATGTTTACGTTGGTGTTTTTACGGACGACAAGAAGCGCCTATCATTCAAGCATCGAGTGCTAACAAAACTTGCAAGTAAAGTAAACGTCCTTCAATGTAAGGCGTTTTTACATGAAAAAATTGCTGGCCAGTAATTTTATATCGGGGAATCGAACCCGCGTCCATTGAAACATTCGTCTCTTCCTACTCGGCCACGGAGCAAATTACCAAATAGCGACTTAAGAACGCATTTAAATATTCACGACGTAGTACAGCTGCTACCGTTCGTTGTTAACCGTCGTTATGTATTTGCTGCCACTACCTGTGTATGCTCTTTGTGCACGTGAACAAACTGAAGACAAGACTGTGATACTGTACTTTGTAGTAATTAACAGAGCAAATTGAATTTTTGAATTAATTACGCACACAAAAGTCACCTGTCTATAATTTAAATAAATAAATAAATAAAATACAGACCATGTCAGCGAAAAACATTGCCGCTTCTGATAAGTAGTGTTAAAAATATCTTCCACAACAAGAGCCAAAAGTGAGTTTACATGACTCGGGAATTGCTCACTCACCGCGCTCGTTCGCAAACTTTCCCTCGCCATGTAAACACTCACTTTTGACTCTCGGTGTGTAATACACTATTACATATAACGAACCTTCAAGGGGACAAAGAAAAACTTTATTATATAGAAACTTCGTTGTATAGAAATCTTTTTTCTTTAAATAACAGTTCAAATGTATGTACATGTACAGTGCTGTGAGGTAGACTGTATGCATACTGTACGTAAATAATAACGAGTATAATTATTTAGGTAGAATACACACGAGAAAGTGAGAGCTTTTAATGAAAAGAAATGCCCACCCATATATGTACAGTGCCGTTCTTGTTATCATTTTGGTCAATCATTAAATGACCAGAAAGTACTGTGCATGTTTTCAATGTGATTCAAGCATTCGAGCCTCTAAACGGTGGAAAAAAGTTCGTTATATTATAGAAATTTCTTTCGTTATAAAGAAAATTTTTGAATGGAAATTCCAAGGGACCAGCCAAAAGTTCGTTGTATAGAAAATATCGTTTTATAGAAGTTCGTTAGAGGGAAGTTACACTGTATTTCATTTTATTATCTTATTACAACACTCTATAGTTTTAAGTAAATAAAATTTTTTAACCTTCACGTAGCTTGAACCATCATGGCAAATTGCCAATGAGGCAAGTCGCGGACTATACCACCCACCGTGGGGCATGTGTCTCTGTTACCCCTTTCCAGCAATCCTGTCCTCTGGTACGCTGGCCCAGTTCGGGCCGACTGCTCTAGTGTGTTCGTCAATTCATTTAGACGCTGGTCTTCCCACTCTCCTTTCTAGGTCTCTAGGGACCCATTTCCCTGAGCTCCCGCGGCATATATGCCTTGCGTATTTGAACCTAAGCTTTTTGGCCGTAGGTATAGTTTACATCCGTTACCTCCGTTTTCTTAAACGTGTCTATTTTTCTTATTTTGTTTTCCTGTTTCACCCCTAGGATACTTCGTATAAGGGGTCTGGTTGGCCGAATCTCGGAATCCAGAGATCCCGAGTTCGAGCCCACGTAGGAACTCGCCAGATTTCGACCTAGAAGCCGGTTCTTCGACCAGAAGAGAAGAGGGCTAATACAGCCCTAACAGCCTCCCCGACGTCTCTGAAGTAATGCTCGAAAAGGCGGATTCCAGGGCTCGGATTGAGAGCCAATTAGAAAACGAGGATACTTCGTACCATGGCGAATTGAGTTGTTTCCAGTTTTTTTCTTTAATCTGACATGTAAGGCCCAGGATTGAGACCTATATGTCAGGACAGGCACCACTACACCCTACTGTATTTTCACTTTATTTCTTCTACTTAGTTTTCCTTTAGAAATTTGTTTGTAAGCCCAATAGGCTTTCCACGCGTTAGAAATTCTTTTAGCTATTTCTAGCTGCCACCTCTCTTTCAACCCCGTCGAGAGGGAGGGGGAAAGGGGGAAATACCCCGGTCCGATATTTTTAAAAGACCTGAATTTCAACGCTTACGACTACATCATACTGTACATCAAATTAGCAATCACTCCTTACACCATGAAAGAAACCTCTCATCCCGTAGCTTATATTTTTTCCCCGTCTGACAAAAGAAAAAAATGAACTGGAAGGAGGGGGCCCATGGAAACTCCCTCCGAGGCCTCTTTTTCTCTCTACAGGGCTGCTCTCTTTACCAAAGCTCATCAACTGTCCCAAATACTTGTATCGGGTTACTCTCTTTATTCTGCCATCATTGAGTTCAATTCTTCTTCTTCTTCCTCTCCCTTGACTCCATTTCGTTTCGACATAATTTTCGCTTTTGATATGTCAATTTTCAAACCAACTTTTTCATATTCCTCAGTGAGTTCGCTCAGCATTACTTTTAGTACGTTGTGATTTTTTCTAAATAGAACCAGATCGTCCATAAATCGCAAGTTAGTAAGAAATTTTCCATTCATCTTTAAACCCCTCCCTTCCTAGTTTAAATTACGGAACACTTCCTCCAGCACGCTGTTCTCCCATTTTTTATCTGGAACAACCCTCGTTGTTGCTTCCATATACAAGTTTAATATGGTATTCAAAAATCTATCGAGGACACCCTGTTTTGCAAGTACTCTTACTATACACTGTCGTGATGGGTAGAGTCGAAGGCCTTTTGGAAGTCGACAAAAGCCAAGTGTACTTCGACTTCATACTCTCTACTTCTTTTTAGAACTTGGCCCAATGTCAAAATTTGGTCAATTGTAGAAAAGTCTTTTCGAAATCCTATTTGATCAACTGGTTGGGTAAAGTCCAATACTTCGTATATCCTATTTTTAATCAATTTAGCAAAAAATTTTCCGATATTAGATGACAAGCTGATCGAACGGTAGTTATTTATGTCCTCCCGGCCTCCTTTCTCGTGAAGCAGGAAGATCTCTGCCCCGGAGAAGCCCGATTGCGTCCGAAAAGTAGCCTTCACACCTTTTTCATAGTCTTATAGCGTCCCTTTTTGCCCCTTGCTTCGAATGGTTCGATTGCGTCCGAAATGTAAACAGTCCGCTTCCCTAATAGATCGATTGTGTCCATCATAAAATTGTGTTTGACCAAGTGACGTCATAAAATTACCTTATCTGGCATGTCGTTCTCATTTCTGTTTGCGTCCTGTGCTCTAATTGGTTGAAAAAGAAGCACTCCTTTGCCTCAAATCCCAGTTTTGGCTTTTTTGTGTGTTGAGGCTTTAGGACCCTCTTTTTGTCAGTCGGGGATGGAGTCTGGATGAGTTATAGCCCAGCCTCAGTGAGTGTAAATAGAATCAAAAAGTCTGAACGAATCCGAATGAGTCTCACATGCCTCAAAATGTGGTCTCATAAATCTCAAGGAGTCAGCATGAGTCTCATCAGAGTCTAACAAGGCTTAACAAGTCTGAAGGAGTCTGACTGAGTTCTAGCGTAATCTGATAGTCTTTACGAAAAGTAGGAAACGCAATATGAATGCGTCTTTTAGAGTGTGAATGGTCTTAACCCTTTCGCTCCCAACAGGACACCGTTTGTTCCAACAGTTTTTGAAAAATTCTACTGGGTCAGATATACATTGAAAACAGTGCTAGTTGTATCCCACTGGTAGAGTAACTACAGAAGCATATCTCAGCTCACTCACGCGCTGGTCCGGAGGTCCCGGGTTCGAGCCCACGTAGCAACTCGCCAGATTTCGACCTAAGTCGGGTTTTCGGCCTGAAGGGGAAATGGCTCAGACAAACAGCCTCCCTGACGTCTCTGAAGTAATGCTCGAAAGAGCGGATTCTAGGGCTCGAGTTGAGAGCAAATTAGAAAAAGAGAGGGCTTTCTCCTACCTACATATACCTGCAATAGTGGGTTGGATGCACTGAGCCCCTTCAATGCGCTTGATAAGCGGCTTTTGAAAGTGCCATTTAATTTCGCCTTTCACGTTATACAGTGAAAGACAACACAAATTTGACCTTCAGTTCCCCAAAGTAGTTGAAACGTTACCACAATCATATTCAGTGAACTCGGCAAGAGCTATATACCGGTGTAGTATTCTCTAATTGTGCTGGAACACTGTGTAACTACCATCTTCATTTGGAGAAAGACAAACTCCAGTATTCAAGACAGTCGGACCAGCAGACAAGCAGACTGCTAGACAATGAGGTTGTTAGAACACCAATCTTCAGTCTTTTTGAAAGACTAGTTAGATAGATAAACAGAAAGTTAGATAGATCAGCAGCTGGCGAGGTATGCAGTATACCAAGTAGGAGGTCAGTATGAGCAAGCTGAATGTCGACGAGAAGTTGATAGACCACGAAGTAACTCAGGAGTGAACATTTCTTGAGGGAGCAATGAGAAAGAAGATTAGGAATTGGAATATTCCATGGAAGGTACCGAAATATTCTCTTTTCTACGAATGACTCATGGACCATTCTGAGATCTTCGTGGACCGTAGGTTAAGAATCATTGTTTCAGACGATACAAAAAGGACTCAGGCGGATCGACACTCCAATTCAAACAATTCTGAGAACAAGAGTGCTCCTGAGGTTCAGTGTTCCTGCGTTTATGAAAGTCAATAATACCTTTCAGTGACTTAGGCAGCAGAGCCCAGCAAAACTGATCATCAAGTATAATTTTCTCATTGGAATTTCGGTGAGAATTTATAAAAAACTAGTTCTTAAAAAGTACTTTTTTAGTTTCTTAAAGGTTAGATCCATCCCTCCAGAAACCACATATTGTTTCTAAAATCCATAAAACGGCCAGTTCCAACCTGAGGCAGTTTCTTACAATATTGAGAATGCTATCACTACGAATACACACACGCGAAAAAAAAAAGAATGTAACGAATAATTGCGTTCCCCTGTCGGTAAATTATGAGCACGTTTCGCCAGAGCATTTGGCGAGCACAACTTCAATTCGCAACTCGAACTACATATAGCGGTTGTTTACCTCGCTGTAATCAAAAGTTTCAGCCGAAGAAGTTAACAAGAAAGTGTAGCTGCTGCTGGAAAGTGCACGTTGAGAAAGTACACCACCGCTGTGCTAGTGAACCTTCATCTCAAGTAACGTGCCCTGGCTGAGGCATCTTTTTTTACAATACGACTCGCTCGATTGTATAATTATACGAACTCGAAGTACGAGTACACGGCGATACTTGTCGACTACATTATTGGTTTTCAATACAGAAAAGCAGGCTTCATTCCCGACCCTTATCTGAAATCGAGAAGAGAGGACCGAGGAGTGATTGTTCGCACCTAGCTAAGTTTATGGAGACGCGGTGCTTCGCCTCTTTCCGCTTCTACCCCGAGGGGCGACTCAACGGCGAAACACTACAGAACACTTGAAATCTGCGTCTCGAACTTTATAAACTAGTCGTAAATTAAAACGAAGCGAATTTCCGTTTACCGAGATCGCGATAGAAGGGCTATCTCGATGGCTAGAATGATCAATTGAACTCGAGTTTCAATAATGAAGAAGACCGCTGGATCTGGACTCGGGATCCAACCAAAAAGCATAAAAAATGTAAAATGTGTAATGACTCTCTGGAAATCGGGTTACTTTCCACCTGAAAATGGTTATGTCACTCTGACTTGGACATCATTGTTGGCCACAGTCTCTAAAAAGTCTTTAGAGCTTTGTGCTGAGTTCCTCCCACTTGTGCGTCAATTCGGAAGTGTAGGTTAAGAACCAGAGGGGCCGCAAGCAAATCACGAGGGAGAAAGACAAAACCAAGTATTACTGATGGAACTTCGTAAAAAAAAATCTTAATCGGGGAGGGGGATCAGAAGGGTACAAGGTACAAACGGCATTTTATAACAATCGAGAATAAACCTTATTTTACATCGGACCCTGTATACGTCTTACTCTTTCTTTTCCGTGAGAACTTCATATTAATCTAAGTAAGGCACTGATGCCCTATAAGGCCCGGTTTACAATTAAGGCCCATCCCCTCTATCTCGTCATTTAGGCTCGATGTCATGAAATTTCCTCAGTAGGGTGACGTAGAGGATGTCTGGCAACACTGCTACTCGGATGTTATCAAATTCGAGTGCGTTGGTTACAGGCGAAAGCCAAATAAATAGTGAAATATGATGTTATTTTCATGTTTTGAAGAAACTGGAATATTATGAACGTAATTACTTTTTTCAAAAGTGCATTATATAGTATTTTTCATCTACGTACAATTACCTACAATAAGGCGTATTTGGTTTTTTGATTGTATTTACTCTCGCCACTATGTCAATATGCTTTTGAAAAAGTGATCCCCTTGGTTTCCTGATATAAGGCCCACCGTCGTAAATTTGATTTTTAATGACATTTTTTCACTTAGGATGAGTAATAAGTGTAGAAGGGCACAGTGGACAGAGTAGTTCGAAATAAAGTAATTATTATAAAGCGACAATGCTTACGAACAATATATAGCCTTTTACGAATGTAACAGGTAAAAAATAAAATCGTTTTTGATCAAAAGTTGCCTAAAATTTAAGCAAGTACCTAAGCTAATTTTGCGCAAATTATCAGAATAATACTTAATATTATATTGAATTTTTTTTTTTTGTTTTTGGTACAGTCGTGGACGAGTCGGGAAATATTGGGGGTATCTTATATCGTAGATATGTTTGGAAGAATCTTAAGGGGTGTCAAAGATGTCGGGTAGGCTTAAAGACATACACAGCCGTAGAAGTCTTAAGGATTTTCAATCAAATCTGATCGAGTCTTAAACAGTCTAAAACTTCTAAAACTTTCAGCTCTTTGGGTGAAACTTAAACTTCTCAGTGAACGTAGTGATTCATTTTCATTTTCAGACCGCAGGCCCGTAGCCACAGCCAGCCATCTGCAATAGGTGGTGCTGACTATTTACCAAGGGAGGGGGACTTGAGGATACACATAGTATATTATGTGAAGATTTCTACAAGGCAGTGGTGTAGCCAGAGGGGTCGAAGGAGGCGAATTACCCCCCAAGGCACCTGAAATTGAATTAAAAATATATGCAAAAATGAGTAAATTTTCACCTTTAAAACATGTGTATTCGAAGTCTCATTCCCAATCCAGGAGTCCCAAATTAGTTAACAAAGGTTTTGTTCTAAAGTTTAAAATGTTTCTGTGATATTATTTCTCTTCATCTCTTCTTTCTTTCTCGTTCAGCGGAATGATGATTTTTTTCTGGTGGTATCTTTGCCTAGGGGGACTCAAGATGCCTTTAGAGGGGACTCAGCCCCAGCTTGCCCCTCATGACTACAGGGTTGTCAGACTGGGCATTTTTTTAAATTTATTGTCGCGCGGCCATTTTTCTACCGTTTAAAACTTCCTCTCATAGTGCCTTTCTTTTTTTAACCGCTGATTATATTCATTTGTCGTTATTCTCTTTTCTTGTCGTTGGGCTTCAATCATAGCCCATAGTCGTTGTTTTCTCATTTTCTGCCGGGCTGCAAAATGTATGACTTTTCCAAAAACACTTTATGGCCTTATAGGGCATCAGTACCTTAGTTGAGAAGGAAACCAAACAGGGTCTGAAAATGGATCCAGTTTCTTGCAGAATTAAAAAACCTTCCGCCCTCGAGCAGGAGTTGAAGGGTCACCAAAATTTGGAATTTTCTGATGAGCAAATATCGAAGTGATATACACGTAAATATTATGTAACCAAATGATGCGACTCGCGTAGTTTCACGGTTCTGCCACAAGACAGACACATCTATAGCGCCACCGTCAAGTTATTCTAATTTAAGATCGCGTTTATGGGAATCGGTAATATTTTTTGAGTTTACTCGAAAAATATTCATTTCTACGAGCAAATAAAGAGAACTTACTTGATGCAGCACAGAATTTTACTTCCGCTGACTATAATATGAAAAAATCGTTATACTTCCAGCTTTATCTGCTGTTTATGATTTCTGAAATCTACAGTCTGCAAGTACAATTTTTAGAAAATTCATGAAAGTTTTAAACGAAATATTTTGTTCAAATGGAATTAATCAAAATTTATGGAAATTTACTTTAAAATCAACAAGTTGTATTTACAGATTGAAGATTTCAGAATCATAAAACGCTTATAACACAAAAATTACGAAAATTCTTTTGTTTATTGTATGCTCACCGGAAATGAAATTTTCAGTTGAATAAATTTAGTCATTTTGATTCTTTTGCAAAAATCACTTTTTGCGTGTAACTGAAAAATTTAACTCACTTCCACATAACTCTATAAATGCTGAGTTATGGTGGCACTGTCTAATGGGATAAATTAGCTCAACAATTTTTCAAAACCAGAAGTTAGAGAGCATGTTACATATCACTTTGATCTCACTATTGCGAAGTCTGATCGAATTTCGATGGAAAATGGGTCGAATGTTTCTAGCTAAACTTTAGTTTTGACTCAAATAATTTCTACACCCACCAAGGAAGGGCTTAGCCATGTTGTGGTGGGACGTATGGCGATGCACGTATGCTAAAGTGGCCCCTGAGACACCGCACCCCCGGTTCCGAAAACTACCATTTCGAGTATCGCATCAGTGGCCGGAGGGACGCTTTGAGGCCGGCCCGAGTCCCCATTCAGCCGTTCCGCTACCGGTGCGCCCTGTCCTGCGAGGGCCATCAGGAGCTTAGCCATATTACCAATTTTGGAACTTCAAATAGAACGGTCACGACTGACACGTCATAATAGAGGCTTTTTGAGTTGCTGCTTTTGAATTTTACATAAGATTTTCAATGCGACCGCATCTAAGGGCCCGAAAATTAAAAAATAGGCATAATGGATTTGGGTTTGAATAATTCAACTACGAATAAAGATAGAGATTTTTTGAGCCTCTGATCCCAAATATCTAATTAGATTTAAGATCTAGTCCTTTTTCAAGCCCCAAGTTTGAAAAAAAAAAAACCCTCAAAATTAACTTGTTTAAGGTATAGGTCGCTGATTTTGGACCCCAGAATCCAAATTTAGCATCTTCAGATCGGTTTCACTTGACTGACAATAAACTGAACGAGGAATTAGAATAGAGGTTTCTTGGGTCGCAGACTGCAAAAATTTAATCAATTTTTGATCCAAAGCAACTTTTTAGACCTTCAAATCCAGATCTGACATCTTTAAGGTGCGCAAAATTAGCCCAACTTAAAAAGTCGAACATGGTGTGGAGAATTCGAGTTTTTAGATCGCCCAGTTCGAAAATTTAACCAGAATTCTAACCAGGACCCGAAATGAGCCCTAACTTTGCACCTTCTTTCTCTGAAAGGGACTCTTTTGATTTATCTAGAATACTTGGACAAAATATAGAAATTAAAGATTTTTGTGTCATTTATTTCAAAAATCAAATTAGATTATTCGATCATACATCCTGATTGATGTACTAAAACCCAAATTTAACGCTTTTAAATTGCGCTAAATTGATCCGATTTGCTAAATCAATCAATGGGTCGGGATAGAGATTTTGAGGTTGCTCAGCTGGAAAATTCAATCAAATGTTTATTTTGATCCCAATTAGCACCTCAAATACGACTTTTCCCTCTTACAAAACACCAATTTGCTGGGTGTTCCAAGAAAAGAGAAGGAAAACATTTCCATTTCTAAAATGAGAAGAACTTGGATCCATTCCACGCGGAAGGAAAAAAAAACATGGTCCTCCCTCATCTTCAGTGAAAAGCCTTGAGGATCTCTAAAACTAATTTTCTTCATGCCAAAAAGAAGGAGGTCCAAGTGAATTTCATTTTTTTTTTTTTTTTTTTTTTCAGATGATAAGGAGCTTTCCTTCCCCTGAAAGTATAGAAAAATCACCCCACCCCTCTCTTGAATGAAAAGACTTGACCAGAAAATTCTTCTTTTCCTTCCTGGAATGAGAGAAATTTCGTTCTTCCTTTTGCGAGAAGAGAAACGTTTTTTTCTGTTTGAGAAGGAAGAGCATGTTCTTTCAAGAAACGGACAGAACGAACTTTTTCTCTCATAAAAAGTTTAATTCTTGCCTTGCATACCTTATGTTCAAGAGATAGATGACGTTCCGATTCGTTTCTTCTCTTGCAAAGAAAATATCTAAGTTTTTAGGATAATTGACCACAACTGGTTCTCTTGCCTCTAATAAAGGAACAACCATATTCTTCATTTTGTAACACTGATCGCGTGTTTAGCTTACAAAATGTTGCTCTTATTATTTGAGACATATCTGGATTTAGGAGACCCGAATGGAGCCGGAAATCAATATTAATAGTTTCCCGAAATCAATGACCGAAGAAAAAAAACTTGAGGATGGTTATTTAGCACATTTTCCCTGTTTCATACTCAGGGACGTACCGAAGAGTTTCTCCTGGAGGGGGGGGGGGGTAAGAATTGTGACAGTGCCAAGTGCCAACTGATTTAACTCCAAATTCACAAGTATCAAAGCAAAAAAAAGAAAAAAAAACTTTTGACCTGTCTCAAAATTCTCAAGTATCAAAGCAAAAGAAGAAAAAAGAAAAACCTTTTGACTTGTTGGGTTTTCCCAACTTCTCAACTCAATTCTCAAGTATCAAAGCAAAAAAAAAGAACCTTTCAACTCGTTAGATTTTCCCAACTGCTGAGAGAAAAATTCCTACTAGGGGGGTTCTCCCCCCCGCCCCTCCCCTATCAATAAGTCCCTGAAGTTCTCCATTCTAATCATTACTTTGTTCGAAACTGGGGAGGTAAATTATACTACTGCCCCCGCATTTTCGAGAGGGGAAGCCCTGCTATTCCCGGCTCCGGTGCCGTTGCTGTCAACCGAGTTCACTAATTCGCATTAACCGGTATGAACGTCTCCATCTCCCATCAGCCAACCCGGTAATGAAGAAACCGCTACAGCTAAATCCCAACACGAAAAAGAAAAACGCGAAATTAATTATTAACGTCGGTTTTGTTAGATACTAAAACAAAAAAGTTTACACTCGCTTAAGCAGAACGTGTTTAGGTTTGTAGTTATTTTCTATTCTAAACTGCAATCATCTCACGGTGGCACAGTACAGTTTCATCTCACAAAATATACCGGATAACTTAACGGTGTTAATTTCGAAGCACCTCAGAAAACAATGAATAATGAAGTTCAAGCAAGACAGAGAATCTCGATCCACGCATGCCGGGATGGCAACAAACTTTCACTCGTTTTAAGAACTCTCGTGAACAAATTTACCTTTGGCTTAGTTCAGATAAAGGCGCATTATCAGACAGTACCCACTTATAATATACACAAAATTCTTCACACAGATACGGTCGCTTCACTTCCAGTTTTTAAGACGGGTCTTCACGGGACAGTTCCGTAGAAACTTGAATCTTGGCTTCGTCCATTTGCCATTTCGTGCACAGATTTTCTCTTACAAGCTAAACAAAGTTTTGTAACGAATTTCTCATTTAAGGTGTTTCATGATTTGGTCCCCTACATTTTTTTATTGCGAAGTCGGATCAGCATGGTACACTCGTATATCTCCGAGGCTAAGGTCCACTTTATTCCGGGGATGAAAGAATTCCCTCCAAAGGGCTGGAACGCGCCACTAACTTTGGCATTATCAATGGAAACATATCAAGAAAAATAGGGGTGTCTCGAGTCGCTAAACTCCGAAGTGTATTCAGACTTTCGATCTGATACAGATTTTGGACCTGAAATTCGACTTTTCCCCTTCTGAGGGGCCAGTTTCAATGTGTTATGAAAACGGAATGGAGTATCGAAATAAGGTTTTTTTGGTTCACTGAGCTGGAACATTTTATCAAATTTTTGATCTGATCACTGGGCCCTTTAAATGAATCAATTTGAATTTGTTATAAAAATTGAACGAGGTATTACGACAGGATTTTTTGGGTCACCGAGTTCGAAAATTACATCAAATTTTTGATCCAACCCTGACATAGACCCTGAAACACGAATCTAAATTCCGAAAATGGATCCGTTTGATTTCGCTGAAAAAACTGAGCAGTGTATTGGCCTGTCCAAGTTAAGAGTTTCCACCTAGAGCATGAAGTAAGAACTAGTTGAAGAAGAGACGTATGCAATTTTTTTCATTTAAAAGTACATAAATCTAAAATATCCATCGGATGCAGGTAAATCAAACTTTATGTATGGATTCAGAGACTACCAAGCTTTAATTAAAAAAATTTTACTCACAAAATGTAGAAATAATTTTCGATGTATTTGGAGTTCGATTGCGACAATTTCAACACCAACTACATGAAAAATAAGATCTGTATTATTTGAGTAATATTTTTTAATGAAAGTTTGTTGGCCTCTGAATCTACAGACTAAATTTCATTCTCCGTGTTCGATGGATAATTAATTAGAAAATTTCGAAGTCGCATACATTTAAATAGAAAAAATAGCACGCGTCCCTTTTTCAATATAGCATTCCTAATGGAACCGGAATAGGGGTTTTCTGTGGCCTTCAATTTCGAAAATTCAATTGGACTTTTAATCTGACCCGGATTCGGGTCCAGAATCCAAATCTGACTCCTCCCAGTAGGAAAACCTAATTTAACTCAGAAAATCGAACAAAGTTGGGTAAGAGGTATTCATGTAGCTCAGCTTAAGAACCAAATAAAATTATTAGACTAGACCACCCTAACTTTGATTCATTTTAATGGGCAAAATCGATCGATTTTGAAAACTAAACAACATATCGGGGCACTGAGTTCGAAATTTTAGTCAGTTTTAATCTGATCTTAGTTTGGGCTACGAATGCGAAATTCTTTCCGTTCCAAAGAGCCAAAAGAGTTTTCTACACTAAAGAATCTCTTCTAGAATAAAAAAAAAGAACTCTGATCCTTTCCACAAGAAAAAATATAAAATTATCCTATCCTAATCGATTTCACTTGGAAAATCCAACGGAGATCTGTAATACGGGGTTTCCTACATCGTTGAGTTCGAAAATTTAATCACGTTCTCGATTCAACCGCAATTAATATCACAAAACTGACCCTTTCCATTATGAAGTGGCCAATTTTACTTCAGCGAGAAATTGAACAAAATATCAGAAAACAGTGGTTTTGGGTCTCTAATGTAGTATATAGTACAAACTTACTAAGATATTGTGACTTCATCTTAATGTGGTACCCGAAATTCGATTTTTAAATGTTGAATTGACAAAATTGACTTGACTCAACGAAGTCGAACCGTCAACGTTAAATTAGAGCGTAGAACAACCCCTTCCCTTCCCTCGATTTTTCCATAGGAAAAGAAACATTCTTTTGATATTTAGAGAGAACAGCAGATTACTCAACATTAAATAAAAGAAAGGTACGATTTTCTTCTTTAAAGAAAAGTTGCAGAGTTTCCTTTTATTGAAGAGAGAAAGTTATGTTTTGCTCATTGAGGAAAGGGAAAGGACAATCTTACTTACTTCCCTTGAAAAAAAGGAACAAGTTTCTTTTCTCTAAAAAAACAGAGGAAAAGCGCAATTTTCTTTTCTTTTCTCAAAGAGAGAATAAAGCGTTTCTCACCGAGAAAAAATGTGACTTTATCTTACATGAAAAAGGGATCTTCAAGAAACGGAAAGGTTTGGTTAATCTTCTCGGAATAAAAGAAACACATTTATATTCTATATTCTCATTTGGAAAATAGAACGGATCATTTCCCACCCGTTTTAAAAAAAGGGAAGAAGTTTTTTAGAAACGAATACGGCTGCTTTCGTCTTCTTTTCTTTTTCAGTAAGCTACTAATTCTTCAAAAAAGGGAACAATTTATCTTTTCGTCCTTGAGGGATCGATGATAGCGAAGGGATAAAGTTCTTTGCATTTAAGGAAAAGGCAATTATTTCCTTCAAAGAAAGAAACAGAATTCATGTGACCCAATATCGAATTAAGTTTTCGAAATGAGTGACTAAAACACACATTATTCTGATACTTCGTTCAAGTTTTTCGAATAATACAAATTAGAGCCTCAAAATGAGAGAGGAGAGAAGGACAAATTTGTAGCCCAAATTAGAGCTAGATCGAAAATTTGACCGAGTTTTCGAGCTCTGCAATATACAAAGAAAACCAGTTTCAATAATTTATTCAACTTTTTTGGTGAAGTCAAATTTGTCCTTCTGAAAGAATCAAATTTGGATACTAGATCCCAAGTCGGGGTCGGATCTGAAGTCTGTAAGTTTTTGAAATCGGCGATCCAAAACCTCTTTCTTGTGGTACTTTATTCAATGCTTTCGCCCGAGTCAGTTTGGCTCTTTCAAATAGGAAAAAGTCGATTTCGGTGTATTAATATGGGTCGAATCTGAAACTTGATTCAATATTCAAACTCAGCAATATAAAGAATTTACTATTTCGACACTTTGTGCGGCTTCTCAAGTTGAATTAAGTTTGCCCATTTAAAGTGTCCGAATCGGAATTGGATTAAAAATCTTACTGAGTTTTCCAAATCGGTAACGAACTCCTACTCCCATCTCCTGTTCAATTTTTTCAGCAAATTCAAATTGGTCCATTTAAAATACTAGAATTTGGATTTTGGGACCCAAATTGGGATCGGATCACACATTTGATAAAATTTTCGAATTCAGCGAACCTCCCACCTCCGATAAGAGAAACCTCTTCCGGTACCGTACTCAGTTTTTTGGCAAATTCGAACACTAACCCCACAGAAGGAGAAAATGTAGAATTCGGAATCAAATTACAGTCAAATAGAAAATCTGATTGCATATATTCGTATTTAGTAACTCAGATTACCAATGTTTCGATATATTTATATTTTTCTTGATATGTTTCCATTTAAATTTCTCAAATTGATAGCAGGTCCCACCTCCTTCGGGAGGAGGGAACCTGTTTCCATCTTTGGCATAAACTAGACTTAGTCCTTGAAGATACACATTTTTCAATGCTGCGGATACCATGAACAGCGCGGCGGACGAATGCGTCTTCAGTAACAGAGCTGAACGAGCCGCAAAGGCTGTGTTCTGATTGAAAAAAGAATACTGAGCTATTTCGGGCATATAGCACGAAGAGATAGCGAGATCTTGAGCGGAACATCATGCTCGGAAAAGTCCCAGGCAAGAGCGGCAGAGGTAGATCACCAATTAGATGGACGGACCACATCCGGATCCGACTAAAATCAGTTGTAGAGGCAGCAGCTATAGCTCAGGACCGAGAGGCATGGAGGGATATCGTAGAAAGTCAGGATAGTCGCTTGCGACTGGTGATGATGATGCTGATGGTGATGACAATAAACTTAATTTCCTGAAATGTAAAGTCCGGTTCTCGACTTCTACATTCTCCTTACTTATTTTTATTTTTTCTTGATTGTTATTTGAATTTTTTTGGCACTGCTTGAGTAAAAAAATGTAGCTACTTCGATAATTTTGATCCTATTGTAAATTTCAATACCCTCCCCATCAATTATGTACATTATCCATTGATTTCCTAATGATAATTGTTTTCTCATTTCTTTCAATCTCTTTGTGGATTATAAAATTCTTTCTACTGTCCTTTGTTTTTTGCTTTGTTCATTTCTCGGAGTTTATTTTTTATTATTCTGCTCACCAGACAGAGTTCAATCCAGTTATTTTTTTGATATAGTGTTTGTTTCAATCTTTCACTTTTTTGATGAGATTTACTATGTCTATGGGGAATTTCTCTTTATTTTCTTCAATTAATTTGGGCATCGATTCTCTAGTTCCTTATATACACTAGATTACGTCTTTCAAAGTTCCTGCCTGCATTATGTGTAGAAACAATTTTCCTTCATATTCTGTAGCATGTGCTGTTGTTACCTTATGTGGCTACTTTTCTTGGATTTTTCTTCATCTATCTCCCTATTTTTACTTTGGATTGTAAGAGTTTGTGGTCAGATTTGAGGTATAGGTTTATTGTATTGCAGTCTATCATGTAGTTTTTCTCGAATGATGCAAATATGTAATTTATTTGATTCTTTACTTCCTTATTTGGGGAAATTCTGATCCACAATTTGCCTTGACGTTTCCTGAATACTGTATGAATGATTTGTAAATTTTGCTGTTGACTAAATCTTAGTAAAGACCACCTCCTTTTTTATTTCTATAATTAATATTTCCCATTGCATTCGTTCTTCCAGGTTTTGTTGCCCCACTTTGCTGTTAAAATCACCCATATTTAGAAAATAGTCCTGAAAACCTATTTTCAGAGATGTAATAGTGTTGTAGTCAGCTGATCATAAAATTCTGCTACTTCTTCGTTGCTTGCTTGTGAAGTAGAAGCATACATTTGTATCATTATAATATTGCTTTTGGGGCTGATATTGACTTTCAATATTGCTATTCCAGTTAATATTCCTTTGAATTCGACGATTTTGTTAATCCAATATTTTTTTTTAAACTATAAATCCCACCTCTCCTAAACTTTTTTGGCTCTCTGAATGTACGCAAATAGTACCGATTTCAATTTGGTTATCCTTTCTCCTGTCCTCCTCACTTTTCAAAAGGCAGTTACCTAATTACCATAAAAGGGCAATATTTAATAGTTGTATCCTACCATGCCTCACTCATGGATCCCAAACCTGGGCATTAAAGAAAAAAGACGTAAGAAAATTAAAAATGACTCAAAACTCTTTGAAAAGATTAATTTTGAACATAAAAAGGAAAGATCGAATAAGAATACAAAATACAAAGAAAAAATTAGCAAGTGATTAAGAACTGATCCAGTGTGTAAAAAGCCTAAAATGGGGTGGCCGGGTCACATAGCAATAACAACAAACGGGAGACGGACAGAAAAGGCAACTTTCTGGTTTTTAAGTCATTACAAACGGAAAATAGGGAAATAAACAGTTAGGTGGAGGGATGGGATAGATACATTTTTGAAGAATGAATTCTTTCATATAAACTTACCCTAGATAGAACGGAATGGAGCCGGCTGATGGAGGCCTATGCCCAAAACCAGGGCAAGGAGAGCTCTTTGAATTATTTACTTTAAGGTTGTACGTTAAAAATTAGAAGTTAAAACACGGTGGAGATTAACTTTCAGACCGAACTATATTATAATTAAAACATGAATTTCCAAATAAAGGCTATCAATCAACTAGGCTAGAAGGAGGAGACCAGAACAAGAAGGAGAGACGAAATCATGGGATATGTGGGCACTTGATGGCAAGCCAGACGTTTGGAGAAGGATCGGGAAGGCCTATGCCCCAAGATAGGCCTACTGATACACCTACCTTGTATATGCGTAAATATGTTACATGAAGTAAAACAGCATCAAAAATAAAAAATGCTGATTTATTATAATTTTCAGAAAAGTAGGCGCAACTGCAATGAAACAATCTTAGGTTATCAACACTCATGAACTATGATCAGTGTCCGGGAAATCACGCCAGAAAATATAAAGTAATATTTCTGGCGAGGGGCATGGGCCCTGATGCTCGCTTTTCGAAAAGGGAAATTCGGATACAAATTGAACTCTCTCTGGGCTTCGGGAAGAACGGGAGGTTCGAGCACCTCTAACTCAGCCTCTAAAGACACCGTCTCTCGTAAGCATCCTTTCGCATAATATGAAATACCCTTGTGCATCTAAGGAAACATAAACGCGACAAATGGAATGAAAAGTACGCGAAGAATTAGCGAAATTCGCGCGGCAAAAATCTTCCACACACGAATCGTATTTGCGAGGACGCGACACCGGCACCGACATAAGCGTCGTATCTAAACTTTCCGGCCGAGGTAAAGGACCGACGTCTCGAGAATGTTAACAATGTTAAGCAAAACAATTCTTGTTTACCGAGTCGAGAATGATTACTCAGCTTCGGATCTGAAACACGTATGATAATGCGACGAATTTTACATTCGGTTTAAGCCCCCTCAACCCCCTTCCCATAACGCTGCACGGCACGGCGCAGCTTAAAATGCAGTAAATGCGAAATCCTTCGACTCTGACGATGAAAGTTGGCGAACTTAGTATGTTAGTTTGTAATGAAATGCAGAGCCAGTTCTACGATTCTAAGTTAGTCGTTTGTCGGAGATGGGGGCTGCGTACGTATTATATGCTCATATTTATAAGACGTACTTATTGTCGAATTGCAATTCTCAGTGGAGACGTGCCCATAGGGAGAAACAACCCACATCTCTCCGGCTCACTTGGTGGAATGCATGGCGATAGCATAATAATTTTCAAGAATTATTTGTGGCACCCATGCACCTACTGTATTCGGGAATCTGTAAGTATGGTCGTAGTAATTTCCGAAAAAATTGTGTAAATTTTTCGAATTCACGATGAACAATGGTTATGAACCATCGAGGCATTCCATTCTAACTTTTGATTTTTCCATTAATTTACAATCGATTTTCAGATTTTGTAACTAATTAATTATTAGTGAAGTTAATTTTTTGACTTTGTGATTAATCAACTATCAACCAATACTAGGGTGTTTCTTATCTTGAGATTTTTCGAAATTTTGCCCCGTCACCCCTTGAATCTTCCCCATCCTGTAAAAGTAACGTCGAATTTCCAGAAATTTTGAATAATTCAAGGTGACTCTCCGAGGCCTAAAAATTTAACACAAAATACAGGAGAATTCGTAAGCAAACATTTCATCTCCTAAAATCGTATTTATAAAAGATGAGGCGAATATAACTAACATATCCAAAAATGGAAGATATTCCAGAGTTCCGTTAACTAGGGTAATATCAGACACTCATGACTTGCTGTAGGAGCGCTAGTATCGTTATTATTAAAGTCAACTGGTGTAATATCAAGCCCCGAGGGAATACCTATAGGTCACTCATGACTAGTCGGAGCACAAGTATCGTTATCAGTAAAGAAGTCATGAGTGGCCGATATTACCACCAGCGTTCGATGTTAGCCCAGTTGAGGGGGGTATTAAATAACCCAAATTTGAAAAAAAAAAATCTAATAATAGAAATTATACAAAAATAAAAGAAACAAACTTTCTTGGATTGATTATTCGCAACAATTAAAAATTTTAAGAAGAGTGGTTTTCACAATATTGAAAGCTAAAATTTCTTAATTAACGTCATGCAGAAGAAAAACAAGATTTGAAATATTTTCAATGATTCCAAGAGCATCTCCTAAATCTACCAACTCTTCTAGAATTGTGAATTATTGCGGAAGGAGGGGTTTTTTCCAATAATCTAACATTCTGATATCGTCGAGCAAACATATCCTAAATTTAATATCTCTTGAACAAATTTTAATTATTGGAAAAGATGGGGGTTTTCAACTGAGAAATAAAATTTCAAAATCATCGAACAAAAAAAATAAAAATAGCAAGGTTGTACAATTTTTTATTTTTGCCAACTGAGCTTCCTAAATTTACCAACTTTTCTACAACTTCAAATTATAGGAAGGGTGAAAGTGTTTTTCGAGTGAACTTTAAAATATCAAGACCGTCGAGCAAACAAGAAAAAATCAAGCTTGTACTATTTCAATTTTGCCAACTGCATCTCTTAAATTTACCAAATCTCCTACAATTTCAAATAATGGTGGGGAGGGAATGTTTTCTAGTCAAGAACTGAAACACTGAGATCTTCTAGGAAAAAGATTAAAAAGCTACGTTTAATCACTCGAAAATGTTCAGTTACTTTGTGGAGATAGTTTTTTCAACTGACAACTAAAACTTCAAAATAAACGTCAAACAAAACAAATTAGGCTTGCAACATTTGTAATTTTTCCACCTAAATTTCCCAACTGTTCTATCATTTGAAATTATGGGGGAGAGGTTTTCGAAACTAAAATTCCAAGATTGCCAGCCTCCCTAAGAATAAAAACAATCCCTGCAATATTTTAACATTGCCGACTGCATCTCTTAAATTTACCAGTTTTTATAGAATTTCCAATTATGTTGGGGACGAAGAACTTTCTAACTAAGAATTGAAATTTTAAAATCTTCGAGCAAAAATAATAAATAAATAAAAACTAATTGAACCATTCGAAGAATTTAAAACTATTGGGTTGGAATGGTTTTTTCACTGAAACATAAAATTTCAAAATAAACGTTAAACTAAAAAAGTAAGCTTGCAACAATTGTAGTTCCTAAATTTGCCAACTATTCTCTAGTTCAAAATTACGGGATGAAAGGTTTCCCACTGAAAACTAAAATTTTAAGATCGTCAAGCAGAGGAAAAAAAGAAGAAAAAAAAAAGAATTTTGCTAACTCTTTTGAAGAAGAGCTTAAAGTGCTTAAGGTTCTTCGATGAAAACCCGCTATGACTTTTTGAGATCAGTTTACGTCTTTCAAGACTCATTTATGCGTATTTAGGATTCCTTCAGTAGCGGATTTAACTCGACAACAGGCGGAAATTTAAATCTGGTAGCTAAACTCTAGAAGAGACATAATCAACAGAGAGAGATAATAAAGTACTGAATCAAAACCAAAGCCTAATCGTTGCAACTGAAAACGAAACAGGAGAAATCGTTAATTCAAGAGAAAAATTATTTTGGTTTTTAACGCTGCATGAAAGTAAAAAAACAGTCCTTAAAAGTGTAAGGAAAATGGTCCAAGAATAGCGATGAAACTCTGCCCATCATGGAGAAAGAAAGAAAAATAATAATAGACAATTTCACACCGAATAAATTTGCTGGTCCTGACGAAATTAAACATGAATACTAAAAATGTTTCCGGGTGAACTAAAAAAACCAATGACAGTTATATTTAATGAAATATATCAGACAAAAATGAAATGCCAGAACAATGTAAAACATCAGAATTAATAGTTCTTCAAAAAAGTGATAAGAAAATAAATGAGAAAATTATACACGGATTATGCTAAACTCTGATATTAGTAAAGCCTTTGCAAAATTAATAAAAAATAAATTATGTGGCCAACTGGATAAGAATCATAAACCTCGAGAACAAGCAGGATTTCGAAGAAAAAAAAACTCTCTTTTATGGATTACATAGTTACAATAAATCAAATAATAGAACAAGTGAAAGAATTTCAAAGGAGGTGCACCAGCTGTTCGTAGATGTCCATAAAGTTTTTGATACAATATCCCGTGAGTACCTATGGCACGCACTAAATAAGCAGGGGAAGGAAGGAAAACTAGTTGAAACCATAAAATTAATGTACAGAAATGCATCAACACAAATAAAAATTGAAAATCAAGGGGCAACATTTCGAGCAAATGAGGGGAGCGAGGGTTAATAAGGGGACCCACTATCACCGAATTTATTCAATTGGGTGATAGAAAATATATTATTTAGATATGACGAAAATCTTACAAATATATGCTTTGCTATTGACACAGTATTAATAGAAAAATCAAAACAGAAAATCCAAAAAATGGGAGACGATTTGCTCAAAACCTGTGAAATAGCAGGCTTAAGAGCTAATTTTAACAAAATAAAATATTATATGAGCAATAAAGTAGATTCAGAAGTAGACATTTTTGGGGGGAAAATTGAAAAAGTAAAAAAATATACCTACCTATTTCGGCCAAATAATAACTTGCGAAGCAAAGATGAACAAGGAAACTGACAAAAGAACTGTAAATGCTTGAAAAAAAATGTTGGGCTCTCAAAAACATTAATCTAGAAAACTACCCCTGGAAACAATAATCAAAATTTTAGAATCCTGCACACTCCCAGCACTGCGCGTTACAGTGCACAAACATGGGCCCTAAAAAAAAAAAAAAAAAAATTAAAAAAAACAGGGTGAAAAACTTCAAAGTAGCCAAAAGAGAATGGAAAGGTCTATTTTAAATATAAAGAAAATAGATAGATCTGGACTCAATCTAACAGACATAAAATCTTAGAAGCCAGAACCACAGCAATTCACTTCTGTAAACATCACAAATGTCCTAAGAATCTGAATATCTATCTAGGTAATACGCCTATTCCCATTTCAAGTAACGTCAAATACCTTGGTACAATTTTCGAGAATTCCTCACCCTGGACTCCACAGATCCAAAATCTTAAAAGCAAATGCTACAGGATAATCAACCTTCTCATACGGATCGGATAGATCAACGCTCCTGAAACTTTACTAAACTCTCATCCGCTCAGTAATCGACTATGCTGTGCCACTGTGCGGTTTTGCCTCTCAATCGCGCCTCGACTCTCTAAAGTCTAAATACTATCCAAAACTCATGCCTAAGACTTATCACCGGAGCCTTCCGAACTACTCCTATCGGCAGTCTGTTATGCGAATTATCCGAACCCCCTCTAAATATTCGAAGGCATCTCATCTCTACGAATATTATCCTCAACATTCTCGCTAACCACAACTTTACCAGCCTCCTTCATTTCATGATCTCTCCTAATTCCCCTTTCAATATCAACAATCTCTTACAATCGATCATCCAAACTAATATCAAACTATTATACATCTCCCCTATAATATCAATCCACCTTAGCTCTCATACTCACCAAAGCTAGACCTATCACTGACCAACCATGACAAATCCCAACAAAATTTCAATCTTCTCCATAACAAATACCTAAGTCCATCTAAATATAATATACTGATGGCTTCAAATCAGCAGACAAACCAGACTGTTCCATTGTCCATGACCACATTTTTCATACCCACACACTTCTTAATTCTTTCAACAGAACTCTACACCATTAAACTAGCCATCTAATATTGCTTAGACCTCACATTAAACAACTTTTTAATTCTTACAGACTCGCTATCAGCTCTCCTATCCATACAAAATTTCCACAAAATAGAACAACATCCCATCTCCCAAAAGATAGTACAAATGTTATTGTTTTCTAACAAAGAATTCACTCGATGTTGGATCCCTTACCACTCTAATATTCTTCAAAACGACACAGCTGATGAAACTGCTTACTTTTCTTGAACATTCCTCCAATCCCTAACATTCCAATCTCGATATCAGACGTCAAAAAAATCAGGAAGTCATTCGCGCACAAATCCTTCCAACGACACTAGGATCAAATCCCACCAACCAACAAACTAAAATCCATAAAAACCACAATTTACTCCTGGAAAACATCCTATCGAAAGTCCAGAAAAGACGTAAGCGAAACACACATATCCCAAACTTAACACTAGAATCCCTGCTCTCCGACAACCACACCCAAAACCTTAAACTCATTTCATTTTTAAAAGCCATAACCTCTAATCCAAAAAATGTAACTAATACAGTTTCCACGTCTCTATCCAATAGGCTGTACATGACGTGGCTAACCCCCCCCCCCTCCAGAAAAATTCAAATAGTAAGATCCAGTAAAAAACAAAAATGAAAGACATGGGAGATACATAATCCAAAGTCTCAAATTCAAATTCGCTACCCAAAAGTGACAGGTGGGACAAATCGCTATTAGAATGGACCCCTTATGGTAATAAAAGTAAACAAGGACACCCAGAGGCAAGGTGGGCGGACGAAATAATTAGCAGGTTGGGAACGATGGGATGGCGTGACTATTGGAAAAGGATTGGGGGCGGAGTTATACCCAGCAATGGGTGTTTCGGCAAGCAGAGAAAAGAAAAGGGCTAAGACAGCCCTAACAACCTCCCTGATGTCTCTGCTCGAAAGGGCGGATTCTAGGGCTCGGGTTTAGAGTAAAAATTAGAAAAGAGAACACAAATGTTATACACACGCCTTATGTTAAGGAAGATAATATGTTACTGCACAAACTCAAATAAAGAACTGTTGTAATGGAAACAAAGTGTGTGTTGGGGGGGGGATGACGTTGTCCGACGCTCTAGTCGTCTGTAATTGATCTAGTCAGCAACAGTTATTACAATCAGCATTCACAATCCTAATGTGGTTCGAGTTTGAAGATGAACTCAATCAACCCATTAGGTCAGGGGTTAGAACGTACTCGAAATGCGAGACGTCGATTTTATACGCAAAATATAAGTCCTATTGAACTTTGCTGCACTATTTTTTCGAGACATACCATTTTGATAATAACCATTCTGTAGGATCAACGATTAATGAGACTTTTGACATTTGTGGGTACTCATCCGGTTTTAAGTTCACCAAATGCACTGGTACTAAAGGTATAGCAAACAGGGTGCCGGTAATTTCACCGACTTTTTGCTATTTTTACATTCACCAAGAACTCGGTTCACTAAGAAAAATTAGTAACTCGCCGACTTAAAAAAAAAAAGAGAAAAAAAGAAAGAGGAAAAGGAAGTACGAACACTTTCTGTATGAAATTCAATTGCCTTCTAAATTCAGAGTGACCACTGGTGGTGATAATTTCGTCTTATATGACAGTGGCCCTGTAGATGCAAGAATTTTAGCTTTTCGGGCCGAAAAGAATTTGGATATACTACAAAATATTGACGTATGGTTCTCAGACGGTACCTTCAAACAAACGCCTACTCTTTTCTATGTACCAAATGTACACAATTCACGAGTTGGCTGGAGATCAAGAAGTACCCGTCATTTATGCACTCCTGCCTGACAAGAGGCGAAAGACTGACAAGGAATTACTTTGTGCACTGCGCGATACACGTCCGTCATTGAGACTATCTGTCATCATTGCCGATTTCGAGGCAGCTTTCCTGAAAAAGCTTTTCGGTCAGTTTAGCCAGAATGTGAAACACACGGGTGCTTTTTCCATTTTTGCCAGGCTGTTTTCCGTCGTGAGATTTGGCTGGCTGAGTGGATAGCGCACTGGTCTCGGAATCCGGAGGTGTCGGATTCGAGCCCACGTAGCAACTCGCTACATTTCGACAAGACGAGAAGAGGGCTAAGACAGCCCTAACAGCCTCCTCGACGTCTTTGAAGTAATGCTCGAAAGGGCAGATTCCAGGGCTCGGGTTGAGAGTAAAATTAGAAAAAAGAGGCAGTTTTCCGTCACATTCAGCATTTAGGGTTCCACAAGAGATATGAAAACAATCCAGACTTCGCCTTAGCTTCACGTCACCTTGCTGCGTTAGCGTTTGTTCCGCCACTAAAGGTTGAGGATACTTTTGACGAGTTAATAGATGCGCACATTATACCCGACGAAGCTAGTGCCATCTTAGATTACTCTGAGGATACATTTGACATATTAGTTCATATTTAGTAATTTATATAGGATTTTAATTTCAAATTTTTATTTTATCTTATTTTTGGTCAAATTTCGGTGATTTTGTAAATTTTGAATTATAACTCACTGCATACAGTTTTTAAGTCTTTGATATTACTCTTTTATGTTAAGAAGTCTTCGCTTTTATTTCGGTGAACATTACTTCATGTCGGTGAGCACGTCTCTCAGAGAAATTACATTCAGTGAAATTACCTAAACCCTAGCAAACAAAATGACCATTATTTGCAGAAGATTTTGTGACCTAGCGACTCAGCGACTGTGAACCAATTTCCTGAGTAACCAGTTTAAAAAGCCTTTGTTTAGCCTCCAGAACTCGGCGCTCATTTCGATAGCGAATTTTCGTTTCATACATATTGCATGTTCGTTTTAAATTTAAGACCACTGTGCGACACACGAAGCGATCTCATTATTTACGAGTAAAAAAGGTACGCTCGGGGTCCGATCGTTTGAAATACAGCGCGGCGTGTTCATCAAGCTCAAAAAGCGAGTCATCGAAGTTTCGATTCGGATCGGTTAATTTGTTTAGCAAATTTTCCCTAATGCGAGGCAACGTATTACGATGGAAGGGAATTAAGTAGAATTCGAAAAAATACTGTACGTATCACTACCACTTGATCCATTTTACCCGCTTTGGGAGGTAAATTAAATTGACCCGTACATAATTACGCCGATTTTCGGATAGAATGTGTTGCAGTCTCGTATTGGTGTTTGCTCTGAGTGACGTACGTCCCTTGTTTCGGCATTATTTTCCTTATTTCCTTCTTTTTTTAAATTATTTTTTCGGAAGGGCGATACAACGCGAGTATTGCGATAACATGAAAATCCCGGCAACTCTCTGCGGTTTTCCAATACGAAGACACGAATTTTACGCAAACAGTTCCAGTTTTTTGCTGGAAGCTTTCGGAAGTTGCGAATTTTTATAGTCGGGCACGCCGGGCTACGGTTGTGTGTTGAATTCACTTTTGGCAACAACGGTTGAACTTTCAAGATGCAAAATGATAAATCGTATGTACATAGATTGATGGATTTGACAGACATCGCTTTTGACTTGATACGGTTCGTTTTCTCGAATCAAAAACTATACAGGAGGTCCCAAGCTCCAGGGGGATACTTTGCTAGGAGATGGGGAACGTCGTGTGTATCAAAAAATGTTATGTCACCATGTGCCCGATCATAATTAGGGACTGAGCTGAAGGTTGTCAAAGTGCAGGGGTTGAAATTTTCTGAAAAAATTAGGATTTCAGAGTTTTATGTGATAATATTCATAAATTACTACAAATTTTTTCATGTTAAGGCTCGGCCTAGTATGCCCTTTGGGACTAGTATTCCTCGCTTTGGCCCGCCGGCCAGCCAGTCAACACAGAACGAATATTCGCCTATGTTACTGACTTGGTTACAACCGCACCTGCCTTCATATCTCTAGCGATGAGGATTCGCCAGGACCGAGCAGAACGAGAGCGAGAGTTGAGATACTACATGTTCTGATTCCAGATGAAATTCTCGATCAAACAAACGGTTTAACATATCCTTGTGTACTTAGTCGCATCTGTAACCTGCAGTATCATAAAATAGCGTCGATGCCACATGGAGAGTACAGGGGAATAACAGGCTAACTCAACTTTTTAAAATTTTTCAGGAAATGAAATTTCATAGGGAAAATGTGAACTTCTTCATGATGGGTGATATTCAAGGTTTGACAAATTATGTACTTCCTCTATGTAATGAACAATGTAAGTGTCAATAAAAATGTTCAATAATAAATTCTTTAAAGTAAAAAAATTAATCCGAAATTCCAAAGGTTCATTTATACAAGGGAAGAAGGGGCTAACTCTTTGCATCACAGGTTTTGCATACCACATTCTGAACGCATGTTATTTTATATACCAGAACCACAGGATTCAAGAAATCAGTCAAAAAGTTTTATTAGGTGTAGGTAGGTGTTACAAAAATAATAAATTTTCACTTTATTAAAATCTTTGCTAAATTAAAACCATCCATTTTATACTTTTTCATTTTGGCTTAGGTAAATAGGTACCCGAAAAAAAACATAAAAATTTACAAAATCAGTACTTCAAAAATATTTAACATAGGTACGTGGCTGACATAACCAGAAAATAGAAAATATGTAATCACGAAAATTTGAATAGCACAAACTTGTATGAAGAATATCTGTCAGTCTTTTAAGTGGGATTTCGCAATGTAATTATTTTTCCTAATACAATGTTTGGCCTTTGAAGAACATCACAAAAAATAAGCTGATACTGAAAAAAATGTGACGCACAGAAGCAAGAGAGAAGGAAAGAATGGGAAGGGATGGCAGAACGTTACTATGCAGTGAGAACATGCATGGGAAGGGATAACGGGAGGAGCTTGTATGTTAGCCCGTTTTCCCCTGTGGACAACAAACCGTTACTGCACAGCGAGAACCTGCACAGGAAGGGATAATGGGAGGAGCCTATATCGAAGAAAGTGACAACACTGACAACACTAAAAAAATGACAACCCCGACAACAGTAAAAAAAGGAACAACACCGACAGCACTAAAAAAAATGACAACACTGACAACACCGACAACACAAGGAATGTGACAACACTGACAACACTTAGCCCGTTCTTCCCACGTTAATGACTGAGCGTTACTGCGCAGTCAGAACCTGCACAGAAAGAGATAACAAGGGGCCCTTCAGTGTTGCCAAGTTGGTGTATTTTAAAGGAATATCCACCTTGGGGTGGAATTTCGACCCTCCTGGCGGATTTTAACTCAATTTATACCACCGCACAGAGCCGCCAAGAGTTAAACCGGGCCCGGGGGAAAAATCTGCGGGCTTACACTGAAATTATTTGCACGTAAAAAGGCATATTGACTATTTGATAATTATAATTTCTGTGACTCTACGGGCACCCTCAAAAAACCCGGGGCCGGGGGAAAAGTACCCTCCCCCCTTCTCGACGGCCCTGCCACCGCCCCTAAAGAATTAATATCACTAAAGCATTTCTGCCGTGATACGGGATTTTGACGTATTTCCATCCAAAAATGTCCTGGGGAAAAGACCTTAGGCTCACGTGTATAAGGATCATTTCCCAGGATATTCTCGAGTGTACATACGTCAAAATCCTGGATCATGGCAGATCTGTTAACATTGAAAACGGAAAACTATGTGGTTTGCCTCTAATCTCGAGTTTATTAGGTCCTTTTTAAAAACGCTGTTAAATGAATAATAATATGGTACCTATTCGGCGCGATGTTTTTCATCTGTGGCATAGTGTTTGTTTTACTTTACGGATTTAAGATGAATTTTGTAGGCTGAAATAAAATGATGTAGCCTATAATATTGATAATGATGAAGTTTCCATTTCTGCCTTCTATTAGAGTACACACAGTATTGAAAGAAAAATTTATGAAAAAATACTGATACGAAAGAAAAATGAACAAATATACTTAATTATCAATGCGGATTCAGTTGCAATATTATGTATTTTGATAATGTAGAAGAAAATAGCATAATTTCTTCAATAGTGGATTTTTGGCTCCGGGTGGATTTTTTTTAACGAGCTGGCGGCAGATTTTTGAGATTTTCACCTGGCAACATTGGGGCGCTTGTATGTTAGCCCGTTTTCCCCCTGTGGATGATAAAGCGTTACGGCGTAGTGAGAGCCTGCATGGGAAGGGAAGAGCCTTCATGTTAGCTCGTTCTTCTCTAATCCCGCTCAGAAGGTACTATTCTCCCCCAGTACAGCATACCTTTAGAGCTGATTAGAAGTCCTTTATGAACGTTTTCTCCTGTTTTGAGTAGAATATTGTGTTCGCACACCAACAGTCTATAAGAAACCACTATCCCTTCATTTCACAAGAAAGTCAAATTAGCCCTCTGTACTTTTTATATATCTTCTCAAATGCGTTTCACAATATCTGCAAGTTTGGAAAAGACGCCACATATACACTGATGGAACTTCAGGTTTTTCAATGTCAGATGAAAAAAATTATTTTCATAGTTGATGGAAGTGATTTAATAACTTATCAGATTACAAATTCAGATAAATGTCCTAATAGCACGCATCAGAGGTCTGGTTGGCCGAGTGGATAACGCGTTAGTCACAGAATCCGGAGGTCCCGGGTTCGAACCGACGCAGCAATTCGCCAGAATTTTCGACCTAGGCCAGTTTTTCGGCAAGAAAGGAAGAAGGCTAAGACAGCTCTAACAGCCTCCCCGACGTCTCTGAAATAATGCTCGAAAGGGCGGATTCCAGGAATCGGGTCGAAAGCAAATTAGTAAAAGAGAAGTAATAGCATGCATCACTCTCTTCTTCCCACTGATGGAAAAGCTCGACTCTACTCATCGCATAGTCCGTAATCGCTTGCGAATTATCTCGACTCTACTCATCGCATAGTCCGTAATCGCTTGCGAATTATCAGCGACCGGATGAAGACTCGCTATGACATCAAACCAACGAGGTCGGCTTCCAGGCTGAAGACCGTGTCTGGTTTTGTGACGAACGCTCCCGACATTCGGGATAAGTGAAGAACGATCGACACATTTCGAGCAACAGAATAGAAGATCGATAACGAGAGCGATAAGAAGTTTTTCCAATAACGCCGGGATATATTATAAAGGCCGCTGGCCGTCGCCGTACGGTCTAGTTTTGTATGCGATAAATCGTGCGTTTTCAAAGCGATTTAGCTACTGTTTTCTGTTGTGCTGTATAGTGTGAAATTAAAGTCGTTATTACATTTTTTTTCGTGCGTTTTCGGTGCGAATTCCGTTACACAGTTCTTTGACAAGGATACTAAAGTTTTGAAACCTTGAATATCGAAAAATTTCAAATGCAGTCTGATAAATGAACTGTAACACGAGGTGACATTGCTCATTTTTTCCTATACTTTCAAGTTTGGCGCCCTCTACAGACGGTAGGAACTAGGTTAGAGAACAAGGATATTCTTTGTGATTTTTATAGGATATTGCAAAATACATTCCCCAAAAGATTGTGACACCTCCGTCACAAAATTTTTCCATAGAATTATAAAATAAGTGTGCCAAGTGGTACCAAGATAGGGTGACATTGTACATGTTCATGAATGAACACAGGGAAAAAAAGTTATAAACGTAATGTTATCTATTACAAATTCCAAGTGACTCCAAATTGATATACTGTGTATACAGATGTATGTAAAAAAACAAAAAAAAACAAAAAAAAACGAATGTTAAGCATGAGAACTGTACTCTTTCCTTATTCCAAAAATTATAAGAAGAAAACAAATGAGACCTTTCCTTCAAAAATCCAGGAGCCTAATACACGAATGTAGGTTTTCGGCATCTCTGAAATTCATAACATCCCGTTTGTACTCGTTCATTCATTAGCAATAAGACAGAACATCGAAACTGATCACGTACCAGCTCCAAGAACTAATACACAATTCTGTACAAATTCACCCCTCCACATTTTTCTACAGTTTATTACCAATTGCTACATCACTATGTTGATTAATACACGATTTAATTCTGCGGGTAGTAATACCAAACATATACAGTTTCCTTTCATTTACAGTTATTGCCTGAAACAATTCCTGTAATGTAATTTGTATACACTTTTTGAAGTATTACATAAACAACCTAACAACGCTGCCTGGAAATAGAGGAATTGCATCGAGTTGGTTTTAAATGATAGCTAAAACATCCTAAATTACAAGGAGTCACACGTCAGTGTTGCCACATGTTCTATTTTTTCCTTTGTGTTTGAAGAAGTCATGAAAACATACGTGTGCCAAGTCACCCCATGATTGCAAAGTTATCCCGTGATACGGTAATTGCCGTGCACCGATTTGATATTGTACTTCACGCGGGTCATTTTGATGCAAGCGTACTGCGTTATATCAGTACATTGGTATATACGCAATTTGGTACAACGGCTAACCGATATAGATGCATTTCAGTACACGGCAAATACTTCTCAAAGAATTGTGTGTCAGGAAGAGGGAGGGGAGTAATACAAATATGTTATAATAACTTTTATCCGAATTTGTAATCTGATAAATTTTGAATAAATTTGATTATCAAAACATTTTATTTTCACCTAATGCTGGAGAATCTGAAGCTTCGTCACTGGGTGTATTAGACCAAGCTTTAACATGTAAAGGAATTTGTTCTAATTTATACGTACTATTGCATCAAATTCTCGAACCCGAACATCAACAGGAAATTTCAACATTTGCACTTTGACAACCTACAGCTCAGTCCCTAATTATAATAGGGCACAGGCCACATAACTTTTTTTTGATGCACGTGGCGTCTCCTGTCTCTTGGCAAAATATCCCCGTCGAGCTTGGAACACCCTATACATGTAAGCATTCGTTCAATTATTTTCTCCACAATTTTCTATCCCGTTTGACGTTGTGGTTGTTCCAGATATCGGAAATATACTCGAGCGTACGTCCAGAAGTGGAGTGAAGATGGCACGAAGGAACCCATCTTTACGCCCCATGGGGTTAATTTACTAAGCACATTCGTCTGACATGTAATTTCACTATCTCGCATAGAGGTTGTCGACTCAAGCACTGCACTGTGGAATTGAAAATAAATAAATAAAGTTCATTGTCGAGCCGAGTGACCGGGCGTTTTCAACTGAATTTGGACTTTGAAAATGCGGACTCGAAACGGAGAACTAGACACGCGAGGAATGCCGTTTCTGATGTTGACATTTTTTGCTCTTTCAATCCCTCGATCCCTCGTCACACAGTCCGTCAGATTTTCTTTTCTATGGTATCTGAAATGCCGCGCCGCGCCATTGTATACTACAATCGATTAAGAAAACTTCCTTGAGATTGGAAAACAAAGAGAGTACCGTATGTTTTCGATTTAGAATTTAAGAAATAAAAAGGATGG
Source organism: Acanthococcus lagerstroemiae (assembly GCA_031841125.1). Taxonomy (NCBI): domain Eukaryota; kingdom Metazoa; phylum Arthropoda; class Insecta; order Hemiptera; family Eriococcidae; genus Acanthococcus; species Acanthococcus lagerstroemiae. The sequence goes on along the minus strand of CM063111.1, from coordinate 41,783,158 downwards.
AGGTGAGAAACTAGATCCGATATACGGTTGTATTAACAAATTATACATATGGGTATCATTCGTGCTAGTGGAAAAACTTCTATCGATTTCCTTGGATATTTCATCCGAATTTTCATTTAGATTAATTTTACCTTAGGCAGATGTGCTAAATACGGCCATAGGCCAAACTGTGACCACTTCGAAAATTAACACACTGTAGAAATGGTGAAATTTAAGAGAATAGGCGATAAAAAAATTATATAAATTACTACATTATTCTAGCTTCAGTTTCTAACAGTAAAATATTCTCAGGTCAGAAGATTTCAGAAGAATGAAAGTCAAAAGTGATATCTCTAGGAACGTCTACTATTGCTCTTGAATTAACTAGGAAATGTAGTACCAAAAGTGAGATTCATTCAACATTAATGGCTGTATACTAGAGGACACTGAAGGGATCATCGAAATTACTTATCATCGGCGACTATCTCTAAGTGCGTACCTCCAATTTTTTCAAAAATAAATTTTCGCGCCATCCAATGGAAAATTGTAATACCTACATATCCATATCAACAGACGAAACTCAGATTTTCAAAAAATAACGATTTTCGTATTGTTTAAAAATTACAAAAATGCGTAACTCCAATGTACGTTAAGCAAAGTACGTAATTTCACACAAAATTAGCAAAGTAATCATTCCACTCCCTCTGAAGAAAGCAAATTGCATAAGTCCATACAAAATTAGTAAAGTCAGTCATTCTGAAGAAAGCAAAACCCTTGACTCCATTTTCCATTTACATAACAAATTTTTCAGCGGCGAGTGAGCCTTATCCATAGCCGACCAAATGTATTGAAAAATGACTTATAGCTTCAGCAAAGCCTGGGAAAATTGTTTCTAAATGAGCAACTATCATCTTGTTCTTAATCTCAGACCAAAATCTAATACAAATTTTTAACTCTCTCATTAGTGATGGCTACTTTAATTACATACTTAATTAAATGCTTGTAAAAATATGGACCACAAGCTTCTGTTATTAGCTATCGAGCTTTTGTTTGTTTAAAGTCACGGTTCCTATTTCTTGAATTTCGGAAAACATAGCGTTGAACAGAGAAACAGAGACGTTATATCGCCACAGGATCGCCAACTGAAATTACATGCAACTACTTTCAGCGCCACAGGATTTCAGCTCTGGTTGTAGCATCATTACAACAGAAGAGCTGGATATCAGGAGTAATTGCAACACTTCTTGAAGGAAACAAAGCATCTGATACCACTGACGGTGATACACTTGAAGCAACTGATGTAGAGGGGACCTGAATTTCCACTTGAGAGCTTGAAAGTTTAGCCATCAGTTTGAGGTTTTGAAGTAGGAAAATGAAAAAGACGACTTAATGGCCATATTTTCAATAAAAAAGACCAAAAATGGCCAAAAATAACTTAAGATGGAAAAATGACCAAATAGCCATCCTGCATTTTTAAATTTTTTAATTTCTTACTTTTTTCAAAAAAATGATCATTTTGCAACAATGTTTGGGTTTCGGAAACCCAGAATTTGGAATTGTAAAATAGACAGATATACTCGTAGTTACATTTTGAGCCTCGACGCGATTAATTCTGACGAATAGTTCTTCAGGTGGATCAAAAACAAGGATACCCATTCCACAGTTGGCGTCTCTCCCCTATCTATGCAGTTAAGGTTCTAGGACAACGTACTTCAAATTTGCTGATATCTAGAGATTGGATTCCTCGGCATTGGGCACTTTTTTCCTTGAGAGCAAAATCAATGAGAGCCAAAATGAAGTTCGAATCATGAGAAATGAGACGCAAGAAAAAAAAATTATATTTTGCCGAAAAATGCCGAAAGATAAAAAATCGTTGTTCTCGAATAAAATAAAAAAATAAAAGGTACTGTACTACGGCTCGAATAAGCCTTACACCCCCCCCCCCGTTAATAAAAATTAAAACTGAGTATTAAGCAAGTTAATAAGAAAAAACCTCGAAAAAATTACGAGATTTCTGTCACTTTACAAAATTTATTTTTCTTTCTTTCACGTTTTGAGAGACAAGAAAATATTTTTCTTGTTTGTCGACTTCAATTTCTAATTTCTGCACCCCCCCCCCACCTCCACCGAAAAAAACAACCTTCTGACGCGGCTGTTCTTTTTTCTTTTATTTCTAACAATATTTACACTCGTACTTAGAATTACATTCGAAGAAAGCAAGAGTCAAGCTTATCTACTACTTTTATTTGTAATTCTCTAATTATTGAATACGTAATTGAGATAAAAATGAATTTTTCCCATTTTTTTTTCTTTCTTCAATGCCGAATTTTCCGATTTTGGGGCCGAAATTCACACGTTTCAATGTCGAAAAATCCGGTCTCTACTCATATCCAATGAAAATTGAAATTTCGTTGAATTTTCTACGACCCTTTTATCCAAAACACAGTGCAGGTACTAAAATTCAGATCAGAAAAGTCTGAATATGTGCTGGATATGTGAATGGTCACATACGTTTCAGTACATGTCATAACTGGTCTTAACAAGTATTCTACTTTCATAATCTAGCACAGCTAATGTTATGATCATGTGAAATTGATATCATTTGACCCAATCGCAGATCTGATCCAAAATTGGGTTATACAATCATAATGCTGAGGTAAATCCTTATTCATCACTCGTCTCTCTGCGAATTGAAAATCTGATCTCTCCCTCCCTCTTGCGCTACCGCTTTGGAAAAAAATTCCAACTGACAACGACTTGACTATTATGTCTCATTTTTTCTTTATTATGTTTTACATTATGTATTGGAGGAGAAACTTGAGAGGCACCTGTCGGAAATTTCTCAAATTTTCGACTTCAACTCCGTTTTCGTTTTCTTTACTTCTTTGAAGATTACATCAGGTTGACGGTGATAGTGGCAGAAATAACTGGTTGGTATCTGCATGAAGGAAACAAACTTTTTAAGAGTGCCTAGCAAGGGAAAGAACGTTTACGTTTAGTGTATATCATACGTGAGCGTTCAGTTTCATACTAAAATCTTTGAAGTTAAAGTCTCACTGAATCTGTGACAAATTTATCAAGATCAAGGCTAACGCTAATAAAGAAGGGAAAAAAGGGAAACAAAGAACCAGATGGAGGAATGAGTTTGAAAGAATGTTCCAGCACAGACAATATCACAGGATTACGCAAAACAGGGGGGAATGGGAGCGTCTAAGAGAGGGCTTTTCCCAACAGAAGACAACTTAACCTATTCTATATACTATGTGTTACGTACCAAGCCCAAAATTGTACAGATCGGAAATGGTACAAGCATTTTTGTACTGTGCACGAATCGAACGACCCATTTTGTACAGAATCCGAGATATCGAACTTCGTACAATTAATACAGTACTATTCGCGAAATGTACGAAAAATTTGTACCAAGCTGAGAAAAAAACAGAATTTCGTACAAAATATTTGTACTGAGCCCGCATTAGTATACCTCATCTATCTTGAGTTCTTTTGATGGAAGTACTTAGCCTATATCCAGCATCACATTATCGTTCCAAGACGAACTGTTCTCTTATTTGGTATGAACGTCAGTTTCTTGTGTAACTTCCTCTGCGTGAGCCTCTGTTACCTCCTCTACTTTGACTTCTGATGTAGATGCCGGTACCAAAGTCGTGGATGCCAATGCTTTATCCAAATCTTCTTCGGGAGCGCACAGACGCGATAACTTCGATGGGGGGGGGGGGTGAAGCGGCATTACCGGGACCTAATTTCGCTTTCCTGCCAAATAGCACCATAAAAGGTGATTGTTTAATTCCTGAGTAATAACTCAGGGTGTCTATTCTTGTTCGGAAATGATTTTCCCTGGCTTTTCTAGGCCAACTTTTCCAGTTTTCCAGACCCTTCAAATACAAATTACACATGCAAGGGGGGAGGGGTGCCAAATTTTTTCAAGTATCGTGAGCGGCGAATATCGTCAATCACTCTACAAACTTTTTTTTTACTACCGTGTGCTTATGAAGTTGTGGCAGAGGAGGTGTAAAAATTTAATGATGGAAATGAAAACGCCCTCTATGGGGTGCAGCGTGGTGCGATGTCAATTAACGACTTCATAGATTTTTTTCGTGTGATTTAATTCCGACCGTGAAGGGGGGAGGGGGAGAAAGAATAAAATTCGAAAAATGGGTTTTCGAGGTCGCTGTATTCGATTTTAGGGGTAATTTTTAAATCTTGTCCCTCCTGGTGTGACCGATGAGGTAGCAAGAGCGTAGGACAAGCAACGGTTGACTCTGAATTCACCTTTTCCAATAATAGGGTAAAGATATAGTTTTATTTATTCAAAGTGTTGCTAATAGAAAATAACGTCGTACAAATGTCTCAACTGGAAAAGCACAGAAGCTTAAATTTGGTCCAGATTAAAAATCAGAAGCGATATTCGAAATCAGCGACATAAAGTCAGCCCTATTTCGATAATTCGCGCAATTTTTCGCCGGAGAAGTTGAATTCGTACTGCGACAGTGCTCTCGAAGGGGTCGGATAAAAATTTGAAGCGATATTCGAAATAAGCGACTCGAGAGCTGGGTTGGCTATCCTGTCCAAAAAATTGACTTTAGAATCTCGTAAAGAATTTGGAACTTCAGGAAAACTTGAGTAACCGGAAGTAGCCCCTCTCTCGTGGAACCTGAATGGGGAGGGAAAATAACTATTAAAATGAATTCTGAAACCCAGGTGAAAAAGCTGCAGCATATCTAACAACAAATACAGTGAAAGTAAAAAGGTGGTTAGGATCTGGAAAATTATGGCATCAGGGGAGGCGGAAGGGGCTTCAATTTAAGAGTATCGAGAGATACAATGTAATGTCATATATTTGAAAACAATGGACTCTTTCGTAAAGCGATAATAATTATTATGCGGTCTTTAGATTTTTTTCAAATTTTGTGGATTAATTACTCGTCCTCCAAAATCTCGGAAGTCCTTTCATTCACCCTTATCTACATTTGCGAAGAAGAGGGGAACCGAAGAAAATCCCGATGGCAGGATGTCCCAGAAGGTGAATTCATTAGTTTTTCAAATTCTCGTTCCATTAAGACTTTCTCAAAAAAATTTTTACATACCATGAAAACGATTTCATCACACCAACACACTCTGTATTACTGCAATAGAGAGGGCGTTATATTACTCACGTCCTTCTCCAGTGAAAGAAAAGAGATAAGAAAATTGCCTGAGCGAAGCGAAGGAAAAAATTCTTATAAGAAATAAGATAAAATCTGTATGCTACACATCATATACACGGCAGTGTTCACTGATTTCATAGTACAAAAATCACATTCCCAGTGTTACCCAGTCCTTATTTGCTAGCAAATTTATGAGAAACCTGGCCAAAGATGGTCCCCTGGCCAAAAGTGAACGATTTACCCTAGTAAGGACATCGTATGAAAACAGAGAGCGGTCATTCTCGCAACATAAAGTATGAGTTAAGTAGAAATAAAAGTCGTTTTGATTTGATTTTGATTATCGAAAATCGGTTCGGACAAGCTTTGCCGAAGTCATCATCGCTATTCAACTAAATTTTAGTTGAAATTATCGATGCAAATACGTGTCGATCGCAATAATTTGAATTCTGTTTGATCTCCTCGAACATTCGCCCAATAGGTATTTAGAGTTCTAGATAGAATTCCGTTCGATCTCTTCGAACGTTCACCCCATGGGGCCGAATCTTTACCTCCCTTTTGTTATTTCTTAGCCTGACGACAAATGTTTGTTTGTTTGTCGTTAGTTCCGAATCCCGAATCCGAGTTGACCATGCTCGTAGACGCGAAATAATATCTTTTAGTATATCCTTAAAAAAACTGTCAACATTTTATATAAATAAATGTAAGTTGTACTCGAAATTTCGATTTCTTATAGTTAACGTTTTCTATAATGGAACAAAATTTAGACAGGGCCTTTTCCCTTTTGTATTGACGTAACTCTCCCTAGGTTTAAACGATCCAGCATTCTCTTCAGATATACGAATTTACGTGAGCACCCCGTACAACTTTCGCAACATGTACAACACAAGGGACACTCTAAGGCGGAGTGGACTGTAACTTTTAAATTCTAAAAAGACCATAAACGTAACTGGCTTCGTAGCTTTCTTTTAGGATGTTAAAAAATGGGTCGAAAATAAGCGTAACTCTTCCAGGTAGGCGTAAAAATAGCGGTAAAAAATTTATCATAAACTACAACACAGTGAAATCAAGCGGTAAGCGAGTCGTAATTTTTTTATCGTTGGAAATATTGAGTGAATATTTGCTCGCATTTTATACAGGAAATTTCAAGCAACGGGAGGTGAGCATCGCAGGAAAGTTTTTTACGTAATGTAGATCGTTAATTTTAATCAGAATGTTTAGCAAGTGAGTTTGAGAGAACTGTATAGGACTTTAAGAGCTCCGATTCATTTTTACGACCATGTTATGAAGAAGAATAACAGAAACCCGAAGTATGATTTCATTACACTCGCACAGCGTTTCCTTAGCCAGGGCTACTCAAAATACAGAAAGCAGCTCGAGAGAACGATCACAAAATAGCTAGGCTGTGCTCGCGGGCCTTCCTGCTGGAGTCACTCCGGCGATCTCGCGGCACTGGAAAAGGAGACCTACGAATTCGAACAGTTGTAGAGAATTTCGCGACAGACTTTTCGCGAAGTATTGGAGCTTACCGCGTTACTTTCAGCCGGCATTAAATATTTGAACGCGAATACACGCCGCACATAGACTCGAAGAAAGTGACAGATTTTGTCGCCTGAATTATTAATCCGAACTCGTTCGTGTGTTGCAAGAAGCAACGTCGAAATCCAGTTAAAACTTTAACACTAGTTCTCGAAATTCGAAATCAATTTTCTCGCAACGCTAGAATATTCGAATACATGTGCGAAGGCCGAACCAAAGCGACGATGTTCTACCATCCCAAAAGCGTACATTGTATTGCAAATCGACAGTACGAAACACCAGCTTCGAGCAGTTCTACCGAAATCAAATTTGTATTTAACGAATGTATCCAAATTGAAATTTTTTCACTCGATACAATTAACAGCCTTTTCCTATGGTCGCGACTCGGGTGCCCAGCAGCGAGTCGCGTATTCTGCGATCGGTCGGCGACATCCGCATTCGGCGCTCGATCCCGCCGCCCCGCAGATGGCCGCGAACACAGCGTAAAATTACGTACATTATGGAATAATTAGACGTGGACGTACCGTATGGCGAGAGAGAATATCTCGCGAAGATGCGACCGCCGAAGCACGTGATGCTGATAAGGAAACCGCGATAACGAATAACGTCGACGAAATACGAAATGTGAAATGTGTACTCTCCGTGAAAGCTCGAAAGCTGTCTCAGAGAAGGAACGCACAGCATCTTTTTACGTGTGTGTGAGTGCGTGCTTTTCGGCGGCGGCGGCCTCGCAGAGCAACGCAAGCGCCGTGCGTCGCAAAAGCTGCCACCAGCCGTCTGCTCTCGGCTGGAGTCGCCTTTTCGGCCCCCGCCCCTCGGCTGTACGCTACACGCGCTCGCTGGAACCACGCCGCACGATACGGCGACCCGACTCGTCGCGATAGACCTAATGTCACTTTGTCATTCCGAACGTTTAAACTTATTAGATTAACTTCGGATTGTTATTTTCGAATGTTTAGCGCCGTTTAATTATCGCATGGTGGGCTGTGCCAGTGGCACGGCGAAAAAGCGCCGGGTGCCGATGCGTGTGCTCGTGTACGGCGGTCTCTCGGCGCGGAGAGAAAAACCGAAGAAGACGGAGTGAAACGAACGCGTGTATACGAAACGAATATTAATTCTGATCTGGGGTTTTTCCGTTCCACGGCGCTCCGTGAAGATGGCAAACGAAAGGCGGATAATGAAACTGGCGTTCCAAATTCGTATTTTATGGTAATCCGAAGCGAACAGATCGAGGGAATACACTTTCAACGACGTGTCACCGTAGATTGATATCCGGCTTTTTCTTCCTCCCTCCACTCTTTTTTTTTTATTAATACCGAACTCGTATACAAGCGAATTAAGCTTAACGGCTGCGAATTTCTCAGCAATGAGTAACATTTGCTGTCGCGCCGAACCGCAGTATCTTAATACAGCTTTCGATGTACAAGCATCGAAGTAGTCCGAGTTTGCACTTTTTTCAACATTTAAAAACGGGTAGTCGGGTGCCACTTATTTTTAGATTTTTTTTCGCTCGTCACCGCCTAAATTTTTTCTTATAGGTGTAGGAATGAACCCCTGAGAATTTCAGCCCAATCAGATGATATTAACCCGCGTCCACTTGAGCTTGAAGTACGAAAAACACCTGTCCGAGGGCGCCCGTACACGACACGGTTGTCATCGCCCGGCGCTCTGCGTAGCGTATCGACGGACCTACGCGCGATTCATATACAGCTTTTTAGGGTCGCACACTGGGCGAAATACTGGTTTTAGGTGGCCAAAACTCCATACAATGAAGCGAGCCAAATTTACATAAGTGGTGGAAATAATTATTCTTCAATATCAGATGACTTAAAAACAGCACAACTTACACTACTGAACAACTATTTTACACAATAAATTTCGGTACTTTTTAACGCTGAACACGATACTGCGACCCAAAATTCGTTTCCATTTTGTTTTTGCATTGAAATAAGCGGTACCACTGATTGATATTATCAGTGTTATCAGACCACAATAACAGAAAACAAACAGACGGAATACACACCACTACACACGACCGCAACATCCAACAACACGAATCAGTATGACCACATTCAGTTCCTAAACCTCTTTTTGAACACATTTAGTTGAATTTTTTATAGTTTTTGATCAGAAAAACTTGACGTGATAGAGAAAAACGGCTGACGGCACTGTATTCAGCGTTGAAAAGTACTCAAGAATCATCTCCTTAAATGCGTTGTGCAAACAAAAAATTTCATTTTGTTCAGTAGTGTTATCTCCCCAAAAATATTATTTGAATGCAGAGCTGAAATATTATTTGAATTCAGAGCTGTATATCAATTTGAACATTCCAAATTTAAGTACACTGTTTTAAAATATGATGAAATGAAGGGTAGTTTCAAATAATACTGAAGCCAGAACTTGACGTAGAATTTTTTTATGTTATTATTTTTATTCCTTGATAAATACAGTTCCATTTGAATGAGTTCTTTGTAAAAGAAACTTCACGTTTCTAACCTCGAAATAAATACTAAGTTCAACCTTACTGTCCATTGTGCCCTACCAAATACCTTCTCTTCATGGACTAGAAAAACCCTGATCCAACTCGATCCGAAAATATACTAAATGAGATTTATTCTTTGAACATTCATCCAACGATCCCATCATTCAGCTGCGACCGTTTGCGACCTTCAGAGAAAACGAGGAAATAATGACAAACACAGCAAGACCCTCTATATTAAAATCCACCGAAGAGTGGGTCAAAAAATCGCATTTCACTTTTTGGGTGTTCGGGAATGCAGAAAACGTTTTCTTTCACGTGGAACTTGTCCCATTTTATGAGACGTTATAAAACGCTCCAAAAACATATCATCTATGTTAAAACCCTCCTAGTGTATCAAAAACCATTTACGAGCAGCGAACTGTGGATTTTGTATTAAAACCTAGCTGCATGGTTGGTGTGAACATAGCTCAATTATTTGCCGTGAGTTCCGAGTGGATTGAATAACGAGCACGAGAAAATTCAAGGAACCATGGTGAGAGGGGGCACTTTAATCGCAATTCTAGAGAAAACCAGTTTTGACACACCTAGGTGGGTTTTAAGATACGAGTAGAAGGTTACACATGAGATGTGCGTCATGGTGTTATGCGCGTGCCCAGTGACCGATGGGGGAGGGGGTAACTTCCCCCCTAGGAACTTCTCCCTCGGCAGTTGGGAAAATTCACAATTTCAGTCAGGCGGAGTTGGGAAAATCCGAAGAGTTCAAAGATTTTTTTGCTTTGATACTTGGAAATTGAGTTAGGAAGTTGAAAAAATCCAACAAGTCACTATTTTTTTTTACTCCGATACTTGGGAATTTTGAGTTAAGCCAGTTGGAACTCTCACAATTTTTACCTCCCCCCCCGTGTTCTTACGCTCAAGCCTCCTCACCTTGGTAAGGTACCACTCGAGAGGAGGAGACCATATCAATTAATAAAAAATTCGACTCTGAGATACATACAAGAATACAAATTTTATTTATTTATTATTTATTAGCGAGCCAGTACATAATGTCCTTAAATATAATTCTGCGGTAGAAGAAGAGAGGCTCACTTTCCCGTACTGGCTAAGCCCAGGATTAGGCATATACCTCTTCTTTAATTGCCCAGGTCTGTCGATCCGCAGTCATTCTCCTCCAGAGTGGTCCTAGGTGCTTTGTGAACTCGTACCTCCATCTTGTTAGTCGTCTCCCTTGCGATCTCTTTGCCCCATATGGTACCCATTCTTCGACTTTCCTCTCCCATCTCTCTGTTTTGTATCTAGTCACATGTCCACATACTTCCATTTTAATCCTTTTATCGAATATCCCATGTCCTTTAATCTAGTTTTTTTCTAGTTGTTTTGTTTGTTACTAATTCTTGTTTCCTAATTCCTAACCTACTCCTTTCCATTGTGCTTTGTGTGTTCAGTAGTTTTTGTACATCTTTTTTGGTTAGATACCATGTCTGGGCACCATATGTAAGTACTGAGTGGACGCAGCTTTCCCAGATTAGCAATTTTTTTTGCGGTATTTTCCCTTTAAATATTTCTTTTAATTCCCAATATTTTTTCCATCCCTTCGAAATTCGTGTACTTCGCTTTCTCGTTCTTTTGTTTTGGAATGCCACAGATTGTCCAAAATAAGTGAATTCTTCTTCTCATTCTACTTCTTTTCCATCTATTTCAACCCTTTCCTTGGCTTGGTTAGATAGAATTCTTGTTTTTTCCCAGTTGATCTCTAATCCCGCTTCTTTACCCTTATGGGACAGTTTTGTGCCAAGTTGTTCTATTTCTTCCATTGTATTTCCCATAATTACCACCTCGTCGGCAAATCGTAAGTTATTCAAGTGTTCTCCATTTATTTTTATTCCTTTCCCCTCCCATTTTAATTCCCTAAAAACTTCTTCCAAAGCACAATTGAACAAGTTGTGGGAGAGTGGGTCTCCTTGTCTTACCTCCTACCAATTTTGAATTTACTTCCAACTTGATCTAGGCTTATCTATGCTTCAGCATCTCGGTACATCATTTGTTTTACTTTTATGTATTTTTGGTTGATACCTTGCTTTCTTAGTGCCTTCCATAGATATCCGTGTATAACTGTGTCAAACGCCTTTTAAAAGTCAACAAACAGGAAGTTGGTTTTCAAGTTGTATTCTATTGTTTTTTCAATTATCTGATTAATTATAAATATTTGATCAATATTGGACCTATCTTTCCTAAGCCCTGCTCGATTACTTGCTTAGTTGAATTCCAACATCTAGTTTATTCTGTCTTTAATTATTTTTGAAAACACTTTACTTGAATTGGCAGTTACGCTTTACGCTGATTGGGCGGTAATTATTTATTTGGTTGCGGTTACTTTTTTTATAGACTAAAATAATTTCTGCAAGTTTCCATTGTTTAGGGATAATTTCTTCTTGGATACTTCGGTTAAACAGTTTTGTGAGTATGCCTGCCTGTTAATTCCTCATAAAACATTTTTAGTATCTAATTTTCAATTCCATCCGGGCCTGCTGCTTTAGAGTTTTTACACTTACCTAATGTAAATTCGACTTCCCTTCTCATGATTTTAGGGGTTTCTTCGTCAACTTCTGTTTGGTATGGGTCCCTTAGTGTGTTCCTCTCTTCTCTTTCCTTGTATAGGTTTTTATAGAATTCAGTTGCTTCTTCTACAATTCCTAATCTGTTTGTAATTATTTTCCCTTTTACGTTTACTATCGCTGTTAGTAAGTTTTTACCTCTATAGCTCTCCTTTCTTGCCTTTTTAATAGCCCCATTCTCCCCTATTAGCTCTGGTAGTCGTCGATGGTCAAAGTTTCGGATGTCATTTCGTATGTGTTTTTTTGTTAATCTTTTTATCAACAGTAGCTCAATTTTCTCTTTCCTTGTGAGCTGAGATTTTCCTGCTAGCGTACTCCTTTTTTGTATCAGGTCTTTGGTTTCTTGCCTTAGTTGGTCATCTGATTTCACTCTTTTTACTTTCCTTCCAAAGTCGCTACCCAGTTGTTTTATAGTCTTTTCTAGAAAGTCATAGAGTTCTTGTACCAAGTATTTCTCATTATTTCTAAGTAGTCTTTCCATTTCGTCCTTCAACTTGTATTTTGCCTCTTCTACGTTGCTTATCGGAATGATCGTTTTTATTACATTGATCTTTTGGCTTTTAGAGGTGAATTTATTACGTTTTGGGATTTTTATTTTTACTCTGGACATCCTATGGTCAGTTAGAAATTTAAAGCCTGGAAGGGTTGATACATCTTGAAAGTTTTGTTATTTGTTAAGGTATCGTCTACTTCATTTTTTGTTACACGATTGGGGGCTCTCCAAGTCCACTTAATCTTGGGGTCTTTATTGAAGAAGGTATTCACAATAATCAGATTATTTTCCATCACAAAATTGACTAACCTATCTTCATTTTTATTTCTTACTTCATGTCACCGTAGATTGATATCCGGCTTTTTCTTCCTCCCCTCACTCTTCTTTTATTAATACCGAACTCGTATACAAGCGAATTGAGCTTAATGGCTGCGAATTTCTCAGCAATGAGTAATATTTGCTGCCGCGCCGAACCGCAGCATCTCAATACAGCTTTCGATGTACAATCATCGAAGTAGTCCGAGTTTGCACTTTTTCCAACATTTAAAAACGAGTAATCGGGTGCCACTTATTTTTAGATTTTTTTCGCTCGTCACCGCCCAAATTTTTTCTTATAAGTGTAAGAATGAACCCCTGAGAATTTCAGCCAAATCAGATGATATTAACCCGCGTCCACTTGAGCTTAAAGTACGAAAAACACCTGTCCGAGGGCGCCCGTACACCACGCGGTTGTCATCGCCCGGCGCTCTGCGTAACGGATCAACGGACCTACGCGCGATTCATATACAGCTTTTTAGGGTCGCACACTGGGCGAAAGGCTGGTTTTAACGCGGCCAAAACTCCATAAAATGAAGCGAGCCAAATTTACATAAATGGTGGAAATAATTATTCTGCAATATCAGATGACTTAAAAACCGCACAACTTATCTCCCCATAAATATTTTTTGAATGCATAGCTGGTTATCAATTTGAACATTTCAAAATTCAAGTACACTGTTTTAAAAGATGATGAAATGAAGGGTAGTTTCAAATGATACTAAAGCCAGAACTTGACGTAGAATTTTTTTATTTTTTTATTTTTATTCCTTGTTAAATACAGTTCAATTTGAATGAGTTCTTTGTAAAAGAAACTTCACGTTTCTAACCTCGAAATAAATACTAAGTTCAACATTACTGTCCATTGTGCCCTACCAAATACCTTCTTTTTATGGAATGGAAAAACCCCGATCCAACTCGATCCGAAAATATACTTCATTTTATTTTATTTACAGCCTTGATTAGGGATTGCGTACCTTAGTAAGTGAGTCGCTGCCTAATCTGCCCACCGTGGGGCAAAGGCTTCTGTCACATTTTTCCATATTTTCCTTTCCCTAGCAGTCGTTCCCCAGCGAGAGCCTAAGGTTTTCAGAAATTCATCTACCCATCAGGTAGCTGGTCATCCTGGATTCCTTTCTCTGCCCAAGGTGATCCACAGAGTGCAAGCAGAGTTCCATTTTGTCGGTTCTCCTCTAATCATGTTCCCCGCATATCTGTATTTCAATTGTTTTATTTTGTACCCTATATTCCTTAACCTCGTTTGCTTCCTGATGGAACTCATGTTCACTCTATCCTCCAACCTGATCCCCAGCATACTCCTTAGCATTGAATTATATGTTTTTTCCAGACGTTCAGTTTGTTTTTTTGTTAATGACCCTGTCTGACATCCGTATGTCAGGGTGGGGACTACATAACTTTCCAAGCTTTTTGTTTTGAACATAATTTTCATTTTACTTTTTAGAATATTTTTCGTGCCCAGAAGGATTTCCAGCCATTCGATATTCTTGCACTAATGATTTGGCCCATGTTATTGTTAAATGAAAGGGTTTGTCCTAGGTATTTGTATTCCTCTACTTTGTTAATTTTTCCCCCTTCTAGCCATAGTTCCTTCTCCCCTGCTTTGTTTGACATAAATTTTGTTTTTAATAAATTCATAGAAAGTCCAAACTCTTGGCTTGCATCCATTAGTTCTTTCGTCATTTTTTCCATTTCCTCAAAATCCTTAGCAATAATTACAATGTCGTCTGCAAACCTTAGATGGTTTAGCCAGCGACCGTGAACTTTAATCCCTTTCTCCTCCCAATTTAAAGTTCTAAAAATTTGCTCCAGTACGCTGTTCAAGAGGTTCGGGGACAAAGGGTCCCCTTGTTTTACACCTCTTTGGACAGGAAACTTTGCACCCTTCGTGTTCGTCCTCACATGGGCTACGGAAAAACCATATGAGTAGCTGAGAATTTCAATGATTTTGTAAGAAACTCCTTGTTCTGCCAGGGACTGCCATAGCTTATCATGATAGAGAGAATCAAACGCCTTGTTGAAGTCTATAAACATCAGCCACGTCTCTATTTTGTATTCCTTTGCTTTTTCTATAATCTGGTTCAGCGATTGGATGTGATCAATTGTGTAAAAATTTTTTCTAAAGCCGCCTTGTTTAATGGGTTGTTGGAAGTCTAGTATATTATAGATGCGCTCTTTTAAGATTTTCATAAAGATTTTGGTTAAGTTCGAGGATAGGCTGATGGGGCGGTAGTTGTTAATATTCGACCTATCACCTTTTTGTGCAGGATAATGATTTCAGCTATATTCTATTGTTGTGGGGTTATACCTGTTTCCAGTGTTAGATTGAATAGATTTGTTAAAGATTGCGTTAATGCTTGACTTAGGATTTTTAAAGTTTCATTTTGGATATTACCAGGGCCGGGTGCTTTACTTATTTTGAGTCCCTTCATAGTTTTTCCTACCTCTTCGCACAGGATGGGCAGGACTTGTTCTTTGTTAGTAGTTTTTTCTTTCCACATGTTATTATTTTCGCTGGGGTTTGCCGTGTATAAATGTTTGTAGAACTTTGTTGCCACTTCCACTAATTCTTGTCTTCCGTATTTGCCGATTCCTGAGTCGTTTTTCAGCTCTGGGAGCATGAAAGTGCCTGTTTGAATAATTTTTTTTGTTTTTTTACTGGAGCCGCTTTCCTGCACTATTTTCTCGGTTGTTTTAGTATCAAATTCGGAGACATCCGGTCGACTTTTTTTTCTGATGAGTTTTCTTAGTTCGCTAAGCTCTATTATTATACTAGATGAGTTTTATTCTTTGACCATTCATCCAACGATCCTACCATCATTCAGCGGCGACCGTTTGCGACCTTCAGAGAAAAAGAGGAAGTTCAGAATGGGAGAGGGATTGCTTCTAATGTATTTGAGGACCCAGAAAAAAAAGAGTCAAAAAATGTAATGCGAAAGGGTGTACCTAAGGGAGGCATAAAATCACCTTTGATTACGCTGACATTTCACATACATTTTTTGGGAGTCAAATAATAACTCCTAAATGCTGGCTTTTTTCGAGTTGAAAAAAAACTAACAAATCAGACAACTTAATGTGCAATTATCCATCGACTGTGTACAAAAATTGACGAGTGTGCACCTACTCTGAATGATAGTGAGGTCATATGTTGGGTTTCATATGTTAGACAAACGATCATTAGAATCCTCTCCCCCTATGTAAACCTAAAGTTCTTTTAGTTCATTTTGAGAAGATACAAGTAGTATTCGTGAGAACCGAGATCGGTGGAAATGTGAGACTGCCAACTCATTCAACTTATACTCAAGGTAACACGTCCACCATCATAAGCCGGTTACTATTTGGAAATTCGATTTAAATTACGTTATTTGGTGGATAGAACCCTGATATAACGAGACTAGGTCGCTAATTGCTGCGAGTGTAAATGCGGTTTGAAGCGTGCTCGTGCTTTAATTACAGAATTGGGGTTCTAATATTATTGTTAAATCCGCATGTCGCGGACTAAATATAATTTGAAATACAGAGCAAAATACAGCACTGATACCTCACCCTCTATAAATAAATCTTCGAAATTAGTTAAATGTGGCCGAGTATTTCTCACGATAGATGGTCTCCGATTTCGCGGTTAAAAAACTGTAAATCGGGTGGCCTTATAGTGAAATCGTGGTAATTTTTGTCGTAGAAAAAAAGGATATCCACATAGTTCAGAATGGAAGTCAGTCAAAATTTGAAAACCGTTAGCCGACCTCATTCTTAAAAACAGAAGCCGAAGTTAAAAGTCGATATATAAAATATATATTGAACGAACCTTATAATAAGGATACTTCAATAAAACTCGGTGAAATGTTTTTACGAAGTCAAACGTGTCTTGACAGATTCTCAATTGATTCAAAAGAGTCTCCTCGAGGTTGACAGACTGCTGATGAAATCTTTAAAAATCTTGAAGTCGTCAAATTAGACCGTTTAAATAAAACGGATCAAAAATCAGATAAAATCAGTGACCCCGAAATCTGAATTCCGATTCCTGGTTTAATTTTACTGGCAAAGTCAATTCGGCCTATTGGTTTTCTTTCTTTGAGGAAAGTGAACGTTGTCCCTTCCATTTGGTGAATTTAAAGGACTTCCTTTTCAAGAAAAGAAAAACTGCGACATTTTTTCGATAGAAAAGCGAAAAGTTACCTTTTTTCTTTTTTGTTTTCAAAATGAGAAAAAATGATGTCTTGTTTTGTGGGGGGAAAAAATCAAATCCGGTTTTTTTACAAGAAAAGAAAATACGTTTTCATTCAAGAAAGAAAGTGAACGATCATCTTATTAACATTTTGCCTGACTTCAGGTGCGAAAATTTGAATTTTGGGAGCCCGAATCAATTCATTTTGAAGTTGGTGGGACGGGCTAGCCCTAAATGCGGAGGGGAACATTTAATAGGGGTCCAATTTAAACCTTAATTACATTAAGATATCTGTCTGTCCGGTTTCGAACTCACTTGACTTAGCAATAAAAAATAAATAAAAATAACGAGATGCGGGACGGGAAATACCCTGGCGCATTCTAATCTAATGTTTATTAATTATTTGATTTCCACAAGCTAAGTTAATTTTACCCATTGTTTGAAATTTGCATTTTGAAAATTGAGATAGAATTACAAATTCTAAATCCACAAGAAACTACTGACCACAAAAAACCATCTTCTGATACTTCAAAAACAAATTGACGATTCTTTTCCGCCTCCTCGTGGAGAGAATCCAAGTTCTTCTTTTGAAAACGGATAAGTTGTGTCCCCTGTTTCCGTGAAACATCTGACAAATTGACCCTTTAAATGGGGGAAAAGTCGTGTTCAAGGCTCAAATTAGTTTGATTCTCGAAATCAACAACCCCAAAAATCTCTGATTCTGATATCATATTAAATTTGTTTGGTAAAGTCAACTGGGTCCTTCGGGAGAGAGAGAGAGAAATCCAATTTAAGATTTCTGAAATCGATGACTGAAGAAAGAAAATCACTTCGGTGCTTTGTACAATAAATTTGGATTTCGGAACCCAAATCGGGGTCGATCCAAAATTTGATTAGATTTTCGAAATCAGCGACCTTAGAAAACCCTACTCCGATTTTTTATTCAATTTTTTTTGGCTAAGTCACATTGACTCATTTGAATAAGTCAATTTGAATTTCGGGGCTCAAATTGCAGTCCGATCGAAAATGTGATTAATAAAATCAAAAACAAGAATAAGATTTTCACTGAGCAAAAGAAAGGACCATTTTTCTCCTTTTTTGCACGAAGAGGAAAACGGTTTCGCCTCTTTCAAAGATAGGGGTGAAGTTCTTCTCATTCGGGAAAGAGAAAAGGGACTACCGTATCATCCTTCATGGAAAAGAACACGTTTCCCTTTCCTCGAGAAAAGAACTGAGGTTCTTCTCACCCAGGAAAAGACAGAAAAAAATTCTTATATTTTCTTGGAAGAGACGAAATTTCTGTTTTCAGTAAAAGAACGAAATTCTTTTCGTCGAAGAAAAGGAAAGGATTCATCTTCCTTCATTGAGGAAAAGAGCGAGTTTCTCACTTCCCGATTCTCTCTCCACTTTCTCAAAAAAAAAAAAAAAAAAAAAACCACTTCTCATCAAGTGGAGAAGAAGAAAATTTTTTCCATCTTTGGTTTTAGAAGAGCAAAAGTTTCTCCATCCTTAAAGATCAGAGACTGGTCCATCTATATCTCATTCAGAACAGAAAAGGGATACTTTCCCTTTCCTTTCTCAGGGAAAAGAACAAGCATTTCCTTCTCAAGAAATGGAACGAAGTTCGTTTCATTCAGCAAAATGAAAGGAAGGAGGTTACTGCCACTCAGAAAAGAGGAAGGCGATTCTTCTGCTTTCTCAACGAACGGCACGAGTTTCTTATCATTTTGATAATTAGTTCGCTTTTTTTGAAATTTTTAGATTTTGGGGCTTGGAGTGTGACCAAATTCATAATTTGATGTAAAACCAAAATCAATGACTCAAACCATCCTAAATCGATGGTTAGTATAAATTCCTTAAGTCAAGTCAATTTTACCAATTTCGAATGTGAAATTTGGATTCTGCAACTTTAATCCGGGTGGGTAAAAATCTGAAATCGGTGACTCGAGTAACACCTAATTTCATGGTTGTTAGATTTTTCGAAGTCGAGTTGATTTTGCAGCTTACCACAGGGCAAAATATTAATTTGAAACTCAAATCTGGGTCGGCTCCAAAATCTGATCCTAATAATATAAAATCGGTGATCCAAATGATTCCGGTTTCGATAATTTCAATTTTTCAAAAACCGAGTAATTTTCCCTGTTATTGAGAGCAAATTTAAATTTTAGGCCCGAACTGGAAACGGATCAAAAGTCATACTCGGATTTTCGAGACCAAGGATCCAAAAGCTTCCTAATCTGGAATTGTTTCGACAAAGTAAATTTGGCCGAGTTCAAATTTATATTTTGGGGCCGAAATTGAGGTCGGATCCAAAATCTATCTGAGTGAGTTTTCAAAATTAAGGACCCAAAAAAACCTTATCCCAATACAGAGTTTAATGTTCTCGGGAAAGTCAATTTATTCCCTTTAAAGGGGTCAATGTTTTATTATTGGGCCAAAATTGAGGTCGTATCGAAACCCCGAATATAATTTAAAAATCAGGGACCCAAGAAATCCTTATTCCGATATATTATTCAATTTCTCCGATTCAATGAACTTGGCCCTTCAACAGGAGGGAAATTCAAATTTTGGGTTCATATCGGGGTCGAATCAAATATCTGATTGCATTTTCGGAATCAGCAACCCAAAGAATTCCTACTTCGAAATTTTGTTCGATATGTTTCCATTTACAATTATGAAGTAGGCGGAAAATTCCCGCCCATTCTTTTACGGAACAGAAAAACTTTTCCATCCGAAAAGAAACAATACGTCAGCCCTTAAAGGTGTTCGTCCCAGCACAATCCGACTTCGTAATTACAAAGTATAAAAAATAAAAGAAGCAAGAGGAGATTTTTGTGCTACACCTTAAAAGGTTATTGGTTATTTAAAACCTGCATCATGCGACATTTTCGGGGTAGTTATAAAAAATTCAAGATAGTTTTTCTTAAAAAAATATGTTAAAGCTGTAGGTAATTTTTTGCGATTTTTCTTTTATTTTACTCCGTGTTGAGCTACATAGTTCTGGTCTAAACTCTGACTTTTGTCCCCTTTACCACAAATGTTGATCAAGGGTGAGTTTTGGCGTGGTGTCAATTCTCCAACCGATTGTTCTACCCTTACGAACTCACCAAATTTCATGCTTTTACAATAAGCTGCGCAATTCTTATGATAGTTTCCAACAATTTCCTGAATACATGAAATGTATTGAATCTTTAAATTTACGGCGGGCTGAATAGGCAAAACTTCTAGCAAACTGCACAATTCTTATGATAGTTTCCTGCAGTTCCCAATATTACATGAAATTCATTGAATCTTTAAATTTACGGCGTGCTGAATAGGCAAGACTTCTAGCACAGCGATATTGAAATTGACTGAATGATAGAACGAGGCAGTCGATTCCACCTCTAGTTTTACATACTCAAATTACGACGATTTATTTATTTTTCGTTCCGTATACATTCAGGGTTATGCCGTAGAACAAATTGCGTAGATTTTTTTATTTTATATTCTACGCGCAGAATACACCATGTAGAATGAATGACTATTCTACACATTCTACACTGGAAGGTGTAGAATGCTTAGACTGATCAAAATAAAAGTGAAAATTGAAAAATTTAAACAAAAAACAATCAATTTTAGTCCTTATTCGAAAATAATTATGCTTTAAAAAGCTTTGCAAAAACATTAATTAAAACTTAAAATTTAGAACTTCGACAGGTATCTTTTATTTTAAGGGAGTAATATATAAGCCCTTGAAGCAGAAACTGAAATTAGTTTCAATGCTAGTTCTGCCTATTCTTTGTGGAAGGCATAGGCGGATCCCGAGGGGTAAACCCCCCCCCCTGTTCGAACTTAATTTCTAAAATTAAAAATACAAGATAACCCACTACTAGATATTAGTATTATTATTCATGTTTTTACACACACCCCCCCCCCCCCACACACACCTTGAGAAAATCTTGAATCCGCCTATGGTGGAAGGGCAGCACGGTCTTCCAAAAATGTATAGGATTGTTATTTAACTCATTTGTGGGTAATTTTTTGAAAATGAATTCTTTTTTCACAAAACTGATGACATTTCCATAGGCGTGTTTCAATGAATCAATAAGGAATTCGTTTACTTCCTTTACCTGAGCCTCAAAAGTTCATGTTCGTTGACGGATTCAAATACAAAGCAGCCAAATTTTTTGGGCTTCCTGACTGTAATTCACGTAATTTTACACTTTCTACGTGCATTCTACAGTCTACATATATTCTACATCGGTATTCTGTGCGTCGACGTAGAATCGATTTTTTGACAGGTTTTCAAAATATTATTTGCCCCCCCCCCTATATCATTTGCCTTCTCAAGAATCATAGTCTAGCTACGGGCCTGCTTTCAGATGTTAGCTTGGTTACTCATAGATAGAAAAACTAAATCGATAAACCGGGTTACCAACAGGACACATTTCAGTATTCCGAACAGATTATGTAAAAACATAAACTGTCACAGACACACAATGCAGGTTGGAACTCGGAAAATGGTCTTCTAAATACTTGGGAAAACGAAAACGTCAAACGTCAATCTTATTTATGTCCGTAATCACGCAGTATTGCAGTATGGGAATTGCATTCATGAGGTCAGAGTAAATTTAATGAGCTTCGGCAACTCTTTTTCTCTTATTAAATTTTTCAGCCTCCCTCGAGAGTGGTCAGTGTGCGCGCGATACCGAATACTGTTATTTTTCTGCATTCGTATGCAACGGTGCAGGTATCACAGCTGGAATGATACACTTTTCGTCAGTGTCAAGAATCTCATGTAAATTTACTCAAGACTTCGATGAAAAACCCGAATCATATATGATTGCTGAAGTTGAATAGGCTAAAAGGCGGTACAGCAGATAATATTACAATCCTGTAGATTCATGTTACCAGCAGTACATAGTAATAGGATGGTCTGTTCCGGAGCAGTCGGGTTCGACGAACCAGGTTTTCAAAAAGAGCAGGTTCGAGAAACTGCTCTCTGTTCCTGTCTGCTCCGAATACTCCGAAATTCGTTGGAATGTATTTTTTTCCGCAATATTGAATCGAAAGTATGGTTTTCAGAGCTCAATTTCGATGCTGAAAGTCGTTCTTCTATTGGCTGAACGAGAACTGGCCAGGGGCGGATCCACGGGGGAGTCCCCCCTCCCGAAATTTGGCGATTTTTTTTTGTTCAGTCGCACATTACAGGGCACCAAAATATTGTTTCGGAACAGGGAGTGTGAACCACGCCACGAGATTGTAAAACGCCCCCTGAAATTTTTTCCTGGATCCGCCCCTAGAACTGTCATGTAATGAAAGAACGATGATGAAAAGTAAATATTTCATCACACTTCTACTACCACTATTACGAAAAATAAACCACGTATCAGTGTGTGAAAGCGAACGCGATTCATTCTCGTGCGATCGCTTCACACGACTTCGTCTTGTTCTGCTTTCAAAAATCTTGCACTCTCTCAATTATTCATCGGTTGGATGACCCACTGGAACTTTTTGCTATCCGAATTCAAATCACAATTCTCTGGTTCTTCATATTTTGCATCATGGGGAGGTGTATCAGCTATAAGGTATCGTCTTTTGCATCAAATAGCATACCAGCAAAGGTATCATCTTTTGCATCAGGTGGGCGTACCAGCAAAGATATAGTCCTCATAACTTTAATACTACAGCTGCTGAAGATGTTGACGGCTATGGTTGTTGTAAATGTAGCCCTGGCTGGAGTAAGCTTTCAAGTGAGACGATGTCTCTTATTCTAGTTGAAGTAAAACAAGTTTACCCATCACTAATTAGGATTCCGGATATCGCATTCAAAAAAGATTAATTTAATCGAAAAAAAGAACTGAAATTTCAAATTAACACTGCAGTAGAGTGAAAAGAATTTTACGTTCTTCATTTCTCATGAATCGCAACGCAACGCAATTTGCACCAACTTAGCTCCTGTTCTTACAAATCACTGAACGGTGAAAACTGATCAAAAAATTATAAGGTGCTGAATTTTTTACATTTGGAGTATGCTCGGAGCAGTTTGGGAGCAAGGAGCAGAGTGAAAAACCAGGTTTTTGTAAAAACCGGGAGCAGACAGACCTGGTTTCACAAAAGAGCAAATTTTCCCATCGCTATGTTCTTAATGTAAAATTGCACTCCAGGAACAGGGGGTGGGCCAAAAAGTAATTAATATTCTCAAGAATACGTACAAGGATGCTATAGCTTACGTTAAGACTGATGTGACAGGAGAAAACTTCAAAGTCTATATCGCCAAACTTATTCAACTGTTGTGGTATCCTACACTTCGATCCCGGGGTCTGGATCGTCCTAGTCTCCCTTGGTTTCCTTCTTTTCGTCGGTGGCAGTGTGAGTTCACTTGTTTTCTTTCCTAACATATCTAATCCTGTCGTTTTCTGTTATCATCTGTCCGTTTTCTATTTTCCGAAGTATTTATTTATTGTCCGATCTATGTAATTTTCCTATGTCTATGAAGTAAACTCGGCTGATCATCTACTCCGAGAAGAGGGGGACAAGGGAGAAAGTTGTGAGGGGGAGAGGGTTGGACGAGAAAGATTGGTCGGTCGGTATTGAAAAAGTGATGTTTTTCGGCGAATAAACTGGCATGTAAAAAAAACGTGTCTCCTTTGGCCTACATGATTCTTCCGGTGCAAGACATTCTCCAACATCGAGGTACTCATCAAGGTAAGTTACCTCAGAGTACTACACGCATCCGAAACCATACGCTCAGTGGTATCCTGCCTGCACACCCTGCAGATCCGTCCCAAAGCTAGTCGCGGCTAAGCAGTGGTATCACCCTGTTCTCCCGGTTGTCCCTAGATGCTTGATAATCTCCGAGTTTCGAAGGTTACCACACTGTGTACTAGAGAGCGCTATGAGAAAATTAGATTGGGAGTAGAGGGGCCTAAAAATCGATCGCGAATACGTAAACGACCTAAAATTCGCGGATGACGTGGTATTGATCTTTGAAGACCTGAAAAATTTGGCAGAATGTGCCGAAGAATTCATTCAGGGGTGTAAACAAGCCGGGTTAAAAATAAATATGAGCAAAACAAATATCTTACCGAACGCGAGGAAAGAACCGGTGTTAATCGCAGGAGAGAAAAGAGAATTATCATACAGAATAAGAAGTGGCTGGACCATTACTGGAAGTTGAAGGATATCTCTAAAGGGAGACTGCATATCCGGACCAAAATAGAAGTATGGAGAAGCTGCATTCTACCCTCTTTGACACATACGGAGCCCAAACGCGGGTCCTTACAAAATCAAATGTAGAAAGACTAAGGGTATCCTAAAGAGCGATGGAAAGAAGTACGCTCAATATCAGACTTGCAAACAAAATTTAAAATACAAAAATTAGGGCTAAAACAAAAATGAGGACATTGATTATTATGTAAAGAAAAACAAGTGGAAATACGCGGGTCACATTTGGCGACAGGGGAATGAAAGATGTGGAAACGGGTGTAGGAATGAATCCCGTATGATAGGAAAAGGAGAAGGGGGAGATCTCCCACCCGGTGGAAGAACGAAATAACCAAACGGTTGGACTATAAGTGGAGAAGGCATATCGCTGACCGAGTAAAATGGAGAGGGAAGGGGGAGGCATTTGCCCTAACGGAAGTGGCCCTAGTTAGCGGGGACACACCAAACTCCTTTTTTTGTGAAGAGAATTATACGCGCACCTATATGCTGAAATAAATAAACTGGATATATTTTCTTCTTGTCCTTTTAAATGCGACAGCAGGCAAATACATTTACCCGTTGTCAGGATGAGTTGCCTACGTACCTGCTGAAGGGAAGTCTCGCACTTCTCGCAGGGAACCTCCAATCTTATAATGTAAGCAACTTATCTTGCTGCATGAATGCCTGTCTCCTCTTACCGTTTAAGGGGCTCGGATCCGAAGATTTTCGATTAAATTCTTTGGAGATCATCGAACATTTTTTGTGACTATTTTTCATAAAATTCTTTAAAACCGGAGTTCTCCCCCCGAATAATTCCTATGAAATTCTTCAAAATTTACCAGAAAATTTTCTCAAAGTAATTTGTTGAGATTATTTGAAAAACATTGGTAATTTTTTCTAAAGATTCCCGATAGAATTCTTCGGAAATTATCGCAATTTTTTTCATAAAAATTTCCAATGAAATTCCTTAAAAATCATCCGAGATTTTACCTACAGGTTTTCAATGAAATTCTCCGGAGATCATTAACCTTTTAATTTCTTTGGAAAACATTGGAAACTTTTTTAAAAGATTTCCGATAAGATTCTTTGGAAATTATCAGAACTGTTTTCCGAAAATTTCCGACGAAATTCCTTAAAAATCATAGGAGATTTTTCCCAAGGATCTTCGATGAAATTCTTCGGAGAACATTTTTTCTGAAGATTGTTGATAAGATTCTTCAAAAACCTTTTCCCCCAAATATTTTCTATGAAATTCTTCATAAATTATCGGAAAATTTACCTGAAGATTCTTGAAAAAATTCCTTTGGATAAAATTGGAAACTTTCCCTGAAAATCTCTGATGAAATTCCTTAAGAATCATCGGACGACTTTCCAAAAAATATTTGATAAAATTCGTTGGAAAACAATATTTTCTAGAGATTTTTGAAAAGATTCTCCGGAAAGTATCGGAATTTTCTTCCATTTCTTGAACATCATCGGAAAATTTCCCCAAAGTTTTTCGATGAAATTCTTCGGAGATCATCAAACAGTCGATTTCTTTGGAGAACATTGGAAATTTTTTCCGAAAAAAAAAAACGAACAAAAGATTAAGGGAGCGTGTGGTAGTGTGTAGGGCCTCCATGGTTGAAAAAATGTTGGTAAGTAACAGAACGGCAATTACCCAAAAAAAATACTCTCAATTTCAACACTTTTCCTGTAGAATTTTACTTTTGGTTAACTGGTTCCTTTTCATGTGCGTCCTCACTAGAGCTCGGATTTTTATGATTTGTCATGTTTTCCTACATTGGAGAAGATCGTGCATATCGTGTAGATCTTTGCAAATCATAACATTCTTAGTAAAATGAGCCCAATTTGATAGTGCATATTTTGCATATTTTGGGTATAAATGCATGTTTTTGCATATTTTAGACGTTTTAAGTGCATATTCGTCATATTTTGACAGTTTTTTTTCATTTTTCAGTTCTATTTTGGAAATTTTGGCCGACATTTTTTTCCACCATTTCTTTGTTACTGAAAATGGCAAACCTGAAAGAATCAAGAAATTCTGAAGGAAAAAAAAATTTTCATACTGATACATCGAAAGTACTACAATTTAAATCTGAAATTCAACACGAAAGTGACTGATTCCAGAACGCATTCTACTACCTTCAAATTAAGAAATCCTTTAAAAGATACCCATATCGATGTTGCATAAAATTGCATTTTTGCTAAATAAGTGCATATTTTGTCATATTTTGACGAAAATAAATGCATGTTTTATGCGCATAAAACAATTTTTAAGCGCATGAAAATCCGAGCTTTAGCCCTCACATATAAGAAATTACAGACTTATCAGCCTATCTCCCACAATCTCAAATATATTTTCAAAATTAATAGAGCTAATACTAAGACACTTTTCAGAACCAAAACAACCATCCGACGAAGCCAGGTTGAGAAGAGATTACTCCACTTTAGACCATTTCCAAACAATCAAACGAATACAAATTCAACCTAAATCTTGCATTTATAGACTAGAACAAAGCTTTCGATTCCTTGCACCATGGCTTCATTAATTAGTTCACCAAAAAACCAGTGGGTTTCCTATCAGATGTCCAGCCTTGTCCAAAAAATGTACTCAAATTCAAAAAGCAAAATTATCACTGATAAAACAGAACCATATTCCCAAGTAGGTAAGGGAGTTCGCCAAGGCGATATACTATCCCCTGTACTTTTTATTGCTGCTCTTGAAGAGGTCTTTGGGCAACTGAGGTGGACTAACAAGGGCTTAAACATAAATGGAAAAAAAATCTCAAATCTGAAATTCGCAGACAACATTGTCCTAATATCTGAGACCTTAGGGGAGCTGGAGGAAATGCTGGCGAACTAAACAAAGCAGGTAGAAAGCAGGCCTAACTATCAGCTTTGAAAAATCGAAAATTTTTCTAGAAAATAAAGAACTAGAAAAAGTTTTAAAAACCACCTATCTGGGCCAACTAATTTTTTTCAAAAACGAAAACGAAAAAGAAATGTTACGTAGAATCACGCTTGCCTGGAAGAAATACTGGTCACTAAAACACATATTCAAAGGAAACGTTAATAACAAACAAAAATCGGAAATTTTTAACATGTGCGTAATGCCATGACTTACATAAGGATCCCCCACCTAGGCCATCACCTCTAAGCTAATCACAAAAATAGAAACCATACACAATTTTATGATGCGTTCGATTTTAAGTTTGAAACTAAACGAGTGTGTAAGTCTAAAATCTATCAAGAACAAATTACTAAAAATGAGAAACTGTATTGAAATCATAAGAAACTTGAAATGGGGCTGGGCAGGGCACGTCGCAGGACTCCCTTACCAAGTGGGCCTACCAAGCGACCTTCTGGTTTCTGAGTCATAGGAAAAGAGATAGAGGTCAATTAAAAGCTAGGAGGGAGGGGGCGAAATCGACAAATTTTGGCAGATTAAACACTTTCAGAAAATCGTTTTAGACCGAAAAGAGTGGGAGAGAGTGAGGCAGACCTTTGCACTCTATGGTCGTGGGTACACTCGGCAACTTACCGAAGATATACTTAAGGAATGTAATGGTATTTTGTAAATGGTGTACCTCGCACAATAAAGGTTCACTTAATTTGGTTTGATCGGTTCAACGAGTTCGGGGAAGATCTGAATAATTGCTCACCCACCCTCGATTCCTCCATTTTTAACATTTAGTTCTTCCTATTTTACCAAATATTTGAAGACTTTCGTTAAAACACTTTTTAAATCGGTAGAAGCGTGAAACAGAACACTGAGACTCGATTACTACGTTCCAAGATTCCGAAATTCGTTTTTCGTATCTGTTTCCCCTAACTTCAAATTTTAAGCCCTCAGTAGGAAGGGTGAAGGGAGGGTCAACAATTGCATTGAAAGCAATATGGATACCGTCCTTACGTTTCTTGGGGCCGTAGAATCCATTTCTGAAAGTGATTTTCAGCTACTATGAAAGTGGAAGGACTTAGGGAGAGCACCTGGAAACACCCGACAACTGACGTCCGCCATTTTCAGTCGCTTTGTGTCCGATTATTTACAATTCGATACGCGGCACGATGGCGGCACGTCCCGCGTAGTGAATTGTGAATCGTCGGGCACCGAGCGACTCAACATGGCGGATGTCAGTACTCGGGTGTTTCCAGGTACTCTACCTACAGCACCAACCAACAGACAGTGGGAATCAGGGTGGACCCGTTCCCGGTGCCCTGTCGGCGGCACACCAATGTTGACTGGCGGGAATCAGGGAGAACCCGTAGCCGCCAGTCGATGAGCCTGGAAGAGGGCGGGCCCATCGTCAACGAACATCGATAAGCGGCACGCCAACGAAGTTGTAGCAGCAGCAGAAGAGACAATGACCGTAGCGGGTGAGAAAGGTTGATGGAGAAAGGAGAAGCCCAGTGACACCTCGGCACCTGTGAGCGTCCCCTCTGGTTCCGAGGAGCGTCACTGGTAGGAGACCCTGGAATTTGATACTAGACTCATCTGCTCGAACCACTTTGAGGAAGCGACAGAGAACTTGAGACTGAAGTCTTGTGGTAACCGGCTAACCATGAAAGCGGCCTTCTACTTGGAGCGACCCTTCCGTCTTGGGTGTGTTGCCGAACTGGCGGGCGGGGAAGGAAGATGGAAGCCGATAGGGACATGTCGTGAAATTGGATACAATAGACAATCTTAAGCTGACTGAGACACTGACTAACTGGTCGACAAATGACAGACAGTATAGTTATAGTTTGAGAGTTCTTCTCCCTACCCCGCGCTAAACCTACTCGAAGGTATGTAAGGTAGTGGAGGGGAGACACCCTAATTGTTATTTTTATGTTTTTCGACAAATACAAGGAGCCACCGGAGAAAGTTCCGAACTGGCCGTCAGGTGGGGCCTTGGCCCCTCGCGGGATTTAAAAAACCGGGTCAAAAATTGCATTGAAAGCAATATGGGTACCGTTCCTCAGGTTTCTTGGGGCCGTAGAATCCATTTCTGAAAGTGATTGTCAGCTACTATGGAAGTTGAAGGACTTAGGTAGAGCACCTGGAAACACTCGACTACTGACGTCCGCCATTTTGAGTCGCTTGGTGCCCGATGATTTACAATTCGATGCGCGGCACGTTCCGCGTAGTGAATTGTGAATCGACGGGCACCAATAAACGGCAGATGTCAGTACTTGGGTGTTTCCGGGTGTTCTACCTACGATAAGGATGGAGCTTGAAAATTAAAAAAGAATTACAAATTCGAGGTTGGCATCGTTTGTCAGGTTCTCAGGGATTGTGGATCATATTTCTGACGTAGATTTTCAGCGACCACGAAATCTGAGGAAACTGGAATCAGGCCGGGATTGGAAATGAGTGAATTTTCAAGTTCACGATGGATGTCGGTTTCACATGTTTACCTTTTCCAGTACACGTTTCACGATGCAATACATGCGGTCTTGTGCAGCTTTCCGCAAGGACAACTTAAAACAGCCGTGTTGCGATGAATTTTGAAACTCAGATTTGTATACAGCGTTCGATTCGCGGCGTCGAATGCGAATGTACAAGGTAGGGCAAGACGAGGGTTACAAAAGATCGACCGGGGATGCTGTGCCGACATTTGTATATACCGTGTCGCTCAATCGCGCAAAATTAACAAATGATTATTAATCGGTTTGTTATGTTTATCACACACCCGCACGATGAATTCCGACTGATTTTCCGCTCTATACTTCGTTAGTTCGCATTGAAACGGATACGAGAGAGTGTTCCGAATTAATTATACGCTTATTAAATACGTTCAATCGAAAAGGGTTGGTATCCGCTGGAATCTCGTCCTCGTCGAGCCGAGGACCATTTCGACGGGCGGCATTAAACGCGACGAATGTATTCGCATTTTCGAAAGTACTTGTATACAATCTAAAAATTCAGCCTCTGTATTTGTATCGCAGCGGATGATCTCTTCGCAGGTATATAGGACTCTGGGGAGTCACGTTTTCAAACGCCGGAAATCTTATACACCCGAAATGTGTACCTATAACGAAATCAGCTGGGGCTTGAAAATGGCTCACGCTGAGTCGCTGAGTCACATGTTCGGCGGTATTTCGAAAATAAAAAGAAGTATTCTCCGAATCACGGCAACGTTAGGGATGAATTATTATTATGTACCCGGCGCAAATAAACGTGTAACATTGTGTAGTTCTATACTTTTCCGAGCTTCTTTGGGAGCCATCTTAATCACTCGATCGAGCTTCTAAGATAAGGGCTCTGCTGGAGCCAAAAGTAAATGTCCTTAAAAGAATTCCCTTAGATAAGTGCATAACAAACCCAAAATGCGAACATTTTCCAGGTTGCTTCTAGTATCTCATCGCCTTCTCAACAGATGTAGATATACACGGGAATGGGGGAAACTACCTTCCTCAGAGGGAAAAATTATGTCAAAGTCTGAGTAAGAAAAAAAAATGTGTGTGCCTCGAAGAGTCACAGGATATCCTCAGACAATATGAAAGAGTCTTGAAAGTTGTAAGTGAGCTTTGAAAAGTGAGCGATTTGTAAACAAGTTTGTAAGAGTCCTCAAATGAATTCTGAAAAGTCATAAAGATTCTTAAGCGGCCTTGAAGAGTCCTAATCAAGTCTTCACAAGTACTGAATAGTCTTCAGCGCGTATAATTATTACAACAGTTCTTTATGTGTCTGCACAGAAACAAATTATCTTCCTTAATATTAGACGGGTCTATAGTATTTATGTTATATTTATAGTGTACTACATATTACCCCTATTTTATTTTCTACAATAAGATACTGTCAAACTCAAACTGCCCATTATTATCATAAGCCTCCACAATCCTTCTCCAATATAGCCACGATCTTAAGCTACTCTTCCATCAGAGATAACTACATCACATTTGCTGTAGCAAGGAAGATAGTGGTCGTTACTCCAAGGAAGCTAGGAAGATGAGCAAGTCTAGCAAGTGGACAAAGACCAGCTATTGGGGCAGAGAAGAAGCAGAAGACAGTGAGGACGTGGAAGAGGCAGCAGAGAAGTTACTTCGAAGAGTAGCCGCCGCCTGCGATGCCGCAATGCCCCGCCATGGTCCACCGAGGAAGAAAGGAGAAACCTACTAGCGGACCGCGGAAATTGCTCAACTGAAGTCCGAGGCCAACCAGTTGCGCAGAAGATATCCATGTGGCCATTAGGAGGCGCAACAGGTGACTGAGGAATACCAGCGCGCTCGGAGAAACCTGAAGACTGCGATCAGACACAGCAAGCTGAGATACTGGGGAGAGCTTGTGCAACCAGGTGGAGGAGGACCTCTTTGGAAAATCTTATCGGACAGTGCTGAAAAAGGTGGGGCCTTCTCACAACCGAGCAGCAGCCAATGTACTGTTTAGTCCAAGACATCAAGCAGAAGAAGATGACTAATATCATTTCATAATAAAGATCCAACATTCCAAATAAAATCAAAATTGGAAGTTTGAAACATGGGGTACAGTTGTGAGATTACAACTTTCAACATCATTTTGTCGTTTCAATCAATACTAAACCCCAACCTAATAAAAAATAATGTTTACATCTTTTGGCTGGGTCAGAAATAATGCGAGGATGCGTGCAGTATTCATTTAAATAGTCTGCTAGTTCACCTACTGGAAATATAGATTCAAATAAGAACCTCTATTTATTTTCACATTTAAGTATGTTCAACACACTTATTTGTACATCCCTGATCCTCATCAAAACGCCATAGAAGATGTCTACAGATAAACTGTACTAACTAAAGAAACGTCGAAGGATTTCCATCATTTGTAGGCAAAATATATTCCGGCTGTTCAACTGTTCGACGCTTTCCCTTACTTGTACTCCCCTTTTATAAACAACCCAATATCCTGTCTTGTATCGAAATTTCTTTTGATTACACGATCTACATACGTACATTCTGTATGTTCCCTCCTCACCTTCAGTCACCAGTACGCAGCCAGTAGGTGGAGCCACTGACAGTTCTGCCACAGACACTCATAGGACCATATAGTAGTTTCACACGGATATCATATGGACCTCCATTTTCTTGCAAGTTCGGTCTGTGAAACGAGAACTGGTCACGCGGTGTTTACCATTCAGCCGATTTTCTTTCAACGAACCGAACTTGCAAGAAGATGGCGGTTCATTATACTCGCGCACGCAAAATTATAAAGTCCTAGCGCTCGTTGATATTAATATATCTTTTGTTGCCAGTTGACGGATCTATCGTTGTTTAAGTTGTAAAAAGCCAAATGTATGTAAACACTCAATTTAAACTGAATTCCATTTTTTTTTTGCTCTCGATGGTGTAATATGTAAGCATGTAAAAGGTATTCATTTTTAAAAGAAAACGATGGGAAAATGTCAAATGTGTTTTATTTTCGTCAGTTTGCGTCAGGGAAATAATACGGTATTTATTCACGCGAGGACCTTCCTTTGGAACTGTACATGTCTCCACTTTCATTATAGTCAATTCACTCGAGGGGGCATGCGCTCCACACCATCCCTACGATTCCTTTTTGTCCATACTCTGAGAACCAAAACAGTGTCCTTGAAAAATTCACGAAAACGACCCATTTTTAAAAGCTCAGCAACTAGTGGTTTTCTGTACTCGAACTTGTCAGCTCGAATGCCTACAATCTGAAATCTACCGCTGTCAAAGCATTTTTCGCTATCAGAAGCGCTTTATATTACCGCTCACATAACGTAAGTAACAAAACCGCCCGCCAATCCGAAAGCCACTAAAAATCACGACTAATGAAGTTAAAATTAGATACGTGTGAAATAAAGCAAACAGCGCTTAAAAAGCTATCCGGAGCGTCGACTTTGAAAATCATTTTACTGTCCCCGAGAATACGAACATCGAGGAGGAGGACCGGTTGAAATTTAATAAAACGGTAGTTTCTCTCCGCTCTTCTCGACTCCTTTTCACCCTTTTGCGGACGACACGTACTTAATTTCGAGCAAAGTAAACTATAAAAATAATACAGAAAAAATAATTTTAGACTTTCAAAGTATTTTCTTTTAGCGGGACCTCCGGCAAACAAATTGAATACGGTAAGGGAAGAACGCAAGAAACAATAGGAACGTGTGAAGAAATTTTATACCGTTGCGTGTAGACCCTTACAAAAGTTGAAAAGAAAACCGAAAAGACGAGAGAATAAAAAGAAGGAACCGAACGAGAGAGCCCTGTCGTCCGAAACGCACGAAAGAATAAACACAAACGCAGTACTTCCAAAACTGGTACACGCGTATCTTTGTACTCTGATGAATATTGACTGAGAAGGCGACGAAGTTTCGAAAGTTATAATACATATAACCGGAGAGAGAAATGGTACAGACGGCCAATCCTCAGAAAAATGTCCGTAAAAATCGTTTTTAGTTGATATTTAAAACCAGCCATTGGTCTTGTTATCGGTACTGAGAGTGAAGATCGAGTTAAACTTTTCTCGACACTTCATGAGAGAAAAAATAATTATTATTATAAGTAACTAAAATAAATAAAAAATACAAAAAAAAAAAAAAAAGCAAGACATTAATTTTGAATTTTCATACTTCGTTATATATACATGTATGACCTGGAATCATAAAATGTGTCTCTGGTGTCAAAAAATCATTTTTCACTTTCTTGACAATTCTTATAGAATCCCGCTCTTTCGAATGAAACAAATCGCAGCTTCCTATCTTCATTAGTTTTTCCACAAATTGCATTTAAAAATAACATTAAAAGTTTAAAAACATCCGTTTATATGTGTGAAACGGGCATACGGGAATGACAGAGAACAAGAATTCGAAACGCGGTAGTCATAGACACACGTAAACGCACCATCACAGATGTACACACTATGTACATCTGTGCGCACCACTAGCACCATCCCATCTTTAAACTCGTTTATTTCGAAAACTTGTTTTGGCACAAGAGGCACATTTCATGATTCCAGGTCACAATAAGTATGTGGACAGATAGAAGGCTTCGCCCCATCATGACCGCTTTGCGACTCAACTGCCCGGACCATCTGGTTCCCAGCTCGGCGCAACGCGCCACTAAACCATTGAACCAGATATTTATATTTACATTTCGTAAAATAACATCATAACTAGGCCAAATTACAGATCCAAAACTGGCGATGATTTCATATAGTCATATCTAAGAATCCAGATAGAATAATAATAATAAAGTTATAGAATGAGGTAAAATTTGATAACGCTATCACACAGGCTAAAGATGGCACTATACCAGACAAACCGGATATGGAAACTAATAACTATGTAACGTATACAATATGCAAACCGCAATACACTGCTAATGTAGATACTTCGGTGAACGAGGGGTACGGTGTGCGATGTGCTAGCCAATTATCACACTGAAGCATTTTTTGCTTCTTAGAAAATAGTATATAGGTTAGTTGGAACAGACTTTACAGGAGAACATATTAAGAAATGATGGTTGAATATGGTGTTATATCTTATCAGTTTTCTCCGGAGAGGAGAGGGGAGGGTACCTGGTCTGTCCTTGCAATTTTTTGGATTTTTCAGGTAGGCAATCTACCTGACTTTTTTTTAGCTATTAATAATGCATAGAGGAGAAATCAATGTCTCAAGTCTCATATCTTCCTTATTGTCTGAACTCTGAAGTCATTAGTAGAGAAAGAGGAAGTAGTTAGGTAACTATCAGTGATACTTATTAGGGCTCTATATAAGACAGATCATGGCAGCCGTCATTTTCTTTCCAGTTTATTCCATAAAACGAGAACTGGTCACACGGTGTTTACCACTCACCAATTTTCTTCTGAGGGACCAAACTAGAAAGATAATGACGGTCGTCTCTATCCGTGCCTACAAAATATAGAGCCTTAATATGCTATTTTGGGTTATATGCCATTATTATGTCATGCGACTTAAGATCTCCGAGTTCAAAGTAGCTAGGTCGCCCCTGAAATTTTTTGAATTTTCAAGCGGGTAACACGCCTCATGATTTTTCAAGGATAGGTCTTCAGTATAAATGTATACCTACAGGGACTAGCGATCTTGCAGTCCAAGGTAGATGGGTGATTATTTTATGCCTTATTATATTGCCTCACTCTTGTGTCAGAACAGATTATGCTGTTGAAGGTAGTTGGAATGCCTCTGTAATTTTCCGGATTTTTTAATAAGCAATCCCCCTAGTTTTTCTTTTTTGTTTGTTGTTGTTTATTTTTTTTGTCGGTGGCCAAGGCGGAGGAGGCGGTAGTTTTATTGTACATATAAAGAAATTGCTAAGGAACTTCACCCTCCAGCTGTTTCATGGGCCAACAGGAATAGAGCAAATGTCGATTCTCTGTTGGGCATTACAGCCCACTGACCACTGAACGAAATATTTATATTCACATTCTGTAAGATAACGTCATTGCTAGTCAGTTACAAAACTGATGATGACAATGTTGTGGCCAAGTAACTTAGATGAGATGACATCATCGTGCACCTGGGGATGTCGCTTCCAGACAAATAATTATGGGTTTGGTAACTGTTGAACGACAACCTGGTATGGAAACTATAGAAAAACAAGGAATTACAGTCTTGGATTCCAGAGTTACTAGTATAGGAGCGAGTTGAAGGTACTTTTGTGAAGTCAACCTGGAATGTTCTATAGAAATCAAAGGACTACAATGCCAGAGCTACCTATCTGTTGAAAAATACCAGTGTTTTGATTCCTGCTCACTATGGATCATTATTCGCATGCAAACCTTCTTGTAGATGCACTAGTTTTAGATGACCGTTTTGGGATCATGATACTGATAAAACACTGAGGACTAAGTTATCAATTCACATGTGAACTTAACTAGCGCGTTGTGATGTGTCAAAATGTGGAAACTGAACCATTCCAGGGCAGGATTGTGCCATAGATCAAATTCTCTACATCTACACGGTTTTCTATCCGTGAAATACACATCTAAAATATGTAGAAAATTATGATGTAGAATATTTTTGAAATTCATTCTGACCAAGAATTTTTGTTACCTATTAAATTTTAAAGCTGAAAACTGTAACACTGCACTCGCTCAGCTCATATAGGTACAGCTGTGTGCTGTGATGGCATATACAATATAGTATTGTATAGTATGTAAGTAGAAGAGTTAGGAATCTTTTATTAATACTCTTTGGGGAACTCATATGATTTTATAAGCTTACATTTTAAAGCTAAGATGTCAGTATTTTTACATGAAAGTTTAGCTCACTCTACTTCATTGTTAAACACAATGCTAATTCAATCCTTTAAAGAAATAGGTTTCGATTATCTCTCTAGCCAATGAGGACTCTAGAGGACCAGCTACCGACAGTAGTGGTCTAGCCAACTGGAAGCCAGGAAATCTTCAACAAGTTCTAAAATTCAGAAATCTCTAAGAGCATCAAACTTGGAGAAAAATATTGGACATTCCTAACTGTAAATAATACGCGTGTAATTGTTTGCGTTGCTCCGATCCAAACTAAACACTTTTCTCGCAAAACTCAAAAATTCCGCACATTTACTAATTTTCTACATATTTTACATATTCTACATATAAATTATGAAGTCTACATATTCTACATTTTTTTTCCCTACAATGAATATAGAAAAAAATTTTCTGTAAAAGCACAACCTTGTTTGAGGATATTGTAATTATTGATAGTAGTCCATAGCGTAAATATCAGTATTATTATCTCCGAACCATAATCCTACACTAGCGCTTCTACAGGAGGGTTTATACATGCGAATTGTTAGGGATTCCAATTAAAACAACGTGAACATACAGAACTCAGTGACTAAAAATCCCATCAAAAATTGCAAATTTTGGACTACTTTACAGTCTGCATACATTTACATCTTTATCATCATCGTTGTGAATTTATAATCAAGAACATGTGTTATGTTTATACAACAATTTTTTTATCTTTCAGTATGAAACTACTTATGTAATAGAAATATTAGAGAGACCAAAAAATGCGCGTGAAACAGGTTCAATCCAGAAAAATTGTGTGAAAAAAGGTTGAGTACCTGGTTATTTATAATTTTCAATTTCGAATATTTCAGAAGGTGTGAAGGCAAGTAGAATTTCAGCCATAGCACGGAATCATTAACGGTTAAATCTATCTACTTACACAAAATATGTTAACTGACTTGCTAAGAAAGAAAAAAAAGAAAAAAAAAGTTACCATGGAGAAGTTTAAATCAAAACCTTTACGATTACAACGTAAATCACAGAACATGACAGACAAACTCAATGTTTCTGGAATTTTCATTAACTCGAGGGAAAACTTCACTGAGATCACAATAGAAAAGAGAATTAGAACTCGGAATTAGAGAATGCCTCTTTAATTTTCAGAAATTTCTGTATGGCCAGGACACTTGGTAACTGAAAGACACTGTTAGATATTCTTCAATCTCAAATATAAACAGGAACCAGAATTGCAACCAAGGTTGTATGTGAAAGGCAGTCATTGTTGAAGCAGTAACCAAAAAAACTTTGCTAATGGCAACACTGCGATATTTAGTTTTGGTTGAAGGAACTTGAAGGACGGTCGGGTTTAGAGATGTGACGGCATATGACCAAACGTGTTGCACTTTAGTATGCAACAATTCCATTCAGTATGTAGGTACCACAAGACAATCTAAGACTGTCGAAGAACCAACAAGGGTACTAGGAGGGGCTACTTTCAAAATTTAATCCCTCCCAAACATGATGGATTCATTATTATCAAAAAGTACAAACAAAACATCATTTCTAGTCAATCTTAGGCCATAGATTACAAAAACAACCATTAAAATTGAACTATGAAGTCAGTATTTGCCACTTAATCAAAATGGTGGCCACTTTTTCAAAATATTACAAATAAGTGCAACCGAGTTGCGTGGGACATCCATTCTGGGAAAAATATGAAAATCGCAACAAGTTTTGAGTCATAAAAAAACTTTCAAGGATTGTAAAATGCTTCAAGAAATATAGGAAAATATAGCAGAGTTTTCTTTGTAAGTCTTAGAAGAACCAGGAAACAAAGTCCGAAAGTACCAGGGAACAGTCCCAAGATCTTTAATGTGAAATCTCAGCGAGTTGGAGCCCATTTCAGCAGCACCCTAAAAAAATAGTGCTTTAACCCACCGAATTTTTAAAGGCCAGAGCGTCACAGCTAAGGATCTGAAAAAGCAGGCGAGTTGCCAGTTCTGCTTATCAGCGCGAGATCACATCTACTACCAAAAGAAACATTCATGGATTCATAATAACCAATAATTACCTATCTACTGCGCAACAGAAATTTTCAAATGTGGATCTATCATGACATAAAATGTATACTTTCAGTAATATTGTCGGACGAGAACGGATCAAATGTATTGTGTAGTTAGTATACCTACAATACATTCGATTACATGTTTTAAAAATTGTCCTATAAAGAGGTTGGTTCACTTTTGGATAGATAAGATATGGTGGTATTGTCTCACTTCCATTTGTACATACTCTAGGTTTCAGAAGCTAGTACTCACTGACAAGTAATAATCTGATTCACAAAGTTGTAACATACTTACTTCCTACTTTGTTCTGATAATATTAGAGAATTAATTTTTGCAATAGCAGCAAACAAAATAATAAATTCATTATATAGATGCAGATAAAACTTACAGTTCTCTATTGTCATCATCAGCCACTGAATATCTTGGATCCTGCAAAGTTGAAAGAACTATAAGTAATTTAGGTGTGATTTATACATGAAAACTGAAAAGTAATAAGTCGGATTCCTCAAACACATATTGTCTTCTGCAAATATGACAATAAGTGTCCTGCACAGGTAGTGTTGGTTGACCAAAATTAACGATGTAAGCAGCGTGCAACTATGATAAGCCTTTCATATGTGAAATGTGACTGTTTAGAGGAAAAAACTAACCATTGTGGGAAAACAGGTTTTTGATACAAACGCATTTAAAGTTTATCAGTGCGGGAACATACTCTACATATGTATAAAAGAGATTATATTGCTTTTTACAGATTTAATTTCATAATTGGGATTTTGGGTGAGTTTCTCATGCATTTTAAGATTTCAGAGAGAACAATTCTGCAAAGTGAAAACCAACACTTTGACACGCGGATCGTTGGTTACTAGGATGTTGAATGTTTTCAAACTCGACCAACATTTCAACTGAAACAGGGTGCCATTTAGCAGCCGCATAGATTACTCCATATTAATGCAAGAACTAT
Organism: Acanthococcus lagerstroemiae; assembly: GCA_031841125.1. NCBI lineage: Eukaryota > Metazoa > Arthropoda > Insecta > Hemiptera > Eriococcidae > Acanthococcus > Acanthococcus lagerstroemiae. The sequence goes on along the minus strand of CM063111.1, from coordinate 41,744,009 downwards.
TAGGAACATTGAACTTACCGATGAATTTATGAACAGGAACCAGGTTCACAGCTATGCTGTACTTCCGACTTCATTTGTAATAGGGAAAATGATATGAAATTATCGTTTTATAGCGTTATCCTTCGTTTCTGAAACGAAAGAAAACCTATTATATCTATGTTCCACACAGAAATTATCCAAGCGTAACATGTCAGAAGTTAGATACTAAAAAATCCTGATATGATTCAACATAGCCGGTTACAAAATGTCAGCAAGATACCGAAATCAATCAACAGAGTATATATCCTGACCTAAACTATATCTAGGACATAACAATTCACACAGAACAAATATAAGCTCTCCTTGCTAACAGGGTTACTTTGTAATGGCATTAGGTATCACTTTTTGAATACACAAATTACCTATTATGACATTCTGAACTCAAAACAGAAACCGTTTTTCAAAACCATACTGATGCTGATTTCACCGTGGGATACTCAATCCTTAGCTTTGTACAAGAATAACATTTCGCTCATGTACACGCTACACAGTACAGTATACATTTATTTATGTAATAATTGATACAATACTGATTACGTAGTGATTAGTACACTTACTCAAAATAACGATTTCATTTTTTGCGCCAACTTTCTGACAAAAAAACACGGTTTTACCTATGTTTCATACAGAATTTCAGGCAAGACAGTTAAACGAAAAATGCGTTCTTATAACTAGTTATAACTATGGAAATTCAAAATTTTACAAACCTCTAGGAAGTTCAAAGTTCGATTACAATAAATTCAGTTCCACCTTATCATTCTTCAGTCACTCACAACTTTACTCACAATCAATCCAGGAGCACTAGCGCTCCCAAGTTCACTAAAGCTAGGCTTACACGGGGATACCAAAAGACGGGCATCAGGTTATCAGTAACGAACGACAACAAAAGCTTCATAAAATGCTCGTCGTTCGCGCATAACAGAATACCTTTTGAATCCTGTTTTCTTTTTTCTTCTTCTTCAGATAATATTGCTCACTTTTCTAAGTAGGAGATGTACTGTATACAAATAGCACTAGGTATAATAAGCAACTACCTGTATTTATGTGAAAAACCAATGAGAAATACTGTTCGGATTGTTCAAAAGGGGGAATCAATTTACCCGTAGTCAAGTGTTTACAAACTGATAACGCAATGCGCGTCTTTTGTGGGACAGACTATTGGAATTTAAACCTAAATATAGAGAGCGCTCTTGTGCGACTGATAACAAGATTAAACCGGCATCACCGAGAAAGAAATACCATTGAAAACCTACTGTGCATTTTCAGAAGCTAGTAACACATCACCCGAGTAATTTTCCGCTTGGATTTATTTTTTTTCATCATTCTGAAGACTTTTGTGTACTTACACACTAAATTTTAATTCTCAACAACCACTCCTGAATTAACAACAATTTTTCAAAAAATTACTTTGCCTGATTTAAACAGCATGTAAAGAAGGACCAAGATCCCGGTTTTGTTAGTTACATATTCCGCCACCAGATGTCAGCCACTTTGAGTTTAAATCCCAATAGACAATAAACGATAAAGGTTTCTTGCTAGTTTGCTAGTTGGACGCTGTTCAACAAAAGGGAACCAACCCATATTTGTAAACAATATGAGTTATTAGTATCGTTGGAAAGGTGTAAAATGTAGAATTTTTCAAAATTGGGCTCCCAATTCAAAAATGTGTACTTACGTTGAAAAAAGCTTATCAGTAAATGCAATGCCATATAGTTTCTACTAGTGATGGAAATGAATATGCTAATTTTTAAAATGGTGAGCATTTTAAGAATATTCTCAGCATATGCTCGTTGAGTAAATGCTTCAAAATTTGAGCATATGCTCAATGAGCAAATATTGAAATAATGAGAATTTTCCCAAGCAGTTTCACATTTTTTGATCATTTTTTCATTTATACCGATAAAACTAGTATAAATTTCGAAAATGCTGAGCATATGCTCTGCCATTTTAAGCATATTCTCATTCTAAGCATATGCTCGAGCATTTTGAGAATATGCTCACCAAAAGAAAATGCTCGGGTATTTTTCATCACTAGTTCCTACATAGCTCTTGAACTTTGAATCACGTGTTCTCAAAAAGCGAAATTTGTGGGTTGGTTCCCTTTTGTTCAACAGCGTCCAGTTGCTTCATGTAAACAGGCGGGAAAGCAGACTTTCTTCAGAAAACTAAATTTGAGATCCGGGCAACTTTTTTTGTTAGTGTCCCGATAGTTTCTCATCACGTGACTGCTACTCCAATTCTGATTGGTTATCCTTAGTGATAGCGTTTTTCTTATCAAATTTAGCCATTAGCCGGAATTTATTGTGATAGTGTTTCATAATTCTGTATTTTCTATCGTTGATAGAAAAATTTATTGTCTTGCCTGTAAACGGGATGGTGCTAAGCAACTAGCAAGAAACGTTATTGTCTAGACATCAAAGTGTCCCCATGTAAACCCAGCTGTACTTCAAAATTTTCGCTGAAATATTAAGACTGGTTTCATGAAACTTTGACAAACGCTAAAAGCTTTGTTTTTGGGTGCAACTACTTAAAACCTAAAAGTTGAATTTTTCAATTTCCAGCGTTTAGCAGCAGAGACTGAAAGTCGAATGATAAAACTTTAACTTTCAGCTATCGGCTTCCAGTTTTAATAATACAGAATACAGATTTCACTTTCGGCTTTAACTTCTCAATTCTTTCTAACCTTCAGCTTCTAGCTTTAAGCTTACAAGAAATTCTTTGGCTTTTAACTTTTAGCTTTCAACTTTCAGCTTCCAATTTCCCCCTTCAGCCCCAAACATCTAAATAATCACAGATTCACAGACATTCACAGATCTTTTCAAAAAGCTGAAAAAAATAAAACTTTCGCTTTTAGCTTTTGCCTTCTTCATTCTTTCTGACCTTCAGCTTTTAGCTTTTAGCTTCTAGAAAAAACATCAGCTTTCGGCTTTTAACTTTCAGCTTTCGGCTTGCTTTCAGTCTCTGTTTAGCAGATGATTCTCTTATCAGTATTTAGAGCAAACGCTCAAACGTTGTTAAAACGCTGTCTCATATTCAGGGGCGGAACGTAGATTGGGATGCGCTTTAACTTTGGCTTCAGCTTAACAGATTCTTAAAATATCTCATCAGCTTATTTTGACTTTTTGTTTTCTTATCATTAGCTTTTAAGCGCTTCGCTATTGCTTTTTTTTCTCAATAAGTCCGCAATTTTATTCGACATTATACCTAGTCAATTCAATATAATATGAAATCGACAGTACAATTCAAAAATGACATTACTTTATCAGCTGTGAAGTTCTACTGTTCTACAATATTTCCAAATTAAATTTCAGTGACCTAACCTACGGACTCATTCTTGACGAAATCCAAATCACTGATAGGTAAAATGATAATTGATTAAAAAAAAATTTTTTTAAGACCTAATCGGCAACTCAGCTGTCAGCTCTTTATGACTTGCTTTGCGCTTAATAGAGAAGGCAATGACTGGCTTCTGAAGCGCTTTAAAGCCACTCAAAAATGAGCTTAAACTTCGACTTGAGCGATTACCAGCTTAAGCTTTCCATCCCTGTTCATAATATCGCAGCTCCCAGCATTTGAAAAATCCTTATGAAAATTATATTAAGGTACTGGGGTAACTCGGATGTGACTAGCCGAAAAAAGAGTTCAATTCGGATTTTTCAAAATTCAGCAGCAAAGTACATAGCTGACATCTGGTGGATGTTTTTAACAATCTTATCAATTAATGTAAAATTATTGAGATGTTAGGTATTCGTTATAATGTACAAATTATGATTTTTCAAACAAATATTGTAAGAGAATCAGTTCTCTATGGGATCAACTCGATGGCTTTTGTCTAAGCCCTGCAGCCTACAGCTGACCAGTCGCAGTGATGTTTGAAGGTGACAGACCTATGTGTCCTGGCTTACCCTATCAAGACGCTGGAATTTCCTCCCGACCTCTTTTTGGTCTGTTATGTCTTCCGTGAATGTAAAAACCAAAGTAAAAACGTTTTCTCTGAGAGTCTGAGAATAAATGACTATTAGCTTTGAAAGTTTTCGTTTTTATTATTCGTAATTCTCGAATTTCTTACATGGTACCAGATCCGTGGTTCAACAAAACGGAAAACTCTGATAGCGAGTAAGTAATGAATTTTGTAATCTCGAACCTGGTTCTCACCACCTGTTGCACTTGGTATCCGACAAAATGAAATTAATGTATAGGCCGGTCGAATGTTAAAATTAGACCTGATACGAATCATCTTGGACTGAATAGCATTAATTAATGAATGCAAATCAGATCCTGGTGAAAAGAGCGAATTTCTGTAATCCACAAATAGTGCGATCAACGTTCTAGGCTCCTACCAGAACAACTGTGAGAATTGTGCGATCATCTGATCTTTATGATACGATGAAAAGTGAGATAAAATATTGTGCGATCTCAAAATCATCTGATCTTTAAGATACGATGAAAAGTGAGATAAACATTGTGCGAAACATTGTGGATTAAAAATTTGAACATGCGTGTGAACATGTGCGTGATTACCTCAGAGGAATCTTGAGAGATTTCACTTTGGCGATCTTTGAAGTAGATGGTAAACCTAGTGTACTTACCAAATGTTAATGTGCGTTGTGTAAATTTGTTACATTTTAGTGGGCTCTAGTTCTACTAGAAAGAAAGAACTGAAGTCGCGCAAAAAGCGACGAGAATTACGCAAAAAGCGTAAGCACCGAGACTCAAGCCGCAGTAGCAGTAGTAGTTCCGGAGGGAGTAGCTCCGACACCAGAGATAGCTCGCCACAGCGTGAAATGAGAGAGAGAGAGAAACGCGTAAAAATGATGGGTCCGAACTTGTAAATGTAAGTTGTGAATGCGCGAAAAATTACGTGGTTTCTGAGACGACTATTTTAACTGATTGTGAACCCTGTTGGCCACAGGAGTCTGCGCGTACGATGAGCGGTGAGTCGAGTAACTTGAGAAGGACCAGCTCAAGTGAAAGGTCTTACGATAATGAAGTTCCGGAACTGAATAGTCAAGTCAAAGTGGTCAATTTTATTAAAAGAGTGGTGGTGAATGCTGTGGAAGAATATATGAAAAATAATTCTTCGAAAGTTACTCAATGTGCGACCAAGGAGAAAGATACAGTGTCGAATGTTCCAAATAGTGAAGTGAGAGAAACCAACATAATAATATCTCCTGATGTACGGCAACATCCTGTTGTAAGACAAGCTGGAAGAGAGCCTGTTGTCAACAATACTACCACGCGGGTAGTTGTTAATCCTCACATCGTGTATAATGTGTATACACCCAATACCTCTTATCAAACAATGCCAGAGGGAACAGGTTGTGCGCGATCTGCCAGACCAGCCTATATGATGAAGTTCCATACATCTCCGTATGTGCTAGAGTGGGATGGTGAGAATGCAGACTACACTGTGTGGTTGAGTAAATTATGTGCTGAGCTTGCCCAGTATGAGATTCTTGACACAACTGATGAGTTGGTTCCTACACCTATTGGTTTAACTAAGATGGAACTAGAGTATCGTCAGACTATTGCGCGAAACATGATTATTGGGCGACTTGACAAACATCATGTGAAACAGATCTACCAGCTAACAAACCCAAAGAGAATAATTGAACGTTTGAGTACATTGAGAGATACAACAACAACGTCTCAGGCGCGTCAAATACAGAGAGAGTTGACTAGTATGGTCTATGAACCATCAAAAGAGAGTGCGGCCGACTTTATCTGGAGAAATGATGAAAAGGTAGCCGACTTAGCAAGACACAAAGAGTGGCCAGATGAGGAAAAGAAAGACAATTTTCTGAATGCAGTCGAAAGTGTTTACCCTGAAGTTGCGACCAAAGATGCCATATCAAATGGCAAACTTACTTTTGATCAAGTAAAAGGATTCTTCCTGGCTGCAGAAACTAGAAAAAAGGAAACTGATAGTAGGAAAGACAGTGGTTCTAATGCAGGTGCACTCTCAGTGCGTGCAGAAAAGGGTGACAAGGGTGGAGCACAAGGAAAAATCTTTCAGAAAAAGGCGGGAGTTGAGTGTAAGAAATGCGGCCGTACAGGTCATGCTACTGAATCCTGTTATGCGAAATCTTGGAAATGCTTTGGCTGTCAGGAGTATACCAGTTCTCATATGGCCAGTAATTGCCCAAAGAAAAAGTCTGTGATAGAAGAACAGAAGTCAAAGCCACCAAAGCGGAAGTTCAAGTTGAGAAGGGTAACACAAAAGACGAAAACATCAGCTAATCTCGTTCAAACATCTGATGGAGAGGAGTTTGAGATTGAAGAAGAAAGAGTCCATCCATGTTTATCCTGATGCTTCATTGGGTACAAATGAGCCTGATGCAAAATCGACTAGTGGGTTTGTCATTAAAGCATTTGGAGACGTAATACACTGGAAGATGAAGAAACAGGGTCATGTTGCCATTTCTACAGCTGAAGCGGAATATGTGAGCATGAGCCTTGCTGTTAGAGAGGTAAGTGCAATAAGAGCGATGTGTGAACGTCTCATTGACTACATTGTAACCCCTATTATCTTTGAAGATAACAAGGCGGCCATAAGCATGGCTAAGGCCGACGTGTCACGGGACTTAAACATCTGGTACATAATCATTTTCATTATGTACGTGATGAAGTAAAACAACAAAATATAGAGATTCAGTGGATAGATACTAAGAATCAGCTTGGTGATATATTCACAAAGGCATTACCCGAGCCAAAATTTTGTGAATTTTGTGCTAAGATGTTGTCTGATATTGATACATAAGAGAGACAATATATCTGCTTTTAATGTGTGTAGCAAATGTATTGTACTAATTATACTGTGTGTATCTGTGAGTCTAATACATCTTCTCTTTGCTTGTGTGTTTAACAGTGTGGCATTGATGACAAGACGAAGAAACTGAAATGTTCCTTCTATTATGTTATAGTTATTGATTATTATTATGAGCAAGAGATAATATATGTATTTCTATAAAGTGCGACAAAATTACTTTTGAGTCAGAACTGTGAAGGTGCAACTGTAACCTCCAAGTGTTACAAAGCTTGGAACTGCAAAAGCCCTGCTTCGTTGATAGAGGGAGTGTAAGAGAATCAGTTCTCTATGGGATCAACTCGATGGCTTTTGTCTAAGCCCTGCAGCCTACAGCTGACCAGTCGCAGTGATGTTTGAAGGTGACAGACCTATGTGTCCTGGCTTACCCTATCAAGACGCTGGAATTTCCTCCCTATCTCTTTTTAGTCTGTTATGTCTTCGGTGAATGTAAAAACGTTCTCTCTGAGAGTCTGAGAATAAATGACTATTAGCTTTGAAAGTTTTCGTTTTTATTATTCGTAATTCTCGAATTTCTTACAAATATCAACAAGTTTCTATGTAATTCGTTGTTGTTGTTGTTCTGTGGAGGGGGGGCAAAAACTTTGTTTTAATTTTTATTTTAATGTCTATGAGTTACTAATTTTTGTTTGGATCTGCCTGGAAAATAAGTATCGGATGCATTGGTGATAAAATAACAAGCTACTTCGCAGATAGCGAGGTAGTAAGACTACGAGGTAGTAAGAGGGTGTTTGCCATGTTCCAGGTTGAAGGTTGTTATCTGCTTGTTTATGGCTTATGGGAGTTTTACTGCATTCATTGACTATAGCTAATAAGTTAAAGTCAATAAAATGAGCTTTTCGCTAGCTTCATTTTTAATTCTAACTTCCTAAACTGGTATTGATAAAACGAAACCAAATGTGAAATGTTGAGGCTCTGAAGCTAATATTCAGACATAGTACCAAAATATACGCCAGAATGAGAATCTTTTATTTTCATTTTTCCAAGTTGGATTCCTAACCAACAGGAAAAATATTGATAACTAGGGCTGTCAAAAATACACCTAAAAACAGGTGAAATATGCGCATATTTTATGCTTTTTTTGTCGCTAAATATGCCGAAAATACCGTATTTCCCGTTTACAGCAATATTATTTCGTTATTTCCGGCTGTAATAACTCAAGAACTCAACCTTTCATTAGAAAATGCACATTAGCGTTCCTACATTTCGTTTCACATCCCAATAGATGGCAGCAGCTGACGGCGAACGAAACTGAACTAAAACTGAACTATGAACTGTAAACAATTCAGTCGTATTTCATGAAAAATGATGAAAATTTGATTGCAATAGGGTGCTTGGAGCGCTGCACGCGGGCAAACACCCTAAAAAGGCGGGGTTTTCCATTCAATATCGCAGCATTCTGCATCATCATTAAACTACTATCCAAACACTAATAAGCAACATTTCAATAAACATTATTATTATTATTATTATTTCCTTGAGTGCAGTAACGGGGAAGGCTTGAAGCGCCACCAGTCTGGGTAGAGCACTAGAACATACTTATGTAAATAGGATTATATAATTTCATATGGATATAGTGGACCGCCATTTTCTTGCAAGTTTGTCCGTGGAATGAGAACTGGGCTCAAATTGTTTATCGCTCACCTCAGCCAATTTCCTTTTGATGGACCAAACTTGTAAGAAAATGGCATATCCGCGTGAGTCCTAACATAAGTAGAGCTCCTGCAAACCCCCGAGTACTGACATCCATTAATTTTTGTCAATTTGGTGCCTGATGATTCACAATTCAATGGGTGAAACGTTCCACATTGTGAATTTCAAATCATCCGCACAAAAAAATTAAATATGGCGTATATGTCGTAACCTCGGTATTTCCAGGTACTCTAAGGTAATTAGGGCTCTGTAAACCTTTGGTGCATTCATCATTATTTGCTCATGAAAAAATCAAAATGAATTGGTTATGTAATGAAGATGTGTGTACTTAACTATCATCAAAATTAAGCGTCAAGAAGGTGAAATTCTTCTTATTCATTTGAAATAACTTTCAAAACAACTTTAAACTAACGAGAGTTTGAAACATTTATATGTACATACTGGAATTTGTTTTGTTTTACAGCCCACAGTTGATCACAATAAAATTTACCAAGCCGCATTTTAGTGTTTCAGCCTTTTGAAGGAACAGTCTCATAGATCTCATGTTAATATTCTGTGATTTTTTTTTTATTTTTTTTTTTGCGTACATTAGTAGGTATACATCAGAAGGTGAGAATCAAAAGTGACATTATCTGCCAGAAATTTTATTCCAGAACTGAGAAAAACTGATAAGGAGTGTACTGCACGCGGTCTGGAACTGTTTCTCCTGCAAATATGGTATCATGCAACCCACAAAACCTGTGTGACGAATATTTCCACGTGTTCCGTGATGTTCACAGAAATTGTAGGGGTATAAATTTTGGATAATATTAAAATAATGTTAGTTTGTAATTTTGTGACGCCCTGTGACATAAACGATGATTATAAAAGAAGAACTGATTTTATTATGTATAATGAGTAATCAGCTGAACGTCTGGCTAATAAATAATGAACGGATTACTTATTTATACAAACTTATGCATTAGATAACTTATAGAACCATGAATAATACTAAACAATAATTCGGAAGAGAAAATCCGACGTTACTACTGTAAAAAGTACATTCGTTTCAAAACTGACATTATCCATCGGATGATATTTGGTTTGATTCTAACCCTACTTTTCCATAGTCTCTAGCTTGGTCAGGATGTACGTTACGAGAATTCTTATGAATACCTATGGCGTGATACCCGTGACGGCTATACTATCAGGAACATTCATCAACTCATTTCGCATGAAAAATGGATAATGTCACTTTTGATTCTCACCTCCTCACATAATACAAATATATTGACTTGAGGTTACTTGGCACTTTTAACAGACAACATTTATTACATCTACATTCATGAACAAATGAACATGCGCAATGTCACCCCATCGCAGTGCGATGCCACTTGGCACACTCACTTTATAATTCTGTGGAAAAATTTGTGGGGTGGGAGGTGTCACAGACTTTTAGGAATATATTCCACAATGTTCCATCAAAATTACGAAGAATGTCCCGGTTCTCTAACATAGTTTTTTCGGTTTCTAGAGCGCGTCAAACTTGAAAGTACAGAAAAAAGTGGTCAGTATTATCCCGTGTAGAGGTAGGAACAAATTTCATGAACGGAATTTCAAGCGTACTGAGGAATGTTGAAGTAAAGAAGCTCGAAACGAAGTCAGTCTCTAATTGTATTAACGTACAAAATGTTTTGGGCTCGGTCCTCTGATACTTTTTGATCCCCTCCTTTTCCTACTCTCGACTCACGCTCGTTCTTGTATTTGAGAACTGCATCTGGAAAAAGGAACTCGCAATTGGTTGCAACGGAGGCGCTCTTTACGAACCCCTGATTCAACAGAAGGAGAAATAATGAGTTGGATTTTGTTTCATTTCTGAAGATGACTTTAGCGTGCAAGTAAAAGAGCATAGAAGTACTCTCAACCACAATCAGGAAAACAAATATTGCTTCAGCGGTGGAAATGATCATTGGTGTATTTCCGCTAAGCGGACTTTCCCTTTTGTTCAATTTAGCATTTCACTGTTCGCCTTCTTACTCGCGCATTTTATGTTCTCGACCGCGAGCGCGCACGCCCGGCTCACGCTCCACTCATTAAAAGTTTCTCATTTAACAGCGATAATATATTTTTTCGCGAGACCGTCTTCCAGTCGCGGAATGGCCGCGGGGAAGAAATACTAAATACGAAAAAAGGAACTGAAAAAATGACAATGAAAGCGAAGCCGTCATAGAGGTGGTTTACATATGCAGCATGTTCGAAGTGGCTAATTCTGCAATTGGTGGTTCTCAAATGACGAATTAATTCGAATAAAATTTATCTCTCCCCATTTGGAATATTCTTTCGGGTCGCGCCTCCTCCGTCTAGCCGGCTATTTTTCAAAGCCGTTAATTCCGCGCGCCGTAATTTACGTGCCCAGATTACCAGCCGCCGCTGTCGCAAAATCGGCGAAGAAAAAGGCACTGGGGCGACGACTGTGTCTCCGTTTCCACATATAGATGAGCCCAGGATTTACAAAGCGCACCGATATTTGAATATCTGCTTCCATGGTAGCGAATCGTGCCGATACACTTTTTGGATTTTAATCGCCAACGTGATAACCCTTTTCGAGCGAGGCTAGGTTTCCGGCTCGCGTCGACTGATGGATTAGTTGGCATTTGGAGGCACTTGGCTCTCGTGACCCCGATACGCGGAAACTGGATAAAAGGTTCTGCAGCTGGGATGAAAGCACGTATAGACGTGACCGGTAGAGGGGAAATAGTTCTGAGCTATGGGTAGGAAACAAAGAGCTTGAAACTAACTAATAAAAGAAAAGAAAAGAAAAAAAGTGTTCCTTTGGAAATATGTTTTTTGAGTCCTGTCTGTTAGAACCATTTCTTCCAACCCTCTACCCATCCGCAATTTTCTGTATGGTGAACTTCATACACTAAAGAATATAAGCATTCCCATATGCTACAACATCCTGAATGTGTTTTTAGCCGAAATATGGAAGGATTAAATCCGTACGATCAAAATAGTTCAGTTCAAAATTCACCTGCGTAAGACTTCTTACAACCGTGGCCATAGAGATGTTAGAAAAATGGAATCTTCTTTAAACATCGTATTTTGTCACATTTTTCAACAAAATCTCAAAAGATATATTTTTGGAGACAAACAAGGAGGCGTTAGAACCGCAGTACAGTAAAGTGGTATAAGTCACAATTTTTGTAAAAATGTTACATAGTATGGAACAAGCTATATTGACTAATAATAAAATTTCTTTTTAAGGTAGAGAAGTAGGTCAAAAATTAACAAGCAGCAATGCTGCACGATTAGGGTCGACAAATGCTGCCATTCCTAAACATTAACGCACTCCATATTCATCAATAATAAACATCCTACAAAACTACGAACTACGACAGAATCGCCATCCATATTACCACTTGATAACGTCTGAGTACTGAACCACTTGAAGAATAATTTAAAAAAAGCGATCGCAATAGGGTCTAGCCGACCCTAAAAATGGATTATCTTATTGTCCGATATCGTTGAACGCTTATACAACTGAGAACGATAGCGAATATCACGAAGCAACAATTACCGTGATGACGTCATTGCATGTAGTAACATTCTCAGTGTTAGTCGTCCATTCTCGGTGTCGGTCAAACGTGACGCACAATTTTCGTGGTTAGCCAGTGATAAGACATATCCATGTCAAAAAAAAAAGTTTGTAAAACTGCATGAATCACATGAGTTTTTTTATTTCAACATTTATTAGGCAACATTGCAATGGAACCAGCTATCAGGAATAGGCAGTGTTGGTTTTAAAACGATTCTGAGTATAAAACTCCGGGAGGGATAGAAACCATGTTTCCTATGCCACGCCTGTAGAGCGCGCATTTCTGTTATGCAGATGCCCCCCCCCCCGGTGCTAATGAAGGTTTATGGCAATCAGTTTGTTTACAACGGGGCATTCGCATGACAGTAACGCGCGTGAACGCGCGCGTCACATATGGTATAGCGCGCTCTACAGTTCCACGCTCGTATAATGTAAATAATCCGATTTCTATCTCTCCAGGGAGGAAAACGTAAAATACGATCCAGTGATGTCATATACAATCATTTAGCCATGAAGGGTTGCCCTTGAGACACTAAAATCTGCAAATAGATGTAAACAACGGTAAACAGAAACTAACACGGGAAAGAGAAGGCGGACCTTGGCAACACTGATTTTCAACAGTGACGTCGACTAGATATCCGTCTATTTTATTTTGTGATCCGATGGATCGCGAATCAAGAATAAAAAAATGAAGGCTTCAACCTGGCGCTTTCGATTTTGGGTCGTTTCCCCGAATCCGTTTCCCTGACCAGTCATTGTCCCGACAAGACATTTTCCTGAAGTTTCTTCACCCGAATTCATTTCCCCGCCAGTTTTTTCAGGTAATAAAAATTCAGGGGTTCTTAGAAAGCGTTATTTTTTTAGAGTTATGAACGTGAGGCCAAAAATCTTTAGTTTTATTTGCATCTTTTAAGATAACAGTATAGTGTGTGACAAGGCTCTTAGAAATTCAACTTGTTCGTAATTAGCCACTTACTCATCATATTATTTCAAGACGATCGATCTCAATCGAGTCTGCAGCTGCAACCACTTAGCTCGTAGCGAGTTTGTCACTTGCCGGCCAAGGCTAAGTTCGACTAGGCTGACTTCTGTATTGGCCTGTTCCTTCTGGAGTCCAGTAATTGCCGAATACAGATCGGATTGGTGTTCGGCTACAATTAAGCGGAAGCGGTTTTGCTAACCCTCACTAACATTAGTGTCCATGATGGAGTGTGAGTGAACTTGGTAACATTCTGTTTTTAGGGTGTGCCAATTCACTTTTTCGTTTCTGTTATCCATAGCGCTTTCGGCTATTACGCCATTTTCAGTGAAGTTCCCTACAGCTTATTTTTGTCGCTCCTGTATTTATAATAATATGTAGTACTTTACGGTAGACCTACTAGTGTGTACCACAGACAACCAATAGGAATACATACCAATAGGTTTACTGTACGACACTACATATTACTATATGTATAGGACCGACAAAAAGAAATGACAAGGAACTCCACTGAAGATATAGCGTAACAGCCGAAAGCCTTTTAGACAACAAAAACAAAAAAGTGGAATGGCAGACCTTAAAACAGAATACTCACTAACATTGTTCGTTTTATAAGAATTGGCACAAACAAACAGCTGAATATTGATTCCATATAGAGGGGGGGGGGTAATCTCGGTGGTACATGTCGGTGCCGGGGGCTGCTCGGGATGTTTCTCAGCCTTGCGTTTGACACGGTGCAGCACAACTTCAGCTTGGCACTGCTCTTGGCTAGGGGGGGTGAGTATGTGGTGAATTTGAAGGACCTTTAATGACCACAGTTTCATCTTCAGTACCAGCAGCAGCATTTGTTATGGCACGAGCAGTACACATTCTCCGGATCTGACCTATTGGTAGTCCCAATACACACGTGTATAGCGCTGGCACAATCCCACATATGTATACAAATACTTCAATTATCAACTTGAGTCCAATTACTTTGGCCATTATCACTCATATGTTACTTAACCAAGTACAACACAGAGGGTATGGCATTCCCCACCCCCTTCCCATGACACTTCAAATATTGCAAACACTTACTTCTCCACTGCACTCAGGTACTTCGTATAACAAAGACCGACCATTATTTCAAGTAAAAAAAATTCAGGAAACTGTCTTGTCGGGGAATTGGCATCAGGAAATTGGGTGTCAAGTATATGGATTTGGGGAAAACATTTCAGGAGTATATCTTGTCGGGCAAATGGACTGTCGGGCAATTGGATTCGGGTAACTATTCTGAAACCAAAAATGTTGTCTTATGCTATATAGAGAGCAAACGCCGAGAGCACCTGGACATACCCGAATACTAACATCCGTCATTTTGAGTCGCTTGGTGCTCGATGATTCACAATTCAATAAGAATTCGATACGCGGATTGCGAATCGTCGGGCACCAAGCGACTCAAAATGGCGGATGTCAGTACTCAGATGTTTTCAGTAGGGTACTATAGTTTTCACACAGGTATACTGGTCCGCCATTTTGATTCCTAAGTCAGTTTGAGCGTTCTCGGACGCGCTTGTACCCGTTCGCGAACGGGTGATCAAGGATGTTCGGGCTAGTTGGGGATCAAAAATGGCGGCCCATTATGCCCGTGTGAAACTATAGAACCTTTTTTCAGGTGCTCTAACGCCGCAGGAACAGTGGGAGAGGGAGGAAGAAGAAGGAACGCCTACGCTGTTGTAGAGAGCGCTGTCAACAGATTATTCAATTGAGTATTTTGTGTGAAAAGAACTAACGTTTTTTTGCTGTTTTTTCATACCGGGGAAAAATGTGTACCGAACTCAAAATTCTTCATTTTTACTACCAAATTCTTCAAAAAGTAAAACAATACAAACAATCTTTACATCGCCCTAAATGTTTCAAAATTCTTAGAGAAAAAAAAAATTAAGTCGGTGCCCGAAGCAGTTGAATTTAACATAGTATTCTTGTCTGAGCAAATTAGACCTGGACAAGAGGTTTTGAGTAAAAAAAAAGTCATAATAAGCGGAATGGTTGAGAATGGTGCCTTAACTAATATACAAAAAGTCCCTATCCCTACTCCTTCTGCTTACTTCTCAGGAAGGTTTATATCCTCAAAATCGTTTTTCCCCTTTTTCTCCCCTTTCTTGCAAATTTATCGAATAGTATGTGTATTATAATAACAAATTTCAACTAAAAATTATTCTACACAGATTCTCTATCAAAACATTCTAGTCTTTTATCGTATCTATTCCGGGAACGTCATAAATGGGAGGGGGAAATTCGAAATGACCGTTAGAAGCAATTCAACACAGGCTGTATGGAGAAAAAAAAAAACAGTTTTTGAGTTTTTTTCTCATTTCATGGGATTTTTAGAATACAAGATCAACTTTTACAAATACATAAATCCGATTCCCTATACCCTTCCGTAGCTTTTTATTCCCGAGAATTTCCAATCTCCTCTCGCTCTTTCCCTTTCGAATACTACACATGTGAAATTGGGTACTTTGTCTACTATTTTGGAGGAAGTTCTGGAGTCGATAAGGTGTACGAAAATTCCATCGAGAAATATATCTATTGCGGGGTATTTGAAAACCACGAATTCGATTTTGATATCAGCTTGACCCCATATTTGGGCTAAAGAGAAAAATCTCATAAAATACAATATAAGTATCAAATATGAGGTTTTAAAGATCACTGAATTCATTTTTAATGTGACGCGTTTTCATAATTACGGCATCGCTGTGGAGGAAGGAAGGAGGAGCTAAACTTAAAAACTTTCAGAACGGGGATTCCTAGGTTCACTGAATTCATTTTTGATATTTGCCTCGAAGATGAAAATTGAGGAATCAAGGGTGGAGACCAACATTAAACTATACAAAAGTATTAGAGTGGTCCACTAAAAGTCGATGATTTTTGAAATATTCTGCTTCTGGTAGATAAACTTGTTCGTTTTGGTCCAAAAGATCGCTAGACAATTTTTTAAAGGAATTAATTCTGAGGGATCTCGCTGGGAGGAAGAGTAATTCAACGTAGAATATCCCATTAGAAAATCTGATATTTTGCTTTGAAGCTTCCAAAATGGCGAGTTAGTGAGAAAAAAATTGGTCTAACAAAAAAAAAATGGTGCACCTACCGAGAACTTCGAGAAAAAAATCAATTCACAGGTTAATTAGGTATCTTATAAGAATTTGGGTTAAAAAGTTTACTTATTTAAAGACTACAGAATACAAAAGTCGATTAAAAACATGAAAACGATTATCCTTTTGATTTTATAAAAGCTAAATCCATTTATGAAATTTTTAAAGCAAACCCTAATTTTCAAGGCTCCATTGATGCAGGGGCAGATACTATAAATTACAGATAATACGATTAAGTATGTCAAAAACTTTTTTTTTTTTGAGTCTGTGAACTCGGATTGAAATTATTTTGACTCTAACCCCTACCAATAGGAGTCCACAAGAGGCATAGACAAGAAAAGTACAAAATTATTCATCAAAATTGCTTCAAGTACATATCAGTAAGAATTCCTAGAGTCGGTGAATTTGTTTTGAGATTATTCTAGCTTTTATTCCAGAAATAGACGACAAGAGGCGGGGACATGAAAATGTGATAATTATTATGGAAAATATACCCTTAAGTTATCGATAATAGGGGTTCTGTGGTCACAAAATTTATTTTTGAAGTTTTTCTCTTGAAACCCCGCCGACAATGGTCCATGGGAACTGGGATGTGCGAAATAACTTCAAATTGCCCTTCTAGCAGAAAAACCAAGGCCTTTTCTTTTGCTTCTTTTTAGATACTTGAACCTAAAATTTGCAGTTTTGCCTTAAGTTGCTCCTCCTGTAAAGATGATCGTGATACGGACCCGCTGCTGTAGTGGAGTTTTACAAGGGGTAAAGACGAAAAATACGTTAGTGAATTTTAGTAGGCTGACTTTTTGAGCATTTTGAGTCGCATGCCAATCCGATCGCCATCTCAAAACCAAAGTAGCGAATTATTATCATTTTACATCTCGAACACTGTAAAGTAGCAAACCACAGGTACAAATCTGAGGCGTGTTGTCGGAAAGACCTGAACTCATTTCCGTGAAAACTGGGAATTACGTGTGGTCGTGTGATAGTGGGAGCGGATGTAACCCACACTGGCTATAGATTTTTGAAAAACAGCTCTTTTACTGATTTGATTTCACTCGACGGTAAATTCGATACGGCGTTGAATTCACCCCGAGTTTTTAAAAGAAAGTTGAAATTTGTCCGACTTCGACGCGACATTAAAGCCTTATAATAATATTCCGACGAATGCTTATTTTTTGTAAAATTCCGTTCGCACAAAGCAAAATAAGTATAAATAAATACTCGAGAATGTAAGCCGTGTAAATGCGAAATAAAATGTTTCAGAAATCGTATACTTTTGGTAAAAGGTGAAAGGGATTTTAACTTCCCAATTTTTGGTTGCTACTCTTTGTGTGAGCGCATTAAAAAAAGAAATGATGAGGTCTACTCGTACACGCTGAGCTTGGCGAATACATACAAACATAATATTTTGTCGTACAATTTCCACCAACGATTTTTCCAGTAGTGTTATGAGAATAACGCGGAATTTCGACGACGCTTTTTAACTAATTTTTTCGGCGATGTTTGTGACGTTTTTTGGGCCAAAAGTGACATTCTTCGTATTATTCGCCTGGTGAGTATACGAAGGTCTCAACTGGTCCCAACAAAGGTATTCCCAGGAATGAAGAGGTAGCGATTTTAAAAATGTGATCTTTTGCCAACAATATTCTGAAGCAAATTTTCTGTGGGGGAGGGGAAGAAAATAAATTAATTCGCGTACTCCAAATATACATCTTACTAATTGAAAGTTCGATTTCGCTAGCTAACGACAATTTTAAAATTAGTAAATAAAATAATATAAAGAGAGAAAAGTGAGATACAATAAAACAAAGAAAAAAAAAATAATAAGAATACCAGCACTTCGAAATTTTTAAAATTTACCATTAAAAATGAAAAGAAGAAATGAAAAAATCGACACTTGAAATTTTGCCAATAACAAACATTTTTGGAACATCTCCCCCACCTCCGCCCAGTACACTCTTGGGATTTTTTCGGCTGGTGAAAAATTTTTAATCCGATCAGCAGGAGGAAGATAACAGAAACAGTTCAAAGCTTGTACAGTGACAAATATTTTTAAAATCGACCAGCAAAGAAAGACAAAAAAATGTCAACCTTTGAAATTGGAACTGTTGAGTTCATTTTATCAGACGAACATTCCTTCGATTAACAATCAACAGATGAGATGGGGGGGGGTACTGAAATTTAGTTTATTGAGGAACATCAAAAAAAATCCCACCTTCTCCATCAACACTAGAACTTTTGCCAACTAATGAACATGTTGAACAATTTATAAATCAACAAGGAATATAGAAAAGGAAGAAAAAGGAACAAACAAACAAGAAGAAAGTCAACACTTTTAAAATGTTGATAACTGATGAACATTTTTGAAATGAACCAACTGCTGATTCTATTTTGCCAGCTGATGAAAAATTTTTGAATGACCTCTTTACAATTTTGTCAACTGCTGATCCTAATATTCAGTTGAATGACTGGGAGCATTTCTGAGCTCAATAATCAACAAGCAGAAAAAAATCAATAATTCTGAAATTTTATCAAGAGACGTATAATTTTAAAATCATCCAACATAGAAGAAACTAACAAAACATCAGTCAACTGCTGAAATTTCACCTACTGCTGATTCCATTTGGCTAACGATATGAATAACTAGCAACCGGAAAAAAGTCAGCTCTTTTAAATTTCCGCGAACACTGAAGAACATGTGGAGCGCATTTGAAATAAACCATCAAAAAAGAAAATTTCATCTGCCGATACTAATTTGCTAGCAGACGAACATTTTAAAAATAGAACAGCAAAATTAAGAAAAACTCACCTTTTGAATTTTTGCCAATTAAATAAAAAGAAAGGGTCCGAATTTTTCAAGATTTACCAACTGCAGAACTTATTTTGTTAGCTGATGAACATTTTTAAACATTCAACTAAAAAATAAATGAATAGAAAAAGTCAACGCTTCTGAAGTTCGGCCAACTGTCGAACATTAAAACATTTTTGAGTGATTGCCAACTGACAAGCATTTTTAAGAATGACCACCATAAAGAAACTGTCAATGTTTTTGAAATTTTCTCAAATACTGATCCCAACTGACGAGCATTTTAAAAATAGAACCGCAAAATAAAAAATAAGAAAGTCACCCTTTCAAATTTCTGCCAACTGACAAACGTTTTTGAAATCGGTCAATATGAAAAGAAAAGGTACTTAGATTTTTTGAAATTTTACCAGTGGCTAGTTCCAATAAGGAGAAGAAAAGAAAAAAAAAGCCAACGCTTTTGAAATTTGGCTAACTGATGAACATCGAAAGGTCTATTTCCCCAGCCCCCCGAATTTCGAATTTCGATCGTAAATACACCTGAATCGTTTGAACATCTTTTGTATACGTTTGTAAAGGGCGTTTCACCATTTGTATAGCAACCCTGAGTACAGAACAGTCAAAGGTTATTCTGGAGGCCAAAGAAACTTTAGCCCCCCAAAATTGTAATAATTTGAAAATTTTTCCTGGACTAATCGTTTGAACATCATTTGTACACGTTTGTACACGCCAATTCATCGTTTGTACACTAACCCCCCTTGGAATAGGACCAATGGTCATTTCGGGGCTACCACTTCTACAGTCCCCGAAATGACCATTGGCCCTATTCCAAGTGGGGTTGGTGCACAAACAATGTTCAAACGATTGGCGCAGTTAAATCATTCAAATTGCAATTTCGGAGGGCTACCATTTCTACAGCCCCCGAAATGACCATTGATCCTATTCCAAGGGGGGTTGGTGTACAAACCATGAATTGGCTTGTACAAGCATGTACAAACGATATTCAAACGATGGGTATTTTACCCATGGGAGGGGGTTCATGGTGGAGGAAGGTTGCGGTAGAAAAGTGAAACAGAACAGAAGGTGAGGAGTTAAAGAAGAAAGAATGATATTATTATGATTATTTAGTAAACTTGTATTCAAAAAAATTCACGAAAAATGTACTTCAAAACATAAGCAAACCATTCTCCGTGGAGATAAATTCTTGATGGCCTCCCCTGTACCTTAATCCCACGTCCCACCAGAGTTACCCTACCCCGGGGGGGCTTCTCGGTGGAAGTAGGAGCTCCTGGAAAGGAAGGACGGCCATGGTGAGGAAGGACGGCCATGGTGAGGAAGGACGGCCATGGTGAGGAAGGGCGTCGTGGTGGGTGAGGAGGAGCATGGTGGGGAAAGTGACTGTGATGAAGGAGGATAGCTGTGGTGGGGATTGTCAGAGAATAGCCCACCCCAGGGGGGTCCTTGGTGGAGGAGAGAGCTCCTGGATGGTGTAGCGCTGTGTTGTTTTCATATAATTTCTATAGAAATTTTTTATGTAGGGTAAGATACACTTATGTTACTATGACGTTCCAGGGCCGTATTTATATATAGGCAACATAGGCACGTGCCTAGGGCGCTAGATTTTGGAGACAACTCTTATGAACAATAATTTATGAAGGGGGGAACAAAAATTTAAGGGGCGTTAATTTATATTCTAACCCACTGCAAGTTGCCTACCTTGCTCCTTAATTGCTCATTCCTCCGGGGTACCCTACGCTTGGGAGGGGGTTCATGGTGGAGGAGGGAGCTTGGGGGAGGAAGGTCGCGGTGAAGGACGAGGAAAAGTTATGGTGGGGGAGGGCTCTCTATACACTAAACAGTAAAAGCCACCTCCTCGTCCCCCTCCATGGGGATAAATTCCTGGTGGCCTCTCCTGCTGAGTTTAAAAGTCAGCCGAAAGCCGATAGCTTCAGCCGATTTTGTAAAAGCCAAAAGCTGTGAGAAAAAACCATATTTTTCCGGCTTTTAGGCTTTGAGGGATTTTGCTGAATTAATCAACTAAGAACCAAAAACTCATTTATTTTAGGTTCCGAAAATTCTGAAAAGTCGATAGCCAATAGCTGATAGCCGAAAGCTATAGAAATTTTCCGATTTCAGCCAAAAGTTGGAAGCCGAAAGCCGAATCAGTGATAGCTGAATGCCGATAACTGTAGCCATATTTTTCAAGGTCATAAGCAATATAGCCGAAAACCTAAGCTGTATAATGTGTATTTCAAACCCTGCTCTCCTGTACCTTAATCTCAGGTTTCACCAGAGGTACCCTATCCTGGAAGGCTTCTCGGTGGAGGTGAGAGCTCCTGGAGAGGGAGAATGGCCATGGTGAGGAAGGGTATCGCGGTGGGCGAGGAGGAGCATAGTAGGGGAAAGTGACTGTGATGAAGTAGGACAGCTATGGTGGTGATTGGCAGAGGGTAGTCCACTCCAAGAAGGGCCTTGGTGGAGGAGAGAGCTCCTGGATGGTGTAGCGCCATGTTGTTTTCATATAATACTTTTCCAGCTTATGATATACTGCAGGTCGGCACGAGCAACGCGAGAGACCGCGAGGGTTGGGCCGCGAAGCGGCCAGGGGGTGAAGCCCCCTAGTGTAAAAATAACAACAAAAAACTAAGAGTGTAAAACGAAAGGACATGTGACCGAATACGTTGATTAAGAAAACAAAATTCATACTAGGTACCACCATTTCTTGCCTTTTGTTCCACGTGCTTGTATGGAACCCTTTACAACAAACTATATTATCCACGGGTACACACGTGCTGGTAAATTTATACAACACAATTCAGTCGTCAGATTAATCGAATGTGCCGGATGAGTCAACCAAAAATTTCGTGCTATTTTTTATTTACATTTTTCGCACTCCTGGTCATATGCGACTATAAAGGATTACCGATGGTTTTTCCGAAATAATGAAAAACAAAACTGTGTGTATCCGTATTCGTATAAAATATCAATGTTGACCGAAAAGCTCGCATAAAAAATTAACTACGTAATTGTAATTCATTTCGTGCACTCTGACCTTTGCTAATATTGCGCTAGCCACGGTGTCACGGCACAGTGTGTATTTTGTATTTCCATGGAATTATAAGCGACCTCTTTTTTTCGCCATCCACTCGGACTGCGAGTTTTCTGTAAACTAGAATGGTTACCTGTGCCCAAAGTTAGCCATACAAATTCGCCAAATTATTTGAGGAAGTTTAAAACGTGATATTTTCTAGAACGAGACCGCTACCATGCCAGGGGTCTACAAACTCCTGCAATTAATTCTATTCCTTAGTAATCAAGGCAGAGCATGTCACAAAAACTCTTTAATTATTTGGCCGGTCGATATACTGAAAACTAATATTATATTGACTGGGTATTGGGGGGGGGGTAGGTAGCTGGCTTTTAGCGACCCTGTTTACCTTCCACTAGAGAAATAGAAGAGCGGCTAAGCATACAGTACTCGGCGACCATGATATACTAGAGATCACCGTATCATAACCAAGACTGACGATTCATAGACTGATGATATATTTCGTGTCTTTGGTCACCAAGGCTCGGAGGACCGAGCCTGTACCTAACGCCTAACCAAAAGTCAGATGTGAATACAACATTCTCAGTCCATGCAAAACTCATCAACAGAGATGTCCTACAACTGGCGAGCAGATGGGCCCAGAATGCCCATAAGCCTCTCACCGTCTCTCGCACGAGTACAGGGACCAGCCGCCACATCTCTGCGGGAGTCTCAAAATATCAGAAACTAAAGACGGTAAACACCAAAACTTTACAAACTTTACGAAAAATGACCAAAGCTATTTAAACAAACAAAACAAAACAATACTAAAAATAAAATCAAAACCAATAAAACGAAATTATGACAAATAGTACCCAAGTCATTATTCAACTCCCCAATTCGCAGAAACCTACCAGTTACCCGTGGAAAAATCACCCTTTTGTAACCCTTCAATTACCCAGGTAACTGAAGGGTTTCCGAGGGTAACTTTTCCGCGGGTAACTGGCGAGTTTTTTCGGGTTATTAAGCTGCTGACTGTTAAGCTAATGACGTGGCGTATTTACGGGGAATTGAATATGCAATTTCATATGCATACACATAGTGATGAATCTGGCGGCTCGGAGTTAGGCGTCGCCTGATTGCACAGCAAATCTGTACCTTATTTATACCTCAGCAGATTCGTGCACGTTCTCATCTTTAATCATGCCGATTCATATCGATAGTCCTAAGTCTGTGAAAGTGAGAAGGGAAATGAGAGTCGAGAACGTTTAATTTGGGGACTCAGCTCGGGTATGCATATCAATCACCTTCCGCAAATATCGGGACTCAGTTCGGTGAAAAATACGGTTTGGGACTCAACTCAGATGGAGAAGCCTGATTGCGTCCCAAAAGTAGCCCTCACATTATTACATCAGATGTTTGATCCAGTCCTGACTTTGGCCAAAACTTCAAATCTAGGACCCAAAAAAATGTCAAAATTTATATCCGGCCTCGATGTGAGCCTAAAAATCTTCATTTCAAACTCAAAAAGTTTCAAAATTATCATTATTTCTTTAGTTTTAACGCTTATGTCTCCTCACACGGCAAGATATCACCCAAAAGGAGGGCGTAGAAGTATAGATATTAAAATCCTCTTTCCAAAACATGTAAAATTTTAAGATGTGAGATAAATAAACATTTTTTATGAAAGTGGGAAACTTATTTATTGAAGGGCTTTGTAAAATTATGGCAGTCTTATCAATAAAAATATACATAATTTCGAGTTGAGGAGTGAATGAAAAGAATCACAGTTTTCGAGATGTAATAGTCTTCTTCCAGACCGATTATGTATATCCCCACCATTGCGTAAAGCTACACGTAATTTTTCTATAGAAACAACTTCATGGATCTTTTGGAAGTTGAGAGGGGTACAGATAATCCTGTTCGTACTTCCACACAACTTCTTTGAAGAAAGGCATAACCTACCACTGTATTACCCAGTCCAACGTAACTGATCCCGATAGGATGTTCCAGTCGAATTTTAAGTAATTTTTTATCCTAATTTCTGATCATTAGGTGCTACGTAATCTAGTTCCGAGATCATCGCTGGGAGTAATGCGATCCTAACGTAGTCACAAATCGCCATGTCCAGTGTTAGCAATTCGAACGAAAAGGAAATGAATGCTTATTATTCAACTTTGTTTACAATGTACACGAGAAATCGTTGAGCGATTCACTGAGGGAACAGTCGCTGGCCGCATCGCCGTCTTCCACAATCCGATTCGCGGCCAATTTCGAGCAGACGATTTTCAGTTCTCCTTCGTCGACCACTCGAACCCATCCAAAGGCCACCGGTTCGTGGTCGCGCGGAAACGGGCCAACTCTGAAATCGGATCCGGCCAGCTGACCCGACTCCGGTTCGCCATCGACAGCTGCACGTGTCTCGCCACGTCTGCGTCCCCTAGTCGCGAACTTTCGCCCATTTTTCTTCATTGTTCTCCAAACTTTTTCAATATTGCCCCCTCGCGTACGTGCGCCATCGCGACTTGGATTAGTTTTCGCGGTTGCGGCGTGTTTGCCGCGCCGCGCCCGGTCGCCGCCAGCGGCGGCGACCTCGTTAGCGTTTTCGGCAACGACTAGCACGCGCGCGGGTGACGCTCCGTGCTCGAGTCGCGGCCTCCATCTTGGTGGCAACACCGGTCGACACATTTTCCACAATTTCAATTTATCAAGATCCCGTTTGGCGGTGAGAAGCGGAAAGTTTTTAAATCCGCCTGCATTAGCATCG
This sequence comes from Acanthococcus lagerstroemiae, assembly GCA_031841125.1. Classification (NCBI taxonomy): domain Eukaryota; kingdom Metazoa; phylum Arthropoda; class Insecta; order Hemiptera; family Eriococcidae; genus Acanthococcus; species Acanthococcus lagerstroemiae. Next base: position 41,719,209 of record CM063111.1, on the reverse strand, counting down.
CGAAGGAAACTATCGGCTGGCTCATTTGTCAAGCTTCTGTGTCGACTGCGCCCGAGGCGGGGCGGTGGCGGCGGCGACGAGGACGTTTTTATGTTCGCGGATTCGTTTACGCGCGAAAAAGAAATGTATAAATCACTCCGGCGCATCCGCCGCGAGTCACGCCAGTTCGCGGTGCCCAAGAAGAAGCCCGTCTTCGCGATTCGCAGATACCTGAGTAGCTGCGACGAGTTGATCACGTCGAAGGTTTTCAAGTATTTAGCGGAGCGAGCGACAGCAGATTTCCGGTCGGGGGACGAGTCGGGTGGGTCTTGACGGTGACCACGATGGGTCGGCTCACAGACTTTACGTTTCTTGCGGGCGGGTCGAACCGGGGGCTCGTCAATGTCCGGTATAGTCACAATCACGTTCTTCCATTTGCGACCCTGCAGGAAGATCGGGTTCACTGGCTTTGGCGGGCTGATTATCGGCCTCCGTCTGGAAAGAAAACAACCCGGTGAATTAGGATACAATAGTCACAAAGGGATGAGAACGAGAAGTTGTAAGAGCTCCTTTAGCAAAATTTGAATTTCATTTGGGTCCGACATTTTTTCGAGTTAGGCGCTTTGGGGACCTCTCCAATTCAAAGTCTCGTACCCAACCAGTTGAAATTTATACTGTACGCAATTTGGTACACAGATCTTGCCCATGGGTAATGGATAGTGGCAATTTGTTGTCTCTATTCAAAGTATTCATTTTACGTCCTCTGACCCTTTACATACTCACCAACATATTGGTACAAGTCGGCAGCGGAATACAATGCATATTACAGCCGGTTTTTAGAAACCGATGAGACCTGTTGCTTACAGCAATGGCTCCTACCTGTAATGACAATATTACAAGGCAGGTGCTACACTGGATGAGCTTGCTGAAGGTAAAATTTTTAGCACACTATGAAACATACTTGCGAGTGCACTACTTGCTGCTTGCAGTGCTGACTGGAAGTATTTTTGCCTTAACGAACCCATACTGAGGAAGAGTTTTACTGATTTTTTTTCAAGCTCAGGAAATAAGGAAGCGTTTCTTTACATAGCGTTAGAGTCATGTCTAGACTTGATCAGATTTTCCTCGGATAGAAGGGAGTGTTGAACTTTGAGAAATAGTTTTCTCGCATAACCTAATTTCAGTTGTTCTGGTATGCCTCTCCTCTAACCACTTCTTGAATCGGCAGTCAACGTATGAATCCTTGCTACTACAGGATGATGGTTGTCTGGAGCCCCGAATTCAGTTCTAGCCTTATCCTTACATGAACATTCTCATCTGGATTCATGAATAGTGTTCTAGTTTTACCTTTGAATATGTTAAGAGTTATTAAAGATGATGAAATAAATTTAGTGCAATGTTTTCTTACCGTATTGAGTATTTGATCTTTGGTTAGCGTTGAAAAAGTTCATCCATTCCAACAGGTTATTTGAAAACCTCTCTGATTTATTGATCTTTCATTTTATGTTAAGCCCTGTTGCTTAAAGAGAAAATGTGTTGCATCTGGCTAATTATTTCTGAGTAGGGCTTAGACACGGGAAATCAAAGAGTATAAGATTCGGATTATTTTTTATTCTTTCTGTTTATTAAAAAAAAAAAAAAAAGTCACTTTAAATCTTATCTGATATGACAATTAGCAGAATTAATGGGAAAAATTGTAGCTCAGTTCTTTATTTAAAAGTGTAGCCATGGAAAGGACAAGGAGATTCTTTCCAAACATTTTTCTAACTTGGAAAATTCTTTACAATCGAAAAATTTTTGAAAGTGTAGACCCGTTTTTTTCCAATTTCGAAAATATTTGGCAGTCGGAAAAATTGCGTTCCTTAAATGGCAGAATTTAAATTTTCAGTTGATAAAATGAAATTTTCGTCTCCCCTCCCCCCGAGGAAAGTCGCGTATATACTTAAAAGAAATAAAATTTGTTTTTAAGAAAATTTTTTACAAAGTGATTTTCTGCCGATTTCTCAAAAATTTGTTTTGAGTCTAATTTTCCTAAGGTCAGTATGCAGACTAATATTCCAAAAATATAATGATGAGACTGATTTTTCTGAAAATAGTTTTAGACTATTCTCGTCAACTATCTTCGCCAACGTTAGTTCCTAAACTACTTTTCCTGGCAATTATTTCTAATCAAAGTTATCCAATAATGATTTCCAATTTCCTTGAAATTGGATTTATAGTTCTTATAGTCTGATTGTTCCAAGACTAATTTTTGGTCTGATTTTTTTTTCAAAAATAGTTTAAATATTTTCCTAAATTAGCGTAGATTAACTTCCCAAAACTAAATTATTTTTCCGAAATCAGTGTTCAAATTACTTCATTCAAATATGTAGTTTGAAGGCAACCTATATTCTGTCGAAAATTAAAATCTGTTAGGTATTCAAAAACATGCTTTTTGACTAATTTTTCTAAAGTCATTTTCTTGGCTGATATTTAATCCATTCGCAGACTAATTTTCCCAAAATAGGTTCATAAAATAAATTTTGAATTATTTCTAAACGAATTTTTCTAAGAATATGTTCAGAATAAATTTCTGAACACTAGTTTTAGATTAATTTTGTAATTAGCTTCAGCTAATTTTGTAAAATGATATTCACACTTCCTAGTTTTTGTAAAATTATTGTTTGACTAAATACTTAGTTTCAGACTAATGTTTCTAAAATTAGTTCAACCATTAGATTTTTCTAAAATGAATATCAAATTATTATTTTTTCTTTTTTAAAATTTTAAAATTAATTAATTAAAATTTTTTCAGACTAATTTTTCTGAAATTATTTAGTAGTTTCTTGTTTTGAATTAATTTTCTTAGAAAACTAGTTCCAACATTCATTTTCTAGATTTTTTGAATTAGTAACAGATTAATCTTTCTTGCATCCTTTTCAGAGTAATTTTTCCAAATTTGGTATCACACTAGTTTGTCTTAAGTTAGTTCTTAGAGATTTTTAAGATCTAGACAAACATTCTTGGAATCAGTCTTATCTTGACTTTTTTATTTTTCAAATTTAGTTTTGAGCTACATTTTTTGAAAATAGCTTTTGCACACAAGTTTTTATATAATTAGCTTAAGACTACCTTTTCAAAAGTGTGTGTTTCAGACTACTTTCCCAAAATTAGTTCGTAGATTGATTCTTGAAAATTGTTTTTGGACTTGTATCAAAATTAGTTGTAAGACTAATTTTTTAAAATTACCTTTTGAAGCAAACTTAAATTAATTAGTTTGTAAGCTAATATCACCATACGTTCCATTACACCATTAATATCAACAAATAAGTTGTTAGACTAACTGATGAAATAGGTTTCTCGATTTATGTTAATTTCATAATAACTAGAAGACCCGTGCTGCTTCGCAGCAACTCAACCGATTTGAGTGGTCACAAGCTCAAATGAAAGGTCTTGATCTACTGAGTGTTCTTAGAGCAAAACAAATTCCTTACCTTAATTAGAACCTGAAATATAGATCTTTGAGTCTAGAGAAATCTTGAAAATATCAAAAGTCAAGTTGAATGTCTACTTACAACTGCCCTCAGACGCAACCGATTTAAGTGGTTAATAGCTCAAATGGAAGGTCTTGATCCACTGAGTGTTCTTAGAGCAAAACAAATTGTTTTCCTCAATTAGAACCTGAGATATAGATCTTTGAGTCAAGAAAAATCTTGAAAATATCAAAAATCAAGTTGAATGTCCACTCACAACTGTCCTCAGACTCAACTGATTTGAGTAGTCAATGACTCAAATGAAACGTCTTGATCCACTGAGTGTTCGTAGAGCAAAACAAATTCTTTACCTCAATTAGAACCCTAGGTATGGATGTTTGAGTGGAGGAAAAGCTTGGGAAAATTGTTAATTAAGTCGCGTTTAAGTATAACTTGAGTAAGGTCAAAGTTAAGTGAATTTAAATACTTGATGACATATGTACATATAAATACCTTTCATTTAAAGAAAAATGAAGCAAATCGGCTGGATAGAACGGCCAGACGAACTCGTATTAGATTCTTTTAATACATAGATTCTTTATGAAATTATTGCTAAAATTTATTTTTAAATGATTTTTAATTTTATACATAATTTTGTGGACTTTCTTTTCAGAATTATAGTCAGCAACTTGTCATCAACACTAGTTTCATACTGATCATGTCTTCAGACAATTTTTTTTTCCCCAAAATTGAATGGCAAACTAATTTCTTCAGACATAGGGTGCAGACTAATTCCTTCACAAACGGTTTCAGACTCACGTCTTCGACCTTTTAGGCTAATTTTTTCCAAAATAATTTCAAAACTAATGTTTCTGAGCATTGTTTTTGGACAGTGTTCCTGAAAAATATTTCGTCGATAATTTTTCGAACTTAGTATATAATTTGTCAAATAAATTTCCAAATCAATTTTTAGAAACAGTTCGTAGATTAATTTTCAAAATTGGATTTTACTTCGATCTAACCTCTACGAATCTCAGAGACGATGCAAAAGAGTACAATACAGTGATCTTAGATCTCAAAAATGCTAGTATTTCGGGGACAATTGAAGCGAAATGATGAATATGACAAGTGAGAGTGCACGCCGAACTAATCTGGATTTTTCCAGTTTCTAATTTCACCTGAATTTCTTTCCCGGTAATGCTGGTATTTTTGATTAATACTCGTATTAAGCGTCTCACTGCAATATTGAAGGTAAAACTTCTCCCCCACACAAGTCTTGAAAACTCATCAGGTAGCCATTGCAAAATCTTTCTTCTCGCGGTAAGCACAATAAATAATGGTAATATTGTTCAAGAGATTGAATAGTGTAACTTGTTTTTTATAACCGGGTCAGAGGTGGTATCCAAAAGAAACAGAATCATGTACTAATCCACCCAGATTGAGACCTTCCTACGCTGGTGGTGAATTGCGTTGCATGATTTGAACCCGGTAACGAAAACTCTGGAAACAGGATGAACTGACTAACAAATCAATTTTCCAGAATGTACTATCCACTGAGCTCCTTTAACTCATTGGCTTTCTCCGGGAAATTATTATAGTCCTCATAGATCATTGGTATATATCTGCACCGCGTTATAGAATCTTTTCATATACCTAGTTCTGTCAAAAATTAATATTTTTCTGAGTTCTCACATAGGCTTTAACAAATAGAAGCAACGTATACCATTAGATCAGTGCGGTATCCCATGGTGGCCCTGACAGGACAGCGGGAATCCGAAGCGGAAAAGCGAAATGGGAGCGCGGGCCAAGACGTCCCTCTGGTCATTGATGCGATACTCGAAAGGGTAGTTTCCAGGGCCAGGGATGCGGCGTCTGGGCAGCCAATTCTGCATGCATGCATGCCTCACCATACGCTCCACCGATGAAATATCGCCTCTGCTTTTGTTAGCTTCTCCAAAAAAGTTCGAGTCCAGCGGGAGTATAAATCTTGACCAATGCTTCAACTTATTTCGAAATCCCGCGTTATCTACACCGCGATTAAAAAACTGTTTGCGAGCTAATTCCACCTTTTAGCGTTTCCACTTTACATACTGTAATTAATTTCGGGACAAATTACCCTCGTCTTGAGACACGTAAAATGACTCCAAGTTTACCCGTCTCTAAAACGCTTCGTCCTTTCGCGAGTGGTACAATTTATAAAACGTTTTAATTTAAATAATAATACTTTTTATCTGCTTCTAAATGAATCATTGTAACGTAACTGAAAAATATCATTTTACTACACGAAAAACTTCTCTCGAATCCAAAGTAACCCAATTTGCATTTTTTTTTTCTCTCCTAAGAAAAAATAGCGAGTTTTTCACTCGCGTGCGCCGTGTTTGTAAACAAGAGGGGAAATGTATTTTGAAAATTAACTTACGCCGCTTACTTTACGATTTTCTTGCGAATTAGCAGCTTGACGACTGGATGCGGAATGGGTTTGTTTGCGCTGCGAGTCTGAAACAATTACACGTTTTATTAGATTATCTAAACGATGGCAGCTAAACGGTATTTTTCAAACGATGTGCGGTGTACTGGAAATGCAGCATAGATTACAATTATCTCGGGCTCCCCTTTCGGGTAATTAATATTATTTAATCCAAGCTAAGGTACACTTGTTCTCCATGCTGACCGCGAACCGTTTCAGTTGGAGAAGGAGCGAAACATTACAAAACCGAATGTCGAGGCGGATTCAGTTTTGCAAGTCTTAACAGATGGCTGTATTGTCAGGTCAAGTAGATAATTGGCTAAGGAATTCTTCATTTAATATGTTTGCACCGTGCGTATTTATACTTTAATAGGAGAAGCTAGAGGATGGTCAGGGTTAGAAAATAACTTGATAGAATACTGGTGTTGGGATCTATATTCCATAATCCAGGTAACCTGGGAGATTTGAGAGATAAATCAGTGCAATAATAGACAATTGCGCAAGCCCTTCTACTGAGAGGCATACTCTACAATGATCTTTACTCACTTCGGTGAAAGAACAATCATGTTTTTAGGCTGCCACCCTGAAGATCGGTTTCCTAGATTGGTAATATGTAGTATCTAAGATATTTCATAAAATGATGGTCAGCGATCTACATTCCTTACGCATTTACTCCTCTCGCTTTCGGCTCGTTTCATAAACAAGTAGTAAGCATTCGCTTTCCTATCCTGATAAGTAAAATACTATTTCTCATAGATATAAGTTATACTCGGAAAACGCGTCTTTGGCTCGCTTCATAAACAAGTAAACATTCGCACTTGAAATGTAGACATTAGCTTTCCTATCCTGATAAGTTCATCAGGTGCCGTACCCATTGCCGGATGTTGGCGATCGCGATTTCTGACGTGCAACTTTCCTGGGAAAGGTTAGTCGGGGTAGTTTGCCGTTGCTTTCCCCACGGTTTGTTGCGTTAGAGTTTTCCTTCTCTGTGCCGGAGAGTGTGCAGCCGCAGTTCGTTTACTAGCCACGTATTTCACGACGTTGAGTTAAGCTAGCCACGATGTGCATCCGACAGTCCCAATATTTTAGATCCGGTGGTAACACGCCCTAAACTGGCGGGGTTCCAGGACGCGTTATCTTCCCACCTCGATTGATACTGTAGTTACTGTGTTCGCTAGGATGATAGCGGGGGAATTCGAACATTACTATAGCTTTCCGGCGTTGGTGGGAATCGAACCCGAGACGCAAGGATTGCGAAGCGGACCCGTTAACCACTCGGCCACACACATCGACCTCATCCTGACTTCGCACTTAAAAAATGTAAACATTCACTTTCTTATCCTGATAAGTGAGATACTAATTCTTATCGGCACTCGGAAAGCTCGTCTTTGGCTCACTTCATTAACAAGTAGACATTCGCACTTGAAATGTAAACATTCGCTTTCCTATCCTGAGAAGTAATGTACTATTTTTTATAGATACTCGGAAAGCTCGTCTTCAGCTCACTTCATAAACATGCAAACATTCGCACTTAAAATGTAAACACTCGCTTTCTCATCCTGATAAGTAATTATACTATTTATATGTAGGTACTTGGAAGATGAACTATAAACGAATATTATTTTGTCAAGCTGGAAAGACTTCATTTACCAATTTGTTAAATTGCAACTTAGAAACTGAAGAGTAATGAAAATATTGAACATTAATGATTTCATTCGGTACTTATTTTGATGACTACTTCATCTATATGCCACAATGGTTATTATCATAATTTCGCAGAAATAGGATGCGGTTATCAACGCAAAACTGATAAAGGACGGTTCGTTACCTCGGATACCTCCAATATGGATGCAGTCAGGAATTTAGATTGCCAATACAGCAAAAGTTCAGCAGGACCTAATTTGGGAAAAAGTAACTGGAATTAGATAGAGAATTACCACAAGCAGGGACGTAGCGAAGAATTTTTCTGGAGAGGCAAAATTTATTGTTAAATTCCCAAGTGACTCAAGTCAAAATTCCCAAGTATCAAAATTTGTTTTGTATTGGCTAAGAGAAGAAAAAAAACAAAAACCAAAAACAACCTTCGACTTACTGGATTTTTCCAACTTTTGATCCATCTACTAAAATTTCCCAACTCAGCCGGAGGCTGGGGTAAACTCCCCCCCCCCCGTTCCTCCTTATTTTCGTCCCTGATTACAAGACAACAAAAGTTCTATCGTTTGACTCTGATGTAACAATATACAATATCTACTGAAATATAACATTGTTATGCGACAAAAAAAAAGTTCATCTTTCTTCTGGTTATATGTGTTATCTTGGGACACAGCAGTTGTGTCATTTTATAATCCCTCTGGTTCCAAGATGATAAGAATCCAGATTTTGTATTTTGTGCCCAGACTTTCTTAGTATTTCCCCGGAAGGTTTTCAATTACCTGCATATCATTTTGAAGCTGAAATAGTGATGACCTTCCAAACGGCTCCAGTTTATTTGAGACAATTGAATGTTTTGGTGATGATGAGTTATAATCCAAAGAAAAAACCATGTATGTCATCTTGGAACCCTTTCCTCTACATTTCAGTATTACAATATCCAATCAATTTACATTATTTGGACTATCCATCACTAAGACTGATAAGCTCGAGATGTTTAATCGCAAATTTCCAGGTATCAATATGGAGAAAAAAGTCCTTACTCTCTATTACACGATGGTCAACAATCTACACATATATTCCTTATGCGTTTACTCTTCTTGCTTTTGGCTCGCTTTGTAAACATTCGCACTTGAAACGTAATCATTCGCGCTTGAAATGTAAACATTCACACTTGAAACATAAACATGCGCACTTGAAATTTAACATTCGCTTTCCCATCCTAATAAGTAATATACCTAGGTACTATTTTTTATAGATCCTTGGAAAGCTTGCCTTCAGCTTGCTTCTTAAGCAAGTGAACGTTCGCACTTGAAATGTAAACGCATTTGTTTCTCATCCTGATAAGTAATATAGTTAGGTACCTACTATCGTTATAATAGGCACTTAGAAAGTAAACCAGTGTTGGCACGTAAACTTTAAGTTTACATAGTCTACGTAAGTCTACATGTAGACATAAGTAAAGTAAACAACCATTGTTTACGCATAAACTATGTAAAAAACGACTTTTTTTGCTAAAAAACATTTTATTTCAGTTTATAACCGTCGATACTTCGAAGTTCACATCGGTCAAGCTTACTCAAATAACAACCTGATAGACGCGGGTGTTCCTCAAGGAAGCGTCCTAGGTCTCGTACTATTCCTGCTCTACACTATGGACATTCCTGAAAGTCCAAATGGCAATGATATCCCTCTTTGCAGACGACACAGCCGTAGCAGCACGCAACAAGAACTACGAGATCGCAAACCAAAACCTCCAAAAAGCGATTGACAAAATATCCGCTTGGTCCAAAAGGTAGAAAATCGAACTAAACGAGTCAAAGTCAGTGAAGGTTGATTTCACATTACGTCCGTATCGTTATATCCCCATGATCATCAACGGAGCGAATTATTAGTGATGATTTGATACTGATAGTAGCGGAGAAGTGAGAGAATTGAAACTGAAACTGAAAAACAACGAAGTCTACGGTAAATTTCAAATCTACATGTAGATTTGAAGTCTACATAGTTTACGTTTCACGTAAAAAACGAAGTTTACGCGTAATCTGCCAACACTGAAGTAAACTATAGAAGAACATTTTTTGTCAAGCTGGAAGGACTTCATTACTAATGTGTTAAATCGCAATTATTGAGAAACTGAAGAGTATAATGAAAAAACTGAAGGTTATGATCTCATTACTTTTAAGTTTTACGTTATCAAATCCATTTACATTATTTGAACCAATAAGACTGACAAGCTCAAGCTGTTTAATCGCAACTTTCTGAGTATCAATATACAAATGATAAGGAAATGAAGGATTACAACGACTGCGAAGTTGTACTCTTTCACTTCATCAATGTGCTGCATAATGTTCTTTTTAAATCGTTGATCAGAAAGTGATTGTGATCAGAATCAAGTTGTAAACATAGAGTGCCCTAGTGTCAATACAGTGTGGGAAGTGCGAACATTACGGTATTAGAGCGGGAGGTACAACAGTCTTGCCATTATTTTCCACGAAACACTGATGATGAATTTGAAGCGATAATCACTCTCACTTTCCATAGCGAATTATGTTTCAGGCAGACAAACCTTTCGATCAACGATTTTTAAAAAGTAGCTTATTTATCCGGATACCTAGTCATCGATCTATGTTTCTCGTGCGTTTACTCCACTTGCATTGAGCTCACTTCGTAAACATTCGCTTTCCCATCCTGATATATGTAACATGAGTATCATTTTTCAACAGGTGATTGAAAAGTGCAGTAGGTATTAATAACGAGTTTATGTTGTGTTAAGTGACACTTTATTCACCACACTGATGGAAAGCAAAAGGGATTAAGAATAGCAGATAACTAGTAATGAGTACCTAAGGCTCTGTCAGCTTTGTACGGGCATGCTGATCCGCCATTTTGATCCAACCTTTCCGGATAACATGCGAACGCATCACAAAATGCGTTGCGAGCGACGATATCGAGGTTGTTCGGGAAATGAATGGATTAAAATGGTGGCTGAGAATATCCAGACGAAGTTTATAGAGCCATATAGTAACAAGATATAAATACTAACTCACATAGGTCAGAGCACCTGGAAACATCCAGAATTGACATCCGCCATTTTCCGTTACTTGGTGCCCGACGATTCACAATTCAATACGTGGAACGTTCAGCATAGTGAATTGTGAATCGTTGGGCACGTAGAAAATGGCGGGTGTCAATACTCGGGTGTTTCTGGGTGCTGTACCTAGGTATGTTAGATCAGTCGTTAGTATATATTTGTGTAAGTATGTAATAGTAACGTCGCAAGAAAAATTACTTCTATTTTATTTACTTTCGAGGTTTGAGCTTCGAATTTTTGATGGCTCTGATTTTATCAGAAAGTCTCGCTTCTGAAATTCTGATTGATATTCGTTTCACGGTGTAAGTTGTGAATAATTTTTAGAACATGAATTAATCATCACGTAATCAAAGGAATAAAGTAGAGTATGAACGCAAACAGTTACCTAGATGCCGACGAGTTGTGCAGCTGCCATTATGTGAAAATACACATTCCACAGAATCCGGAGGGAATGTCAACATTATTGTAGAATTACCTCTGTATTGGTATGCATCAATATCAATAATATGAACTATCGTGTGGGTCAGCTATGTCCCATTTTCTCTTATTTTATTCCTCGCGACTGCTCCACATGGTCGCGGGGACTTGCGCCGCTGAGCTCTTGAGGTAACTACCGAAGAACTCAGAAGGAGAAATGCCTTTGTGACTTACTCCCTAAAATCGTCCAATTTCGAATACTTACAAGAAACCGAATCCTGCGCATCGTCGAATTTCGCACCATGAGTGCTGGTTCATAGAAATCTGCTAAAATGGTGAAAAGAAAAGGAATTTTCCTAGCCCCTCGAAAGGCGGATATTAAAAGGAAAACTTTTCAGGCGTCTTGATTATTGACGGTTCAAGTTGAAATTGAAACACTTCCCCCGCAGCCAATTTTCAATCATTGGCTTGTTAACAGTGGAATACTGCGATTTAGGAACAGTTTAATTACGTTCCGATGTTAATTAGGCGACGGCGCGATTAATTTCACGTAAAATTGATATCGGGGTGTGTCAGAAAACAAAAGCCGAAAAGTGAAGTCGACAAACTTCTCGCGCTTTTCGGGGTTATACAATTTTGACGTGTGACCACGCATAACGAGCGTGTGCCGAAGCAGGATAATACCTGCGTACCCCCCGTCCATTTAACACAAACTGTGTGTTTTTAGATAATTGTACCGAAACGAACGAAGTGAAAAATCTAATTAAGATAAAGAAATGGCTAACGATGTGTTCACGGCGATTTTTTTCCTTCGAGTACTCGTTTTATCGAGTTAAAATGTCGTCGGAGTTCGAGCTTGAAAGTAGTGCAACTTTTTTTTCTCCATTTTTTGATTCGTGGCCCGGTGTTGTTGTGTCAAGACTGCCAAGAGAACATCAATAGATTTATAGCTTGCTGTGTGGGAATACACATCGTGCGGGGTCGCATATTCGACAATAAGCAAGCCTACGGGGGCGAGAAAAATATTCGCTCAGTCGAAAGAATTTAACGGCTTCGAGAAGGCGTAGTAGAATTTTGGCAGCCGAAGGCACCACCGTGATATTTTGACTTTGATTGAATTCTAGTTGTCGTATCGTGAGCTCCAGCTGATCGTTACTGATCGATAACTGGATTTTGACAGTCATACAGGGGCGTTGTCAGTCTTGTCGAAGTAGGGAGGCGGGGGGATTAAAAAAACATTATAAATGCTAATTTACAAAAGCTTTTCATGGGATTCTAACAAATGTTCAAAAGAAATTTTTAAAGTATCTGAAATAGAACCAGAGTCTCAAACTTAAGGTTTGCAGCCGGTATTGCTTTGATATCGAACCCAGTGGAGGAGCTGGAGGAAATGATACATGAACTCAACAAAACTGGAGAAACAGCAGGATTAACAATGCACACTGATGAAAGAAAAATCATTACAACCTCAACGAACCCAATAAAAATCATGACAGGAAACAAAAACCTTGAAGTAGTCCCAGAAACAGTATACAATCGAACCGCGTTAGCTCAAACCCCTATAACTGGAAATAAACCTCTGACACTTCTGAACTTGTTCACAAGACTTTCATTAACTCATCTAGACATAAGTGTGAACAGACCTCAAAGATCAGGATGGGAGGGAGGGGGCTTAGGTGTAGGTGTTGAAATAGAACATGAACAAGAAGTTTTCTCTTTTTTGGGAGAAAAAATGTTATTTTAGTCTTATTTTCGATTGCTTTTGATCAAAACTGGTATATTGTCACTTTTGAACAATGTATACAGGACGGGTTAGTGTCAATTAGGCGCAACCGATTAGGCACAGATAATTGGACGAAAAGAGGGAGGGTGTAAAGTAGGCCAGCAGATGATTGGGCGCCGTAACAAAATTAGGCGCCTAACACAAAAAACGAAGTAATCGGTATTATGAAATATCAAATAAGTAAAAGAAAAATAAATGTAGAATATAAAATGAATAAAAACTGAAAAATGAGGCATGTAGAACGTAGTTCAGTGTATCACATGTTATAAGCATTGGCATGAAGAAATTCGAGTGTGGTACGTGAATCATTCCTGCACGATTGTATGGGTACGTTGTTCTCTCATGATCACTTGAAGGCGTGAAGCTCAAAATATCCTATGTAGCAATGTCAAAAATTTACAGGAGCAGCAAGAAACTGTTTGAGCTGAGTTGAAGGGGGTGGGTTTGGCAAAATGGGTGCTCAGCCAATTGTCTGAAGCTTCATACACATGTCCATGTACAAATTTTGAGAGCTCAGTCTTGCCTAAGCTGAGAAAATGTGGGTTGACCTTGCGCACATCGTAAGTCCATGGGAAAGATAAAGAAAAACGTCCTAACAGATTCTTATCACTTTGGAGTTGAGATGTTTTGCATGGATCGCTCGCGTATAATGATGCGAGGATCATTTTCGTGACATGAACGCAATCGTTTCATCACATTCTGCGAAAATGGAACAGACAACCGCCGATAGATATAGTGGGAAATGCAAATAAGAATTCAAAAAAGAAACTCAATAATGAAACCAGATTTCGCGCCCAGTCGTCTCTCCCGCGCCTGAATGTCCATCGCGTCCAGTTGGTTCACGCCTCATTCCCTGCGGCCAATCAGCCGCGCCCAATCGTCCGCGCCTAATTGCCCGAATCCCTACTGGACACAAACAGCGAAAATGATTTACTAATAGATACATAACAGACGGTTCGAGAACCCCCAATCTTGAACGCAAAACTACGACTTTTCCGACCGGCTTTTGCGAGATACGACTTCGATGACGGATATAGGCGAACTGCCCCTGAGGCTTGAGCTTGCTTTTCCCACTACTACGTCAGTCTTGCCCGATATATTATCCCTACTTCGTCTTATCTTAATTGGATTTTCGCAGTTTGGCATTGTCAATCCCAACGAAGTGCATTTGGAGAAAGACCATGGGTAGATACTGAGCTTTCTGGTTAACAATGCTGTGTCTTTTCCTGTAACTAGCATCGGAGTTGGTCCGGATTCATCATGAATTTCAGGTCTGAAACGGCTTTAGCCCGAGTTCGGTGCACTGAGCACAAGAGGAGGTGATATTTTCTCTAGTTGCCCTGGGATTGCAGGTCATTCGCTTATTGATAACCCGAAAACTGCTCGTCGTAATGTGCAGATCCCATTGTCACTTGGTGGTCTTAACTAACGGTACATGAACGCCGCAAACCGGTGATTTCCTGATCTCATCGCCCGGTGCCGATTCAAGATTTCTCACGTTCGCTCATTTCAATCGTGGTGATTTTCAATGCAGGGACTGAAATCGTCCAGAATCACGAGTTACGTTAGTAAGCCGTACCCTGTCCATATGAACCCCCCTGGTGTGCTGTGTAGTGCCCGTCACCGCGTGTAGGACGGTGGATACGGGTTCCCAGAAGGTCTTTTACGACGTGCCGAGACTTGCTCCACTCGCGGGTTTTCAATTCGAAAATTTCGGTTTTCTCTCCTTCTCCCCTCCCTACCTATTGATTTTAAAGATGCCACTATCTAACAGATGCAAGCCCCCCTATACGTATTCGTCCTCTTTCGAAACACTAGCTGACCCCGAATATTTTAAAAATGGCTGCGAAATTAAAATCTATACGAAAATTTTTGCCTTCGCATAAAATTTGTTCGAAACTTTTTCAGCTCTCGGTTGTATTCAGAAAAAGCGTCGACAAGAAATAATTGAATTTTCCGGGCGAATCCGTTCTCGTCTCATTCGTTGTGTGAAAATATTCTCGCCATTTTCGGCAACAGTATTATTTACCCTTAGGTGTATTTGGCGCAGCTAATAAAATTCGCTCGTTCGCGATGTTATTCGAACTTTGGTGTACGGTGGGCGCGGTACTCGCGCCGCACCGCGGTTTCCGCGTGCGTCGCTTTACAAATCCGCAAAAAGTTATTCGATTATCCAAAGTTGCTATTAAATTTTTCGCCGCGAATATCGCCGATGTAAAGATTGGCATTACGTCAGTCACCTTACTTTGGACGTTCGGTGAAGCACGCCGACGAGTGAGGTGTGCCGAGGAATTTCGAAGCGTAAGGTCCGTGCTGATCAATTTCAAGAGGAGGGTAAATCAGAGTATACCAGAAACAGATCAATGAGAAAGCTTACTTTACCTGATTGTCTGTCGCCGGACTCATCGACGAAAGTTTGGAATCCAGTTTTGAGCAGAAAGTTCCCATGTTGTCTTCGGAAATGAAAACTGTAACGAGGTTGAGGTCTACATGAACAGGTTAGAACTGATCGCGGTATTGTACGTTAGTCGGAAAGACATCACAAATTTGACTGAAACTGATCACAAGCGTTGACAAACTGACGAGAAAGACAAGTGAACTGTGAATCAAGGACCGAAACTTTCACGGGCTTCTACAAATTTCTCCATTTCATCCAGCAGGAGACCCGCGTTCAGCCATACGTCAACTTATTTTAACAAGCGCAACATTTTCGAGCACTGGTAACGCCGGCTCACTTTCGAGACGGCTGGGTAAAACTAACAATTTAATACCCCGATTATACACGCACGAGCTTCTCACATTTTTTTGTTTTTCACCCGTTGACTTTGGTTTTATTCAATTATTGAACGACGTGTGGCGTCCCAGACAATCGAGAGAAAAAAAAACATTATGTAATGTTTGTTAGTGATGTACATCATCACCTTGATCGCTGGAAGAAACGAGGAGCAACATCCGAGACTGCGATGAAAGAAATCTGTTGACCGTGTCGTTGAGAAAGTCAATTTCTCTAAACTGAATTAAAAAATAGGTGTAGCAGAAGACCCATCGATTATCGAATCTGTGTGTGATAAGACAGAAGATAGTGAACCGAGGATTTAACGAGGTAAACCAACAGTTGAGAGGGTACACGCATTCACCTGATTTCATCTTGCCTAAAGTGTAGTTACAGCTGTGCAATGACCAACAAATCTTCCTCATTGTATCACAAGAGAAACACCGAATTGAAAAATGTTAGCATTTTTTGGGATAATGACTCAGCTCAGGGACATTTCGAAAAGTTTTTTCTTTGGGGGGGGGGGGGCAAAAATTGTGAGAGTCCCAACTGATTCAACTGAAAATTCCAAAGTATCAATCAACATTTCTTTGTATTGATTAAAAAAATAAATAAATAAATAAAAACACTTACAGGCTCTGTAAGCGTCATCCAGATTTGTTTGACATTCTTTAGGCACTTTTTATCTGGTTTATGACTCTGTCCGACTCCTAGAATGGGCATAACTCCTTAAAACTCTACTAAACTAGTCCGAAACTCTTTTCTTCGTCCTCACTCAAGACTTCTTAAGACTCTATTAGGCTTATTCAAGTCTCTTTGTGGTTCTTCCAAATTCTTGTTAAATCTTTTCAGACGCTTCCAATCTTGTGAAGAAATTGCTAGTTTCCAAAATTAGGAAGATTCTATCAAATTTCTTCAATAATCGCTAATAACACTACACAACAAACTGAGATTTTTTGGAAACCGCATGAAGGAAAATAGATGATTCTAAATGTATTTTTCACGCTGAATTCAAATATGATATTAAAAATGCTGAGTTAGCTAATCATTTTTTACGTTTGCTGGGAAATTTAATAGTGTATTATGAGAAATTGTTCTATTTTATGTGGCGACACTGATGTTATATTAAACTGATATTACCGATAAGCTTCGTCTTCGACGGTACTGAATAGAAAACTTCTGTGTTGTTCTCTGTCCCCCTGTGTTCCGTAAGTTAGTATTATTCCAATTCAACAACGAGAGTTGTGATTATCATGAATACTCGGGCATTGAACACATATTCATCAAATTTATTGTCGGAACACATTTATCTAGTTCACTTACATTTCGCAAAAGAAACAATAAACTGTAATACCGGAATGAAAAGGCGTTAATTTTTCACTGAAGAGATCGCCTTCCTCAAAATTGTTGTTCCATCACTTCATCGTTAATGATAAAATATTAGAATCAGTTGAAACTGTTTAGATCGTTTCGATAACAAAACGTCAAAACACGTTCACACGCGTCACTGTGTTGGCGAGTTTGTTTTGTGATACATGCAGTGTGGCCACATTCACTAATATTTCTAACACGAGAGGGAAATTACGGGAAATAATTCAGAATGAATTTACGAGAAAAGGAGAGCTAATTAAGAAAAACAAAAAGCGGCATTGAATTCAGCATGAAAAATACTTCTAGAATCGGCTACTCTCGTTCTTGCGGTTTTTTTGCTGTTGGGTAGTGTAATCATTAAAATTCTGCGGACTTTTCGGAATTTGTATGAGAAGTGTTGCATCTGAACCGCAGCGAAGGTATTTGAAATAAAAAAATGAGAGCCAGTAGAAAATGCGCGTATATTGAACGATGGGTAGTAAAAGCAGATCTGCGTGAGTGCCAAGCTCAAAGGCGCAAATAGGCAAAATACTGTACATGGGTGCTGGAATATCTTTGCTGCGCCTGCGAATGTGCGATATGTATAACATACTCCCCGTTCACAGGCGCGGCAAAGATATTCCTACACCCGTGTACAGTATTTTGCCTATTTGCGCCCTTGAATTAAAATGCAAATGTGAGTTTTGAATGCAGTCTATAAAGCGGTGGTGCTACCCACCTTGCTATATGGTAGCGAATGTTGGTCAAATACAAAAATGCTGGAGCGGGTAAATTGCGACCCGACTGAGTGCATGCTAGCCAGGAACCAACTTCGTTGGATAGGACATGTCCGGAGAATGGATGATACCAAACTTCCAAAGCAGGCCCTGTACGGTGAAGTGGGCCAAGGCCGAGGGACGCAAGGTGGTCTGATCAAACGATATACGGATATAATTCATGTAACCCTGAAGAACGCCAAAGTGGACCGTAACTGGGCGGAGCTATGCGAGGACCGAACAGTATGGAAAACGGCAATTTACCAAAATGGCGGAGTCTTCAATCGGCAACACCGGACCAGAACCAGAACACTTTTTCTTCGCTATTCTCTTTCGGCACGGACTTTTTCATGTGTCCTTCGGCATGGCATTCGTCATTTTGATTGCCATGCCAAAATACAGAATCCCCTCACTGTGGGCCCAATCTTACCAATATGTGATACCGAACGCCTCTAAGCGACTCCCATCAAAAAAAGTTCAAATATCCATACTTTCCTCCATGAAAAAACATACCTGTAATATCAATATTTTTGAAGAATGACCCACGTATACTACACGCACAAACCAAAATACGCAAAAATGTAACAAACCTTAAAGAAACCTATATTTTTATTTTATTATTATTCCTTTTTTGATTTAGTACCGCGACCCAATGTGAGCGTATCTATACATTACTTAAACAAGACTTCTTCAAATAGACGCTTTCTTCAATACGATAAACAGATGAACTCTCATCCATCAGCTCCACCTTCGGTCATCCACTGAGGGGTAGTGTTTCCATTTCGTTCGATCTCTGGCCATTTCTTGTCAGTTTTTATCAAAATATATTTACAATTCATCCCTCATTTGAATAATTGGATATTACTCCCTTATGGAGCCCCAATGATTCAGTGCAGGGAAGAAAAAACTCCTGAAATGGACTCAGTGACTTGAGAAACGTTACTACCGATGTAAAGAACTTGAAGATTGAGGGAAATTGCATGAATTAATTTCTTTCACTGAAAGTAAATAGATTATTCCAATGATAAACCTTTTAGAATTTCATGTCTGTCATCTCGCATTAAGTGACCTAGATAGTTTAGTTTTATCTCCTTAGTCGAGTCGAGCAGCTTAAGTCTTTTCAGCCCTATGTTCAGGATTACGAAGTTTGCGATTTCCTCAGTCTACGAGATCTTGAGAATGTGTTGGTAGGAATAATTTCAAATGCATAAATACGTTTTTCCATGGAGAGAACTAACTCAATCATACAAAAATGTTTCATCCAAGCAACAAAGTTTACCGGCTGACATTCAAAATTTTGGACTCAATTCTGCAGAAATTTTTCATCCAATCAAAAAGAGAAAAAAATCGACAACTTTTTTGTATTGTCGACTTGTGGTTCAAAATGCCGACTAAATCGTCGAATTTGCTGAAACATTCCAATCCCGAAGATCCTTGGAAGAGTGTCGCATCTCCCTCCTTGCTCCACTACAGAACAAAATCGTCAAAAAACGTTTCTCATGATAAAGTAAGAACAAAAAGAACTACGAGAAGGCATTATACTTCTTGAACCCCGAGAAAATCTCACTTGGCTGAATGTAAGTCATGACTGTATTAGCCATCGAAAATGGAATTTTCTGCCTAGCTGCAAACTGAAAGTTCCACACATAGAAACAGAACTTGACAGTTAATTTATTCACTTAAGACAAAACTTTTTTAGTCATGTAACATTCTGAGCAAGTTTAGGAACACATTTGACAATAAATGAGCATTTTAATACTTATCATAAGTACTATTGTATATCTGTCCTCAAAGACGTTAGAAATCTTACAAACCCGTGTCGAGTTCCTGGACTAAGAATTCAAAATCTGCTGTTTGATTGTTCGCCTTCGACTGATGCACTCCGCTGGATTTCGATTCTGTCGCCCGTCCCATCGGAAATATCGAATTCGAGTTAAGATTTTCGACAAACACCGGCTCCTGTATCATTTGAGGGGGATAGCCAAGTGCCACCCTCTGTAATTGCTGCAGTGGAAACACAGTATACTTGTTCGTCTCTACAGGTCCGAAAATCCTAACATCCGGATGTGCAGACACGATCCTTTGTAAGTCCTGCGCCGCTATTCTCCGCACCTGCGCTTTTACATTCTGTACCGCATGTTGTATAATTTCATTGATGGTCGGCAGTTCTAATTTCTCCTGTTGCTGAAATTGATTTTGCGGTCGAGATTGAGACTGTTCCACCTGCTCATGAGTGGCACTGTTGATGGGTTGACTCTGCGGCGGCTTCGTACCCGGATTTTTGGAGGTCAATAAAGGAGGAGCCGTACCTGGATATTTTGAGGTCAACAAAGGAGGAACCGGGTATTTCGAGGCGAGCACGGTAGGAACGAATATCAGCGGATTCGATGTACAGAAAGGTAGCTTCAGGTCAGCTGGGTAACAGTTTTGGGCGATAATGGTGGCGGTGTGAGCGAGATCGTGAACGTCGGTGGTTTTAGTAACCTGCAGGTATTTGGTAACGTACTGTATCTCGTGCTCCACGGACGGTTTCGAGAAGAAGGCAATTTTGGGAGCATCGGTATCAGAGTTTAAGTTCGAAAGAGGAAGTGTTGCGAGTTGAGCTGTACTTGATTGTTCAAAGTCGGCTTCGTTTTCCATCTCGCTGCTGGCGAAGATATTCTTACGGGATTCTTCATCGGTCAAAGAAGCCAGCCTGAAAAACGATAACATAGGTTAAGCAATGAAATCCCATTCTGAACATAGTCCAGTATATTAAAGATACCTTACATGACAGCCGGCTGGAAATATTTCAAAAACTAAAAATAAGTTACTAAAAACTAATCGATAAGATGTACGGAAATCAGGGGACATTCTCAACATCCATGCGATTCTTTTTCAAATTCCAACAAACTCGATAGTCGAGTGGGTAGATGAAACAAAGACAATTTCTCCCTCAATTCTGTACATTCAATTCGGCGCATTATTTTTAGCGGCGTGTAAACGAGCCATTGCTGAAAACCCTCGTGAAACAGAAACGGACGTGTGGCTGTGTACGGACAAAGTCTCTAACGAACTGAAGCTTTCAATTTTCTCGATTAAAATGAAAAATCCCGAGAAAAGGGTCGATACGGAAAATAGAAAGGCTTTAAAGTCCATACATCATAACGTCGTTTCCGTGTGGTTAGGTTAAATACGATGCTCTAGCTGTAACTGCCCCTCGATATCGCGGAAACGAAGTCCGAACACTCGGTCTAGTAGATGTATCCCTGTTTCTCATCTATATCACAATGCTAGACTATACACTGTATTGCACCTCTTTTCGTTCCAGCCCCTCGATGTAGGTTAAGCCCATTTCCACTCGCTCGCATTCAGACGCTATGAACTATATCTACGTCTTCTACAATAACTGCAAACAACGGAATTCACGGAATACCGTGTTTTAGACCCACCGAGTAGACTGAATAGACTCGGTACTCGAAGGCTGAATCGTGTTCTCGGTTTCAGCTCTTTCGTCTGCCAGCTCGTTTTCATCCGTCGCGTTCTCGATGTTCGAGGGCTGAGGTAGCTCCGTCCTCCAGATACTACCGGAAGGTAGAATCGGTTTCGTGGGCACGATCGTGGTTAGAGAACCTTCGCACGCAGAATGCACATTGTTAGCAAGCTGCAAGCAGGTCGGATAGATCGTGTTGAATTCTGTTTTCTGCAACAAAGCATCGGATTGTTAGGACTGTAAAATGATGAGCGCCGTTACTGAAATGGGGTTTCCGCAAAATTATATACAAATCGTAACTAACGTATTGTACAATCGTGGTGGTCAACTGAACCACAATCTTGTTAGGTGGGAACAAGCTCGGCAGTTTCGGCAGTTTCGGCAATTTTGGCAGCTTGGGCAGCTTCGGTAGTGAGAGTAATTTTTGGTCTCCTTCGACAGGTGCATTCTCGGCAGGCGGCTCGGGTACGTAGAATTTGTTGACGAAGCTTTCCTCTTTGTCGCCTTCCGGCTGCAACGAGTCGTCACGTGTCTGAACGTCGAAAGATTGCCATTCCCGGCTGCTGTTCGTGTGGTTGGCGACTACAACGACGGAATTCAGATCGGTGGTCGTGCTGATCCAAATAGATTCGCAGATCGAAGCAAGGTTAAGTAGAAGAACGATAGCCCAAAGCTTAAACGAAAAGAGAGATGAGTATAAATTAGATGCAGTCCAAGAGTATGTTAGAAGGTAGACTGTAGTGAGTGAGTGTCGCAACTCAACCCCTTTTAGGTGGAATATGATCTGCATAAGGATGCGGAAATCTGTTCGAAGTTCAAGAGCCACGTAGAAACTATATAACATAGCGTTTACTGATAAGCTTTTTTCAACGTGAGTACACATTTTTGAATCGGGGCCCAATTTTGAAAAATTCTACTTTTCACGCTCTTTCCAACGCAGGAGCGAAACTATAGGAGGTATGGGGGTTCCCCCCCCCCCATAATTTGGCAGTCGGCAAAATTTGAAACTGTTCATTTGAATTTTTCATTTTTTATGAATGTTTATTTATTTATTAATTTATTATTTTTTTCAATTAAAAAATTGGCAAATTTTTAATTTTTCAAAAATTTTGTCGGCGAATTTTTAGTTGTTAAAATATATTTGTCAGCAAATTTTTCATCTCGACCTCCTCAAATTGTAAGTCAAATTTCGTTTCTGAAAATGGAGTAACCTGGACTCCTGTCAGAGACTAGTCAGTCAAAAGCAGAAGGTTTCAAGCTGACTATCGAACGTTATCTGAAAGGTTGAAACAAAGATGAAACGTGGAAGACATTTCGAAAATCTGTAAGTTGGTAGCAAACGTTGACTTTTGAATTTCAATGAATATTCTGTTTTTACTAGATTCTCTGTTTGACCTATAGAGCCTGAAATTTAAGAAAGTTGAACATTTTATTAAAATCTAAAAGTTGAAAGCAAAAGATTCATTTTCCAGTGTCACAAAAGCTAAATCCGATGGCATTTGTTCTATGTTTAATTTACGGGCCTTTTAGTCCTGGTGCATATAGGAGGGAAATTTAGCCTGGAACAAAAGTCAAAACTCCATGTCTTTTTCCCATAAGAACGAAAGGGAGCTTATGACACGGATTCCCTGAATCCGATCGACCTGAAAGATTGTGGGTGTTTTTTTCTTTCTTTCTTTCTTTCTTTGATTTTATTGAAACCAATTTAGGAGACAAATCAGAGGAAATTCAGAAAAAAATATCACCAAGAGTAAATAACGACCACCTTAATGTGTAAAGGAAATAGTGTGTTCCTCTCAAGTATTCGTAACATCCTTCCAGCTTACTCTCCCAGACAAGGGTATGCTCATGTGTGCAAATGGACGTTATTCAGCATAAGGGATCTAAACAACCAAATCTGTTTTTTGAGAACACGTGATTCGATGTTCAAGAGCCATGTAGAAACTATAAGACATAGCGGTTACTGATAAGCTTTTTTCATCGTGAGTACACATTTTTGAATCAGGGGCTCAATTTTGAAAAATTCTACTTTTTATGCTCTTTCCAACGATACTAATAACTCATTTTGTTTACAAATGTTGGTTGCCAAATGTGAGTACTTGGGGAATAAGGTTCCAATCTGCGTTTGCAGGGACGAAGCTATGGGGGGGGGGGAGGGGTGAAACACCCTCAATAATTTTTCAGTCGGCAAATTTTTTGAAACTGTTCATTTGAATTTTTAATTTTCTAAGAACGTTTGGTTGTTTGTTTATTTTATTTCCCATTAAAAAATCAGCAAATTTTCTTTGTAAAAAAAATTTTTGTCGGAGAATTTTTAGTTTTCAAAAATGAAATAAAATCCAATTTCGAACCATTCTAATAAGGAGAGACTACAACAGCGCCAGCATGACTTCTGCTCCTTCCTATCATCTGCTCTATCCACAGGGTTCTATCTTCGTTGTTATGCTTTTACTCGGTTTCTGTGATCGGCAATGTTCGAGGTTTTAAACGGCAGAATTCAGTAAAAACTATTGATCTTTGAATTAACTTTTTCTCAAAATTTTCTGTGAGCATTCTGACCTTCCTAATGCGAAACATTTTTCAAAGATCAAATCGATTTTTTTGACTGAACTCGATGTTTTGGATGCTTCGAAGTAAGACTACAGATATTCTCATGGGAAATCCTATGTTAAGCTCAGTCCACTCCACCAGACATCTCAAAATTGTTCAATTTCAAAAGAAAAAAATTTGTTCGTGGGTTTTCAGACCAAAAAAAGTTTAGCCACTGGGAGCAGAACATTTTAAAGCAAACCAAATTTCAGACCATTCTAATAAGGAAAGACTACGACAGCACCATAATTTCTACGTCTTCCCATCATCCGTATCCAATGGTCTCTATCCTCCATCCTCCTGAAACATCGATGCCTTTACCTTCAAATTAAATTCAAAGGATACAGAAACTCCGCCGAAACCGAAGTTCAGTGACGCCCCCGGGTTCTCCCCCAAATTCCCAATCTATACATATGCACTAGGGTGTCCCTTATTTTACAAGTTTTCGCCAATTGATTAGGTGCGCACTGAACTTTATTCCAATGGACCTAGAAACTCGCCATAATAAATTCGAGCTCATTCTGAGGTCACTAGCCCGTGGCGCTTTGACCTTGAATTTATGTGTAACACTGAGATTTTACAAAAAAAAACGCGAACATTTCGGAACAGATCAACTTCAGGACCAAAATGCATATAACATAAAATGTTCCTTGTTGAATTTCCTATTAAAAATATCCAATACAACTCTTCTTTAAAAAACATATTCGTCGAGATAATCGCAAAAATATGTGGAATTTTTCTAAAAAACGTAAGTTTTCTTAATTATTTTACGGCTGAAATTTCTACTAATGTCGGGTAACGCACACTACAGTGTAACTTCAGTCTCTGTATACTAGGGCAAGTGCCCCAGCTAGCCCCCTCCCCCACGTGTCTACGCCCATGACAGTTTGTTGGGTATCTACTATAAGATAGACCTCAGATTGTGGGTATATCAACAACAGTCAACAATTTGCGCGTAAGATAAATATAACGAGTTGTGCTGTTAAGGAACAGTCACGTGTTCTCAGAATTCAGGGTCATTTCCTGTGGGCAAGTCACTGTTTCCTATTGGGACTCGGAATCAAAGTGGCTGATATCTAGCGGATGGTTTGTGAACCCTCATTCCGTGATCAATGGAAAAAAAATAAATAAGTCGCGCGGGCCGGGCCGGCAACTGATAACATACCTCTCATTTTTTACTTCACTGCACTTTTATTAATTTTGCTACTTGACATATTGAATTTTTCATCACAAGTTCGAATATGTAGCTCCCTACAGTTCAAATTTGAAGCATGTCCGTCATTTCTTAATTTTATTAGGATTTAAAAAAATAAAAATAAAAAAGTATTTCTCATTTACGGCAATGTTATTTCCGTCTGTGATCACTCAACCTTTCATTAGGAAGTGCACATTAGCGCTCCTACATTCCGTTCCACATTCCAATTGTCGATATACATCATCTTAAGTCCACCGTACCTGTACCATACCAAGTCTTCAACGGAAATTGTTAACTAATTGTTGATATACATACATAATTCAAGGTCTATTCTAAGTAGGTACCCAACAAACTGTCATGGGCTAGCCACGTGGGGGGAGAGAACAAACTGGGGCGCTTGCCCCAGTTGGCAGAAACTGAAATTATATTGTCGTGTGCGTTACCCGACATTAATAGAAATTTCAGCCGTAAAATAATAAAATTCGCGATTATTTCGATGGATATGTCTTTTAAAGAAAAGTTGTATAGAATCTTTTTACCGAAAATTTAACGAGGAACATTTTATGTTATTTGCATTTTGGTCCGAAAGTGAATATTTTTTTGGATAACTACGATTTAGCTAGTGAGGATTGGTTATGGGGAAAAAATGATAAAAGCCACATTCCTCGAAGCTTTCATACATTTTTGCGATTTTATCTCGGCAAATATATATTCTAGAGAAAACTTGTATAAGATCTTTCACATGGGAAATTTAACAAGAAATATTTTATATCATATGTACTTTGGTCCTGAAGTTGATCTGATCCGAGATATTCGCGGTTTTTGCAAAATCTTCAGTATTACACATAACTTTAAGGTAAAAGCACCACGGATTAATGACGTCAGATTAAGCTCAATTTTTTATGGCGAGATTCTAGGTTCATTGGAACAAATTTCTGGGAGCACCTAATCGATTGGCGAAAACTTGTAAAATAAGGGACACCCTAATATGCACGTTCTTAAATTGCTGCTCGACCTATATAATCCATAAATTGTGGCAGTGCCGGGAATAAGGTTCCAATTTGTCGGTTCTAGTTTTTGGGGTATGGCGCTTTTGTGAATCAGGGTCAAAACAGTTGAAATCGGGATTCGTGACAATTTCGGTAGAATAAACCCTCCTCTTTCGACTGGCGTTATCTGTTTTTTCCTGTCTGTCTTCGTTCGTCCATTATAGACAAAAACGTGAACCCACTTCCTCACTCTGTTTTGCCCTTACCCAACTCAGTTTTATATCACTGGAAATCGTATGCTTTCATTTCGTATTAGTTTTCTAAAAAGGTCCCACTCCGTCGATGAAATTCTTCATAAAAATTCTGACAAAACGAGACCTCACGGAGTTCTCTGGTGTTATTTTTCTCGGAGATAAGGCAACTTTGAATTTATAATTTTTCGTTTTTTTAAAACACATTTTTTAAATGGTATTTTTCTCAAAATCAGTTTTTCTGAAATTTCGACTTTAAACAGCAATATCTCGGTGAATTTTCGAGCTAGAGAGCTCCGCAAGGTCTCATTTTGTCAGGAAATTTTATCTAGTATATCCCAATGCGCAATCAGTTACCCTCTACTTACCCGTGGAAAAGTTACCCATTTGCAACTCTCGGTTACTCTCAGACTACCCAGAAACCCGTCTATTACCTTTAGTCTCCCTTTAGTTACCCGGGTAACTGGCGGGATTTTGCGCATTGGGATGTTGGTACTCGTAACTCTGTATCGACGAAGTGGGACTTCATTTCCTGCACTGCCGCTGTTGTCGGTATCAATTCGTCTACCCATTCGCCCTCAATCCATCTCCGCATCTCAACCGCTCCAATCAAGTTCTTCCTTGGGCAGACGACAAAGAGCCACTGAACAGAGCGATTTTCACTCTTTTTGACTCGATTGTAGATTCGGGTCGACGCGAACTCGAATTCGCCTAATTGATACGCGACGTATAACAAAAAGAAAAGCAGAAAGAAATAAAAAGAAACTCTTACCATATCGACTGCTCGTTCGGCGATTAATGAAAAATATTTGTACACCCAAAGGCCCCCTCGCTAGCTGATTTCGAATTCGAATCGTGTTCACGTCGCTCGCGAAATCGGCACCGGCACTGGCACACTTTCGGGCACTTTTTCAAAACGAATAATGAAACGGATAACGCGGCGACCGACCAGTGTTATTACCAGTGAGCGAAAAAATGCCTGACTGCCATTTCTACCGGATACGAGGTAATTAAGAATAACGGAACCGTTTATAAAAAGGAAGGCTCCTTCACTGCTGCGTTTTAATATGCAAGCGACGGCGAACGCCTATTCTTAAGGGACGACGAGCTTTTATGTACGTACGTTGTTCGAGGTACGTCGACCGAAGTGAGTCAGTAGCGAGGGGGAGGCTGATAATGAACTCGAACCTTTGCTGTATCGGTGGAGCTGGAATGGAACCTTTATTGCTTGCGAGCAGAGAAAATCAAACGGGTCGGACACAAATTATTGTAAAATGATACCGACGAACAAAGTAGGACTCGGTTTTCTTCCACTGACCAAATACCTGCGGGTAGTGGTCGATGGGAGGGGGCTTGGGCATTTGTACTTCTAAATGGAATCCTGACCTCCCACAGTAGATTTCACTGTCTCCTCAGCTATATTCCCTTCTGGGAAAGTGAGTTTGGGTTTGCTTCCCCTTGTAGTGCCTACTCATCGCCGCTTTTGAACTGCTGGCCAGTCAGATAACATGCAACGCGGAGATACGCTTGTTAATGACTTGGCCGCAAGTATGCCGGTTCTTATATCCCTAGCGAGAATTTGCCGGGACTGAGCACAAGCGAAAGCGAGGGGTGAAGTACCACAAGTTCTGACTGCAGATAAATTCTCAGTTAAAATACACGGTCCAATACGACTTCGCATGTTTATTTACCTCTGTAGCCGGCGATATCGTAAAATAGCACCGATGCGTTGTACTCACAAATGTGTCTGACATTATCTGCGAGTCAGAGAGGAACGCCGTAGTGAACATAAGATCAGGATACACTAACAAGAAATGCTGGAATTCGGTTGCTCAAGCCAGCTCCCAGAAATATCATTCTACCTCCTAATTTTTCCGTGAGTGCACAGTTTAAGGGGATAACTCCTCTGCCTTCGCCTTCTCCGTGGGAAAATACGCCGGATGGATTGCCTACCTGAAAAATCTAGAAAATTGCAGAAACCAGCCCCCTTTTCCTTCACTATTGATGCGCTTAAATATGACGCTGATTCGCAGAAACAATGTCGAAAGAATAGCATTTTTCAATAATTCTTCAAACTGAGGGCACATCAGTTTTGCGGATTGACAAATATTTTTCGAGAGTGGGGGAGGCCTCCACTGCATCTATATTTGGTATATCCCATGCATGCAGCCAAAATTTCTATAATTATAGATGCATTAGCCTGGTGTAACTAGACGTGCTCATTGCCTGTTGGGTCCCAATCTTCAAACCTGCATCTGCTTATGGTGTCCGAGTATTTCAGTCCTACAAGCAACGGTGATAGGTAATGAAATTCTCAGCACTTTTCTGCCGTTTGTCTCGTTCGCGAAAACTCGGCCATATTAGAACGCTGTGACCGTTCGTTCGTACTCATCATTCTCGTCATAATACATCTCTAACAAATCATCATTTAATTTACAGACACCACGAGGTCCGGCAAGCATGTGTCCCAGACACGGTTCACTTTCGGATTGTTCTCGAATAGCAGTCGCCCCGAGTCCGTGTAACGAATTATATCGAAATCGTAAATACCGATGAAGTCGAGCTAATGAACAAGACTAGCGCGTCCGCACATCTGCAGGAAAAGTTGGAAAAGCAAGCAGGAAAAATTATAAGAAAACAAATTGTATATACTTTTTTCTTCTCTTCTTTTCGGTGATATTATCCAGACTCCTCTCTCGTACCTGACAGATAAATAATAAGACGCGAAATAAGTTTTGAAAAACCAATGAAAAACTACGTTATTATATTGTAGTAACAAAACTTAATGATGTGTGCAATGTAATAGCATGAAGAAGCAGCAGTTGCTCCGTTTCAGAAGATGCGAACGCGTGGAACCATCATTCGCTTCTCTCTGCCATTTTGTGAGTTCCAAATTCGACCAGATCGAAGTTTACGCCATGTTCGAGTTCTGAAACTATATCGTGTATGTACTTACACAAATATGGTCGAGCTTTTCGTCGCTTCGCTTGAGATGCTCGTGGAATAGCGATATTCGTTTGGGACAGCTGACAGAGACGAATAATCGTACTGTTAATAAAACATCTATGAAATTCGCTATGTATGGAATCTGAATCTCGGAGATAGATTAATTTAAAGTTGTAAGACTCATACCCTCTCCCCTGATCAGACCACTCTGGATTTTTCTATCTGCATACCAGGGTAGGAAAAGGGCTGTGTATGAGTTTAAAGTCTGAACCAGAAACAATTTAGTGTTTTGAGAAAAACACCTTTTTTAAAGTTGTTATTGCACGTGCATACATTTGACATGGATATATCTTTTGCTGGTCGTCAACGAAAATTGTGTGTCATCGAGAATGTCGATGGACACCCAAAATCAATGGCGGATCCAGGGGGCATGGGGTACATGCCCCCCGGGTTGAAATGTTTAACGCAATAATAGGAAAAAAGGAATAAGAATGATGAATTGTACGCTCATTACACGCCAAAAATGTATAATAACGCATCTATACATTCGTCATTATACGTATCCCACATTAGATAAAATATTTTTCCGGGAGTACCCCTGCCCCCACACCCCTGCCAACATAAAAGCAACAGCTAATCAATATGTATCACCACTACTGTACCCCCCCCCCCCGCCATCTTCTTTTCCTAAATCCGCGCCTATTGAAAATGGACGACTAACACGGAGAATGTTATTTAACAATGGCGTCATCACGGCAATTGTTGCTTCATGATATTTGATATCGGTCTCAGAGACATCGAGAACGCCGATGGACGCCGAGAATGGACGACTAACATGGCGAATGTTATTACAATGGTGTCATCGCGGCAATTGTTGCTTCATGATGTTTGTTGTCGGTCTTTGGAACATTGAGAATGCCAATGGACCAGTAGTGTGCATTCCAGGCAAGCAAAGTAAGTGCCGCTTACCCTAAAAATTCCCGAGAAAATAAGTTTTCCTATACAATATCAACTTCAACTTATAAAAAATAAAAGACAATGAAATACTGGACAAAACAGCGACTGTATTGATGCTTACGACGCTTACGCTCAAGTATATAATAACAGTTCACGGGAGATGTATACTGTTCGGCATTAGGCAATCCTCCTACATGTATTGTTGTATAGGCCAGCAAGGTGAACGCTTCTTTTCCATTCGGACCTATCAGCGTGGTGGCACGCTGATGTCGTTTTACAACTTTCCATTGAATTTCTTATCAATGTTAGGATAAAGTGTACAATTTTATCCTAATGCCGATAAAAACATAAAAGAACTAGATGTTGTTAAAAACTTCCGCCAGGTGTCAGCCACTATGTTGCTAGGTCCGAATACTGCACGTAACACTGCACGACTAACACTCCGCCCCCGTGTTAATGACCAACACAAAAACACACTAGCGCGTTCAACGCGACGAAACCTGCACGTTTTGCTCGGCTTAGCTATATACAAACATCAAAGTTGACAGTGAAACGTGATTATGTTCTTCTACTAGTCAACGCGTTTATGTTTGAATGCTTCGGGGTTTTTTTTTTTTTTTTTTTTTTTTTTTGCCCACAAAATGTGTGTTTGAGATCTTATTGAAAACCCCCGTTTACGCGACTTATTCTTAATGAACAATTCGAAATTATTAGATGGTGGGAAGCGTAAACCAGAATTACCATTTTTAAAAACAGGGCAAAAGAGAGTTGATTCGAGTTTTACTAAACATTGCCACATATCGCAATATGAAAACATTTTGTGGTTAACTGGTTGTGAATATGGTGAAAAACTATTTTGTTGGCCTTGTCTATTCAGGGACGTACCGATGGGGGGCACTCCCTCCTATAAGAATTTTTCACTCAGCAGTTGGGAAAATTTACAATTTTAATCATGCGGAGTTGGAAAAATTCAACAAATCAAAAGGTCTTTTTTTGCTTTGATACTCTTGGGAATTAAGTTACGCAGTCGGAAAAATCCAACCAGTCAAAGTTTTTTTTGTTGTGATGTTTGGGAATTTTGAGTTGAGTCAATTGGAAAAATCCAACAAGTCAAAAGCTTTTTTTGTTTTGATACTTGGTTGAGTTGAGTCAGTTAGGACTTTCATAATTTTTGCCCCCCCCCCAATTTTGTAGTAGTATCCTTCTCTATATTATAAATTGAAGTGTCGTTTTCTTTCTGATCGCATCACGCTCTTTCTGCTCGGTCGATTTTCGTGAAATTTGTTTTGACATATTGGCATTTACCAATAGATGGTTTATAGCAAAGAAAAACTTCAAAAAGTTCCTGGGTTGAGCTGTATTCAAGCTCCAAAGTCATCAAAAAGTGACGACTTTTATGGACATTTCGATGTGGAATTGTACAGGGGTGAGACGAGATTCGTTTTCGTTTTAAAGCGAACGGCATTGTTGGTATGTAGACGACAGCCGAATGTGGGGTGGTTCTCCAGTACTGTTACATCAGGAGTGGTCGAAATATTCTTTCCTGTCCGCATCGCGTTTTTTCTGTTCGGTCAAATTTCGTGAAATTTGTTTTGACAAGGCCCATTTTTGTTGTAAATTGTGGTTATTGCGGTTGGATTATTTTCTTTTTGTGTGCAATAATAAATTGAGCAGTGATTTTGAGTATGGCTGATTTTTGTGAAATATGTTTTGACATATTGGTGGGGTGGTTCTCCTGTACTGTGACATCAGAGGCGGTCGAAAAGTGATATTGCGTATTCAGTTAAGCAGTGATTTTGTGCAGTGGTAAGCGGTTGATTTTTGTGAAATTGGTTTTGACATATTGGTGGGGTGGTTCTCCTGTACTGTTACATCAGAAGCGGTTGAAAAGTGGTATTGCGTATTCAATTGAGCAGTGATTTTATGCAGTGGTAAGTGGTTGAAATTAATGTTTTCAGGCCCGTTTTTGTTATAAATTGCAGTTATTGCGGTTGAATTATTTTCTTTTTGTGTGCAATAATAAATTGAGCAGAGATTTTGTGTATTAATTTTTTTCAGCCCCATCTTCATTATAAAATTTTTTGATATGCCCACTCCTGTAAAAAATAATATTTGTAAAAAAGGGCAGAAAACAGCAACAACAGCAACATTGTATAAGAAACATCCCAAAAGTCTGAGTCGAGAAAAGCACTTTTATACAATAGTGCTATACCATATGAACAAGATGCAGCAATTGGTACTCTTTCAGTTCCATGATCACACACACTGCAATGCCAAAAAATGGAAAGGTGAAACGGTCGGATTTTGTAGCTCAAATGATCAGATTAAATTGCCTGCACTGCCAGAATTACCTTTATTATTGAGAAAATTGATCGAATGTCAAAATCCATCTTTTTTACGATTAATTCGGCGATATAATGATGTATTTGCCATGACTTCTCTTGGTTGTGACGAAATGAAATGCGGTTACATGCCAGGATTCAAGATTATGGGGCAGATGTACCATCAGATTGATAGTTAGATCCCTAGCAACAAGGATGCATCACCGCAATACCTTCAGATTTATTTTGTTGGGAAGATTGTCAGAAATATCTACCATGGAAATAGAGATTGCAGTGTACGAAGAAAAGAAAAGAGAAATAGTATCACAAAAAGAATGAATAAGAATATCATAAAATTTGTAGGAACCTCAAAACACAATGACATAACATACGCTGTACACGTTATTAGAGGAGAAAATACAGAACACTGCGGCTGATTACGGAAGGAAAAGTTGAAGGGAAGAGGTCAATAGGCCGATGTCAAAAATCATAGCTGAAGGGTCTACGACAACGGTTTGGCTGCCCACCCACTGAGGTATTTCGATTGGCAGGGTCAAGAGTGGTCATTGCAATGTGGATGGCTAACCTCCGTAACAGAGATGACGTTTGAAGAAGGAGAAACACTTCTGTTATAATACAACACCCAACTTATATGTGAAATTCTCTGTTAGGAAAATCTTTCGAGGAACCCCGGAGTAACCCCATTCAGCATGCCTTCGTTTGTCTCCTGGATTCGTATTAGGATACAAATATTGCGCTATCAAACTCGCAGATAATGTCGGACACAGTTGTGATTGTATGTTGTATCGCATCGATGATATGTTACAATACCGCAGGTTATAGAAGCGATTAAATATGTAAGGTTATGTTACACCACTGGTTGTAATCGAGAATTTATCTGAAGCCAGAAGTTGTCGACCTCACTCCTCGCTCTCGCTTGTGCTCAGTTCCGGCAAATTCTTGCTAGGGATAGAAGGGTCGGCACGCTCCTGGTCAAGTCAGTAACATAGGCGAATTTTCGATTCGTATGGTATTTGAGGAGCAGGCATCACAAAGGGGAGCAATCACACGCTGGTGACTTCGACGTCGCAAGGGGGTTCAATCCCGCAAGTACGTTACATGTAATACAAATGTACTATCGTAGATAAGCTATGTTCTTCCTAACTCCTTTGATTTCGTTCTTCTGATGTTTACATCAATCTGTCATTTCCATCCCCCTTTTAACTTTTGGAGGACGCCGTGAATTCTCAGGGACTCCTTGCCCGCTGAACATTCCACCACTAAAATGGGAAAATAGTTGCGGCACCCACCACTTGAAAACTGTGGTAACGCTGTGGAAGTCTCCACTAAAAACACATGTAAAAATAGTGGCTGCGCAGAGTTACGGACTGCCTGTGCGTAGATCTCACCACAGCAGTGTAAATTTACGTAGGGGCGAAGTAGCTGCAGCTCCACTACTTCTCCACTCCGCTCGAGGGGCTTTTTAGGGACTTTGCGTATTCGTTGCGTAGTTGCGTCACCACAGCGCTGCAACAATACTGCGTATACATTTTTCCACTGGGTTGCAAAGGGACTTCGCGTATTTGTTGCGTAGTTGCGTAACCATAGTGCTGCAACAAAACTGCGTGTACGTTTTTCCACTTGGTTGTGAATATCATTCCACTCATCGGCCACACATGCCTTCTGGGGCTTCTGGGATACAGAAACACTATTTTCTCTAAGAGAACCTTCATAATCATACTGAATTAAGGCAATTTATTGCAAATTGGACAAGAAACGCAGAAAAATAAAAATTCAATAGCATATGACTACTGTATCTACATGTTATTATCATTCACATATACAATTATTACTTGTATAGTTATTACTATTATTATCAGCATCATTTTTGAACATAATATTATTTTTTACAATTTCCTTTGAGCAATTCCCACAACTCCTTTTGGCTTTGTGCTCATGGAATCTTTCTCTCGTGCTATGCGAATTCCGAATCCACTCCAGGACAATAGGTATGTTTGCCTTGAGCTGAAAACGGTTTCGCTACAGCATAATCTGGAATGATGAAATACAAAGTTAGAAATCCCTGTTGGAAATTACTATATAATGACACATTATACCTATTTGAAAAGGAAATAGAAAAATTAAGTGGGGCAATGTTGGACTGTCAGCAGTTAGAAAATATGGGGAAAGACTGGTAGAAAGGAGGAGAGGCAACTATCTATACTACTTTGGTTCCACAAAAGGTTACATATTAACAAAAATATCGAAAATAATGTTGTGGAAATTAAAATATCTGAAAGAATATGCCCAATGAAACTGAAAATAGATGAGAATACAAAAATTCTAATTTTGCAAGTGGATGCACCTACAGCCGAAGCAGAGAAGGTAGATGTAGATAAATTTTATGACAAGCAGGAGGGAACAATTCAAAAAGAGAAGGAATACTATCAGGTGATAATGGGGACTTCATCGCAAAAAGTAGGATGGGAGGCAAACTCAAAACACTGCGGCCCATTCGGTCTGGGAGAGAGAAACGACAGGGGGGAAAGATTAGTAGAAATGGCACAAAAATTAAACTTGCGTACTGCAAACACTTTTTACAAAAAAAAAGTCAAAAGGAAATGGACATGGATATTGCCAGACGGGAAAACTAAAATGAGAATGACCACTTCCTAATAAATGACAATGGAAAAGCTACATGTAGGCGTATGCCCGAAAATGGGCGGAGGGGGTGGCCCCAGAGAGCCACAGCAATCACTCACAAACGCTGAATATATGACCTAAAAGTAAATTGCGTTTCAAGTCTGCGGTTCCCACCATACCAAAAATAGCACAATCGTTGGTGAAAACTAAAATCAGCTGAAAAATGACACTAACCTAGTGCAGAATCAACTGCAGATCAAACTGATAACTAAAAATTATTTCAAAGTAACCTGAAAATGAATAACTATAAATTCTGTTGCAGCATCATCGGCATCAAGTGAAGAGCACAGGGAAAAAAAGTTCAATGTCACAATTTTGTGTTTTAGAGAAAAATCATTTTAAAGTTTGACACTCACCTTTATTTCTCTGTGCTATACTTTTTTCTCCGGCTATTTTCAACCTTTTAAATAGAGTTTTTTCGGCGGATGAGTGCTTAGGATGATTCTACACCTCATCCTGAATCCAGCGATGCCCATATCTTCATTTTCAAAAAAAATGTGACATTGAACCTTTTCCCCTGTACCCTTCAAGTCTGATGGTACCCACCATACCAAAAATAGCATAATAATCGTTGGAGCAAATTAAAATCAGCTGAAACGTAACACTAACTTATTGCAGATATGAAATGTTCAACCATGTGAAATGTTCAACCAATTTTAGCAGAGTTAAAATCATAACCACTATCAAAATTAATACGAGGAATTAAATCCTTCATAATCATGATAGATTATGAAGGATTTAATTCCTCGTATTAATTTTGATAGTGGTTATGATTTTAACTCTGCTAAAATTGGTTGAACATTTCACAGCAGAATCAATTGCAAATCAAGCTGAAAAGAAAAATATTATCCTGAGGTAACTTAAAAATAAACTAAGTTCTGGTAGAGCATCATCGGCCCAACGGCTGGTACCTACTCTATCCCAAGCAGAAAAGTAAAATTACAGTAACCTAAATATAAACCAAATTCCAGTGATGCTCCTGGGGCTCGGCTGAAAAAATAAATGGATCCTTCGATAGATGAGCGAATACACTATTCATAATTCGTTAGTTTGAGAAGGTTCAACAGAGACCACTTATATCGCAAAATGACGTGTGATCTTGAAATTCATAACACCAACTCTGCTTTTAACTGATCGATCGCCATCACAGGCGGCGTATCTCGTCGACGTCCTCGCAGGCTTTTCTCCATCACTGTCGAAAAGCTCGAAAGTGTACCCTTGTCTTTTTCTACTTAGTTACTGCATACGTGAAAATTCCTATACCTCATGTTGACTCATCGTCACGATGCAGGGGGGAAAATTCTTAAAAATAAACGACGCCGGTACTCTTACCAAAACAGAATCGTCATCTTCAATTTCACTAATATCAGGCACCTTATCAGAGAGCTGTTCTGAGACATGAGCATAATTTATATACAATTGTCACTGGTCTTGGATAATTCAGCATCAGGATGACGTACCAAAAAACTCGTTGATGGTCTACAGGAAGTTTCTCCTTGATACGTATCAGTAGAGTGACTAGAACTTGTTATTAAAGTGGCCATTG
Organism: Acanthococcus lagerstroemiae; assembly: GCA_031841125.1. Taxonomy (NCBI): domain Eukaryota; kingdom Metazoa; phylum Arthropoda; class Insecta; order Hemiptera; family Eriococcidae; genus Acanthococcus; species Acanthococcus lagerstroemiae. The sequence continues at coordinate 41,682,499 of CM063111.1, read as the reverse complement.
TGAATCTCTCTATGAGTAGCCTATTAAGTAAGATAAATTTTGAATATTGTGTCAATATATTCTATGCAATCGCACGCGAAATAAATGCTAAGCATGTACTTACTTCCTTCTGTAAGGCTGATTTTGATGCTAATAAAATTCTGATTTCTTTACAAAACCCACGCCTGGGATGAAATAATTTCTCTTTCGTTGTTCATTATCTCCTTCCATTGCGACAATGGATTACGTACTCACTATATTCAACATTAATTTGATCTTCTGAACTATACCACAATACAGAATAAAACACTGCACTTTTGAATAACTGACAACTGCTAAACACTGATAGTGATAGGTAACTGGTAATTCAAAATTCAAATAAAACGGTTTTCTTCGGTTTTCAATTTCGAGGACCGCGCATGCGTGGCGAAGGTACCGCAACGTAGCTGCGAATTAGTGGAGTTTTAACTACGCAGGATCTACGCAGCGTAGCTGCATGTTAGGGGTGCGAGAAATAGTGGCCTTGCAACTATTCTGCAGCTACGCGAATTTACGCAAGGTTGCTGCACCTTAGAGGTGCGAATGATTGTGTTGTAGCTGCAACTACATTGCAGCTACACGACACGTATATTTACTTATGTATTTATGAGTGTAGTAGTGAAGTGTGGAGCTGCCCCTACGCAGCCACAAGTTTGCAGCACCCAAAATGTTCAACGGGTGGCCACATAGTATAGCAGTTGCTACGCATGATCAAAGAGGGCTTGCGCTATTGATTCTGGGAGCGAAAAAATGATTGAAGTACCGGACAAAGAAGGGTGGTAGTAGTGTAATTCTTATACATTTTGAATTATCCCTCCCAGGATCATTCTCCAGATCAGCATCTGCCGCCGGGAAGCGAACCGTTCATCGTTAGACGAATAAGGTTAGTAAACTGAAATGTGTTCCACATTATCATCGTCCAAACAAATATTTGAAAAAGATACAAAATGATACACGCAGCGAGAATAAAGATAGAGGAAGCGTAAAAATATAAAAACCATTCGAATGCGCGATAAAAGCAGATATTCCAGTAGCGGAAAATGTATTCAGAAAATTTCTTATTTTTTCGTGTGTTCGGAAAATGAATACACGGTTTCGGAGGGGCAATGTGTTCGCCCCGCAAATATTAGGCTCTCAAATTGTCAACGACAAATCTGCCCGCAAACGAGTACCAAACTGATGCAGAAAGGGCGAAACGGTCGCCGGTCTTCGTTTCGGGCCCACTGTGCGCCGCCGCGCCGGCGAACACACGCGTAAACCAAATTACACTTTCGCTTTTGAACTTTTATTTATCAGAATTGCGAATACATAAGGACGCTCGGCAGTTAATAATAAAGTAACGGGCGAAGCTTGATATTATTATGTAATATTCAAAGGGGGCGAATTTGGGTAAATGCATGGCGTGCCGCCACGCTCCCCCGCTCCGTCCGATTTCTCTCACGCTTCTCCGGCAGCAGTTCGCCAAAAAAAATATATTCTAATAAAGTTTCGCGATAACAACACGTATTTATTTTTATACACGTGCCGAGTGCAGAAGAGAAAAACCAGCCGCAGGAAAATTGTCTGTATAGTTACATTTTGCGACGTTTAACGACTCCTAGCGGATAAATTTCGCACTAAATGTTTTCTTACTTTTTACGTTTTTCGTTCTTTCTTTTTTTCTTCTTTTTTTTTTGTAATTTTTTCTGTTTTGGTTTGGTTTTGGATTTCTCGGTTTATTTTATATTTATACTTTTATTCGTTTCTTTTCATTCGCTCGTTTTACGTCCCCGTTATTGTCGAATTTCTTAATCCGTAGCGTTCGCGTCTTTTTTTTTTCTAACCAGTTCTTATCTAGACGACGATTTATTAACAACGATAAAAAAAAAGTGAAGGGATAAAACAAACTGAAACAAGCGAAACGATTTCGCAATTGCACATATTTCTGTAATTGGTCATTTGCGAGATGAGTCAAGGGAGATACAAAACTTTTTTTTTCCAAATGTGCACGACAGCGAAATAGAAACAAAAATTACTGTAAGTATCGCTTCGCATAAAAATGTTCAAAATTGTCGCTAAGCCTTACCCATTTGCGAATTAATTCGCTCCAACTTCAAATTCTAGGCCAAGATGTTACGTTCGCAGAATCAGAATTTCGATTTCGCGGTTTGATGTTCCTGTTTCAGCTATGACAAGCATCCTTGGGCGTCGATCATGAACCAAACGACTTGTTCTCGTTCTATTCACTAGTACACCAGTAAGATTTGGTGATAGGGAACAGCAAGTGGGGTTACTTTGAACATTTTAAGCTATATGTTACCTACTATATTTCGCTTTGTAAGTGTGGCTATACGGATTGTAATGAACATTTGTGGAAAACTAGCTGACCCGCTTCGCGGCTCATCTAGACTATAGGCTAAAGTGAGCTGAGTAAAGTGAGTTAGATAAAATGAGCTAGAGGAGGGAACACTGGTATCTTAGCTCAGTAACGCAGTACATGTAAATTGGTTATTACTAATCAAATGAATTACTCGGACCTTTTTTTTTTAATTTATTTATTTGGCCCAAAGGTCACCAAAGGCTTTTCAGGAGCCCTCGAGTAATCACATTATACTTATTTTACTTACATTTATAGACTCGCAAGAATATTTACGAACTTGATTTCCCTGCTAAGTTAATGTTTTGTACTTTCTAAACTATTTGGTTGTTGTAAATTATCTTTAGTCAAATTTGGCCTTGTGCTCCATTATTTCCCTAACATAGCTTCAGTGGCGTGCGGTGAGTTTTCTTAGGAGGTAACGAGGTAAGTGATAAGCGTAGAGGTGAAGGAAAGATCAGAATAAAAGTACGAAACATGCTACTACACAACGGCATTGATGAAATTATTCAAATTGTTGAATCACTGTGTAGGGCTAGGGTCATTCCATTATATGCACTTATTCTTTCCTGTGACGAATAATAGATACAGGGACGTACCAGCAAGGAGTTTTTTGGGGAGGGGCAAAACTTGTAAATGTCCCAACTGACTCAACTCAAAATGACCAAGTATCAAAGCAAAAAAAAAACCTTTTAACTTGTTGGATTTTTCTAACTGACTCAACTCAAAATTCGCAAACATCAAAGCCGAAAAACTTTTAACTTGTTGGATTTTTCCAACTTCTCAACTTAGCTCCCAAGTATCAAAGTAAAGACAAAAACCTGCTTTTGACTAGGTGGATTTTTCCAACTCCGCCTGAATGGAATTGTAAAGTTGCCCAACTGCTGAGTGAATAATTCCTACGGGGGGAGTTGCCCCCTACCGGTACGTCGCTGAATAGACATGGCCAACAAAACAGTTTCTCCCCATCTTCACAGCCGGTTAACCATAAAATGTTTTTATATTGTGATACGTGGAAATGTCCAATAAAAATCGAACCACCTTTCTTTTGCTTAGTTTTCAGAAACGGTAATTCTGGTATCGGCTTACCACCATTAATAAATTCGAATTTTTCATTAAGAGTAAATCGCGAAAAAGGGTTTTCAATGAGATACCGAATACGCATTTTGGAAATATTCCATTTAGGAAAATGAATACCAAATTGGAACTTTAAAGTACCCAATCGTGATCAATGTTTCTATGTACATGCACAAATCAACGTGTTCGTATTTAAATGCTCCGATTTTTTTTGTCCACAAAATGCGTATTCGGTATCTCATTGGAAAACCTTTTTCCACAGGCGGAAATAGACCTCTTGTTTAGTGGGGCTTAAGCCCCAAGTTCCATGTAAGACACTGTGCGACCAAAAAAAAAAACGCAAATAAACCGTTAAATTATATTATTTAAAAAAACGATTATCATCTAAGGGGTAATTTTTCGTTAGGGGGGCTTAGCCTCACTTTTCCCCCTTGCCCCCTTATTTCCGCTTATGCTTTTTTTTTCGTGATTTACTTTATTAATGGTGATAAGCCGCTACCAGAATTACCGTTTTTGAAGATTGGGTACTGAAAGTTCCAAAATAAAAGTTCCAATTACAAAAAGTTCCTTTGGTATTAATTTTCCTACGTAGAATATTTCCAAGGTATTATTGTTCCAACTACTTTAATTCCCAAAGAATTAATCCCCTCCCCCCCCCCCAAAAAAAAAAAATTAAATTAACACGAGATTAATATTATACCTACATGAATTTTCCGATATTAATAACAAAAAGTGTACGTCACATTTTCATGAAGTACGAAAACATGGATAAACACGAGATGAGTGTTATCTTATGAGTCATGAAACGTCATGCAACGTCAGATCACTCGTGGAGTGAATAGAGAAGCGAGCCAACTGAAGCACCTCCTGCACAAATTTTGAGGGAGTCATGGCTGAACTCAGCGGGCGAGAAAATATGAGACGGCAGATTCAACGGGTGCGATTGAAAGATATGCCTAGCAATCCTGTGAACATCGAAAGCATGCAGCAAGAATTAGCATTAGGGCAGCAAATTCGGAAATCACGAGCTCCTTGCTGGCAGAAAACAGACCGAAAAATCGAAAACATTGTTGCACAGTGCGCTGTTTATGAAGCAGAAGGAAACATTATTGATTATTTACGAGCTATAGGCTATAATTTACAATTTTAAGTATCACTTCGTGAAGTATTTCTTTTGTAACATTTTTTGAAAGGACCTTTTGGAATTTAGTCTTCTGGCAGTTTTAGTATTGGCAAAATATGTATTCGGAACATTTCTACTTTAGCACTAAATTTTTGGTACTTTCGGGTTGGAACATTTATTTTGGAACTTTTGGTTCGCAACCATTGATCACGGTTCACTGTCAACTTCGACGTTCGACTAGCCATAAGCGATATTAAAATCGCTTACAAAACGCACAGTTTTCGTCACGTTAAACATGCTAGTGTGTTTTTATCAACACGGAGGCGGAGCGTAAGTCGTGTATAAGTTTACATATTATGAAAAATAAGCAATTTTCAGATCACTGCTCTGGTATAACGTAAGAGCTGATTGCCGAACAGTAAACGAACTGTTTCAACTATCTCCCCAACCACCGACAAACGGCGCTGTTTGTTTAATGTGAATTTATAATTATGTAATAAATGGCAATACAATCGCTTCTTTTTCTGCCCGATGTTTCATATCTTTTATTTGTTACAAGTTGATATTATTATATGAAAACTTATTTTCTTGGGATTTTTCAGAGTAAGCAGCGCTTACCTCATTTACCTGGCATGCATGCCACTGCATAGCTTATTGTGTTTATGGTTCTATTTTTATCCTTAAACCAGTCTTTATTGTTATTGCCTCTGATTCCGTATTTTATTCTTATTTGTTTGATTGTAGAGCAGTTTAGAAAGGTATGGTTAGGAGTGTCTATTTTCTTCTTATAGTTGAGGCATTTGTTGTTTTCAATTATTTTAAACTTTTTTAAATATTCTCCAAAGTTGCCATGACCGGTGAGAAATTGAATGAGGTAGACATTAGGTTTGATCGAGCTCTTTATTCTGAATTCTCTCTTTTATACAAGACATACAAGGTATGATCATGAAAGTACTTCTGCCTGTTTGTTCATTGTTGTGGCGATTTTGCCACATATATTAATATTTCTATTCTAGCGTTTCCTTTATTTTTTCAATTCCACCGTTATTTTTTGTTATTTTTTGTTTTTTTTTTATTATTCTGATGCATTGAGCTTTTAATGTTTTTTATTTCATTGCATTTTTTGATTTGTAGATCAATGGGCAAGATTCCAGCTCAGGGCCGTACCGGTGGGAGGTGTTTGGGGTTCACCCCCCCCCCACATTGCCCCAAATTGTTTGAAATTTTCTGTATATATATGTTACGCGTAATTCCTGAAATAGGTCATTTTGTGAAATGCGCGATTTAACACAGATTGGGCAGCCGATTGCGTGAAATCGCACACCTGAAAATTGAAGCTGCTCAATTTGTGGAATTTAGTAACTCGCCGGTAACATTAATGTAAACGGTCAAAAAGTATGTCATTAATGATCAGTCACGTAAAATTGTGAAATAAATTATGAATCGTGTACTGTTTTATGGTTGTTGACAGTTTAATCAGTCGAGCCGAGACCGGACACAGGCCTCCCTGAACCTTTGCCATTCTGACCGCACATGAGCTATTTGATGCTATAATTTGTTCTTCAGAAAATTCTAGTAGTAATTTCCCCATTTTTTACTTGGGCGTCCTCTTTTTCATTTCTTCGTATTTACGAAACCGAGAAATAATTTTGTAAGGCTATCTCGCATTCTTTAATCTTGTAAAACGTACCACTCCCCTCATTTCCATTGGTCTCCTTTAATTGCATCTCTATGATATTTCTGTTTAATATACTCATTATGTACTTATCTTGTTATTTTTAATTCCTGCGATTTTTGTTCTATCATTCAATTCAATTCCCAATAGGTATCGATCATTCCATGAAGTTTTGAATTACTGCTAGCTCCTTTTCTTCTTCTTTTGTTAGGATCCAAGTCTGTGATCCGTAAAGTGAGAATGGGTAAAAGACGACAATTAAATTCTTGCTCTTTCGGAACAGTTTGTACGGTCTCTTCATAACATGTTTTAGACTCCAAAATTTTTGTCCATCCTATTGCTTTTCTTCTTTTTATTTCTTTTTGAACTTGTTCTTTTAATGATACATTTTGTCCTGAATATTCGTGAACTTGTTCTGTTATTTATTTCAAGTGTTTTGCTGTTGCTGAGGATTTTTGTTTAATCATGTTTATTTTTAATCCTCCATATTTGAGACTTGTGCTATACAATTCCTTCAGCACTAGCTATTGAATTTATTCCCGATTTTGGATATTAGTGTTACCTCATCTGTGAACCTTAGATTGCTTAAGTATTTCCCATTAATTAGTATTCTATATCTTCCCACTCCAATTTCCTGAATATTTCTTTCAATGCAATACTAAATATCATAGGTGATAATCGATCCCCTTGCTTGACTCCTTGCTTAACCTTAGGGTATTCTCCTATATTGTCGGTTATTATTTCTGCCTCTAGATTATAATAAATGTTTTGAATTAATGGAACTAAAGCAAGTGGGTATCCTTAGTTTTTCTTAGCTTCTATCATGAAGTCATATTTTAAAGAGTCGAATACTTCTTATCAGATAATATTTTCAGATTACATGTGTCCTTTCTGAAGCAAAAGGTAAACACCGAAATGTGGGGTCTTTCCCCACCATAACTCGAAATACACGGAGTCGGGGGAGTTGGGTTTTCTTCTTTATTCAAGGTGCCAGATAAATTCAAAACTTAAAACAACCTCGCAAACGCGAAAGCTCGCGAATTGTAACTATTCAAACTGATAACAACAGAAATTGGCATGCGGCAGTCACCCCACAGGAGTTTTCCGCTTATACTTTGTGATCGCAGACTGGAAAATGTCTGGACCTGTATATCCTTGGAAAGCTGAGAGTTCAGGCTTTAAAATGACACCACAGTAATTTTTCTGCGAGTGCCTGGTTGGATTCCACTGACCTTATTTATTAGGTTACTATATCGGAACTTTTTCTGTGCTTGAAAAACAGTCTACCGTGCCACCTATTTTGGTCTGTGATACGTCTCACTGATTTTCGAAGTGTTGTATCGATCTATGCTCTTAGAAGTGTAAGGAATACATTTGTATTCGTCACAAAGCCAGTAATATGGTAAAAAATGAAAATAAGCAAAGTCACTTCAATTTACAGTATTCTAATCATTTTCATTCCCCTTATTTATATATTTTGTTAAAATAATAATAATTATTTTTTGTAAATATAGAGGTATAAGTGTTTTGCTCTTGTTGATGTAACTTGTTTGAATTATTCACTAAAGTAAAGATCTACAGCAGTACGAGTGCGGAAACCTGCCATTTTGTATCTAACCGCGCCCGTGGATGCCGAATTTACTACGCGGTACCCTCCGCATAGTCGGATTCGGCATCCACGGGCACGGTTGGATACAAAATGGCACGTTTCCGCACTTGTATGGTTATAGGTCTCTAACTAGCGTAGTCTATGATAGTAATTCCAAAAATCTTTCAGCTTACCGTTCACGTAGAGCGCGTTTAGTTTGATTGAAATTTACATTGAATTTAATAACAACTTACCCAAATATTGCTGATTCTTGTTATTTTTAAGCGATTTTCGAAAATTCATCTGCTGTTTCTACGATCGTGGCTGACCATGCCAGTCCAAAAAAGTATGTAATGTTCGAGAATTCGTCTGATATTTCCATGGTCGTGGCGAAACATAGCGGGGGAATTTTCATCGTGGCTAACCGTACTGGTGGACTTTCCACAGCTGTGGCTAATGGATATTGGATGGCTCCTAACACCTCTCCCTTGATGATGAATTGAGCCTAACGGTACGAATGCTCACCAGGACACATAAATAATCTATTCCACTCAAAACATGTTGAAAAATCAACGTTTTCAAAGCCTAAATTTAACTTTGTCAAAATGCGGCTATTTTCAAGGAATTACCCAAAAACTCTCTCTTCAAGTTTCTAGCAGGGATGAGAAAAATCCGAGAACTCCAAGATTTAAATCAAAAATCCAAAATCCTAGTAAAAAAAGGATTCGAATTCAAAGTCTCAAATCCTTTTTAGAAAAGAATTTCAAATCCAAAATCCAATAATCTGAATTTTGACTTCTAAATTTCAGTCATTCGGCAGTAAGCACCAGTGCAATCTTCAATCTACCATTGGCTGAGGACGTTCGCTTACAATCCCTGTTATCTGTAGCTCAGCGCTAGAATGCTAATTGACTAATATTGTAATCAGTGAAAGAGAGACATTTTTAGGGTTTTGTGTTCAGCGTTCCAACTTCTTACTTACTAACAGGTGACCGAATGAGCTTCCTTCACATTCACAGAATACGACAACAAATAGAAGAACTGTTATCTTCAAGAAAATTTTTAAAAAACGAATAAAAATTATTATCCCAGTAGAACTGATTATAATTCAACTTTTTGGAGACGATGCAGTTAAATTTAGGGCAAATTTTCTTTGAAAGTTAATTTCTAATCGATTCAATGATAGTTGAAGTTTATTGCTACAGGCTTACGGTAATGATCACTCACATATAAACAGGGCTGCCAATACTTGAAACTTTAAGTTTAAATACCAAGTGTTAAAATTGATGAAATAAGGATTTTTAGGGTGTTTGCCGCAGCGCAGCGCTGCAAGCCCCCTATTTTTAGAATCAAAATGCAAATCTTTGGCTAATAATTAGGAGTTGAATCCGAAATCCGAAATTCTTTTTTGAAAAAGGATTTGAAATATAAAATCCATAATCAGGTTTTTTGGAAATTTGGATTTAAAATGTCTGAGGATTTAAATCCTGCCCAACTCTGATTTCTAGTTGCCTGGTACCGGAGGAACACGAAAACAGTTCGTAACTTCACCACCAGTGCGTGCTACAGTGAAAAAGTGCAGTTCTTCAAAGTAACTCCAACGTTCAAAGTGGCCCCATTGTATGGCAATTGACAATGTATTTCTTCAGTTTTAGAAAATCAGCTTTCGTAACGCGCGCTGGCTGCAATCCGTCCTGTGCCTCTCCATGTGGAACATCATGCTTAACATTTTTGAGCAGCGTTATCAAAATCTACTCGAACAAAATAGAATACTGTTCTAATCACTATCTTGTACTAATGAGCCATCAAACATAGATACGAACAAAGAGAAGATGATGATATTAGAATGTGTGCACTGACGGCTGATAACTCGAAGGTACCGAATGACCAGTGACCAGGAACAAGGTAGCCTTGTTTGGTGTGAGACTAAGTTCATACAAAGGCATTATACTTGGCGACAGTGACTCCATTAAGCCAATATCGTTGGTACAGTTACCCGAAATTGTATAGATCGTCATTAAGGTAAAAAAAAAGTGTACGGATAATCGTCGCATTATTCGGGGTGTTGATAAAGAAACCTAATAAGCTAGTCTAGCTGGCGTCCATCATCGTTATTAATTACGTTACCCTTTTAGCTTTTTTCCTATCTCGTCAAACATCTCGAGTTTTAATTCGAAGGATAATTTGAAAATGTCGCATTCTTTCAACTGGAGAACGGTTGGTTACCTCGCGGAAATACGTCGAACAGTTCGCGCCAAACTTTCGACAGATATCTGTAACAGGCAGTTCAATTAAAAATTCTTCGTTGGCCGAAATTGATTTTAAATCATAACAACGGGAACTTGGCTGGTTCTTTTAAAATTACAGTTTGTATTAAAAAATTTTCGGAACGAAATGAAAAATGCGAAAATAAACAAAGAAGGCGAGATTAAGAAGCACAAAGTTTATCATCCGTGTTAAAGTAAAAAAAAAAAGATATTCGCGGGGCTCGCCGGGAAATTCGCCCTGTGTCGATGAATTAAAAGACATTACGCGCAGTTTTTAACGATACCCGGGCACAATTAGGACGACGTAATTAAAATTTAATTAAGGAGCGTAATGCACTTCTTTGGAAAAACTGTTAATAGGGTGAGAAGTGGCGTTCTTGTCGCAAAGTGGCAAGTTGAATGGGAGCGCGGTGGGCCGGCATCCTCGGACGTGGAAGCTGAAGACGGTGCTCGGATCGTGATACTTGGCCGTGACGGAATGTACGACCGTTTTCGTAACCGTGACATATCCCAGACCGAAATATTCAGCCCATGATAATGGCTTCGTGTCGTTTTCTCGTCCTCGCCACTCGTTCGGAACGCTTTCGCTGCCATACAAAAATCTGGTCGCGGGCAGGGGCGGCGTGCCCTCGACGTGGACCACGGACTCGACCAAGCCCGGCGCTTTCGTTATTTCGATCCTGCAGACAGCGAAATCAACGCGCGATAATTAAATTCGAGTTAGATATCTACCTATATTGTCCCTAGCATTGTTACATCGCAAGTATTAGACTTCTCGACGAAGCTTCAAAGAGCAGAATGCTGGAGACACGTATTATGCTAATTTTGATGTACGGGGCCCAGACGTGGTCTCTCACGGAGGCTCAGCCCAGAAGGCTGGTGGTTACACAAAGAGAAATGGAGCGAAATATGCGAGGTATTAAAAGAAAAGACAAAGTTAGGGCAAAATTGATCAGGGCAAAAACCAAATGCAGGAGCGTTTTCTGGCTGGTAAAAAAATTGAAAATAAGATATGCCGGCCACCTAGCCAGGACGAATGACGAGCGCTGGGATAGGCGACTCACGTTCTGGGTCCCTTACGGTAACACTAGGAGGGAAGGCAGACCGGTAACAAGCTAGAGCGAAATTATCGAAAGAGTAGGCCTACCATGGTGTAGGGTGGCGCAAGACCGCAGGACGTGAAAAGACACAGGGGAGGGCTATGCCCGCGATGTGGGGGCTTGGTATGACTCATAAAACGGCAACAATGGATGCAAATCTTACTTCATGCAACACGGACACATACCCTATAGATTCTAACCTTTACATGTAAACACTTGCTGTACTGCATATTATATTGTTTGTGAAAAACAGTGTCATACCAGTAAATAAAGGCTTACTTACTTAATATAATCGATGATAATAATAAGACCATGAGAAATGAACGAAAAACGAAAATTTTGAATTATACAGAGAACAGAGAAGACAGAAGAGGTCTTATAAAATGACCCTGAAGACGAAACTCAAAACTCACTGGTACACGACTATAATAGCACGAACTTACAATATGTGTCCTTATCATATACTACCAACTTGATAACCGGACAGGCGAATAAGTATACAATATGAAGTACTGGAACAGCCCTATGCCCCACCTTGTAGTTGCAGTGCGTCCATTTTGTGTACTTCAGAATGATCAAACAAAGGGAACATAAGGGGCATTTTTGTAGACTCTTTTTATTGTTTGAAATAAATCGAGCCCTTTGCGAAAAATTAAGCTCGGCATTGAATTCAGCGTTCAAAATACTTCCACTTTCATCTATATTGATACATCGTAGAATTTTTGGCGGTTGAGTTGTGTAGCTGGTCAGAATTGGGATACGCTTACGCACGAAGTTAATTGTGACCGTGCCCGAAGAAAGGATACATATGGGTAAAAAACCAATTTTGAACTTTTGACGGTTTCAGATAGAGGGAATCTTCCTCTTTTGAATGCAGTTTGTTCCAACATCATAGCTTTAAAACTGACCGCTCATTTTTAAAGGTACGATGCTGGAACAAATTGCATTCAAAAGTAAAGCACTGTAAACACGAATACGCGTATACGCCGTTCTGGATCCAACCGCGCCCGTCAATGCCGAATTGACTACGCGGTACGCTCCGCATAGTCGGATTCGGCATCCACGGGCACGGTTGGATTCAAAATGGCGTATGCGCGTATTTGTGTTTATAGGTTCACTATCAAAAGAGGAAGGTTCCCTCTATCTGAAAACGTCAAAAGTTCAAAATTGGTTTTTTACCCACATGTATCCTTTCTTCGGGCTCGATCACATGAAGAAGCATTTCCTAACATTGAAGGGCAAATCATTCCTTTCACTTCATACATTCAACGCATTCAAGCCTTGTTGCAGCTGTTTGCTATCCTCAACATTTTCGACTTTTTCAATAGAGTTTGATATCGTCCGCACACGTGAGCACCCCAGAGCTATTAACTACTCGTACGTTAACAACGTCGTTTATGAATATCAGAATATGAGAAAGAGGAGAGGCCCAAGATTTGATCTTAAAGAGAGTTAACATAGCTCATCGGAAGCAATGCAATGTCCATCATAATGGCATGTCATATTTCCGAGGCGCTTTAACCGCCCCTCGAGGAAAACTACTATCAGCCCAACCACACCAAAGTGTTGAAGGAAAAGCATAAATATAAATGTTATCAATCAAGAAGTTTTAAAAAAAATCACTCACAAAAAAAATCGGGTTAAACGTAAAACATCAAAGTTCTTTTAGAATTACTTCTTAATACTCTTCCCACATACTTATCCCTTGTACTCTACCTACCCATTTTCCTCGTATACTTCCTCCATATACTTTCCCAATATAATTTCTTCGTATACCTTTTCGATTATACTTCTCCTATATATACTTCTGTTTCTACCCAAGCGTTGGTGTGCATCGGCAAAACTTAAATCTGTTCTGATTTTCGACACCTCCTGTCGATATAATGCGGTACGAAAAGTATTTCCGAGTAAAACTTTTTTGCCGAGTACTGCCAGAAATGGCGTGGCGAGAAAAAGTATATTATTAAAGAACGCGCCAGGCTATATATTATATAGTTTTGGTTCGCGGAATTCAAATTGTGTATCCTGCTCGCCTCGTATGGCGAAAGATTTTTCCTCTGGCGGTATTCGACGTGGAAGCGGATTGGCTGGCGATGGTGGAGCCCGGCACCACGGATGAATTACCCGAGAGCATAAACGAGCCTCCGATTTTCCATTCCACGAGAGGGGCACGTTATAATAATAAAATCAGATTTGGAAAAAGTCGACGCTTGAGGTTTGGCCACGTGATTTGTCACCCAGATTTTGTTTTCTCGTACAGTAGGAAAAACGGCGAGAGGAGTTCGTGCCGCACACGTGGAGGCAATGCACGAGCGAGTTAACAGACGGAGACGCAAATGACAGAATGATGCTGGCTGTAGATGAAAACCGTCGTTTCTGCTTCCATAAACATCGCAGGCATATGGTAAGTTACAACATGATGTGATAAAACGATCCGCTGGATCACCTTCCCACTTCTCGGAACTTTGAATCGTTTTCTATAAGATTCACTGGGCCCATCTGTGAAATAGCAGGTTTACTGTATCGAGGTTTGTATGGATCTCCTGATACCTGGAGGGCTTTTGAGAATCAATCGGTTAAATTAATATGATTACAGTTTCGGAAGTGCTCATAATGTCAGGCAATGTCCCCTTTCCCATCTCACTTCCCTAACTTACCTATCCAAGTAGATACTTATGTTATCAATTGCTTATAAGAATAAATTTAAATACTATTGTCAATTTATGCGTGGGCGTCAACCACTAACTACGGGTTTTCTTTCAATTTCACGCGATCATAATACAGATAATTGAGTTTGATGTAACCCTCCTCCCCCATCCTGGGCTATGGAAGGAGAGGGGCAATGAATAAATGATTAAATACCATAACGCGGGGTGATTTGGAACATGTATGATTTCGTTACTCCTACGAGCGGGAGGGGAAGAATACGTGTTGCAGCACTGACGCATGACACGTTGTAATGTAGGATGTTCTAGAACCCTCTCCGTGTAAATCCGGAATATCCAGGCAGCGTTACCAGCTTGATTATGCAGAGCTTCAGAAAACGTATATAAATTACATAATGGAAAATGGACCTTTTCATGGGTGACGTCATAAGGAGGACTGTTGCGCAGCTGCTCCAGCATTCGCCGCAATTCACAACCTGTAGGGTCTTACTTGTTTTGTTTACATTCATTTTACATGTAAAACTCCATAAGCGAACAATCGTTCTTCTTTGCGAGTTCATAAATATGAAAGAAAGCATTATGAACGATGATGTAAATCAAAACTAACATACTTTTAGATTGTAAATAAGCGTCTGGAAACATTAAGAAATGCTCTCTTTTATATTTATGGACTTCCAAAGAAGAACGAATGTTCAATTATGGAGTTTTACATGTAAGATTACGAATGTAAACCAAACAAGCTGGACCCTGGTGACTGCGACTAGCTGGAGCATCTGCGTAGCACTCCTCTTCATGACGTCACCGCGGAAAGGTCTGTAGTTTCATATAATGAGTGAAAATGAAAGGATGCTGTACGTGTATTTGTATCATCAAGTTACGCAGAATTTGAACGCAGTCATGATAAAAAGTAAATTATTGTGTATTAATCAGCAGAGTGACGCAGAAATTGGTTAAAAAAAGTGAGAATCCGTGAAGGGGTAATTTTGCACAGAATTGTTCATTTCTTGAAGGTGGTAAATAATCAGTTTTGTTATTCTATCTTATTGCTAGTGAATAAACAAGTAGAAATCGGATGTTTATGCATTTCAGAGATACCAAGGATATGTGTTTGTATATTATGGTTTTGGCCTTTTGAAGGACGGTTTCATTAGTTTCTTTGTCATAAAGGAAGAATACAGTTTTCATGGTTAACATTCTTTGGTTTTTTGCATACATCTGTAAACATACTATATCAATTTGGAGTCATTTGACACTTTCAATAGAAAACACTACACATGCAACTTTTCTCCCTGTTCATTCATAAACATGTGCGATGTCATCCTCTTACTGTACCACATGGCACACTTATTTCATAATTCTATGGAAAAATTTGCGGGTGGAACGTATAACAATCTTTTGCGGAATGTACTCCGCAATGTATCATCAAAATTACAAAAAGTATCCCAGTTCTCTAACTCAATTTCTATAGTCTGTAGAGCACATCAAACTAGAAAGTACAGAAAAATGAGCAAAGTCACCCTCGTATTATGGTAATTGTTGGCCCTTAGTGACGCAAGTCTTCTTACGAGGTATAGTACAGTACAAAGTCTTATAGAAATCTGACAACCATCTAAGACGCATAAAGACTCTAAAAGAACTTCTTGAAACTAACTAAGATTCTTTAATGCTTATCCAAGATCCTCCAATGCTTATATATAGGCTTCTTCCCGGATTGCTTAAGACATTTCATAGCTCTTCCATAAGATTCACTAATTGTTCAAGATTCTTTCGAAATTTCTCGGGCGTCTCAAGAAGGAGTCATTCTTCGATTCTTGTTTAAAAAACAAGCAGATGCTCGTAAAGAACTCGTTCAAGCCGCTTTTTAACACTTCCAGTCTCGTTAAGGATTCTTTCGGACTCTTTCAGACTTGATCAGGACTTATTAAGACTTGAATATGACCTACTAAGTTTCCTTAATACTCTTTAAAACTTTTCATGATTCATTTAAGGTCTTCAACGACTTGTTTAAGACGTTATAAGACTCTTCTAGCCTTAAAGTCGTTACAACTCTTGAAAACTCATTTACGACTTTCGAGACTTTTTCACACTCGCTCAAGATGCCTTGAAACTCTTCAAAATATTTAGTAGGCTCATTTAAGACACATTGTTAGATATGTGAAGCGTTTCTGTTTTCAACGTCCTGTGGGAAGGGCAATCCGATGTATGCTTTCTTATTTTAAAATCAAAAGTCTGTAATATCTGACCCACGTTAAGGCTCCGGAGGGAGACATTTTTCTGACCCCTGAAGAAACTAGAAAGCTTCGACCTGAAAATCATTTTTCGTTTTACGTCGATCCAATAACCCATTTAAGAATAAGAGGGGTCCTTAGGACAACATACACCCCGCATCTTCTCATTCAGTTTCATACATCGTACAGCTTTTTCTTGCCTTGGTGCAGAACTATAATGTCGACAACGTTCATTAATAGGGCAGTGCGGCGTTTATCAAAAAACAAAATTACTTTTCAACGTTACTGTCACGTTCACTCCTCGTCAGCACGCTTTAACGTCACGTTTTACACTTAATTAAACGATAATATAATGCGAAGGCGTGAATAATCAATTTCTAGAAGACGATTTTATTCGTAGAGCAAGCTAGCAGCCTGGTGACGCTATCTGCTGGAGATGAGATCAGTTGCGCTATTGCGAGAGAAAATTGAGACTATTTTATCCAGAGATGCTGCGTATTTAATTTTTTGTTTCTTTTTAGTCAGTTTTATCTTTTACTATTACTAGTAAAACGCACCAGAAGTTTATCCCCCCCCCATAAAATTACTATTTGAACAAGTCACCATGCCCTAAGGAGTTAACTAACTATTTCCGACATTTTAAGCACTCCGAACTTTCATATTTAGATAGTAACTGTATCATTTTTTGCCATGGAAAAAGTAAAAGCCATTTCAAACCTAATTAATGAAAAATGTATGACAAACTCGAATAATAGTCTATGATTTCTCAACTACAAATATCAACCAGTAGTGGCGATTCTGGTTCATACTAAGTTCCAGCCCCCCTATTTACTACAACCCCCGCTGTAGTTCTTTTACTAAACCCTCAGGGTCACTTACCAGTGGGTGACATGTCACTGTTCAGTTCTGAATGCTACACTGAAAAATATCTCTGCACTTAACGTGTTCATAAGCGTTTCAAAAGATTTCAAAGACTAACTTTTTTTTTTACTGATCTGAAATTAGAAAAATGTTTTGCTCCTTTCCCCCGGGAAGACTACAGATCGCAATTACTTTCATTAGGACATTACTTTTCAGTAGGTGTAGGCTCGACAGAAAGCTGCTTGGCAAATCGACATGCTGGCAGTGTGGGCTCCACAACGACACAAGACGACGGCAGTGTCTTCGTAATTACCGACTTTTCCTGCACATATTTTGTTATCGTGCGAAACCAGAACCATTTTGGCGTTCGTTCCTCATCCTCAGCAGATGCTTCGAGATTGATTATCACATTCGATAGCAAAATAATGGTTAGCAGTAACTTCCTGTAACAGAAATTTAATAGAGAACGTGTTAATGATTCGAGTCAAACCAAACTGTACGGAATTCCTAGAACTATTAATGGTCTCGAGGGGGTACCTATTACATCAACCAACACACCACTGTTGAATCGAGGATTCCATGATTTGCTCGCATTCCGAACATCACAGTTTTGTGCAGAATTTGAAGTATGCCGTAATCAAAGCTGGTGGCATCGGTAGTTTTTTTCTGATACGGGAATGGAGATGGTGCAAACATTTGAATCGACAAACAAAGAAAAGTTTTTGTTCCGAAAAGGAATCTGTAGGAAAGAAGTCTAGTAAATCTCGTTACCATCTTGTTGACTAGTTTTTGATTCAGTGGGAGGTGTGGTGAAAATGTAACCTTGTACTCTCCAACCCCATTCTGACGTCATCAAAGTAGCTGTGACCTGATTTCAAATATGGACTCTACACATACGTAGAACAAATGGTTATTCTAAACAGTTTTTAGAATTACTAACTTACATGACTCCCCCAAGGCGAGAGGCAGCCACCTTGGGGAAAAAAGGCTGTAATACCCAAGTACACACCTCTTTTCAAGGAAGAAGAACGTGAAGAAAAATGTGGAAAAGGAGATCGAGAGGGAACCGACGGTTACCTGGTTGGAGGTTTGGACTGGACGATTGAGAACCGGAATAGACTTCGTAAAGTTAAGAACGCCTTAATTACAATAGTTCGAAAAAGATTGAGTCGTTTATTTCGTCGATAAGTCCAAAGATCGTGTCAAGCTAATCGGCGTTAGAGTGATAACCAACGAAACTACAGGGGATGGTAGAGAGGAAGATAGGATATACGAATTTGAAAAGGAGACAGAAAAAGTAAAATGGAATATAATAAAATTAGGGGAAGTAAAGGAATGGGGAGAAAAACTAACACAAAAAAAGGAACGGGAATTACATGTATCATTATGGGAAGACAAGAAGGTACAGAGGAGTGGGTTTTTATGTCCGAAAACCAAGAAGGAGAAAGATCAAAGAAATTGGAGGAGTCTCTGAACAAATTCGCTATCTCAAACTCAGTAGAAGAAAAAGTCAATGCATTGATAGTCCAAACATATGCCCAACAATGGAGGCTAAGGAAGAGGAAAGGGAGGAGTTCTATGCAAAGCTAAAACAGCTTGTGGAGCAAAACAAAAGAATATTATACAACGATAATGAGGGACTGGAACGCGAAAATTTGTGGAAATAAGGGTGGGTTGGGAAATGTGGGTAAATATGGGTTTGGAATCAAAAACAAAAATGGAGAGAGAATAACAGAGTTCGCAGCTCAGCAAAATCTTAAAATAACAAATACTTTTTACACACACACACACACAAAAACACAGAAATTATTTACATTTATATCCCCCGATCAAAGAACCAGAAATGAAATAGGCTATATTCTAACGAATGATGATATAAAGATAATACAAGACGTTTCCACAAAGATGGAGAAGGAGGATGAAATACAATAATTATAAGAAAAAGAGAAATCCGCAATAAAAATTATCCCAGTATACATGTATGACAAATGTAGGGAAAAGGTCAACAAAACTATTGAAAGAAGACAAAAAATTGGAAACTCAGTGCAAGAAAAATATAATACTATAGAAGAAGCAAAATTAAAGAAGATAACAACGAATACGGGGTGGCTAGAGAAAAAGAAATAGCGGACCACAAATTAATTTAAATAAAAAAAATTAAGAAGATCATCGAAGAAAGGGATCAATTGCAAAAGGAAAAAGTTTTGGCGCCAACGGAGAGAAAAAAAAAGTTGACGGAATTGAAGAAGTTAGCTCGATAACAAATTCGTAATGACATAAGAACATTTGATACAATAAAAGTGGAAAACGTAGTATGAGGGACAATGGATCTATAAAAATGGCAACAAAAGAACTAAGCAAATGGGAAAATTTGGTATTTAATTCAAAAACAAACAAGAGGAAGAAATTGGGGGATAGGGAGCAAATTTTGGAAGCAGTTAAGCAGTTCTATGAAAAACTACAGCAAAGAAAAGATAAATGAGAGAGAAAAAGAAGGGGAGAACAAACAAAACGAAGAAACCGTACCCCAAACATTAAAAAAAAAAAGTAAAATATACGTATTAAAAAAATTATAAAGTAATAAAGCTCCAGGCCCCGATAAAATCAGTAATGAAATGCTGAAAATACTCATAGAAATATTAATCACCCCACTAACGGAATTATTCAATCAAACATTAAAAAAAGAAGAGATACCTAAACAATGGGACACAAGGGAAATAATTTTACTTTTAAAAAAAGGAAATAGAAAAAGTATAACAAAATACAGACCAGTAAGTTTAATACAAAGTTGAGGTAACTTTTTTTGACCATTGTCAAAAATTGTTTATACAATCAACTGGATATCAATCAGAGCCGAGATCAAGTGGTATTCCGTAAAAATTACTAAACAATAGACCAAATCTTTATGATTAATCAGTTAATTGAAAAAGCCGATGAATACAATCGGGAAAAGTGCATCTTATGTTTATCGACTTCAAAACAGCCTTTGCTTCAGTACACCACCACTCCTTATGGAAAGCTGAACTAAAACGGGGGGTTGAGGAAAAATGGATAAATATAGTCAAAAATATATTCGAAATTTCAAAATCTTACATAAAAATGGAAAAACAAGGACGGGAATTTGCAATTCAAAGGGGGGTACGTGAAGGTGATCCACTATCACCAAGCTTATTTAACTGCATATACCAGATTTTTAGGAACATAAGCTGTGGGAACCACGAGGAGTAAAAATAGATGGGCACGGACAAAAGTATAGGGGAATGGGGTTGAAACACCCACCCAATAATTTGGCAGTCGGCAAATTTTGAAACTGTTGATTTGAATTTTTCATTTTTTATGAATGTTTGTTTATTTTTATTTATTTATTATTATTATTTTTTCAATTAAAACATATTTCAATCAGAAAATCGGCAAATTTTTAGTTTTCAAAAAATATTTGTCGATAAATTTTTCTTCTCCTTCTTCCCAAGTCAAAATTCGTTCCTGAAAATGGAGTACCCTGGACTCTTGTTAGAGACTAGTCAGTCAAAAGCCGATGGTTTCAAGCTGAGTATCGAACGTTATCTGAAAGGTTGAAACAAAGTCGAAATGTGGAAAACATTTTGAAATCTGAAAGTCGGTAGCAAACGTTGTGACTATTCTGTTTTTACGAGATTCTCTGTTTAACCTACAACCAAAAGTTTGAGAAAGTTGAGCATTTTATTAAAATCCAAAAGTTGAAAGCAAAAGACTTATTTTCCAGTATCACAAGCTGAATCCGATAGCAAATGTTCTATTGTCTGATTTACGGACTTTGGTCCTGGTGAATATAGAAGGGAAATTTAGTCTGGAAGAAATGTCAAAACTCAGTGTGTTTTTCTCACAAGAACGAAAGGGAGCTTTGTGGCACGGATTCCCCTGATCCGATCGACCTGAAACTTCGTATTTTTTTTTTGATTTTATTAGAACCAATTTAGGAGACGAATCAGAGAAAATACAGAAAAAAATATCAACAATAGTAAATAACGACCAACTCAATGGGTAAAGGAAGTTGTGTGTTCCTTTCAAGTATTTCTAACACTCTTCCAGGTTACCCTCCCAGACTAGGGTATGTTCACGTGCGCAAATGTGGGTGCTTGGGGATAGGGTTCCAATCTACATTTACAGGGACACGAAACTATAGGGGGGGGGGGGGTGATACACACCCAATAATTCGGCAGTCGAAAAATTTTGAAACTATTCATCTAAATTTTTCATTTTCTAAGAACGTTTGTTTGTTTGTTTATCTATTTATTTTTCGATTATAAATATTTTAATTACAAAATCGGCAACTTTTCAATAAAAAAAAAAATTTGTCGGCGAATTTTTCGTTTTCAAAAAATATTTGTCGGCTATTTCTTCTTCTCCACCCCCTCCCCCCCAACCTCATCCCACTGAAAGTCAAGTTTTGGCTCTGTAGATGGGGAAAGGCTGAAAAACCTAAAATTTTCGGGTTATATTGTAATCATAGCAGAATGTAAGAAAAATTTCAAAATATGATCTCTTAAACGAAAGCAAAATAACAGGATTGATAATAAATACGGAAAAAACAAAAGTTGTAACAAAAAGAAAGAAGGGGAATTCAAATTTGAAGGAGGGGCCATACAGACAGTAAAAGAAGTTGAATATTTGGGATAAACAATTTCATTTCAAAATAGGAATAAAAAAGAAATATCCAAAGGAATAATAAAGTGAGGGTGGAAAAACGATTGGTCCAAAAAGGAATTCTACAAAGGAAAAATAGCAAAGAAACTGAAATTCGAAATCTGGTTGGCATTAATATACGGGTAATTTTTAATATAAGCAGGTGAATAGTGAGCCAGGCAAAATATTGAAATGCTAAATCCTCTATCTTGCAGGGTCGAAAGAAAACCGTTCTATATCAAACAAAAGCTAAAGATCTACCAACTTCACTTTTTCTGAAGAAAAGATATCGAACAGCCTATCGAAATTGTTCGTCTTTTGCTTCGCCAAATTCGATCTGAACATCCAATCAGATAGAAATGTTTGATCCATTCTCGATTTAGATTCCAAAATGAAAATGTTATGCTTCAAATTGGCGATAGTGAACAGGATCGAAGTAAAGGTTTTTGGGTCGTTTATTTCGACGATTGCAGTAGATTTTTGATCAGATTTGGAATTTAGTGTATAACATTGAAATTTAACTTTTAGGACGAGGCAACACCGACTTGACGAGAAAAATCACTTTTGAGTTATGTTTGAACATCTCATCCCCTTGATTTTGCATTCAGGAGCCCAAAACCTAAACTTTGCAACGATAAATTACAGTTTCACGCTACCCATCGACTCCGGAGCCGCTGTGTTGGCAGTATTAAAATTTACACAACTATTACAACAGGTAAACTAGTCACTGATGTGATACTCGAAATGGTATTTTTCGGGGCCAGGGGTTTGGTGTCTGGGGAGCCAATTTGACATGCGTGCATCGCCATACGCTCCACCAATGGAGGAAAAAACAGTACCTCACTGTCTGCTGGTTCGCTCTCAGCATCATGCTTATCCCAGTACGGTTACCAGACAAACTATCGTATATTCTTATAAATGTTGGCATTGCATCGTCTTGTATTTCTGTAAATATGACACATATTATGTAAAAAAAAAATTAAAAAATAATGTAACAACCATTTTTTAGAGAGCTAGCAGCCCCCTAGACCCATCATAGGCAGAAGAAGGCAGACCCGCTCCCAGAAAGACTAGCGAGCGCCAAGCCAGGCGACCCTATTAGCACCCTCAGCATCCCCACAAAGCAGAAAGAAAGGAGGATCCTGGGCAGAGTTACGTGTAATTTTGAATTTAGAATCGGTGACGGCCAAAATTGGTGAATACCATATTTCTAACGCTCCCGGATCCGACGAAAGGGGCCGAGATAAACAAATACTTTATATTCGAGATTTCTGTCTGTTAATAATTTCTACCTTTCTTTGTGTATGTTCGTACCCGTGTGTCCGTGTGTTGATAAACGAATCGCCATGTAGCGGCTAGCCGGTTCTTGCTTGGCTCGGTAAAGGTTCCCTGAGAAACGCTACTGAAATTTATGGAAATTTACGACTGCAAATAGCTTCAACTCTCATTGCGTTCAGTTGGAAGACCCTGATTTATTTGCAGTTTACTGCTTCACACTTGCGTTATTCAGAGGAATATGTTCGTGTTTTTAAAAATTCAATCGGATAATTAGAAGAGATGCTCAACATAGTTTTCAAAAACTGACATTTTGGAGCTTTTTGAGGTGATACGGGGATGAAAATGGACTATGAGGGTGCATAAATGGGTACGAAACTAAATTCAGGTATAAAGACCACATTAAATCAGTTATGAACATAATAATAAGGCATTTCGAGCTCGTCTTAGAAATTTATTCAACCCCTCAATAATTTCTGAAGGGAGACAGTTACAGCAGTGACCAAATGTCAACACATGTGAAGAAGTTCAATGTTTAGAACACTTCCAAAACGTCCAAGTCGAAAAAAATTAGAAATCCAGAGGAGGTAAAAGTTTGTGGCCCCCTTCTAATAAGAGTAACGAAATTTTTTAAAGCCGAAAACCTATATTCAGAATTTATACGAACACATCCAGAAAGAACGAACCCCCAGCTCTTACAATTTATCCGCCAACCTCGAACAAACACACAGACAAACTCCCATTAGGTTTTATGAGAAATACTTTCTGCAAGATGACATTTAAATAATGCACTATTTTCGAGGAAACCCCAAAAACAGAATCTTGGGTGGCTCAACCCCATTACGCGAAAAACGAGGAATGGGGCGACAGGGCTTTTTTCCAATGCTCCAGGAATGATGTCCTGCAACTTCCACCGAGAAAATATACGGCAATTTTTTCTCCTTAACCCCTTATTTCTCATTTAAAATTTCTGGACAATTAATACTGAGTTTCAAGTTATTTCATTAAGAAATAAGCTTGTCAGAAGTCTGCGAGCACCACCTCGGGTCAGGCCAGAGTAAAAATGGCGAGATTATTCTTCGAAACTTTTGCTTAAGACTGTTCAAGCCTTTTTTAAGGGTGTGATTTTTTAGCACGAAACAGAAAGTCAGAAATAACGAAAAAAGAAAGACATTGAGCGGTTGATAATTATTTCACGAAATATAAAATAAAGGAAACAGAAAAAATAATACATGAACATTAAGAAAAACTGTTGAACAAAAAAATAAAAGAATCACGAAATAATAAAACATCGAACGGAAAAACCAGGAAAATTTATCGAACTAGTAATTTTCAGGTGAACTAAAAATAGACCAGTTTGGGTTTGTGTTAGTTTTGATGGTTGCGAAAATGTTGGCTTATTTAATGGCAACGTCTTCTAGAGGCTTTGGATTTGCTAATTCTTTCATTCTATTGCATGCAGTGGCATGGCAGTGACAATGAGCTTTCTTAATCGAGGGAGTTCGATCAGTCTAATGTTGATCTCTGCAATTCGGAATTGAGAAATCATACCGGATTACAGTGGGAGATGAATAAGGGAAAGGTTAAACAAGGTGGCAGCCTTCAAGAGACCTTGGATTTGTACTACACTCTAGAGGCTTTGAATTTGCCAATTCTTTCATTCCACTGAATGTAAACGTAAGGTCAGAAAACTGGCCTAATTAAAAGTGATTCACCAGTGGTAGTTTACAGCATGAATTGCTTCTTAGATCAAAAAGGAGAGTTCGCTTCAGCCACCCTGGTGCTTCACGTCTTGCTTTCTTGCCAATTTCTCTGTTTGTCTGGCATCGTGTCTATCGTACAATTCGTCATGATTCTTTTTTTTTCGTTAAAAAACATTAAACATTTCGTGCAAGGTGGTTTTCGTTAACTCTACTGACAATTTCGTTATTTTGAATTACTTTTTCGTGCTTCTACTTTTCATTCAAACGCCTTTTACCTTTCATGCAGTTTAATATTTTTTTTTAACACTCTTTAGTACTATTGCGGACTCATTTAACACCATTCCAGACCTGACCGAGACTCTTTAAAACGGTTCGCTGGCTCATTTAGGTATACTAAGACTCTACTAAAACTGTTTCAGATTCGTTTCAGGGCCTCTTTTAGACTTAGACTCTTCAGACCCATCCAGGATCAGATATAGGGATGGTAATTTAAAAATTGAGTCGGCATTTTCAAGTTTTTGCCTCCCTTCTGGAAATACGTTTTCGCAAAGACCCTGTTCACCTCTCCCGTTTCCTTCCTTGGAGAATAACCAAGCCGAAACCAACCATAAATTTACCATTTTGTAGTATCTCCCTGAATTTTCCCAGTAACGCTACAACTTTGCACCACTATACGGTATGTAATTTCCTCTAATTAGAACTGCTTTACCATCACTCATTAATCGAGGTAGTTCAGCAGCCACACCGATAAATTTGCACTCCCCGATAGTTGATGAAGGGGTATGCTCGCACTGTTGTGCACACTATGGCTTCGCCCGATCGAGAAACCTAGCCGTAGTCAGGAGCCCTGCGGGCTATTCTGGAAGGCGGAGGGATGCAAGGTCCTTCGCTGACTCCGAATCCAAAATCTAACGAGTTTGCTCAGTTGATACCCGTACAGTCAAGAAGTCCTCACTTCAGTTTGACTGGGCACCTCTGCACCCCAGTCGAGAGACCCCAAAAGCGGTTTGGCTAGAAAATAGTTTTTTAAAATGATGAGCACCCGACGAAGAGATATCTCGTCGCACATTCCCAAATTCACTGCATTAGATGTGTGTGGATTTTCACTGAGGGAATAGTGACACATACACATGGAATCTATCTAATGAATAAGGCCGCTGTACCGTTAAGTCACAATATTTTAAGACAGGCAACACCGACGAGAGAGGGCTCTAAAGCATGGTTTTCTCATCACAGAAATACTTAAGAGCTTGAAACCGCGAACCTCGACGATTAAATCGAAGCTGGGCAATTTGGCAAAACCGGAATAATTAACGTTAATATCGTCTATACCGAAATACGCCGCGTAAAGTTGATGAAACGGTTACTTACATTTCTGACATTCGTTGCACGCGTTCTTTCGTACACTTTAATGAGTATCGACATCACCGCGAAATGAGACACATTAAACTAACTCGAGTCAGAATGAATTCAACCCTTAATTGCTTAATGTTACGTTGTTTCCCTCGTAGGTCGTAATATCGCCGAGACGGTTGCACATTCTGGAAGGACGAGGCTGACTTACGCATCGCTTAATTTGGCCCAGGCAATGAATGTTGACTTTTGTTTACGACCATACTTTTTTTTTTTTTTTTTTGGCACACATGACTGCCGCGATAGTATAAGATTTTTGTACATTTTTTCATTTTCGCTGGAAATATGATTTTTAATCTAGTAGGATACGTCATTTGTGGGGAAAAAGAAAAAAAAGTGTTCACATGTTCTGTTTCATCAAGGGTTCCACGTTATATTAATTTACAGTACTGTTTACGAGGCAGCAGCCCCGCTGAGAGGGGGGTGCAAAGGGTGCAAGTTGCACTGGGCCTCGCCAATTGAAAAAGAAAATACTCTTCAAAAAAAGGTTTGGGAAGATTTTTGAAAAAAAAGTGCGTAAAGTGCATTTTTAAAATATGTACAAGTGCACGCTGATCAATTTTGTATCCTAGTAAATTCTACTTCCAAAAACTAAAAAATTATTGTTGCTTTTTTTTGCTGTCATCTGTCGGCAAATTCTTGGAAAATTGCATTTTGCGCCTCGCAGATCCTCTCGGCGGGGCTGCGAGGCAGCATTATGTGCAATGATACGAGTATGTCACAATGTATCGATAGAAACTGTAGAGTACTGATTTCATCACTGAACTCCAAAAAAACTCCAAAAATACGCCTAAAGTATATAAAACTGCGGCAAGTCCTCCAATTCGGGTAACAGGCTCAGGGGGAGCTAATGCCTGTATTTTTCCACTATCCGCAGGACCCCCAAAAATAAAAACAAAAGAAAAATTGCTCCACTGATAAATAACTCTTTTTTTTCTACATTAGGGGCAAAACGTAAAACAACGGAGTACTCTAATCTGAAAATTCTTCATTTCAACTATCAAGGGCTAGCAGGGGAGGGAAAAGATTATATGAACTTGAATTAGCCTTGGAAAAAATAAAATGGGATATCGTGGGCCTGTCCAAAATAAGAAGGGAAGGGAAAATTTAATCAAAAGGAAAAGCGGCAATTATCTCTACTACTTTCGAATCATCTGAAGGCTATAGGGGAACGGGTTTTATGATAAACAAACGTTGATTCAAGCAGTTTGCGTTGGAGTATAACTTGAAGATTATCAACACACTTTTTGAAAAAAGATTGAGTGGGAAATGGACAGGAAGGTCGCCAAACCACTAAACAAACAATTTCGGCATTTAAAAAACATTTAAAGTAATACTGGTGAAAATTTCAAAAATTTTTGGTACGGCTCTTAGAATTATATTTTCTCCGACCAGCAGAGGTAATAAGTAATCAAGATGATTAATGTTCTTTTATTACAAACAACAAAGAGAAAAATTTGTGTCATGTTAAATACATATTACTACACTTCCAAATACTTTCACATTATTAATAATCTAAAAAAAAAAAAATCGAAAAAATATGGAAAAAAGTAGTTTTGGTTTTCCTTTTACCATTATCATCTCTATTGAATCGTCCTAAAGTCTGGTCCAGTTACGAAACATAACTGGCTACCCGAAATACACATTGATATGTGGGTATTTTGAAGTTGGGGGGGAAGGACAAGTTCAAGAACACGTTATCAGCGCCGTGAAAAATTATGTTTCTTAACTGGACAAGACTTTACATTATTCATGATCATTCTTTCAGTGTTTCCATTATTGGCCGCTAGGGAGACGACTCTTTCGATACCTGGTCCCAATTGGACGCTGTTAAGCGTAAGTGAACCAACCAGCAAAATATGTTTTTTTAGAACCCCTGATTTGAAGTTCAAGAGCCATGTAGAAACTATGTATGACAGAGCATTTACTGACTAGCTTTTTTCAATGTGAGAACATATTTTTGAATCGGGGGCCCAATTTTGAAAAATTCGACCTTTTACGCTCTTTCCAACGATACTAATAACTCATTTATTGTTTACAAATGTCGGTTGGTTCCCTTACGCTTAACAGCGTCCAATTGAAGTTTGCTGTAATCTTATGAAAAATTGTACATGATTAGGGTTTAGGGATTCCAAAAATATGTTCCGAAAAGGAGTCAAATATGCGCTTATAATATGCCTTTTTATTTTCGTCAAAAATGCTAAAATATTCCCTAAAAATCCTGAAGTGTGCCAAAATATTTCCCATCAAATTGATAATATTAAATATTATAATATGGATATCATTTTGACAGAGACATTGATGAAACAAAAATTGTTTTAAAACACGTTTTAGAGCACATATTCGTTTTAAAACAATGAAAAAAAAACAATCATTATTTTAAAACGAATATGTGTTTTAAAACTTTTTTTTGTTTAAAACACATGTTTTTGTTGCTTTTTTTCACATTCTTTGAGATATTGTCACCCAGAACTTACAGGGACCAAAATAATTTGTCAAGTACAAATAAATTTCAGAATTTCATGCAAAAATTTACAGAATGATTTGATATCAGTGATAATTATCGATACATTCGTTGGCCCAACGACGGGTATTCTTGCTAACAGTAACTCACTGTGTGACGTCTAAGTTGAAGGTCGAATAATGAAACAAAAAGGAAAAAGGTAAGATGAAAAGTCGAAAATAGAGGAAAAAACACAAAAAAAACACGTTTTAAAACAACAAAAAAAAATTAATAACATGTTAAAAAAAAAGTCTTTTTTTCAACCCTGGAAATTGGAAGATGACAGATATACAAAAGAAAAAGGTCCTAAAGTAATCGTACGAAAAAAGTCTTTTTTGTTGCAGTCGTATCTTCGTAGACGACAGAATTAGTAAAAAAACGGGGGAGAGGGAATAGAAATATTCCACAAAAATTGTGGAAATTGGCCAAATATTTCTAAATATGCTCTGAAAAATCAAAAAATATGCCAAAACATGCTTTTATATTTTATTTTTATACCCAAAATATACCAAAATATGCTCGATCAAGAGTAGCTTATTCTTCTTAAAATTCTATGAATCACAAAAATAACATGGACATTTCCTGTCTACTTCAACAGAAAGAAACATGCAAAAGCATATTTTTGGAATCCCTATAGGCACTAAAACTTGGAGTTCCCAAGGTTGGTAGCCCTGCGTACTGAAAAGGTGATCATTAGAGTGCAAATTTATATGCATTTATTATCCCTAAAATATACGCATAGTGTATGCATTTCTTATCCTATAAATATGCAACAAGTATATGCATTTTTTACCAAAATATTCTTTAAGTATGCAAAAATTAATATGGTACCTATTCATTTTACTGGATTTTCAAAGCTCTAATCAGCAGGATTAATGTGACACGGCTCGCGAGGATGTAGTCGAGAGAGTTCTTATTGCGCCTTACCTTTGATACTGGCACATTTGCACACTGTACACTTCGAGTTTGTTATTAATTTTTATCATTTTAATCAATCATCATTCATCAACTTTTTGTGCTTTCATTCATTAATTCGACAACAAATTGACAATATTTTACTAGTGTTACTAACAAATATCAACTTCCCAGTAATTTTTTCAAAAAACAATAGCAGGAATTCAGGAAAAAGTGAAAATTTTAATTAATTTTTTAGAATATTTGGAAAATTGACCCAGAATATGCATTTATTGATGAAATATGCATTTTACCCCTAAATATGCAAGATATGCAAAAATAAATTGGGCTCATTTTACAGGAAAAGTTTTTAAACGGAAAATCCGCTCATTGGTGGTCATGTACAATTTTCATAAAATTACAGCAAACTTTAAGCGTCTTTAAATCAATTAGAAACAGATCAAAACAAAATAAAAAAATATTGTTACTAAACAATAAAATTATAGTCAATGCAAGTGGGTGGAATTATTTTCGGCTGTTTTTTACCCTCCTAAAGAGCAGTGTTGTTAGACATAACAAAACAAAATGACAAAATGACAAAATGACAATTGAATTTTAGGAATTTTGTCATAATGACAAAACCATTTCTCAGTTTTGTCATATGACAAAATGGAAATGACATAACAAAAAAATGAATCAATGACAAAACAAAATGACAAAAAAATTTTGTCATGACATTTTGTCATTGCATTATTACGTTGGTGGAAAAGACAGAAGAACAAGAAAGGAAGAGAGGAAGACTAGAAGAATATGAACTAGTGTCTCAGGAAATGTATCTAAACCAACCCATGCATTAGGTCTTTTTTCCCGGACACTTTTTGTTAAAGAAGTAATCAGCCATCAGTTAAAACAAAAACTTAAGAAGGTACGAATAGAGAAATTTTTATCAATTGAAAATATCAAATTGAACGTTTTCTCCTATTTCTTTTTAGCCTCCAAGTATGCAACCTTTGTTAAAATAACATTGGTGATTGGTGGGATTGGATAGTACCTAAAAATAGTAAAATACCTGAAAATTCGTGGATATGACAAAATGACAAAACAAAATGACAAAACAAAATGACAAAATAATTTTGTCATGACATAACAAAATTATGAAAAGACAAAATGACAAAACTCTGAACATGACAAAACTCATGACATAACGAAAAAAGTGAAATGTTCATCCGACAAAATGACAAAATGACAAAAAATCGTTTTGTCCAACATCACTGCTAAAGAGTAAAGATAGCAGTATTTCCATTCAAAAGTATCAATGATCACCCTTTTAGTTTCACCCGCGCAAGGTGAATTTGAAGCGGTCGCTAGTGCAGGTTTTGTCGCCTATGCACGATCACCTTTTCAGTACACAGGGCTACCAACTTTGGGAACTAATTTTAGTGCCTATGTTAATTTTAATTTCTGCTACAGAACACATATTTTCACACCTGCTCACTTGAGATTGTTACCCACAGGGATTTCTTTTTTCCAAAACAAAAAAAATTTATTGACGGATAACTGTTGACCGTTTAAAAAAAATTAGTTGTTGACCAATAACCGTTTTGACCGTTATAGTTTTTTTAAATTTTTTTATTAGTTATGAAACGGCTATAAATGGAGAGTTATGATTTCCAAACCGTCATAAACGGTCATAAAAGTTATGACAAATTCAACAGGGTAAGGACGTTCTGACAAATAACTGATAACCGTTTAAATTGCTGAAGGAAATTTGACCAATAACTGTCAACCGTTTCAAATTATTTTGGTCACGAACCCTACGCGTAAGGCGTGACCACTCACCTTTTTGTTTCACGCTTCAACCATCCAGTATATGGACTAGTGAAGCGCCGTTGCGCCGTAAGCGCTGTGTAATGAAAATACAAAGAAACCCGGGCGTTGAATAGGCAATTACTCGACATATTACAGGTGAAAGCAACTGTAAGCACGCACCACTACATTCAACGAGAGCGCACACATATAAATATTCCGCTGAGATATGTTGTGTTGTTGCGTTTATCCGCCCACGTTCTGGCTAGTTCTGGCGTGCAAAATACGCAGCTTCGCTAGTCCATATACTGGATGGTCGAAGGTTTCACGAAATAAGTCGCAACAATATGGCGGTCTGGTATACCTGAGTAAAACTATACTGCCTTACAGGTGTCAGCCACCAAGCACGCAAGACGCAATCAGCCTATAGCCTATCAGCCGCCTGATTCCGTCAAAGAAAGAAAAAAAAAAAAATGAAAACCCAAAACCCAATTAACAAAAACAAAAGTTAAATAACGGAAACCGCTTTCAAATTTTTCGTATCTTCAAATTCGTAATATTACTTTAATGTTAAATTCACCATAATCATATTACGAAACAACTTATGAATCTAGTTTTTGACTATTTGACTATCCGTTGTTTCCTAAACGTTATTCAATATTCAGTGTACACCGAATTCGCATGTCTGTCACCAGTGAATGAAAAGTCAGTCCATTTATACAAAAAATTTTAGTTTGTAGTTTTTTCCTTCTGTTTGTTTTTTACTTCATTCTTAATCTGTATCATTTAGTTCATACTTTAAAATAAGATATGTCGCAACTGAAAGAACATCAAAATTCTCAAGATATATTAAACTACATGGTGATTGATATCATCGGGACCGGTTCCTTCGGAACCTGTTACAAAGTAAAGGATAAGACGACAAATAAACATTATGTTTGGAAGGCTGTGGATTACGGTTCAATGTCACTACACGAAAAAGAAGTGAGTATTTTATTTTAGATCGTATCCTTTCTAACAATAAACTAAATTGTTAACTGGTTTCAGTTACTCGTGACAGAAGTCAATTTAATGGGGACATTGAAACACCCGTATATAGTGCAGTATTTCGGAAGAATCGTTCACAAAAGTTCGGGTACTTTGTACATCATTATGGAGTGGTGCGAAGGCGGAGATCTAGACACGTTGATTAATAAATGCAAATCGTTAGTATTCGATGCAAGTTGACCTCTTTATTGTTAAGAGAAACACATCTTCTGATTTCCATTTATGTACGGTTCAACTCTTAGTGCAGTCGAGGTTCACAGCAAATTCGTATTAATGGTTTGTTGTAGGAAAAATCTAATAATCAGTGAAAAATTCGTATGGAAGGTCCTTTATCAAACTGCAAAAGCTCTGGAAGCGTGCCATTCATTACTAAATCAAGTTACCGTATTGCACAGAGATATAAAGCCCGCGAATATATTCTTAGACAGAAATTACAACGTTAAATTAGGTGATTTCGGTCTCGCCAAAATACTGCAGAACAACGTCAATTTCTCGAGCACGTTGGTTGGCACACCATATTATATGAGCCCGGTAATATTAGCATAAGCTAACTGGTTTCAAAGCTTAGTTATTCAACCGTTTTCATTCCGCTCGGGTTTTGTTATTTCTCATGTACGTATTTTATACTTGCAGGAGCAAATTCACGGTTCCAAATACAACAAGAAAACGGATGTTTGGTCGCTTGGTTGTCTAGTGTATGAATTATGTTGCCTGAATCAGCCTTTCAACGGTACCAACCTGCCAGAACTGCGAGATAATATCACAAAAAATCGGTAATCATTAAAGTCGCGAACTTTTCCCCTATAATTTAGCGTAGTGTAGTGCAAAATATGACGTCAAAAACAGACGTATCAAGTAATTAACATCATTCGAAACTCAAACTTACTGGTGTAAGAAAAGGATTTATGAGATATGCCATTCTTGCTGCTTTGAAGACCTGAGAATCATTCGAAGTATCGAATTAATTCTTGTTAAATATTCGATTACGTTTTAGTGTTTAATTTCTTTGCAGTTTATCTAGAATTCCGTCCATGTACTCGGAGTACCTCGACAAAATGGTAAAACTCTTATTGAGTTCAAACCACGAATTCCGTCCCTCCGTCGAAATGATCGTGCATCATCCGACAGTTATCTGCAATTATGAAGCCAGCGCGACCCCATTCCAACCAGACAACTCGCACTCTGGCAGTGGCGATGCCGTTTACCAATTAGCTACGTTACCACGCCACACTCACAGATTTGCCCGGGCCACTGAAGACAATATCGATGGCATTATCAAGAGAATCGAAAAACTGTCTGCCAAGCCTAAACACATGTTCGTTGATTCAGACCCAAAGGCAATCACAGAAGACGTTTACAATCGTAAATTAATGAGTCGGCTAAAGTTGCTACGTGAAAAAGAATCCGTGCTTCGGGCTAAAGAAGATTCTCTGAAAACAAAAGAATACTTGTTAAAGACGAAGGAAAGCACGCTAGAACACAAACGGAAACAGATTGAAAAGCGTGAACGCGAGATCGTTGCGTTGCAACAGAATAGCACAAAACACGAATGGAACCGTCTGCAGATGAAGTCAGTCGAGAAGACGAAAGAAATTAGAAAGTCTCTCTACGTTGATCTGGACAGTACTACGTGCAGCGCAGATCCGGGTGACCTGAGCGTTGCGCCCACTGCTGTGAAATTAGATCCAGCGAAAATAATTAGGCCTAGTTGTTTCACTGTTCGAAAATTGACCAAAAACTCACTGGACACGTGCGGTACAGAGGAAATGCAGGAAAACGCGAAGAATGCCGAAAGTCAATCGCGCCAGCCGCTTACGTTTTTACAAAATTACGTGTATTCCTCGACCAGCAAGAGTAAGAATGCAGTATTCGTAAGAAAATACCAAAATTTTATTTACAAAAGGTAACCTAGCGAACTTGTTTTCGCGCGTAATTTGCTCAACCTGGCTAGAATCATGAAGTTATTCGGGTCAAATAGCCGGACTAACTTAGTTATTGCTGATACTCTTACTTTGTAAATGTTTACTTATAAATTCGATAATCAAATACAGTATTTCAAGGTTTTATTATAGAACAAGTACCTTTTCAAAATTATTAAAATCTGTCTTCCAGAAATCATTTTTTGTGTGAAATTATGTTTGTCGTACGTGAATTTGAAATCGGTGCAAATTATCGTCATAATGTTCTGTGAATAATAAGAAAATTTGAAGCGACACCTAATTATGTTTAGTTAGAAGTATACGCCTGTGATACATTAATTTAAGTGAATTTTTGTTACATCTAAAGTAATATACGTGATTCAAAATTCATCTGGGTTTTATTGCAGATGATGGGAAGCAACTATCTCATGGCCTTATTCATTACGTTTGAAAAATCAAAATTTACACAAATCTTTTTATGAACTCGATCAGTAACTCTTCAAAGGCTTTTTATCTGAAAAGAAGCTGAAGATTACACTAGACCATCTCAGTTCGATACAGAAACGTGGAACATCCAATCAACCATCTTGATCTAGCCGGACGGCAAGCTCCCCCCGGGCCTATCATCGAAGGTTGGTCCTACCGGAGTACCATTCTGATTTAGTATTGAAGTCTCCGACGACGATCACTCTCGTTATTCCCCTTGCGACGCTCTTTTCGAGATAGGCGAGGTAGGCTTCGAACCCTTCCAATCTTCTGCGTCACCCCCATAAACTACCCTGAAGGTGTCATTAAAATGCAATACTTCACACTACAACTCTTCCATAATCAACTCACCCCAAGGAACAGTTCGCAATCTGTAATACTTATAACATGGTAACAAGAAATTGAAAGTGGAAGTACTCAAATTACAAGTAATAACATGGTAACAAGAAATTGAAAGTGGAAGTACTCAAATTACAAGTTCCAAAATTCCTTGAAAACTTCTATAACTGTTAAACATTTACGATGTTTTGACGATTCTCAACACTTTCATCCATATTCTCACATGATTAGCTTGAGGCGAAATTTAAAAATAAAAAAAACAATTACTTAGTATTTCTTCCAACAATAATAAGATACATGCCATGTGACCTGGATGCGAACTATCGCTTCTTATTCGTAGCAAAAACAGTGAAACAATTTGAGCGCGGCTTTCCAAAAAAAAATATATATATTTCTTTTTGAAATCAAGTGACAGAACTTTTATACGAATGTAATACAACAAGTTGAATATGAATGCTATTCATCATTCTAACAAGGATTAAAACTATACATAATATTAAGGCCACGACGGAGGGTCGCCAGGTTTTACATTACCTCCATATAGGGAGCTCCGGTCACGGAATTTAGTCAGCCTATTGTTTTCTAGATCTTCTGCATATCCTCCTAGTACGTAAGCACTCACGAGCAGTGGCGGAAATTTCCAGAAATATTTCACAAATACTTTCAATGGGATTTTCGGACTTACCCCCGGATGCCGCATTTCTGTAACACAAAATAAAATAGGTAATACGATTGATCGGTTTTCTGAGATCAACTCATTATTTCGAATTTGCACATCCCATTTCGGATTCAACTTTCAGTCATTTGTGTCCAATTAAACTCATAAAATTAATCCGCTCATGTCACGAACACCACATTGAGACGACCAAGTGGAGAATAACCACCTAATAGTTCCGGGGTAGTATCTATGTCCTTCCTCGTTTCCATGAAACAGAAATACATAAATTCAACAGTATTTCTAGCGATACTTACTGCTTTAGCTTTATTTCCCTTTCCTCTTCTCGTATTCGACACCTTTTTGGTAATCAGTAACAATGAACCAGGCCACAAATGCCGGTATTGAAATAGTCCAAAAGTTGTTCTTAATACGATTATAAATGCTCTTAACACCCATAACACTGCAACATAGTTATCTGCATTATTTCAAAGAACTTATCTGAAAAAAACTGGCGTCTACGAGATGTAACAATGTTCAATCGAGCGTGATGCATTCTAGTTTACAATACATAACCTACAAACGTTGATTTCTTCACTAATACACACTGTGGTACTCACCAAAATCATTTTCAAAGGCAATTAAAAACCTCTTTTTTAAACCCTTGCGACGAAATTGAAGTGATGAATTAATCTTTGAATTAAAAATTAATCAATTGCAGATAGATATCTTATCAAAATGACATCAAACAAGGGCGAAACACATTGATCGTATAAAGTAGAAGTAGATATAGCACGATGCTAATGTTTGTTTACATTGACCCTGATCGCGTTTGGACACTCCTGTAGATGCGCTAGTGTCGTGGACGAAAAGATGATCAGGGTATGTTTACCACAAAAACATGTACAAGTGTAAAATGAGCTCTAGCAGCTTCAATATTGTTTTTTATGGAAAACTGAAGAGAACTAAAGTGTTAACCCTTATCATTTCCTTTCAGATAAGCCCAACTTCAGTTTTTTCTTTTTTGCAAAACACGTATGTCACTGATAACGTGATAATCTTTTCATCCAAATACACCAATCAGCGCGCCACATTTTATTAGGCCGCTAGAGAGCGACTCTTTAGCGTCCAAACGCGAATAGTGGACTTTCCAACTTTCCATTTGTATGTGGTGGCAGTGTTAGTGTGCTAGTCCAATTTGATTTTTTTCTTCGACTAATAAAATAAACTACAAACCTTCTGTTTGAAATACTAACAGGCGGTGGGGGGGGGGGGTATAAATTAAAGTAGTCATTCCGTTAAATTGTGCACGCACAAACAGAAGGAGGGATGTATCAAAGTTGTCATTTGGTCAAGTTGGACTAGCCAGACAGCCAGTGATGGAAAGAAATGGACACTGTTAAACAAAAAGCTCCTAAGCCTAAGCGGCATTTGTTTTTTGGTGACAAAATGAGTTATTACATCCTTGGAAAAAGCATAAAGAGTAGAATTTTTTTTTTTTTAAATTGGGCCCCCGGTACAAAAATGTGTATCTACGTTGAAAAAAGCTATATAAGTGAACGCTATGTCCATAAACCGGCATTATTCATTAACTTTTAATGTTATGTTTTCTCAAAAAGAGATTTTTTTTGCTTGGGAGCTTTTTGCTTAACAACGTCCAAATTGAAAAGCGAAAAGCGCAGGCATTTCTGGAAACGAAAAGCAAAACAAATGTTGAAAGAGCGAAAAGCCAAAACTAAAAGTTGCATCTTTCAAGGTTAGAAGTTAGAAGCAAAATCCAAAAGTGAAAGCTTAGTGAACAGAGATATGGAGAGAACTTGAAAAGCGAAAAGTTTTAACCTTTTAGAATTAAGCAAAAAGCGAAGACATTTCTGAAACCGAAAAGACAAAAACAAATGTTGAAAAACCAAAACTAAAAGTTGTATCTTTCAAGGTCAGAAGCAAAATGTAAAAGTGAAAGCGTTACTGAATAGAGATGAAACAAAATTGAAGAGCGAAAAGTTACAACTTTTTAAGCAAAAAGGGCAGGCATTTCTAAAAGGGAAAAGCGCAAGCAAAAAGCAAAACAAATGTTGAAAGAACTAAAAGCCGAAAGTAAAAGTTTTATCTTTCAACGTCATATAGAAGCAAAATCGAAAAGTGAAAGCGTTATTGAATCGCTTTCCATCTCTGGTGCTGGCACGGACAAGCAGAAAGCGTGTAGCCATTCGCCAATTACAGCCGCAGATATATGTTTACATATCACACAGGACTCATTTTAAATTTCGGCCACTATAAACGTTTAATATGCTGATCGCAGTGTTTGGTGCAACCACTCAACAGTATCATTCATTTTCATTCTGACTCCTAAATTTTGACCAATTCTAACAATTCTGAGAAAATTGGCGGATAGGAATGGTGGGCCGGTGGGCCCAGGCCCATTGGGCCGTCGTCCAAAAGGGTAAAAAGGGCCGGTCAAGCCAGTGGCATTCAGTAATAATTAAGACGAAAATTTATGCATGCGAGCCGTTTTCACATTTCCTTCCCAAGCCACTACAAAAGCCATCCGCGCCTGCTTGTGCTACAGTGATGCATGGGTGAGATTAGATTTTCCTTTTTAAAATTGACAAAATTCAGTTTCCCGAATTGGGAAATTTCGTCTAGGCAAATAAGAAAGAATAATATCCGTAAGCAAAGGTACTTTTGCGGAAAATTGTCAAGAATGGCCCTCTGACTAAGATACGGAAAATCTCTTCCCAAACAGTTGTAGTTTTTTGTGTTGTTTTTTTTTTGGGGGGGGGGTCGTCAGGACTTTCCAAATCGATTTTTTGCCAAAATATTAAAAACCATCAACTTTAAGAAAAAAATAATTAGGAAATAATTGGTTTTTGGTGAAATTTTACGTAAAGAAGACTAAAATGACCCTTCATGCTGCCATGCGATAACAAGCCTTATGAAGAAAGAAAAAAAATGGCATCTGCTAACATTTTTTGTGACACCGAGTTCTGCGAGCAGCAAGATTGCCAATTATAATTAAATTCACACCCATTTCTCAAAACCCCCGTTTACTAACCCCTGGGATTTTTGGGATTTTTTCTTTTCCGATCTCCCCCTCCGATACCATATTCTAAAAACTGTGTTTTTGGGGTTTCATCACTTCAGAGAAAGATATGGATAGTACGTTTTTCTTGAATTTCAAAAAAGCTCAATTAGAGAAATGGTATATCAGCTGTAGGGTTTCGGGGTCTCTGAGTTCAATTTTAGTATTACTTTGATGCTAAATTCAAAATCGTAGCACATGTGAGAGGAGTGGAAGGAAGGAAAGGGGAAGGGAACACCATCGAACAAAAAACAATATGGGTATCATTTTGTAAATTTCGAAGGTCACTAAATTCGTTTTGGCATTGATTTCACCTTGAAAGAAAAATTGTGGTACAGGGGGGGGGGGGAGACAATATGTGTATCATTTTGTTGAGTTTGAAAGTTGCTAAACTTGTTTTTATGATCGATTTCACTAGAAATAAAAATTGTGGTACCTGGTGAAGAATATAGAAAGGAA
The DNA here is from genome assembly GCA_031841125.1 of Acanthococcus lagerstroemiae. NCBI lineage: Eukaryota > Metazoa > Arthropoda > Insecta > Hemiptera > Eriococcidae > Acanthococcus > Acanthococcus lagerstroemiae. The sequence continues at coordinate 41,643,300 of CM063111.1, read as the reverse complement.
GGGGATTCGATTTTCAAAAATGGATATCATTTTATAGGTTTCCATGACATTAATTTCTCCCTAAAATGAAAATTATGGTGCATGGGTAGGAGAGGAGACTAGGAATGAGTGTTTTATACAGGGTAACTAGTTTATGGAAAACCGGGAAAAGTCAGGGAATGTAAGCATACCTGAAGAAGTTAGGAAAAAGTCGGGGAATTTTGAAAACTTTATGATGTCGAAGTATTGTAAAATTTTCTCTGTCAAACTCAATTGAACATTTTTTTTAAACAATTCGTTTGTTATGAAAAAATTGGAAAAGGGACTGGAAAAATCTTTAAAAAATCTGGAAAAATCAGGGATTTTTTTTTGGGGGGGGGGGGGGGGAGGATTGGCCACTCTGTTAAAATAAAAAACAGAATGGGTATCATCTTGTAGGTTTTGAGAAGAAAAGCAAAGTGCATATAATTTTGTAGGTGTTGAATGTCGTTGAACCTATTCATGACATTATTAGTGAAAAATAAAATTTATCGCTCTTAGAACATGGGAAAGAGGATAAAACTGAATATAAAAATAAGAACAATATGCATATCATTTCGTTAGTTTTAAACTTCCATCTCTCTTTTCTTCTCTTTCATCCGTTGTTCTGTTAAGTGTATGAATCGAAATTATATCCATATTCTGTCCTTTCTTCTCTCTCGGTCGCTGTATTGCGTAGGTATCAAAATAATACATACCTACCGCCTATAGGGGAACGGCATTTTGGCTTTGTTTGCATATTTTGCCCCCAAGTTTGATAAAACTGATAAAAATGACTGAATAATTTTCGCTTTTTTCAAGTTAAACCGAGATTTTGGCAATCAGTGTTGAAAAGTTGACTGTTATTACTAATTTAATTAGAAATTTTAATTAGAAATAACGTAAATCCGAAATATATAATTCAAAATGTTGAGCTACTTATTAGTATAGTCAATTTTCAAATTGTAATAATTCGCGAGAGTATATTCGAGTTAAAAACGAATTCGGTGACCATCAATCCCACAAAATGGTACAATATTTTTTTTGCCTATTTTTTTCTCCCTCTCTCCCCCAGGTGCCACAATTTCTATTTTGGGATGAAATTATATCAAAATCAAGTTCAGTGACTTCCAAAACCTACAATATGATAAAAATTATTTTTTTGTCAAATTTTCTCTCTTCCTCTCTCCCTCCCCCAAGTACCCCAATTGTCATTTCAAACTGAAATAAATGTCAAGAACGATATTTCACCGACCTTCAAAACCTGCAAAATAATGTGCATTGTTTTTCGTCAAAGTTCCCCCCCCCCGTCTATCTCTCACTCTCTCTCTTCTCTCCCTCTCTCCTTCTCCTTCTTCCTCTCCTCCTCCCTCTCTCCTTCTCTCCCTCATTCCCTCCCGTAAATGCTACAGTTTGGAATTTATTATCAGAGTACATAATATTAGTGCTTAATTCAGGGACCTCGAAACCCCTATAATTGATATGCCATTTTCTCTAATTGAGCTTTTGAAACTCAGTGAATCTACTACCCCGACCCCAGTGTCCATTTGAAGAGATGAAACATAAAGAAACCCAGTTTTCAGACCGTGTTCTCTGAGAATGGGAGCGAGAGGAGAGGAAACATTCCAGGAATCAGTGGATGGGGATATAGAGAGGTGAGTTTGAGGATAATTAGCAGCCTCTGATTACAAAACTCGGTGACACTGTGGGAATATTAAAAAAAAAAAATCGATACTTATTATGTACCCTACAGAGAATACGGATGTTGCGTAAATTGGAAGCTTTACTGAGGATGGATAAGCTGCTTTGGCGGTGAGTGAGTTACACTTTTTTCGAATAAAACTGTGGTTTATTTGATATACTCGTATTTAAGCAAGTAGGTAAGTTGCGCAAATTAGCCATTTTCAATTTATTTTTTGGGGTTCAGATTAGTTGTATTCCCGTATCCACCACTTCAGTTACGTCACTATATTAATTACTAAATACCTGTTCATGATTACATACTTATTAGTGCAATTAAAAGGGCTGTCAGAGATACACTAAATTGTCTCGATCCATAGCCAATAGCTATACTTCTTTAATCTTAAAAGAATAACGAACAGTTTTTGCATATCAGTATCATTTCTTATTTTTCCTCGTGAGACCCCTCTAATATGCTTACCTGAAACGCCTTACTGAACTATCTACTGATAGTAGTTAATGGGTACATATGTTAGATACAATGGCGGCAAATTAATGCACAAACAGAACACAATACGCGTTAATTTTCAAACTTCGTGTCATTACCTGCGGAAGGCCCAGTTTACACTGATATGAGAAATCGTTGTAAATTGAAAAGGAACGTAAGTACTGTTACCACAGTTGTGTTATACCTAAATTGCGAAATGCAACATTATGTGGGTTAGATCACATGGTTTCTGAAATTTAATTTGACATTCGCATCTTTCGTTGCTTATAAAATGCTTCGAAATGTAAAAATGAAAGAGACTTTTCTACTGGAGCAAATATAATATGTATGTAAGATAATATAAGGTAGACATATCAATCAACAACTCATTTTCACGATGGTCTTCTGTTTCTTCTCTAGGATGTACGGTGGCTTGTGGTTCATCATTTTTCATAATGAGCAGAGTCTTCACAAATATACTGGACTACTACAACTGGAAACTCCAATGTTATGAAAATCATAGTGGCAGGGTTTGGTACTAAATATATTTCATTCATTGTTCGTGTTTTCGATTTATCTAGTGTTGGTGAGCACAATGCTAAATTATTATAACAACCCTGCCTCTAGATGCTGAGTACAAAAGCGCTCAATGTATTTTAAATAGGAGTTTCCGATTTTTGTAGTCCAGTGTATTTGGTCTTATTTTCAAGTTCCAGTGGTAACGTGTATTCTCCGTCATACCTATATTTTACTTCCTTTGATTATTTTTTGGTGTCACCTTTAGTTATGCGGCACTGGATGTTCTCTTTGTGTAGCAACTATTTGTGGGCCATTGGGGCTACAAGCAGGTAACTACACAATCTGCAACGTGTAACACCAATATGACATGGGAAAAGTGACGTCGATTTGCAGCAATGTGTCAAGAATTTTAACCTATCATAGAAATACTTTTCATCGACGCTATCTATAATTTTACCTTTAGCCAAATATGGAACTAAGAATGTCACACTGCCGCGCGCAAATACTTTACCATGACACAATTTCTGCAGATTGGTACTTAAAAATTACTACCTACTCATTAGAAAATTAATAAAGAAGGAAAACTTGGAAACTCAATTTATTCCTCTGATCTAGATATGAAATATCTTTGCATAACGATGTAGGTGCAGCAGTACTACCTAGATTTTTCTACAGTTTTCAATATGTATGCCAGATTATATTTTCTTTTCTGTAATTGAATAACTGCAGTAAGACTACTTCTCACTTGTTTGTTTCTTTAGCTACTATTATCAATCAACCATTATTATCACGACTGCAGAATATCCCCCCCCCTCCCCGATAGTTCGGAAGGTCGGAAGGATTTTAAAATCGTAAGTTTTCTGCACGAACATGCAATTGCGGGGCCGCAGAAAACTACTTACAAATTGCTAGTAAATTATTTTGGTGACAAGAAAGATAACACATAAGTACACTCTTGAAATTGAATATAGGTACTATAAACAAATACGTAGGAACATAAAAAATCAGTATCGCGATTTCCCGAAATTCAAGCACCAGTAACACTATAGTCATATGTAAGACGGCTAACATTGCGTGAAGGTATAGGGAACCTCCGGGTATCTGTCGTAAATGAAAATATTCGGTATAGTTCGAATAGTCTATCTACTGCTTGTACTGATAGAGACATACCAAATGGAAAAAAGGGAAAAAACGATCACACGTGTTGTTATCGTTGCTTGTGACCACATTATATAACGCTCTCACTACAGTCCCTTGTATGACAGAAGTGTCAATGTTGATAAAATTATTTATTTTCATTTTTTTCTCCTTTTTCTTTTTTCGCTGGTTCGTGTAACAGCGACTTAATAACTCGAGATTATATTCAACTACACGCTGAAAATATTTACAGGGGAAAAAAAGCGAAGAATACAGCAAAACCGATTTTCACTGTCAACCATACGGTTTGAATTAGCTTCATTTCTGGCATTCTGTTGAGCTTCAGTTCATACTCACACCGGCACATACAAAATACTTATTGTATTGCGCAAATAATTATTGCATACGCAGCTGATCAAGTGTGTTTTCGATTGTTTATTCAAACTTTTTTATTTATGGCTGGTGTATTACAATATGTTACCGAATGTGTGCAAGTTGGGTGCTACAAACGACGACATGATATTTTAAACTGATCTGAAACTGCGAACATCACAGTAAGTTACGAAAATGATTCTTAGTACTGAAAAATTGGAGAAGCTGAGTTCACCATACGATTTGTTGAAGGATGAGAAAAAAAACCTAATGAAAGAAGAAAGAATGGAATTACCGCCGCCTAAAATTTTTAGCAGATCTCACTTCCTGTATACATTTCTAATCATCTGTTCGCTGTCTCTTGTGACATGGATGCTGGTAAATATGATTTTTTATCTATTTATTCTTGACAATCTTCCAGTCTCCTTCTCTTGTGACTTGATTTTGTTTCCAGCTTTGAATCAACTTCAACAATACATACTACCTTCAATTAAAGTTAATATTAATTAAAACTTATGAAATTTAATAAAATTGCGTATATAGTAATTTAAACATTTGAATGGATCTAGTTAACATGTTCATAGTCAGAGTGGAGCATTATAATCCATCGAAGCAAAATAACATTTATACATCAATAAATTTTAAATCCAAATTGAATATTTTAATTTATTTTCTTCTCAAGTATACGTGAAAATATAACTAGGGCAGGTATGTCAAATGTGGCTATTAAGAGGTTTTATTTTGACCACCTTTCAAATGAATGCGTTGTAAAACTCGTGAAGAAGCAGGAATATACCAAGTCAGTGGAAATTTAAGGACATGGCAATAATATTCTAGTACCAGATTACCTACTTTTAGTGTATTTTTCATGGTTGGTATTTTACATGTAAAATGATTTATTTTACATTTTACGTAAAATAAATAATGTAACATGTAAAATGAAATGTAAAATGTACATAAAATATAAAATCGATGTAAAATACGGAAAAAAACAAACAATAAATTGATGATTGATAGATGATAAATGATGATGACATGATAAGAAATGAGAATGAGAAATTAAAAAAGAATTATGAAATAAATAATTGAGATGAAATTAAGTAAATCTTGACGGTAAAATAAAGCAAGTAGAGTAGTTTAAGTAAAAATTGCTGATACCATAAAGTCCGATGAGTTTTAACTTGATTTTTTTTAAATGGAATTTATAAAATTTATTAATACCTAATTATTTTTTGTTACCTAGTTTTTGTTCTTTGAAAATTTTTAATAAGTTTAAATTTTTAGAAGTTTCGTGAAAAATGTTAAAATTTGTTTCGGCCTGAATTGCTCAATTTCTTTGAAATTGTTTTCTTGTCTTTTGTAATTCAGTATAAAACACTCTACTTTCCTATATGAGCTACGTATAATGAATTTGAGAAGTATAAATTATAAAACTGAATGATAAAAGAGACGACCATTTTTGACTGTAGTTCCAGTTGTGTGTAAGTTTTAAAAATTATTAGCTAATTGAAAAATTGAACTTCAATTTTTTAAAACTCATTTTGATTTATTTTACATTAAGTTATTTTACATCAACTATTTTACATGTAAAGTGAGTATGTAAAACGTAAAATGTATTTTTCCTGCCAACTCTGGTATTTTTTATAGCACGTCCATTTTCAAAGTGCTAGCCATATTTGGACTTATGGCATATTTACCTTATATTAACTTAATATGCTGGCACACGAGACTAATTTCTTAGCGACTAGTGGCTAAAACCATAATAGCTGGATAGTTGTAAATAGAACAACTTTTTCTAAATTTCATTGTTGGTATAATTAGCAGCTAGAAAACGTTCATTGTACCTAAACCAGAACTTTTAATTAAACTAAGGTGTAGTTCATAAGTAATAATGTGGGAGCATACCTACTTATTCCATAAAGATTTTGCTGTGGTCTTTCATCCTTAGCATAGGTGTTGAATGAATGAAGAGCAAATAAAAAATGGCCACTTTTCCCACTTTTAATGAATTTTGTTCGAAGAAAATTATTATATTCCATTATAAGAGAAAAAAGAAAACGACACATTGAAAAAAATTCACTGCATTCATACTTAAAGTGACTGCAATTAAAGAAAAAAATAGTATGAAGAATGACATTCATTCTTATTCATTCGGCCCCTCTCATCCTCAGCACTCAATATTTTGTAGACTTAGGTAAATACATAAACATACAAGGTTGATAACCAGTTCTATCGTTGGTGAGTTTTCCCGACAAGGCACCTTATCTTCTTCTAAATGATAAATAGGTAATTAATTTCGTCCTTGAAAATATCCAAGTCCATGCAAATTGTATAACTTACCGACAAAAGTACGAGGCACGTTCAAAAAGTAACTAAGTTAACATCAAGGTCAATAAAATAAAAAAATTATTTCACTGGAATATGTTTAGATATATCCATGCACTACGTCTCGACATAATTTCCCAGTCGATTTAAACATTTGTCCAACTGGTGAATTAGTTTATTCACACTACTAGCATAAAACTTTGCCGTCAGCGAATTGAACCAATTTGACACATCCTGGATCATCTCATCGTCGTTGTCGAATCTTTTTCCGGACAAATACACTGTTTCAGGTGCTAGCAAGGATGAAAATCGCTGGGTTCTAAATCTGGGGAGTGGAGCAGGAGTTCCTAAACTTCCCATCCGAATTCCTGCAGCAAACTCTTCGTTACCTGATGCGCAATCAGTTACCCTCTAGTTACCCAGTTACCCATGGAAAAGTTCCATTTATTACCCTCGGGTTACCCTCAGATTACCCTTGTTTCCCTTTGGTTACCCGGGTAACTGGCGGGATACTACACGCAATTAGTTACCCTCTAGTTACCCGGGTAACTGGCGGGATTTTGCGCATCGGGTACATTCGCAGTATGAGGGGTTGCATATTGTCTCGAAGAAAAATCACTTCTCGCATCATAAGGTGAATGTGCAACGGTACTGTGATTATTTAAAATGTTGAAACGGGGCCATATACAAAATAAATTTGCGGTTTGTTGACACGAGAAATGATTTTCCTTTGATAGAGTGCGATCCCCCATATTCCTAATGTAACGAAGAGTTTGCTGCAGTAATTCGGATGGGAAGTTTGGGAACACTTGCCCCACTCCTCAGATTTAGCACCCAGCGATTTTATCCTCTCTAGCACCTGAAACAGTAGGTATTTATCGCCAAGGTTGAAAACAAATCCACTAAAATTGGATTCGAATCCGAAAATCCACGAATAACTACCTTTTTTTAGATTCGAATATGATTCGAGAATGATTTACGTTTACTGTGATTCGAATCGGATTCGAATAAATGGAATGGATTTGTGGATTCGAATCCAGGAACCATCGAATCTAGGAATTATGGAATCTTTTTTTTGCTGTTACAAAATCAAAATAAACGATACCTATTTTACTCACTCAGCAATCGTCGACTTTTTTTTTTCTTCTTTAGAAAGACCAAATGCTCCAAAAACTGGATCTTATTCGATGTAATCATAGTAAACGTACTTTCAGCAATGTAGTTTCCGAAGAAATTAAATTTATTGTTTTAACTGAGGAGGCCAGAAGGAAATTTGTAGCTCTTATTATGTTTTTTGATATTTTTTCGTTTAAAAAAAAGTGACCAAAACGGCAGCGTCTAATACGGCTAACTAATAAATTCTGACGAATCCACGAAAAAGATTCGCATAAATTTTACGAATCCGGGTCGTCCATTGGATTCGAATCTTTTCCAACCTTGATTTCTCCGGAAAAAGACTCGACAACGACGATGAGTTAATCCAGGATGTGTCGAGTGGGTTCAAGTTCAATTCGCTGGTGGCAATGTTGCTAGCGATGTGAATAAATTAATCCACCGGTTGGACAAATGTTTAAATCGACTAAATTATGTCGAGAAGTAGTACATAGATTGGGATATAAACCTGCACTAGAGTGCGCTGCAAAATCACCTGTGCGGGTGAAAATAAATGAGTGATCATGTGTTCTTTCAAATAGAAAAAGTGTTGTCTTTAGGGGGATAAAAAACAAGTAGAAATTATTCTACCAGTATAGAACTGATTATAATTTAATTTTTGGTGATGATGCAGTTGAATTTAGGACAAATTTTCTTTAAACGTGAATTTCTAATCGACTTGATGATAGTTGAATTTTGCTACACGCTTATGGTAAATCATACGTGATTACTCAAATTTTATACAGGGCTGCTAACTCTTGAAACTTTAAGTTTAAATCCCAATACATATATCTGAACATATTTCATTAGAATTATTTTTTCTGATTCGCTATTTTTTCATTGGCTTCGTTATAACTTTTACTTTTTGACCGTGCCTCGTATTGCTGCTGTATGTAAACTTATTACTCACTTACTTGTGACCAATAAGTAGGTATATTTTCAAAAAAGATCGTCTATGGTTATATTTTGGCACTTTTTGAGATCATTCAATATTTAGGTACTTTGGACGAATGAATATTGTTTTCTAAAAAATTGACAAACTGTTGAAATAAGAAATTATAGCCTCACGGTCTGAAACCAGAATCATTTCTATAGGTAAAGGATACCAAAATTTATAATTTTTGTGACATTAAGAATAGTAGATGATAGTACCTATCAAAATTTCTACCATCAGTCGATTTCACTTACCTACACTGTTCCAATATAAAAACCTTGTGTTATTTTGAATAAATCCCAGTTTACTAAACTATCATAAGCCCAAATGTGGGAAATCATGGGAGAGAGCGGGACTGACAAGCATCGAAATGATGCTGAAAGTTTTTTCACTCATATACGAGTTTTCAGTCTTTTTTAGGAGGGCTTCCAGCGGATTTGGGTGGACTAACCCCCCCCCCCACATCCCTATTTTTTCCAACGGCTATCATGCAAGAGTCTGCCAATCCGAATTTCGCTGAATCTTACAGGTCATTTTCTGCTTTCAGCTGGTCCCCAGATACTCCAACGTCGGAGTCCAGTTCACTGAAATCGAACATGAAATCTTTGAAACGACCAAAAACGTTGTCAGCGACGCCGAGTTCATTCTGGCCGAAGTCAGGAAACAAATCGCCACCATGTCGGAGCAAAACAAGCAAGCAGCCGCCAAATATGTGGCAGGTATACGCGATATACTGAAACAGCGCACATTATACGGTATCAAGAGGCTGAATCAGCTTATTTCCGCCAAAACTACGGAGATTGCGAGCGAACTACTTGTGTTTAATCAGGAGATCGCTACGATGAATGATGGTAACCTCGACGTTACCCAAAAGGATATTGCTAAATTCTGTCAAGATGTAGCGGCTATTGACTCGGGTGATGCGACTGAGTCGTTGGACAAAGTCTTAAGAGAAGTTGACCAAGAAATCGATGAATTTTGCCGGGACATGAACCAAATGTATACATGGTATGCAAATTATGTGAATGATATCATTGACCATAAGGTCAACAACATCACCGATAGCATCAGAATGAAGTTAATGGCCGAACGTCGATTCTTCTGCTGCACCGAGCTGGAACACATCAACTTCTGCTACAATATTAGTTCTCAAAATGGGGAGATCACCCATCAGCTAGAGTCAGTTATGAAAGTCCGTAATATTATTGACAACACGGTAGACACCGTGAACTCTTTGTCATCATTATTCACCAAGAACGGAGAGAAATATCCACCACCTATGATAGTAGAATCGAAACATATTCTCGATAAAATTTCCAATACGACTCAGTCCATGTATGAATCGCTTCTGCAAGGCGAAGAGTACTATTTAGGATCGATGGTACGCAAGCTTTCTTACAAAGATCAGAAACATGTAAAGAATTTCATTTTGAGGAACTACCGAACGACAATTCAGGATTTGGCAACCTATGTAAATAAGACGACTGAAGAGTTCAAGATAGTGTATGACGAGCACTGGGTGCGAATCAAGGAAGTTTTATTCCCGGCACTAAAGACAATAGGGGATGACATTAAGGAAAAGGCAATGCTTATTAATGATACAGCAGTCAGAGACGAGTACCTAGAAAAAGCCGAATTCAAATCACTGAAGATCTGGATGCACGATCAATTCGTGAACGCATCGACCGTGGTGAATGCTCTAGTTAATCGCAAAAAGGAGTACAGAGCTGACGCGATAGAAATGGAAACGACAATGATCGTTAATCAGAAATTGCCTTTCATATCGAGTTTTTCAGTTGAAAACTACCTTCCTTCCGATGTGTGCCCTCTGTCAGTGAACTTTCAACAGTACATCTCCGCTTTGCTGGAACAGTATCCACACTCGCCAGAATCACATCTAATAGGGCAGTTATTTAACTCTGGCGAGATATCTGAAAACAGCAATGCGACCGCAGCGTTGACGCCTTTAGATAATCTGGAAATGGAGGTAGTTTTAACCTCAAACAATGATGACAAGAACAGCGATGACGATTCACCGAATTCGCTGATGAAGTTGATACAGTCGATAATGAAGACTATCGTGGACGCGGGGTATGCCATAGATGTGTACATTGACACTGGCGACACGGAGGATAAAAAAGAAAAATGAATGATGTACCTGCAAAACTCATTTTAGTATGTTAATAAGAGTATATTAGTATTTATACCTACGTGCATTACTTTTGCGTTGATAGAAGTTTACAACAGTAGATTAGTTATGCATATTGTCTGATGAGAGATGGACAAAGGGCTTAGGATTTTTAAAAATTCACAGAAAAACTAAATTATGGTTCATCCAGGGTTCAAGTCTGAAATAGTTTACAAGGCACTTACTACATGTACATATATGTGCCTGGATACTTGCAACTGTCACCATAACTGGAACTGAAAATCTGCTGGAACAGCAGCACACTATAAGTTGAAATCAACTGAATTCATGTATTGTAGCCCTAATTCTGGCACCAAAGAACTGAATATTTACCAAATCATACCTAAATCTAACCCTAACTAAACTGGAAAATGGTATAGTTAATTAATACCTAGGCATACCTTGGTACCTATAGAATAAATATTACCTATACAGGTAACTACCATAATATGTTGCACTTATAGTTGAAGTAAATTTAAGATTGACAAAAAAAACAAAACATCCCTGTGGTCTGTCTAAAGCATCAGGCATTGCATAACCTCTGTCATTGATTTTGTTTTTTATCGAGATACTTTATTTATCAATTGATTTAATTTCGTATGTATTTCTTACTGTCGAAAATATTTGATAAAGTATCCATTGCCTATGGGTAAAGTTTGAAGTTCGAGATATGTACCTACTCTCCCTTTTAATAATGATGTTTTATCATCTGTTAAACTGTTTTAGATATTAATATACTTTTTACAGTATTTGCGATGTTATTGATTTTATTACTTTTGTGACATTAATTTTTTGTCTATTTCTTATTTGTTATCATAATTGTTGCATATTTTTAGATTGTTGGAGTTATTAGATTAACCCTGAAGTCCTAAACGTGTGATATTCGAGTTAATGATTTTCCTTTTTTGTTTTGTGAATTTAATTTATTATACTATTTATATGAGTCAGACCACTATTTTTATTTAAAAATGATTTGATCGGAGCAAAGGACAAACATTGGCTACCTAATTCCTTTCAGCTTATTGTTTATAATGATCTTCATAATCCAAATTGACTTGGGTACTTTGAAGAAAAAATACGTTGATTTGTTTAAACTGTTTACTGATTAATCAACGAAAACTCAATGCCTTTGGTACCTTGAAGCTAAGATAGATGCTTTAGCTACTCTTTTTAGAGAGGTATAATCTATTCAACTCACCCAATACTTGATTACAAATGTTAGTTGGTACTTTAAGTCCCCCGCCTCTATCCAAGAAATGATTCCATATAGTGACAGATGTATTTATACACATAAGCGCAAATAACCGACCTTGTGTTGGGGGGTGGGCTGAACGTACCAAAATAATGCTGAAAATTCTTTCCTTTGTATAATTTTCTAGTTTGAGCGCGCTTTCAGAAGATTTGGGAGGACAAGCCCCTCTATTTGCCCTATGAATCATATACCTATGTGGTAGATAAACTTCCTTGGAAAATCAGTCGCCGCAGAATTTATTTCAACAATTCACTACCTCCTGAATTTTGAATCGTTCAGAGATCGAAACGTAGTCATTGTATATTGATTGGCATAAGCTTGTATTATACAATGATGATTAACAAACTTGAGATTACTGTTGCCACTCTTCATTCTTATATTTATCTGTGAAAATGAACAAAAAGGAAAATCGAGTGACCGGCAGTCAAATTAATATAGCTTCATTCGAAATACATTATTGGTCAATACGATTTTCAGATACACATTTATCCGACTTCTTAATTTTTTCGAGAACGGCCACAACAAAAACCTAGTTCTTAATGTAGGTCGTATTTAGGTTCGTTGACTATTGTGTACCTTTTTTCTTCTTCTTCTTCGTTATAAAGTGCGTATACATCATCGTAACAAAAGAACACCTTACAGCTTATTTGAGGGGGCCCCGCATTATGTAAGGATTATGTCAATGAATCTACCATACCAAACTATACCGATTTGGTGTCTGAAGTGTTGCACATTGTATTGAGTAATGATTCGGTATACCTATTCATAAAGATAGCGAGCGTCGTAGACGTCCATCGTTGAACGATTACGTTTCCAATACAGCACCAAATATCCGGAAGGCGTTTTCTCGAAATTGGGGACGGAAAGTGGAGCGATTAGATCACGAAATTATTGGCACGGATGAATAGAATTAGTTGCAGTAAGGTAAACAGACCTACTTTAATTGAACGCGAGGGATGAAGGATTCTTTTGGAAAATGTGCAAATTGAAACAGGTAATGCACACTGCCTGAATCGATAATAAATAGGAATTAAATTTCTTATCCATTGCTTTTCATCAGTGAAGGTCACATTCTCAGTTTGAGCTCACTTATCTCTGTTGGTGAGTTCGAATTGCAAGCTGTAGACCGCACCACAGGTCAGTCTGCTAATATACTCTTAGGGTGTCCCTTATTTTACAAGTTTTCGCCAGTTGATTTAGTACGCACTGAAATTTGTTCCAATGGACCTAGAAACTCGCCATAGAAAATTTGAGCTCAATCTGAGGTCATTAACCTGTGGCGCTTTGATCTTTAAGTTATGTGTAATACTGAGATTTTACAAAAAACCACGAATATCTCGGAACATATCAACTTCAGGACCCAAATGCATATAACGTAAAATGTTTCTTGTTAAATTTTCTATAAAAAGATTTCACAAAACTTTTCTTTAGAAAACATATTTATCGAAATAATCGCAAAAATGCATGGGATTTTCGAAAAACATAGGTTTTTATTATTATTTTACGGCTAAAATACCTATTAATGTCGGGTAATGCACACTACAATATAACTTCAGTCTCTGTCTACTGGGGCAAGCGCCCCAGTTTTCCTCCTCCCCCCGTTGGGTTCCCACTGTAGAGTAGACCTTGGATTATGTATGTATATCATCTCAAGTCCACCATGCCAAGTCTTCAACGGAATCTTAGAATGCTCAAGACTTAATAATAATATTGGAGTTAGTTATGGCTCATGGATACTTAGTTAACGTTTCAGTTTTAGGCTCTTCCGCAAAATTTTCATTACAAGGGTCAGACGAACTACAGTCCTACCTCTTCTTGCAAATACAAGCTTTCAACTATCGCAAACACTTCTGCATGTGTCCCCCCCCTCACCCCCTGAACAGTGAGATGAAGTAAAACATCAGGACGCAAAGGAGTCACGCCTAGCAGGTTACGTGGAACTAGGACGATTAGGTGATCCCGAACTGATAACCATAAGACTCAATGTAGCTTTGAAACTGTTTTTCCAATGGTAGAAAAAGTTTTTCAACTTGTGCAATGGCTTAAATTGAAGCTCAGACTTCCTAGTTATCGATTATCAAAGAAGAATTTCATTAAAAATTCTGTTTCTAACGAAAATGTCCGATTTTATTCTTATGGGAGTTTTACATAAGGTTGACCACGTGACTACCACGTGCCATCACCTTTTCGTCCATCACACTAGCGCTTCTTGCGGAATGTCCTGATGCAAATAGTAGGTGCCGAACAAACTGTCATGGGCGTAGCCAGTTGGGGGGAGGGGCAAACTGGGGTACTTGCTCCAGTAGAAAGAGACTGAAGTTATATTGTAGTATGCATTACCCAACATTAATAGATATTTCAGCAGAAAAATAATTGAAAAAATCTATGTTTTTCGAAAATTTCATGAATTTTTGCGATTATTTCGATAAATATGTTTTCTAAAGAAAAGTTGTATGGGACCTTTTTACAAAAAATTTAACAAGGAACATTTTATGTTATTTGCATTATGGTCCTAAAGCGAATATTTCTTAGATAACTGCGATTTAGCTAGTAAAAATCGGTTATGAAAGAAAAAATAACAAAAGCCACGTCCCTCAAAACGTTCTCAAATTTTTGCGATTATCTCGGTGAATATGCGTTCTAGTGAAAAGTTGTATAGGATTTTTTTTATAAAAAAATTGAAGAAGGAACATTTCATATCATATGTATTTTGGTCCTGAAGTTGATATGTTCCCAGATATTCGCGGTTTTTCTGTAAAATCTCAGTATTACACAAAACTTCAAGGTCAAAGCGCTACGAGTTAATGACCTCAGATTGAACTCAAATTTTCTATGGCGAGGTTGTAGGTCCATTGGAACAAATTTCAGTGCGCACCCCACCGATTGGCGAAAACTTGTAAAATAAGGGACACCCTATAATACTACTCATACACAACTCCACTGCTAAACTTGAAGAATAAAACCTTCACTATTACTTTTTAGGGTCTATATAGGATGTTTCTCAAATTAGTTTTCTATCCACTCACTTTTCGAAAACGTGACCGGATATAGACAAAGTACAAAAAATGGTCTTAAACGTCAAGGCGAAGATAAGGACAAAAAAAAGTTCTTTCTTACGCTCCACCAGCACTAGAATATCAGTTTGGAAGACATAAAACAAACTGTTGAAAAAAAGTTCTACGTCACTGATTTTGAATGTCATCAAAATTTGCATCCGATTTCGACTAGAACTCCAAAATAAGCTTCAAAATGTTGAAAGTGACAGCTTAAAAACTGAGCGACGTATCCGATCAGGCAGTTATTCGATCGCTAATTATTGGAGGAGGGAGCTTGGGGGAGGAAGGTCGTGGTGAAGGACGAAGAGGAGTTGTGGTGGGGAAGAGCTCTCTATACATTAAACAGTAAAAGCCACTTCCCCCTTCCCCTCAATGAGGATAAATTTCACCCTTGTACCTTAATCTTACGTTTCACCAGAGGTACTCCTACCCCGGAGGGGCGTCTCGGTGGAGGTGGGAGCTCCTGGAGAGGGAGGACGGCCACGGTGAGGAAGGGTGTTGCGGGTGGGTGAGTAGGAGCATGGTGGGGGAAAGTGGCTGTGATGGCGGTGGTTGGGCCGCGAAGCCCCCTAGTTTCATTTAAATTGAAAACAGGAAATTGAAATTCAGGAAAATTACAATACAGTAACCTGAATTCGTGAAAAATGAAAACTGGGAAAGAGAAGAAACGTGAAGACCTTCCATCTTCAATCTTCCAAGGTTTCAAAAAATTCATACTTATATTTCAAGTATGATGTTGCCGAAAAGTTCAGAGGAAAATTTCATTCCAATAGTCATCGCATGTTTCCAAGACTGTAGCATATAAGTAGGTGCGATAATTTATTGATTTTGACAACATACAGAGGTCGGATCGATGTACGCAAAAAACCCTTCAGCTGTTAGATCTTGTCATTTCAATTTGTAAGATTAAATTCCGATTCGAATTAAAAATCCATGGCAATATTCGAAATCAGCGATCTCCCCCCCCCCCCCCAAAAAAAAACCGAATTCGATAGGTGGTTCGACTTTCTCAAGTCGGGTTTATTTTGCTATTTTGTAAGATATAACTTAAATTTTGAAGCTCAAATCGGAATTGAATCAAAAATCTTATGCAATATTCGATATCAACCTCCATTTCAGTCGTACAATATGTTCCCATTCGGTATTTCACAGTTGGAACATTCGGGCCCCTTTGTACATTTGCTGGCCAAAATTTATCTTGGAGTGTATGTGGAGGGAAGGGTACATGACTGACTCGTCTATGGCCTATAGTGTCACCAGTCGGCGCTGCCTTAAAACCTTTCATATAGCATTTCCTTTACCCTGTCATGGGTTGATTCTTATATCTATCCGTTTTTTTAATACAGGTACAGTTTTGTTCAAGGGCGCAACCAAAGAGGGGCTAGAGAGCTATAGCCCCTCCAAAATTCTTCGACATTTTTTAAAATCGATTTTGAAACGAAAAAAAATTGATGCCGATGGTCTGATGCGGTTACGTTACATCGTATAGGTTCGTACAAATTTACAGCTGTACCAAATTAGGTAGATACCAAATCGAGCGTCACTCTTACCTAAGTTTTTTTCTTCTTTTTTTCCCCCTAAATTCTAGCCCCCACTAAAAAAAGTTCTGGTTGTGCCCCTGGTTTTGTTATAATTAAGCCGCAATTAACTCAAGGCCGTAGCCATGCGGGGATGTAGAGGCTCGCCTCGCCACCATCATTTTTCAGAGTCGGCAAACTGGCAAATTAAGACACCCAGTTTGCGAATTCTCGCACCTTAGGGTTTTTTTGTTCAACAGAAAAATTTTGATTTTTTTTTTTTACTTTGATATTTCGGAGAATTTTTGATCCTCGCCCCTCAGTAAATTTGCTTTGCTACGGCTCTGAACTGACAGACACTCGCGGAATCAGAACAGAATAATTTCGCTGATATCAATTTTCGTGAATTGTGTATTTTAAATCGGCACTTTCTCCAAATATTGTGTAAACGCCGCATTCGCAGAAAAATGAATAATTCTTATTATTTATTTTTCAATACAATAAAATATGCCTATGGTCGGATAAGCGCGGTAATCCTGAACAAATAGGTGCAGAAGAAGGGAACCGGCATTGTCCGGGTAATGTGACTAATAATATTGGACTCGGCAAATGCGGATGTGGTAGTGACTGCCAGTATCTTTGACTGGAAAATCTGAACGTATTTATCGTCGACTCAGAGTCGAAGACTCATTCAGTTGTTGCACTCGCAACCAGTTCCGTCGAATGACCTGCGCGCGTTCTTGTGTTCGGAATACGCGATCGAAGACATTGCCGGCGAGTGTTCACTGTTTCCTGAGTTGAGTTTCGGTTTCATCTTGATTTTCATTTTCAACTCTTAAGTCCAGAATTCGGTAAATATTCGAATTATTGTATGCTAATCGTTTGTGCAGTGTTGAGCGAGTATAATTTTCGAGATTTTTCGTTTTGGTTCACGCATGTTATGGTTTGCTTCCGAGTTCAAAATGCAGAAAGCCTTTGCTCTGTACCTACTGTCACCGAGGGACAAGACCATATGTTCTTAGATTAAAACGATTGTAAAGAACAAAATACCTATAGTGAAAATATTATGATATCTAAGATCACCAAAAGTTTGTTAGACTAGTGATCTGGATGATTGTAATATCTTTTTATGATTTCTAAATGATTTATGGATCATGATCTTCAATCAAGAAGATTATAAGAATTAGACAAAATTATGATCTAAAGATCAGAAGATCACAAAAATTGGACAAAATTGTGATCTAAATATCAGAAGATTATAACCATTTTAATGAGCTAAGTACATATTGATTTCCTTTAGCAATCTTTTGATTTGAATCTGTGATCTTTCCAACTTCTTAAATAATCTGCAGATCATGATCTCAGATCACTGGATTCCCATCATTGCTTATCTGCGTATCAGGGACCGAATTCCAGTAATTTCGCAGGCGAGATACGGAAATTTTTATTTTATTTTCAACCCGGATTAGCGGCCAACTGACGCCGAATTAACCCACCCATTCTTGGGCATTATTGGTCTCAACCATCTCCAAGCTTTCCTTTTCTTGGCAACCCCCATCCACCCCGTTCCTATACCTGTAGCTATCTTGTCACACCCGCGCTTTGGGGAGCGGGCTCTTTTTCTCTTCTTGTCTCAGGGTGTCCAGACTGACAACTTATATCCCAATTTATTATTACCTTCTCGAGCCACGTGACCAGCGAATTTGTATGAATATTTCAGTTTTTTAATTTTGTAGCCAGTGTCCGTGACGGTTTCTGACCATTTTCCCAGAATTAACTTTCCAAAAGACAATTTTCTCAAAGAGTAGGTAAACATCCCGAAAAATTTTCCCCCGAATCCCAAAATCCTGAAGACATTATTATTTCCCGACAAAAAAAACAACAAAAAAAAAAAACAAAAAAAAAACAGTGATTGAAGTTAAAAAAATCAGTTCTGTTTTTAGGGTCGGGCACCGAGCCTCTTGCAGTCACTTTTTCCCATTTCTTCCGTTTCTTCTAACTATTGTTTCATAATTTTTCCATCGATTTTTTCCCCCTTTCATTATTTCTTATCGAGAATCAAGGTGAGTGCTTTTTCGCCGACCCTCCTCGAGTAGCGAGGTTACTTGTTCATTATTGTCGTTTCTTCCATTTGGATATGGATATATCTATTGTCTGGCCCTCATCTTATTTCTGACTGACACTGAATTTGATTCCAGTTCAGTTCACTGTTCAGTTCAGTTGTGTATATTGCGTGAAGCTAATCAGAAATCAGCTCTTCATGATCACAATTCAGTTCAGTGGTCCGCATTTCCATGGAAATTAGTTTTCCTTCTAGCCATGTGCTCATTGATCTTGATCTTTGCTGCGCGGCGCCTTTTTATATGCCCCATGATAGTCATGAAAAAATGTCATGAAAAGTCATGATATTTTGTTTCCCAAATCCAACAGACACCCTGTAAAATCGCATTTTCGATTATAAGCACTTTTTGATTTTGATATCTTCAATTGAGATTGAAATATGTTGGTGCCATGTTTTTGAAATCCTTGTAATGTAAATAAAATTACTTCAACTGTGTTTCCTGAAAACATCGCTTATTGAAAGAAATATATCCTCTAACGGGACCAATTTGGTATTCTAACAAAAAATGTAACATTTTCGACATCCAGAGACCCCTGGCCTTATCTGTAAACATATGCGCTGAACAAAGGGCGGCTTTCTTTCAATCCTGCTGTATAAAACCGGTTATCGGATTGAAAAAAGATATTACAAAACTATTTGCATTTTTAAAAACTAACTGCATTACGAAATAATTTCAGGGGGATGATTCACTCCAATCACTTTTTCACCTTTGGTTATGGGAGATATGGTCATTAACATGGGCACCGCAAAGTGGTTTTCTGAAAAATGTATGATCTCGCTGGAAAATAAATTTTACTTTACTTTGGAAAATATGTTGTCCTTCCTCCTATAATCTGGAATTGTCTGACCCTCCCGCCAGAAAGAAATCTGACATCACGACAGCACCTGAACAAATTTTCAACGCAATTTAACGCAAAAAAAAAAATGTTTTGGTTAAAAGTGTCAGAACCTCATTTATTTTCTTATAAGAAGCAGACGGACGTGTAGCAAGAAGTCGCCTTTTCAGATCGAGCTGAAACTTTGCAGTTTACTTGTTTTTCTTAAATTTATTGAACTCGATCGGTGCAGGGTGTTGGAGGAAAAATCCGATGTTCGAACTTAATAACATTTGCTTTATGAATCGTAAATCCTTTAGTAACGTCATTCAGAAGTATTTATCGGCCTCTGAGCCAGCTTGGTTTCAATAGCTTTTTCCCTCTTTTCCTTGCCCTACACTCTCGCTCCGCTTCGTTTTTATTTTCATTTTCGTTTTATTTTTCCCCTACATGTTCCATTAGTTTCCAGTATTTTCTGGGTATCCCTCCCATCAGTCCTCCAGCCAGATTCTTCCCATTTTCCCAGCCCCCCCCCCCCATACAAAAAATTGTAATACACTGTAAGTTGTCTCTTCCTAATCTGGCCAGTTTTGGCCGTATATTAAATAAATAAATAACAGCTGTCTTATTACCTACCAGTTCTTGGACACCTTGAGTCACAGGCTTGTAATTAGGAGGGGACTAAGGGGACAGAGTCCCCTTTGACCAATCTGAGCCTTCCTTCCGACGACTTTTCAATTGTTTTTTCACCACCACAAAAGAAAATGTTCAAAAATCTGAAGAGAATATTAACGGAAAAATAAAAAATTGGAAACGATACTCGTATTGTAATAATTGTTTGTTTCTCGATCTTGAATCCGAGTTCCAACAGACAAAGTAACATAGAGTTAGAAGCTATTTTTTTTCAAACACACGAACATATATTTGAGTTAGTGGCACACTTTTAGCAAGAATGGATTTCAGAGCACAAAGCTTCAATAAAAATGTTAGATTTCTAAAAACTCTGTTATTTTTAGATTAATTTCACTACCCCTTTCTCCTTGTTAGGAAAAATTCGTAAGTTGGGCGTCCTTGGCGATCCCCCAGTGAGCCCCCTCTTCTAAAGAATCCTGACTACAGCCTGCTGTGTCATGGTCTTAACCTGATGAAACGGACAAATTGACCAAAAATAGGTTTTAAGCTGTGTAAAGAAAAGCAGTGAAACTGACTAAGTTGAAGAAACAGAAGAAACAAACATTTTTTGATATCTAGACGGCCAGAACACGAGTACATCTGTTCGTGATATTCTGTAAATTATTTCGAAAAACATTTTTGACAACAGGAACGCCAACGTAGGTACCTATCTTGTTGACTTACAATATAATGACTAACACGTATCAATATTAATAATATGATTCGGAAAAAGTGAAGAACTGACCACTGGCGTAAAGTTTTCCTAACAAGACATTAATTATCGAGTCAGGGTCAAATGTCAAAGAAATGATGAATTTTCCCGCCAATATTAAGCTTGAATTTTACTTTCGTGATCGGAAAAACTGAGCTCCATAACCACAATTCTTCAATATTAATATGAGAAACCGGACTCCGTCAGCGAAAATCGGCATATGTTCTTCCATATGCGTGGGATTATTTTTAGAAACGAAATAATTTTTCGTATCTACACCATTCGTTTCAGTTCCTATACAAAAAATGAAACGACTTTAAGACACTGATTATCCAATACAATGGCAACAGAATTCTGTTTCATAGACTAATGTTTCAACAATATGTAATATGTTTCACACATTTTGAAGGGTCACATTCAAACCATATTTCTGACTTACAGGTACATAAATCTACTCGAGATTCTACAGGGATTCTCAAAATGATCTTGATATTTTATACGAATAGAAAAAATACGTTATTTTGGGGTGTCGTACCCTAATGATATCATAACGGGAGGAATAAAAGCAGCAACAGTTGCTACTATCGAATGTTTGGAGTGGAGTTGACCCATCGAAGATTCTTTGGAAGATTTCTCCCGCCTGACAAAAAAAATTGGCTATGAAGAATATTTTCAACTTATTCTGACAAAATGGGCGTTTTTTTGCTTCAAGTGTCATTGTTTTCAAGAAAAAGAAGTTTGAAAAGATAAACTGTTTTCACCCCACCCTTTTCCCTTCGTCCGCAAAAAAATAACGCCACTGCCTCTGGGTAAAATGAAAGTAACTTTGAAATGAATAAATTCATTTTCGTAATGCTTCTGGTATCAGCTTCTGCGGATCTTCCATAGGAGTAGGGTAGGGGGGGAGAGAACTTATCAGCATCTAAAACCCTTGTTTTCAATATACATGAAGCTACCCGTCAGGGACGATCCGAAAGGATGGTTGAAGATGGGGATGGAATATTTTCCCGTTCTCTAATTGATAAAATGTTGAGATCGACAGGCGAGGAAACACAAAGGTCATAACAAATTTTATCGAAATAAAGTCTGACTTTGCCGGTTAAATTTTCTCGTTCTATTAAGAAAAAAAAAAGTCTTCGCTTTCTTACTCCAAGTTAATGGATATGTCAAGACGTCCACCTTGAGGTGCTTTTTCTGATTGTTAATGTTTGGGGAGCCTTTCCATATCCCCGGCTGACAACATAACTGTTATGTTTAAGTGCGTAAAATAATCTTAGAAATGCAATGCTCGTAGAAAATAACGTAATTTTGGTATCATTGATACGAAAACATCAAATTAACAATATTTAAGTTTTCAGCCCTTTGTCGACCTTTATGAGTGCTATAGCTGGAATACTTACTCATCCCAAAAATTAACTCGATTATAAGAAGAAACTATTTTGGTACTTCCTACACAATACTGAAGTGGGGGAAGGGGTCGAATAAAAATAAAACTCGATTCGGTGTGTTCGAAGATTATGAATATAATTTATTACACATTTTCATTCAGATCTTTGTTACATATTCTTGAATCCCTATGCTCCTGAAAGTACCAGTTGAAACCCAAAGAAATTTACGCTTCAGAGCTCAAATAGGGTTGCGGGGATACATGTGGTAAGATATTTAAAATAAGCAAAATGAGCAAAATTGACCCTTGGTTTGAAAAGTGAGTTAAGTATCGAAAGTTTATTTATTTTCGTGGATACGTGAAAATAGGACGCTGATTTCGAATATCGCATCAGATTTTAGATCCGATCGCGATGCGCATTCAAATTTGACTATTCCCGTTTCTGAAAGGTCAGTTTATCTTAAACGAAAATATAAAACGGAATATATTAAAATAGCGGTTGCTGGATTACTAAGTTTGAAAAGTCAGTCAGATTTTTGATACAACTCTGATTTGGACCCTAAAATCTAAGTATGATTTCTTTAAATGGATTAATGTGACTTCTCTGAAAAATTGAACACCTTATAGGATTAGGGGTAAGTCAATCAGATTATTATACTGACCCCGATTTGAGCCCCAGTTTTCGAATTTTGCCCGTTCCAGTGGGCGAAACTGATTCACCTTAGAAAACTGAACGAAGTATCGAAATAGAGTGGTTTTCTGTGTCGCTGAGTTCGAAAATTTAATCAGATTTTCGATTTAACTCGGATTAGTATCTTAAATTTGACTTTTTTTTCTTATTTTTTTTTTCGAAGAGACTCATGCGATTTGCCGAAAAAACTGAACCTTCTCCTGTATTTGAAATCAGCACCCTGCACTACCCCTACTCCGATGCTTTCTCCCTATTTCCAAGCCATTTTACCGCCTCTCAAGTCTGAAATCTTGATTTAAGGGAAGAAGGAGCAGGGCTTATTTAGGGGAAGGCCAGAGGGGTCATGGCCCATGGGCCCCACATTTATCCCCTTAAAATGGGGTCCCCTACAAAGAGAAGCGAAAAACACCATGTGAAAAAAATGAAAGACCGTGCTGTGTCAATGTTTTTTGTGGGTAAAAAACAAAAAACTTTTTTACGTAATTCTACAAAAAATAAATAAATAAATAATTATGATAATAGTAAAATAAATAAAAAATAAATTCAGTTGGGCCCCACAATTTTTGGCCCCTCTCTCTCTTCCTCTCTCATGAGTCTAAATCCATTCCGGAGAGGGAGGATAAAAGCTTGGATCAGAATCTGATTTTGTATTTGAAATCAGTGACTCTGAGTAACCATTATTTCGATGGGTTGTCTCATCTCCTAGGCTACCTGAATTTAGTTCTTTAACGAAATTTTTGGAGGAAGGAAACAGGGGAAAAGCTGATATAATTTGAAATCAGCAATTCAAGCTACTTTTATTTCTATGATGTTTGTTTCATTTTCCAAGCCATGTTAGTTTTGTTCCTTCTCAAGTATGAAATCTTGACTGCGGTGGAAGGGGGTTCAAGACCCAAGTAAAAAATCGGATCATATATTTCAAATATTTAAATCAGTAACCCGAAAACCCTCTATTCTGATGAGTTGTGTCATTTTAGAAACCATGTAAATTTCTTAACCCTTCTTAAGTAAGAAATCTTGATGGGGGAAGGCAAATCGAAACCCGAGTCAAAAATCTGCTCAAGCAACCTTACCCCGATGCTTTGTCCATTTTCTAAGCAATTTTTACCTCCTCTCAGGTATAAGATTTTTAAGGGGGAGGAAAAGAAAAACGAAAGTCTGAATGAAAAATCTGATTTTATAATTTAAATCAGCAACCCAGGCAACCTTTATTTCGATTATTTATTTTCCAAGTCATATCAATTTTCCCTTCTTTCAAGTATGAAATTGTGGTTCAAAGGGGAGGGGCCAAGGCCTGTTCAAGAATCTGATCTTATATTTGAAATCAGTGATCCGAACAATCCCTACTTCGATGCTTTGTCCTCTCTTCTGAGCCTTGAGCCATGTCAATTTTATCCCCTCCCAAGTGTGAAACTTGGACCTGGAGAGAGGGATGAAGGCCTCGGTTCAAAAATCTGAGCTGATACTTGGAATCAGGGACTCCAAGTAATCCTCAGTTCGATGCTGTGTCCCATATCTAAGTTATGTCCATTTTCTAACCCCTCTTCAGTATGAAATCTTAACAGGGGGGAGGGGGGATCAAAGCCCGGGTATGAAATCTAATCTTATATTTGAAATCAGAGACTAGGAATAACTTCTTTTTCAATGCTTCGTCCTATTTTCAGTCATGTCAATTTTTTCCTACTATCAAGTATAATCGTGATGTAAAGGGGAAGGGGTCAAGGCCGGTTCAAAAATCTGATCTATATTTGAAATTAGTGACCCAAACAATCATCACTTCGATACTTTGTCCTCTCTTGTAAGCCATGAACCATGTCAATTTTGTCCCCTCCCAAGTTTGAAACTTCGACCTGGAGAGAAAGATGAAGACCCGGTTCGAAAATCTGAGCTGATATTTAGAATCAGGGACCTCGAGTAACCCCTAGTTCGATGATTTGTCCCATTTCTAAGTCATCTCAATTTTCTAACCCCTCCTAAGTATGAAATCTTGACGGTGGGCGGGGGGGGGGGAATCAAAGCCCGAGTACGAAATCTAATCTTATATTTGAAATCAGAGACTAGGAGCAACTCATTTTTCAATGCTTCGTCCTATTTTCAAAGTCATGTCAATTTTACCCCGTCTCCAAAACAAAATAGTGATTCTCGAGGGGGTGTATGTATGGGAGGGGGGGGAGTGAAGTCTAGATAGAAAATCGGATCTTAATGACCCGAGCAACCCCTATTTCGATGCTTTTTCCCCTTTTGCCTGGCCATATCAGTTTTACCACCTTTCAAGTATGAAATTAAATTACGGTTCGGATGCTTTGTCCCATTTTCCAAGCTATTAATTTTCCCTTTTCCAAGCATGAAATTTTGATTGGGGGGGGGGGGGTCAGAAACGTGATTCTATATTTGGAATCAGCGATCCAACAGCGACCTTTTTTCCGATACCTTGTTCAATTTTTAAAGCCAAATTAACTTTGCCCATTTTAAGATAGAAATAATTTGTATTATAGGTCGTGGCCTGAGTCGAGATCGAATCCAAAACGAAATGTGATTTTTGACAAACTGTATTTGGATAGTTTGCTCCAGACACTTTCGTTTGAAATTCAGAAATTGGTGGTATACCCTGGCCCTCTTTTGGGAAAGAAATTTCTTCGCTGGAAAAGAATCTAGATTTGATACTTGAACACCTGGGTTTGTACTGAGCTGACCTGCTTTAATGCTGAAAAACAACACGGAAATAATCTGTTTGCACACTGTATGGGTAGTTTCCTGAAATTCACTGACATTTATTCTAGTGTATGCTGTATGAGAACAAAAAACAAACACTTTGGATGTCACGTTCCCTACGTTCTCGTTCACGCCAACTCTGAGGGAATTTTATTCAACCAAAACAGTTAGTTCTTGAAATCGGATGGACAGTTCCTTTAAAACATTCTAGCAAGCTACAGAAGCCCAAAAAGTACTTCAAATAGCGATTCATGCCTCATAGTTGTTACTGTGGGACTTGCGTCTGATTTTAGATGTCCTCCGGAAATCGAAAAAAGTACCTATTTGCAGGCACTTGTTCCATTTGAAGCCTTAATTTTTTGCTTAATGAACTGTGGTTTGTATCCTAAAGTGACTGGACTGACTTGAAGTCAAACACTGATACAAATCGAAGAATCAAAATTATGGATTTATGGAAGAGGGGGTGACATATTCGATTCACCAACTGCCAGCCAGAACCCCTTCCTTATTGATTGATAAGTGAAGAAATGTTCCCAGTGATCTTCCCATCTCATGAGAAATGAGGCCTGACCTTGCCTGCTAACAGAAGCTTCTTTCAGGTGAACTTCTGCAACTTTTCATCGGCTCATTTCAGTGACTATCGGTGGAATACCTGTCTATTACTCGTACAAATCAAGGTTCTCCATATCATTGGAAATGTTTCCTTCAGTGCACCTTAGTCAGCGCCAAACCGAGAAAAAAAACGAGCTGCTACCCGTCTATGTACGCAATTCAGAACCACATTGTGACACGTAGAGTAGTTTGTACAAGCAGACATACATATAGCGCACATGTGTACGCACAACTGTGAGAATAAGTTGTAGATGAAGAGCTCGAAACAGTGAAAACAATGCATTTAATCAATATTAGGAATAAATTTACGTCTTGATCCTCAGAATTCTAAAAGCTGGGGCTCGCTCAGGGTATGTCCCGTGAAATTCTGTAAGGTCACGGGGTGTTCGCCGAAGTATATATTGATCTGTCTTATGACCAGTCACAGATGATGCTAGCCAAATGTCTTCCTTGGGATTCAAAGTACGCCTGATAAAATACAAAATTTTGTTGATGAACTCTGTCATCCTCCATTAGTTCTACTCTCAACCCGCACGCTGTACTCGAAACTGAATCTCAAGTATTCGTAATTTGAAAACTGGCGTGCATTAGATTGATGGTACCTTAATTGCTTTAATCACATTCGAACCGATACCATGATTAATCACCTGTTAACTCGGTTGTTTTAGCTATAATTGATGCTACTGCATGCGTACCTATATTTCCGTTGTAAATCCGCCCCCCCCCCCCTCAATAAAAATGGTCAATCATGGTGCGGCATTCGTACATCGAACTGATTTTAATTTGCGGTGTTTAGAGAAGTGGCCGAGTGCGGTAAGTCGATAATGATTAATTACACTTGAGCTTACATCACGAACCTGTATGAGGTGATACATCGTCAAGGTCACCAATGTAAAATATGTGAAAATACTATACAGTATACAATTCACTATACAGAATCGTTTCCTCGATCTGGCACTCCTTTGTGTTGTATTTATGTAAATATGAACCCGACGTATCGGCAAGTCACAATCAACTCACAAAACAAATTCATACCTTCTTCGATACACGGTCACTTACGAAAATTCAATCTAGTCCACGCTAATTAATATTGATGTATGAGTTTGCGAAAATTCGGCAAGAGTTGAATAAATTGGTATGGATGTATGACTAACCTTTCTTATCAACATATACTAAGAAGTCCCCAAGAATCCGGATGGAGCTTCGCCCCCCCCCAGCTGCCTGCACGTCCTCCCACAGTTAGTTTTTCGTGGGAAACTCGCAGAGTATCAACTGCAGGTGGAAATTCTTCAAACCAAAATTCTCATTAAATTCTACACAGGAAAATTCCCTGATCATTTTTTCATAACTGTCCTCAAAATATCCTAAGAGCGGGTTGAAAATGTCCTTTCGGTTTGCCATACATTAATACAGGCATTATGGGAGATACCATAAATGTTTCGTAAGTTTTCTTGTTTCATCGCTTTCAGTGAACAGGAGAGACGCAAATTAGCTTGGGCCCATTTCTCTACATTTCTATACATCAATCTCTGAAACTTTTTCTCCCACTTCCTCTCTATCTCTGACGAATATATTTTGAAATTTGTGTCTCTTTGTTTCTCAGCATCGAAAATGATTTTTCTATTGCATCAGCAGGCACCTTATCCGATGCTGTAAGTAGGCGGTCGCGGTTTACACAACTCTCCTGGGTAGATTAGTAGGGGTAGTTTGTCATTGCTTCCCCCACGGTTTTGTTGCGTTAGTTTCCCTTCTCTGTGCCGAAGAGTGTGCAGCCGCAGTTCGCTTACTAGCTACGTGTTCCACGACGTTGAGGATGCTGTCCACCACTTGTGCACGCACAGTATCAATTTTTCTGATCTGATGGTAATATGCCCTGAGATTGTAATACCGGATTCGTGTAAACTGATGGGGGTTACAGGATGCGCTCTGTTTCCATCTCATTTGATACTGTAATCCAGGGGTTCCCAACAAAAAATTTTCAAGCACCCCTGAAAAAATCGTTATAGTTTCAAAGACCCCTTATGTATGTAATGCATTTAAATATATGTACTTCAAATTTGCTAAAACGGTCAAATTCCTGAGGAACGAAAATTTTCGGATCAGTTCGCGGGCCCCTAAATCATCCTCCGCGGACCCCCTTCGGAATACCAGCATGAACAGACTGCATTTCAGTTTGCAACAAAGTACGAGTATATGGAGACAAGAAATGATGAGGGAAAGATATGTTCAAGCTTAAAATATGACCATGACCGCGGGAAGCAGAGGTTTACAAAACACGACTTCTATAGATCAGCACGATGTTTATATTCTCACAAATCTTCGTATAAGTTGGAGAGGAGTTTTCCAGCTACAGAGACATTCATAATATCTGGAGTATCTCGCACGAACGTTATATTTTATTCAGCACTCGCACTTTTCTAGAACAGCTATCGCGAAAAAAGGTCATTAAAACTCTTCATTCTCATTATAGGTATGCTATACAAGAATTTTTATAATTTTTGAACCTGTTCTGTCACAAGGTCAGAATAGAAATATCCCATTCGCGGATCCTGCTTGCAGTTATATCACGTTTGTAAATTGATCGGTCGTATTCATTCTCAACTCCTTTTTTGTCCACCTCAAACATTTACTGTCACTAGGTGCAACGTAATTTGTATTTTATAATCTCCAACGCGTTCACTCGTGCAACCTCTATTGGAAATCGATAATTATACAAGAGTGTTGATATTTTACTTTTTCCCTGTTTTTTTTTTTGAGTGATTTTCTAAAATTTGTTGATTGATAACATTGATATGATCTCCGTACAACACTTTGGTACGGTGTTGGGCTAACAGCAGTAGCCTTCCTCAAGGAGCGGTTAGCGTGCCTCAGAAATATGAAATGGCACTATAAAAGTATTTTTATTCATAAAGCAAAACAGACAAACAAGGTATGCGACCAACAAATTCTTAATAATACACTCAATTTATAAAAGTACAAAATTAAGGAAAATAACTGCGAGAAATTGTCGCATGACTAAATTGAATTCTACAACATAAATAGAAATTGAATAAGAAAATGAAAATAACTTAGTTTATTTTAAACAAAATTAGGTCTAAAGTAGGAAAAATTAACAAGAATACATTTTTGGCATCATATCTTTGATTTTAAAAAAAGTCACAAATGAGCAATGCGTATATACCTACATCCAAAGGAATGCATCTTTTAGAATATTCTTAAGGGCTGAAAAATTACAAACAATCTGATCAAAAGTAAACGTGTCAATATATTCCACTTCAGGGTAAATATGAACAATCAATAGTTCTGTTCGTGTGTCTCTCAGTTTTGAATAATACGATTTACCTAGAAATACAATCTATATGCTTTTTACGGATAAAGACAGCCGCCATTTTCTTCCCAGTTCGGTCCATCAAAAGAAAAATTCTGAGCGGTAAATACAGCTTGACCAGTTTTTGTCAGTGTTGGAAGAACAAACGAGAACGAGATGAAGGAAAACAGCATATTCCCGTTCTCAGAACTAGAATGAGACTGAGAACGGGAAACGGGAACGTTGGTATTTTTTAAGGTGCGGAGAACGAGGAACATGAACAAGAACCATGCCGTTAGGGAAGATTGGGAAGAACAAATGAGAACGGGAATAAGATGATTTCTACGCTCTTCTAACACCCTTGCAGCTGGCGTGAAGGTAAAATTCTGAAAGCCTAAAACCAGTATAGGTACCGATTATCTTAATACAAAAATTAAACTGCAGTACTGCTACTGCACCAGTTGTTGGAAGAACGAACGAGAATGAGAAGAAAAACGGCATGTTCTCGTTCTCAAAAAGAGACTGAGAATAAGAATATGATGGTATTCAGAACAAGAACCGGGAACAGGACCAAGAGGTGGGAACAAGAATGGGAATGGGAACAGGAACAATATGAAAATGGGAATGAGAAGGAGAACGGGAACGTTGGTAATTTTAAGGTAGATAATAAGGAGAACAAAGAACATGAATGAGAGCCATGCAGTTAGAGGAGAACCATATGTATCTATAGTTAGATAAGAACGAACGAGAACGGGAATGATGATTTTTGCGTTCTTCCAACACACTGGTTCTCGTTTCACACAACAAACTGGAAAGAAAATGGCGGCTGTCCTTCCCTGTTTTTGTATAGAGCCTAGTACGGACACCGTACAAGTATAGGAAAATAATAAGCATGTCCTGAATGTTTATTATAGTATAGTGGAACACTTTCCTTCGTAGTGGGACACTTGTTCTTCGAGTTGCAATTAAAATTACGCTTACCATTGTGATGGACAAACAGTAGCTGCATACAGCGATCCTCATGAAGGCAAGTTAATCATTTGCATTAAAAAATGTAATTGAGTAATTATGTATGATCTCTGTTACTTATCTAGGAAGTTTCATCGTCTTCAAGTTTTAATAGTACCTACTTTGTGAGCAGATTCACCATCCACTACTAAGGATATTTTTTAAGGAGAACTCAAGTTTTTTTGGGTCATTTTTTAAAACTATAAGCCAACTGTTGGAACTGATACTGAAAATTCATACCTACTTCGCTCAGAATCTGAGAATGATACCTCCCACTTTGACTACTTTCTGTGTTCCGAAAATTTGCAGGGCTTGGTGTATGGAACGGTTGAAAATTCACCACTACGAAGAACAAAAAAGCAGGAGACCCGTTTTGGAAAATGGGTATACTGATTCTTGTTGACGTCAGCTCGGATTTCATGGTGCCAACTTATTATTCTAACATTATCGAACAACACTGCACTATCAATTCGTCCTGTTAGTAAGAAATTCCAGAAACATTTCAATGTTCCCACATGTGTAAAGAGGGACAGCCACTATTCCGAAGCGCAGTTATCCTAGTTACCTGCGGAAAAATTACCCATTTGCAACCCTCCGTCACCCTCAGATTACCCAGAAACTCATCAATTACCCTTTGGTTACCGGGTAACTGGCTAGATTTAGTTACCCTCTGGTTACCCGTGGGAAAGTTACCCATTTGCACCCCAGTTACCCTCAGATTACCCAGAAACCAGTCAGTTACCCTTAGTTCCCTTTTAGTTACCTGCGTAATTGGCAGGATTTTGCGCATCGAGATGATAAACATTTGAGATATGTTTCCTCTGTTGTTAAACAAACTGAAGCGAGGTGTATCATTTCCGATGTGGGAAAAAGGTACTTAGAAGAAACGATTTTCTAAACAATGGTACGAAATATTTTTTGTAGCTCTCTTATTCTCCAAGATATCATGGAGGGGAGATATCAACATTGTTGTCGAATTAACCAAATTAGGTTTACATTCAATTCCCATATCCTAGGTTTTTCATAAAACGAGGATAATACTGCAACAGCACCTAGATTACAGGGGGAACTCGGCTACAGTGACATATCATCAACAGTGACACTTTTGAAATCATTTTTACTTCTTTGATCCAGTTTACGTTATTAGTTGGGTTTACTGAATCTCTGAAACCGTTTTTGGGTTTCTTTCCCACTTCCCCATATCGCTACCCTTTAGGATCTATATAAGAGTTAATTTCCAACTGTTCCAATTTTCCCAAATTTTAAGTTTTTCATGTTGTTAGTAGAGTTTTTCTAGTCCTATTACAAAACCGTGGTTTCAATGCACACAATGTAAAAATGTGAGTAATCGCAGATTAGTCCTCTGTGGAGCCTCAAGGATGAGGGGGAGAGGGGAAACGACCCCGGAAACGAATTCTTCAACCCAAGAAACCGTACTATTTACGAGTACGTAAAGAAGTTGAAAATCGAGAAAATGAGGAAATTAGAGTAACTGAAGAGTAGCTTTCTATGGATCCTCAAGGATTAACGGGTGGGAAGAAAGAACCCTTGAAACGGATTCATCATCTTGAAGAATCCTACTATCAATGTAGACAATTCGGAACTTAAAAGAAATCGGACTAACTGGAAATGATAAGCCCCCGTAGAACCTGAAGGATTGAGGGAAGGTGTGTGAATCAACTCCTGAGATGAATTCAGCGACCTTTTTCAACTTCTAATTTGAAAAATAAAATTGCTTTAGGGTAGCATGGGGAGGCTGCAAGTGTCTGAAAATCTCCAAAAATCAGTATTAATTTCCTTAAAAACTTTTACCCGTCCTGCACAAGTTAACGTTTTTCAATTTTGCTCAAACTTTACGAAAAATGTTTTTTTAAACTGTGGATATGATTTAGGCGGTGGCCTATTAAAACATATCACAGATCGAAAGGGCCACCCTAGAGATCGAAAAGAAGGGCAGGTAAGAGAATTTAGGAAACAGTTTGACATTTCGTGTTAACGGCAGGCCCTATGGACATTTTTCGAAGGTGGATAGAGCAAAATTTTGAAAATAGGAGTAAACAAAAAAAGAAAAAAAATTGAGTTTTTTTTTTAACAAAACAAAATGTTTACAAGTATGAAATTCTACTTACGAAATTTATCTTCATAGTTTCTTCTTAAAAGCTTGCAACGTGGACTGATCTCGCACCCAACCCTACGCTATAGGTCTGGTTATAGGTGTCGGAATGTTATCACAAGGCCACAAAAAATTTTCGATTTTGGTTCATGAAAATCTATGAAATATTGGGTGAATTTTAATATTGGTATTTTTAAATTTTAGTCGAACATAGGTATGCCCACTATTGTCCCTGTATGTGCACCCATCCTTTCAAAAAATTTTGTATTTTGACTTTTTTTTAAAGAATATATATTCGAATTTGTCAGAGCACCCTTGTCTACTCACTGGCATTGAAGAAAATCCTAATAGATATGAAGAGTAGACAGATATAAATATTTTCTCAAAGATATTCCAAAATTTATCCGCAGGTGACCTACCAGACTTCAGAAAGCTTAGGTAGATACAATTCCCTTGCTCTCCCTTACAAAAATGTCTCACTTCTTGTCAAATGCTTCCCATATTTTCTCATTCAAATTCTATCGATCTTAAATTTTGCCATTCTATGCAGTTGCCTGCTCTTGTCCAACCAGAAACCCGGAAATACGACACTGAGGCTCCATAAGCTTGTATGGGCATGCTTATCCTCCATTTTGATCCTTACTTTTTCCGACAATAAGTGAACGCATCACGGAACGCACTGCTAGCACCAATCGAGGTTGCATGGGGCATGAAAAGATAAAAATGGTGGCTGAACATACCTCCAAGTTTACAGCGCCCTATCGGCACTGCTTATTACACTGCAGCCGAACCCGCTCCATTTTGTACCGGCTGAACAAAATTCACCGGCCTACCCAAAGATGACAGGACCAAAATTAGCAGGCAAATTGGTATTGAAAAAAACAAAAAAATGGGAAGAGAACTTAAGCCTCGTTTGAGGACGCCATTATTTGTATGTTGTTTCATTTGTTCGCGCTAATTAATAATGTGTCCTACCTAGGAAGATATTAGAAGATGGTTAGCAACCATGTGCTCAAGGGTGACCAAGTATGTTATTTTCGTCGATCGCCAGCAGTTACCGATTTGTTGTGTCACGATATTGCACATTGTGTGCCTACAATTCATCACGCTAGTCCACGTGTTAGCATCTCAATCGTAAAATTATTGCACCACACCAGTTGAAATAATCATCATTTACGTTTGTAACGACCGTATTCAAGTACATCCTAGAAAGGTGCTATTTTAATTCAACATCTAGGTATACCGGAAGAAGGTATAGGCAGCTTGCACTCAACTTCGGTGGCAAATACGGAGTAGGCAAAATAGAACAATTTTGTCGAATGATTACCCAAAACCATTGAGAGAGAAAATTCGTGGGTACTTGCCACCTGGCAGACTTTTAACCTAATACCCCCTATTGAGAACATTAGGGAAGAGAACAGAATTTTTGTTTATTTATTTTTGAGCTTAGCCAACTTCGGAGACATTTTTGAAATCTAACAAAGTATTTATGGTAGGTAGACGAATTTCACCCCTTACTGACTCTTCCTTCGGCTACCCAGGTATAGCTCTCCGTCACTTCTCTCCATTTGTCTCTATCTCTAGCCAGGTATATTCATTGGGGCCCCACGCTTGGCACCAGTTGGTCAGCCCATCTTCTGACTGGTGTGTCTCTTCCCCTTTTGCTTTGATGTAGGACCCCATGTTGTTAGGATCTTGTTCCATTCAAGTCCGTTTTCTCTTACAACATGGCCAGCGTATTTCCATTTTAGCCGTTTGATGGCAACCAAGATATTTCTGGTTTTAGTCTTGTTAACTATTTCGTCTATTTTTATGTGATCTCTTAATTTCACTTGGAGAATGCTCCTCAATATTGAGTCCTAGGTCGTCTGAATTTTTCTTTCCTGTGTTTTGGTGGTGGCCCCCGTCTGAGCCCCGTAGGTCAGGACAGGGAGAACAGTACTGTCCCAAATTCTTATTTTGGTGTTGCAATTTCATTTCGCCTTCAGTGTTTTTCTTTGCGCCCAGAAGGCTTTACAGGCATTCGCCCTACAGATTTTAAACTCTGTTTCTATTTTTGGTTGATAAAATCTGTCTTAAATTCCTGTATTCCGTAACCTCTTCTCTTTTTATATCATCAATTTTGATTTCACCAAGGTGTTTGATATTTGTGAAGATTTTCGTTTTATCCTAGTTGATTGTGAAGCTAACTTTCGCGCTCTTTCTCCTCAGATCCTCCGCCATGGCTCTAAGTTCGTCCCCCTTCTTTGCTATAATCGCGATATCGTATGCAAACCTGAAATTATTTATTTTTTTGTGGTGGAATAAGTTTTGATCTCATAATTTTAATCCCCCTTCCTTGCCAATTTGATCTTCCAAAAATTATGTTTTAAGATTGCATTAAAAATGTTTGGGGAGAGTAGATCCCCTTGTTTCACACTGCGTTCGACCCTGAACCACTCACTTTCTTTATCCAGCTTAGTTTTTGCTTTGGAGTTTTCATATAGATTTTTTAGAATTTTGATGATCTTTTCCGGAACCCCTTACTGAACTAAAGTAAGCCAAATTTTGTCATGGAAGAGGGAGTCGAAAACTTTATTAAAATCTATAAGCATAATTGCCAAAATGTGGAATTCGTTGGTTTTTTCTAGTACCTAGTTGACTGAGTATTTGAATGTAGTCTATTGTACTAAAGTTTTTTCGGAATCCTGCCTGCTCCGCTGGCTGTTGACCGTCTAGAATCTCGTAAATATGATTCTTCCGAAGTTTCATACACCCTTTCTCGATATTCGAGGACAGACTAATCGGGCGATAATTATTGATCTCTCTGCGCTCGGTCTCCTTTCTTATGTAGTAAGATGATCTGCGAATGAAACCATTGTTCTGAGGGGAGACCTGAGGAGAGCCCCCAGTTGAATAGGCCAGCCAATGGTTCTGCTAAGATTTTCCTGAATGTTTTTAAGCTTTCGTTCTCAATCCCATCTAGCTCTGGGGCCCGACCTGGTTTTAGTCTATTGAGGGTTTGTTCTTCAGTAGGGCTTATGGGGGAAATTTCTTCCATGTTGTGCACATTTTCATGCCAGCTATCTGGGTTGCCGTCTTTTGGTCTCTTGTCTGAGTATAGTTCCCTATAAAATTCCGTAACTATGGCGATCGCTGATCGTTTCCCCTCGTTTGTTTTTAATTTTTGGGAGGAGGCATTTTCCTTTAGATAGGACCCTATATGTTTGTTTGGTAGACCACGTGTTTTCAATAATATTTTCCGCGATTTCATGTTCAAATCGTGCAATATCCTCCCTGTTCTTCTTTTTTACTAGGTTCCTTAATTCAGTTAACTCGTTTTGTTCTCTTACCACAAGATTAATTTTTTATTGCACAGAACAACAGTCCAAAAAAAAAGCGAAAAATTTTACCACAGATAAATTTACAAGTGACCAAAAAGTGACGACTAGAAACTGACTTGTTGCAACAAAATTTCTGTAGTTAAAAGAGGAGTTTTCAACAAAATTTGAATAAAGGACAGAGCCGTTACTACGGAAGGGGGCAAAAATGTTATTTATTTTTGCTTAAATCTTCTATAGATTCAAAAATTTCTCGCTTGCTTCATTTCAGAAATCAAATAAGGTGATAAAACGATTTTCTTCGATTAAAAAAGAAAAAAAATGGAATGTTGCTCCAGTTTCCTTTATAATGTATAATTCTCGCCAGTTAATAACTTTTGAACTTTTTTCAGCCGATCTGGACTTCGGTAAATATGAAAGTTAAATCCAAAATTTTGTATTTTTAACTTCATGTTTTAGGACACCGAATGGAGCCAGATCGAGAATTTTGCGAGTAGTCGAAATCAGAGGTCATCAAAACCTATAATTGCCACAGTTCGCTCAATTTTGAAAGATTCTAATCAATGTTGGTTCATTTTGAGCTCTCATTTTGGACTTTGGAATCTCAGAAAAGGCGTATCAAAAATTTCAAGGGATTATCCAGGTTCATCTTAAAAATTCCTGTTACTCAGGTCTACTAGTAGTAAAGGGCGTCACTCTAGGACAAAGTCCAGAGGAATGCCTAGGAGTGACTCATGAAAAATTTTTATTAACCCATATATTTTAAAAATAATTTTATATTTATATGAAACTCACTCAAGGCACATATCTTCCCACCCTACTACATGCGTACGCATCTCAAGTGACTGATATAAAAAATATTTTTCCACTTATGTTTTAATTTTAATTTTTAATTTGTTGCAACTTATAATTTATTGCAACTTATAATTTTTTATACTCAACTGGCTGTTACGTCCATCTTGTATAACATCAACAGTAAGAATGATTAAAATAATTCAGACCATCTATATTTATAAATTCTTATTCCAACTTATAATTTTTCCTGATGTAATTTTTTTTTTAAACTTACAATTTCTTTTTTAACTAATAGTTTTTAACCTATAATTTTTTCAGCTCACTAATACTTGATGATACTATAGGAACTCAGTTCCCATATCAAAGTATCACATAAGTTATGCACTTACTTCAATTTTTTTTTTTTTCTACTACCAAGTTATAAATATATTATACTGGAACTTTTACTAATCACACTGTATAGTAAACAGTAATAGTATCACCAGTTAACTAATTGACTTTATTGGTCAACTGATCAACTTTAACAACTGATTAAGTAACTTTACCATTTGACTGATCAACTTTAATAATAAACTGATTAACTTTACTAATCAATTGATTAACTTCACTAGTTGACTAACAGACTTTATTATTACATAAGTTGTGCACTTATATTTATTTTTTTCTACTAGTAAGTAAAAAATATATTCTATACACACTTAATGATACTTTGATATGGAAACCAAGTTCACTTAGTATCATTAAGTATTAGTAGAATATATTTTTAACTTGGTATAGAAAAAAATAAATATGAATGCACAACTTATGTGATAATGAAGTCTATTAGTTGACCAGTAAAGTCAATCAGTCAATTATTAAAGTTGATTAGTAAAGTTAATTAGTCGATTAATAAAGTCAATCAGTTAACCACTAAATTTAATTAGTCGAATGGTAATATCATTACTGTTCATTATATAGTATAATTAGTAAAAATTCTAATATAATATATTTTTAACTTGATAGTAGAAAAAAAAATTAAAGTAAGTCATTGGTGGCTTGACAGAAACCTGCTAGATGCATTCTCATCAATTTTATGATTTTTGTGTTATTATCTTGTTTAAACCTCACGCATCGGCTAATAAAATTAGAAATAATTGAACAAAATTACTTGAGTATTCCATCAATCAAAATATATGATCTCTTATACATTATCAATCTGTATATTGCATCTCTCGAAAAATCTGATTTTTAGCACATAGTAAGTTTTAATCAGGTCACAAAAGTGCATAACTTATGGGATACTTTAATATAGGAACAGAGTTCCATAATATCATCAAGTATTAGTCGAAAAAAATTATGTTGGAAAAATTGTAAGTTGGAATAATTATAAGTTATAAAAAATTGAATATAAAAATAAAAACATAAGTGGAAAAATATTTTTTATATCAGTCACTTGAGGTGCGTGCGCATCTAGTGTAGGGGGATGTGTCCTTACATGAGTTCCATACAAATGTAAAAATTATTTAAAAAAATATTGGTTGATAAAAATTTTTCATGAGTCACTCCTGGGCATTCCTCTGTATTTTGTCCTAGAGTGACGCCCTTACTACTTCTAATTATCATACGTAAATTAAGTAAGTTTCCCCGTTTTGAATATGAAATTCGAATTTATGAGTTTGAATTAGGGTCGTACTTCTCCTTCTCTCTTCAGTCGTCATATCCGATGCCGGACGTTGGCGGTCGCGGTTCCGACACGCGACTCTCCTGGGCAGATTAGTCGGGGTAGTTTGCCATTGCTTCCCCCATGGTTTTGTTGCGTTAAGAGTTTTTCTTCTCTGTGCCGAAGAGTGTGCAGCCGCTGTTCACTTATTAGCCACCTGTTTCACGACATCGAGTAAGCTGTCCACAACGTGCACACGCACAGTACCAATCTTTCTCTTTCTGATCTGGGGTAACATATCCTACGATTCTAATGCTTTGTTCGTGTGAACTGGTGGGGGTTACAGGACGCACTGCGTGTCCACCTCGACTGATACTGCAATCACTGTGTTCGCTAGGATGTTAGTGAGGGTATAAGTATATTCGAATATCACTAACTTTCCGGCGTTTATGAAACTCGGACCCGAGACGCAAGGATTGCGAAGCGGGCACGTTACCACCACACAGCAACTTGATCAGAACTAAGGAATTAATAATTGTAATTTAAGAATAGTCGAGTTCATTTCCTGGTTCGAGGGCTCAATGTAAGAAGTAGCCGAGTCGTATTTTGATTGTCGTGGTATGTCTCTCCGTCGGATTAAAAAGCCTTTTCAAAGACAGTGACAGACTAGTTGACCGAAATTTAACTTGCTTCTTGTATTCAGCTCTTCGAGTGCACTATTCTAAAAAAAAATATTCAAATTTAATTTCGGTTTTAGACTGCTTGATGTTAACGAAAATGGAGCTTTGCTCAGAACTGCGAACAAGAACCCCAGTAAACTCACTCTCTGAGCTTGCCTCTCAGTTCTATTCGAACGAGTTCAATGGAAATAAACAAAACCATTCGGTCATTTATTTCTCTTGACAGCCGAAAGCGCTGTCAAAAAATAGTATTTTCATGCGACCAAGACAGTTCTGAAATTGAGAAAGACGTGCCCAGAAGTTACGATTTATGATTATCAGTTACGAGTAATACACAAAGGACTGACATCAGTAAGCACAAGAACTATAATCTTCGAACTGTCATTATTTATGTGTTTGTTCGCAGTAGCGAGATAGGTTTGTATTTTTCAATCTGGACAGCAGGGTATAAATTAGGCGATTTCTGTCGAGTGGTTCATTAAAATACTTGAACCTGTTGGGTGCACAAATCTTAGACATCACCATGCTTTGGAAATGAAAAAGAAAATCATTCTGCGAATCGATAGGTGAAATTTTAAGTACATATCTAGCCAACTGTGATAATTAACTAAATTAATGGACTTCACGTGAAACGTGACTGTATTGACAGAGAAATTTAGCGTCGAAGGTTAAGGTACGTCTCACGTGTTGTTAGAATAATGAAGATAAACCAGGGATAGAACCACTTTTTTAGTCTTCGTCACTTTTTCGAGAAAATCGCTATTTTTAGCCCTTTTTCCAAAAAAGTCACCGTTTTCTCAAATCTTTTTTTCTTCTTTTTTATAAAACCGGAAATTTTTTCTCAAGTTTGCAAAATGTTTGATCTCTCCGGTCGTTGGAGAGAAAAGTTTAAATTTGAGGCGACAAAACTTCAAGTTCGATTTTCTAGGCACCAAAAATAATTCGTAAATTAATTTGAAAATCGTGTTGAATTTTCTACAAGATGCTCAAGAAACATGTCTCTGTCGGTCAGTTTCAGCATTTCGACTGGAATTATCGATGGAATTCCAAATGACCGAGGTCTAGGGACGTAGCGAAGAGTTTTTCCTGGAGGGCAAAAATTGTTAAATTCCCAACTGACTCAACTCGAAATTCCCAAGTATCAAAATTTGTTTGTATTGGCTAAAAAATAATAATAATTTAAAAATAAACCTTGACTTGTCGGATTTTCCTAACTTTTATGAGCCTTGCATGTTTCCTGTCAATCCCTAGTAGGAACTTGGCGTGATTGTTGGGGAGTCTCCTATCAATGTTTTGCTGACTTTCATACCACTGGCCATCCACCAGTGCATTTCCGTCTGCTTATTTATCTAAGCCTTCACTTTGGATTTTATCACGCTGTATACTACAGGAAGACACGGCCTGGGCGTTTCCGGTTCCTTTTATGCCCTTCTTCGCTAGCTAGTCAGCCATCATGTTCCCTTTCATGCTGCAGTGTCCCGGTACCCATAGTATGGTGACACGGTTTTCCTATTTAAAGGACGCCTAGTTCTGTACCTCCTACACAGGCTACATTACTGTCTCCCCGGTGCAATCGTGATTGCAAATTTTCTAAAACAGCTGCCTGAGGAAATTCGACATTGCATCAGCCGCTCGGCCAAATGTACCTGAAAATCGACTGATTCATACGAACGCGAATTCGCATATTTCATACAACAGTTGCGTAAACACAGATTACAAATTTATGCGCAAAAATTTTATTTTTAAGTAATGCAAAACAACGGCCCGGCGATACCCGGGCGCAGAAAACGAGCAGAATTTTACACTCCGTTCCCCCGGGCTGCTGCTCCGCATATTGTTCCCGAAACGGGACCACATTATTCGCATAATATGCGTTTCGTATATAGATCATCGAGATGAAGTCAAATAATTTGAAAATTCGTAAAATTTCGAACGCATATTCGACCAATATGGGTTAAAAATGCGAATCATTTGATCGAAGAAATACCGCACCAAATTGGCGATTTTGAAGAGACACGGGTCGCCAAGTCGCATACAGTTGCATCGGTGGAATGTATAAGTTTACACTCGAGTTATGCAACCGTTGACCGAAGACAAATTACGGCACATACAATACGTGTTTCAATGTTACGACGTCGATAATGAAACTGACAGAATATGCTCGATAAATGGCCTTCGTATATTGTGCGAGAGAGATGAAATGGAAAGGATGAATAACTTGAGGCATACTCGGTCCCTCGGTGCAATAGATAACGAGCTTCGAGTTCAAGTTTAAAACGTTGCGAGAAAGTACTCGGTAGATTTTCGCCGACGTAAATACAAAACAGCACAGAATGTGGACGCTTTGTTTGTTCAGGTTTTGTTTGAAACCACTGAGTCATCGATTAAACTTTGTTTTGATATTGTGATACGGGGCTTTTAGTGTAAAAAATGAGACGAAAACCGGAAAATTAGAATATTTTTCACAAATCTGTTTGGATTGGCCCCTCTTTAGCTAAGGATCAGGGACGTATTGAAGAGTTTTTGTTGTTGTGTTTTTTGGGGGGAGGGGGGGGGGTAAACGTTGTGAACGTCCCCAACTAACTTAACTCAGAATTTCCCAAATATGAAAGTAAAACAAAAAAAAACATTTTGACCTGTTGGATTTCTCCGACTAACTCAACTCAAAATCCCCAAGTATCGAAGCAAAAAGAAAAACCGTTTGATTTGTTGGGTTTTCTCAACTTCTCAACTCAATTCCCAAGTATCAAAGCAAAAAAAAAAACGTTTCAACTTGTTGCATTTTCCTAGCTCGCTTGACTGAAATGGTGAATTTTCCCAACTGCTGAATGAAAAATTCCTACAGGGGCGGGGGAAGTTACCCCTCCCCTCCCCCTATAGGTACGTCCCTGCTAAGGACACACTATAATGAACAGTATGGTCATTTCAAATTTTGGAGCTCAACTAGTCCGATGATGCGGCGTTCGACTACGCTGAGCTGCCGGTATAGTTAAACTCCGCATCATCGGACTAGTCAGGCTGTTGCGGAGTTCGACTACGCGGGGTTGCCGCGTAATTAAACTCAGCATCATCGGACTTGTTGCGCTCCAAAATTTTGAATGATTATACATAATGTTTAGTATTTTATTATTATTATTTATTTATTTATTTTCGACGTATTTATTCGTTTATCCACAATCTGATGTCACTTTCTGTAAGTAAGCAAAGTAAGAACGCAAGTCCAGCTATAAACACGCAGAACACTAAAATTCTTTCGAAAACAACCGGGAAAAAAGGAATTCTAGTAGACGGGAATGAAATCGAAATAGTTAAGGAAGGAATTTACTCAAGCCAAAGAATCAGTGGTGCGGTGAGCCTACTTTCTTGAAGAGCAGCTCGTCGTGAGTTTTTTTTTGGGGGGGGAGGGGGGGCAAAAAAGTATTAAAAAAACAAGAGAAAGGAAGGAAAAATTACACTAGGTGGTGACTTTATGAGGAATGAATAATTCTTTAGTGTTCACTCAATAATCATTCATCATTCCCAGGGGCGGAAACAGAGGGGGGCTGGGGGAGGTTTCAAAATTAGCCCCCCTAAATGAAAAATGTAAAACTATACCAGTACCGCTATTATCGTTTGTGAAGTTGTGCTTTCTTTTTTTTTCTTTTCTTATAAAGACAGTAGGACAAAATCCATTTTTGTAGGTTTTTTAGGGGGGGGGGGCTATGATTTTTGGATTTTTATAAAATTACCCTAGACCATGGGATTAAGTGAGGTGGCTAAAGTGAGCTGGTTTAAGTGAGTTCAATACTATCGCCTCCAATTTCGAGGGATAAAGAATGTAGAGGAGCCTAATCGTGATCTCACTGATAACGAAAAAGACTAAGGTAGATGTGTGTGAGTGCCAAAAGTAAGTAAAGTACAAAGTTCAAAGCTATTTGAGAACCTTTTTTCCAGAGCATTAATCAAAAGAAAATACCTACCCGTGATACTTACGTAAACCCACATTTATGTGTGGGTGGAGCTCTATGAACCTTTTGGGGAGAGGGGGGCGAGGCCGACATTTTTTACATGCGAAGAGAAAAGTGTACGTGAGTTTTATGTTTTATTTCAATGATTGTCTCGCCTCGTTAT
Organism: Acanthococcus lagerstroemiae; assembly: GCA_031841125.1. Taxonomy (NCBI): domain Eukaryota; kingdom Metazoa; phylum Arthropoda; class Insecta; order Hemiptera; family Eriococcidae; genus Acanthococcus; species Acanthococcus lagerstroemiae. Next base: position 41,599,989 of record CM063111.1, on the reverse strand, counting down.
CTAAACAGGCTTGGGTAATTTAGCGAAAGTGTACTCGGGCCATTACATATACAAATCCCATTCCCAATCCAAGAGTCCCAAATTAGTTAACCAAGTTTTTGTTCTAAATTTTAAAATGTTTCTGTGATATTAATTCTCTTCATCCCTTCTTTCTTTTTCGTTCAGCGCAATGATGATTTTTTTAAATTGTGGTATCTTTGCCTAGGGGGGCTTAAGATACCTTTAGAGGAGGCTCAGCCCCAGCTTGCCCTCCGTGGCTACGGGACTGTTCCAAATATCTATTTTACCTGCTACTCTGTTAAGTATTTCCTCATTTCTTACCTTATCTGTCCATTTGATATTAAGTATCCGCGTATAGCATCACATTTCAGAAGCTTCGATCCTTGTCTTCTCTGGTTTTCCTATGGTCCCAATTTCACATCCATACATAAGTTTCCAAAAATAATTTATTGATTTCCAGATTTATTTTTGATTTGAATAAATTACATTTTCGATAAAATTCTAAAGTAGCTTGGGCTATTCTACTACTATAATATCCCTTTTACTCCTTCCATCTTTTGTTATTTTACACCAAATAGCAAAATTCGCTTATTTCCTCAATTTTTTCCTAAACAATTTTTATTTTAAGCTATCATGTTCACATCGATTACATACCATCACTTTAGTTTTATTTATTTTTTAATATTTTCATACAGTATTCTAACTCAAAATCTTCTTTATTCTATTTAAAATATTTTCCAAATCAGTTATTCTTTCAGTTAATAAGACAATATCATCTGCGAACCTAAGCATCTTTACATCTTTACTCGCTCCCCATGAATAGTTACACCCGCGTCAAATTTTTCATTTATTTTTTTTATAGCCCGCTCCAAGTACAAATTAAATAATGCTGGATATAAGGAGCACCCCTGCCTTACATCTTTTTTCATATTTGTGTCCCCTTTCTCTCCTTCTATTCTTAATGTAGTTTTCTGCCTGTTATATAAGTTTAAAATAACTTGACTTTCTTCTTTATTCATATCTCCTCCAGTTTCCAACCCATCCACCACTTCGTCCATCAACCCAAACGGGTCACCCATAGTCGATTTCTCAACCACTTCCTACTCACTCAATACAACCCTCTGCCTTTTCCCCCACTCCAGTTACAATCCCCACCTCATCCATCTCCCCAACCTCACCCTTCTTAGCTTACTGTACCCCACATCTGGCACCTCTATCTTTACTCCCCCACCATATGTCCATACCTACACCCGTATACGCACCCACTTTTCTCCTTAGTTTTCACCACTCCTGTCCTCACTCGCTCACTGTCCGAAGTAAATGAGAACTCTCAGATTCCTAAGAGTTTCTTTTCCCAGGAATAAGTTTTTAGTACACCTAAAGAGAGAAATTTCTGAACAACTGCAGATGCTGGACGTATGCATTGTGACGGGAGAAGATGGTTGTACTGGAAGCTACAACTTCCACCAAAAAGTCAGGAGGAGGTGGGTATAAAATTCAGAATTGGCAGTACTAAGTGGGTGCAAATTAAGTACAGAATTTCTGCACCTTCAACACATCAAATGGCTATGGGATGTAGTGGATGCTGCTTCTGTTGCTAAGCAGACACGAGGGCGAGAGCCCAGAAATATATTCAGTTTCCCAGACACGGCCTGGCGATTAAATTCTTGGGATGCAAAATTTAAGGACTCCGGTCCACAAATTAAAAAATGTTTTCAGTGATATGTTGTGGATTGTGACAGACAGGACCCACTTGCATCTCCTAGCCAGGCCGTGCATGTACTTTCCCAGTGGACAACTTGAAGTTCAGGGAGCAGCTGAAGAAGACACAGTGCTCCTATTCACCTCCCCCTTCCGACATTACGGACCTGTCATCCATGCCGCATCCTAATTTTTTAATTAATTATTCATTTTCAGGAATATGGCCGACATCGAACCGTATAAATGCCCACTTAGCGAGCTGGCAATAAAAGCTGCGAAGGAAGAACTGCGAGAAGACGACGAAACCCGCAATTTTGCTTTACAGCAGATGCGAGAATGGATCGAAAAAAATCCTAGAATTGTTTTTTGCAGAACCGGTAAGAAATGTTTGATTTCACAAACACATTAAATATTAGAATTATTGTGTTCCGTACTCGATAACTTCGGATTTGAAACCATAACTCAACGGTATCTAAACATCATGCCAAATGCCGTATGTCATACTGAAGACATTATTGTTATGAAAATAAAAACAAACTTTCGGAAGGTCTTGGCGTAACTTAGTGGTGATATCAACTATCATAGTTTACATAAGAATGATCGAATCTTGTTACATTTTTAACGGCAAAACACTCAGAGAAGATTGCGTCTTTTATAACTTAGAACATTGTGGTTTTTACTCCCCACGGGTATGCAAGGGATGGGAACATATTTTTCGAATCGGCAACTCAAAGTCCTCTTCTTGTATAACTGAATAAGATTCGATGATTAAAAAAACAATTGTGCTTGAAGCTATTAGGCCACAGTGCATGTACAAATATTTAAAATGAAGAAACTGTTACAAATGAAGAAGTTGTTTTAGAACAAGACCCCCCCTCCCCACTTTGCAACACATTTCCATTATAAAACAAGATGTCTTATTGTCAGTAAGAGTATTTATTCATTAGAAAAGAACTCCAAAGTAGGCGGGGTAAGTTTTCAAGACGCGATTGACTTTTACAGGAAAATCAGGAGTATACCCAAGCATCATCCCCCTTCCCCCCCCCCAAAAAAAAAGAAAGTACATCAACTTGCAAATTTCCTTTTGTTGAAGAAAAGTTAACAGATTCAGTTCACCAGCTGACGAATTTCTGAAAAATGAAAAGCTCGTGTTTTTACTTTTATTAAGCCTGGTAATTTCGAAGCTTGGCAAAATTAAACCTCAAGTTGGCATAATCGCGTAATTAGCAAAATCAAAATCCCCTTATCTTCCCTTTAAAAAAAAAAAAACAAAAAAAAAACTGCATGTCTGTTTCTGAAGAAAAACTGTGATCCTACTGTGGTCACCTTATTATTTAACTTTCATAGATTTTTTTGTCCCAAAAACCATCGAAATCTTTAAAACTGGAAATGCTAGTCTAAAAGACCAAAAAAGCTCCCAGAAGTGTAGAGGGGCTCTGAAATATTGATCGAGAATGCTTGAACGGTTGAAAAGTTCATAATTAGAAATAACGCGAGCATGAAGTCCAAAAATGTAAGAATTACGATAAGTGGGGAGACAAAAGTTTTCGTGTATTTCTACTCTGGACTCCATGATTATTTATAAAATTTTTCGTTCCAAGTTTTGGGTTTCTGTAAAACAGATTGCACCAGTGGATGGGCAACTGGAATTGGGACATTTTCAACAAAAGGACCTCTGATAGAGCTATTATTTACAGTTACAGCCGATCTGATTTGAAGTTTGTAGAACACCACAGCTGTACTAACAATCGTTCCTGATTGTTATGCAGGATATGTCTCACAAGTATTGCACAAGACGTCACGAAAAAAAAAAAAAACATTAATAGTGATTTAGAGCAAATAGGTATTTTAGCGACGAAGAAAATGTTTAGTCTCTTTAATAATGGAAAACTTCTGGTCTGGAAATATTCAAAACCAAAAGAGAGAAAGATATTTTACATCCCTCATCTTCTTCTGTAAAAAAAAAAAAAAAAAAAATTGCGATCACAACTCCCCTTTCCCACCAAACAATAGTTTCTGATAAGTTCAAATAAGCTTATTTTAGGAAACTAGTTGCTTGCCTAAAAAAATTAAAGGGGGAATTTTTTCTTATTTATTTCAAAAGTACTTTTGGCGAGTCTCTAGATACTGTATACTTTGTGCGGGTAAAGACAGTCGCCATTTTCTTTCCATCTGACTCTCACTACTAGTAATATACTAATATAGAGCCTTACTACAAGTGTTTCTCTTATCACTGATTATGATTAAAGAATAATGAAGTTTATTTATGACAAATTTTAAGAAATTAATTTAAAAATTATTATAAACGATTCTCTCCTGATTCAAAAAGTATTATTCTGTGTTCTGCATAAACTAGTACACGCTGGAAATAATACTGAAATCTGAAGGTTGGTAAGGAAAGATGAATTTTTCCATTTGATAATAAATTAAGAAATCAATTTTAAGTCTCAACAATTTTATTTTCGTAGAATGGGTGGCTGCTTAGCAGTTAATTGTTGTTGGTGGAATGGAAATAAAATGGCGGCTGACCTTACCTACTTTCTTGTAGAGCCATACATGTTATAGGTATATTGTATGAAGCTGAAATTACGCACCAGCAGAGATGAACCAAATCATAATACGAAAGATCAATCATGATCTGATAATCACCTGAAAAATTGAAAAAGTTCTGGGCAGGGCTGCAATGAAGTAAAATTTAATGAAAGGGCAAGAATCGAACATTTTTCAACTGTATACGCGGAAAAATCAAACATTTTCCAACTGTTAATAAAGAAAGAAAAAAAAAACATACGATGCAGACACGTGAATTTACCAACTGAGCGTCTGAAATTGCCAATTTGCCAGCTCTGAGACATGATTAAAGGGCCTCCATTCCCCCATAGCTATGACCCCTTTAAAAATTCAGATAAATAGTTAGTGACCTTTTTTTCCCCCTATTTTTGTTAGTCATACAAAAGTTATAACATTTCAGTCGTTATTTACAAAAAGCTTTGGAAAATCAAAAAATTCTGTTAGGTAATAGGTACTTAGTTGAAAAAATTTATAAAATAAGTTTCTCTCTCTCTCTGTCTCTCTCTAAATTTGTAAAGTTTTAGTCTGTGTATATGATTTTTCGTGTTTATATCCCTTTCTCCCCTGAGGTCTGGTTGGCCGAGTGGATAGCGCATTGGTCTCAGAATCCGGAGGTCCCGCGTTCGAGCCCACGCAGCAACTCGCCAGAATTTCCGACTTAGGCCGGTTTTTCGGCCGGAAGGGAAGAGGGCTAAGACAGCCCTTACAGCCTCCCCGACGTATCCGAAGTAATGCTCGAAAGTGCGGATTCCAGGACGTGGGTGGAGAGCAAATTAGGAAAAAGAGATCCCTTTCTCCCCCTGTGAACATGTTCTTCGTGGAAGCCCTACATGACAAATAATTTTAAGATCTTTTGATCAACGATTTTACCACACAGTTACTTGTAAGTAACTCAAGTAATCCTAAATGGTAGCGGTCAGATTATCTGGAAATTAGATCAGGATCACAGATATGGTTCTTCTGTATTTTAGGATCGTAATCGCTTTCTTGTATAAATTTTTTTGTTCTAAGATAAAATTATCTGATCCATTATCGATCCTTAGGTTCCAGAAAGTTAGAAAACTCGAGAAAGTTGTTGAAGGAAGTACCGAATTACAAAATAACGCTGTCCCTTTTTGACCATTTACCAGATCGTACCCTCTGATTTTCGAGAAAGAGATATCACATGAAGTCGGGAGCAATTTTTAATCTTGTTCAAATCAACATTTACAATGGAGGACTTGAGTTGAAGCTCGAATCAATACCGTCCATGCAATTCACATGGTAGACACGTCTTCAAAATCGGTTTCAGTTTTGTTTACTGTACAAAACACGTCATCAAGTTTCACAATATTTAGTGAAAAACAGATTTACCCCTTCAATTTTTCGCGGTAGGCAGCATATATTACCAGGGCGAATTTTAATGCATTCATGTAGTGATGAGGTATGGTGGGACGTATGGCGATGCACGCACGCCAAAGTGGCCCCTGTGACACCGCACCCCCGGCCTTGGAAACTACCCTTTTGAGTATCGCATCAGTGGCCGGAAGGTCGCTTTGGGGCCGGGCCCCAGCCCCCATTTCGCCGTGCCGCAACCGGTGCGCGCGTCCTGCAAGGGCCACCATGGGGTTCCCTACTAACCGAGGTCCGCGCTTTCTGAGCACTACCTGGAATTCAGATCCCCCACAGCCGGACGCCCTTACTCTTCACTCACCCCTCATCTCCTTGTCTTGGTCCATGTGGTGACGTAGGCAGGCAGTGATTCATGTAGAGGTATACATCATTCTTCTTGACGTCTCCCCTAATTAGTTTATTTATTTTGAAGAAATTGACCTATCCCTCAACGGCTATAGAAACCAGTTAATGAGAGTGGAGGTACAACTTGAAAACAAACATGTAAAAAATGAATCTGAATTTCATTTTCATATCCACACGCACGTACATAAACGTAATCCAGATTCACCTAAGCCCCTTTAGTTCGCAAGATAGGCAATAAAGTCATAAAATCAATTTTAACGAAATGAAATAATGAAACTTTGGTTTCAACTCCCGCGTCATTTTTTTGAAAAAACCTCAACGTACCCTCGCAAAGTTCAGAGGTAGGCTATATCTAACCTTATGAATAAGTATCAGCCGGCGAAGGCGCATATAAGGAAGGGGCTTAGGAGGCTTACCCCCCCATCCACTGAAATACTCTAAAAACCTAAAAAAGTATATAGGTAATGAATGTTCAGCATTACTTTGATTCTTGTCACCCCCACCCCCACCAGCCCTCCCTCTTTCCAGGTCGGCTATTCGCGCTTATGTATTGAGCCAGCCTGTATTAAAAATATATCACACCAATTGATTTGTTTTATTCTTGTTTCCAGATGCCAGTTTCTTGCTGAGATTTCTTAGGGTGAAGAAATTCAGCTTACCGATCGCGCAAGAAACATTAGAACGGTATTTACTCTTACGTCACACTTATGGCGATCTCATGTTTTCCAACTTGGACGTAAAAGATCCCGTCATGGATGAATTACTAATGCTGGGGTAAGCTTTTTCCTTTATTGTTGAAAGATTCGTAGTTGACTTTTTGAATGCACAGAACATGAGATGAGCATGCTGTAATTGTTTATTTTTGTAGATACATATTTGCAACCCCGAAACGAGACAAGAACGGGCGAAGAATCATCATCACTAGACCGGGTACGTGCGTCTGAGTAAATTATTCTACATGTTCAAGAAGAAGCGCGGGTACATTGGGGGAAGCAGTGAGGGCAGTTGTCCCTTCCAGCGAGGACTACTAAAATTGAAAACCCTTCAAAAAAGGCAGTCTGATCGAGGCTCAAACAAGCTTGCTAGAGTCTTTTGAGAAGTCTTAAGGAATTTTAACCACAGAAAAAGTAGCCTCGACAGTTGTAAATAGACTTGAACAGCCGTAGCGAATTTTAAACAGGAAACAGGTTTAAAAGACTATTACAGAGTCTTAAACAAGTTCTCGGCAGTCTCAAATGAGTCCTGAAAAGTCGTAGGGAGAAATCCTTAAATCGTGATCAAGTTAAGCAGAGTCCTAATTAAGTATGGATGAGTCCCAATAAGATTTTTAGCAGTCTGGAAGAATTATAAAAAGTCTTAAGCGAGTCTGTTGTCTTGAGTCTTAATAGAGTCTGAAAGAGTTGCAAATAGAGCTTACGCATATCGGTGGAACGTTTGTCCAGAGAAATGCAAATCCAGGGAAATTTGAAATCTAATGCGCTGTGAAAGGAATGACGAATTAAAATTGAAACAATGTAATTAATTCAAGAAGAATTCTGAGAGTCTAGGGGTTAAGAGTTCTAAAAAGTTTTGACCAGATCTTGAAGAGCTATAATCAGGTCTGGGGGAGTTATAAGTCTTGTTAATGATTCTGGAAAATAGGTTTTAGACCGTTTTAAAGTACGGAGAAGAAATAAAGAGTTTTGAATAAATCAAGGAAGTCTGAACGATTCTTAAGATTTAAGAGAGCCTGAGTTTGTATGTATTAAGTCAGAGGCAATGCTCGAAAGGGCGGATTCCAGGGCTCGGGTTGAGAGCAAAAATGAAACAGAGTATGTATAAAGAACTGTTTTCTTCCAAAGCCATTGCAAAACAACTTTATTTGAGGGGAAAAGGGGGGAAATATTTGAATTTTTTCCATTAAAGATTTAAAATTTCAAGATCGTCAAGCAAAAAAAAAAAAAAAAAGATGAGAGAAGAAGAAAAAAAGCTTACAACAATTTTAATGTAGTCAACTACAGTTTCTAAATTTATCAACTTCTGGAACATTTCAAATTATTGAATGAGTTTTTCAACTAAATATTCTAAGATTTCAGGATTGTTTAGGGAGGGGGGGGGGATCTCACATAATTATTACATTCATTTAGCCAACCACAGCGTCTACATTTAACGAATCTTGAACATTTTCAAATAATTAAACGATTTCAAAAAAAAAAAAAACAAGATTTTGAAATTAAGTAGAAAAAAGCATTATTTACAACATTTTTAATTTTGCTAAGTACAACTGCTGAGTTTTCCAATTCACGAAAATGTCAAATTAGGGCAACCTTAATGTCCTCTAATGGCTACAGCCCTGTCTTCTCCCTCCATGAAAGGAAATAACACATGGTGCTGTGATGAACGTTAAAAATTCTTGAAAAGTTATGGTCCATTCGAGAATTCATTGAGTTCAAAAAACATGATAAGCGATAACACAATTCGGAAGGTAGTAGGTACCTATATTATTTATTTTCAAAAAGTTATGTAAGAAAATAGTCTGCATGATAAAGCGTTCAAAACTCCGAGTATTTCTTCTTATTTACCAGTGAGAAATATCTCCGATTCAGGGGACAAATAAAATCTGGTAACCGTAACATTGTTTCGTTTTTTTTTTCTTTCATTCATTCTTTCTTTCTTTTGGTCAAGTCAAAATTCAGGCGGAATCTTACATCTCTCCCCCAGAGCCTCAGGAGAATGTAATATGTTTGAAGCTTTTGCCAGCTAACAGGTTTGACCAAACGTTTTTTTTTTCCTCAATAATTGGCAGTGAAGTCAACATTTAGATCAGAATTTCATAGAACTGTCACTATTTTACCTACCGAAGTTCTACGCCCCCCCCTCCCGCTCTTCGGAGAACTTCCTATTCACGTTACTGTTAATTAACCTCATGAGGGTAAAAAATGTATCCAAGGTCTCAAGAGAGGAGAGAAGGCAGAGTGACCAAAGCGACTGAATTCTTGCATATCGTGAATTGTCCCTGCCAGGACCGCTTCTTGATTTCTCTACTGTTCAAGTATATCCACATCACCACATGCATATTATTTAACTGTCCCTTAACACGAAAAGGAACGATAAGGAAATCATTAGATGAAACTTGAATGTACTGATCTCAGAGATGGTATCCTGTGAAACCAACTAGATGAATACGTGTGAAGATAGGGTACAGGAAGGAAATGTCCACAATATTATTTGATAATTAGGATAATAGTTAAAGGGTGCCCTCATAAAGTAATTATTCCTTATGAAAGATCTTTTTTTTTTTACTCTCGGAAAATAAAAACGGGCACATTATCAGGATTAAAAATGAATCGTGTAAACCAGAGTGAAATCGCGAGTGAGTTCACTATTAATTAACAATCATAAAATTTTCTAAAATCGGTGTCAGTTTGCTCGTTCAGATTTCTGTTCAAGGTAATGTTACGGCTGGTAGATTTTGGGACGGTTTGTTTCTTAGTAAATTAACATCCTAATCCTCTGACTGATGATCGAACTCAATACTCTCAAACAAGTTTCAACTACGTGAACTGGTGAAAACTAGGCCCTAGAATAGAATATTTTCTAATTTAGTACCACCGTCAAGGATGTCGAGTTCAATGAACTAGCTCGAACACAAGTCTTACTGATTGATAAATTGTTAGTCATAACTTCTATAAAATTAGGAGCGATACCAAATTGTCAACACTCGCAATTACTTCAAGACTGTTTTCTCCAATACTCTGATTTTTTAGGAAGTATTGGTATCGGTGACAGCATCACTGGAGATACAGCACATGAGCATGTAGCTTGGCTTTGATTTTAGTAGGGACCTATTTCTTATTACATCCTCAGTACTCAGCAGATGATGTTAAGAGAGTATAACTCCTCTCAACATTGAAATAAGTCAAAACCTCAAATTCTCTGATCTAGAAGACAGTATACTCCGTTAATCAGTATAATATAGAAAACTCTCTGCTTCAACGACCTTCACAATTACAAATGCACGATGATGATTATTTTTTTCTGATGCAGGCGTTTTTGATCCGTATAAATACACGAACCAGAACATGTGTCACATACACGCGATCACGTATGAAACATTAATGGAGGACGAGGAAAACCAAGTTCTAGGTTATGTTCACTTTGCTGACGGCGATGGGTTTTCTTTTCCTCATCTGACACTTTTTACGCCGCGAGAAGCTGTTCGCATAGTTAAAAATGGAGAGGTATTGGCAGGAGTGGATAAAGAGAAAACTCTTTAATTTTCCTTGGAAATATTCATTCATTTCTTATTTGTTTTGATTCAGCGTATAATACCGATGCGCCATAAGGAAGTCCACGGTATCAATGTTCCTGCTGGTTTGAAGTACGTACTCGACTTCGGCATGAGCCTAATTTCAGAAAAAATACGCAAACGAGTTCAGGTAAAAGACATGTACACGTTTCTCGTGAATAAGTGCTAGAAACCTCCTTATATAATCCTCGTTTCCTCTGAGTGATTCCTATAAACTATAGGTACCGGTCATTCTTTCCTCCCCTTATTCGATCATTCGCGGAATTCGTAGATTAGGCAAGCTAATTCAATTTATCATGTTATGCCCTAAAGCTATACAACGCCCTGGATGAACTGCATCAGAACGTGGATAAGTCACTGTTACCAAAAGAGTATGGCGGAGAAATGCCTATGGCCGAAATGATAAGTATGTATGATTTATTGATTTGCAATCCCGGTCAAAGAACTAGTAGTGATCTTCCAACATCTGGACTGAAACAAAAGCGAAAAAACTAATGATCGCGAACAGCAACACGGATTGAAGAATATCAATTTACTTATCAAGAAAATACTCGTTCTGCCATTTGAATACTTGAATCTACTGAATTATGATAGATAGGATTATTATACCATATGTTCAACATAGTGGAACAAAACTTCTTTTTTTGAATTATAGTAATGGGCCTAATTTAACAATTGAATTTCAATATACAAAGCACGCGAGGAATACTTCAAGTTTTACCCATAGAACTGGACGTTAAGGAAGATTATCTGCTTAAGATCCTTCCAAGTTGATTAAAAATCTTCAATATTCTTCCAAACCAATTCAAGATTCTTCAAAACCTTTTTACAGCTCTTGAAAACGTGTTTTAGACTTGTCAAGATTCTTCGAAATATGTTCAAGACTTCCCAGACGCCTCCAGGCATGTTTCAGACAAAAAGCTGTACAGTAGCCCTCAGATGATAATCTGTTGATTCTTATTCATAGTTACGCACAGAAAATTAACATTGTGTTCTACCTAAATACCGACAACTGGGGTAATATCGGACACTAGTGGTAATATTGGCCACTCACGGCTTATTTACTGATAACGATACTAGCGTTCCTACTTCCCACAACAAGTCATGATTCATGAATGGCCGATATTATCTCTGTTGATTTTACTGATAACGATACTAGCGTTCTTACAAGTCATGAATGACCGATATTATCACCCATGTCCAATATTACCCCAGTTGACGGTATATCTGCTTTAAAAATTGCACGTAAATTTCCTAATCTCATCAGTATGAATCAACTAGATTATCATCCGAGGTCTATTTTTCAGACTCATTTAAGACTATTCCAGGCCTTTTTGAGACTTTTGACGTATGTATTACTCCTCTAAATGTCTTCTAAACTCGCTATGATACTTTTAAGATTGTTTTGAATCCATTTGAGGATTCCTTAGACTGAAAATTCTTCAACTTTTATCCAGACCGGTTTAACATTCTTTGAGATCCTTCAAGGTTTTTTAAACCTTGTGTAACACTCTTCAACATTTTTCAAGACTCTTGGCTCATTTTAAAGTATTTGTAAAACTCTTCCGGGGATTCATTCTTGACTCTCAAAGACTTCTTCATGACTTACTAAGTCTTTCTTAAATTTCTTCAGAGCGTATGAATGTAAGACTCTCTGAGTTCTTCAAAACTCGATCAGATATTTTAGAGCCTATACGAGTCATAATAAATCTTAAATGACTTACAAAAAGTCTTACAAGAATCTTAGCAAGTTTTACAGAAGTCTCAAACGGTCTTAAACCTGTCTGACCACGTAATCAAGTCTTACACAAGTGTAAAAGAATTGTACACAGGTCTGTAACGGTTATAAAAGAGTTTGAGCTAGTCTCTAAGAATCTGAAACAGGTATGAAAAAATCTTGGAAAGTCTTTATTATGCCTGGAATAATCTTAAACAACACCGGAAATGTTAGAGAATTTTATAATTCTAAAAGAAACCTGCTAAGTGTAAAATATAGGTCTTAAGGAAATCCCAAACAAATTTTTAAGACTCTAGAAGATCCTTCAAGTCGGGAAGCTTTAAGCGATAGTCAGATGTTTCAAAAATTTCTGTACATAAGATGAAACCTAAGCACTAATATTTTCAAAGCAATTATTTTGATATCGAAATGCAACTTTTTAGTAATCAGATACCTCATCAAATTCGAAACTTTCTTTTCATTCCAACCCAGCATTTAAGCATATATTCCTAATATCACGTACATCTGAATTCTAGGACTATGGAAAGAAGAATTATTGGCCAAACGGGACATACTTCTATCAAATGACAAAATGGAGGTCCGATTAGATATGTACAACGAGGCTGCTAAAGAAGGAAGAGTATCGGCACTGAAAAACGGATGCGGACTGGGAGCACAAAATGATTTCACCGATTATGTTACCGGAAGTTTCAGACAACTTGCAGTCGACTAGTTCATCAGATGATAGTATTGCAACTGTATCTGAACATCAACCATATACATACTACATATTAGACTTTTTATAACGCCTTTTCTATAATTCTCAAATAAATACTCAGTTATATTTCCAGGGTACACTACTTAATTTCATTATTGTTATTTTGTGAATACGGAATAGATGGATACTTAATGTGTAAGCTTAGGGTGATGTATAGCAAAGAGAAAGCCAAAATAGATCTGATAAGTACCAATCAGAAATGTAATAGGCAGTACCAACTCAAAATTAGATTTCACTCTTTCTTCTACATAAAATGCGAAAATGCAACCCTCTAACATGACAACTTGTACGTAACGAAAATATCAATTCAGTTTTTGACAGCTCTGCCATATCATCGGATTCTGACATATCCATATGAATATCGGAAAAGGGATTTAAATGTATCTGAATTTTATAAGTTTTCTTTTTCTTTCAACATTCTTTATATCCTATGCTATGACAGAGCCTATCTGGTTCACAAAATTGAACCGTAAAATAAATGACAGAAGAATAAGAGACTAATTTATTCGTATTTTTACAAGTATATACAACCTGCTACCTGAATCATGCCTAGCTGGCCTTTTAACGATGACGTTTTAACCACGCCGTCCACCAAAACCAGTCCCCTGCAGTATTCGGGATCATTAACTGGGTCAAATGCAAATTCCACAATATTCCAATTATGGTTTACATTCGAAGTGGTATGGTTCCAAAGTGCGAAAATCTCTCCACGTTGGCGGGTAGCAATCATAAGAGTGTTTACCACATTGTTTACAGGTCGCAGTGAACAAAGATGAATAACTGTTCAGCCAATTCTAAAATGAAACGATTAGTTGCACGTTAAATCGGAAATCGTGAAGGCGAATAACGAGTATGATAAGTCTTTACTATAATACGTACAAGACATGATCTGATAGTCACATCCGGCATATTAGCGGCACTGAAGTGCAACGTGGCCGCGTGAGCATGATCTGTAATCCTACGGAAGACATTATATCTCGATTCAGACATCAAATCGGCGGGCGAATTACATGATTCGTTGAAACCTTTTACTACTATCCATTCAATCATGGCTCCTTTGAATGCTATCATAGCTTGTAAAACTCTGCCAAGGGTAATCTGCGAATACAAAAACACAATTTACAATCGTAAAGCATACTTTTTAGCAGAATTTAATTTAGGGGTCTCGGACGACTGTCCCCATATTATAATATATTATTTTAAGAACTAGAAAAAATGACAGTCCATTATTCTAAATACTAGAACGAAAAAGATGGGGTCTCATAATACGAACATGTAAGACTATATTTGTAGCGAATGATCTGTATAGCGTGATATTCATCTCCGGTAAAAGGCGATCTAAATTATTGACCAGTGAATCCCAATTCCTAGAAATCGATACATTATTATTACACGATTTAGTTCACTCGATGCAGCTACTGCATACAAAATGTTCTCAGTTTTCGGTTACAATTAGAACTACACACAACTTCAATCAATTTTAACGAATGATTAATTAGTAATTACTCACGGAGAACTAGTAACATAATGAGCGTTCAGAGGTCGTCTACGTCTATTAAAGTTAAAGCTCAGGAACAAGGATTTCTTCAACGAATTTGAATTCAGAATCGTATACGCCAAAGAACTGTACTTGTGAACCTGAAATTACAGATGTAATCGGTGAAGTCATGTCTTTGGTATGCGAAGCGGTCGGTGAAACTCAATCATTAACCTTTTCGACCCATTTATGACTCAGCACAAGAGGGCTGTACAATGCATGTTTGTCACTGCTGCTTTCCTGGGTCAAATAACTACTGTTTTGCAAGCTCAGATTTCCGGCTGCCAGGGGAATATTATTAACTGTCTGTTCTAGTTCTCTGAAAGAATAACCAATCTGATCATATTATGAAAACAAATGGAATCGAGAAAACGGTTTACAAAGAATAATCTATCGGTTACCTGAAACGTTGGTGGACGACATTTACCATTCGCTGGATTTCATTGATAAACTCTCGTCCATCTTCGCCGTGTTCTTCCTTCACTCCTTCACTTATTGCGGTGAATAAGTTTCCAACCTCTAGACGAAGGAGCTTCACTGCACTTAGAGCAGTGCACATTGAATTCACCTCCATGAGGAAGGTGCGAATAGGCGAAATTTACAGCAATAAAAAAACTGACAACAGGGAATACAATAATAAAATAAATTTCCTGTCGATAATCACAACCATATTTTTTATCATATTATGTACTTGACACAAATCTCCTTACTGGATACGAAACTTACAGATGCACTGGTGGTACTCTCAGATACAGTGACGGATAACTAGTACTTCCAGTCTAAAATTGGTGAATTGATGAATAGGCTGCTAATAAGTATTTGTCCTGGAATTTAAATTAGTTCTAGTTCTATTATTATACACTTCTTTTTGCATTTAAATTCCACCAAAATTTAGTTTACTTTTTAAAGCTAGCGCTAGCATTCTCTTAGCATTCCGGCATCAGATGATAAGAGTAATCAATAAACAAAGTAAGACGGGCTACGGGGAGAGACAGCCGCCATTTTCTTTCCAGTTGCATGTGCCCTCTCAAGAAGAAAGGGACCTGTGCTCAAAAACCTTTTGGTCGCTGAATCGCTGATAAAAGTTGTCGATACTAGCGTGTACCAGCGCTGTACGGCCAGAATCCAAACCAGAATCCTTCAGCGATCCTTCAGCGCGCCATTTTACAGGTATTGATAAATTGCTAAGTGATACCGGCGATGTACCATTATAACTTCTTGAGAAAATAGTGTGGTTTGAGAAATTATTTTGAATGAATTTTCGCTTTTATCATATATATATATAATGCGTAAAAATAATTAGTAATTCTTGGTGCACATATTGATATTTTCCGAATGTGTTGAAAGTCTTTAGCACCTTCATAAATTGAACGCAAATCCGCAGCATTTCTGCGCCCTGTATGCCAATTGTATGTGAACACTAAACAGTTTAAATTTTAAATGTCCTAATGTCATTTGAATACTCTGTACAAGTAATCGTAATGATGGTAATAAGATGCGCCGTCAAGCTGTCATTGGATGTACCGTGCAGTACTTACTCCAGGTAGAACAGAACGCATTCCTATGTTTTTACTTCTAAGACAGAGCAAACGTTATCAGATACATTTGAACGAATTATGTGCGAAACATCGGCAAAAGCTTGGTTAGAAGCTTTAAAAAGTGGTGAATTCACTTATAAGGCAATCGAAAATTTACAGTTTTGTACTACATACATTTCATTTCAGGTAAATTATTTGAATCTGAATGTACCATAATACATTTACTTTTCCTCCACTGGAGTAGTATGATTCAAATTGGTATTTCAATTATTGGACAACTGTGGGAAGTTAATATTATTTTAATCATTCTTCTTGTTTTCAGGAGAACCAGCAGACATGAATCATTCTGATTGGATGCCAACAGTGAATATGGCCACCGGGTTACAAAAGTACCTACGTTGGTTGAAAAACTCAAGTAAAACGGTATGAAAGACTGAAGAAACGAGTAGGCGAATGTATTATTCGAAAGATCTGACTAACCAGTTCACGTCTTCATCATTTCTGAAATGAGACAATTTACAACAAGCTCTGAGTCCCACAATGATATCCAGACAAATGGAAAATGTTCTGAATCGCACTTTAGAGATGGAGGTTAGTATTTTCAGTTTTCTACTGATTTTTCAATTCGATATGTTCCTTTATTATAACTGGTAAGGATTAAGGTGGTAACAGTGATAACGTTTAGTGCGAGGAACGGTTTCCTATTTTTATGACGAAAATTTGTCGTTCGTTTATGAAATTTCTATGAGTGGAAAATAGAAGGACCGCATCAATGAATGTATCAGGAACATAGCAAAGTTTAATTGAACAGGTCAAATGTTAAAGAACCAAAAGAATGGAACGAGAATCAGTTGTGAATTGTGTTTAGTTCAACCATCCTGATATCATTGCCGTTACCACATCACCTCAGCTAGAATTTTCAATTCAAAATTGTCCAAGTTCTGACCATGAAAATCATTTTCAGTGAACTTTATGGGTAATTCTCCGAAAAATGGACAATTCATGTTAATAGGCTGTAACTCTGCCACTTATTATCAGAATGCTATGCGCAATATATCAAAATTGAGGAAATGAACTCTTCTGATGGAGACAGTGTTAAAAGCTCTCCCTAGTTCAGCAGAACATCATTAGAAAATCGAAAATGCACCTGAAATGTCCATAAACGTGGGTGTCAACCTGGTCTAGTTCCGTTTTTATTTTGCTCGCTGGAAGGGTTTATACATAATTTTCAGGAACTACTGTTCCCATTGTTGAAGAGGTAAGTTGAGGCAACACGGTATAGGTCTTACAATATTTTTCTAACCAAGTTAAGTAACCTTTAGAATACCTCAAAGTTGTGTCTAGGAAGAGATATGTCCTTCAACGTGGATAATTTTCAAACCTCTCTGTAGGGTTCCACTATAAACTTCGGGTGTGATTTAATCGTCAGATAAAAAAGAGAGTCAGCACGATAGGTAAAATAAATCGAACGATGGAACAATAAGAACTTCGATGAAAATTATAATGCACTAAGAGATAGTGAAATGCACGATACGAAAATAGTTACAGGAAATAAAAAAATACATCAACATTATGAAAATGGCAGTAGCGATGAACAACGCGCGTCGAGAAATAAGTACTGAGCAATATTATCACATACCGGTAAATTACAAAAAAAAAAAAAAATCATTGAAGAATTAATGCTTTTTGTGCCCTTGTCGGTCGCCCTCTTTTTCTTTTCTGACCTAAAGGTACAGATTTCGCTTCTGCGGGGACGGTAAGAAGTTTCAGACGAATTTTCATGCCAATCACATGTTTGCACTGCAATCGTTTCAAGTAAGGACAGGTACATGTGGACTCACTCTCTGTGATGCAAATTTTGTAAATGTCGCAACATTTGTAGTCATCAAACGTCCGCCAATCTTCCTTTTTGTAAGCGGCTAGAAGCTTTTTTGTGATTGGTTCGGGGGTAGAAGATGAACGTATGTAAAAATAACAGTTATTCTACATTCTATTAAAGTGAAGTATGAAACGTGAATTTCATGAATTTGTCATCGCGCCCACCCTTCCTATTATCGTGCAGAATACAACGTGAATCATGATCTTTCTTATCGTCATGGCTTGCTCATTTATCGCTATTACTCTATCGTGTGTACAATCGATTATAGAGTGCAATTAAAGTTTTCCCATAAACTTCTCTCAAATGCTCATATAACTTCCTCATAACTTCGCTGTGTAAGAACTTCTGTGAAATAATGATAATTTGTATGCTAAAATACTCATTTATTGCTGAGATCCTGGTTTCTAAAAAAAAAAAGTGTCCTTCATCGTGGACATCAACAGCCATATTGAATTTATAGCTCCGAATTTGTAAAAACGTAATAATATACAACTAATGTTGGCCACATTACATTCAGCAACATGTATCAAATATTTTCTGCATATTTACTCAATGGGAAAAGGGAAAAGGCGATTTTGTCCTTAAATGTGGACATAAAATATTATTCAACGTGGCTACTCACGTATTTCTTGTATCCACGCTGAAGGACGTGAATCTTTCGACACTTAGAAGCAGTCTGTAGAAACAGCCTTTAAATCTTCTTCGTGCAGAGACTACTTTCCTAGATGAATTTTTGGTACTTCATAAAACCGTGATCCGTGAGATTGTAACCCACGGTGCCGCTGTGTGATCGTACAGCCTCATCTTATCACACTATGTAAACTTGAAAAATTTGTCTTTCAACGTGGACAACAATTTTTTTTACAACCCTCCAAAATCAAATTTAAGCCCGGCCGGTACCGGAATATGATTTCTCAACACCCCTAGTATCGATTTCAACGAAAAAAATTTGAAAAGTGAACCTCATTTTTTTTGGTTTTTGTCCACGTTGAATTGTCCATTTTTCGGAGAATCACCCTTATACTACTGCTAATGTTAATGCATTTATGTGAATTTCAAATTTCAATCTTATTTTCTCTGATTCTAAAATTAAATAATAATGCAGATTACGCTCACGGATCTTGCCCAAACTATTTTCAATCGAAAATTCAGTAAATAGAAATCCTCCCCTCCACTCCCCCCCCCCAAAAAAAAAAATTGGGATACGCCTAATATTATTTGTAAATTAGAAATTACTTTTTTTATTAATTTTTTTTTTTTGGAAAATTGGAATTTTCATTATTATTAATTCTCATTATTGAATGTTAAGTAGGGAGCTAGGGACAGAGTAGGGAAGACTGCTGTACCTTGATAACGATGTACCTTGAAACTTTTCAAATAACGCCGGGAGAGGTGCTGCTTTCTGGCGGCAGTTCAACGCAGTGGTAGTTGATAAGTCGTGATACTACAAACCTATCCTCTTTCAGCTTTGTTTCTTGACTCTTATTCTAGTTAACTCGTTATCGCGTGGAAAGTAAGAATTTGCTCGTTGTGAAAAAGGTGAATTGCGGAAAAAGTTGAAAAGTAACTAAAAAGATTTTTATTTTATTGTAAACTAGACACTTTAAAGCCACTGTTTGCATAATGCGATTGAACGAATCTTAAGCGGGAGGGAAACGAACACCTATATTAACGACCAAAAAGTCTTCGAAACAAATCGTAAAAATACACGTTCCAAGGTACAACTCCCAGGGTTCCAAGGTACATAGGGGTTGTTGTATCTTGGAACAAAATGGACTTTTTATTTGAAAATCTCCTCACCGGCGCCATATTTGGATTAGACCATCACATGAAGCGTCATCTAATCCGCAGAGGATCCTAGTTCATGACCTAATGTTTGAAATAGGGATAAAACATTATACGGAGCCTCCAACCCCAAAAATGTGAAATTTGTTTCATGGTACAGCACTCTCCCCTATGCTGAGTAATCCAAAAATTGATAGCCAATAGCCGTTAAGCCGATTCATTTAACTCATTCAGCCGAAAGTTGATAGTTAAATGATGAGAAATGAAGCCAAAGCTGAAAGTCGTATTAATTGGCTTCTGATTGACTTGTATAAATATAGTAAATTTACATAACATCGGTGGTGCGTTTGATACCGTATATGTGCAGAATACAATTTTTATTCATCACTTACACTACACATGAGGTATTTTTGGAGCCAGGTGTAGAAACCATGCACATAGGAAGGTGTTATACAGCGTCCTCTAGCGGGCAACATTGTAACTAAGCACGCGCCCGTCAGAGACGGATCCAACAGTACCAATAAGTGGTTTTGGCTAAAAATGTCACATACGAGATGTCAAACGCCCTACCGACGATAAATTACCATAAAGTGCAGAAATTACAAAAATTGATAGCGAAGGCAAAAACCTAAAGACAAATGAGGAGTTATCTGTCAAAAGGGCCCCGGACGAATGGGAATCCTATTCGTCAGGGGCCCTTTTGACAGATAACTCAAATGGGCTTAAACCGAAAGCCAAAACTGTTTGTGTCATAATGAAAACTTCAAGCCAACTGCTAAAGCCGAACCAATTGACTTTATGTCCCTAGAGAAGACTTAATCGCTTAGCATACCTACTCTGTCACTTGATTTCGAGATTTTCCTCCTAATATGTTTTCAATAAGGAATTACGGAGACGGGAATACCTGTTGTATATTTTTCCGGGAATTGGGAATTCTTGTGGCAATATTGTTTTGGGAAAATGGGAAAGGGGATTTTTTTAAACATCCCTGGTGCACGTATACAGTGTATCCCAAGAAAACAATTTGATGATACAGATCTATATTCTCATCAAGTCTTGTTTTCCAAGACTTTATAAAATGGATATAGTTCGCTTTTAGTTTCAAAAAATTCAACATGAATAATGTGTATATTTTAACAAAGCTGTGACTAAACGAAAGTATAGAACTTACTAACTATAAAAACTGATATATACGCAGTTCGCCATTTTGGTTCGCGTGTCAATGACCACTCATGTAAACATATGTGAAACGAGTTCTCTTTTTGAATTCAATTTGTGACCGATCTTATTGTTCTATTTGTATTTAGTTGGAAACAGTGCGGAACTGCTGGAAAACTCTGTTCAACATTTTATACATCATGGCATGTGCGCACAGAAATCTTTATACCTTTGAGTAGTGTTTTGAACCACAATGCCCTTTAGGTTCAGAAAACAATCAACAGAAACGTTCAGTCATTGAAATAGAAAATAGATTATTGTAAAGATTCTCGCTCAATCCCAGTTCTCAAAGTCAACAAATTATTACTGTTACTTTCAGTTCTCAGAATTTTAATTACCTACAAAATTAAATCACGTAAAATAGTATTACTGACGGTTTCTATAAGTTAGCACGTACACTCTACCACAATAAGCACTTATTAGCTGGATTCATAGGTGAATTTAATTTGCAATTCCATGTTCTGGAAAATTCTCGTAAATTGGACAGTGAGCCAATAACTCGGTACTTATTTGGACTGTGTTCATCGAGGATGCTGAATTTCAATGAAATTTTAGTTTGCTGCTTACACCATACCTGTAAACACACATCGTAAATCAGTTCAGTGTAATTTATTAAATGTTCAGTTCTTATAGAGGTACCCACAACAGGGTCGTGTCCATAGGCGCCGTTAGGGAGGGGCCACTGAAATTTCGAATTATACCGTTTATATACTAGATAGAGTGGTAAAATTACCGCCTTTACCTTAAGCAAAACGCAATATTTTTCAACTTAGTCACCCCAGAAAAAGGAAGGCTCCTTCTGGGGAAAAATCCTGGTGGCACCCCTGGTCATGTATCGCGAATTATAATAAAGACTATCTACAAAGCTATTCACTTTCAGTCACAAATATGGCAAGCTGGTCATTAGTTTGTTAGCATCCAGCCGCTCGCCCAGAAATTTTCCTCCGGTTTTAGAAAACTATTACAGGTTATCAACCAAAAATTTTTTAGAACTATTAATTGGTAAAAAAAAAAAAAAAAAATAATAATAATAATAATAATAATAATAAAAATTAATATCTAAAAATTTAAAAAAAAGAAAAAATAAGTTTGATATGCGTATATGCATACTTTCAACAGTAATATGGCAAACTAGCCTTCAGTAGTTGGCTGATCAATTTCTGAGTCGGTATTTTTAGTTAACTGTCAACCAGCTGATCAGGGAAATCTTAGCTGTAGCCAGCCAAAAGTTAACAATATGAAATCCATCAGTTTCAGCCATTAGCCAAAGCCTAGCTTACCACCCCAGGTTTCCATACTAACGTTGGCAAAGGAAATGAATAAAAGCTGTTGATGTGAAAATTTTTCAAATCCTGGTAATTGGTTCTCTATTCCATTTTTAGAAATATACTCTTCATAAGCGTGGAAAGCTTCTTTAATACCACCATTGTCAGCGATATTTTCGGCTAAGGTAGCACTCCCATTAACCTAGAAAATAAATTCATATAATTTGAGTGTTTGCACTTCTTGTACAAAGTGCGTACCTAACTAACAAGTGTTGCATTTAGGCAAAACTTAAAGCTGTGAAATTCTGTAACTTGAACTGTGAACCTTTTTGTTACTTTCTTCATACAAGTGATTTAAAGGGCTGAGTGCAAGAAGTGGTTAAGTCGATTTATCCCAGTGACAGACTAGGTTAACCAACATCCATCATAATATTTGTTAGCATAGTCTGTCGTGTCAAAGAAATACATCTACCTACCACTTCCTCCACTCAGCTCTCCAATTACAACACACAGTTAACGACAAGTACAGGCGGCTAGTATATTATTATTATAATGTGGGATGATTGGAAATGCCATCTAGTACCATAGTATTTTCTGTAACATTATACTTAGAATACTGATCCACATAACACTCAGCGCGATTAATAAACGCTGATGTCATGTTTTCGTTCCATGTTAATCTACGTTCACCATTCCAGTCATAATTTTTCCCTGTAATTAAATGAACACAAGAGTGTTATCGTTCGTCTATTTTGGTAGACATGAAGAAAGAAAGAACTATGCTATGAAGATTGAAAGGTAATAATACACTCGTAAAACATGTTATACCTTCGCTGTCAAATCCATGAGTCAGTTCATGCCCAAGTATGCTTCCAATCGCTCCGTAATTCAAAGCTCTAGATATCATGATTGACGTACATTAGTGCTCATTTCAGGTAAAGAGATAACATCTTCAGAACTACATATTACCAGGGACGAAAATAAGAGAGGGCACGGTGGGCAGCTTGCCCCCAAGCCTTCGCTGGAGTTGGGAAATTTTATTAGTTGGATCAAAAGTCAAATCAAAAGGTTTTTTTCTTACTTCTAAGCGAATATAAACAAATTTTGATACTTGGGAATTTTGAGTTGAGTCAGCTGGGAATTTAACAATTTTTACCCCTTCAGAAAAAACTCTTCCCTACGTCACTAGTGAATTTGGTAAGCAGTACAAACATACTCACTGTGGGGGGGGGGGGACTTTAGTATAATTTGACGTATTTTCATTTCGCTTGGGAAGATTACCATGAAAATACTAATCACGTAGAGACGGACTGGGGCATTATTTGACCCCTCCACAAAATTGCCAGAGACTCCAAATTAGTATTTTTTTTTAAATGTTTTATTTGCTATTTCAATTTTTCTTTCAAATCATCTGATATATCAGTTTTTCTGTCTCAATGATATTTCAAAATTTTGGCTCTGAGTTCTTAAAGGAGACCTTCCGGAAACTTCGGAATTCCAGACTCCCAGTCCGCTCTTGGTTATAATAGGTACCGAAGTATACATATATATAAGATCGGTATCGGTATGGACTGGGGCGCAACCAGAACTTTTTTTTAGTGGGGGCTAGAATTTAGAAAGAAAAAAAAACTTGGGCAGGGGAGAAAGTTTAATTTGGTACCTAAGACCTGTTTTAATGAGCTGTAAATTTGTACGAACATACGACGCAACGTAAACCCGCATCCGGCCATCGGCATCAATTTTTTTTCGTTTCAAGATTGATTTTGAAAAGATTTCGAAGAATTTTTGGAGGGGCTTTATCCCCTTAGCCCCCTCCGTGGTTGCGCCCTTGGGTATGGGTATTTGAAGTGAATATGTAAATAAAACTCACTGTATACCATCAATGTAAAATGGATATTGAAGAATTCCGGATGGTATAGCTGCTTGAAAATTTCATATTTTCCAGTTGAATTATCACATTATTCCAATGTCAAACGAATTTTCTTATTTTGCTAATTAATATTATCTACAGTACCTATTGAATTTATATCTCTGCTGTAATATGCGTTTACTTCTGTTGGATCAACGGACCAACTAAAAAATATTAAAGTTGCCTATAAATTTCTCGTGTATCATGTTAAGGCATTCTGCTCAGTGAAATAGTGAAAAATATGAGGTACCTACTTTTGATTGTCAACTTTTTGCTCGTGTGAAGTGTGAATTGTGTTTAGAATTTCGTTCACCAGTGCAGACCGCACTATCAGCAAACTGCCAATGAAATCATTCTCGACAAGTGTTACCTGTTAAGGAAAAAGGAAAAAGATTCTAAGTTAGTTCAGATCCAGACATAAAAAAAGAATCTCAATGACTATAAGCTAACTTATACCTTCTTGTAACGTTCAACAATCCAGTCAGGGTCTAATAATTGTTCTGAGTAACCAATGAATGTTTTGACCGAATCCACTTTCAGTATGCTAATATTTTTCGTCTCGTGGTCAATCCATTCCGAATTAGAAATAAGGCGTTTAAAAACTTCTTTAATATTAGTCATGATATTATTAACCTACGTAAGATATACAGAGTAAAAACACTACTAGGTGTACTTTTAATATATGGAAGAGTGCATTCACCATTAAGGCAAGTATGTAAGTTCATAATTTACTTCTATGGTTCACAGATTTATAGTTTGGAGAGTGGCGCATGTGCAGCAAGTGAACTAGCAAGGATGTACCAAAGAAAGAGTATGATGATACTTTTGTCAGTTATAGGTAAATAAGCAAACTCAAAGTATGAGAATTTTTTTTGCTTGGTGATTTTGAAAACTTTTCCTAGGTTGGCCGAATCAAATCCTCGGATCACTTTTTTATTTTGCTCGTCGATTCCAATCCTTTTTCAATTGGCAAAATTATATTATTTTATAGTTGTAAACATTTCGACCCCTCCTTCGTCCTTCTTCTCTTCAAACGAAATCTCTTTGGTACGTGCGGAAGCAAGGTTGGAAAATTTATTTCACTCACATTTTTTGATACTTCCGAAAGATTTTGTTGTAGTGACAGTTTATGAGCGATGGCATCGTTAAACACGGACTTGGTCAAAGCAATGCAGACTGAAGATCTAAGACAGTTACATAAAATAATAATAATTGTCTTCCTTGTGGGTTTATTCGCGAGTATCATTAGCATAACAATCGCTGGTTTCAAAGTTTATTTTTCAACGCTCTATGCTTACTTGAACAAAACATGGATAAAATCAGTTAAATTTCACGTCCTCGTTCACCTGAGGAGTTTCATTAATTTTAAGGTAAAATGAACAACTGGTGGATTATAGTTTTTGTAATTTTCATTGCGATATATCTTTTTAACAAATGGTTGTGCAGAGACTAGCTGAAATGGAATTTCTTCAATATTTCTGGTAATTATTGAATTACTCTATTCATCTTCTTCTAGTTTATAATTTAGTTATCCAACTTTCAGAATTAATCGGCATGTATAAACCCAGAGTAATTTAATTTGAACTGTTTAGGAAAATTGATAATGTAGAAGACAAATACGTGGAGAATTCGATGAAATTTTTCAGTGAATGTAACACGGGATCATATTGTGCCAGCTCCCTAGCATTAACAGTAACTTTGTACACTTTTTCCCCTTTTTTTTCCTTTTCTTTTTTAAATATTATCTACGAACATAGTTACTGTTACATGATTTGAAAATTGTTAAGCATGCACTATTTAGGTATAATTCGGTCAGTTGTCATTCTATATACAAGAGCAGATGACATGATCAAACTTGTATCATTCAAAAGATTGTTATTATAAATTACCTTGTTGGTGGTAGAGCTATACCACGAAGGACATATTGATTGAACATGTATTCATGCATTCTCATCACATCTGTTGTATGGGGTACTAGAGCGTCGATGATCTTCCACCAAATAAGCCTTTCTGTTGGAAAATACAATAAAGAAATGAACTAGATGAGCAAAAATGTGCCAGTTGTATCAATAATGAGTCAAATAGGAATTCCGAGTGACATATGAGTTATGCAATGACCTGTAGAAATGCCGTAAAATTGATTTTATAACGGTTTGCCTATTTTAACAATACTTTTTTTATTCTTTCTGAGACTGTTTTAACGAAAGTTCCTGTGGAAAGATTTAACACCTGACTTCAGTCGGAAAATTTGAGACTTTTGAGAGGGTTTCCCTTATTTTTACGACTCAAATCAGTAAGAAAATTCCGAAACCCTTGTTCCTCATTCCGTTCGCAAAATAAAACGTTTCCCCGTTGAAAATTTGTAGGCTCCCTCCCAACCAGATTTTTTCTTTGTTATTCCTTTGCCTTCACGTTGTTATCAGAGTTAAGTAATGATTAAGGATTATCGATTGATACACTTTCCTAAGGGCTGATTGAAGTCTAATGTGTTTTTTAAAACTCCTAGAGCGTCACCTGTAATTAGCATTTAGTAAAATAATACGAAATTTAGAATTAGACATAAGAATAGCCGACTCCTGGAAAAAATTTTGGTCTCTGAAAAAAATACTTGAAGGGAATTCTTCAGTAAAACAAAAAGGACAAATTTTAAACAGTTGTATGTTTCCCGCCCTGCTGTACGGTTGTCAGATTTGGTCGCTCACTAGAACTGAAGAGGAAAAAATAGTCATTCATCAAAACAATCTGGAATAGGAATCAACCATTTGAGCAAGCTGGCCTTCGTAGAAAGTTCGCCACAATTGACCACATACAATCATTAACTCAAATCATTGAAAAAACAAAGGAATAAGTATAGCTTGGAGGTTATACTGACATTCATCGATTTTAATAAAGCCTTTGACTCTATATACCATCATAAATTGAAAAAGTTCGCATTAATAACTCGGGGAAAGCATTTTGGGTCCAAAAACATATTTTTAAAAGTAGTATGAAAACCAAAACTAAAGCAAACATCCTAAATAGCTGCGTGATACCAGTGGCAACATACGGGGCTCAAACATGGTCAATAACGAAAGAGCATTTGAGGAAACTAAAAGTAATGCAAAATTCCATGTTCAGCAGTATTTTGAAAATGAAGCTGAGAGACAGAATTAGACTTTCAGACATAAAAAGAAAAATTAACGTACCTGATATTGGCTATGTGATTAGAAAAGAAAAACAAAAGATTAATCTACATAAAATTAAAAATAAGTTGAAATACAACATTAACTTCCTCCATGCTACAAGGAGGCTGCAGTGGGACTGGGCTGAACACGTGGCGAGGATGGACAATAACAGGTGGGCAAAAATAGCCTCGGACTGGTTTTTGAAAGGGGGGAGGAGAAAAGGGAAATGGAGAACCAGATGGAGGGATGAGTTTGACAGAATATGTTCCAGCACGAACAATATCGCAAAATAAGGAGAATGGGAGCGTCTGAAAGAGGCCTTTGCCAAATAGAGGGCAACTTAACTTATGCTAGGTATAGGTTAAGTAAAAAAAAAAGAAAAATAAAGGTAATAATTTGAATTGAATTGAAAATAATACGCACAGAACTTTGTGTTTTCGTTTTTTCTTCTCTCTCTCTCTCTCTCTTTAATTCACTTTTTTTTCTAACTTACGAAAATTAATTGGTTTTAAGTTGACTAAATGAGTTCCAAGAGCTTGAAAATACTGTGGATTCGTAACACGAACGAGACTGTTCATATTTAAGCTCACGTTCAAGCCATCGACTAGTATAATTATGTAATCTTGCCAATTGAACTGAAAAAAAAAAAAAACGAATGTTAGTTTATCATCTGCTTAACAAATAAATCCGTAAACAATGCGTTAATCATAATCACTATTGAAGCGCAATAATTATTAATTTAAAAAGCTGAGTATTTCTCACCGCCGATAAGTTTACAGCAGTTACGTTGGAAAACATCAAATCTTGTAATTCATTAATTGTCATATATTGCTCATTATCTTTGTCACCTTCCTGGATACTCTAAATACATTAGAAGTAATAAAAAAATGAAAAAATCGTATTAGACCTTAATATAATACCTATGTAAAATGAGGGAATACTGTAGTAACCAATTTCAACTGTGCTTCCAGTAGGATAATTTTCAGCGCCTCCCTAGTAATATCGTCCAGGCTGAAAATTCCATTACTAAATTCAACCATAACAGCCGTCATATAGGATATCTGATGGACTAGGAATTCATCCGGTGTGAGTTTAGGTGTATATTTACTCTTCATCGCAATTTTTATTTCGTCTGTCAAAAATGAAAGCTCATTTGAAGCTGGACTCACCTGTTAAAAAATTGAAAATTTCAATAAACAGATTACTAAACTTTCAGTTCTCGATGTAAATCATAACCTGAGATAAGCTTACAGACAGTAAAGTGGTATTTAAAGTGTTGTTGAACAACGTTGATAACTGAATGAGAATGTCGAAGTTCAGCCATCTTTGAGCTAGAGACAGCGTTTTTGCCAGCTTCAAATCTTTGGCAGTGTCTTTATTAGGGATGACCCGTGGCAATCCCAGTGTGTCCAGAATTTGAAATACTGGCTGCATACCGTATTTGTTCAAACTGCCTTTCACAAGAACAAAGAAAAAATACTTAATGAATTAAACATAGGCATAGAATTTTTGTAGCATGTATGTAGGTAGATTGTTTCCAGCGGAAATTTACCAGTGTCCGTACAAAGTCTGTAGAATTCTTTCATTTGTAAAACTGGTCTGATATCAGATGCATCTGATGATTCCTCTAAGATATCTGAAATGTCAATTCCGTAGTGAATATTCCTAAATTCCTATTTTAGAAGGTTGCCAAGTGCCTAGGTATTGAGGAAAAAAAAGAAGAAAAAAACCTCTTTTTCATTGCAAAGAAAAATAGAAAAGGGCCCCTTCTTTCTTTTAGCGTTTATATTCAATTTTTATACTGAATAACTGACACATCATATATGGGAAGAATCCATGAGCAGTGGCTCAGGTGTTGTAGGGGCAATTTTAAATTTATTAAAACAGAGTTACGATCAAAATGAAGCGACCTCCCCCCTTCCCTCCCGTAAAGATTTTGAACTACATAAGAAATGATAACGTTGATAAGTAGATACTAGAAAAGGTCTCAGAGATCGCTGTAAGCGAGTAGCGGCAGAAGAAATTAAGCTAGAGATAGATACTTTAAAAACAACCACTTAGGTGGTTACGTCATTATAATATGAATAACCTTAGATGAGCAAAACTTCGAAATTAAGAATAGCAAATTTTATCCTCTACATGGTTTTTTGTTATTAAATTTTCTGTTATACCTACACGAATTATAAAGCATTCAGCCTATGTTATCACTCCGAATGTCACATAGCGATTAAAATAATGATGCAAATTTATTTATTGTAATAACACTTTTTTTTTTTTTTTTTTTTTTACGAAGAATACTAACAAAACTATACAAAAATAAAAAAGGAGTTAACCATCACCTAAAATTACCAACGTTTTATAAGTGCTGACTATGGCTACAATGCCTTTTATTCACATTGTAAGCCTTATGATGAACTATCTTATAGGTACTCTTCCTATAATTTGCGTGCGTAAAACTTACACCCACAAATATGTACTTTATTAGCTTACTAATTTGGAATATAATAAATTATGAAATTCTAAGCAGTAAAGAATCACTAACTTTTTATTCTATAGTTGATGAATTTAGTGCGGTCTGTAAACCAGGAGGTAGGTTCATCCGGATTCATGTGAGCCTGACTCCACCTACCACAAACATACTCATAGAAATTATCACACGGATCTATGGACATATTCATTCCTTCTAATAACCGAGCAGCTGAAATTTGCACAACAATTTGGTATCATAATCAAGTACATATTATATACTCGTAGGTACCATATAAGGGTATTACTGAATGAACTAATGACTGATGCGTAACAGAAGGCAAAGATTGACCAAGTAGCATACCTATAGTTATGAAATTATTAAATTATAAATATAGTTATAAGTAGCAGGGTGTACCTACCTGATATGATGCATCCTGGCTTGGTACATATATCAGTCTCATACAGAGAACCTGCAAAAATAATTCGGATCCGTCATAAACTTTGCACAAGTTGAATTTTATTCGACTCCAAAAATATGAAAATAGTTCAGAGTAAATGCATTACTGAAGTATATTATCAGTAGAGTAACTACAACGAAACAAGTAGCTCCGACTACCAGACATAAGATCAACTTTTTTTCCAATTGAGACCTTTTCAGGAACTGCTGGTGCAAAATTCTGAAAACGATGATGAGATACGGATTAGTTGAAAACGTATGTTATTATTTACTCGAGAATACCTACATCAACTCAAAATTTACGAATCAAAAAGTCGGATAAAAACTGAAGAGTTCTCTGGAATTACCGTGTACTGGACAATTTACGGAACGTGAACGAATAACCTTGAGGCAATAATACAAAGAGTATTTTTTACGTGAAATCAGTTCTGGAAGGACTTCTGGAATACATATGTGGGATTTCCGATTCTAATTATTTGTGCCTGCTGATTACTGAGATAATATAGCTGTGCCTCACCTACATGTTCTGGTCATTTCCCCTCTTTTCTTATAATGAGGTCGCGAGAATCAACTAGGTGAACAGTGGTGGATCCAGGTGTAAGCCTTCTCAAATCCATCAAGCTTAATCTATATGTATCATGATATTCAGAATAAAAATGAAATTTTTAGTGAGCCCCATACAGGGGTAGGGTGATGAAGCTCAAAAGATTGTATAATTTAAGTAATTTTATGCTTAAAATTTAAAAAATGCGATTGCTCGTTTTGTACGATAATATTCGATATTTTGTTATTTTCATAATTCGACCCCCTCCAAAAAAGTACGTTTTTAATTTTATGTCCTAAGCTTTTTTTCCCGTTCCAAAATGAAATCTGGATCCACCTGTAGATACGCAATCTGTCATTCCATGTGGCGAGATCTTAATGTTTTGTATCTTCACTATTCATTTTTTTACATGATAGTTTAGGGGAAAGACGCCAAATATGGAAGGAGCCCCAAGTATGGAACTAACGATTTTCCAAGTCCGTAAGCAATGCACTCTATCAGACATCACAAGAAGTTGTGTTAGAAATGAAAAAAAAAAAAAAAAAAAAAAAAAACTAAAAAAAAAACTAAAAAAAACTTTGTAGCTCGATTAGGTAAATAGTTATGAAAAAAACGAAAAAGTGATTCTTGTTGAAAATAGATTTTGTGTTCCGGTTGATGTTTCTGAAAGCAATTAATATTAACAGGGAGTATAACATATCAAGATGTCGGGAAAATTACGTACTTATAACATAGTATGGTTGTATTTTATGAAACAGTTACCATATTTTAGTGAGGGACGAAAATTTGACAAAAAGTGTGGAACTCCAAGTATGGAATGGTGATAATTTTGGTTTTACATTAATGATTCGACGTTCAAAATGATACTCCAGAATGACGCACTGTAACAGTTTCTTTTGAGAAGACGATGGAGTGAAAAGTGAATTTACAGTATGTCTACTGGCCTGAAAAGTTATGAAAAATCATGATTTCAAAAAATTGTCATGAAAATCATGAAAAGTCATGATATTTTAACCAAAACTAGAGAAAGTTATATTTCATCATGACATAGTTCACAATATTTTATTCATTTTTTTATTTATTTTATATTTAGCGAGACACTTATCGCCTATAGGCCATGATCTCGGTTTATTTTAAAGTTAATTATACTTAGTAGGTACAATATTTAATACGTAGTAGGTACAGTAAATTTAAATGAGGTGTGAGAGTTTGTTGTGAGTTATGAAGGTGATTAGGCGGAGTATGTTATCGATGACTAGGTACTGAATGAGGTGGTTGCGGTGGTATGATCTGTAGTGTTGGGCGATATGTTGTGTCCATTACCAAAAAAATTAGTTTTATTCATTTAATGAGAAAAAAATATTGAGTGATTATTATGGAAGTTTTAGCGCGCTCTGTATTGAGCCCCCGGTGAGCTTCCACTTCCTTTTTTATATCCCCCATGATAGTCATGAAAAAATGTCATGAAAAGTCATGATATTTTGTTTCCCAAATCCAGTAGATACCTTGATGTATTGTGATTTATTGTATCAATCCGTGTTGTGGACGTTGGTTGCATGAGTTATGCACTGATTACAAATCCGATATTGTATGCGAATTTTCCAGTATTTTATTTATTTATTTATTTTAGACAATATTTTACCCGGACCCATTTACAGGCGAGCCCAATTCGGGGCAGGGGAGCAGTTAAGAAATAACAAGTTACAATAATAAATGTAAATTTAAAAAAAAAGAAAGAAAAAAGGACGATATACATAGCCGAGCTAAAAGCTCAGGCACAAACCATCACCACACACAGCTTCCACTTCCTCCCCCTGATACCCACTCCCACACACACATACCATCCATGAAAGATTCATGCACCCAGTTTCGGCATTTACTCATTACTCAGCCAGGCAGTAATTGACTCATACACACTACACACTTAATCAGACATAATTTTTCATTTTAAATTGACTGATATTTTTACTCATGTAAAATAGAAGTTTTCCACGTGAACGTGAATTTCAACATCGTTTTCATCCCCCCCCCCCCCTATATAAATATCGTATTCCATATTTGGAGCATTTTTCCCTGACTTTTCTTGGAACATTTAAAAATAAAAAATAAAACAATGGGTGTTTATTCCCCTTAATTGCCCACACTGTGAAGATGAAGATCCGCTCACCGTGGACCACCTCTTCTCATGCCCCTCCCTCACTTGCCTTCGTAACTCTCACCACGTCCCCCACAGTCGAATTTTGGCCCTCTCAAACTCCCACAAGCACATAAACAACACCCTCACCTATACATTTCCGCTGCTGAATACCTCTGTGACGTATAGACAACATGACAACAACCTGTTCCGAGCCCATAGCCTGAGAGTGTAGTTCCGTTACTCGATAATAATAAAATGAATAAATCATTTTTAAATTTTAGGGATACAAAGTAGATAGATTGGGCTACAGAAGACATTTTTTCTTTGACTCATACACACTTAATCAGACATCATTTTTTTCCATTTTAAATTGATTGCTGTACTTATATTCATATATTCATTCAATCAGCCTTTAATTTATGTAGTAGTTCTATAATTTTTTATTTATATGTATAAAAGTAAATTAATGTAAACTTCGTATACCGAACTACTCAACCCCTTTTGGTACAGGCCTCCCCAGCTTTTTCCATCTTTTTCGACCTTGGGCTACTCTTCCCAACGTTATTCCTGTAATTTTTGTAATATCGTCACGCCATCTTGTACCTGGTCTTCCTCTTCTTCTTGTCTTGTCATGAGGTTCCCACTCACTGATCATTTTTTTCCATCTTGTCTCTTCTTGACGTGCGATATGTCCCGCGTAATCCCATTTTAATTTCTTGATCTCATGTCTTATTTCTTTCATACCAGTTTCCTCTTTTATTTTTTTGTTTACTTATCTAAAATAGAAGTTGTACACTCAAATTTCAATTTTTTTTTCTCATATAAACGTCACATTTTCTACTTGGGTACTCAGGTACTCACTCCATATTCACATATTTAATCAGACATATAATTTTTTATTTTAAATTGATTGATGTACTTTTTCTAAAATAGAAATTTTCCACTCGAATTTCAACTTCCCCCTCTCCCTCCATATAAACATCACATTTTATGTTTGGGTACTGGTCACTTCACATTTGGAGCTTTTTTTTTTTTTTTTTTGTAATTTCTGACTTTATTTCTCTTAAAACAATGGGTGCTAATTATTATTAAATTTTAGAGGTACAAAGTAGATAGATAGGGCTACATAGGATATATTTTAAACTCATACACGCTTAATCAGACATCATTTTTCATTTTAAATTGATTGATGTACTTACTTATCTAAAATAAAAATTCTCCACTCGAATTTCAACTTTTTTTTCCATATGCTTAAACATTACCTTTTATGTTTGGGCACTGGTCACTTCACATTTGGAGCATTTTTTTAATCTATTTCTTCTAAAACAATGGGTACCAATCATTTTTAAATTTTAGAAGTACAAAGTAGATGATAGAGAAGGCTGCAGAGGATATTTTTTCCAAAAATCAGTTTCAACCAATAGTTTACCCCTAGGTCGCCTAGAAGAGACACCATTCCATATTTGGCGTTGTTCCCCTAAGTAAATAGGTATCTACATTCTCCTATACCTGTGGTGTGTTGAGTATCAACATAATATCCTATTTCTGGTAATCACAACCAGTGAATTTGAGAAGTCTGTGAAACATTTTAACTTAATTCAACGGCTTCAATATTTTGAAGGAGCTTTATTTATTTATTTATTTGGTAAAACCGGGTTTTCACTTCTTTGAAACAAGGGTGCATCAAGCTCAGCTTGTGAGTAGGTGCTCAGAGCATGTGCTCATCGATAATTTAAAAAAAGTAAATCTCCTTCGCTGGTTATGTCCATTATGTCCATTACACTTGAATAGGTGCCCTGACACCTTTGGACTCCCCCCTTGTTGCGCCCTTGTTTTGAGGCATGCAAAAACATGCGTGGAAATCGTACAACAAAAGTATTCTAGAAAACTATTTTACTGCTTATTTCTGGTGTTTCGATGTACTGAGGGCTGGTTATGCAATCAAGCTCGCGTTATTTTTGTTTTTTTTTTTTTTAACTCGCTGTTACCCTGATGTAATCCCGCCGAGATAGAGGGCTTAACTCTCACTTCGAGGCTTAACTACATGGGCGCAATCAACTCTGATTAAAACGGTTGATATATACATATTTACTCACCTACATGTTCTTGAAATAATTTCTGAAAATTTTCGTGGATTACATTTTGCAGGAAAATTATTCACATTTTCCGCGTTGAAAGATCTTACTGAATTATGCCTGATGATGATATTCATCTTCTTTCCAGTCAGTGACAGCTGTTAGCGATTCATAACATGAGAGATTTCATATTTCTCTGAGATGTACGAGAACTATTTGTGTCTAAAACGAATAAATTCAATAATCAGCCGATTCGAATGTTATTATCTTGATACAAATAACAGAGGGAGCTCAGGTCAGGTGATCTTAATTTTTGAAGCTATACGCTTATATTCATGAATCACTATCATTTTCCAACTTCAATTTACATTAACAAAATAAATGGTATTTGGGAAAACTATAGTAAAATGTAGCATATACTGGTAAGTCTCGCCTCATTTTCAAATTACGTGCATTGTGGGCTAGCTCGATTTATTTTGTACAGAGTCGGTGTAATAATTAAACATACTGTCTACTATGCGTATTACCTTTAGGAGCACTCACTATTTCTACAAATATTAATATTTGTGGACTTACCCTCGAATTCGTGAAAAACATTTCATACATAATTGCATATGACTCTTCTTTCTAATTCTAAATCTTCCACAAACTACAATTGCATGTCAATATACTTCCTTTATTTTTATTCCCTTGATGTCAATGACCAAACATGAAGAATACGAAAGCTCGAAAAGTCGTTGACGCGTTGATGTGACACGTTCAGCACCCTTACTAGAACAGCTTTCAATAGCATGGAATTTGTTTGTCTCGGTCAGTTTATGTCAATTAGTTGATAATATCGGAATGGAAGGGTTTTAAAGGGTCTAAAAAAATTTCAATAGGAAGAATACGCGAAAAATGTTTACGAATTCTGTTACCATGGTAAAATATTATTAAATGTATGATTTTTCGTAAGATAAAAATAATAATATTTGTAATTTGAATTTCTAAAACACTAGTAATAGCTATCTCTTTATTACATCGATAATCATGTAATAGTGAACCTAGTTGCTAATGACACAAAAGCAACATTAAGCTCAGTTTGATATTTCGGAATCGAAATGACCGCGTCCTCATTTTCACGAACCTGGGTATGTTACACATTACATAGGACACGCATAGAAAACTAGAGAGGAGAATATAAAATGTAGGAGTATATGAAAATGTTCTGTCATATCTCAATCCGAAAATAGAGGCCGCATACCTGCTCACAATTTCACGATAAAAGATTTTATTTTTATTTTAAGACGAGAATACGCCGACATTTACATATCCTACCACCATTTATAAACATGCAAATACGAGTAACAAAATCTTACGATAAAATTTATCCATTAGTAAATCTTCAAATGATGCTGTAGTTCCATTCTACACAAACAATTACAGCAGCGCACAAAGCAATCGCATTAGTGTCATTTAATACAAATTCCTTCCCCCACAACCCCCTCGCCCCTAAAAAATAAACAATTATCTATTTTTTACCCTTTCTTTTTCTCCTGACATTTTTCATTTTCGTAGTTTTCTTATCTGCCTTCATGTTGTAATGTTTGTCGGTCGATTTTTCACAACACTGATTCGATACTGGTACAGGCTGATCGAGAACGGAGGTGTCGTTCGCCAGGGGGTTGAATACTAGAGTAAGTTCCACATCTTCGTTTCGAATAAACATTTGCGATTCATTCTGGAAAAGGAGCAGGTTAAAATTCATTACGAATACGCAACACCAATGGCAGATTTCTCAGGGTAGCAAGCGAACATTTACTTACTGCTGCCCCCCCCCACACACCATAAAAATCCTACGGAGCTCTCCTTCCAGAGAAATATTGATAAATTGTAACAATTTATTATGATTTGTCACAATATGTAGAGGGGTCTCTTTATTCGATGAAGAGTCCAGTGTTGCCAATAAAAATTTTTTCTCTATGCTAGATTGAAGTAAAATCTGTGCTAGAGTATGCTAGAAAGCTAAAAAAAAACAAGGCTTAGTTCATTATGCCAAAATTTTTCTTCAGTCTTCGTTAGTCTTGCAATCAACCTGTTTTCAAGGATCGTACGGGTTTTTAGTAATTTATATGCTTTTACTACTGAGTAGGTATACTTGAGCGAAAATCGTGTTTATACATTTCCATGAAAATTTATTTCTTCCAGTTAAGGATATACTTGAGAGAAAACCACAACGCTTTACTATAACGCGTATAACGTCATACTACTGGGCATACTTGAGTGAAAACCGTGACGCTTCCCCCGTAACGGTCCCCATGAACGCTCCTGTTACTATGACATCATACTAGTGAGTATACTTGAGCGAAAACCGTAACGCCTCCTCGACACGCTCCCCCCGACACGAAGCCAGCGTCTTTTCAAGCATTGCCTCAGAGATGTCGTGGTTCTCTTCTAATTTCCAGCTCAGTTCAGCTCACAGTTCTTTAGCTCTTCGTGGTGACAATTCAGTTCAGTGGTTGATATTTCCATTTTCTTCCAGTCATGGGTATACTTCAGCGAATACCATAACGCTCCCCCTGACACGAATTCAATGGTTGACACTTGCTGCGCCCTGCGTGACTACAGTCTGCAGCCGTGTTGTTAAAGAAATTTCCATGGAAATTTTCTTTTATTAGGGTATGAAATCTTATAAAATGTTACCCTACGTTTCTCTTTAGGAGACACGTTTCTTAAGTTCCCTTCTCCCCTCCCCTCCCCCTTCAGACTCCACAGGTTTTGGAGAGGTGTCAAAATATATCTCTTATTGTGTTTTTTTTTTTTTTTTTTTTTTTTTTTTTTTTTAGTATTTCTAAACGGGGAAACTTACCTCAGTGTGTTAATACAGAAATCTCCCCAAAAAGAATATTGCCTATTCTCAAAATTTTCTGCGGATTTTGTGGACGAAAAATCGTGTTAAATTATGCCAAAATGTGAAAGAATTCTTTTTTATTTTATTTTTTAAATTATTTGTATTTGATTCCCCCCAATAGGTGCCTGAGGGTCCCATTGACAGGGAGGGACAGTACGTAAAATATGATAATTCTTAAAAACAAAAAATACTTTTCAAGTGAAGGGTGGGGAATAAAGAAGAAGGAAAAGATGACAGAAAGAGGGAGGGGGAGACAGGCACCAAAGCAATGGCAAAGCGGGGGGAGGGGGGTAAGGAGCGCGCAGGTCCACAATTGGCAGTTGAGAATTGTGAATTGAGAACTGAGGGTTGAAAGAAGCTGAGGGGCCGAAACAAACCACACTTATACGGTAGATGGGAAAGAACTGCAAAGACTAGGACTTACATACTCTCGAGTACTTTAATGACTGATGAAATATACTGTCTCCTACGTATGAAGAATATGTCGATCTCAGGTCTTCTTGGGTAATTTTATTATATAATGCTAGAGTATTGGTCATACTTGATGCTAAGCCTCTACGTGTTACAAATAGATCAGTATTTCTTGCATTAAATGTAGGGACTCCGAATTGAATACGTATTAAGTTGTTGGAATCAATTTTGTTATTCAGAACATCCCTCAAGAAGATCAACTTTGCCAGACATCTTCTAGATTTTAGACTCATAATCTTAAAGCCAAACTAAAGTTCTTTGTATACAATTTCAGAACGATAATGTGTAAAGAATTTGCAATATAAGTAGTTCAGAAATATTTTTGAATTTTCTCAATTTTATCTTTACCTTGTTGAGTTTTGATCCCATACAACAGAGGAGAATTCCAATATTGATCTGACAAAACTAGAATAAAGAATTTTCACTGTTTCTAAATTTTTATAACAAGTTTCATTTCTCTTTGTGAAGCCAACTATTCTTTTAGATTTGAAAGTTATGTGATCGATATGCATATTGAATAATAATTTCAAATCCAAAATGATGCCTAAGTCTTTCAGAAAATTTACACACCTAAGTGTATCTTCTTTTATTTTATACTAGTGTAAAGTGGAGCATCTTTTTCTTTAAAAGGTAATTTTTTCACACTTGTCAGTATTAAATGGTAACAAGTTATACTATCTCTCCACTCAACTAATGAGTCAAGATCTTGTTGCAGTTTAACACAACCATTTTGAGATTTTATAATTTTATACATTTTCATATCATCTGCATAATATAGCAATAATTTTGAATACTGGATTTTTTCAGAAATATCATCGACAAAAATTATAAATAGGTAGGTATGAACTTGAAACCAAACTCCGGGGAATACCTGACACACTCTTGTAACACGTAGAGACCACTCTTTTATACTCGACGAACTGCATTCTGTTATTTAAGTTGAAGTGAAATGGAATTATTAGATTTTTTGAAAGCTGCACAATTTTTGGAGTAAGATTTTGTGATTGACAGTGTCAAAAGCCTTTGAAAAATCTGTATAAATGGTATCCATTTTCTGACCCTTCGTGAGATGTGAAGTCTGAATATCCCTTTCTAAAGCCATGTTGACTTTTTGATTGTATAGATATTTGTGCAAGACATACCAAAAAATTATGCTAAATTTTTCTTTGGCTATCAAACCATGCCCATAAGCTCTATAATCCAAGAGAAAGACCCAGCTACAGTGATTTTTGCCATCCTTAAGGTTCATTTTCTCAGCACTAAAATAACTACAGACTATCCTTGAAAAAATATAGGCATTAATTTTTTTTAAATCAAAAAGGACCTTAGTTTCATATATTTTGCACATTCTTTAAGTTGATTTTTCATAGAATTCTTCAATTCGTGCATGTGAATATTCTTCAAACTGTATCTATATCCGCTAGTCTTGAAAAAAATACCTTAATAATCATTACTTTTAGGTCTTTTATCATAGACATTTCTTGTGACACTGATTAATGATATAATTGATGATGATAGTGACGAATGGTGAATAGGATCATTGTATAGCTTTGACTATATATAACTATATGGACTGATCAAGTTGATAAAATGTTGTTTCAACATCTTTTGTGCTATAATGATTAAGCGAATGATAACAGGTGATAACCTGTAATTTATGTAATGTACCTACTATACAAAGATCTGCGGATTCAAATAATTTCTGTCACCATAAGGATTGTTTTTGATGTTAATGATGAATATTCTTAGTCTCTTTTTGATTAGTTGTTTCCTATTTACAGCAATTACTGAGTTCGAAACGATAGTTGTTGCGTTTAATGCTAAAACAACATTCGTGAGGAACTCTTGTTTTGTGAAGAAAACTTGTGCTTTGATACAATTTTACGGCTGCTTTTGTTACAGACTTTTCCAACTTAAATTTGGGAGCGGTTGAATTATTCCTGTAAAACAAACGCTGAAGCAGGCTATGGAATAAAAGACGTATTGATTTGCCTTGTTTTCTCAGTTTTTCTTCTCATTCTTCCTTTTGTGCAAAAATATTTGGCTGTATCAATACAGAAATACGGTATATATAATTGAAAAATACATTGGTTGATGTATAGGCTCAAAAGTGGACTGATTTTTAGCAAATAAATCGCATCTTTTCAAAAAATTCCTGGTTTTAATATTTTATTCTTCCCCGAGGGTGGGAATTCATTTTTGCCCAGAATGGTATAAGAGCCTAATACTATGCGACTACCTATATTTGAAAAAAATCCTG
Source organism: Acanthococcus lagerstroemiae (assembly GCA_031841125.1). NCBI lineage: Eukaryota > Metazoa > Arthropoda > Insecta > Hemiptera > Eriococcidae > Acanthococcus > Acanthococcus lagerstroemiae. The sequence goes on along the minus strand of CM063111.1, from coordinate 41,559,599 downwards.
CCAATGTAGTGCTCATTTTTGCAGCTTCAAGAAATACCTGAAATACTTCAGTTTCACCAATTTATTTGAACCACACACGAAACATGTGTGCGAATTCATGATGACGGATCCAAAAAACGAAAACAAGCCGAAACTTCACACAATTGTACCGTTTTGCTTCAAAAATAATACTAAAATTACTCTATGAAGTTATGCGACGAACTCTCATTACAACGTTATGATCTAGGATACAGAACAAACTGATAACCAGAAATCACAACAAGGTCTTCTCTAATCATTATAGCACAAAAGATGTTGAAACAGGGTCGTGTGCAAGATTTCCTTGCAGTGGTGTCGTCTTGATCAGTCCATATAGTTATATATAATCAAAGTTGTATAGACTTCGGGTACAGATTATGCCATGTAATTAATGGTTCAAAGTTCAACCGTTTGTGGTATGAAGCGCTAACTGCGGATTCTATATTAAAAAAAAAAAAAAAATTATGCTAAATTTAGGAAAATTACGCCAAAATTGAAATGGATTATGCTAGCAATTATGCTGATACTAGATCCGAAAATCATGGTGCTAAATGGATTTTGAATTATACTAAATTGGCAACACTGGAAGAGTCCACTCACAGCAGTTGTCCTTCTCTCTGTTGAATCCATCACAGCGGAACACCAAAAATAAAGGCAACGCGCATGTCATGGCACCAACCTTATTCGAAAACTGATGTGGCTTCCAAAACAAATTATCAGAGAGCACTTTTAACCTGGATATCCTTTTCTTTTTATGCGACTCAACTAGCGACCAATCAACAACAATGGTTGGAAGCGTTTCCGGTGGTGCTGGTGGCTGTAGAATATTCAAAGCCAGGAGTGTGTTAGCAACATCCACATCGATGATACCTGGATAGGGAAGATTCGGGTTGAATATCTCACCGTTGTGAAAACAAATTAGAAAATTAATGCAATTTCATTCAATTGGACATTGAACTGATCGGTGGTCGTGCTGCTGATGGCGTTTGAAAAATTACCTGTAGCATCGCTGATGTCTTTTATTGTCAAAGTATTAGCTGAACCATGATTCGAGAAAAATTCTAATATAGCTGATTTCCAGTATGTCGTGTATACACCCTGTCCATGTTCGGAAAGTGGACTTTCAGGCCTTCCACACCTGCCCTCCTTTCGCGATAGCAAATAACCTGCCACAAATCCGAAGGACTAAATCATTGCCTATTTAAAAAATTTTTTTCCCCGAGAATTTTTCAACGGATGCTAACTTACTAAATTCGATCAAAAACAGTCCGTAGCCTTGTTTCTGATACGGAGGTAAAACGAGTATAGAAGCCAAATTATTTTCATGCCAGCGTTTCTCTTTAGAGAAGAAACCTAGCAAATGATGACCCTGCAAAAAATAGCAAATTCATTTACTAATTGAGTATTAGAAAATTAAAAAACTTCTGCTTGTTGCATCCTGCAGGTTTTCGAAGTTCAACTTAGCAAGTTTCTTAACTATATTGAAAGTTTCAATTATCCAGACTTATATTTCACTACTATATGTAAAAATCATGTGTGGCGGAATTCGCTATCCTATGGGGCACAAACTTTAAGATTCGCTGATTTTTTGGAGGAAGGGGGAGGGGTGAATGAACGATTGGAACATAACGATAAAATCGAGTGTATGAATGATAGGAAATGTGCCAATTAACATCACACATTGCACGCTTTTCTAACAGTGAAATAATATCAATTTGAAATGCAGGGCGGCCACTTGGTCACTGTTTCAACCTTTTATCACATTAGGTTACATTTCAAAAATTTGGTCGCTAAAGTCACTTCTTATGTAAGAAATCACCTCTTTTCTTGAAAAACTTTTCAAAAAATTCTAAAAATCCAAACAATTTACTTTTTATGTAAGAAGTCACCATTTCTCTTTAAAATTCTTCCAAAAAATTTTAAAAATCAAAACAATTTGAAGCCAGCGTGTTGAACATGTTCAAAAGACTCAGTAACTTAGTAGCGCTCTCGATCAAAAACTGTCCTACCTACTGATCAGTAGTAGGACAGTACCGCAGTATCTAACCACTAGGGCTTCAAAATATATTCTCTAAAAGATGGAAAATATGCCCATATTTCATGAGCTTGTTCTGCTAAAAAAATTCTTTAAAAAGTCGCAAATTATGCAAAAATATTCCCAATAATATAGGTATTATGTTACAGGAAAAAAGGAAGGAAAATGAACGATAAACCTAATACAGTAATGATTTAAGAAAATTCATAAAAATTTTGAACTTTCATTTAAAAAAAGAATAATTATTCTAAATTACTAAGAGGACCTGACTGCTGACTTCCAAAACGCGCTTAGTCCAAAATTACTGAAATTAAGCTTTTAGCGCTATCTGGCGGAGAAGAAGAAAATACACATTCCAGCATTTGCCGCGAATTTCTATCTCTACTAGGGGGCGAGTTATATGTGTTCAAAGCACTGACACGACTATGGTAGTAGATAGGATTTTAGTTGCATTTTTTTAAATTTTCCAAACTCCTGTGTTTTGGACTAAGGGAATTTTGAACGTCGGCTCTTGAATTCAAAAATGAAACCATTTATTCAAATTTCTTAAACTTAGAACAGAAAAATTCATTCGAAATTGTCAAATTCAAATAATCACAATTTTGGTAATTTTAGTCACTTTTTCGACTTTTTTGAAAAAATTGGGTGGCCGCCCTGGAAATGAGTTCAACGATTGAAAAATATATTACACTTCTTCCCCCCTCCCCCCGGTGCTCTCTTTCATGGGCCCTTCTCAAGTCTCGTTCAAGTTAGTTTTACTTTTTTGTGGCCGGTGTAGAATAAGGAAAAATTTATCACCATCAAACGGCACCTACCCCTTTCTACTTTCGTCCAGACAATGGGCCCATTTTTCTTTGCTGGCATCCTCACACAAGTATTACCTGGATCCCTCCAATTAGTTTTACCGTTTTTGACTGCTTGATCCTAAAGACTCCTCACCAATCGTAGGTTCGCTATTCATTTTCTCTACAAATTTTACCCCCAGATGTCTGTTTCCAACAATGAAATCTCACTCAAGTGTTTTTTCAGACCTAAACCCTAATCATTTTTTTTTTTTTTTTTTTTTTTTTAAATACTAGATACACAGGACTTAATGCCGAAGTCGGCTGTACCCTATTTACGTATGTGTACTAAATCTAGAGTGATATGTCTAGATTAGTTGGTACAATACTTACAAAGGCGCAACCAACACTTTTTTTGGTGGGGGCTATAATTTAGAAGAAAAAAAGGTTGAGTGGGGATGAAAGCTCGATTTGGTACCTGCCTATTTTCATGAGCTGTAAATTTATACGAACCTACGACGCTACGTAACCGCATCAGGTCATCGGCATCTTTTTTTTCTGGAGCGGGGGCTATAGCCCCTTCACCCCTCCTTGGTTGCACCCTGGAATACTCATATTATAGATGTAAGGTTTTTGGACTTGACGTAGTCTGCTGATGACCGGATGTCGTTTGCTGAAGTCTAAAAATGGGGTTGGGGTTGGGGGAGGATCCGTATTGCACACATTCCGTTAGCAGATGTCGCACTGTTAATTTCTTGGTAGGACAGGTCGTGCAGATTGGTTTAGAGGTTCGCTGGTAGGTACATTCATGGGCTGTTCATATATGTCCTAGGAGGATTCTGATGGTGGCTATTTCAATATGGCGATTGGAACTGCAGGCGTTTCGGGTCGTCCAGTTATTGATATTCTTTTTGAATGTCAGGAGTTTATTGGGCTGTTGTCTCTGATTTTTGACGGTTGAGTTCACGTAGTTTTTAATGTCGAGTAGAGCTAGCGTGTCGATAATTGTTATGCTATCAGCTTGAGCTGCTTGGTTGACAGTTTCGTTGCCTGCTATCTGGCGATGTGCAGGAATCCAGAGGAATAGTACCTATTGTACACCCAACAGTGGGTAGATGATGAAGTGTGTATAGCAGGTCGTTGGTCACCTGGCAGTTGGTGTTTGGTTGTTCTAACTTTTTCAGTGAGGATTCGGAGTCAGAGCACACTATAAATTTGGTAGACCATGTTATGGGCAGGTTGAGAAGGCATTAGTAGATCGACCATTTGTTCGGGTGTGTGTGCGCTCGCTATTACTGGTAACGTGAAATTCGTGGGGTGTGTGTCAATTAAATAGGCTCCTCGCACTCTAGTGTTTGGCTTGGAGCCGTCTGTGAACAGAATATGTATTCTGGATACTGGTGCGCGATGTAGCTGGTATAGGATGAGGAAATATTTGGCTCCATCAAAGTGTCCTCCAATTCTTTTCGCTCTTCCCCAGAATGATAACCCAAACTTCCTCGCCCGCCTCCTCCCACTACTATAACCCTTATCCGAGTTATTTTCACTTTTTGCACCCCTCGATTTTAAGGATCCCGTACCACCCTCAGATCCGCCATTTACTTATTCAATTTTTCTCCAAGTGTCCGTTTCCAATGACCCTCCTCAGGTCTTACTCAAGTGTTTCCAGAAATTAGTTTCACCAATTCGTAGGCATCTGAGAGTAGTATAGAAAGGTACGATTCTGGCTCGAGTTCACATTTCTGTAAATTTATTGTTGAAAACATTTTTCTGAGTGAGTTCTGTTCTCTCTGAATCGAGCTCACATTTCTGAGCATTCACTGTTGAAGTCACATTTTTGTACATTCACTGTTGAAAACACTTTTCTGGGCATTCACTGTTGAATTCACATTTCTGTACATTTACTGTTGAAAACATTTTTCTGAGTGAGTTCTGTGCAATCCTAAACCGAGTTCATTTTTCTGTGTAAGTATTGTTCTCTCTGAATCGAGTTCACATTTTTGTACATTCACTGTTGAAAACACTTTTGTGTGTAAGTTCTGTTCTCTGTAACCAAGTTCACATTTTTGTGTTGGTGTTAAAAGAATTGATATTGTAATATAAAGTGGTCGAGTTTCCATTTTTTTATCAGACCACTTTTTTTTTCTAACTTGGATTTCAAGTAATTTTTGTTTGAAATCTTAATACTAAAAAAAAAAATAATAAAAAAAATAATAAATAAAAAAAAATAAATAAAAAAAATAATAAATAAAAAAAAATAAAAAAAAATAAAAAAAATCGAAAATTGATAACCTAGTTTAAAAAATAAATAATAAAAAAAAATAAAATAAAATAAAATAAATAAATAAAAAAAAAATAATAATATTATATATTATAAAATGGAAATGATTGAAAGTAAAAGCAATAACTTTAATTTTGATGACTCTACACACTGTGTATCTAAAAAGATACCATCAGTGAAAGTGATTAATCAAGAACCTGTAGGCTTCTGGATGTCTAATGAAAATTTGATGTCTTGTGAGTGGAGAAAAAGTTGCAACGAGTCATGTTCAGGTGCCAGCTGTGTAGAACATTTTGTAAATACAAAACCGCACACAATTGAGACTCGAGATGGATCAATTCAAGGTAGGATTATTGATAAAAATCGTATTTTAATCATTAGACGACAATTTAAACTTATCAGACTTTCTCGAGATGATTACTCTTTTGCTGGTTATTGGGTAAAAGGAGATACAGACTATATTTCAGCACGTAAGTATCTCTTAGTGTTTCTAGATGAAAAGAATCATCCACTACATAAAGAAACCAATCCAACTTACAGCTAGAGGTGTATTTCAGGTAGAATTTGATAAGAATTTATTAAAGTTTAGAAAAGAATTTAAAACAGTTTATAGTAAAACACGAGGTGTAATGTCAGATTTATGGTATTCTATGCTTGTGTTCTGTCCTACTTTTGTATCAAACGTAGTAGGTTCTTTAAAAAAGAGTAGAGCATGTTGTATTGAAAATTATATTGTTCCAACAGAATCTAATTTGAACTCTTTATGTGTAGGTAGAGATAAAGAAGTCTCAAAAATTGTTGAAGCTATGTTTAATGATTCTGAAAAATGGAAAGCTGAAAATAGTAAACCTTTCATAACCACATTAGTTTATTAAAGTTGTTATAATGTATTTTTATATGATTTTTCATATAAAAATAATACTTATTTGACTGTCTTTTTTTTCTTTTTCTTTTTTCTCATTTTTTTAAACACCTGTTCGATAATATTCCAACAGAAAATTATAATACACATCCAGTTGAATTTATTTTCTGAATTGTTCTCTGAATTGTTTTCTGATTGCATACCTATTTATAAGAATATTTTTTTTTTTTTTTTTTAGTTTTTAGGAGCAGGTCTAACCGCTCTAGATATAGGTTTGTATTCATAACAAACAGGTTGTTTCAAAAGAACAAATATTTCAGCTGTATTAGGAAAATCATCACGCCATGAGAATATAATTTGTACATTGGCTACATCTGTTTGTAGAGCGTCAGGTTGTCCTGTAAGATCAAAGCAAAAGATAGTATATTCTTTTTCAAATTGCACAAGATCAATTAAAACATCGTCTTTTCCATTGTAATTTTTAAAATATGTATATAAAGCTCCTGAATCCTTTTCATTAAAATTTAATCGCATTTGCTGACGAGGATATTCATAACCATTGACATTGAAACGTACATCATAAGGATTACAATGATCAAATTTACTTTTATCAGCAAAGAGATCATTGTTCCTTTTATTTTGGAAAACTACAAAAGCATATTGTGATGTAATATCTGTAGGAATTGACCACCTAAATTCTTTTCCTGATACACTACCAGCAGGTTTCTTTAAACATTGCCAATGCTCAAAATTCATACGAATTGGTATGTCTTTATTTAACAATGGTAAAACTTCTTTTTCAAGTTGTAATGAAAGCTTCACCACTGGCATTCTCCAAGTTATATACTTCAGATTCAATTCCACAGTATAATCTTTTAAATTTGGTCAACTTGTAGCATATTTGTAACACCATGTTGTTCTCTTGCTAGTATCAAGGATTGACTAACATTAAGGAGAATTTCTTTATAAGTTCCAAAACCTAGAAACATATCAAAGGTAATGCAACTTTGAAGTAACCATTCGCATCAACATTCATGTAATCATTATTTAGATTCCATCCTGCATTAGAATACTTGGTGGTTTTGGACATTGAAACGAGACCATTAATGGTGCTGGCTACACCTGGATACTCCAATATATCTACCTGAACATCAGAAATTCTATAAATAATTTGCCTGAAAAGATGAAGAAAGCCATTATTAATTACTTGTACTGTACTACGATCGAAACTCGCAATTTTTTTGTCTTTATCACGTACTATCAGACGACCAGCTATAACTACCTCGCTTTTCCAAGGTAAAGTACAAATATTAGGAGTATTTATTTCAATTATAATTTCCTCATCTTTTTTATTTATATCAATATTATTAGCAGTGGAGAATTCTATTAATTCAAAACTTTCGTAACCATTCATTTATAGTTTTTTTTTTTTTTTTTTTTTTTTTATTATCGTACTTCACGTATGATTAAAAATGCCCAATATGTTTCACCATTATTTTCAAGTGGATTGCCATTCTGATCATAAAGGTTTAATACAATCTCGCTTATTTCTTTATTTCTCACTCTATAATATTGAGTTTCATTTGGTGTATAGATTATTTTTTCTCCGGGTAGTGATGATATAGGAAAATAAAAAAGTATTTTTTCATTACCGTTATTACATTCATTACATATCCCCATAATGCTTTCAATAGGAAAAATTTTAACGTGGCTATCAGATTCAACTTCTTCTCCAGCTGGTATAATTTGCTTAGTAAAACCCAATATATTACCAACAGAAGTCACATCTCTTAAATCTATTATATGTGATGGACTCCCCATTATTATGGTATGAGCGTATTTATTTATTTTCAAGGTTATATTAGCAGCCCTAGCATGTTTACTTTCATGTATACATTTAATAATATCAGCTACTTCATAAATACCAGGATCAAGTACTATAGTTGTAGGTAATTCGTTCACCTGCTTATAAAAAGTAAGTGAATTGTTTTTAGTTGTAGTTATATTGAAAAAACGATAAGATGTGTGGAAAGATTCTAACCCAATTTCCCATTCTTTATTAGGGTTGAGTCTAATAATGTCATCAACTCCACTAAAATCATGATAAAGAACAGAATCTGTACCGCTCATAAGCATACTGTAAGAACCATTTATATATTTCATTTATAGTATTTTTTTTTAAATTTTTAATAAATATTCTATGCACCGTCTACCACAATTTGTTTCATCAAGTTTTTGATCCTGCGTATAATTATAAGTAATTCTAGACTGTCCAAAATATTTCACTAATTCTGGTGGTGGAATGTTACCAAACGGTTCATAAAAATCAACTTGTGAATCATTCTTACAGTAAGCAGTCCAATGAGTTCCAGAGTGGTCTGAAGTGTCTAAATTTACAATTCCACATTCATATTTTTTGATTTTTGGTGGTAGCTCATCAAGCATAAAAACTCCTCTGAAATGAGGTATTTGCAATTTTTTAGCATATGCTTCTATTTCAAAATTAGTTAATGCGTCATTCTTGATGGTTATTTTTTTTTTTTTTCATTATCTAAGATTTTTTTAATTACTTGTTGAGTGATCATGTCACCCCCAATTTTTCTTTTTTTAACGCCATCGCATTTTTTTTTAACGCCATCGCATTTTTTTTTAACGCCATTTTTTATTTTTTTAACGCCTCTTTTATTTTTCTCAACACCTAAACAGTCTTTTTGAATACTACCATTAACGCCATTTTTTATTTTTTTAACGCCATCACATTTTTTTTAACGCCATTTTTTATTTTTTTAACGCTCTTTTTCTTTAGAACTTCGTTAGGTATTTGTAGATATTGTCCTATGCCTTCACCAGACTTGTACTCCAACTTTTCATTACGACGTTTTCTCTCTTCTACTAACTCGTCATTGGCTTTCTTATTATCAATTGCTTGCTTGGTGGTTGATATTAAATTACCTACAGTTTCTACTATTTTAGTACCTACTTCTACAGCAGGTTTAGCTGCTGCAATAGCAGCCAATCCTGCTAGGATAGCTGGTGGGAAGAATCCACCATTTTTAACCTGCTTCAGTTGTGTTTTGTTCAGTTTTAGCTTTAAACCTTTTTCCTTGGTTTTTGCTGTCTCAATTTGATTCACTTGTGCTTTTGTTAGAGGTAAATATGTTTCGTTCTGTGTGCTATTTTTAGTTCTGATTAAATTTTCGTATCTTAAATTTAGTACAACAGGTACCCCTTTCTCAACACCAATATTAATTTTGTCAAGTTGTTCCTTATCTGGATTGATAGGATATTTAATGTATCTACTTACTTCGATACCCTCACCCTTTTTTTTTCGATCATTGATTGCTGTTTCCCGATAAATATAAAATCCTTTACCTTTTTTTTTCTGTTTGTTAACATATAAATTATTCAAATAATTCATTATTTCTGGGAGATCATTGGTTGTTGTTTTTCGATCAATATGAAATCCTTTGCCTTCTTTTTTCTGATTATTAGTGGTTGTTTTTCGATCAATATAAAATCCGTCACCTTTTTTAGGTAATATTTCATTAGGTAATCGCAAATGTTGTCCTAATCCACAGTTTTTACTCATATTATTTATATTATAAATTTTTTTATAAATTCCTAAACCTAACTTCTGTTTTAATTTCATTAAATTTACTGCTACATATGCTGGAATTTTTTCATCTAATTTAGCATTAGGATCTTTGACACGCTCCCAGGCTCGCCATGTGAATCTGTTATCAGCATAATCACGTTCATGAGGATCATCTGTATTTGCATAATCTACATCATGATCCATAGCTATTTCATCTAATTTATTTTTCAGTTTTACACCTTTTTGAATATCGAGGTCTGTATTCGAACCAGGACCAAGAGCTTTATATCCGGGCCAGTGAAGTGGAAATGGTACATATTTACCAATTGTATCCACAATATCACCACCTCTTTTAGATAATCCATAGTTTTTACTCATATTTATAGTAGAAAATTTTAGAAAACTGTTTTTTGAAGTTCCTGGCGATAAAATTTACCTAAAATTTCTTCACCCTTCAAATCTTTAATAGAATAGACGGGAGGGTTTGTGTGGAATACTTTGTCAACTACAAATATTTCTCTTGTCCAGTTGTTCTTATACTTGTTCTCAAAAGTTTCTTTCTTTTTGGGTATTCTCACACGATCTCCTTCCTTGAATTTTGGTTGCGTGGAGAAACTTGAAGAATACATTCTATGAAAAATTTCTTGTTCATTTGTTTTATTCACATCACAAGGACGCATTCCTATTGTTCTATGTACCCTCACATTATTATATTCGTGCAATATCTCTGGTATAAATGGAACCCATTTATGATTCTTATGAATCTCAAAAATTATTCTCAACATCCCATTAATGGTTCTGTTTACTCTCTCACCAATTGCTGATTTTTCCTCATTCTCTGTGTGATACATATGAATATTATATTTTCCCATTAATTTTTTAAAAACTGAATTTACAAATTCTGTACCTTTGTCGACATGTAATTTTTTAGGTGGACCATATTCGCTTTCTTCAATAATTTTCTCAAAAGCTTGAGAAACCTCTTTCCCTGTTTTTTCCTTGAGGGGTTTTATCCTGAGTACTTTTGAGAAGGTGTCAATAACTACTAACATATACTTATAACCCCTATTTTCTTTTGAATACTGGGACATAATTAATAAATCACCTGCCCAGATTTCATTGATTTCATTTGTGATAATTTTTCTTTTCTGAAATTTTTTTATCACAGGTTTATGAAGTTCTTTGGCTTCAAGTTCAACTAATGACTGCATTTTTTATATTACTTGACATTTTCTATTGACCTTCATGATAACCTACATTTTGAACATTTCTGTCTTTTTCTCCAATATTTTCTGAATATTTTCATTTGTTTGTGAATTTTCCTCCAATATTTCTTGAACATTTTCATTTGTTTGTGGTAAATTTTCCTCCAATATTTTCTGAATATTTTGATTATTTTCATTTGTTTGTGGTAAATTTTCCTCCAATATTTTCTGAATATTTTGATTTGTTTTTGATATATTTTTCAATTCTATTAAAATTGGTTCTAATTGGGTAATATTGAAAAGTGATTTCTCGCAGGTGGCTACCTGCCTCGTAATATTTTTCAGTTCAGTTACAGCTGATTGATCATTTTCAGTAATCTTTTTCAGTTGTGGTAAAATACTGCTTGTGTTATCCTTTATATTGTTTATGTACTCTTTCACACCATTAGCATACTCTATTATACCAACAGTATAATTTTCATTATTAATGATATTTTTTATACATTGTATTATCATATCTGAAATTTCGCTAACATCTTTTATGACAATTTTCAGAACAGATTCTAAGATTTTCCCCGTGTTATTCTGAATTTTTTCAACTGATTCATACAAATAATGATGATTTTTTCTAGTAAACATTTATTATAAGGTTTTTAAATTTTTTTTGGCTTCTATCAGTTCCTCCCGAATGTTGGTCATTTCATTGAATATTTGTGGATTATGATTACCTGCTTCCCACATACCTTTCAGTATTGTAAATCGATCAATTAATTCTTTAGGATCGTTCCAATATTTATAATCAGTCTGATTGGTATAAATTTTCTTGAGGCCAGAGCCACGATGTGAAAGTATGAGTTCCTTCTCAATCAACATAGGTTGGATGAAATTTAAATATTTATACCCACGACTACTTTTAATTTGTCCATTCTCAGAACGATAAGATTCTGTACTGAGAATAATTTTTTGATAATTTTTCAGGTCTTCATCAGTATAATTTTCAGGTTTTTGCATAGTTAGTAATTCCCATAGTCCTTGTGTTCCTGGATAAAGGGTAGTGTCATTACTTAGCTTAATATCAGCACGATTATTATCAGCATAATGATGAACTTCCATGAGTCGTGCATTTCCTATATAATAATCTTTATTTTCGTATCTAATACCAAAAGTTGAATCAGTAGGTATTTTTTTATTAGTATAGTAAGACAAATATCTACATGCAAGACTTTGAGACATATCAAATCCTGGTGTTTCCTCTGACCGTTCATAGGTAATTTCTCTTGGTTTGTCAGCAATCATAGGTAATACTGGTTGTTGTATTACAGGCTTAAGGTCTTTTATTGTATCAATGATTGGTTTATAGTTTTCTTCCATTTCTAGTTTTCTATTCACTTGACCTAACTTTGCACATTCAATATTTTTTTGTAGAAGTGCACGTTGTTTTACAACAAAATCAATATCATTTGAATTATAATCTGTTAGCTTTCTCATTTATAATATAAAATTTTCCTCAAATTTGTATTTGAACCTACCATTTTTCGGATCACATTCTTTATCTATAACTACAAAGTCATACGGTTTTTGCCAGCAATCATTACATATTGATTTGAACTGATTAAATGTTATGGTTCTAGCATATTCGTTATAAATATGTGTCACATTGGTAAGATCTTGTTCAAAAAGAATTAAGTAATTAAAATTATCTCTAATCTGTTGTTTTGGAATTTTTGAATATGTTTGGGATAAATAGTAGCATGAAATATCATTATGACGACTCCATGAATAATATTTACCTATTTTATCATGGTTTTCTGTGTAGATATCATCAAAGATTACTACTGATCCTTTTTCTATTTTATTAGGGTCTGGCAAATCCTCGAGTGATACTGTATGAATTTTTTTGTTTTTAAGTTTCTTGTTTTGCAATATTTTGCGAAACTTTTCATACTTTGGTTGATAAGAAGTATTTGAACATAAATATACATTATCAGGTAATGGTCTATCCACTAATATAGTCAATAAAACATTCGTTTTCCCAGACCCACTAGGACCACATATACAACATCTCATTATATTAGGAAACACTTCCTTCAATCTACAAGTTGGAACACTATTATCAAAGTTTAAAACTTCAGTCTTATTCTGTATTTTAGTTCGTTTCATTTATTATACAATATTTTTTATACCCATATGGAAGTGTATTCATTTCATCAATTAAGTATCTTTTATCATCATAAGGAGATAGTGCAATTTTATTGATTGATATAGTATACAATTTCAGCTTTTTGGAAACAATTCCATGCACAATTTCCTTAGTTTGCTTGCTATTGAACAAACAGTTTTTGTACATTTCAAATTTCATTCTTTCTATATTCGATCTTTTAATTCCCTTACACACTTTTTTCTCTTTCGATGTGTCGTTTCTGAAGGAGTACATTTTTGATCTTAGTCCTACCCACTCTCTTATTGGGATTCCTAAGTATTCATCCTTGAATAATCCTGGAACTTTTTTGTTTACTTGAGGCATCCAATCCATTAAATAATCTGAAGTGTCGTAATAATTTAGATTCTCTTTTATGTCCTCATAAACATCATCACATTCTATATAAACAATCAATGAATCTGTATCAGTTCCTAATAATCTTATTTTGTCTCCATATTTCGTTTTTAAAACATTGTAGTAGAACTGGAACATTAATAATTTTGACAACTCAGAACAACAAATCCCCAAATATTGGTTTATTCAACTTTACTTTCTTATTTTGAATGTGAAGTAAAACAGTTTCTTCATCAAGAACAACTCTTGTTTCAAACTCATTCTGTTTAAGAAATGAGTCTAAAGTAGTCACTATTTGTACTGTACATCTTTTTCTAACGTTCTCCATTTGTTTCCCATAGACACTATTATTGAGTAATTTATAGAGATCTTTCTCATGATCATTTTTTGCTTTTTGTCTTAAGCTTGTATTCATATCAATATATGGTTTCATCCAAGCTTTTTGTTTGAATCTTATGTAATTATTTATACTCTTTAAAACTATACCTTGTTTCAAGCATTCTTTCAACATTCTGTAATCAATGAGATAATTATGTTTTGGGTGTAGCGTACTTATTAATTTACTCATTTTTGGTTTATTACCTATTTTTTGTTCAATCAAAATTTTTTGAAAATCTGACAATTCTGATTCTCTAGGTACATATTGTTCTGGAAGCATGGGATAATCTTTAAATTTTTCGTGTAATTCTGAAGGAATCTCAAGATCAGCTATAAAAGTATATCCATACTCACCATTGTCATCTAGAGTAAGAATTACATCTTGAGTAAAGTCTGATGGTTTATAAGTCAATTTTTCAAATTTGCTTTCTAAAGATTTCTTTGCTTCGGAATTTTTTGCTTGCGCATCTTCAATTTGATGGGCTAGCAAATTATAGTTCAAGAATTCACCTATTGGTAATGGTTGACTCAGAGCCCACCCATATAAATTATTACAATCTAAATATAGAATATAACTGATATGCTTTTTACTATCCCAAATTCCTTTCTCTTTGGCTTTTTCTTTGCTTAATTTTATCGTTTTTCTTTCTTTCTCATCGTAAAAGTAACAATTATTAGCAAGAGCGTGTCTATGAGGAATGTTGGAAATCCCTCCTCTTATTCCTTTCTCATAAATTTCATAATTTTCTTGATCAGTAATTAGCTCAAGCGATTGTTTCGTGAATTTTAAAGAAGCACTATCTGATAAATGTGGTGCTGAAATATAATATACAGGATCTAGTCCATAATGTTTATAACACATTTCCCTAAAATTATCAAAAATATCTTTTGTGAGAATTGTATCTAGTTTCAAGTATAAATCATGATAATCTCCAAAATTTTTACATCCAAAATATTTGTAAACTTTTTTTGCTTTTGATAAATCGTCATCAGATATATGTTTATTATTTAACATCGAATACCACGCCTTTTTATCTAATGGTAATTGCTCAGAGAATTTATCATAAGTACTAACCCAGTCATAAGGATAAATCCCCTTCTGTAAAACCAAATGTAGGTCTTCTTTTTTAAATTCTCTCAATATATTTTGAAATTTATTATAATTAATCGGTTTTGTCAATTCAGAATCACAAATTTCACATTTTGCTGCATATTTTAAAATACCATTCTCATTTATTGGTAAAAATTGTCCTTTCCTAATTTTCTGTACTTTTTTACACCTAGCACAAAAACAGTCATTCACTTCTGCTAGATTTTTTACTGCTTGATCTAAACTAATTCCCACAAAATTTAATGTGTCAATAAATCTAAATTCCATTTCTATAGGTATTTTATCTCCTTTCCTACTTATTTTCAGTTTTTCTCCTTGATAAGAGGGACATTTTTTTAATATTTTGTCCCAATATTTTCTTTTACAAGTGCAGCAATAAGTGGAATCTCGTTTTACTTCACAATGATCTATCACCACCTTTTTGGAAAATGTTTTATAATTTTCACAATTTTCTGCAATAATTTTCACATCATGTTTCTCAGAAGGCTCCCTCTCGTTCCCACTAAATAATTTCAACAACCATTGTAAAAATATTTTGGAATCGTATTTTAAATTATGAATCAAAATTGGAATGAATCTTGGCATTCTTAAATGCAAGTTGCACTCTCTACAGGCTACCCCACGAAATTTTCCTGTATAATGATCATGATCTCTAACTTTTTCATTTTCTGCAAGAATCTTGTTACATAAATGACAGTGAGAAGTTTCTTTGAATTTGATATCTTCATCTTGTCTCCAAATCATTGGCTTATTAATTCTTCTTATCTTGTTGTATGTGCGAGCATGTTCTATTAACCAAGAATTGAATTGATTCATCAAGTTTTGTACATTCGAGTCTCTAACCAGCTGTGTTCCTTGTTGGTCAGAATAGAAACAAAAACTGTTAGCAATATGTTTCTGGAGATATTTTGTTGATTTAGTTTCTTTTTGCATTTTTTCCAATAGACATTCAAAATCCAACGTCACTGTGTATGGATGATATTGTTCTGCCCCATTTGTGCAATATTTTCGAAATTTCTTCTCTTCATTTGGCATTTCTATATTTTGCTCATCATTTATACAATTTTTTAAATGTTCCTCATATTTTAATTTATCTTTAAATCTTTTATGGCATTTCATACAAATTTCTACATGTTGTGTATATTTATGTATTTTTCCTTTTAATAGAGCACTCAAGTTTTTTATCCCAACAATATGATCCTTATACTGTAGTAAATTTACATGGTTTTCACTATGAATTGGTTTATAAATTAAAGAAAATTGACCAATACCCTCTTCATCTTCCTCATACTTATAAATATTGATAGATATACCTAGAAATTTTTCATATTTTTTAATATTTTCTGGAATTAAATTAACTGGATATTCCATTTTCAGTTCTTCATATTTCGTGATATCATAATTTGAAACTCGATCTGTATTATTTGTAACTGAATTCAAAATACTTTCCAACGCATATTCAAAGCATCTAAAATTTTCTTGCTTGAGACACTTAAAATTTCTATTTTTTATATTTTTCACATTAATACAACACTTTTTTGATTGAATAAATTTGGGTAATTGAATATAAGTCCCACCACGTAAAGGGTCATTTTTATCAGATTGAATATTTATTTCAATAACTTGATCAAATTTATATTTAGTATTTTGAGCAGTATAACTCTCATACTTTTTTATAACTTCATTTTTTGCTGAGATTAATGCACTTTCAATTGCATTCGAATCTACTATAATATGATGCTTTGATCGAAAATATGCCTCTTTATCACCTATTTTATCTCCAGTTGTGTGATCTATTTCTATATAGTTTACAACTGCTATTAATCCTATGTTTATTGCCTTTTTCTTTTTCATCTCACTTTTAAGCATTCTACCAAGAAGTTCTGTAATTTTGTCTAAATAAATTCTTAAATCATATTTTGTAGGTTCGTATACTATAGAGAATTGATTTACCATATTTTTCCAACACCCATCTATCTTTCTCACACTAGGACGAACTATAGGCTCATTAAAACTATCATCATCGAAATTAAATTCTTGGAGATACTTTACATTTTGAGATTGTAAGAATTTTTCAATTATTTTAGCTCTAGTTAAATTTTTGTTTCTTTCTCCAACTTTTTTAATGAGTTCTTTTTTCGTTAATTTATTCAGAATCTCTCTCTCAAAATTCGAACTCTGTCTCTGTATCTTGTCTCTAATTTCCAATAATTCAGATTTTTTCAACTTAGATACACCTTTCACTCCACAATTTCGCAAATCATTTCTTAAATCTTTTGCTGTTGTTGTTGTCCTTCCATGCTTAGATCTGACATGTCTAGCATAATTTTTGTATGTAATTTTTTTATTACACTCTATACACATTCTCGGTGCATATTTTTTATTTATCGTTTCCATTTTATTATATATGATTATTCTTTTAACGTAATTCAATTTTTTATTTATCGTATTTCTTCATTACACGCTAATTTATGCACGAAAACAACCAAATAATTAACAAGGTTAGCGCAATCAATTAAATGATAACACCATCATGGCATTGAAAAAAATTATACATGAATCGAATCTATACGGCGATGATAATTTATTCATAAATATGAGAGTGCTATGTTTGCATTTTCAAACTCATATGTAATGTTGGTTACGGGCTTCGTAAGTATATATACAAATTTTAAATAACACTCTATCGGAGCTAGGAGCTGTACATTAGGCTTCCTCCCCATATTAGACGGAAGTGCTAAAGAGGGGAAAGGTCCGTACACCTCACCTAGGCTAGTTCCCCTCAGGATAACAAACTGTAACCGTGACTGAACAGCGTCACGGCGGCAAATCAAAAGTGTTATCTCGGGGTCGACGATGTCGAGTTACTAAGTCTCTGTAATCAGCGCTGATTAGGTAGTAACATTCAATGCAAAATAAATAAAAAAAAACGCTGTACTAGATCTCTGACGTACTCCGATGGCGCGGGTGCACACGCGTCGCTGGGTGCTTGGAGGTCGAACTACAGTGAAAAAAAAAAAAAAAAAAAAAAAAAGATAACACCGGGTTTAGACTCGCGTACTCTGAGCTGATATGAAGCCGGCCATATCAGTCTCGGATGCGTGAATCGACGGCCTTGGTGGAAAAAAAAAAAAAAAAAACTCAGAGTTTCCACAGCCTCCCGCGGACAAAAAAAAATGCAAATAAAAATTCAGGGCGTTCGCGGGGGGCAGTGGTTTTGCAAAATTTTCTCGTGAGTTTTTTCGCATTTTCCAACGGATTTCAAATAATTTTTGTTTGAAATCTTAATAATCTATATTTTCTATTTCTCCATTTTTAAATGTAATATTTTTTTTAGTTATTTTTTTTTAAAGTATTAGCATTTTAATTTTTTTTATATCTTCTTTACTTTTTCCCGTTCTAATTGCAAAATTTTCTATCATTGTATCATTAATATTTTTTCTTGAAATATTTTGATTTTCTTTTTGTTCTTTAGATTTAAATGTCTTTCTAATATCTTCTACAAATTCTTTCTCGCCTTTTTTTTCTAAATCTTTATAAAATTCTTTAATTTTATTTTCAGGAATAAAGTCATAAACAATATTTTCCATAAATTTATATAGATCTGTTTCCAAATAAATATTAATATATTTAAAACATTTAAGGAATTCAATGTTTTTTAATTCGCAATGATAATTTTTAAAAGTGTTATTCATTTCCATTTTTATTATTTTTATATGAAAAATCATATAAAAATACATTATAACAACTTTAATAAACTAATGTGGTTATGAAAGGTTTACTATTTTCAGCTTTCCATTTTTCAGAATCATTAAACATAGCTTCAACAATTTTTGAGACTTCTTTATCTCTACCTACACATAAAGAGTTCAAATTAGATTCTGTTGGAACAATATAATTTTCAATACAACATGCTCTACTCTTTTTTAAAGAACCTACTACGTTTGATACAAAAGTAGGACAGAACACAAGCATAGAATACCATAAATCTGACATTACACCTCGTGTTTTACTATAAACTGTTTTAAATTCTTTTCTAAACTTTAATAAATTCTTATCAAATTCTACCTGAAATACACCTCTAGCTGTAAGTTGGATTGGTTCTTTATGTAGTGGATGATTCTTTTCATCTAGAAACACTAAGAGATACTTACGTGCTGAAATATAGTCTGTATCTCCTTTTACCCAATAACCAGCAAAAGAGTAATCATCTCGAGAAAGTCTGATAATTTAAATTGTCGTCTAATGATTAAAATACGATTTTTATCAATAATCCTACCTTGAATTGATCCATCTCGAGTCTCAATTGTGTGCGGTTTTGTATTTACAAAATGTTCTACACAGCTGGCACCTGAACATGACTCGTTGCAACTTTTTCTCCACTCACAAGACATCAAATTTTCATTAGACATCCAGAAGCCTACAGGTTCTTGATTAATCACTTTCACTGATGGTATCTTTTTAGATACACAGTGTGTAGAGTCATCAAAATTAAAGTTATTGCTTTTACTTTCAATCATTTCCATTTTATAATATATAATATATTTTTTTTTTTTATTTATTTTTTTTTATTTTATTTTTATTATTTATTTATTTATTTTTTTTTTTTTAGTATTAAGATTTCAAACAAAAATTACTTGAAATCCAAGTTAGAAAAAAAAGTGGTCTGATAAAAAAATGGAAACTCGACCACTTTATATTACAATATCAATTCTTTTAACACCAACACAAAAATGTGAACTTGGTTACAGAGAACAGAACTTACACACAAAAGTGTTTTCAACAGTGAATGTACAAAAATGTGAACTCGATTCAGAGAGAACAATACTTACACAGAAAAATGAACTCGGTTTAGGATTGCACAGAACTCACTCAGAAAAATGTTTTCAACAGTAAATGTACAGAAATGTGAATTCAACAGTGAATGCCCAGAAAAGTGTTTTCAACAGTGAATGTACAAAAATGTGACTTCAACAGTGAATGCTCAGAAATGTGAACTCGAGCCAGAGAGAACAGAACTCACTCAGAAAAAATGTTTTCAACAATAAATTTACAGAAATGTGAACTCGAGCCAGAGAGAACAGAACTCACACAGAAAAAATGTTTTCAACAATAAATTTACAGAAATGTGAACTCGAGCCAGAATCGTACCTTTCTATACTACTTCTGAGAGTCAAGTTTCAGTTACATCAACATGCAAATGTGTATCGCTAGTTAATATTAACATATTTTTCTACGAAAATAGAAATATTTTATCGTGCATCCATTTCTTATATGGTTCGTTACTTGTGTTTAGGGAGAACTCATTTTTCAATCGTTACATTTTTTCCCTCGTCGGCCGATTAAATCACACCCTTATTATAATATACACTCGATCAGCTGACTTCCAAGGTCAAATTAACCCAGAATTTTACTCAGAAGAAGAAGAATTAGGCCATACCTCCTTATACATACATTTTTAATGGAGAGGGTCAATGTACTTCACATTTTCCCCCTACTCTAGAGTCCATGAAAATTGTTTTACATTCTCAAGATGCCACTGGTTTAGTATACTCGTAATATTCCAGCCTGTGAGAAATCTCGGTATGAAAGTGGTCAAAAAATAAGATGTTGACAACTCTTTTTCAATCGTTACGTTTTTCTCTATCGTTCGTATGCTCTATTTTATCGAGCAATTAAATGACACTTTTTTTTGTTTTGTTTGTTTGTAATGGAGATCTGAAAATTTTGATGACTTTGCTCCCATTCCGTCAGCTATGCACATATCTACGTTTTCCGGTAATACAGAGAAATTTCTTTTATATTTCAGTGTTCGCTCTTGTTTCCTCGTACAGAGGTCGAAACTGCGACTTTTATTTTATCAGAATTAAATGAGTTCTACTTCTATGCTACTAACTTTGGCATCCATGTAGGTCAAGACGTAGAATAGAAAAGCTTCAACCTCCGTGTACAGATTTTTTTCCATTAACCAACATTTCGCTAACAAGCATAATTCAATGCAGTATGTGGGAGAAATTTCACCATCTACCTGCAAAGGGAAACAATTCTCTAGATTAGTTGATTACAATAATCTAAAATGAGCTAGTAAGGTTGTAGATCACTTCAGTTTGAAAATTCAGTAGTACCTCAAACACCGAGAGGCAACTGTCGCGGTATATTTCATTTCCAGGAGGCAGTCGTGACTGGCAGTTGTGGTAATGGGATTTGATTGTTTCTCTACTCGTCTCGATATTCAGGCAGAATTCACAAATGTATATTTTTGGTATTCTGTAAGACAGATTGCAAATCCGCACTCTTCAACTTCCTGCATTATTCTCATCTTAATATTGAAGAGT
Organism: Acanthococcus lagerstroemiae; assembly: GCA_031841125.1. NCBI lineage: Eukaryota > Metazoa > Arthropoda > Insecta > Hemiptera > Eriococcidae > Acanthococcus > Acanthococcus lagerstroemiae. Next base: position 41,538,443 of record CM063111.1, on the reverse strand, counting down.
AGGTAAGAAAGACATGAATTGCGAACCTGAATTCACGCGAATATGCAGATGAATGTTTTTTTCCTGAAGAAAACTCCGTTTTAATTTCCCATTTGCCAAATTCTACAACGGATGGGAGATACTGGTTAGATTCTTCATCCTGCAGTTCAGCCGGAAAAAATATTGAATATAATAATAGATGTGACTTGGAATCATGAAACGTGCCTCTGGTGTCAAAAAATCATTTTTCACTTTCTTGACAATTTCTATGGAAAAAATCACGCTCTTTCAAATGAAACAAATCGCAACTTCCTATCTTCATTAGTTTTTCTACAAAAATTGCATTTGAAAATTACATCAAAAAATTTAAAACATTCATTTACATGGCGTTGTGTGAAACGGGCCTACAGGAATGACAGAGAACAAGAATTTGAAATGCGGTTGTCATAGCAACGCATAAACACACCACCACAGATGTACACGCTATGTACATCTGTGCACACCACTACCACCATCCCACCTTTACACTCGTTTATCTCGAAAACCTGTTTTTGCACGAGAGGCACATTTCATGATTCCCGGTCACAGATTACCTATTATATTCTAAATTATTTGATACATAGGCGCAATCAAGAATTACCTCTGGGAGGGGCTGAATCAGAAAAATGGGGGTAAGTTTTATACAAAAAAGTAAAATAATTGACTTACAATGTTTAGCCTAAACTGTAGTATGACGTCTTAGTAACAGGAGCGTTACAAGAGGCCATTTCGGGGGGAGCGTTACGGTTTTCGCTCAAGTATACCCCTGGCTGGAAGGAATAAATTTCAATGGAAATGTATAAACACGATTTTCGCTCAAGTATACTCAGTACTATGACGTCAAAGTAACAGGAGCGTTACGGGAGGCTGTTACGGAGGGAGCATGACGGTTTTTGCTCAAGTATACCCAGCAGTATGACGTCATAGTAACAGGAGGGTTTCGGTTTTCACTCAAGTATACCCAAAAATGCTAAAAATGCTCAAAACTTTTTAGGAGGGGGATTATAGCCCTTACAGCCTCTCTGGTTGCGCCTGTGATTTGAGATAATATTATTATACGTAGTGCACAACTGAATGGAAATGTTCGAAATCTGAAAACTCCACTTGAAACCTTTCACTTGAAAACGGCCCCTATCTTTTCTTACCTTTTGCTTACTATGCAAATGTGTGGCGGGCTAGCAGGAACAGTTTTCTGTAGGAGGAGAATTGGTGACGAAAATTTCAGCCCAAAATATTATACATTCAGGTTAACAAATAGCCTTTATTTGCTTAGTTTAGTCGATTAGTCGCTAAAATTTTTCGATTTCTGATAGAATGTTTCATGCGTACTTGGATGTGGGGGGGGGGGATATACAGCTTTCTCCTAGTGCTGACTGTTGGATCCTAGCTCTTGATAGTCAAACGAAACAAGCTTGAACAATAGGCACATTATCTTTGGTGCTTTGAAAGACCCACATACCACGCCATATTGACTACCTATAATTGATGTTTCAGTAATTATTTTCAAACTAACAACCATCTGCATCAACATGTCGTACCTGCCGTAATTCACGGTGCTGGCGTAAACTTACGAAAAAATCGTTCGGTATATTAAACGGATCTACATCAGTGGTAACATTAGCCAGCTTACAAATTTCACATTGCCACGCTTCCGGCCAGTGATAAAGGATACGCTGAATCTTAGACTGATTTTTGATCTCAGCATTCGATGAATGACACTTTGTGCATGACCCTGCTTCCGACCAATGATAACAGAAAGGTTGGCTAAGACATTTCTCATGGAAGGCACGGTTGCACGTGGAACATTGAAATAAATGGGCCTTAAAAATGTTCAAAAGTTAGATTACAATTTTTATGCCAGTAAATTCTCAACATTTAAAAAATGCTAAAAAATAAGTGATAACTCTCACATTTCCTCGAGTTCCACATGTGTTGCATTTTTTATTATTGCTACAAAATTCGCATATCCATACTCCCGGCCAGTCACTACTAATCGGCTGACCTAGACATTTTTCATGGAAGGCACGACTACACTTGTAACACTGAATTAAATGGGCCTGATAAACAGAGTTTTTGAAGTTAGATATAAGTGAGGAGTCTCTTTTGAAAATGACTGCAGTATATTTTGAAATCTCGACTTAGCCGCCAATGACGACATAACTGCTGTTCTGCTGGATGAACTGCCGTATATGATCAGAAATAGATGTTACGTTGTTCCCCTCAATCAGCCATAGGTGTTTAAATGTAATGGCTGCGAATACAGAGTTACCAGGCAGCAAAGTCAAAATTTCGCAATGGATGGCCGTTTCCAAAACAAATTTTTCAATTTGTAGTCCCAGCACACGTGGTCGATAATAATGAATTTTTAAAATGCTTAAAAGTAAATAAAAATCTTTCACCTTTGCTTCAGTTTCACAGTTGTTGCATTTCTTACTCCTGCCACATGTTGGACACAGACTCTGATTCCGCGCTATACGTCTGAAGTTTGTATCAATAAAACTGGAAGTTATATCTCGTTTTTCAATTCTCTTAAGTTCATTATGTAAGCATTGTGCGTGCCAGAAGGCACCACATCGTCCAATACATAACTGGAAACTTTTTCCAGCCGTGAATGAGTAACATCCTCTACAATACGGTAATTCAGCACCCTGTTATAGAAATTCAAAAGATACATAACTACTAGAGGTTTATTATAAGTACTAATTTCAACATTTGACTTAGTGGAGATCCTGTATAGCCGCAATGTATACCTACGCCCGGGGTACCCATTTATCAAAACCTAATAAATGGGCTGAAGTCCCTCCAACAGGGTGACAATATAACCTAAAGGCACAACCCGACTTTTTTTTTTTTTTGTAGAAAGTAACGTAAAATATATCGGCCATATCAGCAGAATGAATGGCCTTTTGGTATTTGATTCAATACGCGGATTTGATACATCAACTTGCCTATACAAACAGTATTGTAAACTATGGTAGCTTCAGATTTGTGGGTGAACTCTGGATATTGTCAGTTTTGTACATTAAAACTAGAATATCGATTTTTATTACATGACAGTATAGCTAGTCTCAGCTTTTATTTGACACCCTAGTTAACGAAGCATCTAACCAGTGCACTCCAGTTGTGGCAATGTCCGAAGTTCCCCCAGTTTATGGTATATATTTATCCATTTTCATTTGTATAAAAATTTCTCCACAAGAACATCAAGATACAAGTCACAGAATTTAAAAAATACATCGTTGTAGGGTTGGTATAGATTTCTAGGAAATGTGTCTTAGTCTTGTGTCACTGTGTTGACGTACAATTATAAAAAGTAGAAGAAATTGTGTGAGTTTTGATAAAAATGAAAACAGGCTACTAATGAAATGGAGGGTCAATGCTTCTTGCTCATATTCCAATGCTGTACAAGATATAAGTAGAACAAATAACTAACAGCAGTTTAATTTGTCCCAAAGTTTCAATAGTTTGGTTCTGATTAAAGAAACCGTTACTGTTTTCTATGAGATTAGCTGATTCGCTGATGCTCAAATACATAACTAAGTAACCGAGCATTGCATGCGACACAGTAATTCAATCAAGTATTGTTGGCGGTCATTATATATGAAAGAATACCATGTTCTCTATACCACAATTACAGCAGCTATTCTGTGTTGCTCTTCATATTCATTTAAAATCTCACCCGGCAATATTTGATTTTCAATTCTACTCATATGTATCTAATTAGAGTGATATTTAACATACATACGTTGAATGCGTTCGACAATACTGAGGGTAACTGATACTGCTTATCCATATGTTCTGTAAGATTCAGAAATTAGAACTTTCTTCTTCCTCAGGATTTGAACTGTGATGCAATCTAAACTTAGAAATAAATGAAAACATTGCTTATAAAATGTTAAAACACATGATCTACTGAAAATAAAAATGTAAAGTAGTACATGTTTCACCATGTTTCACGGTGTATTTTGTCTATCCTTTTTGGCTGAAACGGAGCACCCAACTAGCAGCATTTTATTACTGATTCAAGTCAAAAGAAAATAGATTTGGCAACAGTGGCAGGACATTCTCAGGGACGTCAGTAGTGCCCTGATACCATCACAGGCACTCTGTCTTTCGGAAAATTGGTGTGTGCAAGAGTTCTTGAGTGGAATGAATGCCAGTTATTTTGGCCTAGGAATGAAAAGGCAAAGGAAGGTACCTGACTTATACTTAGTCACAGTGGTGATTGCGGGAAGCTTCCTTGGCACTTCATCTCTACCCAGAAATAATCGCAGTTAGTACCATTATAGAAATTTATCAGAAAATATAACTACCGTATTTACAATTTTAAGTTCTGCACAATCTACATAAGCTCTCCACCAATATCGGACTAGCCAAACGCAGGGCCCTCAGCAATTAAGCTATCAAGCCACTTAGGGCCCTCTCATAATTTTTTACGAATAAATGCGTGATTTTTTGAGCTCACTGCGGGTCCCTTTTCGTGATCCATTTGGACCTATAGTTCGGTGATCGCCAACCAGCCAACATGGCCAGTTCGACTCTATTTTGAGTGAGGACATACCTGGGTTACTATACGTTTCAAGTTTCAACTTGGAAAGCAGTACTAACCGATATTTAAATTTGAATGCATCAACACCACACTAAGTAAAATCAATCCTTATCGTTCACCATGAATCGTTTAACTCACTTGATGGTGCGTTGTCTGAAGTTCCAACACACATAACATTTGTCTGATTGTTACTGGTAAACTGTTTATGCCACCTCCCTAGTTTTAATTCTTGCATAGACATGTATCGCGAACAGTTCAACACGCATACATTTACTTTCTCTCTTTCCACCTTTGAAGGGAAAATCAATGAAATATTCGTACTGACACTAGTTTTAAAATGCTTGTTAACTATTTTATGTAATGAATTGACAGAATCTAGTTCTCGTACTCTTTGTGAAGGCCTGATCAGTGCTGGTGATTTTGCATATCTTACTTTTTGAAAGCGCTGATACTTGAATTTTTTTTTTTATTCTTTAAAGTACATACAGATTCTTCAATTTGAAAATCTGAAAAAGCTCTCCTAATTCAGGGTCAAGAGTTGCCAATTTCCTAACAGCGATTTTGAAACACAATCTCGCTTGCCCGCCTTATTATAACAAAGAACAAACATTTTTTAATGAAGTACAGGGTGCGCCAAAAGGTTACCAATTTTATTGGAGTGTATTGACAGCGTAACGTAACTTTTGGTGCACCCTTTAGAATCTCTGAACAAATTTGTTATAAACGGAATGAGCATTTACAAGGTTAACAAAATTAATATTGAATCTAAACTGAATTTCAGAGAAATAAAAAGTATACGCTTAAGATATTACAGTCTATTGCCATTTTGCAGCATATACATATATGTTTATTATGATAGAAAAGAAAGAGGAAAACTAACAAAACTGGAACATCTACAAAGTTCAAAACTGAAAAACACTAATGTGTCAAATATAATACTTATATAAGAAAAGTAGAGAACTCTTATTGCAATGCATCAAGTCAATAAACAGCACGAACTTGGAGCGTGAAGAATTAAAAGCGAAGGGTCAAGATGAAGGAGTGAAGAGCAAGGAGACACTTTATAGAATGACAGAATTATAGGTCGAACTCTCAGGGTCTCAAACCTCTACCCGCTGGCAAATCCAAGACCTCTAGGTAGTGCTCTATCGACAAAATAAACTGGCAGTTTCTCAACTCATCACTGAATGGAAGACAGTCCTAAGCGGTATTGCAACCAACTGACAAGAGTATGCTGAGCGATAAGTTGTATTTGATTAATTTCCAATTTCTATCATTCTCTTGTGAAATCGATATTTAGCTTAAATTAATCTCAAATGCGCTTATTAGAATCTAAATGTGTTGATTATTGCAATTAATTTAAGCCAAATTTCAGTGTAATTGGGGAAGGATGGAAACTGTTTTGAGTATGAATGTTGTTTAGCATATTCCTTCACTTGACTACAATGTCGCTTAAGATTGTCTGTCATTTCGATGCCTCAGTGCGAAATGGCATGACACTTTTTACAGAAGATTTAAGATTCTGTATGTTGTATGCATACGTCTTCCAAGAAAACTGAATTATTTCCATAAAAAATGAAAAATTCTATTTTTTCAGTGTTTCAACTTGTAGAGCATAAAATTCCCTTTCCAATGATATCATGCACTAAAAATTGACCAAAACTGTAGATACGGCCATTTCGCACTAAGGCATCAATTTCAGTAGTGTACTACAAACTGCAAACTGCCACTCTGCCCGTCTATTTCTATTTGTAAAATTTCCACCAGGAGGGCGATTGCTTTGCTTGGGTTTGCGGGCAAATGGAAAACACGTATATGCACTGGACTGTTCATTTTTCAATCAGTGTTTACAATTAGAAAATGCAATACTTTGCTTTTCGCTCATTATATTAGCTACACTGCTTAACATTCTGGCCTTTAGTTGTTTCTGTGTTTGTTTGTTCCACGGAATGTTTGAAAAATGGGAATGAATAACGTGTCTGTTACCTGTGAATCAGATTCTCAAAAGATGAGAATTTCGAAGTGAACGAGCAACAAGAAAAAATATAAATAATTTGAATTTGCAATCCCTATGATAAGGACGCCGTCTCCTTCAGTTGGTTTTGGTAATCCAATCACATGCTTCGCGTTCTCTTATTATGTACTTACTTTTTGGGTATCCATGCTATATCCTAATAGGAATGTACAGCCTTCCTTATTTCTTATAGAAAAAATTATAACTTGAGTTCTCTGGTTTCAGAATTATCTCCGATGTGGTGTGGTGGGACGTATGGCGATGCACGCATGCCAAAGTGGCCCCTGAGACACCGCACCCTCGGCGCCGGAAACTACCCTTTCGGGCATCGCATCAGTACCGAGTCTGATGTATGATGAAACGTAACACAGACAACTATAGAGCGTGAATCAGGCCCATATCTAGGATTGTTCTGTGGAGTGTGCATAAAGAAGTTTTAAGAACCAGAAATATGGGTAAGTACATATCTTCTAACTTTATCTGAGCAACTAAAAGTGTTATTACTCAATATTTAGTAGGTACAAAAGGGAGAAACATATTTTGACATATTTTGCTATTAAAAGCATATGAATACATATTTGTATTATTTTCCTCGGTTTTTGGGCATATTTTGGGAATATTTGGCCATTTTGGAGAACTTTTCGTGAATATTTCTACTTTTCTGTTGGAAAACAATAAAAACATCTGAAAATTCGATAGGAAATGAAATGACAGAGACTAGTTGGTTGTACATTAGCGCTCCTACATTTTTTCATGGTTCAAATCCGAATGCGGATGTGGAGTTGTACTTCTGAATTATGTTATTTGTGGCATGTGTTGATTTCTTTATCTGTGATGGATTAAGTTTTTGTGTTTGTAATTTTTGACTATGGACGTGGTGTCACAATTATTCAGCTTGAAAAGTCCTGCATTTTGATACCCATATTGTGTTATTGAATATTTTGAGCATATTTTACACGCAAGGGAATATTTTGACATATTTTGGCTTTTTTTGGAAAATATTATATGCGCATATTTCAGTGTTTTTAGGACATAAAATAATTTTTCCCTAAATATGACGAAACGCGTACCAATCCCTATACACTTCTCCGAATATCAGCTGTTTCGTGTTTCCATCTCATCCTGTTCGCGAGAATTTGAAAATCGGCGCGAAAAGACGCGAAAATCCCAGTGTAAAGATTTTTTTGAGGAAGTCGTAATGAAACGAAAATTTGAAACCAATGAGTTCACCTTCTGGTACATCCTGCCATCGGGTTTTGCTTCGGTTTCCCTCTCCTTTGCAAATGTAGATAAGGGTGAATGAAAGGGACTTCCGAAATTTTGAGGGAAGAGCAGTGGCCAGCTAGGATTTTCCCGAGGGTGCGGAGCAAAATAAGATTTTCAAGGGAGAAAAAGTCGAAAACTGAGGTATTTTTTGAAAATCGCCGATATTAGAGAACTATGTGAAAATACTGGGAGCACGTGCCCCCCCCCCGACGCTACGTCACTGGGGAAGAGTAATTAATCCACAAAATTTGAAAAAATCTAAAGACCGCGTAGTAATTATTATCGCGTTACGAAAGAGTCTATTGTTTTCAAATATATGACCTTTTATTGTATTTGTCGATACTCTTAAATTGGAGCTTCTTCTGCCTCCCCTGATGCCATAATTTTCCAGATCGTAACCACCTTTTTACTTTCATAGCATTTGTCGTTAGATATGCTGCAGCTTTTTCACCTGTGTTCCAGAATTCATTTTAATAGTTATGTTCCCTCCCCATAAACCATTCAGGCTTCACGACGGAGGGGCTAATTCCGGTTACTATAGTTTTCCTCAAGTTCCAAATTCTTTACGAGATTCTAAAGTCAATTTTTTGGACAGGATAGCCAACCAAGCTCTGAGTCGCTGATTTCGAATATCGCCTTAGATTTTTATCCGACGCCTTCTAAAGCACTACCGTAATACGAATTCAGCTTCTCCGGCGAAAAATTACACGGAGCATCGAAATAGGGGTGATTTTGTGTCTGATTTCGAATATCGCTGCCGTGTTTTAATCTGGACCAAATTTAAGCTCCCGTACTTGTTCAGTTGAGAAATTTTTACGACGTTATTTTCTATTAACAACACTTTGAATAAATAAAACTGTATTTTTACCCTATTTGGTGGCTTTAATTAGAAAAGGGGGATTCCGAGTCAACCGTTGCTTGTCCTACGCTCTTACTACCTCATTGATCGCACCAGGAAAGACAGGATCCAAAAATAACCCGTAAAACCGAATACAGCGACCTCGAAAACCTATAAATCAAGTTTAGAATTTTATTCTTTCAGCCGCCCCCTCCCTTTACGGTCGGCATTAAGTTACACAAAAAAAAATATATGAAGTCTTTAATTGACATTGCACCACGCTGCACCCTATAGAGCGCGTTTTCATTTCCATCATTAAATATTTACACATCGTTATAACAAATTTCTACTGTATATCCGTCTGGACTTGAATATAATTTGTTCTGAAGTACTTTGGATTGTGGCGAGCAAGTTAACGTACCATCAGACTATTTGGTAAAGGACAACAGGAATATCACATTGCTTTTATATTTTCACCCAGTACAAAATTTATTAATTTTAACTTACAATTTAGACTAACTTATATGGACAAACAATCAACAACACCCAGTATCTTCAACCATTGTTAACAAGGAGTTCCATCAGAATAAGTTGGCGGCCCAGGTTTACAAACTTTTGTTCGCCCACTCGTACCGTCGATGAGACTACATGTGTATGTGAAGTAACCACAAGTGCTTGATTTTGAGTAATATGTGTGTCCGTATTTTCGATTGCCGTTATTCAATTCTCCAGTTTCGCTGTTCGTCACGGTCACGTAGCTGTCGTACCCATTTTTCTGTCTAATTTGCGCGTCATCTTGTAAACTATCCGTCTTGGAGCTATGCTCCACGACTCGTCCGGATCCAGGCTTCAGAACAACAGTCTGTGTTTGCGCTCTTCCACCTGGTGCTGCAACTGCCTCAGTCTTATCCCCAGCAGTCGACGTTACCCGTCCTCTGAATCCAGAAGGTACTCTATAGTTATTAGTTCCTGGAATGACGTCTCCCGAGTTGAAAATTGTATTCTCTTTTACTCTGTCGGCCGAATCACGATAAATAAACGCGTCGTGTGATTTACTTCTGATGTATGCATCTTGACTCTGTGACGATTCCTTCTTTTCATCAAGTCCGGATCTGCCAAACGGTCTATATTTATCTTCAGTTTCTTGGTCACTATATTTCTTCTCTTCATTCCCTTTAACTCCTTTTTCATTAGCCTTGGATTTATTATCTTGTTTCGTTGATATACTTTCCAAGTCAGATGGATTGGGCAGAGGTGCTGTTGATCTTATCACTCCTGATTTTTGTGTGATCGTGTCAGGAGTAACCCCATTCTTTGTCGCCTCATTTCTCAGCAGTGATAAATTACTAGAGTTGAATGATAGCTTGGTCACATTTTGAGCGCTCGATCCCGAGCTGGATTGTGCAGCTCCAGTGAACGACGGCCCCAATTTGAATGCACCTTGAAATTGTGTTTGCGACTGTCCTGAAAATCTGCCACTTTGAGAAGACGCCGTGCCGCCCCCTTCGAAAATTGACTGTTGTTGTTTTCGACTTTCATCATAAGGAACAAAACCTATTTGAGCCTGACTATTGGTACTCCCTGGTCCGGATGCCTGGGCATCAGCAAGACCACCTCTATGACCGGCTTGAATTTGAACGTTGGTTGCATAGTTAACTCCTTTACCTTGAGCTTCTGCTAGGGACGCCCCATTTCCATAATTATATTGTATTTGCGATTGACTTTGACTTCGACCTGCGTTTCCTTGAGATGTACTCATTGCTCCTGTTTTGTTGCCGAAAATTTGAGTCTTGACACTTTTCTCATTGTCACTTGTTTGAGCCTGCGCTGAAAAGGACCCTGTGTAGGTGCCGGATACTTGGGCTTGAGCCACACCATTGCGTGTTTTTCCTTGAGCTGAAGCCTCAGCTGTGGTATCATTGTCGTGAAGATGAATTCCGCTGAGAGATTGAGATTCACCGAATTCTGTGTCTACTGGGATTATTTGCGTTCCTTGAGATACATCAACACCTCTGCTGCCACCCAGTATTCCTTCACTGCTACTGTAATTCGAATAATTCAGATTTGGTTGAGCATTACTAGAGCTCGATGGGGGAGGAATGTATGAACTTGGAATACCACTGGACACTATCGGATAGTTTGAGGAGACATTGTTGTTAATAATTGGTCTACCATAATCCGTTGGAACTGTTCCAGGAATGTTGGGGTTAGGTCCTCCATATTGCGGAATTTGTATTCCTCCTGAAGGTGGATTCCCTACCGCGGATCCACCTAATGACCCAGTAGTTCCTGTGATAGTTGATGCTGGGTAATTTGTTCCTGCAAATCCAGTTACAGGACCTGAAGATACTGGCACTATAGATCCATCGCGAGCGATGTATCCTCCCTGTCCTGGCTGGTAAATTGGTTGATAAATTCCGGTATTTGAACCAGATTGTACTCCTTGCGGTATATATCCTACCGGTTGTGGGATGTTCGCTCCTACAGATGCACCTTGATTTCCATACCATGCTCCACTGCTGGGTATGGTTGATCCGCCTTGCAATACACTGGAAGTCTTGTCTTGAGACTGAGGATATCCTCCATAATTAGGAACTACAATATTCCCTTGAGGTATTACCGGTGCTGGATAGCCAGAACTTGAAACTTGAGGTGGGGGTCCGTACACTGTCCACTGCGGTTGAAAGCTTCCTTGAGATCCTATGGGCCCAAACGTATTTGGTGGTTGTTGAGGTTGAGCAATATTATAAACAGGAAGATTTTGTGGTCCATATATAGATTTTTGTGAACCATGAAGATCGCCTGTTGATTGCTGTCCTCCAGATTGAACATTGGGTTCATATACTGTTTGACCTTGCGCAAGCGGTCCTCGATTGCCTTGTTGGTATGTTGTACCCTGAGATATATCCGGAGACTGAGGATATCCTTGTGGAAAATGAGGCTGTAAGTTCACACCAGATGGTTGAGGAATGGTACTTTGTACCTGAGGGTATCCTTGTTGAGAGCCTGTTATTAGCTGTCCAGAATTTGGTTGGTTTGTAGTCTGCAGCCAAGTCGGATAGTTAGACTGAGAGGGTAATTGAATTGGATATAAAGAAGATTGATGTGTTCCTGGAAATACTTGGCCTGTTAGCTGATTTGGTAAATACTGTGGCGATTGGAAAACTGTGGAGGCCGGAAATTGCGACACTGTATTGCCTTGAGGGTACTGTGTTGCCATGACTGGTGTCGTGGAAAAATAAACTGTTGGTTGACCTTGACCTTTAGCTTGATTTTGCAAAGTAATGTATGGTATTGAACCAGGGACATTAGCCATTGCAGGTTGACTTTGTCCTCCAGTATTCAGATATGGAGTATAAGTATTTGTAGGTAGCGAGCTTCCAGAGACTAAGCTGGTTTGTTGTCCTGTAGACTGAGGGTTCTGTGAAAGAGTACCAGAGGGTATCGAACCTGCTGGATAGACCGACGGTGTATTTATTTGTTCACCAGGTTTATTGCCGGGGTATACCGAACTTACAGGGTAAACAGAGCCCATTGGGTTGACAAATTGAATTTGATCTCCTGGTTTGGTGTTGCTAGGTGTCAGATTTATGGTGTACGGTGGAATGGGTTGGCCTTGGTAACCGATTTGAGGTTGTTGGGTAGCAGAACCCGGAACAGAGGGATTGACTGAAGGTTGAGCAAATCCACCAGCAGGATGAAACGGTAACTGTCCTGGTATTCCCGTGGAATGCAAACCTGGAATTCCTTGAACAGAATATGTTTCACCGGAAGTTCGCGTATCGGTTGGTTTTTGAGCACCAATTTTTCCATCTTGTGAAATGACAGTCTGCAAGCCTGGCTGGGGTACATAATGTTGACCAGTTTGCACATTTCCAGTCGGCAGTATGCATTCATCACAGTTATTTCCGCTGGCAGACTGGCTTTGGGCTTGACCCATTCCAATTCTTCCGTCTAGAGAGGAAAATATAATGGCTTCCGTTATTTATCATTATGGGCAATTTCATTTAAGAAAGAAGCTATTGCAGAACTGGTGAATGGAAATTTGAATAGGAGCTCTCCCCTTATGTCTAGTTCCCAACGATTTACCAATTATGCAAATTTATACGCAGCAGGGACCCATTTCTGCAATCCTACTGATTCTATTTTTAGACTGAGTATAATGTACGCGCGCCCGAAATTTTGAAGGGATTAGGTATAATAATTTTTTTGACAATGAATTTGAAAATCCTCTGTGATTGTATGTGCCCACATTTTTGAGGATCTGGTTGGCATTGGAGTTAAATCACGTCTGATCCATATTGACTTGGGAACAATGATTAGGAAGCCAATAAAATCTTTTATTTTATTATTATTAATTTTTTCTTCTTTTTTAATTGTAAATTTTATGTAGGTATTATTTAGGAAAATGACTGATGTTGAACTTACTAACGGCAGCCCGGGATTTCTCTGGTTCTGCGATGGCTTCCGCTAAACCCCCTCTGTCATCTTTGTTGTCTTTGTCGAAGGAGATGTACTGTGTCTGTGTTTGACCGCGGTACGGTATGGTGCGTTTTGATTCAGCTTGACGCTTCCGACGATGCTTTCCGTTGCGTTCAGCTCCCACTTTATATAGCGGCGGTTGCTCTTTGAGCAAGAGAATTGAAAAATTCTTGCAAAATTCGTGCACTTCGGTGCCCAGCTCAGTATATATCTATAATAATTCGAATATCAAGTTGTAGTTCATTTAATGTGGTACGTGTTACCCTTATTCATGTATGTAAGAGATAGAAGGGGACAGAATCGCAAAACGTAATTCGAATTATGAATTGTCAATATTTACTGCCTTTTAATGTTTCGAGTAACGGAACTAAGTCAGAAAGCGTATTCTATTCAAAAATTACTATCATCATGTATCTTTATGAAAATCTAATGAAAAGGTGTGATGGTTAAGCCTAAAATTAACACTTTGTACGACTATAAGTGTATTTTGTCCTGTATTTACAGGCGCAGATCCAGACTTGAATTTTGGGAGGGGAAATGGGAAATGGATTCTAGAGGGTAATTTTTTTCTGTGATTTTTTTTTTTAAATGAATGAAGTGCATAGTGCTGCATCAAAAAAATGGTATATTATTATTATTTTTTGAAGTTCGGGAGGGGGATTTCCCTTTCCCCTTGTATCCGCGCCTGGTATTTACGACTTTGCAAAAATATGAAGGATTTCGAATCATTGGAAAAATATGGTTTGAATCACAAATCTGAACAATGATTTGAATATTGCCCACTTTTATGCGAACGAAGGATATTATTTTATTTACCGAATCAGCTTCAGTTATATTCGCGTTTTCTACGTACAGCGTCCTAGAGTGTTGCTCTTCACTTGACTGTTGCGTGGTTAATTGTTCCGCATAACATTCTTTTTTATTGATATTTCGGTAAATTAAGTATTTCTAGAAGAAAAAAACATTGAATTAGTGTAATTACGTAAATTCGGAATTGGTTGATATTGATCTTAAAACCACGTAGAATATAAAAAAATAGGAGCATATATAGAAGATTTTTTGGTCCTGAAACACCTCCCTTTCAAAATAAAGGAAATGTCTTCCTGTCTTTCTTCTTTACTGCCTTATAATTTGTTATTTGATATTTGTATACTTAATCAGGGTGTCTGCCGGGCCAATAAGCCCGATCAAAATCCAATATTTGAAAAATGGCCCAATAAGTTCAATAAAAGTTTAATAATTGATAAAAATTGAAAAATGAACAATAATAATGGTGTAGTCAACTTCGATCACTAGGTGTCTTGCAAACTCAATTTCTGCGCATATAAAAAGCCCGAAAAAAGTCTAATAAAAGTCCAATATTTTTAATTTTCAAATTTGTGAGATACCCTGTTAATTATACGAAAAACCCACGAAATCAACTGAGTACGCCCCTGATGAAAGAATTTGTATGATTAGAATATTTGATATTGAGATTTAACTTACCTCATTTTTGCTCAGCATCGTAGTAATATCAGAAGAGTTATTTTCAAAATAAGCGTAATCTTCATTATTCTGTTGAGAAAAATAACGAGAACATTCTTTTAAAAAACCAAAGAGGCATCTCACAAAGCACCTTTTATGGTTAATTATTCTTACTGTAACAAACTGAATCGATATGCTGGCTCTAATCGGAGAACGCTTTATGTACAAGGCTCCCCAATTATACTTCTGAAGTAACTTGACCACTGACAAAAATGTACCAGTCAGAAGACTTCCGTTAACTAGTCACGTTTAAGTAGTCATATTGGATTCTTGGGGTTCCTACATTCATTTTTAATGTCAGTTTTACTAAAATTTGGAAACTATAAAGATAGAGGTGGGATCCACGGTCGAAAATGTAGTTTTATACAATTATTAAAGGTCAGTGGAATCGTTTGTAAGATCATTTTGACTCTATATAACTTTGGGATGGGTAGCCTCAGGGTTTGGGAGCTGCTGCATTATTTCTCTGTATAAGATAAATGGTGGCACTAGGATGTGGTATATGGGCAGGCCTGTATAGCCAGCCATCTGCGGTAGAGAGTGCTGCCTGTTTACCAAGGGGAGCTTAAGGATACACATAATATATATATAATGTGAAGATTTCTACAAGGCGGTGGTGTAGCCAAGGAGGCGAAGGGAGCGAATGTCCACCAAGACACCTGAAATTGAATGTAAAATATGCAAACGAGCAATTTTTCGCCTTTAAAACACGTTTTTCGAAATATTTTTGTTCGAGCAGTAATTTTACCTCCATTTTCATAAAATGGTTCTCTAATATCAGCAATTTTTTTAAAATACCTCAATTTTCGACTTTTTCTCTCTTGAAAATCTCACTTTGTCCCCCTTCCCCCTTTCTCTTGGAAAATCCTGGCTACGCCACTGATATAAACCTAACATTCTGGGGGGAAAATAGCAAATTTACAGTGTTACAATAAAAACATTGAATTCGTCTCAAAATTCATAATCAAAACTGGTGATTCAACTTCCCCACAACCCATTAAAAAAAAATTGAATGTACCTGTCACGTGAAAAAAAGGTTAACATTTACAACGATCAAATTTTCGAACTTCTGGAAGTAAAAAAATTCTATTTCTATGGACTTATGAAGTCATCAGTTCTGAAACAACCATTCAGGCATTTAGCCATCGATATTCAATGTGAACTGGATTGCGAGTCTACCCCTGTGTTTGTGAATTGTAATTGACACAAGAAAAAGGCCTGTGTATCTGAAACTGCTGGATGGACACTCGGGCCTTTTTCTTGTGATACGTCACATATAAAAATCGACAAACACACGATTCATCTATCTATCTTTCAAAGCAAAATCAGTGTTGCCGAGTTTATAAACATTAAAATGCGGTAGAAAGAAAAGTTTTGATCAGAACTAACGAAAAAAATATAGAAATTCGTTATTTTTATTCACGAAATTTTACCAGGGGGGCTCTGGCAAGCGCTCCCCCTGGCACACCCCTGGTTACAGGTCTGCTTCTTTTTTTTTTGTTTAGCGTAGTGATGATTTTTTTAAATAGTGGTATCTTTGCCTAGGAGACTCAAAATACCTTCAGAGGGGCTCAGCCCCAGCTTGCCCCCTCCCAATGTTACGGGCTGTATATGGGTCAACTTTAGCATAATAAATAAGTAATTAATAAGTATAGGACATGCTCAGCCTTTTTTATAGTAACAGTTTTTCCTCAAAATTTATCACCTCCCGAGACTTGTTATCTCTAGGTTGAAGTGCAGCAAAGGTGCACGCATACATTTTCGCCATTTCTTTAATTGAAGAAGTATTAAAAATGTATCTGTCGATTGTATAGTTATATCACAGTCTTACGTAAGTGAATCATGATTTTTAATATCACTATTTTCAAGGGATGGTGCATCTCTCTCCTTAGGATCGTCATCAAAATCCTCACAGATACCTACATCAGTAGTATCCAGACTCAACTTACCAAGATTAGAGAGGTCCAAAATTTCGCTTTTTTCGAAATATTGAGCTTTCAGTAGCTCAAGTTGTTTCTTTTGGCTTAAAAACCCGCCAGCCCGATTATTTATGAAATCGAAAAATGTTGAATGGTCTTGCCGGAGGGGGTAAGTTTAACGTAGGACTTTTCTTGAAGAGATCTGCAATTTCTAAAGTTTCCTAAAAATTGATTAATTCATTTGACAATAAAAAATCATTTTCATTATTGTAAGAATGAAGTACTTACCGAGAATTTTGGAGAAAAAGTTAATTTGGAGTAAAGAGTGCACATTTTTGAACTTCGAACATTGCAGACCACAGGGACCAAGAAAAAGCCAGTAAACGATTTCTACTCGAATTTCAGAAAGGCTAACTTGGGGGTCAAAACCTAAAAATTGTAACAATTTACAAACAGTACTGTCAAGTATACCGAAAATGGAGTTTCGGAGTTAGTTAATTTATTTTGAGATTATTTTGACTGTCACTCCTACCACTGAGGGTCTCCAGGAGGCACCATGTCCCAATCTCCGTGGGCTATTTTCGGTTGGGGTTTTAGGAGAAATAACTTCAAAAATAAATTCAGTGACTTCGGGAACTCTATTATCTATATACTTGAAATTTATGTTGAATATTTTCGAAATTCTCGCGTCCCTGCCCTTTTCGGACCCTTATTAGTAGAGGTTGTAGTCAGAGAAACTTCAGAAACAATTTCAGTGATTCCAACCTGACTGTCAATATGTTTCGAACAATGTTGAATAATTTTAAAAGTTTTTCCACTTTTTTGGTCCTGTGCCTAATTAGTAAGGGTTATAGTCGGATAACCTCAAAACGGACTCAGCGACTTCAGAAATCCCATTTTGGATATATTTGACGATATCATCTGCAATTCTTGTATTCTTTTTCTCAGTAGTGTCTTAAAATTGAGGGAGTGGAAAAAAAATTACTAAGCAGTTCTGAAATTCGAGTAGACAATCGTTTTCATGTTTTCATGTTTTTTTTTTTTTCTTCGGGGTCTGCAGTCTGTAATGTACGAAGTTCAGAAAAGTGTATTTTTAACCAACATTCAACAGGGGCTATTGAACTTTGCATTGAATTTTCCTCAAAATTCTCGGTAGGTACTCCATTCTCACGCTAATGAGAACTACTTTTTATGGTAAAACAAAAATTCTTTCATTCGAACACGATTTTTTGGAAGTTCAAAGCAAAATTGCAAATTTTCTTGCGGGGAATCCCATATTAAACTTAACACCTCCACCCCTCCAGCATAACCCTTCAAAAGTTTTCGATTTCAGAAAAATTTTAGCTAATGGGGGTACAAGTTTAGCTGTGTAAAACATTTCAAAAATAGCGATATTTAAAACCATCCTAACCGAGATAGAGTCTACGTGAGAAAGCAATTTTTCAGTGGAGTAATATTCAATAAATAATGTGCCCAATTTATTTATTCATTTTAATTTCAGTTCGTGCCCTTTCTTCTAATCTCACGGTTATGAATTGTCAACGTGATCACAAAAACAATTTCAGCAACCATGAATACACTATATTTGACCCTCATATTATACACATATGAAATGATACTTTCAGTCGTGGATTTTCCACCTGGTGTTGGTAACTCATGAAGATCAAAATACCGGCCCACCAAAAATAGCAGATAAAGAGATAAATAAATAAAAATAATGAACGAAGTTAGAAATATGGTAAAAGGTTATTTTCTTCTGACATGGGAAAATGAGACAATTTTATCATGTGATTGCAAATTTTGCAGATTATTAGCCAATGACTGCTATTTACAATGATTTCTCGAACAAAAACCGTTTCTTAATCGTGAATTTGTTACAAAAGCTGATAAGTTTTTGGCCATGATTTTCAAAAATTACCAAATTTATATAGATCCTGTATGACTTAATACCGAGTATCGACCGTCCCAATAGAATACCAGCCGGTTGGCAAACATAATCTCGCCCTCCCTTCATCGTTTCCAAATTTTAATAAAACTGACATTAAAGTGAATTTAGCGATCCTAGGAACACTAAAAGTGATACGTAATTTTGGCTCCCCTATCTTTCTCCAGGTGATACAATTATCAAAAATGAAGTCAAAATAATGCAAAAAACTACATTCAGCAACAATAAAAATTCTGTATTTGATACACATATTACATTTCAGGACATTTTTGATCCTGCCCCCCACCCGTGGTCCACAGTTTTGAAGTTAAGGGCAAGTGAGCATCAAAAAAGAGTTTACCTAGTACCTATCCCCAAAACCCTGAAGGAATACGTATGTTGTATTTCTCATGATTTTTAATTGTGGCTTCTCCTTCTCCCTCTTAGTTATGAAAATAGAAAAAATAGTATAAAAAATGAATGCAGTGACGTTGAAAACTATGTATATTTGATACCTATGTTGTATTTTATAACATTTTTGACTGGTATCACTGGGGGGGGGGGGAGCAAACTGACAGTAGAATTTAATTCGAAAGCCTTGAATACTCCACAGCCGATACTGTAATGGATTTCTTGTACATTTTTCAGCTTGTAAACATCCCCTAAAATACTGCCTGTCTGAACAATTGAAATAAGGAGGCGAGAGGGGACAAAGATTTCCGAGGCATACAAGCTACGGTAGTACAAAATGAAATGCACGTAAAACTTGAACCCTTTCTATTCTCAAAATCCCATGAAATGAGATAGAAGCTGGAAAATTGAATTCCCCCTCCATAAGGCTGTCAAGCTGTGTTGCTCGGAATGGTCATTTCGAACCACCTCCATTAGTGACTTTTCTCGGGTAGATGCGGAAAATAATACTAGCTGCTATTTTTATGAGAAGTCTAGTGTAGTACAATTTCTGCTAATATTTTTCTTTATATATCTCAGTATTCAAGATTTTCGAAGAAAAATTGATTTGCGTGTGTTCGAACCCATCTAAAAAAAATGAGTAGAAGAGGCAGAGGTGGAGACTTTTAGTACGTTAGCTGGGACACCAGCCTTAATACTTTTTCGCGAACTCCCGCTTGCTGATGCATATTTCTTCCTCAGAACCCAAGTTTTATGTAGATGCCTAGATTATTTGTAAATTACCAATTTCTACCTCAATTGTTCGGCCTCCAGTGCACCACTTGAAAATTGAGCCTCGATTTTGCACCACTGACTGTTATTTGTAAAGTCCACTTTTTATGATGCTCAATAGGGAAAAGACAGTGGCATACCGAAGTTACTTTTTTTTTGGGGTGGTGGGGGGTGTAATAAAAGTCAATCTTATCATCAGAAAATGTTTAGAATCGGCAAGCCAAAAATGAGAATTCTTAATTTTTGATCTGATTCGAGTTCTCAACTAAGGGTGATATCGAAATCTTCTGGGTAAGAGTTCTCCCCCTTATCCAATGGACCCAGATTAGCATCATATTTTTGTAATTTTGAGGTGCATTATCTGCTTCTGCAGTATGGTTTTTGTTCCACACTTATGTAACTATTGAGATAAATTATGAGTAAAATATACTTGAATCTATGATATACTTCGGATACGACTTTCCGACTTTCGACGTAAACCTTACCTGAGTTTCATTCGCTGGTGTCGAGTACACGAAAATAGAGAAGTAAACACAGACATGAAACAGTCTTTCATAACTGACCGCCATGATATCGGTGTCGAGTGAACCATTTAGTAAATGAACAGCGTCAAAAAGAACCCATTCTGTACTGAGAGTATAGAGCTCACAGGCCTACGAGTT
This sequence comes from Acanthococcus lagerstroemiae, assembly GCA_031841125.1. Classification (NCBI taxonomy): domain Eukaryota; kingdom Metazoa; phylum Arthropoda; class Insecta; order Hemiptera; family Eriococcidae; genus Acanthococcus; species Acanthococcus lagerstroemiae. The sequence continues at coordinate 41,518,065 of CM063111.1, read as the reverse complement.
TCAATTTCATGGAGGAAATAAAATGTCGGGCACGCGTCTGCGACAAGATGTCATTTTCAGACCGGGTCAGTGTCAATGCGAAGTCTCGTGAATTAAATTACGTCATCCTTCCTGAATCCGATCCTCATTCAGTAATTAGCTTTTTAGGAAACGTCTATGGTCCACGAGGGAGGCGAATTACACGAAGTTCAAATATTATTTTCAGGTCCACCAGTGGTGGTGGATGGTATTTTTGCTATTTGAGGAAGAGAGAAACCATTTTGAAGATACAAAGAAAAAAGTTCTATCTATATCGAAATCCACATGAAATAAGGTATTATATGTATATCCGAAAATCATCTCATGAAAATTCTATAAGGAGCAGTTCTTTTCTGAATTATGACTGGGGGTAGCTGCTCTTTGCCCTCCCTCTAGGTTCTGCTACCTATTTCAAGTCCACTCAGTGGCGTAAATGCTGGGCGGGGCAACCCCCCAGAACTCTTCAAAAGTAAATTTTTTCGGAATTTGTTCATTTTATGAAAATTGAACATGGTAAAATATACTTACTTCTTATTCTATGATTTCAATTCCCCCCTACCCCCCTGAAGGAATGAGTAATTATGCTGCTGAGTCCACTGTTCATATAGCTCGATTAGTCTGGTCTAGAAAAGCGACACGTGTTACTTTGATAAAAAATTTCGCCAGTACATGGCTGATTTTATCAGTTCTTTTTTTTATTTAATCTCCAACACTCAAAGTTAAGTAGGATGTATTTTTTATTCGAGATCTCAGCTTGGGTTTCGTATTCTGAAGTATCTGAGTTCAAGTACTTATAAATCTGTGCTTGAATAGTGAGTGGAAAACTTCCTGGAAACTGATCGTTAGCGTGTTTACGTACCCCATAAAAACTCAATCGGAACAAGATTGAGATTATTGGAGGGGAGAAGGTAGATTAAACGATCTGAGAAAAGCTATTCCACGCTCGTTCTGGCAGTGTTACTGAAAAATCTGAAATTCACCGACGTTTTGAAATTGCTTACATCTACTCTCGAACTTAACTTACTCGTAAAAATTTCAACAATAACCGAAATGGTTCCAAAAATTTGGTATCAACTTTTGAGATTTATTATCTTATAGTTGAACTGAATCTTGAAGAAAATAAATCAAAATAATTTGGAATTCATAAAAAAATTAACTTCTTAAATTATCGAAAACAAATCACAAGCTAAGTAAGTACCTACTGCAACAAAATTATATAATGTAAAATTTACTGTAAAATATGAAATAATTGGAGAGAACAGATCACAATTTGACAGAATTTGCAAAAGAATTTCAGTTTCCAAAATCTTCAAATTTACTTCAAAATTTTTAGGTTCTTATGAATACGAACTTCAAATAAAAAACGGGTACTTGATTCTTAAGAAACTCAAAATTTGTACAAATTTTGTTTTAGCATTTTTATTTTTTAGAAACTTGAAATTTGCGAAAAATTATTTATTTGTGAAGATGCATAGTGCCATTACAGCTGTAGGAATTTAAGACTTGATACAATTTAAAATCTAGTCAAGCATTAACCTAAAACTAATAAAAATCGGAAATTAACGATAAAAAAGTAATGCCTAGTTTTCAAATGCAATCGATTATGAAGTATAAATTTTGCAAATTATTTCTAAATTTCACATCGTTAGGGATTCATCATCTGGAGGCTACCCAGTATTTCCTTGAGATGAATAGACCTATCATAATATATATTATGTATGTAACATGTGCGTAGGTATTAGAGCAATTCTGTAAACTACGATCGAGTCACATGGGGATAAATACTCAGCCGTATTAAGGAGGAGCGTACCGAATTTCCTCAGCATTTTCATGAACGAAATTGAGCGTAAATTTGAAATTGAATTTCGGCGATATTTCAAGACTGGGGTGCTCAGTGCTTATTCATCGAAAACCTCAATTAGAAAAAAAAATGTCTTGAAATGCCCATTTTTAAAGATAATTAACTGCTTTTAAATGATTTTTGCAAATCAGTGCTTCATACCCCCCATGTACCGGTTCTCCGTAAATAGCCTCCAGATTTTCAACAATTTATTAAGGCTGTTTTTTTTGGGGGGGGGGGAGGAGGACTTACACTAGAATTTCGAGATCAGATATTCAAATTCAGCATAAAAATTGATCTAGAAATTCTGGTTTCTTTTTGAATGTATTATACTTATTTGATTTTTTGTTTCTTATATGTTTCAAAGATCCTTTGTTAATGTGAAGATGATAATAAGGTTATCAGTCTTACGACCGGTTAGATGCAGCTCTCCATTTCTCATAATCTTGTGCGAGTTATTTTTATTTCCAAATGACTCTGACATTTGACATTCTACTTAAAAATTTCACGATGATATTTGTGAATTCGATGTAAAGATGCGAAACTACCTTGGAAAATTAATCTAAACCGACTAATTTGCTTTTAAAAACTATATTTTTTTCATTTTTTTGGTAAAATAGATTATTTTTAATGGTCTGAATTTCAAAAATTTCCTAAAAATTCAATGTTGAATCTAGGAACGACTTTTTTTTTTTTTAGGAATTCTCAGAATTGTATTTAGTTTTAGGGCTCCCATTTTCTTGGATTTTCCGCACTCGAACAGCGTTTTTCCAACTTTACCTAACTGACCACCTGATTGGGGAAGAGGAGGCTCTTTCCACCTCCCTCAGTTACCACTTCTTTGATTACACGTTGGCTCTATATTGACAAGGAGCATTGCCAACCCCTGTCAAAGCCAAATATTGTTAAGCCGTGGACTGGTAATATTCCCACGTTTTCCTGAAAGTATTTGTCAGTCTTCATGGACGTACTACGGTCCTTGTTGTCAAGCCAGCGGACAATAATTAAGCAATATCTCTTCTTTCGATTGTAAAATTTACAAGCATTTTGGGTAACGTAGAGTCTTCTGAAAAATTCTAAAATATAAATCCCACATTCGATTTTATAAGCTCAGCTGTATGGTTTAATAGAAATGAAAAAATTTGAAAAATTATTGGTTTAGCTGCATGCGAGAATGAGAACAGGGAGTATCCCAATCAAATTTCAAAAATGTATGAAAGTACTAAATAGTATTTATGAATTTTAAAATCAGCCGTTTTTTTGTTGAAATAAACACTAAAAACTTACTTCTCGTTTCAGTGGCGTAGATGAGGGGCTTGTATAGGGATATATCCTCCACAAGTCTGAAGAAACAGTGAAGAAATGGCCAATTTCCTAATTTAAATGATAGAAAAGCCAAAAACTTGTCGCTCACTATCTGGTTTCACTTTCTGTTTTCACGATAGTCCTCTCTTATTTTGCTAATTTCTACCTATTCGCCAAGATCTACATGAATAAATAATTGTTGAAGTTGTATCCCCAATATCCACACAAAAATACAGTTATAGCTTAATTTTTCACCGAAATTCTTCTTGATCTTATTCTCTAATGGGGATGAGGTAGCAGTCTTCAAAATCTCAAAATTCCTTTTTGTACTACTCACCAAGAACACTTGCGCGGTCGCGCCATCGAAGGGTACACATTTTATTGGTCCAATCCTGTAATTTCTATGATGTATAAATAAAAAAAGTCATGACGTGAAATGTTGATTATGCCCCGGCATTACCCTACACCACCCTATCCCTGTACTCAAGTAGATTCTAGTCGAGAATCCATGTTCTTCAATCAAAAACAATTAAGAGAACTATTATTTTGTATTTTTCGAAAATTACCTGATTTTTTTTTTGGGGGGGGGGGGGGAAAACCGAAAAAATGCATTTTTCAACGTAAAAAAGACCGAACTTGTTTTTGAATTGAAATGTCGCAGACGGATCTATAATCACGGGAGAGCATTTTCATATCTCGCTGATACGAGTTTGAAAATTCCCCCCTCCCCCACACTTGATACGGACGATATTTTTTGTATAATTACTGGATTCACAGTGAGTCGAACATGGGCGGGGCAGGACAACATTGTTTCAGCTATTTCTCACATTTATATTATGTAAAATTAATTTGCTTTCCCCGGGTTTTTTCAGCCGAAACTCTTCTTTTATTTGCCGAATAATGAAAAACTTCCCTTCTTAGGGAGGAAAGTTATAGCCTAAACCGTATGTAAACACATGTAGTGTAACATTTTATATTATGCTTTCGTACCCTAATAAAGAAAATTTCCATGAAAATTTCTATTAACAACACGGCTGCAGACTGCCGGGGAGCGTTGCGGTTTTCGCTCAAGTACACCCATGGCTGAAAGAAAATGGAAATGTTAACCACTGAACTGAGCTGGAAATCAGAAGAGAATAGAAGAACTGTAGTCTCGCAGGGCTCAGCAAAGATCAAGATTAATGAGCACATTGCTGGAGTTACGGTTTTTGCTCAAGGATACCTATAGCTGGAAGAAACATTAAATTTGAAGGCGTCGGCCTCTCAAATAAAACATATCGCTAACGGATCTGCAACCACGGGAGAACTTTTTCATTTTTCATGTCTCGCAGCCGTGTGCTCATTGATCTTGATCTTTGCTGCGCTCTGCGCGACTATACAGTCTGCAGCCATGTTGTTAATAAGAATTTCCATGGAAATGTCAACCACTGAACTGAATTGTCACCATGAAGAGCTAAACCATAAGGACTGGCTTCGTGTCGGGGGAGCGTGATTTTGATTCTCGCCTGAGAAGTAATACTCAAAAAGTAACACTTTGTTCGTTTATGTGTCAAAGCTCTTGATTAGCTGGTTTTTTTGTCGTGATGCTCCAAAGTAAAGCTGCTCCAAGTAACGTTCAAAAATAACGTTTTTTTCCTTTATGTGCCAAAGCACAAAGACATGAAAATGTCAAAAGCGAAAACATTAGCCTGGAACGTTACTTTGGAAGATTATTGATCAAGTCAAATTAGCATCGAATCGAACCTGAACATGAAAAAATTGCGACCGAAGGTTTCTTTGTCGATTATATGCGGACTGACTCACGAATGACTCATGTAAAACCTATCTTCTAACCGTATGTACATTTTTCACCACTGTTGTAAATGTGCCTTTTTCGTCAGTTTCTTTCAAATTACTAGAATAATATGAGAAATGCTGGAATAGTTTATTGAATCGGAAGTACGCTCCTGAAAATTCTCTGCAAAATGATACCAAACACGCCTCATTTCACTTCAGGAGGAGCGCCACGAGGGTAACGCCAAAAATATATATTTTTCATTTTTGTATTCTCTTCGCAAATACCTGAGTGGAAAATTATGTGAGATACGAGGAACATTTCTGGGACTAAATAGATTCTGTATACAATTTCACAAATTTTATATTGCCCATACTTTTCAGCCATTTTAAGGCTCCCAACATATTCAATAAATAGGAAATATAACTAAATAATAATAATAATATAATAAATAATAATAATAATAATAATAATATAATAATAATAAAAGTAATGACAAAAAATATAAAATATTGAAAAAAATTATAATATGAAATAAAAATAATAGAACACGTTAATTGCACTTATTTGCGCCTTATATGACCCCGCCCCATCCACCTCTTCCGATACTGTTACAGTCCAATGTATTTAGGTTGTACTATTAATGACTATAATCTGTAAGCCTGCGTACCTTTACTTAATTATTTTTTTGTATCGAAGAAAATGTCAATTTCGCTGTTAATTTCGACTAGTTTGTTTTGAGTTTCATACTTTTTTCCAAAGGTGAGAAGATATTTGTTCTTGTCCTGGAGACCGAAAAGAGCCCCTTGGGCCTGCTTATGCGATGTGGTATGTAGATGTTGATTTTAGATAGGAGACATGGCGAGTCTATTTGTCCCCGTAGTATACTGTAAAGGAGCTTTACTGCACATAGGTTCCTCCTCATCCGCAATGTATTCATTTCGTAACCGGAGACAAGCTCTGGGTACGTGACCGAGAAATCGTAATATGAAAAATCTTTGTAATAGAGGAATCTAAGAAATCTTTTTTGAATTGATTCTAGTGCATTTTCTTCTGTTTTAGTGAGTGAACCCCAGATGACATTAGCGAAATCAAGATGTGAGCGTACTAGAGATTGGTAGAGAAGTCGAAGAACAGATGGCTTTTTGAATACATTGGAGAACCGCTTTACTAGCCCCGCATTTCGTTTTGCTTTGGTCATAGTATTCTGTAGGTGTTGTGAGTAATTCAGTTTGCCTTCCATGAGAACCCCCAAATCGCGAATTTCGTTTACCCGTTCCAGCTTTTTCCCCTCTATGTCATATATCGCATGTATAGGATTTTTCTTACGAGTGAAAGTGATCACTTTACATTTTTCAATATTCAGTGGGAGGTTATTTTCTTTACTCTGATACCTAAGATGCCCCTAACATAACGAGAACCACCGCAGGGAGCCAATACAGAAGTAGGTTTCCTGTTTTCTCCCCGTTCATATAAATATGATACAAGTTATGTAGTCATTCGGCAAATCGTACGTACTTTCTTGGTAGCTTCTTGCAGTGGTTCGCATTATGTTAGGAGCATCATATTTGGTGTCATTTTGTAGGGAATAAAAAACAGAATCTTTTTAGTAGTACGAATCTTTCCGTTATCTTGCGTAATTTTCAATTTATTTGGAAAGAAAAAACGAAAATGAAAAATACCTACTTTTTGGGTAGATCCCTGTGCCGCTCCCCAGTAAGTCAAAGGTATCATGTTTGGTATCATTTTGTAGGGAATTTTGAAAAGCATACATATTTTCGAATATCCCTCATACTAAAAACTGAGGGCACATTTACCACCGCGGTGGAACATGTACACAGTTTGGGAGGAATGGGTCTCTTGCGAGTCATTCAGTTGGCTAGTCCACACAATAAGTCGCAAAGAAACCTTTGACCGCAGTTTCTTCCAGTTCAAATCCTAGTTCGGCCGAACTGTATCTGATCTCCTGGAATCTGATGTTTCTAGATAGAAAGTTATGTCGCGAATCTTATTTTTATATAAATGCAGTTACGCCTGCAAGAGAAGTCGTCAGTATATCCACCTAATCGTTTTTACGTACATGTGTATTTTCGTTATCGAGCCCCCTCGCTGGGATCCAACATGTGTCATCTCGATGATGAAGATGAGAGCGATTATAGCATGAACCGGATAAAACCATTTGAACACATGCCGATCTCTAACGCATCGTTAATTGCATAAATATGGGTTAAGGATAGGTTAAACTCCGGCGCAGAAAGTCGTGTGTGCTTATAACTTTTTTATTGGGCAATGCGCATTGTAACACGCGGTATCGGCCTAGGCCTCGGTAATTCGAATTAATTTCTTCAAAAATTCTAGACTGCAAAACGGTCCCAAATTCTGGCGCCAAATAACTAGTATAATTTCGTAATTACTGCGGGTTGGTGTTTTACGTTATTACGGTCATTATTTCGAGTCTTAATTGAGCGTACTCTGTGCTCTGGTGAACTTGAAATGTTGACAATGTCAGTATCGTCAACTTGAGTGTAGGGTAATTTAAAAAATATTTTCAACTGGAAGGGAAGGTTTAGTGTTAACTAGGTTATAATAGGGTAGGGCAGTAGCGTAGCCAGGAAGATCGCGAGAATCTGGACCACTTCTTACGATTTCGTCAAGACCCTCCAACACTCTCTCCCCCTTTAGTCAACACCGAACCCCCCTCGAACACTAGGTTGGTTATCCACTAGGGTAGGGGATTTCGTATCAGAGATAATCGCCTCAGAACTACGCTCCCAGCGGTTGAATACTTGACACAATGCACAGCCAACAGCTGTACTCGAGATTAACTTGCATTTGATAAACAGGGTCACGCTATTTGAGGTGATTACTCAGGGCCGGATTAAGGCTTCTGAACCTAGTGAATATAAGAACATCCCGTCTATGCCCGGGTTACAGAAAATGTTTTCGCTCACTTCGCTCATAATTCTCAGGATCTTCTAAGAATGCTATAACGTCGAACGTTTGAAAATGCACCCACATTTTTGAAAACCCTATGAACACAACAAGAATCTAATAGGTTGTAGATACCGCCATAATGTCATACACAGTAATACTTGAAAGGTAATCCACGATTAATTGTGAATCAGTATCAAAATATTTTCTAATTTTTGAGTATATGATGTTCAAGAAAGATACTGAACAACCTAAAAGGAATTCAACCTCAAAATTTAAAAATTTAAAAATAATTTGTAAAATTTCATTTTTGATATAATCTAAGGTAAATGTGCCTATAAGTACGCACTTTGAATTTGAGAGACTTTAGCTCTACAACCAATGTACTAAGGAAGCTAAAATTTATACTATAAGTTGAGGCATGTTTCAGCGTTATAACAATGTACTTACTTATGAGGCAACACATACCATTATTAAAAAAAGTAAAATTTACTGAGATAAGTCAAATGTATACTAATAAGACACCTCCTTCCTATAACATTACACAACAATTTTAGATTTTATTTTTTTTTTTAATAATGGCATGAGAATATACGATTCTATAGTATTTTCAACAAGCAGTTTAATGCCTGTGTTAAATGTTTGATTATAGTTCATTTTTTTTCTATCTCCTCTCTTGAATGGGAATTTTAGCATCATCAAGATGATACCGCTGATCAAATAACTATAATGTGCGTTCAATATTGTTATCAGTATCACTGTAGCCATTCATGGATGACAAGAGGAATAAGAAGTGAAAATTTTGATGAAATTTTAATTCGGAATATGGAAAACGAGAGGTTCTCTAGAAAAATGGTTAACGCCATCATATTGAGCATTCGAAATATAGCTAAAGTCATGACATAATCTCATTCCATTTTTTTTAATGCTGTTGTGTAGTGTAAGTATGCACACCTAAAAACTGGAATAAAGTGCACAACTTTTTCTTTCATTTTTTCGAACTTATTTTTGTCAAAAACCAATTTTCGTCTTGCCTCTATTGATAAACTGCAAAAGAACTGGAATATTTTGATAAAACTGATGCGTACTTACAGGAAGTTAGTTTGTGGTTACTTATTTTGGCATTCTTCTTCTCTACTACAACTTATCCAGTACTTCGCTAATAAATTAATTATCTGCAAAATACTCTTGACATATTTTAAAATATGAAAATTAATACTTACTTTTTGTTAATTTTTCTATACACTAGAACAGTTCTTAAAATTTAAAATGTATAAGGAAAATCGTCACTTTTTCGCATCACAATCTGCTGAGTATTCTGACAAAAAGCCATTTTATCCAACAACGTGATGTTTTGTGAAGAGTCAAGGTTTGTGATGTACTAGGTTTTGGGTCAGTATTAGAATTGACATTCGTGACGTCATACTTTCAGATACTTACAGGCAATGCGAACTTATGAGCACATTTACCTATTTTACCTTGAAATTTTTTTTCAGTCTGTTAGTTAATTCAGTATTGCATTAGATACTGTTGTTCCCCTTTCAATTTTAAGTTCTCGATAAATATTGAAAATCACAAGCATTTTCAAATTTTTTCTTGCATAAAATTTCATATATAATTTTGTATTGGAAAAATGCCAGTTTGTCTTTCAGTTTTTTTTTTGGAAATCAGAATTTTTTAATCTCCAAGTTTCATTAAAAATCTGATTTATTAGATGAACTTCCAAATCATGTACAGTGAATTTATTATTCCTTATTTTTCACTCTTGAAATTTTTAAAATTTAGAGTAAACTACCAGTTACGAATCATTTTTTTCAACCTCGAAATAAACCCACTCATAATGGGGGAAGGGGGAAGTCCTATTATAATAATTTTTAATGAAGGTTCATACTTCCACTGTAGCATACTGTGAGGGCAATTCAAAATATCTAACTTGTTTGAAGCACTAAAATTTCTTGTATAAGTAGCTACTTTTTCCAATCTTGAAAAATCTACCAAATTAGAATCATTGGAATCACTTTTTTTATTCTGTGTATAATTTTGTAGCGATGGTTTCTAATTGCTGCAATAAATGGCGCTGTTAATTTGGAAAAATATATAATTACAAAAAAAAAATTGTCGGACCGATCCGATTTCGGTAGGATTTTTTTAGAGTCGGCAATGAGTCTATGCAATCACTTTTTTTTCATTGTGGTCATTTTTCCCCTCACCACTGTTTCATTGTATTGATCGCAGAGTGTGTTCTCGTATTGTTAATAGAAATTTCCATGGAAATTATTATTTCTTCTGACCATCTTCAGTATTATTCATTGAATTGACTGCAGAGTGCGTTTGTGTTGTTGATAAAAATTTCTATAGAAATTTGTCGTCAAAAAATACATTACTATATTTATTTATTAATTATTTTTTTAGGGTCGGATCAGGTCGATAATTGTTTTTTAATTTTCATATAAAACATAAAAGTATCGATTGTTCAAGACTGTCGAGAATCAAGATGCTTGCTTTCTTGCCGACCCTCCTGGAGTAGTGAGATTACTTGTTATGTTACCTTATAATTGGGTAGTGAACGTGACGTACTGTAGGTAGCGCTACTAAAATTTTTCTTCTTAAGAATTTATTATTTTTTCATTTTTGTATCAGAATTTGATAGGCATGATTTAGTTACATCACTTACTGGCAAAAATACATACACTAAACACTTACCAAATTAAGATTAAAAACAGAAAGAAAAAAATCTATTAAAGACTCACCTTTTTCGGAGAGTTTGAAATAATTTGTGATTTTGTTTTTCTTTTTCACCTGAAGAGCAATCACATGGCCACGTTGACATCAACAAGACCTTAAAACAGTTGGACAGCGCTTCATAAATCAACGTTAAAGATAAAAAGTAATTTGTCCAAAAACGTCAAAATTGGGAGGCGTATATTTTCCAAAATAAATCTCGTATATGAAAATATTCTTTAAATTATCCTAACCAACTTATAATAGTTGAAGATAAATTCCTTGTGAATTCCAATTTTCGCAAGAATTTCAAAGTTGAAGTAAGCCTCACACGTTGGCCAAAAATGTTACATCATGCACTCATATTTTCATGTAGCTGGCTTAAATTGAGATATCAGACAAGTCATTTTGATCTACAGCCTAGGGATGTACTTTAGAGACAAAATAGTTCGTAAAAACAAAATTGGCGTATTTGGGGGTCCGTCGCAGAAGTGATTATATTTTGGTGGCGTTATTCTAAGTAAACTATAATAAATTTTAAAATTTCAGGACAGGTTCAGATTTTTCAAATAAATTAAAAAATTAAGAATGTTCTAGTTTGGAAGATAAATTCAAGTTTTTTAAATTTCTTAGTAGAATTTGAAATATTCAGAGAACAGGCAATTTTTTGGTTGATATTCTTGGTAATGTTGATCGGCACTTTTCACAAAAAGTACACACGTAAAATAAAAGCTGAAAAGTTGATTTTTCTTATTGTAAAAATGAATCTAACTCGTGACGTGGTTTAAATAACAGGTGACTTCAAAGGAATATGAAAAGATTTATTCTAGAAATTGATAGGATAGGAACTTTTAATGAACATTTGAAAATGAAAAGAAAAGTTGGTAAAATTTATCGAAAGTTGATGAGGTCCTGAAATAATGAAATTTCGTGAACAGAAATATCGAGTGTTGAAATGAAAATCATTGGATAAGTTATGACTGACATGATTGGATTTCAAATTTTTTTCACCAGTTTTCATCTTCTCACTATGCACTTGCACATCCCTCTTAAAAATGTTGGATTATTCCTTAAATTAGGATTTTTTGTGAATTTTTGATTTTATAAAATTTAATGGTCTGAAATTTTCGCTTCTCCTTCATTATTCTTGTTTTTTTTTTTCATTCTGTCTTTCAGTTTTGAGGTCGTATTTCAACTGATGAGTCACCAACTCACGAGGCCATAGCCAGTTTCTTGACATATCTGGGAGCCATTTAATTTAGGAGGATGCAGGTTTCGCCAGCGGAGCGGGGGGGACAACATTTTCCGTATTGCTTACTCTTTCTGTCCATAAAATTTTTCTAAAACTAGTACTGTTTCAAATATACAAATACTGATACTGAAGATTTGACTAGAGAAGAAACAAAATGAAAGGAAGGCAACGCCCTTCTAAATTTGCGAATAAAATTAGGATTTTTCATCTCATATTTTGAATTTTTACCGTGTATTCTGATTAAGAAATATTTGTTTATTTATTTGTATTTCTTTTATTTTAAATTATCAAAATATTTAAAGCTCTGGGGCCTGGACCACCAGACCAGTGCCTTAAAAATGGACCTGGGTCTCCTGGAAAATGTTTCTAAAATTTCAACCACGGTTTTAGAAAACAGAATAGCAAATCGGTTTATTCGAACAAGTAAAAACATACAGGGTACAAAGCGACTAAACATAATGTTCAATTTTCACGTACATACATAAATCTATGAGAGGTCTCATGATCCGAAAGTCTTCTTTTTAATTCAGTAACCACTACATTCAATTTCGAATTTTGATTGTGAATCATCAAGTCAACCGATTCCCGGCTATGTAAAATGCATTTTCAAACTTTTGTAAAGTGGTAGAACGACGTAACTTCCGAATAATGATTTTGAGCATTGTTCATGAGAAGATCAGAAGTTAGTTATCTAGAACCCCATTTAACAGCATACGAATTCCGTTTCCATTCCCACGTAAGTTTGACTCGAATGTACGCGAAAATTTCGTTAATAAAACGGTAATCGGTTTAAGGTTTTAGTGCATAAGTTAACTCGACTAATCTTACTGCCATCAAGTGATACTTGTAGATTGCATATTTATTGGTATTCGTTTGTCGATAGCTATAATCGTCTCTTTTTTGCTTCCACTATCCATGCACGATGACTCTTCGTGTTTATACAGGTAGGATTTGAGTGTGAATGCTTTTCCACATTTTCGACAGACATAAGGCTTGGCTGATGAGTGTGTTTGAACGTGTGCTCGTAGATTCGATTTATCTGCGAAAGCTTTATCACATACAGAGCATTTGAAGGGCTTTTCCCCTGAAACAAGAAGCATTTTATTGTAGGATGTAATGTGGCAAGGTTGTTGATTAGGCTTACTCGACTCGTTAACAGGATAGCCTTGAATTTTTCATTTCGTGAATAACCCTTCCTAAGTAGGCTCAGTCAGCAAGTAAAAAAGAAAGAAAATAAAATGGTACTGCATTTTAAACTATTTTTTGAGGTTCGTCTGATTTCGAATTTAAAAAGTTGAAAAAAATTGCCCCGCTCTAATTGGCGCTACTCTCCAGAGAAGAAAAACTGCCTCGGTGTGCAGTACAAATAAGATGAGTTAATACTGCGACTAATGAAATAAGATTGGTAAAACATGAACTAGCAATTGTAACATGTTGGCAAGTTCGGAAATTGGAGAAAGTATATAAGTTCATTGATCAGTCATTCTCAGTTCAGGTTGGTTTTTTTCAAGGTCGAAGTTAACTCTTCCGTCTTTACTGGAAAATGGTGTGGTCCCAAGGTCAACCTTTATAGTGCACTTTCTGAAGTTTAGTTCAAATTTGTCGAAAGAGTAACCAGTGGTTATTCCTAGCAATTTTTAGAATTGACAGAAGTAAAACAGTAGAGCTGTCAGTGTCATGCGATACTGTACATGTGTGGTGGGAGGGTTACTGAAGGGTCTTACAAACCAGAACAAAAACGCGAGCTGTCGTGCTCAAAACACTTCAAGACTGTTTTAAAACATTTTAAACTTTTTACCGATCTTTCCAACTCATTCAAGATACTCCAGGCCAGACTGAGATTCTTATAAGGACACTTCCAGAGTTCAGTTAGATTCACGAAGTCTCTTATAAGACTGTTTCCAGTCTGTTTCGATTTATTTACACTTATTTAATACTCATCAAACCAATTCAGACGTGTTTCATACTATTTCGGATACTTTAAGGCTTTTCTAGACTCATCGTTTACGACTATCTTTATTTCCCGGGCATAAAATTCTTCCAAATTTATTTCAGACTTATGAGATTTCTTCAAGATCCTTTCGGAGAATATTTTTTTAAATTCCGTTCTAACTCGCTAAGATTTTTTCAAGACTACGAATCTGTGTAAGACTATCTTAGACTCATATTTAAGATTTTTGGAAACTCAGCCATTCGTGTTCTGGACCCGTTTATACTATTTAAGACACATCAACGTATTCGGTTTGAGGCTACCTTTACATATTTTCCAGGCCAGTAAGACTGTTTCAGACCTTGACTGATATTTTTTGAGACATCTGTATTCGTTGAAGACCGACCCTTAGAGCCTCTTCAAAGCTTTTTAAAACTTGCTGTAACTCTTTTAAGACCTTGTTAGATCTGTTTACGAGATCGTAAGCTTTCTAAACATGTCTAGAAAGTCCGAAAACAAGTCTCTGAAGTCTTGAACAAGTCTGAGCGAGTCTTAAAGAAGCTTCAAAGTGTTTTGACATGCCTTTAATATGTCTGAACGAGTTTTGAAAGAGTCTGAAGCATTCCTGGAAAATCTTTGAAGACTCTTGAGTCGCCCAAATCAGTCACTTCTTAGACTTGAATGTCTTTCGAAAAAATAACAAATTTTGCCCCCTCGACGAATGTATCCATTTTTGCTGTTCATTAGTTTTTAGGGAAATCCCGAATGGTTTAGAGAAGGTTCTGGTCCAGTGCCAGCGCAACCCCCCCCCCTCCCCCCAAAAAAAGCTTTTCGCGCCGGCCTTGTTCTGGGCAAGTCCAAAAATATTCAACAAGTTAAAGAAAGTCTTATAACAGTCTGAGTGAGTTTGAGAGAATTTTATAGAATCTTAGAGAGTGTTGAACATATCTTGACGAATGTTATAGAATCTCGAGTAAGTCTAGAAGAATCTGGAAACATCGTAGTCAAACGTGGAAGAGGCATGAACAAGTCTAGAAGAGTCTTAAACAGTCTAAAATATATTGAAAAACCTTGAAGAAACCTTGAAGAGTCCTGCATAACCCTAAACGAGTCGTAATGATTTTTAATTAAATATAGGGTTGAACAGTATTTAAACCTTTCAAAATTTTCAGTTCTTTGAGTAAACCCCAAAATTTTCAATTAAACTTCGCAAACATTACTTATGTACCAAAATGCAACTTTCTATTGAAGTTCATCATGAAAATGCAAAAATTCTTTCTTCGTTTCACCATGACAAGTGTAAATATTATGTTTTACAATATCCCAAACCAAACGTTCCTTTAAAAAAAATTGCAAGTTTTCATTTTAGAATTACTAAAACAGCAGAAGTGTCACCCAGAATTACCACTGCCATATTTACCCGCTACCCAAATGGCAACTTTAGAATCACCCAAAAACGTTAGTACTACCCATTAGAGTCATGAACGGCAGCTATGGGGAACTGGTCCCTAAATTGGAGCAGTAGGCAAGAGTATCATTTTGCCACCTCTAAAGAAAATTGGTCTTATTTATTCCTTTATTATTGTTTTCACGTTGTCAGTATTAATTCCTCATGCACATAAATGTTCATTATTCAAAGAAAAAAAAAGAAAGAAAACTGTAATTTTTGCTTATTTACAGTAAAATTTTCTTGCTTGGAGACGAGCCAATATCAAAGAATCAAATTTTTGTAACCCCTGGCCGTTTGTGTAGGGAGTTCTTTTGTTTCATTTGAACCCCCCCCCCCCACACACACACACGCAATGATAGGTCGCCGCCTATGATTACAATTACTCATGGACTTGGCCATGCAGAGTGGACCGGTAAAGGCAGAGAAATCTTGGCTGAACATGACAGTGCTAAGATAGGCAATGAAGCAAAAGTCTTTCTGTGCAGGCGCACTTCCGTGTTTGTAGATTGATAAATGTTCCAAGCTATGAAATCTTGGAATTATCAGTTCCTGAAATTTAATGGGTGTCGCTAGTAGATTGCTCATGCGCAGAAAGATTTAATCGCCTTATTGAATGCACCATTGATTTTAGCAAAGTCGTGTTCTTCTAGTTTTATAGCACTGGTTAAATGGAGCTTTACCAGTCCATTCTGTATGATCTAAACTTTTGTATAGTAAACTAGTTCAGAAATTGCGCTTCCCTGTGTCTGATTTCCGCTTACCAGTGTGCGTCCTTATATGACCCTGTAACAGCCAGGGTCTGGAGAAAGATTTGCCGCAGATATGACATTTGCAGTTTTGCACGTGCGTGCGAATATGCATCGAATACGCCGGAATAGATACATAAATCTTCCCGCAGTATTCACAGCGTTTAGCTTTCTTGTCCGCTAGTGATCTGTGTGTCTGCCGGTGCCTAGCCAAGTTACTGGACGTACTGTATGTTTTACCGCAGTCCCAGCATCGGTGGTTTTCAGAGCTGTAATCCTTTGTCTGTAACAATAAGAAGTAAATAGGTTACCTCTAGTTAGTGGTTTTCTCCATTTTCGCGACAAATTTCATCTCATTTTAAACAAATTTTGAGCAAAAATACCGAAATGACTTCGTTCTCTTCTTGTTGACTAAAATTTAAAGACTAAAATATTGCTATTTTATTCTGGGATTACCCTCCCTTCCTGGACGAGTGGTCACTGTTCGGTTTTGCTATCTCTCTCTGCTCTGGTGCCCTTTTTGCCAGAGCAGCAACAGCCTCTTGACCTGGAACTGGACACACGATTAAATAAAAGCTACTTTAGTAAAAATATTATGAACTAGAACCGGAAACAGCTGGCCTTTTGACGTACCCCCTGACTGATGGGCGCCTTTGTGAGAGAATGAAAAATTTTATTTATTTTCATTCATTCAAAAATGGAAAAGTTGAAATTTTAAAAATATAGTTATTCTTAGATGAGGAAGCAACGTATCGTACATTTTTGAAATTCAACTATGTGAAAGCAGATTGCTGAGAAGATGGGAGCCTCCTTTCCCGGAGAAAGTAGAAAATACATCAAAAATCTATCATTAGAGCGATTAGAATTGATGTTTTGAATAGGATAGTCCCCCCCCCCTACGAATTGAATAAATAAATAAATACAGCCTTGAAACGGATGTTCCGGTCCACCTACTGGGACATAGACCTCCTTGATTAATTATTTTGATACAAGAGTTAGAGTCTAATTCCCCTTGGTAACAAGCCACTACTGGGGAATGGACAAATTGAATACTATGGAAGAAAAAATGACCAATACTTGACTCATGTTCCTTGATTTTCAATCGTACTTCAGCAAGTAAAATGTAAAAACTACCTCAAGAATTGAATTTAGCAACCTCGGAAATCTACGAATCGAATACCATTTTGGAAAAATTATTAATATTTGAACCCTTCCCCTTTTAGTGGCACCCGAGGTGGTCGCATGTAAAGACTATCCCCAGTAATGAATTCAGGCGACCTGAAAAAGTCTGCAAATCAACTCTTACCTCAAATTTCAACTTTTCATTGTTCCTCCCCCTCGTTTGAGGCTACTCTATTAGGGAACTGAACTATTATGTATTCAATTTATATTGAATTAACTTTCGAAATCTGTGAGAATACATTTTTAACACTTCTAGGAGGCGAGAAAAGGAAAAAATTCAGTTGAAACCATCAAATTTCTATGTATTTTCTCATAAGAAGGGGCTTGACCCCAGCGGTCCTCTTATCTGATCGACTTGAAATTGCAGACATTTTTTTCATCTCATTGAAACCGATCTAGAAGGCGACTCCAAAAAATTCAAAAAAATCTACCAAGAATGAATAAGAGTCACCCTAGTGGGTAATCTTGAACAGACCAAAACTTGACTTCTGGAGGATTCTCAACTCAGAAGAAATATTTTCCTAATAATTTCATTGACAGGAATGAACAAAGTTGACAGTGTGTTAAATCTTAATTAGAGTTTCTCTGGGTGTGCCTTAAAAGTATATTTGTTTGGAAGGACGTACCCAATGGTTCCTTAGGGAACAAAATATAGGGTGCGGCATGGGAACCTATCATATTTCAGATCGCCATAACTCCGGAACAAATAAACGAAGAAGTTTCTTTTTTAATACAAAAATACGTTAAATTGTACGAGTATCAATTTTTTGTAAATGAACATATATTACAAAATTCCTTCATTTTAAAAACAATATCGCTTAAATGACCACCCCTATTTTTAATAGCATTCTCGACCTGCTTCTTGAAATTTTCAATCACTTTTTTGAGCATGGTGTTCTAACCTTCTCAAAAGACCCCAGAGGCTTTGTCTTGTTGATATTCTTTTCTTTTTTTTTCGCGGAAGTTTTAAACCCATAGAGGAGTAGTTGTTTCAGTATAGGCATTGGTTCATACGACTGAATGGAAAAACGTTTTCGAAAAGCGCGAATAGTAAAGATGTAGTATTCCTGACTTAAAAATTGATTCTACTCAAACGCGCGGTGTTCCGTGTTCCACTCACTCATCTTGGTTACATACTACAGATTACCAAAACTTGATAAACTAGACTGCCATCAGCTCATATCTCGCTCCCCCACTCCATTCATTTCACTACAACAACGATTTGAAATATGATCGAATACCCGGAACTTGATAAACTAGACTGCCTCCAGCTGATACCTCACTCCCCCTTTTCATTTGTTTCACTGCAATGGCATTATGGAATACAATCGAATAATCGAAACTTGATTTGCCGCCAGCTGATATCTCGCTCCCCCACTCCATGTGTTTCACTACAACCGCGATTTGAAATACAATCAGATAACTAAAACTTGATGAACTTTACTGCCACCAGATGATATCTCACCCGCACCCACTCCATTTGTTTCACTACAACCGCGATTTGAAATACGATGTGCTAATGAAAACTTGATAAAACTCTCACCAGCTAATATCTTGCCCCCACCCCCATTCCATTTGTTTCACTACAACGCCGATATGAAGTACAATTGAATAACCAAAACTTGATAAACTAGATTGCCACCAGCTGATACCTCTCATCATTGCTCCCTCCTCACCATTTTTGTTTCACTTCTGCAGCGATTTGAAATAAGTACAATATAAGTTCCCGTGCCGCACATTGTTGGGAAAAAATCACGTCTACATACTTCGATTGAGTTGACTGATTCTCAAGATCAACTAGTGCACATAATAGAAAGAAAGAAAAATGAACGTAAGGAGCAGGAACCTCCTTGAATTTGATGTATTATTGTAGCCTTCTTCACACAATGTTATCATACAAATTTTCCAACAGAAAATAAATACATACCTAGAGGTTACTCTGTAAGAAAGAACTATCATATCCTCTTTAATAGAAACACCAAACCAAATAAAAAATTGAAAAAAAAAACTTTTTGGATGCAACCGAAATTATTTTTGTGTTTCTAAATGCACCGTGCAATTATAGGACACCCTATATACAAACGTTTCCATGTCGTTAAATATTGGTCTGCAGTCAAATAAGTATGTGCTGGTTAATGTTTGTAGAATTCATTAACGATAAGGATGACCAAGATTGATGAACTACATACATTTCAAATTCGAGGACACCATGTGTAATTTTAAAATTTGAATTTGATCAAAACTTTGGATTTCACGCAACAATTGCGCAAAACCTTACATATATTTGTGGTAAATTCAGTTTTCTTAAATTTTGCCGTCAACAGTTTTTCTACACAACCCATGGAAAGCGAGATGTTGTCCCAAACCTAAATTTATTCAGGGACGTATCGAAGAGTTTTTCCTGGGGGAGGGTTAAAATTGTGAAAGTCCCAACTGACTCAACTCAGCATTCCCAAGTATGAATGAAAGAAAGAAAGAAAGAAAGAAAAACAACTTTTGACCTGTTGGATTTTTTTAAAACTAACTCAACTCAAAATCCCCAAGCAACAAAGCAAACAAGAAAAACCTTTTGACTTGTTGGGTTTTCTCAACTTCTCAATTGAATCCTGAGTATCAAAGCGGGGGGAAAAAATTAACTTCTTTAACTTGTTGGATTTTTCCTAACTCGCCTGTCTAAAATTGTAAATTTTCCCAACTGCTGAGTGAAAAATTCCTACAGGGGGTAGGTTACCCCCTGTCTCCCCTATCGGTAGATCCCTGCTCACTATGTGTCATCAGTAGCTCACGGCGGATTTTTGAGAAATTATCGCGGTCTCATCAGGGGATAGCAAAAAACAATCCTATCATGTTCCATTTCTGCGCCATTTAAAAAAAAAATTTCACCGATTTTCGGTGCTTTAATTACTAGGCTATGAATAAAGGTCAGATCAGATTTTTAAACCTGCAGATTGGTTTATAGATTATCAAACATATAACATCAAAATATTGAAGGTAGCTCTCGATTCTAGCTCTCTATACTGCACTCCCCGTTGAATCACTATTGAAAAATGTATGTGGGAAGCCAATCAATTTTCTGTGTGGACTATTGATATCAATATTATGAAAATGGGGATGGTATGGAAAGATCCTTATCGTAATATGTGTTCGCCAGACATATGCCTCCGCCAGTGTAATACTGGTTAGGTACTACATACATGTACATACCCGTCATCACTGTTACTTACTTTTTCAGTCCTATGAATATCCTGGTGATTGAAATAAGCTAACGTTATCTCCGCCAATCGTCTCAAATTATACAAGCAGTCGTCTTCGGAATTGCATAACCTGACGTCAGCTCGCTCATTATCACGCATCTCATCTGCTGGTTTTTCATCATTGTTCTCGGTTTTTAAGATCTCCACGTTCTCAGTTCTTTCATCATATTCTGTAAAGTTCATTCAATTCTTCAATCACACATAATGTACATACATAGGTAACTTGAACGTTGGACAGATTGTAAACAGAATGCTGTTATAGAAGAAAAACAGAAACTGCATTGCTAGATTGATAGTACCTACTGACATATCGGCAATGTTATCTTATTGGCGCCGCAGTTTTTATCTGCGAATAATGTTGCAGTTAGAAGAACCATATAGACAAGCTATCTTTTAGGGCGACAAAGTTTCTTGCCCGTTGGCTGATATATCATAGAGTTGATACAACGATAGCAAGGTAAAATAATTATGTATACTCGGAACTGTTCGTTGTGGTTCATTTTCGGTGAACACACGTGTTCTATAATCTGATGCACTGAGGAAACAGCTGGAGTGCCTGCATATCTGCTGTCACGCGCCATATACTTCGTTTGAATGTTCGTGAATGATTAGAGTATTCGAGACAGCAAGGAGGCAGACCGAGATAATGCTTGTGTTAGTTGATCTGTCTGTCTGCACTAATATCTGCATGACGACATATTATGGTGTACAAAATAGAGGTACTTGTGGAAATGATTATAAAATTTAGCCAAACTTCAAATAATTACGTGTTGCTAGCTGGCTAGCTACAGATCTACAAGTGTGTGTATATTTAGATAGATAGTTATAAATAGGGTATAAACTTACTATCGCAATATTCCAATTCATTTCGATAACTGTCCCGTTTGAAATGATGCCTGTTGATGAGAAAGGCTTTCGGCATGGCTCTGCGGCAACAGGCGCGTGGAGCAGCGAACACGAGAAGTCAGAATGCGGTCGTCGCAATCCCGAGCCTGACACGAACTAACAGAGCAACGAGTTTATCAGAATTTCGGGCTGTATGGGTTTTGCTACCCCAACGTAAACTAAATGCGGATATTTATAAATAAACCTTTCCGAATCTATCGAGATTCGGTCTCCCATGGCTTGGCACGCGCTCGCACACACGCAGACCCTTCTACATAAACCCCGATGTACGCGGGAATATTTAAAACCTATTAGTCTGTATACGCTTCTGGCATGTCACACCTGTGGATTCTATTTAAACACATTCGTTGGGTAGGATTAGGTACTGCTACTGCCGTTATTTTGGGTGTACTCATACTGCAATGTACATATTGCAACTGCGTATGTACTATGTACGCTCCGGTACGGAGAGTGTGACGAAAAGTAAACCATTTTGTAGAGTTGATTTATCGCGTAAAAACCAACAAGACTCTGGAATATGGGTTAATGAAGCAGAGGCAAAAACCCGAGAGAGTGAGAGGTAATCAATGATCTGATAATTTGTATTCTATTACAGGCATGTGAGATGGATAGCAAGTTACGAGCTATTCGCGCATAGGCGCAAATAGGAGGGACTTGGGGTTTAGTCCCCTAAATCCATTGAAAGCCCTCTTCCATTTAAAAAAACAAAAAATATTAAGCATTAAAAAAACTTGGAAAATGAAGTCAATGAATAGTCAATTTTTTATAACGATTAAGCTCGTCCCTACTGTACAAGTAGCGCTTTTGTTTCTTGTGCATGTTGTCCTCTCTTTTTTTTTCTGCCCAAGCGGTACATTTTTAGCCTAAGCAGGAACCGCACAAAGCTACAGCCTGATTAGTAAACCGAACCGAGTAGATGCTTACAGGTCAAATATTTGAAAAAGTAGGGGCAGGAGCACAAAGTTCAGCAGGGATGTTCCAAAGAGTTTTTCCGGGGGAGGGGGGAGCAAAAATTGTGAAAATCCCAACTGACTCAACTCAGAATTCTCAAGTAGCTGAGCAAAAAAAAACCTGTTGACTTGTTGAATTTTTTCAACTGACTCAACTCAAAATTCCCAAATATTGAAGGGAAAAAACGACATTTGACTTGTTGGATTTTCCCAACTTCTCAACTCAATTCCTAAGTATCAAAGCAAAAAAAAAAAAAAAAAAAAAAAAAAAGCAGAGAAAAAAACACCTTTTGACTTGATGGATTTTCCCAACTCCGCCTGACTGAAATGGTAAATTTTCCCAACTGCTGAGTGAAAAATTCCTATGGAGGGCGCATTTTATTGTGATTGACTCATTGTGTACAACAATCTTCATTTGAAGAGTCCAGGGAAGAAAGGGGCTAACAACCAATTTCTCTATTTCCCTCTTCTTCCACTTTATCGGTAGAAATGGCCCATCTCTTTCCTGTATGCAATAACTTCAAATGCGTTTTTGACTGTGGTAGGGCCCCTTTCTATCTTGTTTAATAGTTCACCAAATCATACTCTTCAAGAACTACATATCACCAACCTTAACTGAATACTTAAAAAAATGCAGTAAGCCCCTTTCTTCCCTGGACTCTTTATTTACTGTTCATACAATTAAAATTATCAGTTCAGGGTTAATGTGCACCTCTAACTTTCTTTACTGCTCTGTTATGCTCCCAGGTTACTGTGCTAAAATTCTTTTTTAGTGTGCCGATAAATCGCACCCGAATAAAAAAGGTTGGATTTTGCAAAACTAATAAATTTTAAAAGTTTGAACTTCCACTTCCAGCAAAAACCAGCAAGGAGATGAAGTTGGCAAGCCTCAGATGCTCACGTTTACGAATTAGATTACGCAATAATAAAAAATATCCAAAGAAGAAAAAATCAGAGACAGGGCAGGAACCTTGAGGCAGCAACGCAGTTCTAAGCAAACATGTTCCTCCGGCCACTGATACGATTCTCGAAAGGGTAGTTTCCGGGGCCGGGGGTGCAGTATCTTGGAGGCCACTTTGGCATGCGTGCATCACCATACGTTCCACCAATTTTTTTTATTTTCGATGCAAACGTACACAAAAATGAGAACAAAAAGGTCTGATTCGAAAATTATAGCCCAAGATCGTGCATCAGACCCCCCACCAGTCCCACCAATATTGGAATCTGAAGTTTCTTACTAACTAAAAGGCCTAAAAAAACGAAAAAGATGGTAGATGTGGATGGTATTAAAAACAAACAACTAAAAGAGGGACATGGCCTACTTACAAAACTCATATGCACACTTTTTAACCAAATAGAAGGAAATCAAATTTCTGAGCAATGGAAAGTTTCGAAAATAATACTTCTACTTAAAAAAGGAAACATGAAAAATATCGAAAATTGTAGGTCCATCAGCATGATTTCGGCATTATACAAAATCTTTGCAAAAACTTTACAAAATAGATTGAAAACAATATTAGATGAATTTCAAACATGTGACCAGGTGGGCTTCAGGCAGTCTTTTTCAACTCGAGACCATATTCTGGGTATTAAGGCAGCTGATTAAATAAGCTAAGGAATTCAATTTTACACTCTATTTTGGCTTCATTGATTTTAGAAGGGCATTTGACACCATCAGGCATTCATATATGTTTTAAGTTGTAAAACAAACGGGTATCCATCGAAAATACATCTCAATTATAAAAAAAATATATTCGGACACAAACGCGGTCATTAGTTTGGAAAAATTGGGATGCGAATTCCGAACCCAGAGAGGTGTCCAACAGGGCGACCCCCGCTCATACCAGATTTATTTAACTGTGTAATTCAAAGAATTTTCAAAGATCTAGAAAAAGGGGACAAAGGTATTTTCATTTTTGGCCGTAAACTTACAAATCTAAGATTCGCTAATGATGGGGTAATAATCAAAGACTCAGCAAAAAAGTTAGGAAAAAAAAATACACGAATTTAATTTGGCATGTAAAGAAAATAGGTCTGGAAATAAATCGGAAAAAATGTTCATACTCTCAAATGGGATTCGTAGTAATATACTGATCGAAAGGACAACCTTGAAATATACAGAAGAATTCTGTATGTAGGGTGAGCCAATTCACGATTTCTTCGTAAATTTTTGAAAGTTGCATAGAAGATTTCAAGAAGGAGAATTTGGGGATGATCTCCATCACTTTGACTATATCCAAAATAAAAATTTTCCATAAAAATTTTTCGAAAAATGGAATCAAATATTATAATGTATGTCAAGAGCGTAGAGTGGCGGGCGACACAAACCATGGGCGAGTGCTTCAATCACACCATTCACAATCACGCATTGCCCAGCTGTGGTGCATGCGTTATTTGATTCAACCCATGAGAGAAATAAGCGGAAGAAAATCTAATTTATTGCATCGCTGTTTTTTTAACTAATGCAAAAAATATTCACTTTTCGCCCGAGTGCGAAAATACAGGGCGAGCCCTTCTGCCTAGCTGAGTAACAAATAGGCAAATAACGTGGCACGCTGTCCGAAGGGTGGATCCCTTCCACCATTATTTAGTATTTCTCGAACAATAACGGACCTGTTTTTTCAACCATAAATCATTATTGCTGCTGTTACCTTTTGAAAAACGGCCAATCATTGTTCAGGTTTTGGTGACTTGCTTAGTGAGGAGAAAATACTGGGGTGAGAGAATTGCCCCTCGTTCAGTAGGCCGCATATTTTGCTCATTTGTTAAGTGGATTCACAGAAGGGTTCGCAATATTTTGTTACACTAAGGCAAAAAGTGAGTATTTTCTGCACTCGTGCGACAACAGCGAGGCCAACGTGCTGGCAGACCAGGATCATCAAGAAGGGACAAAAACGTTGCCAATGTCGAAAACTTGATGTTAGAGAACCGTGGAATCAAATTAACCAACATAAGTAAAATCTCAGATGTTTCTTATGGTAGTCAGTGTACACGAAATTGTCACCAAGCGACTAAAATTTCGGAGGTAGAAATAGCTGTTCACGATTACTTATTGGAAGTTGGACGCGACTTCTATTGGAATGAAATTTTCAAACTCGTCTCACGCGCGAACAGCTTGGCGATTATGTAGAAAAACAGCAAATTGACTCTAGTTTTTAGGATATACGTGATTTTTTCGAAAATATTTTTTTTTCAATTCTTTCTTGAAAAAGTGAACTTACAAGGGTGTACCAAAATGTAAGTTCACTTTTGCAATAAAGAATTGAAAAAAATTTATTTTCGAAAAAATCACATACACATGTATTCTAAAATTAGAGTCAATTTGCTATTTTTCTACGTAATTGCCAAGCAAATCGACGCATTTTTTCGCGCGTGAGACTAGTTTGAAAATTCCATTCCAATAGAAGTCACGTCCAACTCCCGATAAGTTGTGTATCAAAAAGTACGAGGGTGTATCAAAAAGTAAGTTCACTTTTGCAATAAAAAATTGAAAAAAATTCATTTTCGAAAAAATCACATATATCCTAAAAGTAGAGTCAGTTTGCTATTTTTCTGTGTAATCGCCAAGCAAATCGACGCATTTGTTCGCGCGTGAGACTAGTTTGAAAATTCCATTCCAATAGAGTCACGTCCAACTTCCAATAAGTGGTGTATCAAAAAGTAAGTTCACTTTTGTAATAAAGAATTGAAAAAAAATTATTTTTGAATACATCACATACGTCCTAAAATTAGAGTCAATTTGCTATTTTTCTACATAATCGCTAAGCTGTTCGCGCGTGAGACGAGTAGAAGTTGCGTCCAACTTCCGATAAGTATTCGCAAACAGCTGCTTCGATCTTCGAAATTTTAGTCGCATGGTGACAATTTCGTGTACACTGACTACCACTGAGATTTTACTTATTTCGGTTAATTTAATTCCACGGTTCTCTAAAATCAAGTTTTCAACATTGGCAACGTTTTTGTCCCTTATTGATGATCATGGTCCACCAGCATGTTGCATGTCCTGCGTTCTTTGCCTTCCATTTTCAAATTCACGGCACCAATGCGGGACCATTGAGAAGGAAATCACTTAGCCATGCACAGAGGTCACTTCGTCATTGTTTGGGTTTTACACCTTTTAACCAGTGAAAACGAATTACTGAGCGCTCTTCAACCCTGGATGGAGCGTTCATTTTCTTACAATATTCAAACGGTACTAAAACATAACGAAGTGACTGAACGAGGTTCTGTTCGCGACTATGGAGGGGGAAACTCACCAAACACGTATGGTTACAACTGTTTTACGTTTCGTTCATTTTTACACTCGCTATGGCAACAGTGAACTTACTTTTTGATACGCCTACATACTACTGCTTATTATTAGACTTCATTTTGAAATGTTATTTTTGCCTTCTTTAGGCAGAAATATGATAAGCAGAGTGTGTCGAATCCAAATTCTCAAAAAATAGTTCTTTCTGGAAAAATATTATCCTTCCTCCCTCTCTTTATTCTTTGAGAGGTGAAAGTTGCACCGTTTTGTTGGCTGTTAATCCGGTTTGGCTCTTGGGTTGCTTACGTTTAACCTGTTCATCTGTTTTAAACTGTTCTCTTGCATTCAGTAGTTTGTCATTCTCTTACTACTTTTCAGTTTTGGGTAAATTGTTCTCATATTTTAACCCCGTTGAATGAAGAATAAGTTTCTTCTGTTAATATTTTCAACTTCCATCTGTCAAATTTTGGAAGTCTGATTTCCTTCTGTCAGTATTTTATCATTTTAGGGACTAGAAATGTGTTGATGTGCGTCTTTTTTTCCCTTATAAAAAATGGCATGACGACGTCACACGTTTGTATCTACTGATCGAATATTTATTATTGATGTGGTTTAAAATATTTGAAAGTATAAGTAGAGGGTTTCCAATCTGTTGGAGATAGAAATGATGACTTTCCCATACAAAATAATCTCTTATGAAGCACGTGTGAATAACATAGATACTGCACTTCACAGCGGTGGCGATATTGATCTTACGGGAAGGGAGTGTAGGCAGAGGAAGAAACTACCATCTTGGAAAAGTGCCTTTCCATATTAAATAGAAAAAATAAGAAAGGAGTCTCAGAAAATTTTAAACACGAAAAACCAAAATAGTATTTCCAGATTTCTGTATGCTAATAAAGTATTTTATCCTGGTCGCTCCTCCCGAAGGACAGAGCTACCTACATGTAAACATAAACACCACCGACGTATACGAAAATAGAACAGAAATATAACCAAAAGTATCATCATTGATGTATCTGATCCCCTGGTAATTGTGTTTCTAACTTGCTAAGTTGTACATGACTAAGTATACATGACATAACTTATGGTTATTCATAGTAATATCTAATGGGGTGCTAATTTTTCAGTACCTTTGATCATTTCTCACCAGAAGTTGCACAAGTTACGCTGGATATGAATGTGAATACGTTCGCACAACTACACATTTTGAAAACTGCGAGATACAGAGTGATCGCCGGTCGATGCACGAAAGTCGCGGGCCCGAAATTTTTGGGTAAGTAAGTAATAGATCTATTCTTTATTCGTTAGCTGGCAGGCGGCCCAGAAAACCACCGTTTGATATAGCCGAGTGCACGTTACTCCTCCAACAAGTGCTTAAAAATAAACATTTTTCGAATTAACAGGACGATCTCTTTAAACAAGTGGTTCTTTGTTGATTACGTGCGCCATGCCATCGTCATTCTCCCGATGAACTGATTTGTTCGAGTGTAAAAGTCACTAGTAATAATTAGCTTGTGGGTCATTCCATAAGAAATCGGGCAAAAAACAAATATTTTCGACTTTCTCTTGCTTCAAAATTTTCTGCTTGTTAGTGGCGTCTACTAGAACAACTTTTCGTAAGTGTACCAATCTGAAAAAATGTTGGCGACAGACAGTAGCATTTGGTAATTTTTACCAAAAAGCATGCTCTCACCATTTCGAGCCTAAATATCTCGGGTTCCGATTGCTGTAGAAAAATGAAATAAACACGACTCGAAAGTGAAGAGTATAGGCCCTTTTTCATAGTATGGAGTGGTTGGGGAAGGAAGTATCGATTAAAATATTTGTAGGAATATAATTTATTGAAGTATTCAATATCGATTTCCATTAATGGCGATCCTTTCAGAAATTTTGAAAACTATGCAAATGGTTTTCGGAAAGGAATACTCATATGATAAGAATTAAAAATATAAAATCATGGAGTCTCGATAGGGTAACTAGGTGGCACATTCAGTCCAAACAGGGTAAAAATAAAAAGTGAAAACAAATTTTTTGTAACGAAATATTGTTCAGAATGATCCTAATCAACATTTGAATTACTCATTCCTCCACCTACTCTGTAAAATGTGGAAGGAAGGCTGAGGCTTCTAAGTACTTTCTTCCCAATATTTTAAGAGCCGTTGCATGAATTAAAAAATATTTCAAACGTTTTTCGGTGTCCAAATATCGACAAATTTTGTTCTTGTACATTCTCGTATAGAACGCCCGGTAAAGGCGAGAAGAGACCGCGAGCGGTTTGCAAGAATTTTCTACCCTTAATTAGCTAATATGAATATGTTTTCATGAAATGCTGAAGAACTCCACTTGTACACACCGCCGAAAGGACGGGGGTTGGGTTAGAACCCTTCCCCTCAGTGCTGTCAAAAAGAATATTTCAGAATGTATTTTAGTGCATTAATTCATTATCTCACTATTGTTTTATTGTTACTATAAATATAATATGTTACGGTACATGATGTAAATTCGGGATCGAACGTGAATTCCCGGGCAAGTATACGTTGTATCCCAGCGTTATT
Organism: Acanthococcus lagerstroemiae; assembly: GCA_031841125.1. NCBI lineage: Eukaryota > Metazoa > Arthropoda > Insecta > Hemiptera > Eriococcidae > Acanthococcus > Acanthococcus lagerstroemiae. The sequence continues at coordinate 41,488,999 of CM063111.1, read as the reverse complement.
GAGCCGTGGTGGTAATGACCGGGATATGACGTAATTTACATAGCTACTTGGGCCATGTTGATACACGTTCAAATTATCATCACTTCCCGAGCTGATCGACCTTGCCCAGTACAGTTCGGGAAATGACGTGCGCGTTATTGTATTATACTGTCTAAAATGTTCCAAAATGTCAACTAAATGACTAAATTTTCTGAAAAATGTCAATTTCGAAGATTCATGTGTGTGTGGAAGAGGGGCTTACTCCACCCCTGTATATTTCATATTATAGATTATCTGTTTCGTCAATTTTGGTTGAATTTGATCGACTTCGAACGAGTTCGGTTATTTTTGACCTATTCGAGTGTTTCGTCAATTTTGGTTGAATTTGGTCGACTTTGAACGAGTTCGGTTATTGTTGACCTATTCGAGCCAAATAATGGAATCTCGTCTTTGGACCTCAGGCTTCCTGGTACCCGATGCGCAATCTGTTACCCTCTAGTTACCAAGTTACCCGCAGAAAAGTTACCGATTTGTTACCCTCGGGTTACCCTTGTTTCCGTTTGGTTATCCCGGTAACTAGTGAGATTTTGCGCATCGGATACACATTCTCAGAGTTACCCGTACCCAGTATGACGACAAAACTGAAGAGTTTTAAAATAAACTATTTTAGCTGTTTAGCCGGACTACTCATATCAAGATGGCCCAAAATGCCAAGATTTTCCATGATGTAATGGGAAATCTTGAGAAAGCCCGGTCCAATTCTAATATTATCTGAAATCTACAAGACTTTTCCCAAGTAAATTGTAGACAAAATGGCTGTTCAAGATATTTCCCGGTCTTTAACGCGCATGCCCGTTGGTTTTCATAGTTAACGTTATTTCCCGGCCATTAACGTCATTATCAGATTTACATCATGTACCGTAACATATAAACAACATCTATATGGAGCTTGTAATACAACTCATGCTTATTTTTTAAGTTGCATATCGTACATGCGGTTAGCGATTAACACGATGAGTAAAGGCTGGATGACCGGAGAAAATAGTTGAGGTTATGCAAGTTAGAGGTTTGATCTATGACTCAAATACTGATGGTAGTTGAAAAGAGTCGTCTGCGGATTTTGAAATGAAAAAGTTAAACATAAAATTAGCATAAAATGACTCACCCAATTAACGAATTCGAGATACGGCTTCTTGTGTCGGAGCAAAAATAAATCTCCCCTTTTTTAAAACATTTTATTTTTTGGTGTTGAAACAAATTATTACTTTTACTCGGGCAAGTTTATTCGCATACTGTATCCCGTGATTATTCGGCGAGAGGAAGCAGTGAGCAGATGGTTTCGACTTCCGAGTTCATGTACCTATGTATACCTATAGCAGGAAAAAAAAAAGAAGCCGTTACATGAGATACGAATGAGAATAGAAATCAACACGTGAGACTGTATCCGGGAATGTCTATCTCCAGGGAAGAGAGGTTTATTTTCTAATAGCCCACCCTTTTCTCTTCCCTGATTTATGAAAACGAGGGGCACGTGCAGCGTGAATTTCATTCCCCGATTTCAAAATCATCAAGCTGAAGTTTTATAACCGGTTGTGACAATCTGGTGAGACGGACCAAAACTAGATAGTCAATACATTTTATTGTAAAAAAGAGAGACGAAATTAGGTACATTGTTTGCATCGCTTAAAGAGATTTGAGTGGAAAGCTACTGAAATTATTTATTAATCGTGAAATAAATTTTAGGCTGAGATAAAGTGCACTTAGATTTTAGAAATGTACGAAGAAATGTGTAGATGTATTAATTCGTCAATTTCTGAACACTTGGGTGTGGCACATAAATCTTAGTTCCGGGATGGACAGAAAATACCTAAACTAATGGAGAAAAACGAAATAGCTAAATCGGAGATAGTTACTTTTTTGTTGGGGGGGGGAGGGGGGACTAAGCTCTTAGAATTCCGGAAATACATTTAAAAATATGTAAGTAGATCGGTGTTAGGAGCATGCGTTTTTCCTAGAAAAAGGAGTATCTAGACTCTAGATCCTCCTCTCTAGATTCTAGAGAGGAATGATATTTCACAGAAGGTATCAACAGATCTTGGAAGACTTAATTCCTCCAGCAGCCCCTTTCAACTCGGATTCGAGCATTTTACTTCACCTGTGGTCGGGACCTCTTGAAATATACTGTCTAAACTCTTGGATATCGAGGATATATATTGTTTTTTTACTGTAACACGGGGTGACTTGGCACACGTACTTTTCCTTACTTCTTTGAACGCGAGGGAAAAAATAAAACGAGTAGCAACACTGACACGTGACTTGTTGTAATGTAAGATGTTGTGGCGTAATGTAAAATCAACACGGTGCAATTTCGCTATTTCCAGGCTGCATTATCAGGTCTCTTGTGCAGCTGTGCTGGGTTCAAAAAGCACATACAAATAACATTACAGAAAATGTTTCAGGTAATGAGTGAAAATGAAAGGAAACTGTATGTATTTATCATTACACGCAGAATTTGATCGTGGTCATGATAAAAAGTAACTATTGTGTATTAATCAGGATAGTAACGTAGCAATTGGACGGGGTGAATGTGCACAGAAATCTTTATTTGTTCTTGAAATTGGTAAGTGGCCAGTTTCGATATTCTGTTTTATTGCTAGTGAATGAAGAAGTACAAATCGGATGTTTGTGCATTTTAGAGACACGAAAGACATGTGAGGAGTTATCTGTCAAAAGGGCGTCCGTTCAATGTATTTCTTATGGGACGGACGCCCTTTTGACAGATAACTCCTCATATGCATGTACGTTCGTGTATTAGAGTCTCGACCTTTCAAAGGATCGGTCTTATTTTTTGCCCTTATGATTTTTGGAATAAAGAAAGAGTACAGTTTTCATTGTTAACATTTCCCATGTCCCAATAGTACATAAAGTTGGGGTGACTTAGCACTTTTAATAGACGGCACTACATTTGCAGCTTTTTTCTCTGTTCATTCATGAACACGTGCAATGTGATCCCGGTACCCCTTGAGAGACTTCTTTCATAATTTTGTGGGAAAATGTGTGGGGTGGGGACTGTCGAATCTTTTGGGGAATGTATTCCGATATGTCCCATCAAAATTACAAAAAATATCTCCTGTTTTCTAACCCAGTTTCTATGATCCGTAGAGCGCGTCAAACTTGAAAGCACAGAAAAAAGTGAGCAATGTTACCCCGTGTTACAGTACACGAACAGAATGAAGACACATTCAGGTCTTTTTAAGACTCATTAAGAACCTCAGGATACGGTTTGAAATTCCTATATTTAATGTATCCATGTTGAATTTTAGGACTTTTGTGACTTCGGTCCTTGTCTCTGGTGCCATAATTTTCGACTTGGGGGAATTGATATAAAAATTGTACTCGGGGGCTTCGGGTACCGTACAGTAACTGATATCCTTGTGTACTTTAACTTTCCTTAAAATACTATCTGTTCAAACCATTGAAACATAGAAACACCGTATTTCACATTTATGGTATCCGAGAGGTATCTAAAGGTGAGAGATAGAAACATTTCTAAGAATAGAAAGCTATGGAGGTAGGAATTATATCTTGGTACACATTATCAGATTGAAACTTTCCCCAAAACAGATCGGCACACTCTTAGCCAAAGTGAATAAATTCATGGGATATATTCACGTGGGTAAGCATCGCAAAAACAAGACCGATGTGCTAAATCACGTCTGTGTAAACGTTGCATTTCATTCATAACTAATCAACGCGTTAATGATTATGACATAGCAGAGTACACGGTAACCTGTTCGCGGTGTTCCCCTACTTAATGTATTGTAGTCTTGTAGTAGTTACCAATTTATTACTCGTGTTCGTTGTGGCCGTCAGTATTGGTGTTCGATTCGTCTAGGTTCTAACCTGTCGACATTTGGTGAAATTCGGATACATTGACATTCTTTTGCGTGCGTTTTGTGAGCGGGATCGGTGCTTGTTCGAGTCCATGTGAGCGTAACTGAGCTTCGTGGTAAACGTGATTTTTGGATCAGAAAAACGCGGGCCATCATGCTGGACGATGAAAAGAAAGTAAGTTCTGTGGTTTTCTTGATGTTCGTATACAGTATAAAATGTGTGGCAGTGGAAATTGGACATCTTCCGAAAGTCTTACACTTTGGCCGGACCTAATTTTGTGCCTGAACTGGGTTATAGGTATTCGGCTGTGTAAACATAGTGTTGGAAAGAACCGGTTACGAGTTATTGTCTCGTGAATCGTTATTAGGGAAAACTGGTATCCGAGAACGTATTTCGCTACCGAACCGGAGTTTTCTTTTCTCAGAATCATATGGGCAATCCAGTTTTGAGATAAATGCATATAATATTCCTTCTAGTGTGTTTCGGAAACCAAATAATGTTCTTATCATGATTTTCTGCAAGAGTTCGTATCTTCCGATCCATAGGTATTGTGGAGAATTTGAATAAATTTATTTATGTTGGAAAATTGCATTAACTCTTCAACCTTACTAAATCAAAGAAAAACCGGCTGGTATATTTTCGTTTTTTCGTTATCATCTACCGCTTACAACGGATGCTCATACCAATGTAGCAAGCACGGGAGGTTAGCCTCTAAAAACGCTGAAAAATTATACGAGTGAAAGAAGTTTCTCCTCTATATATCATCCTTAAGACCTTAAGAGTTAAGAAACAAAACTCCGGCTGATATAAGACATAACTGCGTATGCAATAATATGTCTTACATATTATGTTACTATATAGCTGTTAACCGTGACGCTACATTAGTCTGATTACCTAATGGAGCATTTACATTGAAGTTATGAACATATGCTATCAAATTTGCTAGGTACATTTTCAACGGAGCATACTTGTTAATAGCATGTTTATAGCTTCAATGTAAATGCTCCATGATTCTATTATGTCTTATTATATTGTCCTATCTCCGTCTGAAATCTGCTGATAAAAACGTAACACAATCTTATGTCAGAATCAGATATCTTGTATGGCATATTTATTCCACTTTATGTATAGTTATGTCTTATCAACTTTTTCCGGTTAAACATCCTATATAACAGTCCCCCTCCCCTCGGTTTCTGTTCATTACAATGTGGAATTCATTAGCAAGAGGCAATTAACGTTCACACTTATTTCATAAAGTACATTTGTAGTTCATCAATCCCAAATTCATGCCCCGTAGTGTTCAGAGTATTTTTCCCTTTCAGTCGACATTTGCCTCGAACGAATCAAATGCTGTAGTGAGCAATATTTGAGACTCGACAAGATTCTTTAACAGTCGTTTAAGAAAGTGTTATACTCTCTCAGATTAATTTAAAATTATTCAAAGCTCCTTTATGACTCTTTTCTGATTCTTCTAAACTTGACTAAAACGCTTTAACCCATAGATGAAGATTTTTTTTAAAACTTTCTGAAAGTATTCCATGCGTCTCTTGTTTTTGAGAACTCACTAAATCTAAAGGATGACTCATTACAACTGTTTGACCTTCAATGCCTACTAGACTTTTTGAAGGCCCCGGGGCGGCTCTTGTTTGAAGCTTTACTGTTGTTTCAAGATTCATTTGTGATTTATTATAACTTCTTCGAACTCTCTTAAAACTCTTCAAGACTTGATCAAAATTTTGAAAGTTTTTCCACAATAATTGTTGAAATTACCGTGAGAGGCTACAGAATATTTCCTTGCTTTTTGTGCGTGAGATCTGCAATCTTCCGTCAAACTTGTTCGTGGAAAAATGGTTATCTCCCTCTGAAAAATTAGTTATGGACGTTATGGGTGTGATTAATTTTAAATGATATAAATAATCAGTTCTCTCTATCAGTCGATCAGTTTCTGATGCCTATCGTTATTATCACCAATTCTGTATTAAATCATATTTTTGCAGACGTAGAATGAAACAGACCAACACGTATGCAATCAGACACCTTTGCAAACTCCGGTAACTTAACTTACCGCGAGACTGTCATTGACACCGCTTTTTGTAATTCTAAAAACGTATCATGTCAACTACGTGCCCAGGTAAACTACTGGATGTTTCATGAATGAACTTCACACGAACAGGTGACCTCATTTGCTGGAAACGATAAACTTGAATGAATTAAATTATTGCGGCGACTGACGAGTAAGATGGAAAGAGGATGAAAGTTCCACATTCGAGTTTAATGTCAATATAGTATAACTCATGGACGAGCTGGTGATAACGCCGAGCACCAACCGCCAAGAATGAAATTAATACGAGGTATTGTCGAAGGCCACCGATATGATAATAAAATTCGACCTAATTTTTGAAATTTACAAATGTCTAAGGCTGATGGGTACCTCATTTAAAAATATGATAACTCGATTTTGGCCTGCGTAGGTGACAAATGCTGGATAATATTGCAAAACTAAAAACAAGTACGATATCAGAATTCTGTGGAGGTGGATTTAGGTGTTGACCCTTGAAAGTGATAAAAAATCCTTGCTTGTAAGCAGAACGAGCAACATTTTTTCAAATTTCCATGAACATTTTTCATTTTAAACAGTCAAGGGGAGGAGGGATTAACCCGTTGAATTCCCTAACCCCACCCCCTCGTTGAAATTGACTATGACTAAAAATGAAACATATCTGCATTGCAAGTGAAACTATAAATGGGAGCTATCGAAAGAAGCCCATGCTCGTCAGTTAAAAAGATCGATTCTTCCAGTCTTTTTTTTTTCTTCTTCCTCCGTCGGTTGTGAAATTGAATCATCAGGGATGAAATTCACCATTTGAATTGAGAAGGTAATGATTTTCCCCGCTCTCCCTCTCGCATCTCCTGTTTCCTAAAACTTTTTTTTGGTACGTAAATTCCTAGTATAATAGGCGTAAATGAGGAGGTGTCATTAACTAAAATCCTCAAAAAACTGGACAATCAACCCCCACATGCCCTCCGCCCCTCTAGGTTATCTATGTGCTCATATGATTCCTGGTCAGAAAATTTTTTTCGAATGGCTGTAAATAATTTGCTGGAGAATACCTAAATTTAGTACATGTAACTGTTGTGTGACTTACTTTGGAAACTAAGGGAAGAACTTGTCGAACGACGTGAACCTGTTCTGCGTTAACTCTAGCCATCACCGCATTAAAATGTGTTAATCGACATTTTCTTATCAGGCGATTTGAAGTAGATATGTGTGCTAAAAATTCAACGCATGTTGTGCCTTGTAAATCTTGATCTTCACGAGATGTCATGAAGTAGCTGTCTTTTAGAGTAACGAAATTTCCATTTATAGATAGCTTACTTATCTTATCATTTGAAAAAGCTTTGTACTTTTCAATTATTGCCGCACGTGTTTCCAGAGTACGGCCGACGGAAAAACCGCTTGTCATTGGAGGAAGAGGGCTATAGGACGTTACAAAATTCTAACTGAAAAACGGAAAATTCAAATATTCAAGGGGAGGTTTCCGTCTTCCGAGTTTTTCTAACTGGGGTTGTCAGGACCCCTCCCCTTTTGCGATGTTGTCAAATAGTGGTTTTTCCAATTTTAGCACCCCCTGTGATCTCCTCTTCTCCTTTGGTCGAAGCCAGACCTCCCCCACAGCTCAAACACCAGACTAGCTACGCTACTGCTGACTAGTTACTAGAATCTTCCGACTTTTCTGTGTAGTGAAGTATGTGAGATATATCCCCATTCTCTTGCACCCCCTAAAATGTTTTTTATCTCTCCATGACCAATAGGGTGGTCCAAAATTTGGCGATTTTCAAATGTTTTGCTCCCGGAGGCTGAACTTGTTCCTTTTGGTCTGAAAATCCACCAGTCTATGTTTAAAAATCGGATAATTGTGAGGTGTCTCACGTAGGTGGGGCTCAAGTTTAACGTATGGGTCCTTATAAGGAAATCTGCAATTTTGCTTCGAAGTTTCCAAAATATCGAGTTCGGTCGAAAAAACTGCTTTGACTGTAAAAAATTGTTCTCATTAGTAAGATGCCGAACCTACCGAGAATTTCGAGAAAAAGTCAATTTAAAAGTCAGTGGATGGCCTTTGTTAAACTTGGGGTTTAAAAATACACTATTTTTGAACGTCGAATATTACAGATCACAGAAACCGAGTGAAAGCATGGAAATTATGTATTTCGAGAACTCTAAATGCATTTATGAAATATTTTGGTCCCGACCTCCATTTTGAAGGCTTTGCCTAGAAAAATTGCATATTTTACCAAGTATATCAAATATAAGGCTGTCGGAGTTCCCGAATTCATTTTTGAGGTTATTATAACCATAATTCCACCAATAAAGGTTCACGGAAAGCACGGACTAGAAACCTTCAAAATTATTCAGCATTGCTACAAATATATCGATTGTAGGATTTTTGCAGTCGCTGAATTCGTTCTTGAGGTTATTTTGACTACAAATCCCATTCATAAAGGTCCTTAGAGGCAGGAAGGTAAAAACTTTGAAGTAATCCAAAGTAACATAGCTTTGAGTGTATCGATAGTAGGGTTTCTGTATCTAATCGCTGTTGAAGTTTTTTCTACTGAAACCCTCGCCGATAATGGTCCACGGGTACTGGTACATGAGAAATAATTTCCAAAATGAATTCAGCGGCTACACAAACTCGATTATTAATATGCTGGAACGTGTATGTCAAATAATTCCAAAATTTTCACGTCCCTGCTCCCTGTGGCTGTAGACCATTGTTAGTAGAGGTAGTAGTAACCTGAAAAACGAATCCAGAGATTTCAAAACTCCTATTTTATCGATGTGCTTAAAGCAGTGTTAAATAATTGTGAAGTTTTCTTATCCCTTCCTCAATTCTTGCGCTGGACCCCCTGGTTCCGGAGATGATGAAGAGCGAAAGCAGTTGGAACCGGGTGTCGGCCTTTGTCTTAACCATCATGAAGAATGCAGATGGAGTGGTCGAGCAGAGGGCCGGCGACTTACCAAGCTCAGCCCACACCATAGGACAACTCTGTACTATCATAGGAGAGCTGCTGCAGCTGCGCTGCTGACCCCTCGGCAGGCCTCCCTAATTACCATACCCCACATCATTTGATCGATTTTGAGGTTCCACTACAAAAATTTGCTTCTTACATTTACTGCCAACCTCCGCTACCACTGAAAACAAACAAAAAAAAAAAAAAAAAAAAAGGAAAAAATTCCCAAAAAGTAGGACATGTTCATGAGGCTCCTGAGATAAAACTGTAAAGATTTCAGGCACGTACGACAAACAAGGCAGAAAGGGCAGTACAAAAACGATGGAGCTACTGTTGAAGCGTGTGTGTTAAGAATTGAAGTGCGCGCGGTGATACGTTTTTCCCTGCGCTCGGCGAGTCGTGAGTCCGTTTGGAGGAGTATACTGGTGGACCCACGTCTTGTCCCCCGTCACGATACGGTCAAGCATGGGTTCCCCTTCGTGTTTGTAAGCGGACAAAAATTCGATTGCCGCAGCCATGCGCCGAGCGCGGTGAAAAAAGTATTACTGCGCGCACTTCAATTCTTGATACACGTTTCAACGGTAGCTCCATCGTTTTTGTACTACCCTACCTGCCTCGTTCGTCGTACGCGCCTGAAATCTTTACAGTGTTATCTCAGAAGTCTCACGAACATGTCCCATTTTTTGGGAATTTTTCCCTTGGCATTTTTTTTAGTTTCCAGAGGTAACAGAAGTTTTGATCATTCTCTGTATAGCGTAAGCCATCAGAATAAAAATTCTTGTTCAAAGGACTTCGCACCATTCTAGTGGGATACACGGGCACAGCTTACCAACTCCTCTATCCAGAAAATGGATAGTACTATGAGTCGTGGAATGTCTGGTTCAATGAGAAGCTGGTCTATGGAGATCGGTATAAACTAAATTCCATCAAGTCCTGGCCTGAAGAGGAAAGATACGACGGAGAAGAGGAACGGAGGTGGTTCAGTGAACTGAAAATGAAGAGGACAACGTCACAGAAGATACCCCAAAGGAAGACTACGCACCAAAGAAATATGGAAGACCCCGAAAATGGAAGAATAAAGAATCAGTAGTCAGCAATCAAGTCGGTCTGAGTGTTCCAAGGAAACGGAGGGACCCCGCAAACTAATACTCACCAAAGAAGGTCCTGATGTATCTGCTAGTCTACCGAAAGCATTCCAAAAGTCCTACCAAAGCAGCAGGGGTTATGAAGTCAGGATTGTGAACCGAAGAATGCAAATTTCTTATGTACAGAGTGTCACTTTGGCAGTAATGTTACCAGTGCAGTAAATTATGTAGCAATCCCCTTACCGAATGACGAATCAGATGAATACAAATACGAAAGTTTTTGTCTCCCCGCACAGATTCAGGGGGACCCGACGAGCTTTTCACAGGCTATGAAAACCTTTGAACATCTAGCGTGGAAGAAAGCAGTTGATGATGAACTGGATTCGATGAAGGCAAATTATGTCTGGGACTTAGTACCGCGACCGACAAGGAAAACTAATGGAGCAAAAGCTAACATTATAGACTCTAAATGGGTTTTTGAAACGGAAGCGCCTCGAAGGTGGAAAGACTAAGTTCAAAGCCTGATTAGTAATCAGAGAATTTAAGAATCGCAACGTGTATGGGCTGATGGAAACCTATGCACCTGTTTCGCGATTGCCGATAGTTAGGGCAGTAGTGACAATAATAAACAAGCTTGACTTGTATACCGTCCAACTCGATGTGACAACTGCCTTCTTGAACTCGGAATTGTCGGATCAGGAAATTTATATGGTTGCGGATTGTAATGGTTTTTTCTCTCTCTCGACCTGTGGATACATTTTACAACTCCGTGGGAATACCATGGCGTGGCGAGTGGTTGCTATCTTCACTATAAGTTTACGCACTTGTCGATCTTAAAATCTCATTGGAGTCAGATAACATTCCATAATTAGGAAACATAGCACCTCCTCTCTCCTCCATCCCCATTCATGGATATAAAAGTAAAATGCTGGCTCAAATGTGAATCCATGTTGCTCCTTCAATCCACATGATAAGCAGTATATCTACACAACAGATGTGAATACTTCGGAGTAGGGCAAATACATTAAGGAGTGTGAATCCGTGATACGAAGAGATTAAATGTACCTATCCCGTGAATATTAGAAATAAGCATATGTCTCGTTGAAGAATTCTGAATTGTGACAGAGAAGCAATGGGCCGGTTGGTACTTTCCCCGGGGGGAGAGGAAGAACATTTTCAATTTTAGATCGACAATAAAATAAAAAGGTTCTTTGAGATCTTTTAAAATGCTTTTTTCTTATGTTTTACTCCTACAATGGAGGATATCATACTCAACAGCGATTTTTGAATTTCTTAGAAGTAGCTCTTCTGTCTCCCAGGATCGCCACCCCTGCAAAACAAGTGTCTCAATTTTCACATCAGAACTAAGGGTATTCTGAAGGCGGGCGAAGTTAACAGAATTTTGCCATAAATTTCACATAGGACAATTTTGTGTTTACAAATCGCTGTCTCGAGTAAGGCATTAGATTAAATCCATATATACCTGTACCTAATATTAGAGCGAATGTTTAGCGTACTTTTTATACACACCTGATTGTTGCTAATGACGGGAAAACAACTATTGCATTGAATAGTACCATTTATTCCGTATTTCCAAACTAGATAAACTAATCTCAAAAGCTTTTAAAACTGATAACAAATCAACTGAATCAAGTTGAGTACAATAATTCTATTCAGTTATAAGTGTACCCACTTCTATGAAAAATTGATTTTATAAATTGCTCACATAATGTAATAACATGTCATGTTCGCTGCTCCGGTTGAGTTAGGTTGGAAAGGAAATTCAATCGAATCAGAAAATTTACTAGGCATTGCATTCGGTGGGTTTGATATATTCAGAGATGTGCCGAAGAACAGGTCTCTCCGCGAACATTTTCCAAAATCAACAAATTTAACAAGATTGACCCTCAGTCGATAAAATTGGATCCATAGTTTGAAAAATTTACGTTCTCAGTTTGCGAGACTGAATTACATTTTCTCTTCCTCTTCTGAACAGTTGTAGCGGTATATTCCTGAATGTAACACAGCTTCTGTTATCTTAATTGAAAAATTATAGATCAATGGACTGATACGCATCTGTGCAACATTTTATTTTAGGCCTTATAGACAAAAAAAAAATTTTGAGGTAACAAGCGGGACCTTGTTGGAAAATGTAGTACTAAGTGCCAGAAACAACCTCGAACCTCCTGAAAATCCCCCCCCCCCTCCCAAACGCTGTGCAAAATTCTCTGTCGCACGTTAAAGCCCCTAATTTCAGTTTTTGGCTTCTATCTCTGAAAATTGGAGGTCCAGAGAAAAAAGTTTCAGACAAAAAAGATTCCTCATAGAATTTTCTACGAAACTCATGTATCACATGTTGAAGTAGGTCTAATCCTTAGCCTACAATCACCGTCCAAATTTGGACAACTTTAAAAAATTTCCAAAAATTGACATATGACGGCGAATATTTTGGAAACGGCGAGTTGTAGGAAAGATGGTTTCAAACCAAGAAGATACCTCGTAAAATTTGCCATAGAATGGACCACCTGTAGTCTAGCCTAGGCCTAGTGCTTGCCTCCTTGTATCTTGTCGGAACTTCTTTCTCGGCTTAGTCTGTCGATCAGCCGGGATAGTCAAAAACGAACTTCGTGCACTCACTTCTTTCAGTATAACGAATTTTTACCGGTATTCTGAACAAAGTGGGCTGAGGTGTTAAGTCCACGAATCCTCCCATAACTGATCCGCTTGAGATCTATCACCTGTTTTAATTTTTGCTCTTAACCCGAGCCCTGGAATTCACCTTTTCGAGCAATACCTCAAAGACGTCGGGGAGGCTATTAGGGCTGTCTTAGCCCTCTTCACTTCTTGCCGAAAACCCGGCCTAGGTCGAAATGTAGCGAGTTGCTGCCAGAGACTGAAAGTCGAATGATAAAACTTTAACTTTCAGCTATCGGCTTCCAGTTTTAATAATACAGATTTCACTTTCGGCTTTTAACTTCTCAATTCTTTCTAACCTTTAGCTTCTAGCTTTAAGCTTTCAAGAGATTCTTTGGCTTTCAACTCTTAGCTTTCAACTTTCAGCTTCCAATTTCCCCCTTCAGCCCCAAACATCTAAATAATCACAGATTCACAGACATTCACAGATCTTTTCAAAAAGCTGAAAAAATAAAACTTTCGCTTTTAGCTTTTGCCTTCTTCATTCTTTCTGACCTTCAGCTTTTAGCTTTTAGCCTCTAGAAAAAACATCAGCTTTCGGCTTTTAACTTTCAGCTTTCGGCTAGCTTTCAGTCTCTGGTTGCTACGTGGGCTCGAACTCGGGACCTTCGGATTCTGAGACCAGCGCGCCATCCACTCGGCCACCAGATCCCCGTGATCTATCACCTGTTGATCGACAGTATAAATATTAGCGTAGAAAGTTTTGTATTACAGACCTTGACACTAGTCGTCAGCTCGTCACAAGGTTACAATACATGTGCATATGTGACAGCGTTTATAAACGAGTTTCACTGCACTATCATCTTCACTTTTTTGTCCCTTCCTCCTCTTCAAATTCTAAACATTGCAAATTGGGGCACATTCTTTCCTGTAATGAGTTCAGTGATCCGTTACACCTATGAAATGATATGCATCTTGTATAATGTGAAATTTCAAGCCCCTTCCTCCTTCCTGAATGCTACAACTTGCAAATCATGCGTAAATGATAAATTTAACTCAGCAACCCTTCAAAACTAGGAAACGATACCCATACATGCATTTTATTTTTCACCGTCTTCATTTTGAATCCACCTCTCAAGGTGGTACAATTTGCAATTTTGGGCTTGATCATTACCAAATATGAGTCACCAACTCCTCAAATTTATGAAATGACGTTCACATTGCATTTTATGAAGTTTGTGAACCCCCTTATGTACAACATTTTTAATTGTGAGGCAAACTAATGTAACAATTGATTTCTGTGACCTTGAATCTCCGACCACTACCTTGCTTGTGAAAATTTTAAAGACTCATAAATTTTGATTCGGAAAACAAGCAAATTTTAAATTTTGATATCTCAAGCAGGGTGACCAGTTTCTGGAAAACCGAGAAAAATCCGGCAATGTGAGCACATCTGGAAAAGTCAGGGAATTTAAAAGAAATTTTATGATGTGAAAGTATTGTAAGTATAGTTTTCTCTACCAGACTCAATTGAATATATATTTTAAAAATAATTTGTTGTAATGAAAAAGTTGCAAAATGGACTGTAAATATCTGAAGAAATCTGGAAAAGTCAGGGAATTGTTTTTTTGGGGGGTCAAGGCTAGGTAGATGGAGGGAGAGGAAAAAATTCTAGAGATGGGTATTCGGGCAGGTCCAATGGTTATATGCATCTTGTATTTTCCCCTGAAATCTGCAAAACCGTGAATAAGTATAAAAATCTGCATTTCCTGCCAGGAGGCCAGAGGCAGATACGGAAAATAATTTCAGGGGGTGATCCGAATGACGAATGGTATAAATGAAATACATAAGAGATAGATTAGACATTTCGGGGGAGGGGTCCAAACCCCCCTGCTTCCGCCACTGTTTCCTGCCATAAGGCCTGATTTATTTTATGGAAAAATGAAGGGTCACTTATAACCCCCGATTTAGGGTGTTTTGTTGTCAGTTACAAAAACCTGTAAGAGATCTTTTCGATGCTGAGTAAAGAGCAATCTCTGCGTGAGATCTTCGTCTAGAGTTGATATTACCTGTATTTTGGGAGACGTTTGAGTAGAAACCCTCATATGTTGTGTGTTACTTTGACGAATTTTATGAGTGAACAGTCAGGCCTAGGCCAGACTAAAGGTAGTCCATTCTATGGCACATTTTACCAGGCATCTTTTTGGTTTGAAACCATTTTCCCTATAACTCGCCTTTGCCGAGATATTCGCTATCATTTATCTACTTTTCGAAATTTTTTAATTCTGAAACTTTTCTTCTAGAGCTCCACTTTTCTGAGATGTAAGCCAAAAACTGAAATTAGGCGCTTTGACGTGCCACAGAAAATTTTGCACAGCATTTGGGGAAGGGATTTCTAGGAGGTTGTTTCAGTCATCTAGTACTACATTTTCTAACCCGCTCGTTACCTCAAAATGTTTTTTGAAATGTCTATAGGGCGTAGACTATTTTGAACAGGGGGACTGTGGGGAGGGAAACTATGACATATTTCCGACTTACTAAATTGCAAAAATTTCGCTATTTGTACATTCCGATCGTTCACCTTTTTACACGATAAATGATATATCTTGTAGTTGATAATATTATTGTATAAGTATAGTCTACGTGAAGTATTAGGTATTATGAATTTGATATACATGTTAGTGGGTGTGGAAAGTTTACCGAAACTGAAACTTCGTCTGTGTATCCAAGTCCGGTGATAGTTTCTACGTCTACCTTCAGTTATTAAAACACAAACTCGTTACTTGTCAACCGACTTGCATATATTACTGATGTCCTTTCGCAAACTAGAATTGGGCAATGATGTAACGATTAGACAGCCCAATCTGTGATTGTTGATTTCGGTAGGCGGAGAAATGCAGATTTCGTGAATTGGATGCAGTATATTTTGATTATTCAAGCTGAATGATCTTTGAACTCTCATTGGCACATCCAGTTACGTAATTAAATCAATTCAAAAGTTTTCGGTGTCGAAAATTAAAATAGCGGTGGCTTCTCGGTATCAGTCGGTCGAAACGTTGCTGTAAATTTCGGATTTAGAGGTTCCAATCCAAGATTGAATAAGAATATTCTTCAATAATCCCGCAATCCTTGCGTCTCGGGTTTGGGTTCCACCAGTATACTGGAAAGCTACTGCCATTCGAATGACACCCCCCCCCCTCCTAACTACCTAGCAAACATAACGACTTAAGTATCAATCAGTTTAGAAAGGTAGTGCGCCCTGTAACCCTGCCAGTTCGAACGAACAGTGCATTACAATCGCAGGGCGTGTTACCACACCAGATCAGAAAGATTTGGTACTGTGTATGTGCAGGTTGTGTATAGCTTACGCAACATAGTGAAAACACGTGGCTTGTGAGCGTACTGCGGTCTGCACACTTTTTGGTACAGAGAAAGAAAA
Organism: Acanthococcus lagerstroemiae; assembly: GCA_031841125.1. NCBI lineage: Eukaryota > Metazoa > Arthropoda > Insecta > Hemiptera > Eriococcidae > Acanthococcus > Acanthococcus lagerstroemiae. The sequence goes on along the minus strand of CM063111.1, from coordinate 41,472,958 downwards.
CTCCAACGCTACCAAACCATGGGGCAAGCGACGGCAAACTACCCTGACTAACCCTGTTCAGGAGTTGCTCGTCAGAAACCACGACCGCCAACATCCGGCAACGGATACGGCACCTGATTTGAATATTCGGAATTCGCGATGAAGGTTCACAATTTTCGTTTGTTGTTTCCTCGAAGTTTAGTTTACCTGTCTCTAGTTGTCTTCCAACTTGCCGTTGATTTCCGACAGAAAATTTAAATTAAAAAAATGTAGTTTATTATATTTTCGAACTAGCCCCCCCCCCCTCCTTGACCACTTATGATTTCTTTCGAGCTCCTCTGTCTGAAGGCATGCGGTTAAGTGAGAATGGCATTGACCACAAACGTTTATATCGGTATTCGTACAACTTTTTTCAGGACAAGGTACTTCTCACGCTATGTTAAGTTGAAGTATAAGAATAGTGGTCTTCATGTGCAATATTTTTATTATTTGTTCGGACATTAGACACCAGACTGATGACAACTTTTGGTTGTTGATCTTAACCACAAGCATAATGCTAAGTTTACAACATAAATTTCTAGACGTAAAACTCTAGCTAACAGGCCATGTCCAATTTCTATGGCTTCGAAGTGTTCATATAGCACGTTGTATCTTTTCAAGTATGCATTCATAGCCGTCACATTCAATACTTAACACGTGCTCTCAACTTGAAGTTATAGCCTTCCTCGAATTCTGTGTGGTACATTTTTGAAATATCATTTTACGAAGTAAAACATTCTTTATCGCCGACTGCTCACTCAAAGCACGTGATTGAGTTCTTATATGTACTGTATCGGGTGATTTCTCGAGACTTAAATTGTAAAGATACTGGCGTGTAATTCACGCAGTATTACTTATGATGGGCTTTCTGGTATTGAGTGCCGTAGCATCAACCGTGTTACATAATCAGTGACATAAAATGAAAAAAGCTTTTCTCGTTGGATCAGAGTTTCTAGTTATATTACTGATCATAATAATTATTATATGAAGACTCGTAGGTCAGGTGGAGTGAGAGCGCATCCTACAGCTCTAAAACTACCAGTGTGAGTTTTTACATGCTGCGTTCTACAACCAATGACAATACCGATATAATTTTGATCCCTGAACACGATTCAGGAGCTAGATCGTAGTCATGGCGCATGTGATGGCACAATTTTCAAAAATTTCGTGGAAAAAGAAATTCATGCAGCTGTTGTGTCCATAGTCGTGGATATCAGTGCTTTCATCGTGGCCAAAATGTCTATCATCGTGGACAAAAGTTGCTCCCTTCCTTAAATTTTGATGCTCGTGCTCTGTATACTTGTTGAATAATAAACTAAGTATTATGGAGGGAGAGGGGGAAGTCCAGCAAAATAGAAATGCGACTTTAATATTCTCAGCTTCTGGAGAATAACCCAAGTGCTTATTTATGTTAACATAGATGAAAAAATTGCCAAAAATTTACCATTTTTGGTTAAAAATTAATAATTTATAAGGTATTATGTTCCTAAAACAATAATTTTAATTCTTCAACTCAAAATGTGCTCATTGGTGTTACGGTGTGAGTTGCCGATATCAATTGGTGGTGTGTATGGTGATGCACGTATCCAAAATTGGCTTTTCAGACACCGCACCCGTGGCCCCGGAAACTAACCTTTCGAGTATCGGGTCGGTGACCAGAGGGACGTCTTAAGTCGGCCCCAGACCCTCAATTCGCCTCTCCTTGTTTCGGATTCGCGCTGTCCCGCCAAAGCAACTATTAGACACCCTACTGACCTAGGCAACGCTCACCCAGCATTGACCTGTTGGAATTCGGGTAGCCCACAGCCGGCTCCCTTGGTAGCCTAAGATATACTATCTGCATTACATGCCTCCGCGCTTGCTGCATTTTAGGTACCCGCACTGGCTAGCGAAGAATAGCTGCCTCCCAGTCTCAGTTTTGTAGTCTCGACCTCTTCCCAGCTCTGAAGCCTGCCTACTATGTGTTGCTTGACTCGTACCCTCTCACCACATGCCAGTGCTGGGCAAGAGTGGGTGAATGCAAATGGTTATGGGGTTGCGCTGGTGCGAACCTACCCTCTCCTCAGCTAGCGGAGAGGAAACCCGCTACATATCGCCCGTTTGAGGCCCATTGAATTAAAATGCAAACAAGTAAAAACAGTTTGTGTTAAACAGGCCAAATCTATTTTTTAATGGCGATTTTTTTTTTTTTTTTTTTTTTTTTTTAACTTTAATGATAGGGAACGAAATTTTAGCCTTATCACAAGAAGATTTCCGAAGATTCTTTCTAACTTTCTTCCTAATATTTTGAAATTGATTCCGTTAGTGAACAGTTGAAACATCTAAAATATAATTCAACCTTTTACAAAAAATAAAATAAATAAATAAAATAAAAGATTTAGACGTATTCCTAATATGTACGAGGTTCCTAATTTTTTAAACGTTACATATTCTGTCCTTGAACCCTCCATTTATGTGTTTGGACTTACTCTTTCTTCCACTGGTGGTGTTCAAAAATTGAAGAAAAAAAGAAAATGAGAAACGTCTGTGCACACTATGAGCAGTGTGCCGTTAAAAGTTATAGAAAAACCCTGGATTAACTGATTTTTTTTTAAAATTTTTGTTGCTCTTCAATCCAATTTTTATGATACAAATGTCACCTGAAATGGCATACGTCTGACTGTCTGCTAAATGTCAATTCAAAATAGTGAGTCCCAAAATTCTGATAAACACCCGTATAAATCTATGGAGTGTTTCACTGATATTGTCCGAGAAGCTTCGCTGAAATTCCAGACATAAGGAAGTAATTTTCTTTCAAACTCGTTATATGTTTTTTCTCTTTGCCATCACAGAATGTTTTCCGCTCGAATGATCTCGTAACTGATTTCATCAAGAGCACTTCACGGGTTCACGGTGTCTTCACAACACCATATCATATCGCCAATTTGTAGAACTAAATAAGACTAGGTACTTGTAAATTAATCGCAATAAGTGTCCTCGAAACATCGGTGGCGCTTTTCCTCATTCTCCTAAATTGTATTCTACATTTTTTTTATTTATTTTTTTTTTCACCTAATGCATTCATACTGGAAGTTATTTACTTATCAACTCGACCTGACTGTGTAAAATCGAAGGTGTGAATTAATTTTAGTCACGTGCTCGGGTGATTAGAATATTTTTCTTTGAGCACGATGGCCCCGACGCAATAAAATTGTGATACCGGTGAGAATGAAAACAGGTTGCCATTCGTCTCTTGTATAACTTGGCACATTTTTCGTTGTTGTTGCTACACTTACACTTAGTTATCGACTCCTATTTACTTACACAAATTTCCAATAAATTGTCGAGAGCTCGTTATTTGGGCAGAGTTGTTTGCAGCAGCTGCTGACGGGCAACTATGTGCGTAGTTGATTTTCTGATTTGGCAAAACAGCACAAATCATCGATTGTATGTTAGCATTGTTTGTAGTTATAGATATAGGGTGATTCGAAAAGATACGCTCGCGTTTACAGAAAGTTCGCATGTTTTTCCAAATCAGCCTGTACGTATCACAACGCCAAAAGTATCGGTGTTTCTTCATTAACTTAGATCTGTACGTTACATTATTTAGCTGGAACATCCTCTGATAGAACCAAAACCCCCTTTCCAAAAACTATCTTCAAAACTGAATTTAGTGACCCCGAAAATCCGCAAATTTAAAACAGTGTCGCGAGAATAACCATTACTTGTCTAAAATCCCGTTTGGTGCTATTCCCATTGGTGAAAACTATAAATTTTTCAAAATTAAATCTAGTGACTTTGAAACCTATAAACTGAATACAGTCATACTATAACTATCATTACTCTACGGTACAGCCAATTTTTTACAAGGAAATCCTCAGAAAGATGGATGAACGAAGAAAATTTAAGAATGCGAATGATAGGGAAGGTAGATTAGCTTATCAAAAGTTAAGGAATGAAATAAAGAGAGAGTGTAAAAAGGCACAGGAGGAATAGATGAAAGAAAAAAGTGATAAGACAGAAGAGTTTATGAATAAAGGGCAAATAGACTTGGCCTATAGAAAAGGAAAAATGAAGGTTGGAGAAGGAAGTAAGAAAGCAAGTAATATAACGTATAAGGAGAGAGAGAGCCTATTGACACAGCTGAAGGAAAAGTAAAAAGAAGGACTATACTCGTATAGTAATCATGGAGATGAAGAAATAAGAATGGAGAGGAAGGAAGATTTGGAAGAGAGGGGACACTCAAATTTAAGAGGTGAATTTGACAAAGCATTGAGAGATTTAAAGGAAGTGTGGAAGCTCCAGGAGTGAATGAGATACCTGCTGGATTATTACAGAACTTCGGAGAATATGCACTTCATAAATTGTACAAATTAGTAGGTATGTTATATTTATGATGAAGGGGAAATGCCTGAGGACTTTAAAACGAGTGCTATTGTAACTATACCAAAAAAAGTAGGAGCAGATAGGTGTGAAGATTATCGAATATTTAGTCTTCTTTTGCATACGTCAAAAATATTAACTAGGATAATTTACAGGAGAATTGAGAATAGAACAGATGCAGAGTTTAGAGATGATCAGTTTAGATCTAGAAAAAGTGGAGGTACTAGGGAAGCAGTGTTAGCTTTGAGATTAATTGTAGATGGCAAATTCAAAAAGGGGCAGGATACATACTCGATGGCATTCATACATACTCGATGGCATTCGTTGATATTGAAAAGGCTTTTGACAATGTTAAATAGGATAAAATGTTTGATATTCTAAAAAAGATAGGAATAAAATATAAAGGAAGACGAGTTATTTTAAACTTTTATGAAGGACAAAGAGCCACATTAAGAATAGAAGGGGAAATGGAGAGGCTAATATAGAAAAAGATGTAAGGCATGGGTGCTCCTTATCTCCAGTATTATTTAATCTATACATAGAGTGGGCCGTAAAAGAAATGAAAGAAAAATTTGAAGCAGGTGTCACTATACAAACATGGAGAACGAGTAAAGATGCTCAGGTCTGCAGATGATATTGTCTTATTAGCTGAAATGAGAGTACAGGTTCGAAAAACATTTTAAATGGAATGGAGGAGATTTTGAGTATAAGATGTCGTATTGGAATAAATAAAACTAAAACTAAAGTAATGGTAATAAAATATGAGGAGCAATATTCCAAGACGGTCTCTGTCCATTTTTTTGAAAAATCGTTTTATAGCACCACCTGGTGAGGAATCTAGTAATACATATTCTGGCTTTAACAAATCTAACGCATGTAAAAAGCCAAAATAGGGGTGCAGGAAAATTCGTCGCGCAAAAAATGAAAGCCGAAAATTCGTTGCTGCGAAATTAGAATAACGACAATTTAGTCGCGGGGAAAATTGACCGCGAATGAGGAAAAAATTTATTTTTAAGGGGGCAAACCGTGTACGAGTATATCTATTGACAACTAATTAACATTTTTTGATGAAATATAATTACGATGATTATTTGTAAACAATGGGGTTACTATAATTTCTTCAGTAGAATCATCTGACCTTTATGAGAACTTGATTAATTGATTTTAAAATGATCTTACTAATAATTTTAAGGAACTTTTATGTAGTAACATGTACATTTTTGGTCTATTTTGTAATAGGTACCTACTGCCCTGTATCTTCTAACTACCCGTTTCTGTTTCACTATGCTGACACTTACTTGCTCTTTCTCACTTATCATTACTCATTTCAGCGTTTCTCATTTCAAACAGGGCGTAAACTTGTTCAGCAGGCCATATTATATGTAAGTATGGTACTACATTTCTTCGTCATCATCTTCCTCGCGATAACATTACCCGCTTTAAAATTTCGTGGCGACAAAATTTCGTACCGACAAATTTTTGCGCTATCAATTTCGCGCGACGACTTTTCGTATACCCCCAAAATGGACTCGCAAGAAACAAAGAAAAGTTGTTCCAAAACGGCCTCTGTTGACATATTTTTATCACAATCGAGCCGCAATAGTGTAAATTTTTATACTGTCTTATAGAGTCCACTGAAAGGCAAAGTATGTCTAATTTTGTACGAAACAAAGACTAATAATACAAAAATATTGTTCCAAAACAGCCTCTATCCAGGAGATCCCCCACTTTGCGACTGTCATGCGCGTCTCCTGTACAAGGTACACTCAATATTTTAACGAGATAAATTCCTGTAAGTGTTCTACTAGGCAACCCGACTATCAACCGTGACATATAGGTGTAATACAGGGATGTACCAGGTTTTTTTTTCCTCCGTGAAAAAAATATAAAACTGGACAGAGGTCGTTTCAGAATATCGCTCCTCGTATGTAATCGATGTGAACATGATACAGGCCCGTGCGCAAGGGGGGTTCAAACCCCTCCATTGACCTTTATTGATACGTAGATATTATAATAATTTATGGCAGTCACTGCCCTTTATAACCTAACTAACATGAAATATATGGTCAACCCCCCCCCCCCTTGTATAATTTCTGCGCACAGGCCTGACATGATAGCTTAAATATATAAATACTGGACAGGGGACAGGAAAAGATTGAGGAATTAAGCGAATTATGCTATTTAAGGAGTAAAATGACAAACGATGAAAGGAGTAAAAGGGATATTAGTAGTAGAATAGCACAAGTCAAATTAGCATTTTATCCAAAAAGTAATCTTTTCAAATCAAAAATAAATCTGGAAATCATAAATTGTTCTCGAAAACTTATGTTTGGAGTGTAGCCTTGTATGGATGTAACACGTGGACCATAGGAAAATCAGAGAAGAGAAGATCGAAGCTTTTGAATTGCGGTGCTATAGGCGGATACTTAGCATCAAATGGACGGGTAAGGTAAGAAATAAGGAAGTACTTAACAGAGTAGGAGGTAAAATGGGTATTTGGAATTGTCTGAGGAGAAGGGGAGGTAAACTAATAGGGCATAATTTGAGGCATCCAAGAGTAATATCACTGCGGCTAGAAGGAAGAGTGGAGGGAAAGAATTGGGTAGGTCGGCAAAGATTCCAGTACATTCAACAGGTAGTCAAGGGGTAGTTTGCCAGTTGCGTCCCGAAAAGTCATTTTCGTATCAGTTGCGTCCCAGCAAAATCATTAAGATGTGGGAGTTCCGTCCCACATGTAGGGTACATTGCGTCCGAAGAAAACAAACATACAGATTGTAGGTATATGTATTGGAACCTCGAAAATTTTCCATAACACAAATTTTGTACTAATAGATGCTCGCATTAAGCAAAGAAGTTTGAAGTAAAACAAAAAGTGCAAAGCCGAAAAAATCTTATTTCCTTGTCTGATTTTCTCGGGAACATACCCCAGTGTTACACAACATGTAAGTAGTTTCCAAGACAAAATTAGCTTGAAAATTTCAATAAAATAGTAAATTTCCAACATCCTCATATTTTAATATCCTGTTTATCCTATTCTAATCAGTATTTCACAGCAGTCCGCCAGATGGCGTACCTTCCGGGCTTCAATCGTTAATATAAGGTTATTTTTTTATTATTGGTGGATATCATATTTTTGAAATCCGGGGAGCGGTGAGATCTAAATTATGATGTCCCGGATGATTATTTTTAAAATCGAAAGATGATTGCCATACAGACCAAATGTACACAAAACCGGTAGAAAGTAGGAAGGATTGGTGACGAGAAGCAGGACGCAACTCGTTCATCGTTATTCTTTACACTCGGGACGGAACTCACATATCTTTTTTCTTCTCATGGGACGCTACTAAAACATGTTAAAAATATACCGGACGCAATTCATACCCAGCCAATCAAGGATGTCAAATGTAAGTATTATTACGAAATGGAAGAACTTACACAAGGTAGAGAGAAATGGAGAGCTGCATCAAACCGGTCGTAAGACTGATAACCTTATCATCACACCTTTGTTACAATAAAAAAAAGGGAAAAAAGGTTTGTGGCCCAACAATTTATTGTTAACAAAATTCTGTTTTTACTGTATTCTACAGCAAAACTTCCGATTTTCTTATGGTGGATCCCAAGTATGTTAAACTTTTACATTGATGCGTCATTTCGAATTACTTTTTGTTTTCAAATAATATTTTTTAATGTGTTCCCTTAATAAGTGGAACAATAATCCACTCCCTTCTGCAAAATTTGGAGGAAAAGAAATCTGCTCGGTGTAACTCAATGGCACCGTTCCCTCCCCCTGTTAGTTATCCCAAATTTTTGGAATGTTAAGCCGAAAATCAAGTCCCCTGGTAGGGTAATTAATTGGAAGCTCTGGTTGGCCAAGTGGATAATGCGGTCTCGGAATCCGGAGGTCCCGGATTCGAGCCCACGTAGCAACTCGCTACATTTCGACCTAGGCCGGGTTTTCAGCAAGAAGTGAAGAGGGCTAAGACCGCCCTAACAGCCTCCCCGGCGTCTCTGAGGTAGTGCTCGAAAGGGCGGATTCCAGGGCTCGGGTTGAGAGTAAAATTAGAAAAGAGGGTAATTACTTATTTAGCATTTCCGACACAAATGATACACTCAACCTTCTACACGCGCACTCTTTGTCTCGATTTAAGTGGACTTTATGTTATTCGAATTATCACAAAGCTGAAGAAATTACCTCGATGTCCTAATTAGGTTGGGCTCAAATTGAGTAATTACCTTATTAATATTCATGGCAGCCGAACAAAAATACAAACCACTTACGTCGGCTCTCAAAATCGAAAACAATAAAACTTTGGTTTGTAATCATTACTTTCGTAATGGTTATTGTCTACTCACTGATTCTTTCTATGCTCATTTTCTGGCCGATCATCGTCGTCTGCACGAAATACGATTTTATCTTCATTCTATTCATTCTTATTTGTAGTACGAGCGCCATGTAAATCTGACGATTATCTACAGAGGTGGGCCGGAGGACGGGACATTTTTGGGGTCAGCATATTTTGGCAAATTCGATTTTTTAGTCAGCAAAATTAAGAGAATGGTTGATCTTTTTTTTTTTTTTGTTGGTTGGGAAAGTTTCCAGAGGCGGATGGGCGCTAAAATTATTACCGGGAATTTGGAGCGATGCAGCGCCGTAAGAGTTTTGTCTCCCCCCCCCCCCAAATACACATATGAATTAAATTGACTTTTTTAATAAAGTGTATTTATAACTGAGAACACCAAGAAAAATGTTTAAAAGATGATAAGTAATAACACTACTGAATAAAATGAAATTTTTTGTTTGCACAATGCATTTAAGGAGGTGATTCTTGGAGTACTTTTCCATGCTGAATACAGCGCCGTCGGCCGTTTTTCTTTATCACGTCTAGTTTTTCTGATCAAAAACTATAAGAAATTCAACTAAATGTGTTCAAATTTTCAAAACAGGTTTAGGAACTGAATGTGGTCATACTGATTCGGGTTCTTGTATGCTGAGGTTGTGTGCAGTCGTGTGTATTCCGTCTGTTTGTTTTCTGTTATAGTGGTCTGATAACACTGATAATATTCAGTCAGTGGTACTGCTTATTGCACTGCAAAAACAAAATGAAAACAAATTTCAGTCGTTCAGAACTCCGGATTGTGACGTGATAGAGAAAAATGGGTCACAGTATCGTGCTCAGCGTTAAAAAGTACCTCAGAATCACCTCTCGAAATGCGCAGTACAAAATAGTTGTTCAGTAGTGAAATGAAAATTATTTTAAAAAACCTGTCGGAAGTTAGAAAATATGGGGAAAGACGGGCAGAAAGGAGGAGAGGCAGCTATCTATACTACTTTGGTTCCACAAAAGGTTACAAGGGGTGGGTTTCAACGCAAAAGTAGGAGGGGAGGCTAATTCAAAACACTGCGGCCCATTTGGTGTGGGGGAGAGAAACGACAGGGGGGAAAGATTAGTAGAAATTGCCCAAAAATTTAACTTATGTACAGCAAACACTTTTTACAAGGAAAAAAAAAGTCAAAAGGAAATGGGACATGGATATTGCCAGACGGGAAAACTAAAAATGAGACTGACCAGCCTACTAATAAATGACCTGTCAGGAGTTAAAGATGTAACAACACTGTCAAAATTTGGCCTCTCATCAGACTACCGCATATCACGCTGTAAATTATGAGCATCCCGCAGAGAGTCCAGTATAAAAATCACAGGAAGGGTAAAGGGACAGGAAGGTGGATCATCCCAGTCAGAAAGAAAGAGGATGCACTCCAGAAACCAAAATCAGTGCTAGAGGAAATGAAAGTCGAGGAAATTTTCTACGACAGTATGGTCCAAGCTTTAAAAAACACGGTTGAAGAGTTCGGAGTGACTAGGGCTAACGAGAAAACCAGGGATAAGCTTTCAAAACAGATTCTCGAGTCAGGAAGAATAACCTTTGGAAAAATAGAAATAAAACACCATTGGACAAAACTGAGCTAACTAAAATACAAAAATTGGTGAAGAAAAATGTTAGAGAAGATATTAAAAAATATGTCTAGGATAAAATTCAAGATATTATGGAAGAAAGTTGATCCACTAAAAAGTTAGGCTCGAACTCGGTGGTGGGAGAGACGTTATGCTGAAGCTAAAAGATCAGACAGGAAAAGCGACTCAAAATCAAGAAGAAATTGTAGAGGCAGCAACAAGTTTTTACGAGGACTTTTACCGCGAGCGAAACGACCGAACAAAAATAGCAAAAACTGGAGGGTGAAAGGAGGAAGGAATCCAGGAAATAATGGGGAGAGAAGTGGAATACGTACTAAATAGACTGAAAAATGACATAGCCCCAGGACCGGATGGAATTACGATGAACGAAATGCTGAAAAGGTTTGGCGATCAGAGAGTGCCACACCTGGCTAAAATATTTAATAAAATTCTAACTATGAAAATGTGTCCAAAACAGTGGAACTTGGCCGAAATAATATTATTATACAAAAAGGGAAGGGAGGGGGAGGAACTCATTGAAAATTGCAGGCCAATATGCTTAACATCGAACATCTGTAAAGTGTTTATGGCAGTTTTAAAATGACGTATGTGGGTAATTCTCCGGAAAATGGACAATACAACGTGGACAAAATAAAAATAAAAAAGAGATTCACTTTTCAAATTTTTTTCGTTAAAATCGATACTAGAGGGGTATTGAGAAACCATATTCCGGTACCGGCCGGGCTTAAATTTGATTTTGGGGGCTGTAAAAAAAATTGTTTTCCACGTTGAAAGACGAATTTTTCACGTTTACATAGTGTGATAAGATGAGGCTGTATGATCACACAGCGATACCGTGGATTACAATCTTATGGATCACGGTTTTATGAAGTATCAAGAATCCATCTAGGAAAGTAGTCTCTGTACGAAGAAGATTTAAAGGCTGTTTCTACAGACTGCTTCTAAGTGTCGAAAGATTCACGTCCTTCAACGTGGATACAAGAAATACGTGAGTATCCACATTGAATAATATCTTATGTCCACGTTTAAGGACAAAACCGCCTTGTTCCTTTTCCCATTGGGTAAATATACGGAGAATATTTGATACATGTTGCTGAATTTAATGTGGCCAACATTAGATATATTATTACGTTTTTACAAATTCCGAGCTGTAAATTCAATATATGGCTGTTGATGTCCACAATGAAGGACACTTTTTTCTTTAGAAACCAGGATCTCAGCAATAAATGAGTATTTTAGCTTACGAATTATCATTATTTCACAGAAGTTCTTACACAGCCTTCTAGAGGAAGTTATGATGAAGTAATATGAGCATTTGTGAGAAGTTTATGCTTATAGTGGAACCCTACAGAGAGGTTTGAAAATTATCCACGTTGAAGGACATATCTCTTCCTAGACGCAACTTTGAGGCATTCTAAAGGTTACTTAACTTGGTGATAAAAAGATTGTAAGACCTATACCGTGTTGCCTCAACTTACCTCTTCAACAATAGGAAACAGTAGTTCCTGAAAATTATGTATTAAACCCTTCCAGCGAGCATAAAAAAGCGGAACTAGACCAGGTTGACACCCACTTTGATGGACATTTCAGGTATATTTTCGATTTTCTAAGGCTGTTCTACTGAAGTAGGGAAAGCTTTTACCACTGTCTCCATCAGAAGAGTTCATTTCCTCAATTTTGACATATTGCGCATAGCATTCTGATAATAAGTGGCAGAGTTCCATTTACATGAATTGTCCATTTTTCGGAGAATTACCCATGTATAACCCTTTGGATTCAAATCATCAGGGGAATGAAGAGGCGGGATTCAGAAAAGACTTCTCAACTGTAGAGAATATTTTCGTTGTGAACCAAATTATTGAAAAACGCATGAATATGATGTGGAAATTGAAATGCTTTGCATAGGCTTTCATAAGGCATTTGATTCAGTGAATCATAAATATATTATGTTAAAAGCACTGGAAAATAAGGCAATTGAAAGTGGGTTTATGAAAGTCATACAGAATTGCTATGCACATTCGAGTGCAAGAGCCAGCCTTAAAAGCAAGGGGAGGGAATTTAAAATTGGGAGACGGGTCCGACAAGGGGATACCTTGTCGCCAAACCTCTTCAACTACATTCTGGAAGAAGTATTTCGTAATCTAAAGTGGAAAAGAAGGGGACTAGAAATGTATGAAGAATTTCTAGGTAATTTAAGATACGCAGACGATATTTTCTTATTTCCAGAAAATAGTAAAAAAAATGGCAGAAGAGTTATTGAGGGAATGCAAAAAAGCTGGCCTCAAGCTGAATGGTAACAAATCAAAAATAATCGGAAGAGGGGAAAGGAAAAAGCTGATAATCGATGGGCAAGAGATAGAAGAGGTAACAGAAATTGAATATCTCTGGGACAGATGATCAGTTTTGAAGAAAGAGATAACAAAGAAATTATGAGGCGTATTAATAAGGGGTGGAACAACTTCTGGGCATTAAAATCTATTTTTTGCCGGAATTTCAACACCGCCCTCAAAATGGAAATACTAATTAGTTCAACGGTACCAGCCCTCGGGTATGGAGCACAAACCTGGTCCCTTACAGGAAAGTAAATGGTGAAGCTACAAATTACGTTCAGATCTATGTTGAGGAAACGTCTAGGACTGTGATGGGTAGACAAAATCTCAAATGCAAAACTATACGAAATGATTGGAGGCGGGGATATAGGATATAATGTCAAACAATTAAAGTGGAAATATATGGGGCATCTGGCGAGGGCGGATAGCAACAGATGGGGAGTAAAAGTACTCAAATACGCTGCCAAGGAAAAGAAAGATATAAGTAGGCCAGTAAGTAGATAGAGAGATGAACTCGTCAGAGAACTGAGGCCCCGGGTGGCAAAAATTAGCGCAGGATAAAAGAAAATGGAAAAGCTACGTGGAGGCGTATGCCCGAAAATGGGCGGAGGTACTCACACACGGCGCAAAATGTGCCTGCCCATTTTAATTTTTCAATCACTTTATTTCTCTTTTTAATTAATCAGCACCGCCGCACGTTTTTCGACTGTCGCCGCAACATATATTATACGCTTATTTTATTTTTGTGAGTATTTTATAAACGCATACTTTTTTTTCTTCAACGTACCGACGCCTCAGCATCAAAATGGCAGCGGCGCCCCGGGCATTTGCCCAAATTGCCCTATGGCCCATCCGCCTATGAAAGTTTCGTATAATTGAGTCAGTATTTTCAATTGCAGTCGGCAACGTGTAAAATAAAATGGTAAGCTTTTTTTTTTTTAAATTTATTGTTGCATCAGTCAGCAAAACGCAAAAATGGCTGCGCTTCTTTTTCCTTTTCTTTTTTTCTTGCAAGGAAATTTTTTGCATTTACCTTTCCCCCTCTCATGCCGACAGGGATCGCCCCCCTTGAATATCTGTAAAGTTTAAAATGTATGCATGTTTTATAATTCGGTCTCAAATTTTATTAGCCACTGAAACAAGATTAATTTTTCGAACCGAGGATGCATTCAAAAAGACTTTGCTCGTCATTTTCATTGTAGGGGTGAGGTGCAACTCACTAACATCTTTCTGTCGAATCACAAAAAAAAATCTTAAATAATTTTCATTCATGTTACTTCAGCATTTGCTGATGAAAAAAACTCATTTTCAATGCGCAATAACCCCACTGTGTCTTTTAATTCCAGAACGCAGTGAATCGACTTTTGGAAAAATTTTCTTTAACTTATGATTCCGCGAATATTTTAGTTTCGAAAATAGAATTTCCAGGTTATGTATTCGGATTCATAATTTTGACACGAAGGGGGCTCAAGTTTGAGGGTGTCAGTGTAATATCAGAGTGTCTACCAGTCATGAAAGTCATGAATTGAAGGTAGTGGTCACGAAAGTCGTGAAAAAGTCATGAATGAGACATTTAAAAAGTAAAGACTCGTGCTACCTGTCATTTTGAAAAACTTTTCATTTTTTTATTTATTGATTCTAATAAAAATCCTTCCTCTGGGTGAAAAAGGTTGGCCGCATATCTGTTCATTTTATGGTTTCAGAACCGATGTTAATTAATCAAGTGGTACAACTGTTTAGCTGTGATAGCTTTACCAGTGATTAAAAATACGTTTTGCATCATTACAATCATACAAGGTAGGTAGCCTACTATAGAACGGGTACCGCTTTTTGAGTTCAGTTCTCTTATCGCTCAATGTCTGTAACGAATTTTCGGCCATAAAATTCTGATAAGGAACTGTAGTTACTTGGATAGAAAGAAAAGAGATAAATTCATGGTTTTAGAATAATCGTAGTTAGTTGGTGAAAGTGCGATACGAGAGTGCTGTCCTGCGTTAAATAAATACTGTATTGTTTTGTTTCAACTTTTCCGTATTTCGACGTGTAAATGCTAGAAATCGTTGGTCGTCGTGACGTGAGTTCAAAATTTGAAATATTCTGGTTCAGTCTTTAAAATTCTGCTTGCTTTTGATCGAATATTCGTACTTCAATGTAATGCCCCGTGAAGAGTAATTGGACTTCAAGTATAATTTATGTTAATGTGAATGTAAAATTGCAGCCTGGGCCGTAGTGAAGCAAATTCATGGGAAGGGGAGAATCACAAATTTTCCATTCCGTTGAAGCGAAAGAATCAAAAATTTTCCAACTGTTATACACAGAAAAAAAAAAGAAGAAAAAAACTCTTAAGATACGTGAAGTGACCAACTAACAGAAAAAAAAAACTTTCAGATACGTGGACTGACCAACTGTACCTACGCTTGAAATTGCCAATTTATCGACTCTGAAAAATGATTCAGAGGAGCAGCTGCCTGGCTCCATGGCTACGAGTCTGCTTTCCGCAGATCGGGCTAAGATATCTCCTATTGAAAATTTCTTCATTTAATCAGTGTGTCTACCGAGCCAATAAGTTTAATAAGTCCAAGAATAGGGTGCTGCTTTAGTATGCGATCTACCGTGAGACGAAGAAGTTCACTCCATTTAGCGTTATCCAGAGGATGCACTACGATGAAGCGGAGTCATTTGCATCTCAAAAAAGTAGTCGACACGAAGTCGTCATAATTCAAAGTTCAGAAATACGTCATATGTAGGTACTTCTCATGTCGTCAAGAAACGCAAGGAAAAGATCCTGTTTCTGGTGCCAGAGCTTCCAACAGCATGCGTCGAGATGCGACTGCAACATGTTGAGAGGAACGCCTCTCATCTTCCTGTGGATCTTTCAGAACTAATAACGGTCAAGTAAAACTCTTTCATCAACATTTTGAAAAAATAACATAGTAACTTTGAAGTACACGCCATGATTTCTTAGCTCATTATATAACATATTGCAGTACAAGATATCTACGAGTTCTGTGTAACCTTTCGTGATTCATTGCACACGGGTAGATCGTGTTTGTACTTTGTACGCGCCGAGATCGCTTAATAGCGGTAGATCGCATACTAAAGCAGCACCAATAAAAGTGCAACATTTGAAAAATGGTCCAATAAGTCCAATAAAAATTCAATAATTTTGATGTACAGGGCTTCTACCGGTCATGTAAAGTCATATAAAGTGCTATATTGGAAAAGTGTTCATATAAAGTCATATAAAGTTTCATATTTTCAGTCAAAATCATATAAATATAAGAAGAAGAAAAAAATGTTTATCTAAATTCACCAAATAATGTATAAAGTTCGGGAAAGAAAATTAATTAAAATTTTCATTTTACTTATTTTTTAACATGCCTTGAAATTTGAAAATTACAACTTAAGCGACGTCGATTCTAACAGCTGAAATCTTGGCAGCTCTCAGCTCATTAGATTCAGCATTAGAACAGCTGCAAAATTACATCCATGTTTCTTTTTAGGGGGGAGGGGGTAGTTCAACAGTGTTTTGAATCAACAGTCCTCTTCCCGATTTTGGGTCATATAAAGTCATATATTTTCGAAATTCAAATTTGGTTGAAACCCTGAAATAATATAGGTCCAAATGAAAAATAATAATAATGTAGTGTTGTCAAAAACTCAACTTCGATCACTGTGTGTCTTGCGAACTCAATTTTTTGCACATATAAAAAGCCCGAAAAGTGTCCAATGAAAGTCCAATAAAGGTCTAATATTTTTAATTTTCAAATTTGTTAGACACCCTGTATTATCTGATGTTTGTTTCGTAACAAAAACGCCGGCTGGTATGTCAAATAGCTCTGTACCCTCCTTGCAAGATTTTAAGTCTTACCCCCTGCATAATGTAAAGCGGTATAATCGCCGGCATTACAGTAGATAAAGTGGCTTATTTGCTTGCTCGCTTTACGCTGTTTACGCTTGATAAAATGCAACCATCTCCTTAAAAATGGGATCATCTCCCCCTCTCCTAGGAAAAAATCTTAGCGGCGCTTCTGCTTCATAGTCGTTCAATCTAATCATCTTATTAAGATAATACATTATTGAAAAAATGATGCGTAATTACCACGATACTCATTTCAATTCGCAATGTTAGGTTCTATCGATCACCGAAAAGGTGGAGCCGAATGTCGAATAAACCCAACGAGTTGAAATTCGACATCCCCCAGCATGTTTAGGAGGAAATCTAAATCGGATGACCAAAGCAGACGTCCTTTATTAATGAATGATGCAGAAGACTACAAAGGCTTCTTATCGTACTTTGTAGTAGGTACTTCATTAAAATAACCGAATTGGATTTCCATTTTCTGTTTTTTCAGTGTATAATTAATTATTGTTTTTTTTTCTTTTCTCTCTAGGGCCCGAAGTATCCGAAGTCGGTGTTCTTCATCATCAGCAACGAATTTTGCGAACGATTCTCTTACTATGGCATGAGAAGTAAGTATACGTATCAGTGATTCCGAAGCCGTGTGGCAGGAGGCACTTGCCCCTTGTTAGTAGGTCTAGGGGAGCGGTATTATCGTGTTTTACGTCTCCCTTAGTTTCAACGAAGAAACTGGCACGAATAGAATTTGCTACATTATGTGCAGGTAAATATGCTGGATGCCAATTTTCCTTCAAACCGGAGAAAAATGAAAATGGCTCCTAGAAAGAAACTATCAGAATTGAGAACAGGGACATGGAATGTAAAGATGCTGAATGAGATAGACAAGCAGCGAAAATAGACCAAACAGGCGTAGGTATTATTGTGAAGCAGACAGTTAGGAGTTGAGTGCATAGTTATATCAAACACAGTGAGAGAATATTAATGGTGAGGATTTCAGCTGAACCAGTATCTTTAGTGATGGTCCAAGTTTATATGTCAGCAGGAAATTATTGTGAAGAAGAAGTAGAATAAATGTGTTAAGAAGTAGACCTTTTTCTGGTGACGTCACACAGATCCTTACAATACTTGGTTATTAGTTAGCAAAAATATCCATTGTGCGCGTCGACGTCCATAAAAAGATACGCGGAACAAAGATCATTATGTTACTACCTGAGAATAATAAATTGATTAGAAACTAAAGGTATACATTTCGGCTGTAATACGAAAGCGCAAATGACACTAATCCCACTTCCCAAAAGCGCGAACACACGAGAATGTTTATGTACGCAAGCGCAAACCGCTGGAATACGAAAGCGGAAATCGCAAATAGTAATGTTTTACAGGGGCAATTTATTGATTACTTGGTCGAAACCTACATTGGCCCCAAAAGCACATTTCCACCCCGATTTTAGGCCGCACCCCCAACAGACAACCGTCCTCGAACTACCAACAGACCAGAATCCTTCCACTTCCACCGCCATTTGAAGGACCAGTTTCACTCTCCACACGCCCCAGTCCACCAGGTGATGGACGTTCTACTAAAACTTTAGTCGGAGACTTATATAAAAATTAACTATGCTTCCTCGCGCAAGAAAACCAAGCGCCAAGAATTTAACACAGTGCTTTCAATAATCTGTGGGATAAATACCAAGGTGGCCAGTGAACTTTGAAGGAGTACTTACGTGCAGAAAATCGGTATTAGGTAGAATAGAAACCAAGACAAAAATGTTTTCATCTCTGCGCCTCTCTTCTTTCGTTGATTTCAAATACATAGACTTTTTCCCCCTGTGAACAATTGTTTTCCTTGTAAATGAATTTATTTTGCATCAGTAATGTTCCGTATCCCTTCCTCTTCCGGAATATTCTGAATTGAGCAGAATCGGTGAACTGTCTCAAGGGAGTTGAGATTGTGTTCAGATTCTTTCAAATATTTTAGGACCAACAATCTTATTCGAGTGGCTAAAGCTGCAGACTGTATATAGTCAGTTGTAAGTTAAACGCAGTTCTCAGCTGAAAGCAGTAGTAGGTCTAATTTTGTTGTATACATTTGATAGAACGAATGACTGATTATCTAAATCACTGAAAAACAGTTGAAGCACGTAAGCGACCACTGAACTCGGCAAATTATAATTTTATTGAAGCATCTAGCATATCGTACCCCTAGTGCTATCGATTTTCTAATTACATCATGTATCAGCTATTAGCAGTATAGTAATGTATATTATGTATATTTTTTTTATTAATTAGTACTACCTATTTTCCAGCTGTTCTATCGCTGTATCTGACGTCTGCATTGAAATTTAGTGAAAACACAGCAACCGTGCTGTACCATGTGTTCGGTATGCTGGTCTATTTTTTCCCCCTATGTGGGGCTATCATTGCTGATTCGTTCCTTGGTAAATATAGGTGAGTAACTTGAATTGTCAATGACCATTCAAGTAAACCTTCAGTACGAAAAACGGTGGGGATGCCGAATTTCTAACATCGTTACCAGCTAGTTTTTTTTTTTGTTTTTTTTTGAAAAAGTACGTCGACAGCTAAAATACCAACTGAAATGTTACAAATTTCAGTTGACACGTCGAAAAAGAGAGAAAGAAAAGTCCTCATTTTTTAAATTTTGCAACTGGTGATTAGAATTTGCCCGAACATCGACGTTTTAAATATGAGAGGGGGTCGCCCCGCCCTCACTTCTTACAGTACTGATTGGGAATTGCTGGCTCGTATACTCGTATCAGTGTAAATTGAATTCAGATATAAGTAAAATTATCCCATTTACTCTACCTGTGATAATATTGTTCGAACTTCGTACACCCACCATGTTCTTTAGAGCGTATAAGTACTTTTCTCAGTGAAGTAACTTCTAGATGTGCTGTTATAATGAGCCTAAACTGTTTTCAGGACCATTTTATATTTGTCATTTGTGTACGCTGTTGGAAATGTAGTACTATCAGTTGCCTCAGTTCCAGCCATCCCGGTACCTCATGTGTATGAAGACTCTATTTGACTGATATTCAAATTATGCGGGTTTTTTCGCGAGACTAGTCTTCTCATAACACTGTTTTCTATTTACAGATCATTAAGCTTACTGGGATTGTTAATCATTGCAATGGGTACAGGCGGTATAAAATCATGTGTCTCATCATTTGGAGGAGACCAGTTTGTTCTTCCCGAGCAGGCTCTCCAGCTGCAGCAGTTTTTCTCGGTATTTTATTTCTCGATAAATGCCGGCTCAATGATCTCAACAGTACTGACTCCGGTATTACGTAACGATGTCAAGTGTTTCGGACAAGAAACTTGTTTTCCTTTGGCTTTTGGAGTGCCAGCCGTACTCATGATCACTTCTATATGTAAGTTATTCACACCCATTCTTATAGGTATTCATCTGAAATAAATATGAAAAATGTACGATTAACATGGTTACTGATAAAAGCATTCAGTGGCGGATCTAAGGAGCGGCCACAAATCGTGTCCTTCCGGTGTATTCAAGAGTTTAACAGCCAAAACTGAGTACCATCAGTTGGAGTGAAGTGGATCAGTTGTAATGAGGTGGATCTTTGCGGGATATATACTTTCCTATAGCTGATTCACTTCATCCCATCTGAATGACTTCACCTCAAGTTCTGGTACAAGACAGATCTTTCATCTTGGATTGTTTTCTATATCCGTTCCTGAAAAAAACATCATCAATAGCGTCAAACGGTTTTTTAGGGGGTACAAAAATTCAAAATTTCTGTTGATAAGCGGGGGAAAATGCTTAAATCTTGTCTCTGAACTCTCTTAAGGCGTCTTTTTATCAACATACTGAATTATTTTTCAATATTTTTCCTTCAACTTTTAGAAATAACAAATTATATCAACACTGTAACCCCCCAAATTTTTCGGATAGGTGTATAGTGTATCCCTGTATCCATACGTTCTGACACCACTGGAGAGCTAGTATAGTTTCGTTCTATCGCAACTCATACGTTATTAATTGCAATCGTCAAAATGGTTTACAGTCGTTTTTGTGGCCGGTAAAAGGATGTATAGAATGAAACAACCAGATGAGAACATTATGGTCATCTTCATGAAATGTGTCTGGGTAAGCCTCATGTTTCCCAAGTTGTGTTATTGCGACTTTGTCGGCCCAATATTATCCTTACATCATTCTTGTGATTTGCGTTAGAGAGCATTGAAGAATAAAACGATCCGCAAGAACGAAGCAAAAAAGGAGCATTGGTTGGAATACGCGGATGATAAATACCCCAAACAACAGATTGCCGATTTTCGTGCTGTGTTGAATGTAATGTATTTATTCTTGCCTGTGCCATTTTTCTGGGCTTTGTACGAACAACAGGTAAGAATATGAGAATTTTCTAGATTTAAGGGAGTATAAGGCCAAGTCCTGAAATATGGATCTGCAATTTGAATAGTGACAGTTCTCTGTTATTTTTACGATGTATAACAGTAACAAATTTTGAAACTACCGATGTGGGAGCATATAGGGTGTGTTTCATTGAGAAAGATTTACCAGTGAACAGCAATGGATTAGTGTAATAAAATTTATGGTTCAAATATGTAACTGAACTACATACATTGGTGGGGCAGTTTAGATGAAATATCGACGCAAAAATTAGTAGAGTATAAAAGATGCAATTATGGACCACCTAAACTTTTTCTGAATAACTCGTCTCAAAATTATCCTATTTTAATGAGTAATGTGTCAAAATGTGAGACGTATAGTTCAGTTTTATGGATCAAATTTTTTTCAACATTGTAAGTTCTTCCACTACCGCAGTTTTTATGATATTGAAAATTGAGATACTAATATGGACCTAGGTATAAATATGAACCACCTTAGAAGATTCAAAAAATAAATTAAAAAATTCAGCCTTGAATGGAATATTTTTGAAATATTATGTGTATATAACATTAGGAAGTAGAGTTTTTTGTTACTTATTTTAATTCTTTCCAGTTTTTTTTTCTTTTCCATTTATTAATTTTAGAAATAAATGAACTTCAAAACTTGGCAAATTTTAAGAATGTGAGTTGATAATATCGATTTCACAAAAGTTTGTCAGATTGCAAAATTAGACGTCCGTTAGGAAAATTGGGTCAGTAGATGGCAAAATTTCGAATTCGAAAACGTTCATCAGGTTGCAAAATCGGATTTTCAGTAAGTTAGGTATGTCGGATTGGCTAAATGTCAAATGGGTCCACTTTTCTATTCTGTATTGTTTGGTTTCCTCAGTTGATTCCAAAATAGTGTTATTCCGTTTGATAAAACTTGGAATTTCAGTTGACACAAAATAAAATCTTCAATTATCAAAAACGAGTCGTCCCCCTTCCCCTCAAAAAACGTTACATTTCTGCATGTTATAATCCAAATATAAATATACACACAAAAAAAAAAAACAATTTGATTCTATTAGGTACGAGTGGTTTTTCTGACGTTTATAAAATTCAAGTTATTTGTATAGGGTTTTGAAAACACGTGATTATTTTTGTTTTTTTCAACAGAAAAATTTGTTCCTTCAGCTTTTCGAGATAGGCTACATGTTATACCAACGTAAGTTGTGCACTCACAAAAACTATAGTGAGGTCTCTTCAAAGAGATGTTTGAACACCAACATTAACAGATAAATTTAAACTGAAATTCAAATTCACTTGTTCCTTTCAATTCAGAGTCGTAAAAATGTGAGCAAAATTAGACGTCAGTTTACAAAAAGAATAAATAAATTTACGCTTTTGTAGTTCTTTGGGATGAACAACATGTTGTAACCCTAGAATTCGGATGCCCTTAAGAGCTTTATCTTATCACCTGGTATGTTGTTTTTCCTTCTTCTTTCTTTCTTTCAATTATGCCGAAATGAAACATGAAACATTATGTTGACTTTGGAAAGCGAATTTTTCGGAATTTTCGCCAAACAGCCTCAAATGATTAAGTTTTTGGTAACAATGTATTTTCGATTTTTCTAGCATTGTGACTTGAATATGGTTTTCTTCTTGAGAAAGGAAACGATTTTTACCATATCACTTTCTCGACAATGGAAAATGTTGACAATTTTTCCCCCCTCAAATTTTATCCTTTAACTAGCTGCAATTTTTCTTCACTTTCTCAACCACTGGCCTATCCAAAGAGCACGTCTAGGAGTAGTGTTGATCAAACGTGCTATTTTATCTAACCTGCTCTTTCTGCTCCTGTTCATTTTCAATATCTGCTCTTTTAATCTGCTATTGCTACTAAACTGCTATTTTGCTCTTTCGTCCTTCCCTTTAGTGTGTTCGTTATCACTGGTTCTCCATGTCGCCGACTTGTCGCCTAACGCAATATAGCCTGTGATACAGTTCAGTGTTGCCAGGTGGGGCGATTTTACGCCAAATGGGCGATTTTGAAATTGGCCGGGCGTTAAAAAATACTGTCGGGCGATGTGTAAAAATTGTGGCGATTTTTAGGCAGAATGCGTGACTTCTCTCTTTTTCTGAGTCTTGAAAAAATCAAAAAATAAGTTTAATTAATTAAAAAAGAAACTGTGCCCAAAATTGACTGGGAGGTTGCGTAAAATTTTGAATAGATCAACTTACAGCACTGCTGATTGTGAAAAAGCCTAAGAAAAAAAAACTAAAAGGTATGGAGTTTTTAGTACTTTTTCATAAAACTAGACTGAAAATTGATAGCAGTAGCGATAACAGTCTATCGATGGTCGATGGCATCAATGAATATATACCAAAATTTTGTCGACACGAGAAGAACAGCAGCTTATCACGCAATTGTGTTGGCTGCAGGCTGCAGTCTGGCCAAGAAAAAGGTAAACAAAATTTTCAATGAGAATCTCCATAAGAAAATAAGGGCTTGAAAATTTCTCATATATTATAACAAGGGGACCTACGTTAAATATGTGATGCTTGCAGTCGTGAAGTCACATTCAGTACATTATGGACATATATTTGCAAATTTTTATCTTCTCCTCCATTTCTGAAATATTTGCAAAATAGCAGAACGATATTTTCTCTCATGGTAAATTCAATGTAAAAAAAATTGTTTACATTTTCCTTGGACCAGCCTGCAGCCTGCCACAATTGCGTGCTGTTGCCTGATAAGAGTGATGAGCGCGTTTGTGACAGACTTCCATGCCGCGTGACGTGTAGCGGGTTGCGTTCACATCGAGGTAACCTTAGTAATATATGAATCTTGAGCAGTGGCGATTTGTGGCGATTTTCAACTTTTAACATGGCGACTTTTTCGAAAAAAACCTGGCAACACTGATACAGTTCGATAATAGTAACAGTAGCAGTCTAGCAGTAGATAGTTTGATCATATTATTGGTGCGTTCTAATTTGCTGTGTATTTATTCGGAATAATTTGTGATAGTAGAATTAAGATTAAGAACCGCATATGATTATAAAAATAAATACAAAACTTTAAATTAAGACGACCTCTGCTTCGAGTGTGAACAATTTATTGAAACGGAAAACGAGTTTTATTTGGGCACATTTTAGTATTAAAAATGATAAGGAAGCAATCTGCAACATTTGCAAATCGAGTTTCAAATATGGTTCGAGCACAACTAATTTAAAACGTCACCTGCAGAATAGACATCCCACCATTGAACTTCAAATCCAAATGGAAAAAAGAACGAAGGTGATTGTATAAGAATGCTGAATTCTAAATTAAAAGGAAACTGTAGACTAATTTTGATCTGTAGTTTGTGGTATGCATGTTACTCTGTTATTAACCTCCTTGACCTTTTCAAGTTTTCCATGGTATACATATTTGTCCGGCACTTTAGTTTATTATAATGGGGAAAATTTAGTGCCAAAATTATTTATCTTGTTGGAATTGCATATGGGATCTGTAGCATCCTCAATCCTCAATTTGCTTTTTCTCATTTTCCTCTACAGAACTTACCTATGTATAAATCTGGGTGTTGAAGATTCTTCAAATCCTGATGATCCTGATGATGTTAGTGAAGGAACATCTGCTCAAACTTCTGCAGCTAAGTCCTTACCTCAACCAGCTAAACAAACAATATTGGACAATTTTCGAATAGCTATTCCAAAGAAGCTTTCTCCGACTTTTAAAATGAAATGCGACAATGCTTTGTTATTGCTATTTATCATTGATTTTCAGCCGTTTAGTGTGGTAAATGATATTGGTTTTAAAAATTTTGTCAGTATTTTAAATCCTGCGTACGAGCTTCCTAGCCGACATACAATTGCCAGAACTATGATTCCAGCTAAATATGAAGAGGTACTTGTGGAAGTCCAGAGAAAATTGGAGGAAGCAACGTATGTTTGTCTGACTACTGATTGTCGGACGTCAATAAATAATGAGGGTTTCATGGCTGTAACTGCACATTTTGTTCACAATAATTTTCAGTTAGAATCAGTTTTATTAACATGCAAACCAATTGTTACTACTCATACTAGTGAAAACCTTGCAGATGAATTGAATGCGGTTATTAAAGATTGGAGTTTAGAACAAAAAGTATTACTCGTTGTGTCTGATAATGCCTATAATGTGGTTGGTGCTGTAAGCAGTGTTGCCAGGTTTTTTTTTCGAAAAAGTCGCCATGTTAAAAGTTGAAAATCGCCACAAATCGCCACTGCTCAAGATTCATATATTACTAAGGTTACCTCGATGTGAACGCAACCCGCTACACATCACGCGGCATGGAAGTCTGTCACAAACGCGCTCATCACTCTTATCAGGCAACAGCACGCAATTGTGGCAGGCTGCAGGCTGGTCCAAGGAAAATGTAAACAATTTTTTTTACATTGAATTTACCATGAGAGAAAATATCGTTCTGCTATTTTGCAAATATTTCAGAAATGGAGGAGAAGATAAAAATTTGCAATATATGTCCATAATGTACTGAATGTGACTTCACGACTGCAAGCATCACATATTTAACGTAGGTCCCCTTGTTATAATATATGAGAAATTTTCAAGCCCTTATTTTTCTTATGGAGATTCTCATTGAAAATTTTTGTTTACCTTTTTCTTGGCCCAGACTGCAGCCTGCAGCCAACACAATTGCGTGATAAGCTGCTGTTCTTCTCGTGTCGACAAAATTTTGGTATATATTCATCGATGCCATCGACCATCGATAGACTGTTATCGCTACCGCTATCAATTTTCAGTCTAGTTTTATGAAAAAGTACTAAAAACTCCATACCTTTTAGGTTTTTTTTCTTAGGCTTTTTCACAATCAGCAGTGCTGTAAGTTGACCTATTCAAAATTTTACGCAACCTCCCAGTCAATTTTGGGCACAGTTTCTTTTTTAATTAATTAAACTTATTTTTTGATTTTTTCAAGACTCAGAAAAAGAGAGAAGTCACGCATTCTGCCTAAAAATCGCCACAATTTTTACACATCGCCCGACAGTATTTTTTAACGCCCGGCCAATTTCAAAATCGCCCATTTGGCGTAAAATCGCCCCACCTAGCAACACTGGAACGAGGAGAACAAACAAACGAGCGCGCAATGACAGGAGCAGAATAAGAACAAGTTTTCAAAAAAACGTTCACCGTTCGTTCAAGAGCAAAAGAGCAAAGTAGCAGAATAGCAAAGTAGGAACGAGTTTTCAAAATACGTTCGCCGTTCGTTCAGAAGAGTCGGAAAGAGCAAAAGAGCAGAGAACTGGGTTCCGGAAGAAATAGCAGATAACGAAACCTGCTATTTTTGTTAACCTGCTCTTTAATAACAGATTGCTCCTGAGCAGACCATCACTATCTAGGAGGAGGAATTCAAATTTTTTCTTTTATGGACGGGGTCTGTTCTAAATACTACTCAAAACTCCGCAATAATTTGGGACTTTTTTAGATATATTTAAAACTCTTTAATGCTTTTTCAGCTTTATTTAAGACCCACTAATACCGGTCAAAACTCGTGTACGACTCTTTATAACTCCTCCAGACTTAAGATACAACACGGTATCCTCATTTAAAACTCATTAAGGTTCTCTCTGACTTATTTATAATTCTTTAAGACACATCTAAATTTGTTTAAGAATTATTGTAGTTTGTTTTTAACTCTTCTATATTACTTGCTTAAGACTTATAGACGTGACTTCAAGATTTGATGGAGACTTTTTAGAGCGTTCTCTAAGACTCATGAAAACTTTCTAATACTAGTTTGAGACTATTAAAAACTGATTCAAGAAGCTGGAACACTTTTCCTAACTTTCTCAAGATTTTCAGTTCTTTTCAGTACTTGCTTGAGATTTCTTGAAACTTTTCAAGACGCTTGCCGACTCGTTCCCCCACTGATCAAATATTTTTGAAATATTTTCAATCATTTTTCTCTCTGGGTGGAGCATTTGCCCCAATTTTCCTCGTATATTCGGGTGTGTTGTCAAAACTAGAGAAAAGAGAGCAGAAGAAAAAGGCTTCACGTCTTTAATTCGTCGACTGAAGAAAACTTCCAAAAAGTAAACCTCCCCTCGCCTTATCGACGTTCCCGTATGATCCTGTCGGTATTTCTTGTAGATTCTGGGGGAAATAGTTTAAAAATTATCGAAATTGGTCCGCTGC
The DNA here is from genome assembly GCA_031841125.1 of Acanthococcus lagerstroemiae. Taxonomy (NCBI): domain Eukaryota; kingdom Metazoa; phylum Arthropoda; class Insecta; order Hemiptera; family Eriococcidae; genus Acanthococcus; species Acanthococcus lagerstroemiae. Next base: position 41,445,856 of record CM063111.1, on the reverse strand, counting down.
TAGGAGAAGGGGATAGACTTTCGCTCGAGTGTTTCTCACCTGCAAGATTTTATTTCGCTTCGTCAACCAACACTGAAGCACAATGAGAGAAGTTGAAACTTATGCTTACCTTTTATCATCTTGCTCATAGTATCTCCTGCCAGGATTTGCTTTACTGATAAAAATACTAAAATTTATTGAACACAGTGTTCTGTCAATCAGTTGCGGAATAAAAAGCGAGATGAAATGTTTCATTTCAGGGCTCTCGATGGACATTTCAAGCGACCAATATGGATGGTCGTCTGTTCGGATTCACAATCAAACCAGATCAGATGCAAGTTGTGAACCCAATCTTGATTTTGGCGTTCATACCGCTTTTCGAAATATACGTCTATCCAGCACTGAAAATTGTGGGCATCAGAAGACCGCTGCAGAAACTAGTTATGGGTGGATTTCTAGCAGCTTTGGCCTTCGTTTGCTCTGCTCTTCTTGAATTTCGTGTAATGGTAAGTGAACAGAGCATACACATATCGTGACCAGATGAAGTTCGTACTTTGGATTGAGAAAGACCGGAGCAGGGATAAGATTTGAAGATAAAGGCGACTTGTAGAGGCACCGCCGCGACGGCGCCTTTTTAACTTACCATTACGCGGCTGGCGCAAAGGAAAAAATACGCACACGAAGTATACAATACACAACCTTTGCGTTTCTCTGCGTTTAACCGTGTGACAGAAAATTCTGTCATTACAGTGAAATTCTGGCACCTTATGTCAACGATTACTCTAGTGGGCGAAGTTTCAGTTGTGACACAGGGTCTGACTCGATTTGGCTCAATTTGTCAGTGACAGATTGACAGAAATTGTGATTTTTCCGCAGCGGGGAGCTTTGAAGTTTACCTATTTTACTCATATTCGTATGGGAACATCAACCTTGATCACCTTTTCAGGAGTCGACACTAGCGAACCTGGTCACGGTTTTATCGCTTATAGTGTGTAGACGAGACCGAGTCCAAACGTCACAGTGCTCAGGTTTCGAAAACTATTGAACGCACCCAACTGGTTCTGTGGTGTATTTGTAGGTTGTAGGTAAAAATACCGGCTTCATTTGGTCTCTCAACTTCGTCTTGGTCTGACACCTCAGTCTCGAGCTATAAACGTATCAAAGAAAGTTGATACGTGATTTTAAAAAAAGTGAAGGTAAATTTTTACCCGTGTCTTAATATTAAGTTGCTGTTTCTCAGCAAAAGTTTTAAATTGAGATGAATAGTAATAATTTACTTTTTACTTATAGTGCCCAGATTATAGTTTCCGAAACCTAGGCACTGGGACATTTCACCCGTGTGATATTTGGATCCAGTCACCCATACACCATGCGATTATATCTTATCAGCAGGAGTTATTTTTTTAAAAGGCGGAAGTGGAAATCAGAATCTTAACATACCTACAGAGCAAAGAGATAGATAATAGACATAATAAGACATTTAGTAAGATAATCGTTTGTTAAGTAATTCTACACAATGTGGTCGCATTTTCAATAAACAGAGAGAAGAGATTTAAATACCTATGTGACCTACTTAAATAGGTATTTATATTTGAAAATTAAATAGATTGGATATTTCGTTCAATGTGTGCAGAGCCGCAGCGAAGCAGACGTATTGAGGACGCGAGAATCAGAACATTGCCAACTGGCGAAACAAACAAATCAAAAATTTTCTGCTCGAACCACAAAAAAAAAAGAGTCCTTGAAGTTGCTAATTTGCCAAATCTGAAAAATATTTGGGAGTGGCGTGGATACCATCCTGATTTCGTTATATAGCGTACTGAACTGAAAGTGTATTTTATCATACTATTTTTCTTTCTTTCTTTATAACATGTATGATATTTATGTTTATTTTTCATGTGAAGACAGTGATTTTCGCTTGCAGGAATCGTACGGTGTAAAGTCAGAACCCGGTATGGGTCAGATACGGATATTTAACAGTCTTGATTGCAACGTCACCCTGAAACCACCTGTCGAGAATGTGTCCAGTATTGGCCCGATGTCGCATGCAGAACTTTTACATATTCCATTAAAGCATTACAAGACATACCAAACTACCTTCAGTGTTGATAAGTCTTGTTCGTCGACGGCGGGTATCAAAACAGAAATCAGTGTTGAAGAAGAGAAGGTAAATCAGTCTAGTAGAGTAGCTTCGTATTTAAGTATTGGGTCGTTGGGTAAGGAAGATGATTGGAAAGTCGTTGGATCGCAGCAGGGCTTTCAAGATTATGAAAATACTTTTTTTTCTTTCTTTTTTTTTCTGAAGCATTGGTCAGTTTTTTAAAATGTTTGAACTTTATGCATCAGTCATTCTCCAAGAACTAGAAATATTTAGGTAGCCCCCCCCACCCCATAATCCATAATACTTGGTTTATATGTAGTAGAGAATATTCAACAAGTTTACAAAGCAGGAGCATCGAAATTTTGGGAAGGAGAAGACGTATGTCAGCGACGATAGAGACATATCTTATCCATGGCGAAAGCTTTGATATCTACGACTACAGACAAAACAGCTGTAAGAATTTTCTTTTCCAGGGAATTTTTGAAAGTTTTATGCTATCACATCATGTACAATAACTACGATCTGGCACTTGGATCATATGCTGGGATTAAAACTGTACTAGTATTGCCATTTGTAGTACTGGAAAATGTATAAGGCACATATCTTTTCACTAGTCAAAGATTGACCACGACAATAGACTGAAAACCCTGGTTATTTCACGCAACCCTTCTGGAAATTTGAAGTCATGAGAGCAACTTGAACGTTTTAACGTATACAACAAACTTTTTTGATTAATAATACTTCACAACAGCATGACAAACAATGGGATGAAGTTATATCATTTTAGCTGTATTTTTGGAATGCTGAATACGATGGAGTTAACCATTTTTCTCGAGAACCTCTCGTTTTCCATATTCAAAATTGAAATTTTGACATTTTTATGTTTTTACTTTGGCACACAACGGAAAAAAACGTTACTTTGGAGCGTTACGAAAAGAGCATTACGAAAATAATAATAATTCAATTCAATTCAAAAAGACGTTTACTTTATGTAATAATCATATTTTTCATACTTCGTAGTTACATAACGCCGCCCTATGCGCTATTGGGCGCTAACGGGAGGCGGATGATTACATTTAAATGGTAGTAAACGACAAAAATACTTATAACTATTATTAATAATAATAATGACACAAAAATCTCAACCGAGCACAAAGCTGCCAAAGCCATGAATCGGGTAATGTGTGGTGTGGTGGGACGTATGGCGATGCACGTATGCCAAAGTGACCCCTGAGACACCGCACCCCCGGCACCGGAACCTACCCTTTCGGGCATCGCATCAGTACCGAGGGGAATGCTTTGAAGCCGGGCCCGAGCCCCCATTTCTCCTGGCCGGAACGGTGCGCGCATCCTGCCAGGGCCACCACGGGGTTCCCTACTGACCGAAGTCCGCACTCCCAGAGCGCTCGCCTGAAAATTTCAGGTCCCCCGCAGCCGGACGCGCTGCCTCTTCTTCTTCACTCACTCATCGCGTGAGACTCATCCGATTGAAGCTCCAGCCCTTGCACTGCGGGCGAGCTCTGCTCCAGCCCTGGTGCTACGGGCGAGCTTTGCTGAATGGTATCCGCCGCCGCAGCAGCAGCAGCAAGTCTAGCTTCTCCTCCTTGTGTCCTCTGTCTCGACCACTCAGCCCGCATGATGGCCGAAACGAAACTCGACACCCGGTTCCAACTGCTTCGGCTCCTCAACAGCTCCGAGACCAGGGTGTCCGGCGCAAGGTGGTCGATCACGCCGTCTCCTGGATCGATCGTGACCGCCCCGCGCCTCTCTTCCCAGGCGTCGCACTCGAACAGCGTATGCCACGGCGTGTCCTCTCCGCTTGTGCAATGGGTGCCCTCGGCGCTTGCTGCCAAACCCATCCGGTGCAGGTACGAGCCGAAATAACCGTGACCGCTCAAGACCTGGGTCAGGTGGAAGTTCAGGATTCCGTGCTCCCTACCTGTCCACAGGTCGAGCTCACCGATCAGCTTCCGGGTCCACTCGCCTTTCGAAGACTGGGTGAGCCTCTCTATCCATCGCTGAAGCGTGGTTAGCTGAATGCCACGCTTTGTCCGGCGTGCCTCCTGCCGCGTCCTCGCCTTCTTCTGCGCCTTGTAGGACTGCGCCAACTCGTCGACCTTCAGCTCGATGGGTGGAAGGCGTGCCTGCACGCCTACCGCCTCCGTTGACACGGTGCGATACGTGCTGACGCACCTTAACGCGACTCTCCGCTGCACCTTCTCCAGCCCCCCTCTCCGGTACGGGATCTGGATGGCGTCCGCGAATACCGGTATGCCGTATATCAGGACCGACCGCACGACGTTCGCGTACAGCCTCTGCTTCTGCTCCCTCGGGCCGCCCAGGTTCGCCATCAGTCGCGACAGCTGCCCGGCGACCCGGTCCGCCTTCTCCGCCGCTCTCCGGAAATGCTCGCGGAACGACAGCTTCCCGTCGAACCACTGCCCCTGGTACTTCAGCGCTTGACATGGCGCGATCCTCTCGCTTTGCAGCACAAACGTTGGTTGGTCGTACTTGCGGCGCGTCGTGAACAGAACTGCCTCGGTCTTCTACACCGCCAAGCACAAGCCCACTGACTCGATTCATCCAGTCAGCAGCTCCAACGCCCGGTTGACCTTGATCGCGACCTCCGCTGTTGTCGCGGCTTGGCACACCACCAACGTGTCTTCGGCATAACAGATGAGTTTCACGCCTGGTGGGACCGCCAGCCGCAGCAACCCGTTGAAGGCGACGTTCCACAGGATGAGTCCAAGGACTGACCCCTGAGGAACGCCGCACGTCATCGCCCTCGTGACTGGTCCTGTCGCCGACTCCATCTCGATCCGACGCCCGCAGAAATAGCTCCGGATAATCCGCACGAGGTAGCCCGGCACTCGCGCCTCCTTCAACGCCGATACTATACATGAGTACGGTATCGAGTTGAAGGCGTTGCGAATGTCGAGACTGACCGCCGCACAGAACTCTCCGTCGCGTATCGCCTTCAGCCTGAGTGCTGCATCCGCTGTCGAACGGCCGGTCCTGAAGCCGTACTGGCTGTTCGAGATCGTCCTCCGCCTTTCCAGGTGCGCCTCCAGCCTATCTACAATCGTCCGCTTGAACACCTTCCCCACGGTGTCGAGCAAGCAGATTGGCCGGTATGATGATGGCTGCCCGTCTGGCTTGCCTGGCTTCTTGATGAGAGCAAGCCGTGCCCGTCTTCCATCGGTCCGGAAATATCCTTAACACGTTGGTCAGGAGGGACGACTCCACCCGATGCATGGACTCCCCCACGACGTTCGAGATCATGTCAGGCCCTGGTGCCTTCCGCTTCTTCGTCCGGATCCGCTCGATGGCACTGTCCACTTCGCCAGTGCTCAGTGGACAGAACTCTAACGTGGCCTCTCCAGATGATGATGCTGGTAGTGGTGGGCGCTGCGGGAACAGCTCCTCCACTACCCTCTGCAGCACTCCCGACTCCATGCAGCTCGTAACTGACGGCCTCCCGGCTCTCCGCATCATGACTTGATACGGCTTGCCGAAGGGATCGCGATCCGCCTTCTGCCGCCGCTCCTCCCACGCCGTCTTCTTACTCTGCCGGATGGCTGCCTTGAGGGCTCGGCGCGCTTCCTGGTACCGTTGCGAGGCTTCACCCGTCCCTCCGTCATCTCGTCCTATCCGCTGATAGCGACGACGGAGACGGTTACATTCCTTCCACAGCTCGGCAATCTCGTCGGTCCACCAGTACACTGGAGGTCGCGCACCATGAATCGGGTAAAACAACAGAGATAGTAATCATATAAATTATGACAGTAAAAAGTAATAAGTAATAATAAGAAATATTAATAATAAGAAGAAGAAGAAGTGTAGAGCTAGCAACAAGTATAACTAACCAGAGGAGGCACCTGAATAATATGGGTACGAAAGCTTAACAAAAAAACAACAACTATCGGAAATTAACGACCACCACAGCCGACTCTGGACCGCAAAGAGTGAGCCACAATAGGAAAGATGAAGGATAACAGAAATAAACCATAGTAACAACACTGATGGATAATAATAACAATTATAAACAGTAATCACAATGGTAAACAATAATAACAGGACTGTGATAAAGTATAATAACATATAACAATCATGACAGGAATAACAGATGGGACTAGATAAGGAGATAAAGAGATATCACAGGGACCACCCGACGATCACATCAGGAATAATAGCTAGGGCTGAATGGAGATACCGCAGGCGCCGGGATTACCCGTCAATATTGACACGTCTGTTACTCCTCACTCAGGAAAGTCCTTGTCCCCCGCTTGAAAACACCAATCTTCCCTTCTTGTCTGAGATGTTTTAAGATAATCCGTTAGACTGGACTGACTGACTGACTGACTGACCGACGGACACGATGACATTTTCATGTCGGCGCAGTCCGCGAAGCCAAGACATGAAAAATGCTCTCCCGTGGTGGCAGACTCGTCTGCAAGATGATGCACTAGCAGAGAGTAGTGCTCATTATTGAAATTTTCGCTTTTTATTCCTTTTTGTCGTCCAGAAATAGCTACACTGATACAGATAACTATACTGAACGCGTATAGTTTGATCAGTAGTATAATTTTGATGATACTAAAATTTGCATTTAAGATAGGGAAAAAATGAACTATAATCAAAAAATTAACATCGGCATAGCCACTAAAACTTGCGAGTTCCCATAGGTGGTAGCCCTGCGTACTGAAAAGGTGAAACTTTGAACGTCTTTAAATCTAAAAAAATAAAAAAATTTAAAAAAATGCATTTTATTGTATTGTCACTATTATATGTAGTCAATGCTAGTGGGTGGAATAATTTTCGGCCGTTTTTTATTACCCCCTTAAGGATGGAAGTATTTCCATTTAAAAGTATCCATGATCACCCTTTCAGTTTCACCCGCGCAGGTGAATTTGTAGCGCTCTCTAGTGCAGGTTTTGTCGCTTATTAAATTCCTCGTTGAATAGTATAATAATATTTTGTAACGAGTGCAAGAAGCGCGTCATTCGTGACAAGTGCGAAGTTTTGCAGCCTGAGCAATGCGAGTACAGCAAAACGCACGAGCGAATAATGCGCTTCTTGCAAAAGTATAGCAACCTGTATTTTTTTCAATACATGCTCGAAAAGCAGTTTTTAGGAATAATTATTGATTTCTTGAAACTAAAACGGCGGTATCCAAATATCCAGAATACTAAAACGGAAGGAGTGCTCTCATACACGAGAGAACAGCTGTATAACGCTTAACGCTTATCAGAGCACTAGTGATGGGCAATATCGATATTTTTAAATATCGATATAATCGATAATCTCAAATTCAACCATCGATATATCGATTTTTACTAAGGCGAAAGATCGATATATCGGCTGATATATCGATGATTTTATTCTACTTTTTTAAGTCAGAATGAAGAGAAAGAGAATGAATGAATAAATGAAAGCCTTGTCACAAACTATTTACTGCACTGACTGAAGTATTCCATCTGTCAATCTGTGAAATGCTAAATGAGTTAGTCGTTTGCGCCTGTTTTGAAAATTTTTTAATTTAAGCATTAACAATTTGACATGTTCAGAAAGAGAAATACAGTTGGATTACATTTTTCATACCCTACGGATTCTTTGCAACTTGCGAAATTTAACAATTGTTCTTCGAAGTTAAGTTTCGTTGGTGGTAATGTCGATAATACATATGTATAATATACGGACATTTGAATTACATACTTCACCACTTACCTGTTCCGTTCTTCCTTATATTTATGTAAAAGGATAATAAATTAAATTTTTTGTTCGTGTTCGCAAATCTAATCATAATACATTAATAATGTTTTGTTTCTCCATTAAATCATTTATCGTTCATTTTTATCATCACTTCGTCTTTATCATAAAATCACAACATCAGGGCCTATTCTAAGGCGCAGCTGCGCACACTTTGCGCAGTTCCAAAAGTTCGTTGCGCAACTGCAAAACAGAATTTGCGTAGTTCCAAAAAACAAGATCAGTGATCAGTTTAAAAAAATGTATTACAACTTACAAGTAATAAAATACAATTTTAAATTTTTTAACTTAAACAAACGATTTGGTATGTTTTTTTGGTAAGATACTGCATAGTGCTGTGATACGGTATTTTGTCTTCTGCTGCTTCAATTTTCAGTTCATACCATAATTTTTTTTGATGAGAGGGGGGGGGGTACACATGAATCTTGAGATTTTTACAGTACTTTGCGTACCTGCAAAACAAAAAATCCTTAGAATAGGCCCTGCACAACATGATGAAAACTTTCATTACTCATTCACCCTTCATCCTGCTGATAGCTCACACTTCACAATCATTCATGAAGAAATGAAGCGAACCTAAAACACTTCTCTTTCATTCGACTCCTATTGTTCATTACTGATGAGTCAAGAGCCAACTGGTGAAAATGAACGACTGAACACTGAAGTACTTCAGTTCGAGATCGTTCATTGAAAATAGTAGTTCAAAAGAAGTAGGTTCTAGGTTCGTGAATGAAGGACACATCACTGGTTTTAAACACTGTAATATAAAATGGAAAAAATTACGCTTTGGTTTATGGCTCGCATTTCGCGTTATTTAGTTTTCTCCGGATCATTGTCTTCATATCGATATATCGTCCAAAATATCGATATTTCCGATATTTTAAAATCACAACATCGATGTATCGATATTTGCAAAATCTAAGAAATATATCGATACATCGAACGATATATCGATGTTGTGCCCATCACTACAGAGCACGCATGAGCGACGAAAACGACTCACCTGTCTGTCTAGTGTGAATAAGTACCCTTCCTTCTTGCCAAATGCCTAGTAAACGTACGATTTGACGTAACTTTTTTGCACTAGTACAAAACTGGATTATATTTGCATACTTTTTAGGTGTATTGTTTGTGCACTCCATTGTCGATTCAGAAGTTTGACTTCTTGCACTGAAAAGTGGTTACAACTAAGACGCTTTTCGAGCATGTATTGAAAAAAATACAAGGCTGTCGCTAAGTAACTGAGACTAAAATTTATACGGCCCACCAACGCTACCTATCGGCGTTTCAACGCAGTAAGGGAATAATTTAGTTCATTAGCTGTCAGTTGAGACCACACCGAGCTCATTTAATTGAAAACCCGATTGCTGTTCCAAATCAATTTAAAAGAAACCATATGCGTTGACCCCTCCAGGTTTTTTAAAGATTTTTCTAAATAAGGGAAAGAAGCATACGATTATAAATTTTTTTTATTAATCACCACCTTCATTAAGTACACGAATATCTTTTTCAAATAAGCACCATTCATGGCTATACAGGCATCCATTTGTTCTTGCCATTTATCAAACGTTTTCGCGTATTCCACCACTGGTAACAAGGAGAAAAACATCTGCGCCGCAGTGACGATAATGTGCGCCCGCGTACGGCTCAAACATTAAAGGAGTGCGCAGAAAACAAAAAAAATCAAAATTCACCCCCCCCCCATATAGTCCTGATCTCGCCCCCTGTGACTTTTGGCTATTTCGTCAACTGAAGGCAGATCACTTACGCGGTTGTCAATTCAACACAAATCAAGAAGTCATTACCGCGGCGCAGATGTTTTTCTCCTCGTTACCGGCGGCAGAATACGCGAAAACGTTTGATAAATGGCAAGAACGAATGGACGCCTGTATAGCCATGAATGGCGCTTATTTTGAAAAAGATTTTCGTATACTTAATGTAGATGATGATTAATAAAAACATTTTGTAATCGTATGTTTTTTTTTCCTTCTTAAAAAATTAAAATATATATATATATATTTAAAAAACCTGGAGGGTCAACGCATATGGTTTCTTTCAAATTGGTCTGGAACGGCAAGTTTTCAATCAAATGAGCTCGGCGTGGTCTCAATTGATGTAGCTAATGATAATGAACCAAATTATTCCCCTACTGCGTTGAAACGCTGATAGGTAGCGTTGGTGGGCCGTACAAATTTTAGTCTCAGTTACTTAGCGACAGCCTTTGTACATATAGAATAAAGTATTCTCGTGTCATTGTTTTTAAAAAATCTCAAATTGTTGTGTAGTGTAATATAAATATCCCTTTTTATTGGGAAAAAACAACTTAAAACATAAATTTAAAAAATATGACAGGTATTGAGACAAATTGGTAACATCTACGACGACGGACATCTTCCTATGCTTTTTCCATTCAAAAGATGGTAGTTGTCTGATGAATTGGATTGGTGGTATTTGTTGCATATATTATCGCGTAAAACAAAATAATAACCTCTTCTAAATAAATTAAGTACCTAAATAAATCAGTAGGTAGGGTTGAAAATTTGCTGGTAACGAAATATTCTCAGTTTATGGAGAATGACCTGCATCAGAAGTCTTACATGAGCTTGCAACTACTCACCGCAGTAGTTGATCTGCACAACTGTTCACGTTGACAGTAAAACGATCGCATTTCCTGATTATGGACTCCGCCATGATACAGTTCGAAGTCTTAATTCCTAAATCATTTCTGAATTCCAGATATTTTCGTACTTTATTACCGAAGACAAAAAATCGCTGATCTTGCAATCACGAGAGGATACAAAAAATTTAACGAAGAATTCCGACGGATATGCTCAAATCAGGTATAGAACTTAGCAGGCACAGATAGTATCGCAGAAAGCATGCATGAATTATCAGATTTCTGGTCTTCAATTCAAATAATTCATTTTACGAATCGTTACCGGAAGAATGATGCATATTTTTATAATAATACATCACTAATATTGATATAGTAAGTCATTTTCGGGAGGAACCTTTGAGTATAAATCTCCTGGAGGGATAGAAATCATGTTTCCTATGCTGGACCCTGTGGAGCGCGCATTTCTGTCATACAGATGCCCCGGTGCTAATGAGAGCTAATGGCAATAATTTTGTTTACAACGGGGCAGGGGGCATTCGCATCACACGGTATAGCGCGCTCTACAGTTCCACGCTCGTATAATGTAAATAATCCGATTTCTATCTCTCCAGGAGATTTATACTCAAAAAGAGGAACAGGTCAACCAGGATAAAATATAGAATTAAAAAACGCAGATTCTGCAGCGTTAGCACAAATCGAAAGGCGAGCTCAGTCCTCCAAGTGTGTACCGAATGCTTTTCCCTCCTCTCTCGAAAATTTGAAAATTACACAAGGAGGACGTATGGGATGGAGCCGTGGTTGATAAATTCACGAATAAAATGTACCCCCCCCCCCCTGTAAAGCTATTTGCACTTATGCTCCGCAGTCAGTGACTTTCGTATGATTCGTGTTCTTGCGAAGCAATTAGAGAAATGGTTCACGAGAACCATAATAAAGTACAGGGTGTGCCAAAAGTCAGCATACGCTCTCAAGTTTTTCTCGATTTGTAGCGTTAACCGTGTTTAAAATACGAACTAAAAGATTGTGTAACGTCACGAGGAATGTCAGCATTACGAAACGTTGCACGGAGGCACGTTTGTGTCATCAGTACTCATATCATCTCACTGGTCATCATTCATCAATTTGAACATTTAAAAACATAAATTGTCTTTGTTTACAAATAAATAAAGAATCATGAAAATTGAAACATGCAACTTTTGGCCTACCTTGTACATCCAGAAACCTAATATAAGTTCCAACCTAAAACCAATAAGTTCTCACTCCTACCACGAGTTATCGGACTATATTAGGGAACTTCACATCTTTATCGAAAGCGCAGAATGACTTTTTTGAATTTTTGTTTCGACCATTCGGTAGTTAATTATAGGTATGTATAGCAACATAACATTCACTTTATGTTAAATTATACTTACTTACTTCAAACGAACTTCATCCATTTCTCCCGAAAAAATATGATTCAGTTAAAATTTTGCAACACAAAACCTTCGAGGGTTCGTTTCGCAGTTCTTGCTGGAGTTCCACATCCACATTAGCGCGCATAATCTTCGAAATCGATACATTAGGCCTTATTAGTAGACCGGGCCTTATTAGGACATTTTACCTTACTTAAGGACGTTAAGTTTTATTCTGCCTTCACCGGCCATTGCCATTGATCCGCTCCTTCTATTACGATTCGAAAAGTGATTATAATCACGCATCATGAAAAATTCCATGTCCGTTTCTGAAACCAGCATGTTCCTATGTAGGACACTTCTTGCCCCGAAGCTGTACGTTTCAGCTCGGATTGCTAAATGAGTTTTATCATGACTTTATTTTCTGTTGCCACAGATTTTTCTATAGTTATGATGGCACCGAACCAGTGAGTTTACAACTGATAAACAGCGATACCTCAAAAACCGAGCTTTCTTTGACGGTGAACGCAAATTCTCTGACCAATTTCGTCACCATCAACCCTGGCACGTAAGAAAGTCTTCCTTTGAATATTTTCAAATTCGAGTCTCTGATATGTTTGTAATTTTGGGTGCCACATTTCAGGTATGACCGGATTCTAAACGATGAAAAATCTCCGAAAGTTGTTGTCCTGAATCCTGGCGAAATAGATACTGTTTTGTTGCGTCGGGATGCGAGTAACATTGTAAGTTGACCTCACCTCAGGACTACGAGAATATCGAGTAAATTGTATTAACATTTTTTTCTTATTTCAGACCAAAGACAAAATAATCAATATGGTGCCATCGAATAAAGTCCACTTATTATGGCAGTTGCCTCAATACATCATAATTACAGCTAGCGAAATTATGTATTCGATTACCGGCTTAGAATTTTCATTCAGTCAGGTAGAGTCTCAATCGTTACGCGATAGCCATCTGTCACTTTTTGCAGAAAAATAATGAGCCTTAAAAAACATGTGTGTTTATACAGGCTCCGCCAAGTATGAAAACGATCTTATCTGCGGTCTGGTTGTTGACAAATGTATTTGGTAACCTTATTGTTGTTGTAATTTCTGAAATTCAATTCTTCAATACTCAAGTACGTACACTATTAACAGTCATGTGTAGTTTCATCTGCAAAATCACCACCAATTGAAGTTGTTCTCTGTGAGCTTATTCTCGTGTCTTGTACACGTATACCTATTTCAGGCCTACGAATACCTGTTATTTGCCGCACTGATGACAATTGATGTTTTTTGGTTAATTGTGCTGTGTATGCGGTATAAATATGTCAGTTACAATGATAACTCCAGCCACAACACTTCACGTAAGAATTCCGACGATAAAGAATTGCCTTCCTCTCAGATGACCAGTTTATCTGAGCTGAATACCTGAATTTTAACTTTATAGGTATGCGTAGTCATAAATCCTTTTGTGATTATTCCTGTGCTTGTACGATGTGATATTATTATGATTTTTGTAAAATTAATTTTACTGTGTATTCTGTGTTGAGTGAATGCGTGTATCTATGTTGAAAAACAGAGGTAGGTACCTGTTTTAAAATTATTTTAACTCATACATTGTTCCATTTTGAATTTCCATCATTCATTTTCTGAACTCAGTTCGTGTAATCAAAATTATTGTGATTTATGTATTAATTTATTGTACTAGTTGACTAAATTGTATAGGTTTCTTTGTACAGTTATTTTTAATTAAAAATTATTTTATAGTACTCTCGTTGCTCGGATTCGAGCGGGCGAGCGCTATCAGCTGCAGAAAGTAGTTTTTTTCATTGTTTCATAAAAATTAATATTTCTCAAACAAAATCGAGAAATATTGACCAACTCCTATACAACATTAGAGGAACCTGATCGAAGCGCCGTCTGACGGTATATATCAGCTTGACAATTTTATGGAACGCGACGTTCACACTGGTTAGATAACTTATTCGTTTGAGAGTCAACCTACGAACGAACCTCTTCAAAATTAGGAAGACATTTCTAAATAAATTTAATTCTCAAATTAGTATCTAAAAGTATCTAATGCCCCACCACTTCAATAAGTTAAGCTGTATAGTTTAGTAAGTGTTGAGTTTCCCTTGTTCGAGTGTATGGCAGTGTACATACACGAGTATGCACAACTGATTCTTGCAACACCGTACCTCAGGCCCTGGAATCTTCTCTTTGTGGTTGCAAATACAATAGAAATTTTCTCATTTCAAGGGAATCTCCAGAAGTTTATGTAAAGGATTGATTCAACATTTCACACAAATTTTCGATTTTTTCTTTCATATCCGTGGTCAGCCGGTCTAAAACTTTGTAAAATTCAGATCTATATAGAACTGGTGAAAAAATCATTTCCGTTTGATTTTCATTACTTGAGTCGAATCGTTTGGGACCACGTGGCAAACGGCGATGCTGCTTTTTGATGCTTTTTGAACTCTGCTTCCCAATCAATATCAACTTTTTTTTGCAACAATTGTAGCGGCATGTATCAAAGTTTTTAACTAGTTTTTACTTTCTCAAATAAGATTGAGGAATTGAACACAGCTCTTTAGGACTGTGAGCACATCACTGACAATAAATTTTTCACTTTCAAAAGGGTTTCAAGTTTCACCTTATTCATTATGTAGGTATTTTATAAACATTATGCCACCAGGGCCACACTTGGTTTTTTTCCGCCTTCATGAATGAATGCCTAAGTAAGTGAGTCACTGAATCACTGAGTGAGTGCCTGAGTAACTGAATGAATAACTTGATGAGTAAGCAAGTGACTGAGTGAGTGAGTGAATCATTGAATAACTGAGTAAGTGATTGAGTAACTGTGTGAATAATAGACTTAGTAAGCCAGTGACTGACATAGAATTAACTGGCAGTTCCAAATAAATTTAACACTCAAATTTTTACCCAAGTACCTAATGCCCTACCACTTTACAATAAGCTAATAAGTAGGTATAGTGCAGTTTAATGAACAAGTATTGATGAGTTTCTCTTACTAGGGTGTTTGGCAATGTGCATAACTGTACCTTGCAACACCGCATTCCGGATTCTGGAATCTTACCTTTGGGGTAACTGAATAAGTAAGCGAGTGACTGAGCGAATCACTAAATAAGTGAGCGAATGAGTGAATCACTGACTAATTGAGTGAGTGACAAAGTGAGGAAGTGAATGAATAACTGAATTGGAGAATGAATAAATGACTGAGTGAGTAAGTGAGTCACTGAATCACTGAGCGAGTGACTGAGTAATTGAGTGAATAACTCAATGAGTAAGCAAGCAACTGAGTGAGTGAGTGAATCACTAACTCATTGGGTGAGTGATGGAGTGAAGAAGTGAATGAATTTAGAGAATGAATGAATAACTGAGTAAGTGTGTGAATCACTAAATAAGTAAGCGAGTGACTGAGTGAATCACTGCGACTTATTGAGTGAGTGATGGAGTGAGGAAGTGAATGAATAACTAAATTACAGAATAAATGAATGACTAACAGAGTGAGTGAATCACTGAGTCTCTGAATAAGTGATTGAAAGCCTGAGTGAATAACTCAATAAATAAGCGAGTGACTGAGTGAGTGAATCACTGAATCATTAGGTGAGTGACGGAGTAAGGAAGTGAATGAATTTAGAGAATGAATGAATAACTGAGTAAGTGAGTGAAGTACTAACCAAATTAAATAAATACACCGATACTAGCAACACTCAGAAACGTACCGATGCCCCCCCCCCTAGGAATTTTGAACTCAGCAGTTGGGAAAATTCACCATTGCAGTCAGGCGAGTTGGGAAAATCCAATTTTTTTATCTTTGATACTCGGGGAATGCGCTGAGAAGGAGAAGACCATTGGCAGACCTGCTGCGTTGTCTTCTGGTCTTTCTTTTTCTTTCCTTCTATCTCGCGCCAAGTTAGTCATCTTTATCAAGCAGTTCGTCCTCATCGTAAAATACCTTTGGATTTCATACAATTACGACATTATATTATCAAATTTAAGCAGGAAAACTATTGAAGTAAAATGTATGTATCTACATACAACCCTCGAGTCGTAAAGTTCATATCTGTGGTCAAAGAGCGTTGATAAGCATATACTGTGCTATCAAGTTTTTAATCTGCTTAGAATTCTATTACTATTGCATCTGAACAGCTTGAAAATTAAAAAAATTTTACAACGATTACCATAGATTGCTCACTAGATTACTGCATGTACCTGATAAGTATACCTAACCACATATTCCGATATCGGTGTGAATTATCAGTTTCTTACGCATAATTCATTAGTTCGAATTCGTGAAAATGTAGGTAAAATTCGGTTGCGTTAAGATTCATAACTGCGTTCACTTTTCAGCTAAGTGATTAGTAACCTGAATTATTCAGTTGATGACAATCATGACGGACAGTGG
This sequence comes from Acanthococcus lagerstroemiae, assembly GCA_031841125.1. Lineage (NCBI taxonomy): Eukaryota > Metazoa > Arthropoda > Insecta > Hemiptera > Eriococcidae > Acanthococcus > Acanthococcus lagerstroemiae. Next base: position 41,429,568 of record CM063111.1, on the reverse strand, counting down.
TCAGAAAGTAAGTGATTGAGTAATGTATTAAGTACATAGGGATGTAACCAAAGGAAAGCCTCCTAAAATACTCAGGCTTCGGGCCAACCCCCAAACAAAAAAACTTTTTATTTTATGTAAAATACTGTTTTATTAGGTCTTTGAATCACATGTCCAACATATTTTAAGCACTTTTGTTTTAAACAGTGTGTCAATACTGTCTATAAGCTGTATCGGTGTTGCCAGAATATGACATTTTCGCTACTAGATCTAGCCGAATGTTTCATTTGTAGCAGCGAAAATTTCATTTTAGCAACTCAATTTTCGCAGGAAAACTCATTTTGAACGGACTTGAGCTGATATTTTTTTTTTTTTTGAAATTTACACAAAATCCAGCAAAATTTGACATATCCGAGAGCAGAATTCAATTTTCACTTCTGGCAAGACTGATAATATTCATGTGGTTTGTAATAATATCATTTTCTAGGGCCCGAAGTATCCGAAATCTGTGTTCTTCATCATAAGCAGCGAATTTTTCGAACGATTTTCATTCCTTGGCATGAAAAGTAATTATGAACTCATTCTTGGAATTTCTTTTGAAATCTATTATATTGTATACTAGCGGAACGATTAGGGCACCGTGATCAGCCCTCCCCCCTCTAATATGATGTTCAGCCCATAGGCGGAAATAAGGGGGGCAAGGGGAGCTAAGCCCTCACCCACACAAAAAATTAGCTCCCCTAGATGGAATATATATAAATATTTTTTTTAAATTATTTAATGAATACTGAACGACACAGCTTGTCACTTAAAAATAATACACGTATAATTTAACGGTTCACTTGCTTTTTTTTTTGTCGCACAGTGTCTTACATGAAACTTGGGGCTTACCCCCCCCCCCAACAAGTGGCCTATTTCCGCCTATGGTCCCTATGGTCCAGCCCCCGATGGCTTGGCACTACGCACCTCGAAATGCCGAGGATTTTTCTCTCAAGTTCTGAACATAGGAAAACAGGCGAATGCGGTGTCATCAGTCCGCTAATATATTTATTCGAAGAATTCATACAGATAATTCAGTAATAATTATTACATTGTAAATTTTCAGCTATTCTCCCGCTTTATCTAACGTCTAATCTCAAGTTCAGTGAACGCTCAGCAACTCTGTTGTATCATGCATATATCATGCTGTGTTACTTGTTCCCCGTATTCGGCGCTATTCTTGCTGATTCGTTTCTTGGTAAATTTAAGTACGTATAAGCATAATCCTACAGTCTAATTGCGATAGAATATATTGAAAGTGTTCACCCGACATTTATAGAAAAATAGAAAAATAAAAATAATAGAAAACTGCTGCAACTGGGAGCATTGCTCTGGAAAAACGACCTATGGTTTCCGAAAGATGAGACACATGGTATTATACCTCCAGTGCCGATGGCTGCATGAACAACCGTTCAAGTAAACTTTCTAAACTAATTTCTCTGTAATAAAAACGTGTCAATTAGGTCATCATAAAGACAGCCAAATTTCAGTAATTGAAGTTTTCTAATTCCTGAGATCTGGAAACCACGTATACCTTCCTACTACCTACCAACCTGTATCACTACAGAAGGTTTATTTTGTTAGGACACGGAACTATTTGCTCGAATAAATAAGCTAGAAATATGATGACATTATGATAAACACCTTCCTACTTAAGAAAATTAAGGTTCAAAATAAAGTTTCTTCCGCTTACAATCATTTCTCCTGCACCAAAACGACGTCTTATACCTAGTTTCAATTTCCAGATAATATTATGTGGGTAGACTACACATATTACATATATATAATGCTTATAATGAATTTGTTTTCAGGACCATTTTATATTTGTCAATTGTATATGCTAGCGGAAATTTCTTATTGTCAATTGCCGCAGCCCCAGTGATCCCGCTTCCGCGCGAGTTGGTACCATATTAATCGAGACTACGTCACAAAATATTATTTTAAAGCTACGAAAGTTTTGGTAGGATTGACTTTAACCTCTTCTTATGACACATTTTTCTTGTTACAGAGGAATTAGTTTACTTGCATTGTTGTTCATAGCAGTCGGTACTGGAGGTATAAAACCATGTGTCGTATCTTTCGGAGGAGACCAGTTCGTTCTTCCAGAGCAAAGTTCGCAGTTACAGCAGTTTTTTTCATTATTCTATTTCTCTATAAATGTCGGGTCGATGCTTTCAACATTGTTGATCCCGATTTTACGTCACGATTTCAAATGTTTTGGGCAGGATTCATGTTTTTCATTGGCTTTTGGAGTGCCAGCGATGCTTTTCATTATTTCACTAGGTAAGGCTGTTGTTATGCTAGTAACACCAGTAATTCAGAAGAAGTATCTGTTACCCGGTTGGAAATTCGCAGACTAGATGTCTGAAAGCGTTTTGACCCAAGTGCAGAACCCTGATTCCGATTTGAGGCTCCTTTTAATGGCAAAAATACGTGTGCGCTCGATCCGCGCTTCTACCTGATGCACAATCAATTACCCCAGTTACCTATGCGGAAAAGTTACCCATTTGCAACCCTCAGTCACCCTCAGATAACCCAGAGACCCGTCAGTTACCATTGGTTCCCCTTTAGTTATCTGGGTAACTGGCGGGATTTGCCGCATCAGGTAGGTCCGAAGCAAAGCAAGCGTATTTTTTGGTTATCCATGACAACATCGGCACTTTTGATGCATTTCTAGTCCCTCAGTTTCCAGACGGGACAATACATTAATTTATAATTACATACAATATGAGCATACTTAGTGTATTTCCATGACACTTTAAACATTTTTCATCATCAACATGAAAATTTGCAGTAATTTTTGTCGCGGGAAAACGCCTTTACAGAGTGAAACAACCACAAGAGAACATGACCTTTATCTTCGTAAAGTGTATCTGGGTAAGCATGATACCTATGTTGTTTATGGGTAGGGGAGACCCGGGCATACTGGATCCTATGGGCTTATAGGACTTTCGCATTTCCTCTTATCAGACACCGTCGCTTCCGTCGAGAGCAACTTTAACGCCATCTATGCATGTGTAGTTATGTAAGGTATCCATCTAGGAAGGATTCGGAATCAGTAGGTTATATTGTTGCGGAATTATCAGTGAAAATAATATGTTTTTGCCCGCGTTTTCTTATAAGATCCCACGAATGAAAGTTAAGTGATTTTTGCCTCTTAATGGTAAGAGAATTAAATTGAAATGGTGACAGCGTGGATCATGTATAGAGGTAATTCTACAGAAATGTGGACTATTTTGAGTACTTTTTTTTTAGTTTTGTTTAATCAATTTTTTCATTTTTTTAAAATGGATCTTTAGTATGTACTCAACGAAGTATGTTACACACACTGAGCATACAGCAGACCCAATGGGAAGGGAGTACTTAAGGCATCATTGGCACTACGAAGGAAGATCACCATGATGGAAAAAATTGAATGTTTTTCCGTCCAGTCAACCATTAACAATTTCAGAGTAAGAAGTGAAGATGTGTGGTTCTTCAGGCAAATTTGCTCTTCACTGAGACGTGCTTTATATAGATAATTTCGATGTTTGCGGCTGGAAAATGATGGTCATTGCGATAGAAGTTTTTAGAAGTACGAAGTAAAATTCTCCTGAATTGAGCAACTAAATTTGTTATCAAGGCGACGGGTTTGGCGCCATCAGTAATTTCACCAATGGATAATCAATGGAAATTACAGAGAACAACATGACCACTTTCCGCATTCAAAAAATTTGCAAGAAGCACTCAAACAGCCAATTGAAAACATGATCACCACGAAAGAAAAAAGAGAGGTGGTGACACTGCATTGATGTCACATATTTGGAACCAAGAAGCACCGGACGCGAATTCATTGTTGCCAATGTAACTTCCATTTATCCTGATCAGTGTTACCGTACTCGTTTAAACAAAAATGCATACAAATCATCCATTTTCAATAAAACAAACTAAAAATGGTAGACGGTGACGGTCACCACGATGGAATTTTGACCCATTTGAGTCAAATTCTATGGGTGGAGGGTGAGGATAAAATATGTTTGACATGTGGACAATGTAGAGGACGTTATTCTCTAAATTTTAGCACCAAAATTTTCGAAATAACATTCATAGAAAGCGAGATATTCGCCAGTTACAAAAGTAGTCCACATTTCTGTAGAATTACCCGTAGGCTACCTGCAGTAAGTATCTCCAACGTTATTTACATGTAGAAGTTATGTGTCGTAATGATGTATAAATTATTTTCTGTGAACAATCGCGTGAATTTCCAGCCCGGGTAAATAAGACCACATGTATTTATCAGTTGAAATTCTGTTGGAAGTAGGTATATTATAGAAAAAAAGATAGTGTATCGGTACAAAAGGAAAACAGTAGGCCCGAAATGGACTGGGAAAGATGTTCATAAATCTGTGACTGCAATAAGAACTGAAGGATTATTAGTGAAATATGGCAACAAAGTAATTATATAGCCCCTCCCGAGTCATATATTCGATCATCATAAATCTTTGATATAAACGCAAGTAAACTGAATTGGATAATAACAATCAAAACCGTTTTCATATCAAAAATGCACTTTTTCTCTTCGAAAATGTTTCTACATCTTTTGTTTCCTTTGGTCCTATATGCCTGGTACAAATGGTCCTTTATGCCCTGCATTTATTTTTATATTACAAATATAAAGTTACTCCTACTCGTACTTATTTGTCAAAATTTCGGGAACCTTTCATCAGAAAACCTCAAAACCTTTATCACTGGCGAACCCAGACCATTTTAACAGGTGTGCCAATTTTAGGGAATGAGTAATTTTTCAAGTTTTCAAGCTTTAAGCTCAAAAACAACATCATACATAGATGGGTGTCATATTACCAGGGATTTTCAAGCTACTTGTAAATTTAATGAATAAAAATTTCTGAGAATTACAATGTAAAAATTTATATTTTAATTTTTCGTAGACTCTTGTAATAAATATCATCTTTCAATCAAAGGTAACATAGCCTATACAAATAAAAGAAAAAGAAAGAAATAGTAATATGGTTTCTACTAACAACTAGCATGACTAATTCATTAAAGAAAGAAGAAAGTTTTAAAGTTGAACTTATGAATTATGGTACTATAACAACTAACATGACTAATTCATTAAAGAAAGAGGATAGTTTTAGAGTTGCCTTTATTCGCGAATGAGATAAAGATGAGAACGAAGTGGAATCAGGCTGACCAGTTTTACAATCACTGATGACCAAAATGGAATCAAGCTGACCATATTTGGGGTTGTTAAAGTGCTATTCTTAAATAATAAACTTTTTTTTTTTTTGATTCAACAGGTGTGCCAGTGACACACTGGCACACTGCTGGATTCGCCAGTGACCTTTATAACTCATAGACAACATATGTATCAGTATACAATGACTACAAAGTTCCATATTCATTTTGGCTGGTCAGATTTCCAGAAATACCTGTCCGCGCTTATAGCTGGTCCTCTATGCCCGGGTTTCCACTATTTCTACAAAAATGTTGGTATTTTACTTTTCTATTTTTTTTTTTTTTTTTTTTTTAAATAACTTTTGAAAACTTTTTGCGCTTCCTACAACACGATACCTATATCCGCGATGTTTTAAAAAATAATTTTTATAATGTGTGATAGCGAGCGCTGAAGAATAAAACAATCCGCAAAAACAGTGCAAACAAGGATTATTGGTTGGAGTATGCGGATGATAAATATTCTAAACAACAGATTGCCGATACTCGCGCTGTTTTGAATGTACTCTGTTTATTCTTGCCGGCGCCGATTTTTTGGGCTTTATTATATCAACAGGTATCGGTTTTATCAATTTCATGAATATTTTGTAAAATATATGCGATTACACACATGCATTTCCTACCCAGATACGAGATCGAAGTCAAGCAGTATACCATTTCTATTCACAGGGCTCTCGATGGATATTTCAAGCTACTAACATGGACGGTCGTCTGTTCGGCTTCACCATAAAACCTGATCAGATGCATATCATCAATGCTATTCTGATCCTGATATTGATACCGATTTTCGAAACATTTGTCTATCCAGCGCTGAAAACGGTGGGCATTAAGACGCCGTTGCAAAAAATGGTTATCGGTGGATTTCTAGCTGCTTCGTCCTTTGTGTGCTCTGCTGTTCTCGAATCTTATGTAGCAGTACGTGAATTAATTTATGTAAATTACAGTGCCTATAATACTATATTACTGGTTGTCGTCAGAGATGTTGGTGTAGACTACTTATAGACAAAAATAGTGCAGATAAATGTAATGTGTACACAAATATCAACAAAGTAAAATTAATAGTTTCAAGAGTTTTATGCAGCCACCTGTAATCTCTTAATTGTGATTTTGTGAATTCAGTAAGTCAAAGAAATTAAATTTGGATTTATTATTGAGAATTTGTGATTAACTGAGTACCTGTATATTAGCTTTTTTTTAAAATCATTTTCAGAATTATTTACATTTACCTATCTACTTTTGTCTACTCTCTACACATTATCTACATTTCTTTACACCAAAATGTAGACACGTATATATGTATTGACTACATGTAAACAAATATCTCTGGTTATGATACCATTGTGAAATCTCCATACAGCTTTGGCAAATGTACAATGTACAACTTTCTTAATTCATATTATGTATGTGCTGGTTTTCTCACTCGTTTTATGGAGTTCAAAATTTCAGCTAACCTGATTTTTAACTACAATTTTGTATCTCAATTATTAAACAATTTTTGAGATTTCTTGTATGTAATTCTATTCATTGTTTACAGGATTCATATGGTGTACAGACTGTACCTGGGATGGGTCAATTAAGAATATTCAACAATCTGAACTGCAATGTCACGCTGAATCCACCTATCGAGAATGTGTTCGATATTGCACCTGTGTCGCATATTGAGCTATTACATATTCCTGTGAAACACAGGAGAAAATACTCAACTACATTGAATGTTGATAATTCTTGTTCATCGGCACTCCGTTACAGTACTGAAATTACTGTTAATGAAAAGAAGGTGCCTACTTAGTACTTATACCAGCAAAATCAATTTATAGCTGAGTTTCGGAAATTTTCTTGTAAGATCTTTGGGTTACAATCTAAAACTTCGTTTAGTTCTTCTTTCTAAGTTTTTGAACGAAAAATTCGTTAGATATTCAAAATACCAGTATTCTAAAACTGTAGAAACGTTCCAGGAAAGTTCCTAACGGTACTTTCCGAACTTTCACTTGCCTGGTACATCAACCCTTCGATCGCCAAAACATATGTTATACCACATAAAATAAGAACGGATATTGATTCTTCGAATCATTTCTAAATTTCAGATCGTTTCCTATTTTATAACCGAGAAAGCAAATGCACTCTCCGTCCAATTGAAACGTAATGAAAAACTAACTAAAGATATGGACGGCTCTGCTCAAATCAGGTATGTTAGGTAACCAAAAATCGTGTCATAAATTTGTATGGACAATACCGGCTCGAAGCAAGGTATGTCTGGTGGACATATGGTGATGCACGCATGCCAAAGTGGCCCCAGAGACACTGCATCCCCGGCCTCGTGAACTACCCTTTCGAGTATCGCATGAGTGGCCGGAGGGAAGGGCTCCAAGCAAAAGCACTATGAGGGGAAAAATACAAACATTTTCCACAAAAAAAAAGTTAATTTTTTCTGAATATTGGGCGGGGGAGTTGTAGATGGCATTTCTGGTAAAACGGTAAGTAAAAGAGAACATATTTTCATTTTTTTATCTTTCGTGTGTTATTTTTTATTGTTTATGAATTATGATACCTTCTGGACGGCACTTTTCATTTAATTTTCGGCAGAATTTGTGTACCCATCTCGGTTCAATAAGTTTGCTCGTTGCCGTGTCCTGGTATTCCATGCAGCTGCTTTTCAAGATGTGTTAAGTAATGTGATTGAACTTGTCAACTTTTTGAATTTTTTCACTTCACCCTGTCCCTATATGAAGGAAATGAGATTCACCTCTTTTCCTAATGCCGTTTATTGTAGCGTTACCTTTAATTGGATAGATCAATTTTCCAAGTATGGTACAGGTAATCGTAAAATACAGTTGTAATCAGCTGCATTCTAAAAGTGTATATTCATATGCTTGGGGGCTCCACTGATTTTAGTTGTTGTAATCAGCTGCAGTCTATAAGAGTATACCTATTCATAATCTACTGTACTGTATAGTTCCACTAATTTTACTTATTTTTCTGTTTTCGCAGATTTTTTTCCAGTTGTAATGGTACCGCGCGACTTGTAGATAGCGGCAGTCAGATCACTGCGCGGTCACAAAAAATTTACGCAAATACTGTTACCGATTTTATTTTAATTTCTCCTGGAAGGTAAGTGAGCGTATTGGCCTTGTAGATGTTTTCACTTTCAAGAAACGTAATTAAGTATCATATTTAACTGTATGATGTCCCTTTTAGGTATAATCTGATGTTCAATAATACAAAAACTCTGAAAAGCTTAGTCTTAAATCCAGGCGAAATCCATACAATTTTATTGCATCAAAATGCGAACAACACCGTAAGTTATTCTTCCCTTTTTTTCTTTTCTAATTTGCTCTCAACCCGAGCCCTAGAATCCACCCTTTCGAGCATTACCTCAGAGACGTCGGGGAGCTCGCGAAATGGGGCTCAGAGCGGCCTCAATGCATCCCTGCCGCCACTGATGCAGTACTCGAGAGAGTAGTTTCCGGGGCCGGGGTGCCGTGTCTCAGGGGCCACTGCCCGTTATGCAAAAATCGTAAATGAAACGCGTATTAAGTACGTAGACAGCGCGCATCAGATGCAATTATGCGTTTCAAGGTAGAAGCTGCTGGTGTCAATTTTGAAGAACCGTAGTACACGCGTAGATGATACGCGGTTTCTACCGTCGGAGGTAGGCCTAGTTGACTGATTCGCGTGTGAGACGCAAGTGAAGCACATAACTGAATACTAGCGCCCCTTATGTGAAAAATAAAAATTTCATCATTGCAAGTTTAGATTGCTTATCCGTTATCCACTTCGCTACATCTTTCGACTCGTGATTACCGATTAGTCGTCTCGTGGTTAGTAGTGATTACAGTGATGATGTTAAATTAAAAATAGCGACACAATCACCGGTAGCAGATTTGATTTTGAAAATATAAACGGCAAATAAGACCAGGAGCACCACAAATATACGTATTTGAATAAGGTAAGTTATTATTCATACCAGTACAATCAGTAGAAGTCAGTATGAGTATTTGCCTTCCACCTTCAACGAGTATCTAATTTTTTCCAAAATTTATCGACTTTAGATACATGAACTGCTAATACGATCAGGACGAGAACAAATTCGTACCTGTAGCAACACTGCATCAGTGAGTCTTCTTCGTTTTCCAATAATTTAACAATTGGTTCGACCAAAGGTTCGACAATCAACTTCTACTAACTTCTACAGTTCTATTTTAAATTGAAGAATCTCGTTTCGTATTCGCTTTTAGACTTTTTGAACTGTATGCTCGAAAATACTTTTGTCATGTTTGGCTTGTGATGTTAGTAAGACCTTCAATTCTTCTTTCTTGAACTCACAGGCATCATATGAGAGCTACAACGTATGATCTCAGAATCGTTCATATATCCACTGGATCGGATTTATCCACAATGATACAAGAACTGTAAGTAGCCTAGGTATGACCTGACTCCCGTGCGATTGAATCAACCACATCGTTTTCATGTAGGGTATGTTTTTCTTGCACCTGTTGTAGATTTGAATAATGTACATCGATAATAATGCACGGCGCTTGATGTGATAATTATGGATTAATGATATCAACCACTTCTTATCAGCTGAAGCCCGATACACTCGTAAGTTCTTATAGACCTATGTAATTCTTATCATTTACTAGCATCACAATCCCATGTATTGTGATCACTGCGTGAAAAATTGCTAAAATTAAGCACCCGACTGCGAGATTTGAATTGTAATGCAATTTGCCAAGGAGCTTTGTCCTTGTTCAATCCGCGCATGCATTACCGCGGCACGCACTACCGCTGCGCACACTAATGTGCCCGTTTTGTATCTTGGTGACCGTTTATCGACGCTGTTCCATTCCTGCACCTTTATCAAAGTATTACTTGGAGATAGATCATTAATTTTTTCTTCTAAAACATGTTGAGTTGTTACCGTTTATCGACGTTGTTCCTTTCCTGCAACTTTATCGAAGTATTAATTAGAGATGGGTCGTTTGTTCGTGAAGTATCTCAAATGAATGCTTCACTGTAGTGAACTGAACGAAGCATTTCAAAAAATAAAATGAAGTGCTTCACCCAGTGAACTAGTGAATCATTGATACATTTTGAAAGTACGCGATGAGTAGATGGATGACTGAGAAGACGACGAATTAGTGGAGTGCTGCCGTGATATGGGATTTTGACCTATCTGTATTCCAGAATGTCCAGAGAAACGAACCTACAGCCCACATGCGTAAGCGTCTTTTCTCGAGACAGTTTAGGGAAGGAAATCTGTAGGAACGATGTGAACTAGTGAACTAGGAAATACACGGCAAAATCTCAAAATGTGGATGATTTACTCAAAGCTATGTTGAGTAACAATTTTGGAAAGTCCATGCTGATGACCGATTTCCAGGATACTGAGGTCTACAAATTCATGTTAAGTATGTAAACAACACATTCACATCTACCTTACAAAAGGATTCGAATTCTTGATTAAATATCCTGTTACAACCTACATTGCAGTAGTTATGTGTGATTGGAAAAAAATTGGGCCCGCGGTTGGAGAGAAAAAAGCTAAGTGGGATACGCTTAAGCCTCAACAAAGAATTAGAGAGATGGTTTATCATCGTCTGCGTATGACGCGGCAAAATGGGACACGTGCGGCAGATAAGAAATCAGGTAATAAGGTATATTTGATTCTCATATTTGATAAATGCTCAATTGCTCGCTGATTTCATACCTATCTTTTTTCATAGGAGATGGAAAAAAGTCGAACAAAAAGAAGTCAAACAAAAAAAAAGGTAATGTGGATCTCTACTTTCTGATATATTGTAGATTTGAAGATACGAAGATTCGAATGACTATTTTCCCAAAATGGATTGTTTGTTTACAGACACAGTGGCCAAAGTCAATGAGGGTGATGTTCCTCCCCCGGAGACCAATGGTAACGTTGGGAATTCTCAAAATAATGGCAATGGAGAGACATTTTTTTCTTACACCTTTTGTTTGTTTACAAATACAGTGAACAAAATGAATGACGGTGATGTTTCTCCCCCAGAGATCGATGTTCCCAATGGTGCTGTTGCTCCAATAGAGGCCAATGGTCAGCTTACAGAGTCTCAAAATAATGGTAATGGGGAGACATATTTTTCCTTACACCTTTAAAAAGTATGGTCCTCAGAAAGAAGATACCCGATATGCAGCGTTGGACTTAATTCAGATACGCGTCAGACTTGCAAACATTGACAGTCGATTTCTGATAATTTGATGTAAAAGCCAGCCAATGAGAAGCTATCTGTAATGTCAGATTTGAGTCAGAATTTCTGACTCTAATTTGATGCTTTTTCGATTATGACTTTGTCTGACATGTTTCTGACGCGAATAAAGTCTCCAGAATATACTAAACTAGGCTGCTCTAACCCCTCCCCCTTTGAAAAATTCTTGGAGAAAACTTCACCTGCTTCGCATGCCATCTTCTCCTTGCCGATGCTCCAAAAAACATTCAAGAGTCTGAGACCTCTTATATTTCTCTGTCTTTGTCGCTACCTTCAGCGATGCGTGGGGGAGTCCAAAGATAGGGATGATGAAGACGGATAAGGGATAGGAAGTTTACGGGAATGGTGGTAGAAAGAGTAAGAGGTCGCAAATGGGGTTCCTACCCTTCCACTTTCTCTATCTCCGAAGGGCATTTCAGTCATCCATTCGCCTCGAGATGGAGTTCAGAATGGGGCCATGGAAAGGTACAGAAATGGAATTCTCTTTTCTGTAAGTCCAGTTCCATGGGAAAGTTGAGCTAGAAGGCTAGAAAGAGGAAGTAGGAGGGGTTGCGGGTGATGAGGGGGCCAGGGGATAGTTATGGACAACAGAGGGTGCAAAGGAAATAGAGTCAGATGGATGAAGAGGAAAGGCTGGGGACTCGCATATGGAAAACAACAGGGTATGAAGACAGCAAAAATGATGAACAAAATCAAATTTCATAGAGGGCTCAGAGCTGGAGGAAGAAGAGTGGACAGGAGAGGAAACGAAAGTTGATTTGGGTTCAACTGATTGGATTGCTTCTCTTCTCAGTACTTTCTTTTGCCGCATTACAGTGAAACGGTAGAGGGACAAAGGTAGGGCAGAAGGATACGTGGATACAGATGAAGAGTGAGGTTAACAAGGGCAGGGGCTCGAAGGAAACAAAACGCGATATAGTTTTAAAGCTGATTTTTCATGTTGGGGCGGATAACCGAATCATTATTCTTCTGTAAGTCCTTTCTGTTATTTAGAAAAAGTTGGAGAAGAGCTAAGGGGGGAAAGAAGAAAATGGTGTTTGATCGAGGTAGAGGAAGAGAAAAAAATATTGGAGAGTGAAGATGAACACCGAAATTTTACAGCTTGTGACTTGAAAATTCCCAACTTTTTATTTAAAAAAATAAAAAATACAGGGTGTTTCATGAAAATCCTCCTTCCCTAATTATTTCCGAACCGATCAGCCGATCTTTCCAGGACCAGTAGTGGTCTTCCTATCGCAGTCTAGTTTCTTAAGGACTTAAAAATATTTCTACCCACTTTTATGGAGGGGGATGGGAGTCCCACCAACTTCAAAAACTTGAACGGGTGGAAAGGTGCGCCATTATTATGAAGGTAATTTATCCCAAAATAAGAATTCGTGAAGAAAATTGAAAATTCATTAGTTTGGGGAGGGCTTAGAGATGACCAAAGTCCACCCAGAATAGAAGTGTGATTACCTATCAAAGGAACTATCGGAAAGGGGGTTCTCAGGTCGCTGATTTGGGATATTATTAATCCACAGGGGTGAGACAACCCCTCCCTCATCGCACAGCCTCTGAGGAAAATTAACAAAAGGTTACGTGTACCACATTTAAACTGATTGAATTTGAAAGATAAAATAACGGAAAACGTTAAAATGACAGAAACGCGTCAGGTAGGTCAGAGAAAGGTTGGAAACGTCAGAAATGTTACAGAAAACTAGTCAGATTATTGAAATTTTAACGTTTGTACATTGTTGTAGCGTAAGAAGTGTCAAAAATGTCAGAAACGTCAAAGATAGGCCAGAAATGGGTCAAACATTTAAAATTTTGATGTTGGTACACTATTTTGGTGAAAATTAGGCGGAGCTAGCCTTAGCGTCACAGGCTGACCTCGTTCTGACGCATTCTGACTGAGTCAAAATGTCAGAAACCATTGATTTTGCAGATCGGGTATCCAACATTTCCACATATGTTCAAAACAGGGAAATTGAAAATATGCGCCCTCCACAAAAGAAAATTGTTTGATATGCTATATTCTCACGACGGGTCTTTTTTAATTACAGAATTATGTTTAACAACAACAAAAGTCATCATTCCAATCGAGTTTTATTAAGTTTTCCAAGATTCAATTATTCATGTGGTACTTTATAAAATGTTGAATTTTTGTTTTGTTTTTCGAATTATTTGAATTTTTGTTTTGTTTATTTTTAATTACTAATGAATACATACATAACTGTGTATAAGCATTATAAATTTTATAGGCATCGGTTTAGCCTAGGAAGAAGAATGTCGTATTAGCGCACTAACTGCGTAGTAAGAACGTTTCAAAAGCGTACCCAATACGTAGCAGTGGACGCATCAACACAGTAGGAAATGCGTGTCAACAGAGTAGGAAATGCGTGTCAACACAGTAGGAAATGCGTGTCAACACAGTCGGAAACATGTGTCAACACAGTCGGAAACATGTTTCATTACAGGCGTGTATGACGCTCATATGAGTCGCTACTGAAACTTATATGAGTACCTCTTGAGAATACCGTTTCATCTGCGTTTTAATTACGGTGAAATTGTACTGCGTTTCATTTGCGTGGTATTTTTGCACAACGGGTGTGGCATGGGTGCATCACCATACATCCCACCAGACATCATGAATTCAGATATTCAAACATGTTGAGCACGTAACAATTCGCTTACGAGTCGTCGAAGGAACGTATTATGGCAAAACTGCTTAAAATATTTCTTAGAGTTTTAACTACAAATGTGCCAAATTGCACTTTTGTATCTAAACAATACAGAATACTTTTAACTTAGCATCCAGACTAAGAAGTATTAATGGTAGACAGGCTGAGAACTTGACATCCTGTTTCTGTTTTAGGTACAGAGCGTAATAATCAATATGGTGCCATCGAATAATGTTCACATACTATGGCAGGTTCCACAATTTATTCTAATTAGTCTAGCCGAAATCATGTTTGCAATCACCGGCATAGAATTTTCATTCACTCAGGTAATTTCACATAATGCCAAGGTAATGTAATATTATTTTTAATGGTTCTGCCATCTTTAACGACAAAAAAAAAAACAAAAAAAAACTCTAAAAACATGTCTCAACAGGCTCCTTCAAGTATGAAATCGACATTGTATGCTGTCTGGTTATTGACAGTTACATTTGGTAACCTTATTGTTGCTGTGATTTCTGAAATCAAATTCTTCGACAATCAAGTACGTATATTATACCCAGAGGCGGATTGGGGTAATTATAAATTTATAAAATAAGCATAATATAAAAGTACTGCGGGAATCCCAAGATACATCAAAGAAATTGGTGTAACTCGGCCAAAATATGATTAGCTCCATTTCGACACCGGATCTGACTTTGTCGCAGAAAATTAAACCATTTCCACCGGGTTGGATTTTAAAAAACTTTCCTGAATTTTTTTGTCCCAAGTAACAATTAAAAAATCAAACCACCTATTCAAATTGAATTTTGGCCGCTGAGATCAAATTCGTGGCCCAAATTTGGCAGGGACACTTTTTTTAAACTGTAAAATAACTATTTAGAAAAACCTATTTCGAAAATAGCGACGTTCTATTTTCTTTAATAAATTAAAAATATTTGGATTTTAAAACCATTTTCTCCGATTTTAAAATAGATATTAGGCATCTGATCTCTATTTGCCATTTGCAATTCCTAGGTTTCGGCATCTAATATTTGCGCATTTTTGAGTGTTAGTGATTCTTGATGGGCGAAAATAGATCTTAACGCTTTTGGTCCGAAGAAGCCGAAAACTTTTATGGAACCAAATCTGTTGTGAAACTTGTTCAGTAAGCTCCCAAGTACACAAAACTCGTTAGATTGAATTTTTTAGACCCCTCCCTCCATAGTAGATAGAATAATTTGATGGGATATTGAAGGGTAAAGAATCGAAACTCACATTTGCCATTTTACTTCAAGGGTGCAAATAGGCAAAATACGATACACGGATGCAGGAATATCTTTGCTATGTCTGTGAATATGTGATATGTATAACCTACTCCACGTTCACAGGTGCAGCAAAGATATTCCTGCACCCGTGTGCAGTATTTTTCCTATTTGCGCCCTGTGATGTAAAATAGCAAATATGAGTTTTGATTCTTTACCCATCATATTGTCCCACTGGCACTGGAAAACACAAACCCATAAATACAGCATCAGATAGTCACTCAGCAGCGCGCTCTAGCGGAAAAGTAAGATCGGGATGTTATTCAGTAGCTCGAACACTACCAATGGAACCATTTCAACAGATTTAAACACTATTAGTGATTCCCATAGGATTTTTTGAAAATTTTTGGGTCATTTTGTTCCTCTTGGACTGAAAGGGTTAAAACATTGTGAGGGCTAGCGCCGAGATTGCTATGCTGACCGCTGTTGTCTCATGGCTATGACCTTGACTCGAACCCTATTACCTACAACTTAATTAATGTCAGTTTACGTTCACCCAAATCCCACCTTAATTTAGGTTTCTTTCTTCGAGTTTTATAAAGCTGTTAAAATGAGAAATAACATCTACGTTTTAATTCATCTTATCTTACAATTTGACACAGCAACTTAAACAGAAATGTTGTATCATATCACAAGGTAACAATTTTCTCCAAAAAATTTTCAAAATGTATTCAAATCAGTGTGTAAGTTTTTTAGGTTTCAAATAAAAGACTAAATGCTGATTTTCAATTACCTAGCTATCTCCAACAGAATGATGGAAACATATGTGTTAACCATGTCCGGGGTGTTCAAGCGGCTTAGACCCTCGGACTTCCAATAATATGGGCCACCAACGTAAAAAAATCACCATTTATTTGTTTAAAAATAAAAAAATTGAGATTGTTCGCTAATTGACCATCTGAATTTGCTAGAAATCAAAAATAAGAAAAACGTATTCAGGACCCATTTCCCTTGGGGAGTCTCTGCAAAACATAGGTCCTCTGAAAGTTTTTATTCTAATATGCTCCAATTTCAGACCCACGAGTTCCTGTTATTCGCTGTCCTGATGGTGTTCGACGTTTTATGGTTGATTGTGCTGGCTATGAGATATGAGTATGTCACTTACAATAACCGCTCCTAATAACAAAATATTTCATACTTGAGAACCAAAATGGACGAATTGGAATGTTGACAGATTAAGAAGTTCATTCACGGTAGAGACCTGGATACTAATAATAAATTCTTATTTCTGTTCATGACTCAAGTTTTTGTGAGTTTTATCAGCCCATGTGTTTCTAGCTTTCTATTTTTCTGATTTGAGAGCATCTGGTATCCGTTGCCCTCCCAAGAAAAAAGTAATCGCTGCCGCGGTGTAACGTTGGTTCGGGGCAAACTCATTAGAATTTTTTTTCATGACTTATAATTGATGGTTCCACTAATGAGCCCTTAATTATTGCTGATTATTTATAAGACTCGTGAAAAGAATAATTTGAGCTGTGAAAATGAAGGCCGCATTAAAAGTTCATTCGTCAAAGAGGGTGTGTACCAGGGTGTTAACGAATCGGAAAACTCCAAAACGGACAGAATTTTGATATTTCTAAACTTTCATTGGTTATAGGGGAGAATAAATATAACAGGTAGGTACGTATATTTTCACTTTGTTATACGAATTTTTTCCGTCTACTCGAATTCCCTTTTAAGGACGAATTAAGGATGGTTGTGAATGCATTTCTTTCCCAACAAAGTGAGATTCATCAACTTTGAGATGCTTGTATATTTTAATGTTGTTAGACACAGCAAAACGAAATGATAATATGACAATTGAATTTTTAGATTTTTGTCGTATAACAAAACTTTAGCCCATTTTTTGTCAGGACTGTTTTTTGTCAATGACATAAAAAAATGAACTCAGTGGCAAAACAAAATGACAACACAAAATAATGTTGTCAAGACGAAACAAAATAATAAAAAAACAAAATGTCAAAACTTCAAGAATGACCCAACTCATGATGGTGCAATTTCTACTGACTATATAGAATACCTACTTACCGGCTGTATTTCTACGCCCCCCCCCCCAAATGGGGTAAGGGGTTGGAATTAGCGGTACAAATTTTATCATAATAATTGTGCCTCGAAGTCCCAGAATTTGTCAGGCCCCCCGCGGGTTTACATCTTAATATGAAAAGTTTGGGGCAAGGAAATGTTGGCCCTCCCAAATGTAGGTAGGTGGTTTGAATTAGTGGCACAAATTTTATCGTAATTTGTGCTAATTGTACTTCGAGGTCTCAGAATTTGTGCCGCCTTTTCTGGGCTCACAGTCCAGTGCCCAATTGGGGGGGGGGAGCTGGAAAAATTATATTTTGAAAAAACAAGCTTTAAACGGAGAGATTAAATTGTTTTTCTGCTGTCACCGAATTCATTTTCAGGTTCTTTTCAGGGTATCTCATATCCTGTCCCAATTTTGTGAGGTACACCCATTCTATCCAAAGTTTTGTTGTCTTTGTTCATACTTTTTATAAGAATTTCCAATTTTTCTGAGAAAATTCAAAGGAAAATTTACGTTAGAAAGGTCAAAAGTCGATACCGCAAATGTCATTTCAGTTTATGTATACCTTACTTTTGGAAATTTTGGAAAAAATTTTCAACTAAGCATGAAGGAAATACTTCTTCAGCGCATTTTGAATAGAGTGTGGTGCTTTTACAGGCGTATTTTTTCACGAGTAGCAGTGTAGCTTAGTAGCGCTGTAGTCTACGGCCTACGTTTGCCCGAATAGAAACTGCTGACTAGCGAAATATTTGCCATGTGAAAATTTTCATCAAATATATGGAAGTCTTAATGATACCTGTAATAGTGGTTCATTGTAAAGAGGTTGCAATGGTAGTTATCTATTAAAAAAAAAAAAAAAAAAAAATTAGTGAACGGCCCATTTGGAACGATTGATTGAGAAAGGGTGTACTACTAGGAAGGAACAACTGTCTTCTTCATTTTCCGACTTTGATCATTGGTTACCCCCATAGTCGAATTTTGGTCCTCTTCAACTCCTACAAGCACATAAACAACACCCTCACCTACCTTTCCGCTGCTGGATACCTTGCAACACTTAGACAACAACCTTTTCCGAGCCCATAGCCCGAGAGTGCAGCTCCCTGGCTCCATATATTTTTTTTTTTTTAATGTACAAAATGTTGCTTTCGACATTAATTTTTTAAGGTATCATCTATTCTAAGCTTTTTTTTTTTTTTTTTTTTTTTTTGAAGCTGCCAACATAGGTGAGACTGGGAAACAGTGTAACTCCGGAAACAGTGTAACAGTGATCATTAAATTGCTTCATAACACTCTGAAATGTTGTCGTTTTGGTTACTAGATAGTAATTTTAGAAAGGAATGTGTGGGAAAAAATGCAATGCCTCGACTTTCATGTACAGCAAAAAAAATGTAATTGATTTTTTGGTCTTTCTGCGCTGTTTTTTAATATTTTTGAATCAAAATTTTTCTCATTAAAATTTATCCTTTTGACGATCTAAACATATAACAAGCTACCTCGCAGATAGCGAGGTAGTAAGAGGGTGTTTGCTTAAGCTGAAAAACTTTCAGCTTCCAACTTCTGGCTTCTCAAAATTATCCTAAAACTGCTAAAACTTTCGGCTTCTCCCCATTCTGGTGTTTTTGTGCCAACTTCCTACACTGGGATTGATAAAACAAAACCAAATCTGAAATGTTAAAGCCTTGAAGCTAATATTCAGACACAATACCAACGTCTATGCGATAAAACAAATATACGCCACAAACGCCAGAATGAGAATCTGTTGAGGTTAGCACGTTAGCATGTTAGCACCTCTCATCTTCCATACGCCTCCGCCTTAAGACCGATCTAACGATCTAAACGCAACTGAGCTAAAACTGAACTATGAGCTGTAAACAATTCAGTCGTATTTATTGAAATAATTATGATGAAAATTCGATTGCAATAGGGTGCTTGCAGCGCTGCGCGCGGGCAAACATCCTAAAAATTACAAGAAAAGTATGTATTTTCTAATCGAGCAGTACAATTTGTATTTGACTTGATAGCCTTTCGACAATATGTCGTATTCGATAAGATTATGTGATGGGGAACAGTGTAACAGGGAACAGTAGTCTAACACAGGGGCGTAGCGTGGGGGAGGGAGCACGTGCCCCTCCAATATTTTTACATAGTCCTCTAATATCGGCGATTTTTAGAAAATAGCTCAATTTTCGACTTTTCCTTCCTTGAAAACCTTATTGTGCCCCCCTTTGGGAAACCCCTAGCTACGTCACTGGTGTAACAGTATTTTTTTCTTCCTTACGTCGTCTGTGTATCAACAGTAGGTATTTCTTTCTTCCATACGTCTATGTATAACAGTATTTCTTTCTTCCATATGTCTGTGTACTGCCGTTTATGAAGTTTACATTTTGATTTTGATATGCCCGGTGCCCGGTATATCCGCTAATTTTGATAAAACTGTGGCTAATTTTGATAAAACTGCAGTTGTACGTTGTACCAAGAGATTTTTGGATCTATTATTCAGAAAATTCTGGATTTTTCCAAGCTAAACGATTATCCTATCAACTTTTTGGCAGTGTTACACTGTACCGCAGGTACTAGGGTACAGTGTAACAAAAAAGTAGGTACATGGCTAAAATAATTTCTAGATTCTTCAGGTTCTGACATTTTCAGGCGGTAATCACACCAAATGTAGCCAAAGGCAAAGGTTGTATCTTTCAGGTGAGGTGTTAAAATCTGAATTCAAAATTAATTTGTAGTCCACAGATCAAAATGGACGAAAAGTGTTACACTGTTCCCCGGTCTCCCCTAATGATTGGCCAATCTGTGGTCCAGATAGAGTTATGTTGTTTACGTACCTATTTTAAGCGATAACCGCAGTTCGGATTCCGCAATCATTCCGGAACAAAATGGGCGGCATCTAGTGGACGTTTTTATAACCAACGAAAGAGTGATGACAGAACGATACGACAATGAATATTCTTTACCCATGTTGTAGTTTGGTATCTTATCCGTTTTAGTTTGGTGTTTCTTTTTTCATTACACTCTTTACTTCTTGATTCTTACTTTTATTTTGCAACTTAATACTTCCTTGATCACTCTATTTTCTTATCAGTAAGACGACAGCAGCGCGCCACGAGGCCTACGAAATCCGAGTTCAGATTCGCCGTTACATGATATTAAAATTGTTCGAAATAGGTTGAGCATTGAACATTTTGAAGTATTGTGGTTTTCGAAATATGAAAACTTTCTGAAGTACCAGAGTATAACATTGTGATTCCATCATTTAAAGCCTCTAACCTCTATTTTTCATTAAACAAAACTTACCTTAGTATAAATATTGACCGGTTTCGAGTAATTGAGCTCTGTTTACCTAGGGGTAAAATTGAACGGAGAGTTTTCGAAGCTTTTTATCACATGAATTGCCATATTTTGTGAACGAAGTCTTTCCTTTTTAGTTCAGTTCTACAGATACTTTTTATAGGTGATGGTTCGTTCGTACGTTATTGGTAGAAAACGGAAATATGGGCAGTACGATGATGATAACGTTCAGAAAGCGAAATTGGATGTTCGTAGTAAAGTAATGAGTTTCAAAGAAAATTTTCAGACTTAAAACAGTTGGTACTCTTCATAATAAGTTACATGAAGCTCATTAGAAGACCATTGGCAGACCTGCTTCGTTGTCTTCAGAAGCTGAAAAAAAAAAAAAAAAAAAACTGGCTGAACTCATTTGCGTTTGCGGTGATTGGGGTTTTCCCTTATCATTATTCGACCTTTGTTTATTTATAGGGTAAGGCCAGGCTTTAGAAACATTCTTATGTCAAGAGAGAATAGTACCTATACGGTACCTAAGTGAAACATATTGCAATTACCTAGGTACAGTGGCGTAGCCAGGATTTTCCCAAAGGGTGGTAAAGTAAGATTTTTTAAGGGAGAAAAAGTCAAAAATTAAAAATCGCCGATATTAGAGAACTATTTTATGAAAATGAAAGTAAAATAATTGCTCGAGCAGAAATGTTTCGAAACAGCGTATTTTAAAGGCAAAAAATTGCTCATTTTTGCATACTTTACATTCAATTTCAAGTGCCTCGGGGAGGGGGGCATTCGCCCCCTTCGCCCCTCCTTGGCTACGCCACTGCTTATGTACTTAACCGACTGTAAAATTCTAGCAAGTCGGGTCGATTATTTTCAAGATAGTGTAACACCAGGATACAAATGGGCAAAGGGATTTCCGCATAAAATAACGAGATTACTGCGCGTGCGGCAACATGTCATTAATAAATCGAAATCGAGTGGCTGTCACTCCGGAAGAAAAGGATGCGTATTTTAAAGAACTTGCAAAGATTGGAATTCAAAATGCAGTTTTTCAAATTTTCTTTAATTTTAAAAATGCAATTTACTCGAAAAGTAAGACGCACATTTTCATGAAATTTTGTGTGTAGACTTAAGTTTAATTCATAAAATTCATTTTCGCAAAAAAAAAAAAAAAAAAAAAAAAGAAACAGTTCAAAGCTACCCCAATGTGGAATAACTTTGAACGATTCTTTTTGACTCCCCTGGAGCCGAGTAGAGCCATAGTGGAACAAAAATATAGTTTGATTTTTCAAGGTTTGTATAAGTACTTACCTCAAACCGCAAACCGCTTGACGCTAAGTCAACTACATGAATGTTAACAAAACTGAGCTGGATGGTGTGCTGGGTTCACATCTTCGTTTGTAATGAAGTTATTTTACCGAATATGGTAAAATCCGTTCAATGTTTCCCCAAAGCACGGAATATGACAATTGAATTTTCAAAATTTTGTCATATAACAAAACCTTAGCCTATTTTTGTCAGGACAGTCTTGTCAATGATGTAAAAAAGCGTAAAAAAACAAAATGACAGAATTTACAAAATGACCAAACTCATGAGATGGTGGAATTTTTACAAACTACATAGAATAAACTGACAGTTCCAAATAAATTTAACACTCAAATTTTTACCCAAGTATCTAATGCCATGCCTACCACTTTACAATAAGCTAAGTAGGTATAGTGCAGTTTAATGAACAAGTATTGATGAGTTTCTGTTACTAGGGTGTTTGGCAATGTGCATCACTGAACCTTGCAACACCGCATTCCGGGTCCTGGAATCTTACCTTTGGGGTAACTGAATAAGTAAGCGAGTGACTGAGCGAATCACTGACTAATTGAGTGAGTGACGAAGTGAGAAAGTGAATGAATAACTGAATTGGAAAAAACAGGCTCCTCCAAGTATAAAATCGACATTGAATGCTGTCTGGTTACTGACAGTTACATTTGGTAACCTTATTATTGCTGTGATTTCTAAAATCAAATTCTTCGACAACCAAGTACGTAAATTATACCCAGAGGCGGATTGGGGTAATCATAAATTTAAAAAATAAGAATAATATAAAAGTACTTCGGGAATCCCAAAGATACATCTAAGAAATTAGTGTAACTCGGCCAAAATATGATTAGCTCAGTTTCGATACCGGATCTGACTTCGTCCCAGAAAATTGAACCATTTCCACCGGGTCTGATTTCAAAAACGTTCCGGAACTTTTTTGTTCGAAGTGACAGTTAACAAAAAAATCAAACCATTTACTCAGATGGAACTTTGAGCGCTGAGATCGAATTCGTTGCCAAAAGTTGGCGGGGACGCTTTCCTGAAACTCCAAAATTCGCTATTTAGAAATACCTGACGTTTTATTTATTTATTTTTTTTAAATGAATGTTTGGATCTTAATATCATTTTCTCCGATTTTAAAATAGAATATCTGTTCTCTGTGTTCCATGGGCAATTTCTAGGTTTTGGCATCTAATATTTGCGTATTTTTGATTGTTAGTGGTACTTGATGTGCGAAAATAAATCTTAATCCTTTCGGTCCCAAGAAGGGGAAAATTTTTTTGGAATCAAATCTGTTTCGAAACCCTTTTAGTAAGCCCGCAAGAATACAAAACTCGTTAGAATGAATTTTTTGATCCCTCCCCCCATAGTGGATGGGATAGTATGTCCTTGTGGAATAATTTGATGGGATACATGAAGGGTAAAGAATCACATTTGCCATTTTACTTCAAGGGCGCAAATAGGCAAAATACGGTACACGGGTGCAGGAATATCTTTGCTGCGCCTGTGAACGTGAAGTATGTTATACATGTCGCACATTCACAGGCCCTGCAAAGATATTCCTGCACCCGTGCACAGTATTTTGTCTATTTGCGCCCTTGGAGTAAAATGGTAAACGTGAGTTTTGATTCTTCACCCTTCATATTGTCCCACTGGCACTGAAAATACGAACTCATAAATAAAACGGCGGATAGCCACTCTGCAGCGCGCTCTAGTGGAAAAGTAAGATCAGAGGATGTTATTCAACAGCTCAAGCACTACCAATGGGACAGTTTAAACAGATTTAAACGCTATTAATGATCCCCATAGGATTTTTTGAAAAAATTTTGGGCCATTTTGTCCCGCTTGGACTGAAAGGGTTAAAACATTGTTAGGGCTAGCGCCAAGATTGCTATGCCGACCTCTGTTGTCTCATGTCTATGACCTTGACCCGAATCCTATTACCTACAACTTAATTAATGTCGGTTCACGTTCACCCAAATTCCACCTCAATTTAGGTTTCTTTCTGCTGTTAATGAGAAATAACATCTACGTTTTCATTCATCTCATCTTACAATTTGACGCAGCACCTTAAAGAAAGAAATATTTTGTCATATCGCAGGGTATTAATTCTCTCCATAAAATTTTCAATATATATATTCAAATCAGTGTGTAGGTTTCAAATGAAAAACTAAATGCTGATTGTCAGCTACCTAGCTAACTCCAACAGCATGATGGAAACATATATGTTGACCATGTCCGGCGTTGTCCATGTGGCACAGACCCTCGGACTTTCACTAATATGGACTACCAACGTAAAAAATCACAATTTATTTGTTTAAAAAGAAAAAAATTGAAATTGTTTGCTAATTGACCATCTGAATTCGCTAAAAAATCAAAAATAAGGGAAACATATTCAGGACCTATTTCCCCTGGGGAGTCTCTGCAGAAATCAGCCCCGGAGCGTTACTACTATTCTAAATCCGGTTCAAGCATATTTACCCTTAGTTAGATCGCCGTCAAAATTTCTTTGGAAGTTTTTATTTTGTTATGCTCCAATTTCAGACTAACGAGTTCCTGTTATTCGCTATCCTGATGGTGTTTGACGTTTTATGGTTGATTGTGCTTGCTATGAGATATGAGTATGTCAGTTACAATAACCGCTCCTAACAACAAAATATTTCATACTTGAGCACCAAAATGGACGAATTGCGGATTCTTGGCCGATTAAGGAGTTCATCCACGCTAGAGACCTGAATACTAATATTAAATTCTTATTTCTATTCATGACTTTCAAATTTTTGTGATTTTTATCAGTCATGCGTTCCTATGTACATGTTCATCGACTAATATAGTATTCTTATCACACGGACATGATATATGATATATGCTTCCGAATTGGGTAGAAATTCGTCACTTATCACCAATCAGTCATTCTAATGCAGGTAAAAGATCAAAACTTCTGGAGCCCTTCGGCCCTTCCATTTTCTGATTAAGAAGCGCCTGATAATTGTTGCCCTCGGAAGAAAAAAAATAATCGCTGCCGTGGTGTAACGTTGGATCAGCAAACTCATTAGATATCATTTTCATCTTTAACTGGCGGTAAATTGCCAATTGTTTATTAGACTCGTGAAAAAAAGAATTTGAGCATTAAATATGAAGGCTGTATCAAGAGATTTATTTGTCAGAGAGGGTGTGTACCAGGAACTTGACGAATTAGTTGTATACCTACATAAGGAGAAAACGGAAAACTTCTGAAAGGACAGATTTTGATATTTCTAAACTTTCATTGGTCAGGGAGAAAATAAATATAACAAGTAGAGTTACCCCTTGTTATACGAATTTTCTCAATCTACTAGAATCCCCTTTTATGGACGAATTAAGAGTGGTTGTGAATGCATTTCTTCCCCACCAAAAAGAGACTCATCTACTTTGAGATGTTTGTATGTTTCAATGTTGTTAATAAGACACAGCAAAACGAAAGGATAACCCGTACTTTGGGGAAACATTGAATGCCAGGGGAAACTTTGAACGGAGGAAGTTCCCTACAATAGTGCGCTCTAATGGCGAAAAAATGTAATGTAATGATTAGACAATGTGTGATCCAGCTAGAGTAAGGTCTGTACGTTATTTTGTTTACCTATTTTAAGCGAGAACCGCAGTTCGGATTCTGCGCAAGATAGAAATAATTGCTGCCACGGCGTAACGTTGGACCAGCAAACTCATTAGATGTCATTTTCATCTTTAACTGGTGGTGTTCCACTAATGACGAGCTGTTTAGTTATTGCTGATTATGCATAGGACTCGTGAAAAAACGAATTTGAGCTGTGAAAATGAAACTGCTAGAACCTTAATAAATAAGTTTTTCTTTCAGTTAGTATTAGGTATAGGTCTTATCATTTATCTTGCGTCAAGTTAGTAATAAACTTTATCAAGCAATTCCGCCTCATCATAAAATACACTTGAATTTCATACAATCACCGATTTATATTATGAAATTTAAACAGGAAAGCTAGTGAAGTAATGAGTATAAGTATATCTACATACAACCCTCGGTTTATAAAATTCCTTTCTACGGTTAAAGAGCGTTGATATATAAATATATACTATCACGTTTTTAACACTTAAAATTCCGTTACTATTTTATCAGAACAGCTTGAAATTTAAAAAATCCATGTAAGATTACCGTAGCTTTTTAGATTACGGTATGCCAAGTACCTACCACATAAACCATAGTATCGGTGTGAATTCTCAGTTTCTTACGCATAACTCATTAGTTCGAATGTGTGAAAATGTAGGCAAAATTCAGTTGCGTTCAGACATTCATAAGTGCGTTCATCTTTTAGCTAAGTGGTTAGCGTCCTAAATTTATTATTGACAATCATGACGAACGATGGTCGGAAAGTAAGTGATTGAGTAATGTACTTCTAGGTACAGGGATGTAACCAAAAAGGAGAGCCTCCTAGAATACTCGGGCTCCGGGTCACTCGCCCCCCCCCCCAAAAAAAAACTACATTACTTACCCCCTTCCTTCGCATTTACTTTTTTTTTTTGGAAATCAAATTATTATTTTTTATAGGGAGATTTGAAAGTTAATTTTGTAATGAGTAGGTATTTTGCACAGGTTGATAGTTCAGTATTAACGTGTTAATGTTTCACCATAGGCAGCTGGTCTGCAAATAAAGTGTGCTGATCTACTCTAGATATGTACGGAAAATTTTTGTTATATTAATGTAATAAAAAACAAAAATTTCCAAGAAATAGCCCTGAACTGATCTGAAGGGGAAGGTTATGGGAGATCTTTGCTCGCTCGATGTACGGGCCGAAGATAGGTACTCAATCGTTTAATTGAGTTCTTAAAGGAATAATAAAAATGAAAAAACATATTTTTCAAGAACCTCTCGTTCTCCATATTCAAAATTATAATTTTATCAAAATTTTCATGTTTTATTCCTTTTTTTCATCCGTGAATATAGCTACACTGATAGGTGCTGATAACAATACTAAACGGGCATAGTTGTTTGATCAGTAGTATCTTCTTTTGTTGATAGTAAAATTCGTATTTAAGATAGGTGATGGGGAAAATGAACTATAATCAAAAAATTAACAACTGCATTGAATTCCTCGATGAAAATACATGCCTATAGAATTAAATATTCTCATATGTCTTGTTAAGGGGGGGGGGGGACTGTAAAGCAAAAACCCCCATTTATTGACATTGACAAAGTGAGTTATTAGTATTATTGGAAAACGTGTAAAGAGCAGCATTTTTTAAGATTGAGCCCCCGATACAAAAATGTGTATCCACGTTGAAAAAAGCTCACCAGTAAACTATGTCTGTAAACCGGCATTATTCATTGCCTTCTAATGTTGCGTCTTCTAAAAAAAAACAACAAAAAAACAGATTTTGTCGCTTGTGCGGTTTTTACTTAACAGCGTCCAAATGTCATTGATAACAGACAGGTAACCACCATTAGCCATCCAGTGAGATCTGAAACCTAACCACAGTTGGCGACATATTGCCTTAGTGTACAGCAAAGTAGTTCCTTTATGATGTGGCTACACTGTCCGTTTGTTTAAATATCATATCTGTCTAGCAGGGATGCGAGATATGGCGGCTTTTCTTTCTTTTTTTTTCTCCAAGAACGAACCGTGTTACGATATGTTTATCTTGTAACATAAAGGATTTATTATGTTAGTCAACTGGAATTTATCCAAAAATCAAATGTTGGATAATTGTAGTAGTGTTTGTTGTTTAACAATCGCCGCCAGAGAAGTTAAATTTGAGCAGATTGGAACGGAGGTATGTGATGTCCAAGAAAAACAATGGTATATAACCTCATAAGGCTCTGAGAATGTATTCTCTTGTAAGTCATTTTTCTAAACTTCGCGTTAAAGGCAGAAATGAAGGAGCTAAAATATATTTTCGTGTACCTATTCCTTCTTGCATGTAGAAAGTAACAAATCGTTTGAAACAAAGTTAGTCGCGTACCATTTCATGACACTATCCTCTTCAACAGAGAACTTTGATCAACATATTCAGAAGATTCACAATATTTATCTATGCAAAAATTCTGCAAGTGATAGATGGCTGGTCGTGTGCGACAGTTAGGAAGTAGATATACAACAATCTATTCCTGTTGCATACCTTGTTTCATCTTATCAGCTCCTACATTAGGAAAAAAGCTTCTTGACTTGTGGCATCGCACACCGTTAAAATGCGACTTTACCCTCAGTTATGCATGGGTAAAGTATATACCTACCTTTTTAATAGGAGGTATTTAGATACATCAACTGTTTATAGTTGTAACTTACTCATAACCTATAGACATAAATTTTTGCTTGAATCATAGTTCCCTTTTTATTTACCGAATTTCATGTCAGTTCTTATTCGATTTTTTAGGTCGTGCCTTTTTGGGTGCATCGGGCCTTATTAGGTTTTTTAATTCAGGTAGAGCCCTATAACAATACAAGTGCTGAAACCTGCCATTTTGTATTCAGCAGTGCCCGTGGATGCCGAATCCGACTATGCGGAGCATAACATGTAGTGAATTCGGCATCAACGAAAATGGCAGGTTTCCGCACTCGTATTGTTATAGCGCTGTAATTCAGGATACGTGCGGGGCAATGTAGAAAATTTTCAAGATAGCCAATTGGTAGATATTTCAATCGACGACTATCACAAAAAAGGGGGAAAATGAAAACATATATCAGAGCCTGGAGGACTGAAGTCTTGAATTAGGGCCTTATTTGGCTCACGTGTCTTATTAATGATTCCTAGATAGGAAGTACGCTGTAATAATAAAATCTCTTCTTTCTACTTCTTTTTCAATTTTCCAAGTACCTATATCAGCAAAAAAAAAAAAAAAACAACAAAAAAACAGAAACCTAATTTGGTAAAATACACTATTATACAAGATATTTCAAATTTTCTCAAATCCCCAGTTGATCGAACATTTAATTGGAATAATGAAATCAAACATCGTGTTGCATGACTAGCGTGGTATATCACAAAACATATCTTGCATCTAAAGTTTTGATACATTATAGTCAAATCATATT
Source organism: Acanthococcus lagerstroemiae (assembly GCA_031841125.1). Lineage (NCBI taxonomy): Eukaryota > Metazoa > Arthropoda > Insecta > Hemiptera > Eriococcidae > Acanthococcus > Acanthococcus lagerstroemiae. The sequence goes on along the minus strand of CM063111.1, from coordinate 41,400,443 downwards.
TGTTCTTATTAAATAGAATGCTTCCGAAACATGATATTATACCTACCCACGTACCCGTACAAACATGCATTGGAAGAAGAGGATTCCGATTCTAATTGTGTGCCTATAGATACTAAAAGTGAAGTTATATAGTATTATGATGCAATTTGAATTTATTTATTTACCTATTCATTTGAAATTTAAGCCCCTTCACACCGTTATTAAAGCCGATTACGAAAGGAGTTTCATACATTTTAAAATTTTGTGATACCTACGCACACTCTCATATGTGATCCACTAATTAACAATTTCGTTTAAAATTATTTCGAGGTATTGGTACATCCCAATTTCAGTCATCTTCGTCATCATAATCGATTCAATTTCTGTTGGGGTAATAAGATAGAGTAGATGTTATTTTTTGCGGGTCGAATACAATCCGTAACGCGTACAGACTGTATCAACAAAACATTGCAAAAAATTTCAAGTACTAGAGTACCAAAGGTGTATTTGAATAATTGTCTTGCATTGCTTCATGTTTACCTATAAGACATTTTCACATTAACTCAGTATTCTGATAAAATACTGAATGTTTCACGCGTGATTTCGGTATTTAATTTGTTGAAAACAATAAACCATGCAGGATAGGTACTTTCAGGTATATGAGTGTGTAATTCTATCGCACTAAATAAGTGAGTACCTATGAGAGTTATATACCTCGTGGCCGCTGGCTGGTAATTTAGGTAGAAGAACACTTGAAATACCGAATATACTTCCTTTCATATCACCCTAATCGTTTCAGAAATAATTCAGGTGAGAGAAATATTTCATACACAACTATCACACACAGAGCCAAGTAGTTATCTTAAATTTTTTATTGAAAAGAAGGGGGTTTCTCCTTTTAAAAATATATAATATACCAATAAAAGTGAATGGAACAACGCTGTTTTTAAATGTTTAAAAAAGATTGACAGTGTCAACATGTTTCATTAAGTGGGGGAGGGGGAAAGAGGGGAAATACCCCGGGCCCGGACTTTTAGGAGGGCACGATATTTTTAAAAGACCTCTGAATTTCAACGCTTACGGCTACATCATAGTGTATATCAAATCAGCAATCATTCCTTACACCATGAAAGAAACTTCTTATCCTGTAACTTATAATTTTTCCCATCTGACAAAAGAAAAAAATGAACTGGAAGGAGGGGGCTCGTGGAAATTCCCCCCGAGCCCTCTTTTTCTCTCTACGGAGCTGCTATAATATTACTATCCTACTAAAAAATTCTACATTTTTCAAATTTGAAATTCATCTTCCTCTCTACTGCTCCGGCTCCAAAAGTGTAGAAGAAAATTCAAAACAGAGCGTATGGGTAATGAGACACATGGCTGGGAATTTAAAAGATTTTTGTACATTAAAAACATACTTGATATTTGCCGTAAACATTTTTGTTTTCAAAACAGTCCCAATATTCACGAAAAAGTATTTCTCAATAAGTAAATGTTCTCTGGGGTATTATCCCATCACCGATGTTTTAAATATTAAAGACTAAATATTACGTATACCATATGGCTCAGGTAGTACCATGGTGAGCAGTTGGTATTTGTGTTCCTATTGGTTGTTGAATGCGTTCAAACGCCCTAATTGCACTTTTAAAAGTCCCCGTAATTGGAGTAATTGATTCTTTTGGTTGGTTCTTCAGATAGACCAACGCTTTTTGATACTATAGATATTTTTCAATGTTTGATATTTTTGATGTAAAAATTTGACATTTTTCTACCAGGAAACAAGAAAATAAAAAGTAGAAGTTACATTCAAAAAATAAATAAATAAACAATTTTCTTTTCCAAATAGGTAAATACAGTTATATTAGTTCTTTGAATCACTATGTCCAACATATTTTAAACACTTTTGTTTTAAACAGTCAATACTGCCTATTGGGATATAAGCCTGCACTAGAGTGCGCTGCAAAATCATCTGTGCGAGTAAAAATAAACGAGTGATCATGTATTCTTTCAAAGAGGAAAACTGCTGTCCTCAGGAGGGTAAAAACTAGTAGAAATTATTCTACCGCAGTAGAACTGATTATATAATTCAAATTTTTGGTGATGATGCGGTTAAATTTAGGACAAATTTTCTTTGAAAGTGAATTTCTAATCGACTTAATGATAGTTAAAGTTTGCTACACGCTTATGGTAAGTCATACGTGATCACTCAAATTTTATACAGAGCTGCAAATACTTGAAACTTCAAGTTTACATCCCAATAAGCTGTACCAATGTTGCCAGAATGGCAATTTCGCTTCTAGATCTAGCCGAGTTTTTCATTTTTAGCAGCGAAAATTTCCTTTTAGAATCTCAATTTTCGTTGAAAAACTCATTTTGAACGGACTTGAGCAGATTTTTTAATTGAAATCTATGCAAAATCTAGCGAAGTTTAGAACATCCGAGAGCAGAATTCAATTTTCACTTCTTGTAACATGAGCTTTATGTGATATTTATGTGGTTTGTTATGACATTATTTTCTAGGGCCCGAAGTATCCGAAATCTGTGTTCCTCATCATTAGTAGCGAATTTTGCGAACGATTTTCATATTATGGCATGAAAAGTAATTACAAACTCACTCATGGAATTTCTTTTAAAATCTATTATTGTATACTAGTGGTACAATTGAGGCACCGTGATCAGCCCTCCCCTCAATACGATGGCGCTACGTACCTGGAAACGACGAGGATTTTTCTCTCAAGTTTTAAACATGGAAAGATAGGCGAATGTGGCGTCATCGGTCAACTAATGTACTTATTCTAAGTATTCATATAGATAATTCAATTAATTCTTCAGGCATTGTAAATTTTCAGCTGTTCTCCCGCTTTATCTGACATCTGCTCTCAAGTTCAGTGAAAACTCAGCATCTGTGTTGTATCATGCATTTGTTATGCTGTGTTACTTTTTTCCCATATTCGGCGCTATTCTTGCTGATTCATTTCTTGGTAAATTTAAGTATGTATAAACCCATCGCCCAATTTTAATAGATTGATCTAGTTAAATTATCGCAAATACAGCGAAATTGAAGTAATTCAGATTTTTCTATTCCTGAAATGTGGAAGCATAGCGAGGTATAGCTACCTACGTCTACCTACCTGTGTCACTACAGCAGGTTTTTATTCCGTACATGGAACTATTGGCTCGAATAAATAGACTAGAAATATGACGACATTATGACAAACACCTTTTGCTATTCAAGAAAATTAAATTTCAAGATGAAGTTTTGCTTCACTTACAATCGTTTCTCCTGCACCAAAACGACGTCTTATAATTTCAATTTCCAGAGTGATGTGAGTAGACTACACATATTAAGTATAATACGAGTAGGTACTAATAATGAATTGGTTTTCAGGACCATTTTATATTTCTCAATTGTATACGCTATTGGAAATTTATTACTGTCTGTTGCCGCAGCTCCAGTGATCCCGCTTCCGCCCGAGTTGGTATATTAATCGAGACTACGTCAGAAAAAATTATTTAAGTTATGAAAGTTTTGGTAGGATTTTGACTTAACCTCTTATTTTTATGACACATTTTTCTTGTTACAGAGGAATTAGTTTACTTGCATTGTTGTTCATAGCCATCGGCGCTGGAGGTATAAAACCATGTGTCTCATCTTTCGGAGGAGACCAGTTCGTTCTTCCAGAGCAATGTTCGCAGTTGCAGCAGTTTTTTTCATTATTCTATTTCTCTATAAATGTCGGTGCAATGCTCTCAACATTGTTCACCCCAATTTTACGTCACGATGTCAAATGTTTTGGCCAGAATTCTTGTTTTTCATTGGCTTTTGGAGTGCCAGCGATACTTTTCATTACTGCACTAGGTAAAAACGCTATTATTATGTTAGTAACGTCAGTAATTCACAAGAAGTATCTGTTGCCCCGCCTGGAAATTCGGAGACTAGATGCCTGAATGCGTTGGCCCTAGTGTGTAGAGCCCCGATTCCGATTTGAGGCTTATTTTAATAGCGATAATACGTGGGCACTACATCGGCCTTCTGGGTCCGAAGCAAATCAAGCGAATTTCGGCCGTCCATGACAGAACCGACATCTAGTGCATTTCTAGTGCCTCAGTTTCCAGGCAGAACAATACATTACCTAATGTTTTAATTTCATTTAAGCATCATGTATTACCATTAACATTTTTCATCATCATCATCACGAAAATTTGCAGTGATCTTTGTGGCGGGAAAAAGCCTGTACAGAAAGAAACAACCAGAAGAGAACATGAACGTCATCTTCGTGAAGTGTATCTGGGTAAGCATGATATCTATCGTTGATGGGTATTTCTACAAAAATGTTGGATTTTACTTCTTTTTTTTTTAATGACTTTTGAAAACTTTTTGATTGATAACATTGATATGCTCTTCCTAACACACGATATACCTACCTTGATGATCTGGCTGCTTATTATAAGTGGTATTGGGGATAAGTGAACCGATGAAAGATGCTCAAGTTTGATATGTCCGTGTAGGGAGCTGAGATGCCTTGTATGATAAAAGATATGTGTCTCCTACAGAGACACATAGTGTAACATTTTATATGCTTGCGTACGTTAATTATAAAAATTTCCATGGAAATTTCTATTAACAAAACACGGGTGCAGACTGCAATCGCGCAAAGCACAGCAAAGATCAAGATCAATGAGCACATGGCTGGAAGAAAAAAATAAACGTCCATGGAAATGTCAACCAGTGAACTGAATTGTCACTATGAAGAGCAAAATCATACGGACTGGCTTCGTGTCGGGGGGCATGGAAATTTCTATCAACAGCACGGCTGCAGATTGTAAATGTCAACCACGGAATTCGTGTTGGGGGAGCGTTACGGATTTTGTTCAAGTATACCCAGTAGTAATAGCATGTAAAATGCTAAAATAAATTTCCAGGGAAATGTCAACCACTGAATGCGTGTCGGGGAGCATTACAATGGTTTTCGTTACGGTTTTGCCCAAGTATACCCAGTAGTAAAAGCATATAAAATTCTAATGTAAAATGCTAATAATTTTTATAACGTGTATTAGCGAGCACTGAAGAATAAAACAATCCGCAAAAACAATGCAAAAAAGGATTATTGGTTGGAATATGCGGATGATAAATACTCTAAACAACAGATTGCCGATACTCGCGCTGTAATGAATGTACTCTGTTTATTCTTGCCAATACCGTTTTTCTGGGCTTTATTCGATCAACAGGTATGGTAATTATATCAATTCCATGAATATTTAAGACAATAGACGATGGCACCCAAGCATCTGGTACCCAGGTCCACGAAATCGAAGTCAGTACAGCAATTGTACAATTTCTATTCACAGGGCTCTCGATGGATATTTCAAGCGACTAACATGGACGGTCGTCTGTTCGGCTTCATCATAAAACCTGATCAGATGCATTTCATTAATCCACTTCTGGTCCTGGTATTGATACCGATTTTCGAAACATTCGTCTATCCAACACTGAAAACTGTGGGAATTAAGACGCCGTTGCAGAAAATGGTTATCGGTGGATTTCTTGCCGCTTTGTCCTTTGTGTGCTCTGCTGTTCTCGAATCTTATGTAGCAGTACGTGAATTAATTTATGTATGGGTGATTCTCCGAAAAGCGGCCGTTTTTAAGTATAGTGAAAAATAATTATTGGAAAGTCATTTTTTCGTGTTTTGTGTGTGTGTGTGGGGGGGGGGATTCATTGCTTAGGTGTCCCAGAGGCCAAAAATGCAGTTCAGCCCGATTCATACTCAAAAGGGGAAGGGGGCATCACGTTCTGAATTTTCAAGTACCAGTCTGGTACTTGAAAACTCAGCCAGATCGATGGAATTCATTGGGTCTGGTACCTGAAAAGTTAGTCATAATCGTACAATTCCATTGACCTCGCCCAGTCAAACCTGGAGGTAAGCACATGAATAATTACATTTAACACAAGTATCTAGAAAAAAGAAATAGATGTATATTTTTCCCTTTTCTTAAATTGATATTCATGAAAAATAAAGGTTATGAGCATTGGTGTGTGGTGGGACGTATGGCGATGCACGCATGCCAAAGTGGCCCCTATGACACCACACCCCCGGCCACAGGAACTACTCTTTCGAGCATCGCGTCAGTGACCGGAGGGATTAAAAAAATGTGGAACGCTTCACGATTTTGCGTGTCATCCTTGCGCAGGAGCCATGCTAATCTTCTCTGTATCGTTCCAATTTTAGTATGTGTACCGCTGAAGATGAGCATACAACAAGCTCTCGAGTTTCAATTTGAAATTGCAGTCATTTTCATGGGCATTATATCTAGGAAAGGAACTGAAAGGTAAGTCGTACTTATTGTAAGTAGATTCATAGTTGTAACTTAGATTATTCAATAATCAAATAATAAGAAATTCGGTAAATATTTCAACATTAGCTATGAATTTGTTTTGGTGTAAGCCCCCTGTGGAACTCCAAAGTGGGGTGATATTTTTTTCATTAAAAAACAAGGCTCATTGGCATAAACATCAAAACAAAATATACTATACAAACAATTACAGAGATGAAAACACGTTTAAAAAATTTAGCTTCTGAAAAAGACTCGAATTCCCCTAACTCCAAAATTTCCAAACATCGTACAATTAAAATTAAGGTTGGATCTCGCTGCATTTGTAACTTGCAAAAGGGATTAACCAGTTAAGCGCCCTCGCATTCGTGTATATACCACCGTTCATACACGCATGATGTGCGTGAAAACGCATCTTCGTCGATGTGCGCCATTTTTCGCCGATATGTGTGATAATGAATGACATATGAACACAAAATACGTATAATTTAGAGCATTAGAATGAAGGTAGAGCAGTTTACCGATCATTTTTGTGTCGAAATATTATGTCTTCCAGACCGATGGAAAACTTGGAACAAAACCAAACTTCTGGAAATTTTATTCAAATTTCAATATTAACGGCCGATGAATAAATTTTAAGCAGTTTCAAATATTTTATGTTGAAGTGAATATCTTACCAGTATTATTTGCTTCGTTTCAGATCATGATTCCGGTATATCTGATAAGATATAATAACCCAGACCGATGGAATACAAAAACTGGGAATTTCAAGATTTTGATAGATTATTTGTGCTGTGGAATGTACTTCATCAACTTTAGTTTCACAGTTTCACATGAAGATAGTGTTCGTGTTGTCAGAATGAAGCCATCGGACCCACAGTGAATATCCGAAGCAACATCAGTGCTGCCACGGAAGCAGACAGAAAAAATGCCAGACCGATGGAAAAAAACTTTTGTGACAAAGACATTTTGTTTTCAGCCGGCCTCATGGGACACTCAGTATCAATATGAAACCTCAGAACTTGTTGTTCGAACTCTGCTTATCAATTCTAATTATTGAAAACAATTAATGAGTACATTTATGCGGCTCCTTTTGGGGGGACACGATGAAAAATGAACCGTATGACAACCAGGCCGATGGAAAAAACGCGAAGATCTTGTACTTCATTGTAGATTTTGGGGACTTGGGGTGATGTTGGAGATTTCAAAAATGAATGAAAGGTTAAAGGAGAGTGCATTCTAACTCATTATTAAAATAAAAATTTCATATAGTCAGTTCCACAGCTAAACCAGGTCTGTGACATGAAAAATGGCGCTTTTTAGAGAATTACCCGTATACTACAGTGCCTGTATGTTACTGGTTATGATATCATTATGAATTCTCCATATAGCCTTGCCGGAGATGTACAGTGTATAACTTTTTTATTTCATGTTACTGATGGTTTTCCCAGCCGTTTTGTGGAGTTGAAAATTTCGGCCAACCTGATTTTTAACAATACTGTGTCTAAGTTGTATGAAATAATTTCTCAGATTTCTTGTACGTAATTCGATTCATTGTTTACAGGATTCGTATGGTGTGCAGTCTGTGCCCGGGATGGGTCAGTTAAGAATATTCAACAATCTGAACTGCAATGTCACGCTGAATCCACCCATCGAGAATGTGTTCAATATTGCACCTGTGTCGCATATTGAGCTATTACATATTCCTGTGAAGCACAAGAGAATATACTCAACTACATTAAATGTTGATAATTCTTGTTCATCGGCACTCGGTTACAGTACTGAAATTACTGTTAATGAAGAGAAGGTGCCTACTTAGTACTTATACCAGCCATCAATTTATAGCTTAATTTCGGAAATATTCCTGTAAGATCTTTGGGTTACAATCTAAAACTTCGTTTGTTTTTTTTTCTAAGTTTTTGAACAAAAAATTCATCAGATATTTAAAATTAATATTAGTATTCTAAAACTGTAAAAAAGTTCCAGGAAAGTTCCTAACGGTACAACTTTTCCGAACTTTCACTTGTCTGGTACATCAACCCTTCGATCGCCAAAACATATGTTATACCACATAAAATAAGAATGGTCATATAGCACCCTGATGACCTAGAATGTCATAACTAAAAAGAGTAGGACTTATTTTGATTATTCGAATCATTCCTAAATTTCAGATCGTTTCCTATTTTATTACCGAAAATGCAAATGCACTGGCCGTCCAATCGAATTGGAATGAAATGCTGACGAAGGATAATGACGGATGTGTTCAAATTAGGTATGTTAGGTAACCAAAAAATCGTGTCATAAATTTGTATAGGTGATGCCAACTCAAAGCAAGGTATGTCTGGTGGACGTATGGCGATGCAGTCATGCCAAAGTGGCCCCCGAGACACTGCACCCCTGGCCCTGGAAAGTACCCTTTCAGTATCGAATTAGTGGCCGGAGAGACGGTTCAAAGTAAAAGCACTGAGAGAGAAAAAAAAATACAAACATTTTCTACAATAAAAAAAAGAAAATTATTTTTTCTGGATATTAGAAAGGGGAGTTGTAGTTGCCGTTCCTAAGAAAACTAAAAAGGAGAAGATATTTTCATTTTTTTAAATTTTACACCTGTTATTTTGTTATTGTTTATGGTACCTTTTTGACGGCACTTTCATTTAATTTTCGGCCGAATTTGTGTAGATCCATCTCGATTCAAAAAGTTTACTTGTTACCGTGTCCTGGTATTCCATGCAGTTACTTTTCAATATGTACCTATTAAGAAATATAACTAAACATGTCAGCTTTTTGAATTTTTTTACTTTACCCAGTTCCCACATAAAAGAAAGGAGATTCGACTATTTTCTTAATGTCCTTTATTGTAGCCTTATACCTATTTAAAGGGTTAGATTAATTTTCCAAGTATGGAAAAAGAAATCGTGAAATATAGTTGTTGTAATCAGCTGCAGTCTATAAGTGTATACCTATTCATAATCTACTGTACTGTATAGTTCCACTAATTTTACTTATTTTTCTTTTTCCGCAGATTTTTTTCCAATTATAATGGTACCGCACGACTTTTAGATAGCGGTAATCAGAACACTGTGCGGTTGCAAGAAATTTATGCAAATACTGTAACCGATTTTATTTTGATTCCTCCTGGAAGGTAACTGAGCGTCTTGGTTTTAAAGTATTTTCTGTTTCAAGAAACGTAATTAAGTATCATATTTAATTGTATGATGTCCCTTTCAGGTATAATCTGATGTTCAATAATAAAAGAACTCCGAAAAATTTAATCCTAAATCCAGGTGATATACATACAATTTTATTGCATCAAAACGCGGACAACACCGTAAGTTAATCTTCCCCTTACTTATCGAAGTTCTTCCTTCGATTTCTGAAGGGGATATGGAATAGGGGCAACGGTTGTAGGTTGACACGCGAAAAGTTTTTTGGCTATAACATTTGAAATTTCTATCAAATCATCTCGATTTATACACCATTGGAAAGAGGGTAAGAAAAGCTACAAAATGATGGGCTAGTTGATTAAATTAAATTAAAGGGTACCAGAAAAATTGAAAAAATAGAAATTCAAAACGATATGTCAATGTGCAACACCCGTGTGTAGGTTGACACGTCCCCTGGTGCAGGTTGACACAACCTGAAAAAGTTGACAATTTCACGGGAGAAAAAATGTATTTTACGTATTTTATAAGTAAGCAACACATAGGAGATAGTATATTCACGAAAGATTATTGAAAAATCCCGCAAATGAATCTAACTGAAATTTAATGGCTCGACTCTGACGAGCTGTACTTTCCCACTGCTGTCCAAGAACTCTCTTGAGAATTTGACTCCGATTTACCACTGTGATATCCTCGAGCTCTTGTCATTTTATCCATAATTAACTCTGAATATGAATGATACCAATTAAGAACTCGAATACTACCAAATACGTACTACCTACACAAATATGATTATAGTGTGTCAACTTACACCAGGTATAACATGCGCATTCAATCGTAAGTAAAACGAAAATGAAATGAGTTTTCCAATTGCAACCAATCTCAAGTTATTCTTCTCTTCATTACCTTTCATTTGATATTATAAACATGTTGCGTATTTCTTATTAAATAACGAAAGAATAACTCGAACGAATAAAATGATGAACCTAACTTTCATCCTCTGAAAACATAATATTTCTATTTTTCTTAGCATGACAAATATTTTTCTGAGATCGTAAGTATCTAAACAGGTATAGTATACCACCTTAACTACTTCATATTTTTGTCCAGTAGGTAGCGCTAATAGTACTCGAGATATATTGACTGTGTCAACCTCTGCAACCCGTGTATCAACCTACAACCGTTGCCCCTACTTACTTTTTTTTAGCTTTCTTACTTAAAAAAAGAATAACAATAAACTTTAATATTAATTTAAACGAAAAAAATTAAGTAGGTACCTATCCTAAATTCAAACATTCGGACATGTTGAGCACATAACAAATCGCTTAAGAGTCGTTAAAGGAACATACATATAATATGATGGTAAAACGGCTTACAATGTTTCTTACGGGTTTAATCACAAATGTGCCAAATTGCACCTTTGCATTTAAAAAAATACAGAATACGAGTACATTTAACTAGCACCTAGACTAGAAAGTACATATTAATAGTAGAAAGGCTGAAAACTTGACATCCTGTTTGTATTTCAGGTACAGAGCGAAGTGATCAATATGGTGCCATCGAATAAAGTTCACATGCTGTGGCAGGTTCCACAATTTATTATAATTACTCTTGCTGAAATCATGTTTTCAATCACCGGCTTAGAATTTTCATTCACTCAGGTAATTTCACATAATGCCGGTGCAACTTAACATTATTGTAAGTAATTCCGCCATCTTTAACAAAAAAGAGAAAAAATCACAAAAAACTTGTCTAAACAGGCTCCTCCGAGTATGAAATCGGTATTGTCTGCTGCCTGGTTGCTAACAACTACATTTGGTAACCTTATTGTTGCTGTGATTTCTAAAATCAAATTCTTCAACAATCAAGTACGTATACCTATATTATACTCAGGGGCGAACTGGGGTACTTATCAATTTCAAAAATAAGCATAATATAAAAGTACTTACTTCGGGAATCCTAAGATGCACCCAAGAAATTGGTGTAACTCGGCCAAAATATGATTAACTTTAGTTTCAAGACCGGATCTCACTTCGTTCCAGAAAATTGAACCATTTCCACCTGGTCTGATTTCAAACATTTTCCGGAATTTTTTTGCTGGAAGTAACAGTTTAAAAAGAAATCAAACCACCTACTCAGATTGAATTTTGGCCGCTGAGATCGAATTCGTTGCCGAACTTTAGCGGGGATACTTTTTTGAAACTGTAGAATAACCATTTAGGAAAGCCCATTTTGAAAATAGCGACGTTCTATTTTCTTTTTTAAATAAATATTTGGATTTTAAAACCATTTTGTCTCCTATTTTAAAAGAAATTATCCGGCACCTGGTTTCTATTTTCCAGTTGCAATTCCTAGGTTTTGGCCTTAATATTTGCGCATTTTTGATTCCTAATAGTGATACTTGATGTGCGAAAATAGATCTTAACCGTTTTGGTCCCAAAAAGGGGAAAATTTTTCGGAACCAAATCTGTTACGAAATCAACGGAGTGGGCTACCAATGTAAAAATCCAATATTTTTCCGTTCCAAAAGAAAAAAAAATTGAAATTGTTTGCTAATTGAACATCTGAATTTTTTTTAAATCAAAAATAAGGGAAAAAATGTGGAACTCCTTTCCCTTGGGCAGTCTTTGCAAAACATTAGCCCCGAGCACTACACTGCTATGGGTATTCTAAATCCGGTCCGAGAATATTTCCCTAAGTCAGATCACCGTCAAAGTTTCTCTGGAAGTTTTTATACTTTGGTATATGCTCCAATTTCAGACCCACGAGTTCCTGTTATTCGCTGTCCTGATGGTGTTCGACGTTTTATGGTTGATTGTGCTGGCCATGAGATATAAGTATGTCAGTTACAATAACGGCTCCTAACAACAAAATGTTTCATATTTAAGCACCAAAATGGACGAATTGAAATGTTGGCAGATCAAGTTCATCCACGCTAGAGACCTAAATGCTAATATTAAATTCTTATTTCTATTCATAACGTTCAAGATTTTTGTGATTTCTTATCCGTCATCCGTTTCTACATGTTCATCGAATAGGTAATAGTAATCTTATCACACGAACATGATGACATGCTTCAGGGTTGCCTGAAATTTTGTCACGTTTCAGTCATATGCTAATGTTGGGAAAGATTAGAACTTTTTGGAGCCCTTCCATTTTTTGATTTGGAAGCATGTGTGTCTGTTGCCCTTGCAAGAAAAATATAATCGCTGCCGCGGTGTAACGTTGGATCGGCAAACTCATTAGATGTCATTTTCATGACTTATAATTGCGGTTCCAGTAATGAGCCACTTAATTATTGCTGATTATGCATAGGACTTGTGAAAAAACGAATTTGAGCTGTGAAAATGAAGGCTGCATTAAAAGTTCCAATTCGTCAAAAAGGGTGTGTACCAGGGTGTTAACGAATCGGAAAACTCCCCAAAGGACAAAATTTTGATATCTTTAAACTTTCATTGGTTAGGGGAAAATAAATATAACAGGTAGGTACGTGTATTTTCACTTTTATACGAATTTTTTCAGTCTACTCGAATCCCCCTTTTTAGGACGAATTAGGAGTGGTTGTGAATGCATTTCTTTCCCGACAAATTGAGATTCACTATAACTTTGAGATGCTTGTATCATATTTTAATGTTGTTAGACACAGCAAAACGAAATGATAGTATGACAATTGAATTTTCAGAATTTTGTCGTATAACAAAACTTTAGCCCATTTTTGTCAGGACTGTTTTTTATCAATGATATAAAAGATGAACTCATTGGAAAAACAAAATGACAATAAAGTTACATATGACTTATCATATTTCATCATTATAATTGATGATGGCCTATACTAAACGACATGATAGAGAGGAAAATAAAATGACAGAATAATGTTGTCAAGACGAAACAAAATAATGAAAAAACAAAATGACAGAACTTCAAGAATGACCTAACTCATGATGGTGCAATTTTTACGGACTATATATAGAATACCTACCTATAGACTGGCAGTTCCGAATACATATTACTCATCAAATTATTACCTAATGCCCTACTAGGTTCATAAAATAAGCTAAACTGGGCAGTTTAATTACAAATAGAGTATATTGAGTTTCTCTTGCTAGGGTGTATGGCAATGTACATAATATACAACTAATCATTGCAACATCGCACTTCAGGCCCCTGAATCTTCCTTTTGGGGTATTCCGTCAGGAACCTGAAGACAACAAGTATTGAGTACCTGAATTTCAGTTTTCAATACGCACAATTTGGTAGCGATTCGGTAAACATTTGACAAGAACCTATCCGAATGTGTATCAATAAAAATCTGCCCAAATGTGCAAAATATGAAATGTTTTCTTTCAATATGGAACTTAAAAAAACGTCATTTGATCACATTTCAAGACTCACACTGTACCCATGTGATCGAATTCATATCAAAATCAACGCTTTCAAGTTTTTTTATTAGCTCACATTTTCATATCAAAAACATCATGAACATGTGTTTTAGTGTGAACTGTTTCTCACATCTCACAGAACATATGATTAACTTAGAAAAATGATCAGGTTTTAGTTAGAACCCATCCATACGATTTTATATACCTACTAACGTTGAAAAAAGGCCAAAAAGAGAGGGAAAAAGTAGGTGGTTAATCACCAAAGTACACAGAACTGTTATAAACTAGATAGATATAATATATGTTGTTTAAGATAATACCTGACACCATGTTCGTTGTTGTACCACTGTTCGCGTTGTACTGCTAGAACCTAATAATTAAATCAAGTATGTTTACCCATTAAATCCATTTACAGCACATCGCAGTATTTATAACCAAACAATAGATACTTTGTCATTCTTTTTTTTTTTTTTTTTTGACACCAATGATTTAATACTTCAGTTAGTATTATTGGTGTTATAAATTCTTCGTCTGGGTTATTGTATTAAATTATTTTCTATTCTCTCTCTCTTTCTTTCCTTTTATCTTGCGCCAAGTTAGTAAACTTTATCAGGCAAGTCGATCTCATTGTAAAATACACTTGAATTTCATACAATTACCGCTTTATATTAATGAAATTCAAAGCTGGAAACTACCTATTGAAGTTATGTCTAAGTGTAGGTATCTACATACAGTCCTCGGCTCATAAAATTCCTTTCTGCATTGTTAAATAGGTACTATCAAGTTTTTAACACTTTTAAATTCCATTGCTGCATTATCAGAACAGCTTGAAAATTTAAAAATCCTTATAAAGATTACCGTACCTTACTAGATTACAGTATGACAAATACTACCATATAACCCGGTATCGGTGTGAATTCTCATAGTTTCTTACGCGCATAACTTATCAGTTCGAATTTGTGAAAATATAGGCAAAATTCGGTTGCGTTCAGACATTCATAAGAGCGTTCATCTTTTAGCTAAGTGGTTAGTGACCTAAATTATTCAGTTGGTGACAATTATGAGGGACGATGGTCAGAAAGTAAGTGATTTAGTAATGTACTTGTAAGTACAGGGATGTGACTAAAGGAGAGTCTCCTAAAATATTCGGGCTATGGGTCACTCCCCCCTCCCCCAAAAAAACCTACTATTTAACCCCTTCCTGCGTATGCATTTACAAATACATGCAAAAATACATAAGAACAGTTGGAACTAGTTGAACGCAATTTTTTCTCTCTCTAATGATTAATGTTCACTAAAGTGTGCACCACCTTTTATGTAACCCTCATCTATAGTCATGTAACCATTTTACTAAGATAGGCGAGCCCAATAAGTCCCGAATCTCCAATAAGACTCAATATACCGATCTTAGTTGCTAAAGTCCATTATTTAATAGGAGTGCCGAATACTTCCCGCAGCACACAAAGAGAAAAGAACAGTGGCAGGGGAAGGCTCCGGGATATAAAGGTACTTGTAAGAGCCTGCTACACTGATGCTGTGAAACGTGAAAATAAAAACACAGGTAATCATGAACAGGTGATGAGAATATTATCATTGTTAAATCACACTATACAACAGCATAAAAAACGATGGGATGAGATTATTAGCCTGTTCTAACCAAACCCCTTCGTGTTATCTCGCTGGAGGATAAAATCACTGATAATTGGACGCTGTTCAGCAAGAGGGAACCAACTAGCAAAATCCGCTTTTTGAGAACACGAGATTCAAAGTTCAAGAGCCATGTAGAAACTAGAAACTGTATGGCATTGCTACGTTTATATTGATAAGCTTTTTTCAAAACGTGAGTACACATCTTTGAATCGGGCGCCCAATTTTGAAAAATTCTTCATTTTACGCTGTTTCCAACGATACCTACTAATAACTCATTTTGTTTACAAATGTTAGTTGGTTTCCTTTTGTTGAACAGCGTCCAATTGGGACTGCAAGCGCGAAAGAGTCGCCCTCTACAATTTCAGGCACGTGAAAAAAGGAACTACTAAAACCCTACACATTTTAGAAAAAATTATCGGATTGAAATAAAAATGGTCTCAATGGAAAGTAAATTTAATGTACTACAAATTTTGTTCTATTCATTTTTTCGATAAACGCTTTTGTTTTCAAAATACGAGTGTTTTGAGATTTCTTCATACGCCTGTAAACGAAAAATTCCCCTTGATCAGGGTTTCAAGGTAAACGACAACAGCGTACCACCGCTTCCAGCAGCCCCAGTTCGATCCATTCAGGTAATTGAGGTATGTTTTCGCAGTTTCATATTCTTCTTGAAAATATTATTTTTTATAGAGAGATTTGAAAGTTAATTTTGTTACGAGTATTTTGCACAGGTTGATAGTTCAGTATTAACGTTAATGTCTCACCATACGCAGTTGGTCTCCAAATAACGTGTCCTGATATTTACTTAGATATTTACAGAAAATTTCTGTTATTAATCACATTAATCCATCGAGCTTTATTCGAGATAAGAAGGATAAAATCTCAAATTCAAGAGCACTGTTGCGAGAGATTTGGGGGAAAATTCTAGCTATGCTAGTGTCGATATTCACGACTTTCTCATCACGAGAACATATCGATCTACTCCAAAGAAGAACTGAAAGCATTCAAGAGTTTAGGGTCCAACAAATATCTTATTCAAGGATGGATTAATAATATTAGGGAGTATGCGAAACTAAACAATCACTTTGTTGTTCTAAAGTTTGGGGCAACGGTTGTAGGTTGACACGCGAAAAGTTTTTTGGCTAAGTATAACATTTGAAATTTTCATCAAATCATTTCGATTTATACACCATTGGAAAGAGGGTAAGAAAAGCTACAAAATGATGAGCTAGTTAATTAAATTAAATTAAAGGGTACCAGAAAAATTGAAAAAATAAAAATTCAAAAAGATGTGTCAACGTGCAACACCCCTGTGTATGTTGACACGCCCCCCTAGTGCAGGTGACACAACCTGAAAAAGTTGACGATTTCACGAGGGAAGAATGTATTTTACGTATTTTATAAGTAGGCAACACATGGGAGGTAATATATTCACGAAAGATTATTGAAAAATTCCGTAAATGAATCTAACTGAAATTTAATGGATCGACTCTGGCGAGCTGTACTTCCCTACTGCTGTCCATGAACTCTCGTGAGAATTTGACTCCGAATTACCACTATGATATCCTCGAGCCTTTGTCTTTTTATCCATAGTTAATTCTGAATATGAATAATACCAATTAAGGAATCGAATACCTCCGGTCACTGGATACTCAAAAGGGTAGTTCCAATGGCCGGGGGGTGCGGTGTCATAGGGGCCACTTTGGCATGTGTGCATCGCCATACGTCCCACCACACCACTACCAAATACGTACTACCTATATGACTATAGTGTGTCAACTTACACCAGGTGTAACATGCGCGTTCAATCGTAAGTAAAACGAAAATGAAATTAGTTTTCCAATTGCAACCAATCTCAAGCTATTCTTCTCTTCATTACCCTTCATTTGATATAAACATGTTGCGTATTTCTTATTAAATAACGAAAGAATAACTCAACGAACAAAATTATGAACGTTACTTTCACCATATCTGAAAACACATTTCTATTTTTCTTCCATATTTTTGTCCAGTAGGTAGGGCTAATAGTACTCGAGATATTTTGACTGTGTCAACCTGCAACCCGCATCAACCTACAACCGTTGCCCCTACGTCTTACTGTGCTGTGCATTTACTTTTAAGAAACAGAAGAATTCCAATTTAGGATTTTTCCTACTGTTTTCAGAAAAAATACAGCAGTTATTCACAATTTTTACTAATCAACATCAAAACAAGAAAAGATAGGCTAGGAAATAAAGGAACCAGGCAGAATTATCAGTTTGGTTCTTTGTATTATATCCAACCACCAGTGCAGTGGCGGATCCAAGGAGGGGCCATGGGGTACATGTTCCCCACCTGGTTGAATATTTTTAATGCAATAATGGGAAAAAAGGAATAAAAATGGCGAATTTTACGCTCATTACACGCCACGAAGGTCACCGCCGCTATTGTGCCCCCTCCTTTTTCTACACCCACGTCTAAACCGATGGTAGCACAGGGATCTATTATACTCATCAGTAATTGACCTACATGGCTAAACACAGATATTATTATTGTAATTTATTTTAATTTTCTAAAAAATTAAAAAAGTGAAGGCAAATATTTTTTGATTTTATCAAATTTACCAATGCTTTTTAATACTATAGATTCTTTTTTTCATGTTAGATATTTTGATGTTAAAATTTGACATTTTACTATCAGAAAACAAGAAAAAAAAAGTAAAAGTTGAAAAAAAAATTATTAGGTCTTTGAATCACTATGTTTAACATTGGTACTTATTTTGAACACTTTTTCTTTTAACTGTCAATACTGCCTATAAGCTGTATTGGTGTTGCCAGAATGGCCTTTTCGCTTCAAGATGTAGCCGAATTTTTCATTTTTAACAGCGAAAATTTCATTTTAGCATCTCAATTTTCGTTGAAAATCTCATTTTGAACGGACTTGAGCAGATTTTTTTTTTTAAATCTACGCAAAATATAGCGAAGTTTAGAACATTCGAGAGCATATTCAATTTTCACTTCTTGCAACGCTGAGCTGTATGTGATATTTATATGGTTTGTAATAACATTATTTTCTAGGGCCGGAAGTATCCGAAATCAGTGTTCTTCATCATCAGCAGCGAATTTTGCGAACGATTTTCATTCTTTAGCATGAGAAGTAATTACGAACTCTTCCTGGGATTTCTTTTGGAATCTGTTATTGTATAGTTATTGTGTACTAGCGGAACGATGGCGGCACTGTGATCAGCCTCCTCCCCCTAATATAATGTCCAGCCTACGGTGGCTTAGCGCAACGCACCCGGAAATGAAGACTTTTCTCTCAAGTTTTGAACATGGAAAAAATAGGCGAATGCGGTCTTATCGGTCAACTAGTATACTTATTCTAAGAATTCATATAGATAATTCAATTAATTATAGTTGCACTATAAATTTTCAGATGTTCTCCCGCTTTATCTAACATCAGTTCTCAAGTTCAGTGAAGACTCAGCATCTGTGTTGTATCATGCCCATGTTATGCTGTGTTTCTTATTTCCCGTATTCGGCGCTATTCTTGCTGATTCGTTTCTTGGTAAATTTAAGTACGTATTAACATAAACTTACCCGATTGACAATTTCGAAAGCACTTACACAACATATCACAAACCATTACGGTTTTGAGACTTTTGGCCAATCACATTTTTTTGTGAGTGTTCAGCACATCTCATCATTTTAAGATAGTGTGTGTGTGAAGTGATCGCTCAGCATTAGTGCAGGGGCGTACGCACGGGGGGAGGGTCCCTCCACACCATAGGCCAAAAAAACGAGAGAAGGGAAAAAATGATATTTTGAGGCATAATGCAATAACCTCAAGTATTAGAAAACTCACGTTACCGACTTTTTTTCATGACTGATTACCTACTACAGTATACACATTTTTTATGCTTCGAATAACACCAGAGTGTGTTGTCACCTTAATTACAGTATTTCGTTTCCCAAGTTTTGTCAACCCCTCCCTTGCTGAAATCCTGCGTACGCGCCTGCATTAGTGTGATTTTAATGAGTGATGTTCACAAATGCACTCACAGTTGGCCTCAATCGGGTATATCGACTATATATAATAACACTACTGAACAAAATGAAATTTTTTGTTTGCACAACGCATTTAAGGAGGTGATTCTTGAGTACTTTTCAACGCTGAATACAGTGCCGTCGGCCGTTTTTCTCTATCACGTCTAGTTTTTCTGATCAAAAACTATAAAAAATTCAACTAAATGTGTTCAAAAAGAGGTTTAGGAACTGAATGTGGTCATACTGATTCGCGTTGTTGTGCGTTGTTGTGTGTTGCGGTCGTGTGTAGTGGTGTGTATTCCGTCTGTTTGTTTTCTGTTATTGTGGTCTGATAACACTGATAATATCAGTCAGTGGTACCGCTTATTCCAATGCAAAAACAAAATGGAAACGAATTTCAGTCGTTCAGAACTCCGAATTGTGACGTGATAGAGAAAAATGGGTCGCAGAGTATCGTGTTCAGTGTTAAAAAGTACCTCAGAATCACCTGTCGAAATGCATTGTGCAAAATAGTTGTTCAGTAGTGTAATTGTAACAGACTGACCTACCTATTTAATTATGTTATCGTAAAGACCGCGAAATTTCTGTATAATTAAAGTTTTCTTATTCCTGAAGTCTGGAAGCATTAGGTCTACCTACCACTGCCTGTGTCACTACAGAAGGTTTATTGAGGACATGGAACTATTTTCTCGAATAAGTCAGCTAGAAATATGATATGACATTATGATAAACACCTTCCTACTTAAGGAAATTAAATTTCAAATAATAAAGTTTCTTCTCTTACAATCGTTTCTCCTGCACCAAAAACGACGTCTTATACCTAGTTTCAATTTCCAGATAATTATGGTGGGTAGACTACACATATTATAATACTTACAATGAATTTATTTTCAGGACCATTTTATATTTGTCAATTGTATACGCTATTGGAAATTTATTATTGTCAGTTGCCGCAGTTCCAGTGATCCCGCTTCCGCGCCTGTTGGTATACCTATATTAATCGTGACTACGTCAGGAAAAATAATTTTAAAGATATGAAAGTTTTGGTAGAAAATTGACTTAACCTCTTCTTATGACACATTTTTCTTGTTACAGAGGAATTAGTTTACTTGCATTGTTGCTCATAGCCATCGGCACTGGAGGTATAAAACCATGTGTCTCATCTTTCGGAGGAGACCAGTTCGTTGTTCCAGAGCAATGTTTGCAGTTGCAGCAGTTTTTTTCATTATTCTATTTCTCTATAAATGTCGGTGGAATGCTTTCAACATGGTTTGCCCCAATTTTACGTCACGATGTGAAATGTTTTGGGCAGAATTCTTGTTATTCGTTGGCTTTTGGAGCCCCTGCGATACTTTTCATTATTGCGCTAGGTAGGGCTATTATTATACTAGTAACATCAGTAATTCAGAAAAAGTATCGGTTACCCGGCCTGGAAATTCACAGACTAGATGCCTGAAAGCGTTTGCCCAAGTGCATGTAGGGCCCTGATTCCGATTTGAAGCTCCTTATAATAGCAAAATTACGCGCGCGCTCGATCCGCGCTTCTCAGTCCGAAGGAAATCAAGCGTATTTTTGGCCATGCATGACAGTGCCTCAGTTTCCAGGCGGGACAATACATTAGTTTATATTTACATTTATGAGCATATAGTATATTTCCATTACACTCCAAACATTTTTCATCATTGCCATGAAAATTTGCAGTGATTTTTGTTGTGGGAAAACGCCGATACATAATGAAAGAACCACGAGGGAATGTGATCGTTATCTTCGTGAAGTGTATATGGGTAAGCACGAAAAAATTAAATAGTTGGGGGTCATCTTCGATGATAACCTTAACTTCATTACCCACGTTGATCACATTTACGCCAAGATTGTCAAGTACTATAACATCTTTTCGGCTCTTTATGGTAGAACGTACGGCTTAAATTTCAAAAGCAGAACTATCCTTTACAATGGTATTTTTGAAACAAAATTGTCGACTACTGCTCGCTCACATACACCAAATATATCAGTCAGGGACAAATGAATAGGATTATTAAATTACAGAGATTTTTGCTATTGGGAGTGACTAGTGCGTATCATACGGTCTCCTACTTAGCCTTGAATGTAATTGCGGGAATCATGCCGATTGATATTAAGCTTGAAGCAAGGACTGAGATTAAGAAAGAGAGAGTACAGCCTGGTGTCAAAATTAAAACGTCTCAAATAACCACGACCCGAACCAAACTAATTTATGAGAATTGCATGACCAAATGGCAAAGTAGATACGATAATGGTGACACAGGTCGCTTCACATACTTTCTCCTTCTCAGCATCAAAGAGAGAATTAAAATGAAATACTTCGCAACTGACTTCTATTTCACTCAGTTCCTTACAGCACACGGTGCATTTGCAGGCTATCTCCTAAGATTCAATAAGGTCAATTCTGATATGTGTGTAGACTGTTCCCGTGAGAAAGACGGTGCACTACATAAGATCTTTAAGTGTAATAGTTTTTGTGAGACAAGAAATAAGAGTATGATAAACTTTAATAAGGGTATGCCTGTACTTACAGCTTTAAATGAAACAGAGTTCGAGGATCTGAGGAAATTAGTATCCATAATTTAAAAAATAAAACTGTACTTAATAACGTAAGCTTGTAAATTATACAAATTATATGCTCTATGTAACTGTTTGTGCACTTCGCGCAGGCTGAAGCGGGCTGATAAACCTATAGGTACGGTCCGCCCTCAGTCTGTTACGTATGTATGTATACATTTTCAATTAAATAAAAAATTTAAAAAAAATAAAAAAAAAAACACGATACCTCTGTCGCTTATGGGTATTTCTACAAAAATGTTTGTATTTTGCTTTATTCCCCGCTTTTTTTTTATTGGCTTTTAAAAACTTTCTGATTGACAACATCGATATTATCTTCCTGCAATACGATACCTATACTTATCCGCGATGTTTAAAAAAATGATTTTTATAATTTGTATTTTAGCATGCGCTAAAGAATAAAACAATCCGCAAAAACAATGCAAAAAAGGATTATTGGTTGGAATATGCGGATGATATATACTCTAAACAACAGATTGCCGATACTCGCGCTGTTTTGAATGTACTCTGTTTATTCTTGCCTGTACCGTTATACTGGGCTTTATACGACCAACAGGTATCGTAGTTCTATAAATGTCATAAATATTTAGGAAAATATACGATGAAACCCAAGCATTTCGGTACCCAGATGCAACGAAATGGAAGTCAAGCAGTGTACCATTTCTATTTACAGGGCTCTCGATGGATATTTCAAGCTACTAACATGGACGGTCGTCTGTTCGGCTTCACCATAAAACCTGATCAGATGCATATCATCAATCCTATTCTGATCCTGATATTGATACCGATTTTCGAAACATTTGTCTATCCAGCGCTGAAAACTGTGGGCATTAAGACGCCGTTGCAGAAAATGGTTATAGGTGGATTTCTTGCCGCTTTGTCCTACGTGTGCTCTGCTGTTCTCGAATCTTACGTAGCAGTATGTGAATTAGTTTATGTATATTACCGTGCCTGTATATTACTCAGGGTTGCTGAGAAGGGAGGGTACTTTCCCCGTGCCCGTTTTTTTTTAGGCGGCCCGCAGAGTCACAGAAATTATAATTATCAAAAACAGACAATATGCCTTTTTACGAGCAAATAATTTCAGTGTAGGCCCGCAGATTTTCCCCCCGGGCCCGGTTTAGCTCTTGGCGGCCCTGATATCACTGGTTATGGTACTATTATGAAATCTTTCGGCCATCATGCGACAGAAGATGGAGGCAGAGTGGTCGAGGCAGAGGGCGCTAGGAGTAGAAGCTGGAGTTGCTGCTGCTGCTGCGGCGACGGACACCGTCTAGCGAAGCTCGCCCGTAGCATCAGGGCTGGAGCAGAGCTCGCCCGCAGTGCAAGGGCTGGAGCTACAGTCGGAAGAGTCTCACGCGATGAGTGAGTGAAGAGGAAGAGGCAGCGCGTCCGGCTGCGAGGGCCCTGAAATTTCCAGGCGAGCGCTCTGGGAGTGCGGACCTCGGTCAGTAGGGAACCCCGTGGTGGCCCTGGCAGGACGCGCGCACCGTTCCGGCCAGGAGAAATGGGGGCTCGGGCCCGGCCTCAAAGCGTTCCCCTCGGTACTGATGCGATGCCTGAAAGGGTAGTTTCCGGTGCCGGAGGTGCGGTGTCTCAGGGGCCACTTTGGCATGCGTGCATCGCCATACGTCCCACCACACCACTATTATGAAATCTCCATATAGCTTTGGCAGATATACAATTGTACAATGTACCCACAACTTTTTTAATTCACATATGCTGGTTTCCCAGCAGTGTTGAGGAGTTGAAAATTTCAGCTAACCTGATTCGTGACAATTCTATGTCTCAGTTATTAAAAATAATTTCTCAGATTTTTCGTAATTCAGTTTACTTATTGTTTACAGGATTCATATGGTGTGCAGTCTGTGCCCGGGATGGGTCAGTTAAGAATATTCAACAATCTGAACTGCAATGTGACGCTGAATCCACCCATCGAGAATGTGTTCAATATTGCACCTGTGTCGCATATTGAGTTATTACATATTCCAGTGAAGCACAAGAGAATATACTCAACTACATTAAATGTTGATAATTCTTGTTCATCGGCACTCGGTTGCAGTGCTGAAATAACTGTTAATGAAAAGAAGGTAGCTACCTAGTACTTATACAGCCATCAATTTATAGCTTCTTTTCAGTACCATTCCTGTAAGATCTTTGGGTTGCAATCTAAAACTTCGTTTAATTCTTCTTCTGAGTTTTTGAACAAAAAATGAATTTGATATTTAAAATATTAGTATTCTAGAACTGTAGAAAAATTCTAAGAAAGTTCCTAACAGTACTACTTTTCCAAACTTTCACTTTAGTCTCTGGTACATCAACTCTTCGATCGCCAAAATATGTTATACCCCATAAGTAAGAATGGTCTCATAGCACCTTGATGACCTAGAATGTCATAACTAAAATGAGTAGGACTTATTTTGATTCTTCGAATTATTCCTAAATTTCAGATCGTTTCCTATTTTATTACCGAGTATGCAAATGCACTGGCCGTCCAATCAAAACGGAAGGAAAAGCTGTCTAAAGATAACGACGGATCTGCTCAAATCAGGTACCTCTATGTTAGGTAACCAAAAATCGTGTCATAAATTTGTATTGACAGTATCGCCTTAAAGAAAAAGCATTGAGAGAAAAAAATACCAACATTTTCTACAAAAAACCGTTATTCTTTTCTGGATTTTAGGAAAGGGAGTTGAAGCTGGCATTCCTGGTAAAACTGAAGAAGAGAAGATATTTTCATTTTTTCCCCTTTGTGTTATTTTTTATTGTTTATGATACCTTTTGGACGGCACTTTTATGTAATTTCCGGCAGTATTTATGTATACTTACATCTCCGTTCAAAAAATTTACTCGTTACCAGGGCCGCCAAGAGCCAAACCAAGCCCGGGGGAAAATCGGCGGGCCTACACTGAAATTATTTGCTCTTAAAAAGGCATATTGTCTATTGGATAGTAATTATAATTTCTGTGACTCTACGTACAGGCCCCCTAAAAAAAACCGGGGCTGGGGGAAAAGTACCCCCCCTCGGTGGCTCTGCTCGTTATACTTCGTCCTGATATTCCATGCAGTTCCTTTTCAAGATGTATTAAGAAATATGATTGAACTTGTCAACTCATTGAATTTTTCTACTTCACTCAGTCCCCACATGAAGAAAAGGAGATTCAACTTTTTTCCTAATGCCGTTAATTGTTGTGTTACATCTATTTAATGGGTTAGATCAATTTTCGAAGTATGGAAGAAGAAATCGTAAAATACAATTGTAATCAGCTGCATTTTGAAAGTATATATTCATAATATATGCTTCTCTTTTCTAATTTTGTTCTCAACCCGAGCTCTGGAATCCATCTTCTCAAGCGTTACCTCAGAGACGTCGAGGAGGCTGCTAGGGCTGTCTTAGCCCTCATCTTCCCTTCTTGTCGAAGGATCGGCCTAGGTCGAAATGTAGCGAGTCTTGGACTCGAACTCGGACCTCGGGACCTCCGGATTCCGAGACCAGCGCGCTATCCACTCGGCCAACCAGACCCAAATCTGCTATGCTTAATAGTTCTACTAATTTTACTTTTGACTTGTTTTTCTGTTTCCGCAGATTTTTTTCCAATTATAATGGTACAGCCCGACTTGTAGATAGCGGTAATCAGAACACTGAGCAGTTGCAAGAAATTTATGCAAATACTGTAACCGATTTTATTTTAATTTCTCCTGGAAGGTAAGTGAGCGTATTAGCCTTTTAGGTGTTTTCTGTTTCAAGCAACGTTCTTATGTATATTATATTAACGGTATGATGTCTCTTTCAGGTATGATCTGATGTTCAACAATGAAAAAACTCTGAATAATTTAGTCTTAAATCCAGGTGAAATAGATACAATTTTATTGCATCAAAATGCAAACAATACCGTAAGTTAATCTTTCCTTTACTTATATAGGAACAAAAGTTTTCGCTTCGATTTCTGAAGGGGATAGGGAATGCTTTCGTTTTTTAGCTTTCTTCCGACATCTACGCTATTATATGAAGTAGTCCTTTTGGAATAGGAGTTCTATTGCTCAATATATAAAAGGTTAAATAATAAAATAGTAATCCTGTGTTTTTTAGTTTTTTTTATTAATCTGGTTAATAACTTACAGAATATTTTTAGAAATGTTGCCACCTCCGGACTTTACATTGATCCCTAAGTCTTTCTCAGTTCTTCCTTGATAACATATAGGATAGCGAAATTATTCTACACTAAATTTTATGTAGAAGTGGTCTCTTGTAATTTTTCATATATCTGTCTTCGACCTCCTCTCCCCCCACGGTAATGAGAGGTGAAAAATAGGCTGGTCTTTACGCATGCTTTGTGGGAGCAGACGTAGCATTTTAAACATTTTTGTTTTCTATGACTTCTAGGAATAGAAGGGGGATCCCTCTCAGACCCGTTTCTATACACATTCTTATCAACCAATCTCGAGTACTCATCTCCCCTCGTCCCCTGCGCCGCTGAAATTCCTAATTTTGGAATTTATGAGTTTTGTGTTTTTAGCGTTATAAGGTAAAGTAGCCTAATTACAGACCACGTTTTTTCCTCTTTTTTTCCTGGTTATTAGCCTGAAAATGTTACTAATATATGCCAAATAGCACTATGGCATCCAGAAAATGCAGAATGCGTTTAACTATAGCATCCAGACTAAGAAGTACCTATTAATAGTAGAAAGGCTGAGAACTAGACATCCTGTTTCTGTTTCAGGTACAGAGCGAAATAATCAATATGGTGCCATCGAATAAAGTTCACATGCTATGGCAGGTTCCACAATTTATTGTAATTACTCTTGCCGAAATCATGTTTGCAATCACCGGCTTAGAGTTTTCATTCACTCAGGTAATTTCACATAATGCCAGGACAATGTAACATTATTGTATGTAATTCTGCCATCTTTATCAAGAAGAAAATTAAAAATTAAAAAAAAAACGTGTCTCAACAGGCTCCTCCAAGTATGAACTCAGTATTGTCTGCTGCCTGGCTGCTAACGACTACATTTGGTAACCTTATTGTTGTTGTGATTTCTAAAATCAAATTCTTCAACAGTCAAGTACGTATACTATATCCAGGGGCGGACTGGGGTAATTATAAATTTAAAAAAATAAGCATAATGTAAAAGTACCTTGGGAATCCCAACCCGATGCGCAATTAGTTATCCGCGGAAAAGTTACCCATTTGTTACCCTCGGATTACCCTCGTTCCCCTTTAGTTACCCGGGTAACTGGCGGGATACTACGCCATTAGTCACCTTCCAGTTACCCTCGGTTACCCTCAGATTACCCTTGTTCCCCTTAAGATACCCGGGTAACTGGTAAGTACTTGATGTGCGAAGATAGATCTTAACCCTTTCGGTCCCAAGAATGAGAAAATTTTCTTGGAACCAAATCTGTTGTGAAACTTGTTTAGTGGGCCCCCGAAAACACAAAACTTGTTATAATGGATTTTTTGAACCCCCTCCCCCTAGTGGATGGGACATTGTTTCCTAGTAGAATAATTTAATGGTATTTTGTCTCACTGGCGCTGAAAAACACGAACCCATAAATACAGCGGCTGCATAGCAACTCTGCAGTGCGTTCTACTGGAAAAGTAAGACCGGGATGATGTTCACAGGGCTTGCAATGTAAAGTGTAAAGTTGTAAAGATATAAGAAATGCTCTAGAGCAGCGATTCCCAAACTTTAGTGGATGACGACCCAATTTGAAAGTTGGCCAATTTTTCGCGACCCTCCCCCGAAAAAAAGGAAAAGAAGTGCAGGAATTTTGTCAGGCAGATTTTATCATACAAACAACAAACGAACAAAGATAAGATATCGTTGAAAGCACAGTGTCTGGGTTTCCTTATATTTCATTCCAATAGATTCGCGTTTGGACACTAAAGAGGCTCTCTATAGCGGCCTATAATGAAATGCTGCGCGCTGATTGGTGTATTTGGACGAAACGATGATTAGTGAAAAAAGTTTTCTGCAGAAAAAAAATGAAGTTGGGCTGATCTGAAAGGAAATGATAAGGGCTGACTATTTAGTTCTCTTCAGTTTCCCATAAAAAACAATATTGAAGATGCTACAGCTCATTTTACTTGTACATGTTTTTATGGTAAAAATACCCTGATCATCTTTTCGTCCCCGACACTAGCGCACCTACAGGAGTGTCCGAACGCCAATAGCAAACAGCCACTTCTATTGTTCTATTCACTAGTAGCCTTATAGTAACACAGTAGTGGTAGTCAGAATTTTTCGCGACCCACCTAGAATTTTCTCGCGACTCACCAATTGGTCGCGACCCATAGTTTGGGAATCGCTGCTCTAAAGAATGTAAAGAATTGTAAAGGTAGTATGTTACACGGCATGGCTCGAAAGTGTGTCCTTACGCATATGGCGAGGACAAGTTTGCTGAGCGAGCCGGAGGCGAGTGTAGCAAATGTCCGAGACATGTACACACTCTTTGAGTTATGGTGTGTAAAGTACTTTTTTGTGTGTACATGAATAAGTGAGGCCGTGCTAACGTCACTGCTTTACATCCCATCTCCCATGGCTTGTAAAAACCATTACAGACTTCCCGTTTTTTCTCAAATGAAAAGTAGTAGGTACTTCTCTCTAGCTGTGCGGCTGCTAAAAGTTTCAGTTTCTTTTCATGTATGCAGAGAATATATTTATTTCACAAATCCACAATGATAAAAAGGCTTTAATTCATTCGATCCTTTACCTTTTCTTTTTGTATTCTGTACTTTTTTACTGTAAAGAATGATTTTAATGTCAAGAATCCAACCTTGCTTTGTTCAGTGGCTCAAACACTACAAGTGGGACAGTTTAAACAGAGGTTTTTAAATATTATTAGTGATCTCCATAGGATTTTTTGAAAATCTTTGGGACATTTTATCCCGTTGGGATTGAAAACGTTAAAACATTATTAGGGCCAGTGCCAAGATTGCTAAGCCGACCCCTGCTGGCTCATCACTATGACCTTGATCTGAACCCTATTACCTTCAACTTGAATAATGTCAGTTCACGTTCAACCAAATTTCACCTCAATTTAGGTCTGTTTCTTTGAGTTTTGTGAAGCTGTTAATGAAAAACAACACCTACGTTTTAATTCATTTTATCTTACAATTTGGCACAGATATGTTAAAATTTCAATATGTATATTCAAATCAGTATGTAAGTTTGTTAGGTTTCAAATGAAAAACTACCTAAATGCTGATTTTCAGCTACCTAGCTAAAACTCTAACAGAATAATAGAAACGTATGTGTTGACCATGTCCGGGGCTGTCCATAAGGCTCAGACCCTCGGACTTCCAATAGTACGGGCTACCAACATAAAAAATCAATATTTTTCCGTTCAAAAAGAAAATAAAATTAAAATTGTTTGCAAATTGGCCATTTGAATTTGCTAAGAATCAAAAATAAGAAAAAAATTCAGGACCCGTTTCTCGTGGGGAGTCTTTACCAACCATCGGCCCCGGAGCACTACTACTATTCTAAATCCGGTTCGAGAATGTTTACCCTAAGTCAACTCTCCGTCAAAGTTTCCCTGGAAGTTTTTATTCTGATATGCTTCAATTTCAGACCTACGAGTTCCTGTTATTCGCAGTCCTGATGGTGTTCGACGTTTTATGGTTCATTGTGCTGGCTATGAGGTATAAGTATGTCAGTTACAATAATGGCTCCTAACAACAAAATGTTTCATATTTGAGCACCAAAATGGACGAATTGGATTCTTAGCAGATTAAGGAGTTCATCCACGCTAGAGACCTGAATACTAATATTAAATTCTTATTTCTACTTACTCGTGACTTTCAAATTTTTGTGATTTTTATCAGCCTTGCGTTCCTATATATGTTTATCGAATAATATAGCATTCTTATATCACGTGGATATGATATAACATCCTTCTGGATTGCCTAAAACTTCGTCGTGCATCAGTCATTCTAATGTTGTGCTAAGGATTAGAACTTTTTGAAGCCCCTCCATTATCCGACTTGGAAGCATCTGGTATCTCTTGCCCTCGCAAGAAAAAAATTATCGCTGCCGCAGTGTAACGTTGGATCGGCAAACTAATTAGATGTAGTTTTCAGGACTCATGGGTGGTTCCACTAATGAGCCGCTTAATTATGACTGATTATTTGTAGAGCACTCGCGAAAAAAAAAAAAAAAAATGGAGCTGTGAAAATGAAGGTCGTATCAAAAGATCCAATGCATCAAAGAGGGGTGTACCAGGGAGTTGACAAATCGGAAAACTCTCGAAAGGACAGAATTTTGATATTTCTAAACTTTCATTGGTTAGGGGAAAATAAATATGACAAGTACCTAGGTACATACAGTTACAATTGTTCAAATCAATTTTTCACACTGAGTTCGAATTCGGTGTTCAATTTGGGCGCTGACGCTCCGTTTCCGAGATACATTCAAAAATGTTGGAGAAGTAGGTCAAAAAATAACTCTAGCTCAATTTTGACGACGGATTTGAATTCGTCTCAAAAAATTGAGTAATTAGCACCAACGCCGACGCCGAAGTTCTCCGAAAATTTTGTTGCCCCAAACGAGACATGATGGCTAATCTCATGGAGATTCTTCTATTCAAGAGTACACATGATCATCCATTCATTTCCTCCTCGCTAACACCCGCGCAGATGATTTTGCAGCGCACTCTAGTGCAGATTTATACCCCAATAGTTTCTACATGGCTCTTGAACTTCGAATCATGTGTTCTCAAAAAACAAATTTTGCTGGTTGGTCAGTGTTGTTAGACATAACAAAACAAAATTGACAATCGAATTTTAGAAAAAAACAAAATTGAAATGACTAACAAAAAATTAATCACATGACAAAAAAATTATGTCAAGACATTTTGTTTATGATCAAATGATGAACTATGCTAAACGACGTAATCATTAGGGCTAGGAAAAATATGCTCAAAAAAGTGTAAAATATGCGCATAAAATTTGTCGCATTACTGGTAAAAATATGCTAAAAACATTCTCCAAAAACCAAAAAATGCCAAAATATGCTTTTGCAAATTTGGAATATGGGTATCAAATCAAAACTTTTTTAAAGCTCTTTCTTTCCTCTGAAGATACAGAGCATTATCAACTCCACACGCGTACTCAAACCACAAACTCTACAAAGTTGCATATTCATTGCTTTAATTCACAATAATTATTGTGACGTGTCATAAGGAAAAGGCCTCAATGGCAATTGGACACTGAGACTGTTTTATTGTGACACGCAATTTGACAGTGTTGATCATTTAAAGTACAAAAAATGGCAAATATTCTTCAAATTGTGAATTTTAGTAAAATATTCCCTAATATGCTGAAAAATCAACTAAAATATGCTAAAATATGCTCAGAGAGTCAAGATATTCAAATTTTTGAAAAATATGCTCAGTTCATTTTACTCAAAATCTTCTGATTCTCCCAGATACCAAACATAACCCACTATGGCGCAATAAAAAAAAAAAAGAAGAAGCAAAAGCATATTTTTCCTAGCTCTAGTAATCATTGACAACAGATTAAATGCTAGGCTACATTGCTATCGACAGTATGACAAAAAGGCAGACAAAAAAATGACAAAACAATTTTGTCAGGATATATAACAAAATTAAAAAAAAACAAACAAAATGACAAAACTCTGAAGATGACAAAACTCATAGATGAAATGCTCCCCTGATAAAATGACAAAACATTATTTTGTCTAACAACAGTGTGGTTGGTTCCCTTACGCTGAATAGCGTCCATATTTTGATTTATATGGCTGTAAAAATTTCACACAACAGGAACTGGGAAGTGGGAACCGGAACTGGAAACAGAACCAAAACCGACTGGAACCCGAACAATTTCAAGGAATCAGAACCAGAACTGGAACCCACATAATTTCTCAGGTTCCTAATAATTGGGTTCCTGTTCCGGTTCCACAATATGCAAATTACTGTGATATCTAATGGTACTATAGTCTGTTCCAAATCAGATACTCCTTAACAGAAAGAGAGTAGGTATCACACTGAACGCGCTTTGTGTGTTGAGACATATATGCCCTCTCCTCAGTTATTACGTTCGCAAAAACACGATGAAACATTTAAATAATTATTCAAAGTAACTTCTGAGCACAGTGTAATGAATACAATAACAAGTGAATTCCCTTCTGCGCATGCGTCAGTGCGCTTCAATCGCCTCAGTGTGAACATTTCCCATTTCCTCTCCCCTGTGCCATCGAATCGTGCAGTGACGTCATTTGGTTAAGGAGTCTCTTTTTGGAACAGACTATAGAGTGCTAAAGTCTGGTCCAGTTATGAAACATAATTTTTTCACGACGCTGATAACGTGTTCTTGAACTTGTCCTTCCCCTCCAACTTCATAACACCCATATATTGATGTGTATAGCGGGTAACCGTTTATGTTTCTTAACTGGACCAGACTTTAGACCCAAGTATAGTCACATGCCATCTTGTTTCCATGCAAAGGAAACAGAAACAGGATATGTTGCTGTTCTGAGGTTCTGACTACTGAAGAGGCCCTTGTGAACCATGAGTTATTGTAGGAACCGGAACCAGAACCCGATTATCAGAGGAACCGGAACCCGAAAAATTTTTTGTAATAGAACCAGAACTGGAACCCGAACAAAAATTGATCGGGTTCCCAACTTCTTCTGTTTTACTGTCCCTCCATATACTATTAGGACGACATCTGGTGGACAAATGCAGAAGCTACCCAAATGGGATGAAATACATAGCGCGCCATCTACTTTACAAATGGTGGCCAAAAGTGAAAGTACACAAACGGGATGAAATAGACTAGCGCGCCATCAAGGGTGACGCGCCTCAATACTATAACATACTCTATGCTCATTTTACTGGAATACTGGAAATTATTTGAAACACGAAGATATATTGAAATGACATCATTTAGAGTGATACAAAAAAATATGAAAAAGCATAAAAACATCAGCCCTGCAATGAATAATGAGTAATAGTAATAATAATAAAATAATAAATTAAAATTAAAATAAATTAATGTCAAGAATTCTTTACTGTAGCGCTTCTAGTGAGTATTTTCGCAACACATAATATTCTGTGTTCGAACGTGTTCTGTGCAAAGGTTCTGTGGGGTATTCTTCTGTGACGTCACAGTTTCATGATGCAAAATTTGGAGAAAAATTTGACTTGTCAAAATTTAGCAACTTTTTTGCGAATGAACTGATAGTACAAGTTCAGGTCCGTTCTTGATGTTCAGTGGTTTCAATACATATTTGGTTAATGTCTTTCCATTAATGTGCTTCTACTTACAAGTGTGCGTAGTTGAATGCTGCGTTTAATAGGCAGTAGTCGAATTACAATCTGACAAGTTCACTGTCAGTTGTCAAATTATTAAACTCATTTACCCCACGAATGAATGTTGCTTATCAGGTTCATTAATTGATAAGATATTGACCTATTGTGTTGTTCGTTTTCATATCATGAGGAAACACAGGTAAACCGCTACCTAGTACAGTTATCTCAGCATGCACCTTATCCACTGTGAAATTGTCGCTTAAACAGAGAAATGTAGCCTAAGTCCGGATGTTAGCCAAATTAAACCATCACTCACGACAGTTTTGCACGGCTGGCTCCCTGCTTCTGAATTTATAACTTAATCACTTGGCATTCTCATACCGATCTTTTTCTGCATAAGTATGTCAAACTGATTGCGTCCTCTTTTGCTGCAGGTATGTTTTCACTTCGGCGGATACATTTGCGCTTCCCCGTTAGACATTCTTCATAACTGCAATGTTGCCTTCATCCGAGGAAACCATTGACGTCGAAAATGTTCGCAAGTTTGCCGAACACTTCGTCCAAGATGTGATAGACGAAGCCATCAAACAATCATCTAAAACAACGTGGTTGATACACTGTTCGGAGAACTGCCACAGATTAAATCCGATTCATTTGAGGAAGTTGAATACGTACATCTGTTGGACTCCGGAAATGATTCCAACCGATTCGTCTGTCGATACGAAGAGTCCCGAGGATGAACATCCGGATCGCGTTTTCTCGTGTAATTCGATCGAAATCAAACGTAGAATGAGCGCGATAAACGAAGACGTGTACACGCTGCCTGTCGACACAGTCTCCAACTGCGAGGGCAGTTCGCACGCCTTCAAATCGATGACCAGTCACGACAAATGCTTGAAACCGAAAGCCATTCACGCGCTGAGTATGCTCAGATCCAGTCACCAGAAAACATTCAGCGATTTCAAGCTCTTCTTAATGAATTTGTACTCGAGCGATACCTCGCCCCAGAAACTCGGCTCCGAGCATTCGGCGTTCAAGAAGTATCACGGCGCCGAGTCGGTTGTCCCCTCTGACTCCAAGCAGGACCGGAAGAAACGCAAGAAAAAGGACGACAATCTGAGCATCATGCACATTAAAACGGAGACGGATTTGAAGATGGCACGCAAGTGTAATCGCATCAAACGATGTAATTTCTTCAACATCAAGCATTCATTTTGCAACGTCTTCAAGTCCCAGAAGTCGAAAGATAAAAACGGTGGCGGGGACGCGAGTTTGGTCCCGTTCAAGGACCGGTCGCTGCCTCCGTTGCCGCTGGAATTAGAAATGTGTATGTGCGCGTTCCGGACATACGGAACGATACCGTCACCCGAAACCCCGCCGCCAGTTCCGGATGAAATCGATTTCTGCAGTAAGCCGGCCTCTGATATGTCACTCAGATTCTCGGATGTCTACGACAACTGCCCGGTACACGTGAATAAGGCTTATGACTTCGCCTCGAATATCGAAAAAGTGAAAGATGTAAGTTGCGGTTGTGTAAATGTTGTCTGCGACTTCAGCCCGCCGATGTTGAAAAGGATAAAGTTGCTGACCCGCTTGCTTACTTGGTAGAATTGAGCGTTCCATTTTCTGTTACAGTATGGTTGGTACTGGGGACCGATGTCCAGCAACGCGGCTGAGAAGCTCTTGCAGAATGAGAGAGACGGTTCTTTTATAGTTCGCGATAGCAGCGACGATCGATACATATTTTCGCTCACGTTCAAGTTGAACGCTTGTATTAGGCATGTTCGAATAGAACACGGCCAAGGTAAATTGATTCGATCAACTAAGGTTATCTTTATGAAAAAAGTACGTATTATTTAATGTATTGGTAAATTTAATTTTGCAGGTAACTTTAGCTTCGGAACTCACACCAATTTTCGAAGTCATACTATTGTAGACTTTATTGAAAATGCGGTTCAACATTCCCGCAGCGGGCGATACTTATTTTTTCTACATCGGCGTCCTATATTAGGACCCATGCGGGTGCAACTTCTATATCCGGTTTCCAGATTCAAGCATGTGCAAAGCCTTCAACATATGTGCAGGTAAGTGATCATTAACTGGGCGAATTTTGAGGACGATTTCTCGATTAGAAAACAACTGAGCTAGAAAGTTTCAACTTCATTGGAGTTAGTCTAAAGTGTAATTTTCTGCTCAATTAATGGCAGAAAGTGCCTATAGACCAATTTTGTGATTCTCTATCCTCAGAACTATTGCTCCATTGTCTCATGTGATAAAACCAATCTTCAACTCAGGTCTTGTAGCTCGTTTCTTTACTAAACGATTGGTCTGCCGGAGGGCCCAGTAAGATGCTACTTTCGATTCTTGTGAGTTCATAGACCCATCGTAGGTGAAGACAACTCACTGACTTGCATGCTGGTCTTTCATCAAGTGATGGGTCTGCCTGTATCAAATAATTTTGATTCGTGTCCTCAAATGATGGGTCTGTCTGACATGGGCTAGATGATTGAGATCATTTAGATTGAAGTAAACCAAAATTTGGAGATTATCTGTTACCCTGCAAATTACAGCATCTGCACAAGCATATCTGGATAAGAAACATGCATACATTTTGATGATAATTTGTTTTTTTCATCTTATGAAAAAGTTGCTAGGTGATCGCAAGTAACACCCCTAGATTTGGATCCCAAAATTCAAAGTTCACTTTTGAAATAGGCAAAATTGGTAACTATAGAAATGATCTAAGTATTGAGGCACAAGCTCTTTTGAATTGCAGATTTGGCCAGTATCCTTCTGATTTAGTAACCGACCCCAATTTGAATTCTAGTCATTGTAATATCACACTTAGAAGGAGTCAACACTAACTTGACTTGAAAAATTAAACTAAGTATCGAAATAGCGAGGTTTCAGATTGCTCATTTCCAACATCCTATTAGATTTTTAATGCAACTTCGATCAGGGCTCCGATATCTAAATTTCACGAGGGGGCGAAATGATTTGGCAGCTGTCGAAATAGAGGGGTTCAGGCCATCCATTTCAAATATCCTCTAGACT
Organism: Acanthococcus lagerstroemiae; assembly: GCA_031841125.1. Classification (NCBI taxonomy): domain Eukaryota; kingdom Metazoa; phylum Arthropoda; class Insecta; order Hemiptera; family Eriococcidae; genus Acanthococcus; species Acanthococcus lagerstroemiae. Next base: position 41,363,989 of record CM063111.1, on the reverse strand, counting down.
TCTGATGCGACCACCCTAATGTGGGCTCCAGTATCGAAATCACACTTCTAAAAAGGAGAAGGTCGAAATGGGCTCGACTTGGGAAATTTAACTAAATATCGAAACCAACTGTTTTCAGGTGGTTGATTTTGAATGTCTCGTCAGATTTTTGATCCGGCGCCAGTTTAGACTCTAATATCAAAATTTAACGAACGGGGAGGGGGGAGGTGTGGACATAACATGAAAAGATGAATGAAGTATCAAAACTAAAGGTTTCTTAGATAGCTGATTTCGAAAATCATGTCAGACTTTTGATCCGGTCCCGGTTTGGGCTTTGCAATCGAAATTTCACTTTTCTTGGGCAGCGGAGTGGGAGGGCGGAGGAGGGTAAATGGACTTGACCTACCAAATTATACAGTGTTTCGGAATATAAAATTCTCATGGCGTTTATTTCAAATACACAATCAGACTTTTCATGTGGTTCTAGTTTTTGATCTATCATCAAAATTTCACGTGGGGATAAGGGCTGGGGATGGACATAGCTGGGAAAACTGAACGAAGCATCAAAATCAAGAATTTTAGATAACTGATTTCGAGAATCATGTCAGACTTCTGAATCGATCCTAGTTTGGGCTTTAATATCGAGATTTCCCTTTCTGTGTGTGGGGAGGGGGATAAATGGACCTCATTTGGAAGATTATACAATGTGTATCGGAATAGAAAGTTTTCATGCCGTGCAATCAGATTTTTCATCTGGTTCTAGTTTTTGCTTCAGTATCAAAATTTCACATGGAGGATGTGGGCCGTGGGGGTAAACGTGACTTGAAAAACAGAACGCAATTGGGATATGGAACGGAATGTAGGAGCGCTAATGTGTATTTCCTAATGAAAGGTTGAGTGATCACAGATGGAAATAACATTGCCGTAATTGGGAAATAGGTACGGGTTTTTCAAAAAATCATTATAAAATTAAGAAATGGCGGATATGCTTCAAATTTGAACTGTAGGGACCTACGTATTTGAACGTGCGATTAAAAATCTTATATGTCTGGTAGCACAATTAATAGAAGTGCGGTGAAGTAAGAAATGGAAAGTACCTTATCAGCTTCTTATCAGTGACCGGCATGATTTTCTGACTGTGTGGAGAAAGGTTCTTTGTCTCATAAAAAATACATTGATCGATGGCTCTTTTTCCACACGTGCTTCATTTTTCTCCATGATCACTTAATGAGGGTTCAAAAAACATCCTCTAGATGCCAGCCACTTCGGTTCCGAGTCCCAATGGTCCAGTTAAGAAACATAATTTTTCACGGCGCTGATAACGTGTTCCTGAACTTGTCCTTCCCCTCTAACTTCAAAATATCCATAATATATCGATGTGTATTGCGGGTAGCCAGTTATGTTTCTTAACTGGACCAGACTTTAGAGCTCTGTATACTTCGTGTAAGTACGATCGTCCGCCATTTTGATTTCAACCGTGCCCGTCGATGCCGAATTCAACTATGCGGAGCTTACCGCGTTGTCAATTCGGCATCAACGGCCGTAATTGGATTCAAAATGGGGGACGATTTTACTCTCCTATCTATAGAGCGTTACCAATACCAAACCAAGAATTTTAAGGTAGCTGGTTCCGAATATTTTTTGAGCCGGTCCCGGCTTGGGCTCTGATATTGGATATTCCGCTTTTAGGGTGTGCCAATTCTTTTTTTCTCTTCTGTAGTCCAGAGCGCTTTCCGCTGTTATGCCATCATCAATGGATTACCTCTTCAGGAACGTGAGAAACAAAAATATTGTCGATGGTTTTGTTTCTGCTGCAGCTTTTCATTTTTTTAAAACTACAAATCTATGTACTAGGTCGATGTATCTGACATCAACCGACTTTTCAGGTCTGCGTATTAACGAGGCTGTTTTAAATTCCTCGATAATTAGCGACAATATTATTTCATTTCAGATTTGTGATATTGAAAGCTGTTCGTCGAGATTTGATAACGTCACTGCCGCTACCCAAACCGCTGATAGAGTATTTGAGTAGCAAAGATTACTACATCGAGCAGAACTTCTAAGACATGAATTCGGGAACGTATCGAAAGTCGAAGAATTTTTGCTGACTATGGAACCGATTTTTCTATCTGACGAAAAATTTTAGATTGATAAGTAAAAAAAAAAAAAAAAGAATTTCTGTATGTAAGGTGTGCCAATTCACAATTTCTTCTTCCTGTAGTCCAGAGCGCTTTCGGCTGTTATACCACCTTCACTGAAGATGGCATAACAGCCGAAAGCGCTCTGGACTACAAAAGAATAAATAGTGAATTGGCACAACCTACAAATGGAATATTACCAAGTTGACTCCCGCTCCATATGGACACTAAAAAAAAAATTAACGCTCTCAAATTTTGTCATTTGCTGATCTGATTTTGTTAAGTGAGGATCAGTATTGCAAATTGACAATTTGTTGGGGGAAGGCTTGCCCCTTACGGTACGTTCCTGGTTTATTTAACTCGTCTAGTCATTCGTTTCAAATATCGCATGTTAATTGAACGATGAATATTGTTCTCTCTTCAAAAGGAAGAATTTGTTCGTTGAAAATGCTCCATGATGTGCGATCGTATACCACACTCAGGGTTCGACTTTGTTGTTCGTTCAGAGCCACCTACAATTTATACTTAACCGGTTTTACAAATGCAGTTACCGTATCGGTACGTGAAATCACTCAGTCTACACGATGCGCTGCATGTTCGCTTGTAGTCTATCTTGGCTTCTTAGAATTGTTATATTTAGATCGGCGAAAACAACCGCATTACACGTACCCGTCGGCTATCTTCCTTCTGAAGTCTCCTGAATAATTTTTTCTTCTGTCCGCCGACGCTGCCTCTAGTACTTGCCAAACTTCTAGTTTTTAAAACTATGATAGAGTGAATAATAAATTATTACTCTACTTCACTGTACGTACGTACCTTTAATTTTTATATTCGATTTCTATTTATGGTTTATTATGTAACCGGTATCCTGTTAATGACACGTTTCATAGGCTAAGTGTTTTTTCTGTTTATGCTAAGTTTTTGTTAAAACATTTAATGTTAATCTTGTTCCGAATGTTCTGCAGTGTATTCAGTCGAATAAAATACTAAGCAATGTGTAATTGTTAATATCGACTGTAATAATCCTTCGTCATTCTGATAATGCGATGTATTTACAAGAATTTATTCACAAACCGAGTACAAGAATATTTACAATTCAAATTATGGTTCGAGGACTGACCGGACCCTGTATACATTCATTCCTCACCCTTTTTTCTTTTTACAGAATCACAAATGGGATACCGAAATTCCACGGTGTTACAATCCAAGCGATTTACGAACGATTTTCTCGGATATTCGATTGAATTCTTCGCGGTTCTCGCGCCACATTTTGGCTGCGTCTACATTGGCTCCACTTTCATCATTCGGTTCTGAAAACACGGATATCACAAGTGACGTCTTTCACATAAATAGTACGATTGATAACGTTCATTATACCGTCAACTGGGGTAATATTGGACATCGGTGATGATACTGGTCACTCGTGACTTGTTTACTAATGACGATACTAGCGCTTCTACAAGTCATGAATGGCCAATATCACCAGTGTTTGATATTACCAGAGATGCCGAACGAGTCGAGAAGAACGGCTCGTTCCTCGTTCCGTTCCCGTTTTGTTTACATGTCGTTCCGGAACGACGTTCAGAACGGCTCATGCCGGAACGAAAATGCGGAAGAACGACGTTCCCAAAGTCAATTGCCAATAAATAAAAAAATAGGCGCGAATTGTCTTTCCGAGGGGGAGGGGAGGGGGGATTCATGTCAGTTCAAGTTATTTGAGTAACAAAACTTCAGTAGATATATATATATATATATATATATATCAGCAAATCTTTCCATATTTTTTAAATTATACTTTTCGTTCGCATTTTAAAGTTTATTAAATGACGGATGAGTGCAACGAACAGTCGAAAACTGCAGGTCCATGGCCTCAGTTTGCCGAATATTATAAGTTTATTCGTGAGGAAGAGGACGAAAAATTTTGTATGCAGAATCATATTATACAATGCAGTTCCAAATTTCTCCTAAAATAGGCTCGGCATCAGTATATAATGTACTGAACTGAAATAAAAAATGAAAAGTATTGTAACGAAGTTTGATGGTAGAGAAGAAAGAAAGAGGCGACTTTGTTCTTTTTCTTTTGGTTCACCAAGTTCGAAGTTCCTTTGATAGAGTTGCCATTTCCTGAGAAAGAATGAGTAAATCTAGTGAAAGATGCATTTTTATGTCCTTAAAACTGTAAATTTGTGAAAATATGCCAGAAAATGCCCTAAGAATTTTAAAAATAGTCGAAAATAATAAGCAACTACTCATAAAATATGCAAAAAATGCTCTTCTAAATATATGGCTCATTTTACTTCAAAGCTTACAGTTCGTAAAGGTAAGTGTTCAGTGAAGCAATGGCAAAAAATATGCAAAAGCATAAAAATCTCAACCCTGGTTATCATGTTGCGTAGATAGAGAAATATTATTTCATAAAAATATGTTTTCACTATCAACAAGAATGGCAAGGAAACAGACTTGACACCAATCATCATTAATTTTCGCCGATAACAACCGATCTCAAATCGACAATTAAGGAACATGAGGAGTACCTGAATCTTGAAATTTGTAGGTGGGTGATTCTCCATTTAATTGCACATTCGAGTCCTGAGAAAATAACGACTTCCTTAGGGTTCATTTATTGTTTTTTAATATTTTTCAAACTTGAATTATTTGGAGATAGCTCCGATGAACAAAATCATTTGATTTGTGAAACCCCAAAACACCCCCCTCCCCTCCAAAAAAGGGTTTAAACATTCATTTTCTCACTTCTGTGGCACGTCGAAACCCTGATTTTCTAACTTTAGAGCGCTACACTAACTTTGAACACGGCGTTCCTGACGAACAGCGTAGAATTCTGAGAAGTGGTGATAAGAGGTAACATGCTATGGGTTCCAAGAATTTTTTACTATTCGGCAGCAGGTGTGAGGCTTCATTTTTGATCATCCCGACTTTTCATCTCACTCCTGTGGCGTGATAGAGAACATCGAATTCTGAGAAAACGGTCACGTGAAATGAAAAAAAAAATGATGTGGTGGCCTTGTGAGTAACGAGCACAATCTGCATAGTTGATTTTTGTTTTTCAAAAAAGCGCCAGTAATCGTTCAGTTGATCAGAAGGTCGGATGCGTGTTCGTGGTCAGCCATCAACCTCATTTCTGTGAGCGACGATTTCGATCGACCGAGTAAGTATTGAATTTTTCTTCTTCGATTTTTTTGTTCCTAAATGAGGCTACACTGGCGTAGGCTAAGCGGATCGCCCGAAGAATGATATCGTTTTGAAATACGCGCCTTTTTACGGGTGATTCTCACTCCTGTGTCGTTTCATTCCTGTGTCATACATATTATCAGCTTCCACAGAAGTGAGAATACTGTTGATTTCTCTATTTAAATATCACTCCTGTGTCATCAATCTCACTCCTGTGTCAGAAATCTCACTCCTGTGTCACCACCCACAAATAAATTCCCTGCATGCCATCAGAAGATTTTGGAGAAGTCCTGATGAGAAAACATGTTTTAAAATTTGTTACTCAATTTATATTCAAAGAAAAATACAGAAAATGAGTTTACTACATGGCTACAAGCCTATTTTTCGATGCATTCTCATTCCTGTGTCGCAGCCCCCCACTCAAGAAAATTTATTGCACGTAAATGGTTATGTCTGGAGGAGGATCCTTTCGGATACGAGTTCTGGAGTAAGTAGTCCTCAACTTCATTACAAAAAAACGATGAAAAATGACTAAAAAAAAATTTAAAAAATTGAAAACTCGAATGTGCAATTTAATAGAGAATCACCCAGGTAACAACAAAGGTGGATTCAGTTTACTCGCAGGTACTTTCTTCATAAAAATAAAAATAGTGCAACCTCTACCTGCAGCGAATTAAGGTGAAGGCATGAAAAATTCTATTTCCTTCATTAGAAATTAAAATTTTACAAATTGCAAATAAAAATAAACAATCAGGCTTACAGCGAAATGATAGGGGAATAATACTGATAAGGGAAAGGCCGTTCCGTCGTTCCGTTCCTTGTTCCGGAACGAAAAAAGAACGGAACGGCGTCGTTCCCTAGCTGAAGGAAGAAGGAACGAAGAACGAGTCGTTCGTTCCCGTTCGGCATCTCTGGATATTACCCTGGTTGACTTCACTTATAACGATACTAGCGCTCCTACAAGTCGTGTGTGGCTGGTATTCTACCAGTGTCCGATTTCACCCCAGTTGACGGTATCTCGAACATGTTAAATACCCAATTCATTGTGCGACAGGCACGGTTGGATTATTCACATTCTTTACACTTATGTAAAGAATAAAATATGTGGGAAGCTATATGATGTAGCTTAAATTTGAATGTAGAAATGAAGTTATTAGCCCACGGAAGTTCCATTTCCTCGCTGAAATCTAATGTTGCGTGGATAGTATCAGAGATTGGGCGATTCCCTGGTGTTGGAGAATCGGATTCCCAAAAGGCGATTCAGTCATATTTGAGAATCGGATTCAGTCATTTGCGATTTTTTGTTGTGGAGAATCCGATTCTCAAAGCGGTTCCCGCGATTCCATTTCTGGGATTCACTTTCTTTTTTTTCTATGCTCTGTGATGGTTATTCTTCAAAAATGTTGATATTTCACAGGGTTGCAGTGTTTAAAATAAAAGTGTTTTAAACTTGTTTTAAATCACGAAAAAAAACATTTGTTTAAAACGTTTTTCTCTAATTTATTTTTTGTTTTAAACAATCATTTCCTCTTGCATTTTTCATCTTTATATTAGCAAAAATGGAAGAAAAAAGAATAAATATTTATTAATAAAAACGAAAGGAAAATGTGAACAGAGATGCAAGGCCGTAAGATAAAGCTTTCACTTTTGACTTAGGTACGCTTACAATTTTAACATAGAAAACTTTTGGATGTTTGCTTTTCACTGAAATATTTTTTAGCTTCTGACTTTAGGCTTTGCAGTATCAAAATGTTCCAACTTTTGGCTTTTCAAAAAAAAATATATATATGAATTATGAGGCATTGTTTATTATGTATTTTTTTGAGAATAGAACTTGATGTCGCTTCAGGACTTGGAAAAAGGGATTTGGAAAGGGAAAAGGCGAAAAAATGAAAGAAGAAGCTGAATAAATGAAACTTTTAGCTTTCCGGTTCATGATTTTTGGACCTGACCAACTTGTTCATTCTTTGTTCATCAATTTTTTCGTGTTTTTTTTCTTATAATGTACTTTGACTTTCCAGACTTTAGTTTCAACTTTCATAATGGTTTTAGGTTTCGGATTAAGAGTGTCACTGTATGAGGTTTTAATTTTAATCAACAATCTCATAAGATTTCAATAGGGATTTAAAAAAATTGTTTGGGTAATAGCCTAGTTTTCAGTTGTAGGCTATTACCAAAGAGAAATTTTTGCTCGCTCCGCTCGCTACGATGAACGAGATCAGTTAGAAGACCAAGTGGACAAGAGCAAGAACTAAGTAGTTCACTAAAAATGGAAAAAAACAAGAGCAAGTTCATTAAATAGTAAACAACGCCCATCTCTGGATGTAACCAGGGGCGGAGATGGGGGGCTATGGTGGCCTCTAAGCCCCCCTCCGGTCTCAAAATTAGCCCCTCTAAATGAAACATGTAAAATTATACGAGTACTGCTATTATCGTTTGTGATGTTGAGCTTTCTCTCTTTTCTTACAAAAAAAGTATTACAAAGAAAACATTTTTTAAGGGGGGGCAGAGATGGGCGTTGTTCACTATTTAATGAACTTGCTTTTGCTCTTGTTCTTTTCCATTTTTTGTGAACTAGTTCTAGCTCTTGTTCACTTGGTCTTCTGACTGATCTAGTTCATTGTTTGTTCATTAAAAAGAACCTTTGCTCTTAGTCTTGCTAAATTAAGATCTGAGTTTTTGTATTAAAAAAAAAAAAAACGCGCGTGGAACGAACAGAAATTTTTTTGGCCTACAACTATAAACTAGGCTACTACCCAAACAATTTTTTTAAATCTCTATGCGATTGTTCATTAAAATTTAAACATCAAATGAAAATTCAATAATATTGTAATTCGTAATTGTAACTCTGAAACCATTATGATAGTTGAAATTAAGGTCTGGAAAGTGGAGTGGACAAGAAAAAGCCCCCCCTCCCCAAAGAAACGAAAACGAAAAAATAGATGAACAAAGAATGAACCAGTTGATCAGGTCCAAAAATCGTGAACTAATTCTTGTTCTTTTTTTGGGAGATGAACTAGTTCAGAACTAAGTTCATCAAATAGTGAATAAGAGCAACGACCTTCTCGGGGGGGGGGCTCCGACTTTTGGATTTTTATAAAGTTATTTTAGGCGCTGGGGCTCCAGCTCTCCTCCCAAAGTTTTCTCTTAATTACCGCCCCTGATATAACACAAGTTACCGCCATAGTTTGAAATTTGTATTGAAATACTTCCAACTGGATTTAAAATTCATGCTTATTGAGCTCATTCGTTCTTTTTAAAAAGTGTACCGAAATTGAAACAAGGAAACACGATAAAGGCGATGATCAACGTTAGAACAGTAAACAGATAACAGAAGCAATTTTTTCAAGGAATCGCAAATCCTCAGAAGAACCGCGAGTGGAAAAACTGCGATTCCCTTGATAAGAGAATCGCGGTCCTGCGATTCTTTCACGCGATTCGAACCGCCCCATCTCTGAGCTCTGTCGGTGATGATACTGGTCACTCGGGACTCGTTTACTGATGACGATACTAGCGCTCTTACAACAAGTTATGAGTGGCCAATATTACCACCGGTGTTCGACATTACCCTGGTCAACTTTACTTATAACGATACTCGCGCTTCTACAAGTCGTGCACTCGTGCGTGGCTGATATTCCACAAGTGTACGATTTTACCCCAGTTGACAGTATCTAAAAACATGTTAAATACCAAATTCATTGTGCTACAGGCAGGGTTGGATTCTTCACATTCTTTACGCTTATGTAAAGAATAAAATATGTGGTACGCCACAACCACATAACGTAGCTTCAATCTGAATGTAGAAATAAAGTCATGAAGTTCTATTTCCTCGCTGAAATTTGATGTAGCGTAGATAGTATACATGGAATGTAGTTCTTCATACTTCTATTAAAGATTATTTTCGTGCAAGGAATCCAACCCTGACTACAGATAGAGCAAGAATCCACTGTGTACTTGTTGATCTAGTCTTTTCTGTACTACCTTTGACAACAGAAACTGTTATCAGAAGTTATGACGTCAGAACGTGAAAGTTATGGCAGACAAATACGTGACCTGTGCTAAAGAAACACATCTTAGCTTCGAAGTTTTTTTTTCCACAAAAGAACGATTTAAAGACAATGGCTTGTATTTGAGCATGTGTTACGTTTGTCGGTGTTTTACTCGTTTCTGGAGTTAGTTTACCGTCTGGAAAATTTTTGAGCTGATCACGTGATAGAGTATTGAAAATAGAACAAGAATCAATATCAAAACGGAAATTGATTTTTCCTAAGCTAAGGTACGTTTCTTCAGCACAGGTCACATGTTAGGAAACAAACCTGCCAGAATACTGACGACAGATAATAATATTTTTTCTACACTCTGTACGGGACTCCATCGTTCAGCACTTGTCTCGTATCCCATCGGATCATCACCGGGTGCATGTAGTATTGATATACAAACGCGGCCGTCAGTGTAAACTGAAATTTGAATTGAAATACGACTCTTCAGTACGCTTGCATAAAGGCGCGACGAAGTAACGACGGGCGTATACGTACCATTGGGGTGGAACATTTCACAAGTAAATTGCATTTTCGGCGGACTCAGAGGATAATCGAACGGAAATACCAATTTGGCAGGAAAAATGCCACCTTCGAAGCAGGTTCCTTCTGGTCCTCTGAAATCCGAGCATATTTCATAAGAGCTGCGACTTTAAGCTATCCGGTTGCGTGAAGTAAGTTTCAACTTACGTGATTAAAGCTTCCCATTCGAAAAAATTATCTTCACTGACGGGCCCAGCGACTATTCCTTCAGGTGGGTTCGTGACTAGCTCTGTGAATATTGAAACGTATACAAAATTGAGACGCATTTAGAAGTTGTACACAGATGCCGTGTAGCTGAGGAGGAAGAAGTCTATATTGCACTTACGTTTGTACTCGGCCATCAACCTACGTAATGCTGCTCCAGCCATGTCTTGACTGCAAAAAATATTTATTTTAAAAATTACTTAAACATTAGGTTTGGCGATGATTCGGGAAAATTGAACTGTCGTTATCATGAGAAAGAAAATAATAAATTATTGTTTATCAACATATTGTACACATGCAGTGTGAACGCATAACAAAGCCAGAAAGGCTGAAAGGGTGAGACCCCTGAAATCCTGAGGTTCAATTCTCCTGATCCTGATTGGAATGATTATGAAGTATAATAAGCTGAATCACGAAGTAGAAAGATAAAAATAATTAGGGCAAGAAAAACATCCAAATTCAATAGTTTCGCATCGAGTTGTGAAATGAGATTTATTCGCATTAGTTTTCTTATCTGGCAACACTGCAGATTTGAAGAATCAGTGTCGCCAAATAGAGTAACTCATTATGATCGCTGAAGAATGCCAGGGGAATGCGAACGTCGGAAACTGGTTTATCAATTATATCAGCGTCAAGCTCGCGCATCTGTTGAATGTCTAGGTATATACCATTAATTTGCGTAATTTAATTAAAATGAGTCGAATGTATTATTCACAGGTGAGTATGAAACTGATAGATGTAGTAAATATTGCAGAGACATGCGGCAATGATAAAATGTAGTAAATTTTCGGCCGAAAGGAGAGTACCTGGGACATCTAAGGTAACATTCTATTATACTTCAATGAATTCCATTCACCGTGGCTGCATTATATTATATACATGTATATGCATTGATTAGATGAAGTCCGTCGGCAGAATAACTGAGGCTGACTGGGAGGCGAAACAGGTGCTTCATTTGCAGGAGTTGGAAGAAGCACGAACTAGAGCCGTTCAGATGGAGAAGACCATGAGATGGTGGTCCGACTGTACAGCGAACTGGCGAGAAAAATGGAGCAAGGTGAACATCAGGTTTTAAAAGTAAAATTGCCGAGCCTTCTGCATACCTCTTTTGGTGCAATTCTACTCGGTTCTACTTCGCAGGTGAGAAACGAGCGAAACGTTGCCAGAGAAGAAGTCAAACAACTGCAGACGAAGCTAGACAGCGCTATTAAGGAAAGCAATACGTATCGCAGGCAAAAGCAGGAACCTCGAAATTCATAACGAGCAAATGCGTAAAGAATTGGAGCAAATACACATACTGCTTTTAAAACATGTTGGTAAGGTTCGCTTTTCTATTTCTCTCCGTAGCCTTCTGATTGATAAAAATCCGTTTCTGTTTCCTCCGTAGGCCAGTGGGACACTCAGCTACTAGAGGCGGTTCAGAAAGTTGAACCACCCCAGGAAAACTCTTTCTCATTCTTCTCGCTGCCAGATGACCATCCAGACGGGAATGGTAAAGATTCTGGTATTGAAGAGTACGTTTTAAATGATGGACCGGTGAACAAACACGCTATTGAAATACTCAGTGATTTACCCGTGTCGAGATCGAATGCGGTTGAGGACACGCTGTCAAATATTTCCGAAATCAGCGCAGATACCTGTCATGATGAATTGCTCCGACACAAACTATCCGAAGTGCAGTTGAAGTTGGACGAGATGACGAGAACTGTCGCCGTGGAACGAGAGTAATAACTCAATTAGTTTTCTGTGTACATTTCTCAGTATGTGACGTCCTGAATGCTAACCATCCTCTGATTCCATTCCCTTGTAGTGAACATCAACATTTGCACAAGACCATTGAAAAGCTGGAATCGGATCTAATCACCTTGAAAGAGAAATACGAAGATTTGAAAATTTCAAAACAAGATGCGATACGAGAATTATTGCAGCTGAAAGACACCCATAATGACATGGTTACTCATATCAAGGCAGACCTGTTGAATGAAACTACGTTTCGTGAGGATGTCGATAGGCGTCTCGCCGATGTCAGAGCTCAAGTAAGCAACGTTGAATTTACAAGTTCAAAGCGTGACTTATTAACAAATTAATGGTAAGAATATTGTAGCTGGAACGGCTGCAAGTGGAAAATGCGTCCGAGTGGGGCAAACGAGAACGGCTGGAAACGGAGAAATTATCACTCGAACGAGAAAATAAGAAACTGCGCGCTGAGCTGCGAGATGCCTTAGATCGTCTGGAACGACGAATTAAATCACAGCCCACCGCTGATAACGAACTTCGGTCGTTACAGTTGGAATTGGCGGATAAAAATAAAGTACGTAGTTATATACCAAGCCTTGGACTTGACTCGAGTATCGTGAACTGTACCATACTGCGATTTCAACGTCAACCCCCGATTCTTTCTACACCGGGCCAATTAATTTGATTACAGGAATTGAGTGATTTGAAACAAGCTCACATAAAACACAAGAAAATATTAACGGATAAAACGACTGAATTGAATCATTCTGGAAGGCGTATCGAGCAATACGAAACCGAAGTAAAGAAACTAAGACTTCGTATTGAAGAACTGAAGCGAGATTTGGCTACTGCTGAAGACGAAGTCGATTCTAACAACAACAATGTCAGGTACGAAATCATTAAAGTAGTTTTCGACATTTTAACCGAAGATGAAACAATTTATTGTTATATGTATTGTGACTTATGAAAGACGTCTCGGATTATTGTCAACACAAATCCAACTCATAAGCTTCGGCTTGTCCAAGCCGAAAATTTGTAGAAATCGAAAATGAGACTTAGGTGATCACAGTCAGTTATTGCTATCTTATCCGAGTTGCTGATTGTATTTCTCAATATTTCCATGTAGTACAGGAAACAGAGATATGAATAAGGAAAAAATTGGGAGTAGAGGTTTCTTTTCAAAAATCTATTCTATAGTTACCCATAAATATACCCTGAAAAATTCTCCCCGCAGACCGTCGGCCATACATATAGAGGGACCTATAAGAAGTACACGAAAAATAACCGCAACTCCGGCTTGAAATCCATGATCCTATTCACCTGTATTATCTAAACCGTCCTTTTGAGCTGTGGACACTGTATGTTATGAATTGCAACGCATAAATTACGTAATTTGAAATGTGAAAATTTGAAAACCAATGTTGGTGTATTCGTATGGTTTCGCAGGAAGTTGCAGAGAGCCAATGATGATCTGCAAGAACAAGTTGATAACCTACATGTGCAAATGCAGTACCTACAGAACAGGTTACTATACATAAATATAGATATCTTTCTAAAAGATGCTTTCTCTGTAACCCTGCAGCATTAGTGGAATTACTGAATTCTGTGAAAACGTGCTCGATGCAATCTTAACCCGCGTTAATTTGTTTTAGATTGAACAGACGAATGTCAATTTTGAAAATTCAAAATCGATTTTCGGACGAACAAACTGACGATGATAGTAATGTATGAAGAAGAATTTACGTCTCGGTATCATCATTCGGTAAAGATCCTTTATTTATTTCTCAAACCTGATGAACTAACAGTATTACTGACAGTTACCTCTCTAAAAAGACAAACGTATTAAATATTTTCGGTTACGCGTTTGTGGTCTCCACTGTACTGCTATGTAATTTGTACGGTTTCTTTTATTCGATTTGTTATATGTATATTTACAATATTAGTAAAGTCTTCTTCACTACTGTATGACCTCTGTTTTCTTGTTCAAATTAGTGTTCATACTTCTGCTTCGTTTTGTCAACTGTGTAATACACATTTCCGCGGACAAAATGATGAACACGTGTTCATTAGATGTAAAATTTACCGTGAAATGGTTTGAAATTTTCTTAAGAGGGGATCATTTTGCCCTCAAAATTTCAAACCATTTTCCTCTAGCTCTCACCAATCCAGAGAATTTTGCGTTCTACCAGTTCCCGCCGGAAATTAGAAATTTCGAAAATGTCAGCTGTGTTGATTGTATTGCATATTCGGTGTGTTGAAGGCATTGCCGGATTATTCGAAAATTCGAGGGCGTTTAACGAAAATTAAAACAGTAACTTGGTGACGCCTTCAACGCGTTGAATATGCAACAGCAACTACGCGAATTGACGTTTTCGAAATTTCTAATTTCCTGGGGTAAACTGGTAAAATCCGAAAATCTTCGGATTAGAGGAACCTGCAGCAAAGCGGTTTGAAGTTTTCGAAAGAGATCATTTTGCTCACAAAATTTCGGACCGTTTTCCTCTAGCTCTCACCGTTCCCGAGATTTTCACATTCTATTAATCGCCCCAGGAAATTAGAATTTTGTCGGCGCCAAATTTGAACACCGAATTCGAACTCAGCGTAAAAAATTGAGTCAAAAACAGTCTTTAACTGAAAGTTTTTGATTTCTTCGAATTTTGAAAATTTCTCTACTATATGCATCATGTCATTTTTGGGGCAAAAAATTTTTCGAAGAGCTTCGGCGTCCGCGCTGGTGGTAATTACTCAATTTTTCGAGATGAATTCGAATCCGTCGTTAAAATTGAGCTACGGTCATTTTTTGACCCAAATTGACCAATTTTTCGACGAATTTTCGGTGTATCTCGGGAACGGATCCTCGCCGCTAAATTTGGACACCGAATTCGAACTCAGCGTAAAAAATTGAGTTGAAAACATTCTTTAATTCAAAATTTTTGATTTTTCGAAGTTTGAAAATTTCTCCATTCTATACATCATGTCTTTTTTGGGGCAAAAAAATTTTCGGAGAGCTTCGGCGTGGGCGCTGGTGGTAATTACTCAGTTTTTCGAGATGAATTCGAATCCGTCGTCAAAGTTGAGCTCCGGTCATTTTTTGACCCAAATTGACCAATTTCTCAACGATTTTTCGTTGTATCTCGCAATTGGAGCGTCGTCCCCAAATTTGAACACCGAATTCGAACTCCGCGTAAAAAATTTAGTCAAAAACAATGTTTAATTCAAAATTTTTGATTTTTATGAATTTTGAAAATTTCTCCATATGTATACATACTGCCTTTTTTGGGGCAAAGAAATTTTCGCAGAGCTTCGGCGTCGGGCTGGTGCTAATTACTCAATTTTTCGAGGCGAATTCAAATCCGTCGTCAAGATTGAGCTACAGTGATTTTTTGACCCAGTTTGACCGCATTTTCCATCCTATCTCGGCAATTTTGCGAATTTTAGAAAAATGGAGTTACGCCTTAAACTCGTTGGATGTGCCATACCATTAACACCACCAGTATGCATTTTCGATATTGAGAATTTCCTGGGGCGAACTGCTAAACAGCAAAAATCTTTTGATTGGATACGGTTAGGGCAAAACTGACAAACACATTTTATGCGAAATTTTCTCCTCTATCCAGAATTTTAAACCGCCGGGCTCTAACTGTCTTCATTCCAAAGTAACTCGTGAATTGTCGGTCCGCCCCAGAAAAATAGAAATTTCGGAAATGTTAATTGGTGCGATAGGTATGGCATATTCAACGGGTCGAAGGCGTTAAATGAAAAAGTCTTCATTTTCGTGTTTCTCGGAAACGGGTCCTCGCCCCCAAATTTGAACACCGATTTCGAACCCCGCGTAAAAAATTGAGTCAAAAACAGTCTTTAATTCGAAATTTTTGATTTCTTCGAATTTTGAAAATGTTCCCATACTATACATCATGTCTTGTTTGGTGCAAAAAATTTTCGGAGAGCTTCGGCGTCGGCGCTGGTGCTAATTACTCAATGTTTCGAAGTGAATTCTAATCCTTCGTCAATATTGAGCTACAGTAATTTTTTGACCCAAATTGAGCAATTTTTCAAACATTCCCGGCTGTCTCTCGACAACGGAAAGTTGTGACCAAATTCGGACTCCGAATTCGAACTCAGCGTAAATAATTGAGTCAAAAACAGTTTTTAATTCAAAATTTGTGATTTTTTCGAATTTTGAAAATGTTCCCATACTATAATACATCATGTCTTTTTTAGGGCAAAAAACTTTTCGGAGAGCTTCGGCGTCGACGCTGGTGCTGGTGCTAATTACTCAATTTTTCGAGACGAAATCGAATCCGTCGTCAAAATTGAGCTACGGTCATTTTTTGACACAAATTGACCAATTTTTCGACGAATTTTTTGTTTATCTGGCGAACGGATCCTCGCCGCCAAATTTGAACACCGAATTTGAACTCAGCGTAAAAAATTGAGATGAAAACATTCTTTAATTCAAAATTTTTGATTTCCTCGAATTTTGAAAATGTCTCCATTCTATACATCATAGCTATTTTGGGACAAAGACATTTTCGGAGAGCTTCGGCGTCGGCGCTGGGGCTAATTACTAACCAATTTTTCTAACTTCTTCGAATGTATCTCGACAACGGATTCTCGACGCTAAATTTGAAGACCTAATTCGAACTCAGCTGAAAAATTGAGTTGAAAACATTCTTTAATTCACAATTTTTAATTTCGTCGAATTTTGAAAACATCATGTCTTTTTTAAGGGGAAAAAAATTTTCGGAGAGCTTCGGCGTCGGCGCTGGTGCTAATTACTCAATTTTTCGAGACGAATTTGAATCTGTCGTCAAAATTGAGCTACAGTCATTTTTTGACCCTAATTAACCAATTTCTCTAACTTCTTCGAATGTATCTCGACAACGGAGCGTTGCCGGAAAATTTGGACACCGAATTCGAACTCAGCGTGAAAAATTGAGTTGAAAACATTCTTTAATTCAAAATTTTTGATTTCTTCGAATTTTGAAAATTTCTCCATACTATACTTCAAGTCATCTTTGGGTTGAAAAAATGTTCGGTGAGCTTCGGCGTCGGAGCTGGTGCTAATTACTCAATTTTTTGAGACGAAATCGAATCCGTCGCCAAAATTGAGCTACCGTCATTTTTTGACCCAGATTGACCAATTTTTCGACGAATTTTTTGTGTATCTCGCGAACGGAGCGTCGCCGCTAAATTTGACCAACGAATTCGAACTCAGCGTAAAGAATTGAGTCAAAAACAGTCCTTAATTCAAAATTTTTTTTTGTTTTTTAGAAATTTGGAAATTTCTCCACATCATGTCTTTTTTGGGGCAAAAAAATTTTCGAAGAGCTTCTGTGTCGGCGCGGTTGTTAATTGCTCAAATTTTCGAGGCGAATTCAAATCCGTCGTCAAAATTGAGCTGGAGTCATTTTTTAACCCAAAATGACCAGATTTTTCCAACTTTTTTCTGTGTATCTCGGGAACGGAACATGGCCGCGAAATTTGACCACCGAATTCGAACTCAGCGTGAAAAATTGAGTCGAAAACAGTCCTTAAATCAAAATATTTTGTTTTTTGAAATTTGAAAATTTCTCCAGACTATACATCATGTCTTTTTTGTGGCAAAAAAATTTTCGGAGAGCTTCGGCGTCGGCGCGGTTGTTAATTGCTCAATTTTTCGAGGTGAATTCAAATCCGTCTTCAAAATTGAGCTGGAGTCATTTTTTGACCCAAAACGACCGATTTTTGAGACTTTTTTTCGTGTATCTCGGGAGCGGAGCGTCGCCGCCAAATTTGACCACCGAATTCGAACTCAGCTTGAAAAATTGAGTCAAAAACAGTACTTAATTCAAAATATTTTGTTTTTTTGAAATTTGAGAATTTCTCCATACTATAAAAATTTTCGGAGAGCTTCGGCGTCGGCGCGGTTGTTAATTGCTCAATTTTTCGAGGCGAATTCAAATCCGTCGTCAAAATTGAGCTGGAGTCATTTTTTGACCCAAAACGACCGATTTTTGAGACTTTTTTTTGTGTATTTCAGAATCGAGGGTTGGACCGTGGACCTGGATGATTGCTAGTTTATTGTCATGGTCGAATTCCAGTAATAATGCTGCTATTCTGTCATTTTTCCCGGTGAATTTTGTTATATATTTTTTATATTGTTGTTTGATTAGAAAACCCACTCCTCTATAACCGTCTGAATCAGTGTGATACCAAATATTTCCTTTCTTCGTAGTTATAATATGTTCGCCTTTTCTTTTTATTTCTGATAATCCTAAGATATCCAGATTGTGTTGTAGAAATTCTTCTTCCAGTTGCAGGAATTTGTAGTTATCTTTTAGTGACCTGGTATTGAGAGTGGCTATTTTTAATTCATCTCCATTTTTGCTCCTTTCCTTGTTTTTCCCATTCTTTTTATTCTTCTTACTGGAATCCGACCTGATTTTTCCTGTTGTACATAAATTATTGAGGGAAGGCCAATTCCAACTATACGTATTTATTATAATATTATTAAGAAGTTGGGTAGTTGTCAATGCGTATATATTTAAAGTCCACGTGAACAAAACAAACGGGCTCTGTTTTTTCCGTGCGACGGAATATCTGTCTGATGGGTTTTTCCACCCTTTCATAGTATGCCATGCGCTACACGTCCGAATGCTATACAATGCTCGCGCAACGCCCAGGGATTTTATCAGCGATTGGCTATCATCCCTCTCCTGTCTACGGTCAGGTCACTACAAACTCGAGTAATACGAGCCTTTGAATTACTATTCATCATTCTAATCCATCACTACCTTACGTAAACTGGTTATGGGATACGTTTTCTTTTTTCTTGTTTACTTCGATTTCGAACACTTCTCTGTGGACTGCTGAAAGTTAAATACGTTATAATTTTTCCAAGCTGATTTCGATTGGATACAGTAAGTACTACTGCTTTCGATCTAATGGTGTATTTCATATTCGGACACAAAATTTACGATAGCTGTAAATTGTTTAGATGGAAGATTTATACAGCATAGATGTGGATGAAAACAACGAGAATAATCTTCTTCGCGAGGACGAAGTTGATGAAAATGGTATTCATCCTCCTCCCCCCGTTATTCCAGGATGTTCAACTTTCACCAGAGCAGTCACGAGGTACGTCTGTCAGACGGTCAACACGTAATAGACGTGGTTCGACATCCTTACGTGGTATGCCATCTCCACGCGGTATGGCATCCACACGTGGTTCATCTCCCGCACGCACACCTCGTGCTAATGCACGTAATATTAATACTCGAGGTAGAGGACAAAAACGTAATCAGCATCCGACTGATGCTAACGTTATAATTCTAGAGCCTGGAACGGACTACGCAAGAACCGAGACATTTTTGAGCACGCCTGGTGAAATACCAAAATTTACAACGCAGCAACTTAACACTGCTGTAGCAGAGGCCCAAGCAATCGCGACTAAAACAATGTATGAAAACATGCAAAGAGAATTATTCGCACTGCTAGCCGAAAACCAAAAGACAGCTCAGGCTCTCAATGAGCAGAAAAAAACTGTACAGGTAAACGCTTATACTCCACCGCCACGTAGTGGCTTGACTTTGAACTTGCACAATACTTTGCCTCGTGGCACTGTTTTTTCGTTTCAGAACATGACTCAGAATATGCCGTCAACGGTAAATGTTGAAACTGTGCCCACCCGTTCCGAAAATGAAAATGTTCTTCCACACCAACCGGTGTTTGAAGACCAACGGGCAAATGAAATTCCACAGCACCCAAGTAAGCATCCTGTTTACGCTTTTACGAACAAACCTGCGGCTACGGTTGTACTTTCAAAAGGTGTACGTTACGACACTTGGAGGCAGTATTTATTCTTGGCACTGAGATCGACGGGGCTTTTATATTTGATTGACCCAAAAGTACCTGCACCCTTCCCAGCAGATGATCCGATTATTCCACTGCATAAAGCGCGATTTTGCGAGTTAGTAGGCAATCGCCTTCTTCCTGCCGACCAAAATAGGGTAGCACACATTACGGAACCAGTTGGGTGCGGAGCGTCGCCGCCAAATTTGACCACCAAATTCGAACTCAGCGTGAATAATTGAGTCGAAAACAGTCCTTAACTAAAAATTTTTTGTTTTTTCGAAATTTGAACATTTCTCCATACTATACAACATGTCTTTTTGGATCAAAAAAATTCTCGGAGAGCTTCGGCGTCGGCGCGGTTGTTAATTGCTCAATTTTTCGAGGCGAATTCAAGTCCGTCGTCAAAATTGAGCTGGAGTCATTTTTTGACCCAAAACGACCAATTTTTGAGACTTTTTTTTGTGTATCTCGGGAGTGGAGCGTCGCCGCCAAATTTGACCACCGAATTTGAGCTCAGCGTGAAAAATTGAGTCGAAAACAGTCCTTAACTCAAAATATTTTGTTTTTTCTAAATTTGAAAATTTCTGCATGCTATACATCATGTTTGGAGAGCTTCGGCGTCGGCGCGGTTGTTAATTGCTCAATTTTTCGAGGCGAATTCAAATCCGTCGTCCAAATTGAGCTGGAGTCTATGTTTGACCGAAAGCGACTTATTTTTGAGACATTTTTTTGTGTATCTCGGGAGCGGAGCGTCGCCGCCAAATTTGCCGACCGGATTCGAACTCAGCGTGAAAAATTGAATCCAAAACAGACCTTAAATCAAAATTTTTTTTTCGGAAATTTGAAAATTTCTCCATACTATACATCGTGTTTATTTTGGGGCAAAAAAATTTTCGGAAACCTTCTGCGTCGGCGCGGGCGCCTATTACTCAATTTGTCGAGGCGAATTCAAGTCCGTCGTCAAAATTTAGCTGGCGTCATTTTTTGACCCAATATTACGAATTTTTGAGACTTTTTTTTGTGTATCTCGGAAGCGGAGGGTCGCCGCAAAATTTGGCCACCGAATTCGAATTCAGCGTGAAAAATTGAGTCAAAAACAGTACTTAATTCAAAATATTTTGTTTTTTTGAAATTTGAAAATTTCTCCAGACTATACATCATGTATTTTTTGTGGCGAAAAAAATTTCGGAGAGCTTCGGCGTCGGCGCGGTTGTTAATTGCTCAATTTTTCGAGGCTAATTAAATTCCGTCGTCAAAATTGAGCTGGAGTCATTTTTTGACCCAAAACGACCGTTTTTTGAGACTTTTTTTCGTGTATCTCGGAAGCGGAGCGTCGCCGCCAAATTTGACCACCGAATTCGAAATCAGCGTAAAGAATTGAGTCAAAAACAGTCCTTAATTCAAAATTTTTTGTTTTTTTGGAAATTTCTCCATACTATACATCATGTCTTTTTTGGGGCAAAAGAATTTTCGAAGAGCTTCAGCGTCGGCGCGGTTTTTAATTGCTCAAATTTTCGAGGCGAATTCAAATCCGTCGTCAAAATTCAGCTGGAGTCATTTTTTAACCCAAAATGACCAGATTTTTCCAACTTTTTTATGTGTATCTCGTGAACGGAATATGGCCGCGAAATTTGTCCACCGAATTCGAACTCAGCGTGAAAAATTAAATCGAAAACAGTCCTTAAAACAAAATATTTTGTTTTTTTGAAATTTGAAAATTACTCCAGACTATACATCATGTCTTTTTTGGGGCAAAAAAAAATTTTCGGAGAGCTTCGGCGTCGGCGCGGTTGTTAATTGCTCAATTTTTCGAGGCGAATTCAAGTCCGTCGTTAAAATTGAGCTGGAGTCATTTTTTGACCCAAAACGACCGATTTTTGAGACTTTTTTTTTGTGTATCTCGGAAGCGGAGCGTCGCCGCCAAGTTTGACCACCGAGTTCGAACTCAGCGTGAAAAATTGAGTCGAAAACAGTTCTTCAATCAAAATTATTTGTTTTTTTTAAATTTGAAAATTTCTCCATACTATATATCATGTCTTTTTTTGGGCAAAGAATTTTCGGAAAGCTTCAGCGTTGGCGCAGTTGTTAATTGCTCAATTTTTCGAGGCGAATTCAAATCCGTCGTCAAAATTGAGCTGGAGTCATTTTTCTACCCACAACGACCGATTTCTGAGACTTTTTTTCGTGTATCTCGGAAGCAGAGCGTCGTCGCCAAATTTGACCACCGAATTCGAACTCAGCGTGAAAAATTGAGTCAAAAACAGTACTTAATTCAAAATGTTTTGTTTTTTTGAAATTTGAGAATTTTTCGATACTATATGTCTTTTTTCAGGAAAAAAAATTTTCGGGGAGCTTCGGCGTCGTCGCGTTTGTTAATTCCTCAATTTTTCGAGGCGAATTCAAGTCCGTCGTCAAAATTGAGCTGGAGTCATTTTTTGACCCAGAACAACCAATTTTTGAGACTTTTTTTTGTGTATCTCGGGAGCGGAGCGTCGCCGCCAAATTTGACCACCGAATTCGAATTCAGCGTGAAAAATTGAGTCAAAAACAGTACTTAATTCAAAATATTTTGTTTTTTTGAAATTTGAAAATTTCTCCAGACTATACATCATGTATTTATTGGGGCAAAAAAATTTTCGGAGAGCTTCGGCGTCGGCGCGGGCGTCTATTACTCAATTTTTCGAGGCGAATTCAAATCCGTCGTCAAAATTCAGCTGGAGTCATTTTTAACCCAAAACGACCATTTTTTGAGACTTTTTTTTGTGTATCTCGGGTGCGGAGCGTCGCCGCCGAATTTGACCACCAAATTCGAACTCAGCGTGAATAATTGAGTCGAAAACAGTCCTTAACTAAAAATTTTTTGTTTTTTCGAAATTTGAAAATTTCTCCATACTATACAGTAGTACAAGAGTGACTTTAGGACACTTTTTTTCAGGCTAAATAAGGGTAAATACTGGGAAAATTTTTTAGATTTTTTAACATTTTTTATAGAAATTTTAGTGCTATAATTTGACCTAAAATACTACCCAATATTTTATTTAAAAATACACTAATTTTAAAGAAATAAAATTTACGAGGGAGATGAACGTTCAGGTTTAAATTAATACAAATATTTAACCTTATTTAAGCTTTACCTGACAGAAATCACTGTCACTACAGATATATCATTTTCACCAAGGTAGACACACAATGAAATACAAATTTTAACTCATTTCTGGCAGTAGCTATGGGAGTTGAGGACATTTTTTAATACAGGTTAAATAAGAACTAATACTGGCAAAATTTGTAGCATTTTTACTGAAATTATAATCCTAAAATGAAGAGTGACTTTCGGACATTTTTTCATTCAGGCTAAATAAGGGTAAATATCGGTAAATATCAGTAAAATTTGTAGCATTTTATAGAAATTATAGTGCTATAATTTGACCTAAAATACTACCTAATATTTATTTTCAAAATACACCAATTTTAAAGATATAAAATTTATCAGGGAGATGAACGTTCAAGCAATATTTATTAACCGTATTTACCTTTTTTTTAACCTTTATTTGACCTAAATCACTGTCACGAAGGATATATCATTTTCGCCAAGGTAGGTACAATAAAATACACATATTCGAGCTTTTCATTCATTTCTGGTAAATACAACCAGAAAAAAACATCCTCCTAATCAACATGCAACTTCATTATTCAAGGTAGGTACCCAGTAAAATTCATCATCCAAGGTAGGTACACAGTAAAATTCATCACCCCAGAATTTCATAGATTTTTCCAAGTATTTTAATACGTGATGGATACAACTCACCTATAGTATACGAACGGTGTACAAGCATACTAATTTTTTTCAAAGGCGGTTGTTCACCCCACTCGCTTGTTTAACCAAAAAATCAAAAGACGGTTGTTCGCCCCAGTCTAACCAAAAGGTGTACGAGCATGCTATTTTCTTCAAAGACGGTTGTTCAACCCACTCACCCTATTCAACCATATTTCTCCAAAATGAGTATCAATATCACTTCAAAAAAATGAGCGTGTAATCATTCAGGAAACCGCCACAGTACATTACGCAATTTCAATATAATTGATAAAATCACACGCTGAATTTTTATATTCGATTCTAAAATTAATACTAAAT
Source organism: Acanthococcus lagerstroemiae (assembly GCA_031841125.1). NCBI lineage: Eukaryota > Metazoa > Arthropoda > Insecta > Hemiptera > Eriococcidae > Acanthococcus > Acanthococcus lagerstroemiae. The sequence continues at coordinate 41,340,194 of CM063111.1, read as the reverse complement.
TTGGACATTAAAAAATAAAATTCTTACATTCCTAGTTCAGGAAAACACGTTACATATATTATTAATTCAATCTCATTGATGTGCTCTATAAGAAATTACAACCCAATTTTAGAGCCATCCACAAAAGCTATGATGTAGTTAGCTTTCTCTGTATAACCCAAGAGCAGATTACAAGCTTCGTTCTGGAGCACGTTATCAAACATTCTGATATCTTGGGCGGGCTTTACCCTTTTCACAGAAACGTGAAATCCTTCCAATATGTTGTAGTAAACCTGAGAAATTATTTCTGCGAATAGAGTTTTCTTTTTGGCTGCGTCTGTAGGGGCTAATTGCCCATTATTATTTCCTAAAGCTTTCTTAAAAGAGAAATTTTCAATTCGACGAATCAACTGTTGCACTTCCAGATTATTAGGAGGATTCTTCAGAAAGTGATCCCACAACTGGAATATTTTCTCCCTGATTACTTCGACTTCTGAATGCATATTCTTCATTCTTGATTTATCATATTTGAAATTGGTTCGACGTTTTTCAGCTCTAAAGATATTGGAAAATAGGTCTATCGTTGCTGTCCTTATTTTAATGTTGTAATCCTGTTCGGCTTTTTCAGTGCGAACTTTTTCCTATAAATATTGAACAATTTTTAAAATTTTGATTTATAAATTTACAAGCATTGAATGACTTGAAAAGACTTTGGTACAACGGTTCTAGAAAATATCATTTCAATGCTCTTCTTACATAGAATTATCAACCTTCTCAAACTCAACTTCTGGAATTTTTTGACAGAGCTTAGACATCGATACTTCGTACATCAATTTCATGAAAAAAAATGAATTTGTGATAGGTAAAGTACGAGCAACAATCTCTCACACCTCATCTAGACTAATTTTATAACTAATTTAACAAATAAGATGCAGATACCGAGATCATGGCCTACAGGCGTTACGTGTCTCGTTAAAAAAAAAAAAAAAAAAAGGATAAGAAATTATCAAAGTATATGAAGAAAACCTTGAAAGATATTAAATTTCATGATGACTTTAAACCTGCATTTTCAGAAGTAGGAACTAAGGAATTGACTCGAGATGAATTGAAACAAATGAAATCTGACCCCAAAAAAGGACCTAGATTCAATAATATTAAGAAAATAACTACTGTAAATGTACCAAGTATAAATAATGATGCAACTATTATTCAACAAAACTAAATCAGTAGGTTTTTAGATCTACACTTTGTTGTCTAGTTATCAATTTTAGAAGGTTTTTGAACAGTTTATTGATTAAACGTATTTTGAGAAGGTTTTGAACACATTTTGGGAAGGTTTGTGACATGATTAAATAATATGACATAATTAGAACATGTTTGGGTAAGCTTTTAGACATGTTCTGTGCAGGTTCTTGTCTAAAATATTTTCTTAATAAAATTCTTCTATATAAATAAATAGAAAAATGGAGTTGTCTAATAAACTCAGAACAACGTTGAAATTAGTAGAAACATATGATGTTCGTCATTGTTCAAAATGTAAACAAACAAAAAAAGCGAGCGAATTCACTAAAAATCAACACTGGTGTAAGGATTGTAGGAACAAAATAATGAAAAAGTACATAGATAGTAAAAAGTTCATTGAGAAACAGTGTGAATGTGGAAGGATAGTTAAATTCCTAAGTTATAATACTCATCTAAAGTCGAATTATCATTAAAAAAGGCTTGAATTAATGAAGGAGAATAATTTTATTTTAATTGCAGCTCAATAATATATTTATCCTATTTTGTGAAAGTATTGACTTATTCCTAATAGTGCAGTTGAAAATTCAAAAAAAAAAAAAAAGTTGGGACAAAAATAAAAAATATTTTCTTTTATAAAATTTTTGTCTATTAAATAATTCAATAAAATTAAAATTGTCTATATATAAAAAATGAACACAGTAAAAGAATTGAGAAGCATTGCTAAAAGTAGAAACTTGAAAGGTTATAGTAAAATGAGGAAAGCTGATTTACTACGAGTATTGAATATTGAGGTACCTACTAAGGCACCAACTGTGAAAGATTTAAGAAAAATTGCAAAGGATAAAAATATAAAAGGATACTATAAAATGAATAAAAAAGATTTAATTAATGTATTGAGAAATAACACTCCTATACATTTAGAATTCAGTGGTTCCCAAACTGGGTGCCGCGAGCTCCCGTCAGGGGTGCCGCGAGATTTCGGGGAAGGAGAAAAAAATGAAAGGTTGAATAGATTAAAACCCGTTAAAAAATATGACCCGCGTAGAAATCAATCTCATTCCAAAGTCAAGGACGCTACTGCTAGATAATTCAAATGTAAATGTTATTTTCTTTGTGTTATTTGTTATTATGTCACAAGTCACCATTTTAGTGCTCATTGCAGCATTACGAAATTCTCCCAAACTACTTCAATATTTCCAACATCTATCAAATCCATTATCCGTAATGCTGGCACTGGTCGCTATGCCATTTAGAAAACATAGCTCCTCATTTTCCTCACGAGGCTGAGTGGGCCCCGTAACAACCAATCACGAAAGTCGAAAATTTGCATGCAAAAAATTTCGACCCCGCCGGGGTTCGAACCTCGGTCTCCTGCGTGCAAGGCAAGTGCAATGACCACTGCGCCATGGGAGCTGATAATTCAAATTGATACCAGTAGCGCTCTCTGTTACTGAATTCATGAACACTGGACAAAGGAGAGGACTGGGGAAACGATTCAGACTCAGCTGGCTCAGCTTCTCTTATCTTTCTTCACGTTATCGCACTGCATCACTGCGTTTTGTTGACTGTGATTGATTTACAATTTTCTTTGATTTTGTAATTATTATTAATTATCCATTTTTAAGAGATTTTGGTTACTAATATGTAATATCAGTGTGTCCGATATGGATCGATTATAAAATAGTATTATAGTAGGTACAACAAGAACATTTAATTTTTAATCTGTAATTCTGAATCAATAAAACATATAAAGAAAAATTAATTATATTTTGTCTTTTGCTTTTGTTCATCTTCATATGGGGGGGGGGGGCAGGAAAAGTAGAATCTTAAAAAGGTGCTGATGGCAAAAAGATTGGAACATGCTATACATCATGTCTTTTTCGGTGAAAAATTTGGAGAGATTCGCGCGGTGGCTGGTTACTCAATTTTCGTGGCGAATCCGAATCCGTTGTCAAATGAGCTAGAGTTTTTTGACCAATTTGGGTATCTCGCCTACGGAGCGTCGCGCAAATTGAACAACAAATTCGAGCTCTGCGCGAAAAATTGAGTAAAAAACCGTCTTCAATTCAAAATTTTGATTTTGAAAATTTTGAAGATTTCATATATACATCATGTCTTTTTTCGGTGAAAAATTTGGAAGATTTCGGGGCTGGGGCTGTTATCAATTTTCGTGGCGAATCAATCGTTGTCAAATAGCTAATTTACCCTTTAATTTAGTATTCGCAACTCGAATTTAAGTCGGTCACCAATGGGAAAAAGTAATTCAAAATTGATTGAAATTTGGATCACTTACATCATCATTTTCGGTGAAAATTTTGGAGAGATTCGGCGTCGGCGGGTGGTTACTCATTTTTCGTGGCGAATCGAACGTTGTCAAATGAGCTAAGTGATTTTTTGACCTACACATTTGAGTATCTCGCCAACGGAGCGTCGCCGCCAAATTGAAAACAATTCAAGCTCGCTCAAAAAATTGAGTAAAAGTCTTCAATTCAAAATTTTGATTTTTGAAAATTTTGAAGATTTCTCATACTACATCTGTCTTTTTTCGTGAAAAAATTTTGGAGAGATTCGGCGTCGGGCTGGGGCTGTTACTCAATTTTTCGTGCGAATCCAATCCGTTGTCAAATTGAGCTAGAGATTTTTTACCTTTTTGACCATTTTCGAGGGTATCTCGCCACGAGCGTCGCCGCCAAATTTGAACAACAATTCGAGCTCAGCGCGAAAAATTGAGTAAAACAGTCTTCATTCAAATTTGATTTTGAAAATTTGAAGATTTCTCCATACTATACATCATTTCTTTTTCGGGTGAAAAAATTTTGGGAGAGATTCGGCGTCGGGGCTGGGGCTGGTTACTCAATTTTCGTGGCGAATTCGGAACCGTTGTCAAAATGAGCTAGAGTGATTTTTGACCCTTTTGACCACATTTTCGAGGGTATCTCGCCACGGAGCGTCGCCGCCAAATTTGAACACGAATTCGAGCTCAGCGCAAAAATTGAGTAAAAAGTCTTCAATTCAAAAATTTTATTTTTAAAATTTTGAAGATTTCTCCATACTAATCATGTCTTTTTTCAGCTGAAAAATTTTGGAGAGATTCGGGTCGGGCTGGGGCTGGTTACTCAATTTTTCGTGGCGAATTCGGAACCGTTGTCAAAATCGAGCTAGAGTGATTTTTTGACCCTTTTTGACCACATTTTCGAGGGTATCTCGCCTACGGAGCGTCGCCGCCAAATTTGAACCACGAATTCGAGCTCAGCGCGAAAAATTGAGTAAAAAACCGTCTTCAATTCAAAAATTTTCAATTTTTAAAATTTTGAAGATTTCTCCATACTATCATGTCTTTTTTCAGCTGAAAAATTTTTGAGAGAGATTCGGTGTCGGGGCTGGGGCTGGTTACTCAATTTTTCGTAGCGAATCCGAATCCGTTGTCAAAATTGAGCTAGAGTGATTTTTTGACCCTTTTTGACCACATTTTCGAGGGTATCTCGCCGACGGAGCGTCGCCGCCAAATTTGAACAACGAATTCGAGCTCAGCGCAAATAATTGAGTAAAGAACAGTTTTCAATTCGAAAATTTTGATTTTTAAAAATTTTGAAGATTTCTCCATACTATATATACATCATGTCTTTTTTCGGGTGAAAAAATTTTGAGAGAGATTCGGCGTCGGAGCCGGGGCTGGTTACTCAATTTTTCGTGGCGAATCCGAATCCGTTGTCAAAATTGAGCTAGAGTAATTTTTTGACTCTTTTTGACTACATTTTCGAGGGTATCTCGCCAACGGAGCGTCGCTGCCAAATTAGAACTACGAATTGGAGCTCAGCGCAAATAATTGAGTGGAAAACGGTCTTCAATTCAAAAATTTTGATTTTTAAAAATTTTGAAGATTTCTCCATACTATACATCATGTCTTTTTTCGGGTGAAAAAATTTTGGGAGAGATTCGGTGTCGGGGCTGGGGCTGGTTACTCAATTTTTCGTGGCGAATCCGAATCCGTTGTCAAAATTGAGCTAGAGAGATTTTTTGACCCTTTTTGACCACATTTTCGAGGGTATCTCGCCTACGGAGCGTCGCCGCCAAATTTGAACAACGAATTCGAGCTTATCGCGAAAAATTGAGTAATAAACAGTCTTCAATTCAAAAATTGTGATTTTTGAAAATTTTGATGATTTCTTCCCTACTATACATCATGTCTTTTTTCTGGTGAAAAAATTTAGGGAGAGATTCGGCGTCGGGGCTGGGGCTGCTTACTCAATTTTTCGTGGCGAATCCGAATCCGTTTGTCAAAATTGAGCTAGAGTGATTTTTTGACCCTTTTTGGCTACATTTTCGAGGGTATTTCGCCAACGGAGTGTCGCCGCCCAAATTTGAACAACGAATTCGAGCTCAGCGCGAAAAATTGAGTAATAAACAGTCTTCAATTCAAAAATTGTGATTTTTGAAAATTTTGAAGATTTTTCCATACTATACATCATGTCTTTTTTCAAGTGAAAAAATTTTGGGAGAGATTCGGCGTCGGAGCCGGGGCTGGTTACTCAATTTTTCGTGGCGAATCCGAATCCGTTTGTTAAAATTGAGCTAGAGTGATTTTTTGACTCATTTTGACCACATTTTCGAAGGTATCTCGCTTACGGAGCGTCGCCGCCAAATTTGAACAACGAATTCGAGCTCAGCGCGAAAAATTGAGTAATAAACAGTCTTCCATTCAAAGATTGTGATTTTTGAAAATTTTGAAGATTTCTCCATACTATACATCATGTCTTTTTTCTGGTGAAAATATTTTGGGAGAGATTCGGCGTCGGGGCTGGGGCTGGTTACTCAATTTTCCGTAGCGAATCCGAATCCGTTGTCAAAATTGAGCTAGAGATTTTTTGACCCTTTTTGACCACATTTTCGAGGGTATCTCGCCAACGGAACGTCGCCGCCAAATTTGAACTACGAATTCGAGCTCAGCGCGAAAAATTGGGTAAAAGACAGTCTTCAATTCAAAAATTTTGATTTTTGAAAATTTTGAAGATTTCTCCATACTATACATCATGTCTTTCTTCTGGTGAAAATATTTTGGGAGAGATTCGGCGTCGGGGCTGGGGCTCGTTACTCAATTTTTCGTGGCGAATCCAAATCCGTTGTCAAAATTGAGCTAGAGAGATTTTTTGACCCTTTTTGACCACATTTTCGAGGGTATCTCGCCAACGGAGCGTCGCCGCCAAATTTGAACAACGAATTCGAGCTCAGCGCGAAAAATTGAGTGAAAAACAGTCTTCAATTCCAAAATTTTGAATTTTGAAAATTTTGAAGATTTCTCCATACTGTACATCATCCATTTTTTCGGGTGAAAAAATTTTGGGAGAGATTCGGCGTCGGGGCCGGGGCTGGTTACTCAATTTTTCGTGGCGAATTCGAAACCGTTGTCAAAATTGAGCTAGAGTGATTTTTTGACCCTTTTTAACCACATCTTCGAGGGTATCTCGCCAACGGAGCGTCGCCGCCAAATTTGAACAACGAATTCAAGCTCAGCTCAAAAAATTGAGTAAAAATAGTCTTCAATTCAAAAATTTTGATTTTTGAAAATTTTGAAGATTTCTCCATACTTACATCCTGTCTTTTTTCAGCTGAAAAAATTTTCGGAGAGATTCGGCGTCGGGGCTGGGCTGGTACTCAATTTTCGTAGCGAATCGAATCCGTTGTCAAATTGAGCTAGAGATTTTTGACCCTTTTTGACCACATTTCGAGGGTATCTTGCCACGGAGCGTCGCCGCCAAATTTGAAAACGAATTCGAGCTCAGCACCAAGAATTGAGTAAAAAACATCTTCAATTCAAAATTTTGATATTTTGAAATTTTGAAGATTTCTCCATACTATACATCATGTCTTTTTTCGGTGAAAAAATTTTGGGAGAGATTCGGCGTCGGGGCTGGGGCTGGTTACTCAATTTTCGTGGCGAATCCGAATCCGTTGTCAAAATTGAGCTAGAGTGATTTTTTGACCCTTTTTGACCACATTTTCGAGGGTATCTCGCCAACGGAGCGTCGCCGCCAAATTTGAACAACGAATTCGAGCTCAGCGCAAATAATTGAGTAATAAACAATCTTCAATTCAAAAATTGTGATTTTTGAAAACTTTGAAGATTTCTTCCATACTATACATCATGTCTATTTTCTGCTGAAAAAATTTTGGGAGAGATTCGGCGTCGGGGCTGGGGCTGGTTACTCAATTTTCCGTAGCGAATCCGAATCCGTTGTCAACATTGAGCTAGAGATTTTTTGACCCTTTTTGACCACATATTCGAGGGTATCTCGCCTACGGAGCGTCGCCGGAATTTGAAAACCGAATTCGAGCTCAGCACCAAGAATTGAGTAAGAAACAGTCTTCAATCCAAAAATTTTGATTTTTGAAAATTTTGAAGATTTCTCCATACTAACATCATGTCTTTTTTCGGCTGAAAAAATTTTGGGAGAGATTCGGCGTCGGGGCTGGGGCTCGTTACTCAATTTTTCGTGGCGAATCCAAATCCGTTGTCAAAATTGAGCTAGAGAGATTTTTTGACCCTTTTTGACCACATTTTCGAGGGTATCTCGCCAACGGAGCGTCGCCGCCAAATTTGAACAACGAATTCGAGCTCAGCGCGAAAAATTGAGTGAAAAACAGTCTTCAATTCAAAAATTTTGATTTTTGAAAATTTTGAAGATTTCTCCATACTTACATCATGTCTTTTTTCAGCTGAAAAAATTTTCGGAGAGATTCGGCGTCGGGGCTGGGGCTGGTTACTCAATTTTTCGTGGCGAATCCGAATCCGTTGTCAAAATTGAGCTAGAGTGATTTTTTGACTCTTTTTGACCACATTTTCGAAGGTATCTCGCTTACGGAGCTCCGCCGCCAAATTTGAAAAACGAATTCGAGCTCAGCGCCAAAAATTGAGTAAGAAACAGTCTTCAATTCAAAAATTTTGATTTTTGAAAATTTTGAAGATTTCTCCATACTATACATCATGTCTATTTTCTGCTGAAAAAATTTTGGGAGAGATTCGGCGTCGGGGCCGGGGCTGGTTACTCAATTTTTCGTGGCGAATCCGAATCCGTTGTCAACATTGAGCTAGAGATTTTTTGACCCTTTTTGACCACATTTTCGAGGGTATCTCGCCAACGGAGCGTCGCCGCCAAATTTGAACAACGAATTCAAGCGCAGCGCGAAAAATTGAGTAAAAAACCGTCTTCAATTCAGAAATTTTCATTTTTGAAAACTTTGAAGATTTCTCCATACTTATACATCATGTCTTTTTTCGGGTGAAAAAATTTTGGCAGAGATTCGGCGTCGGGGCTGGGGCTGGTTACTCAATTTTTCGTGGCGAATCCAAATCCATTGTAAAAATTGAGCTAGAGAGATTTTTTGACCCATTTTGACGACTTTTTCGAAGGTATCTCGCCAACGGAGCCTCGCCGCCAAATTTGAACAACGAATTCGAGCTCAGCGCAAAAAATTGAGCCGAGGCTGGTTACTCAATTTTTCGTGGCGAATACGAATCCGTTGTCAAAATTGAGCTAGAGAGATTTTTTGACCCATTTTGACCACGTTTTCGAGGGTATCTCGCCAACGGAGCGTCGCCGCCAAATTTGAACAACGAATTCGAGCTTATCGCGAAAAATTGAGTAATAAACAGTCTTCAATTCAAAAATTGTGATTTTTGAAAATTTTGAAGATTTCTCCATAACTATACATCATGTCTTTTTTCGGGTGAAAAAATTTTGGGAGAGATTCGGCGTCGGGGCTGGGGCTGCTTACTCAATTTTTCGTGGCGAATCCGAATCCGTTTGTCAAAATTGAGCTAGAGTGATTTTTTTACTCTTTTTGACCAGTTTTTCGAGGGTATCTCGCCTACAGAGCGTCGCCGCCAAAGTTGAACAAGGAATTCGAGCTCAGCGCGAAAAATTGAGTAATAAACAGTCTTCAATTCAAAAATTGTGATTTTTGAAAATTTTGAAGATTTCTCCATAACTATACATCATGTCTTTTTTCGGGTGAAAAAATTTTGGGAGAGATTCGGCGTCGGGGCCGGGGCTGGTTACTCAATTTTTCGTGGCGAATTCGAAACCGTTGTCAAAATTGAGCTAGAGTGATTTTTTGACCCTTTTTAACCACATCTTCGAGGGTATCTCGCCAACGGAGCGTCGCCGCCAAATTTGAACAACGAATTCCAGCTCAGCTCAAAAAATTGAGTAAAAATAGTCTTCAATTCAAAAATTGTGATTTTTGAAAACTTTGAAGATTTCTTTCATACTATACATCATGTCTATTTTCTGCTGAAAAAATTTTGGGAGAGATTCGGCGTCGGGGCTGGGGCTGGTTACTCAATTTTCCGTAGCGAATCCGAATCCGTTGTCAACATTGAGCTAGAGATTTTTTGACCCTTTTTGACCACATTTTCGAGGGTATCTCGCCTACGGAGCGTCGCCGGCAAATTTGAAAAACGAATTCGAGCTCAGCACCAAGAATTGAGTAAAAAACAGTCTTCAATTCAAAAATTTTGATTTTTGAAAATTTTGAAGATTTCTCCATACTATACATCATGTCTTTTTTCGGCTGAAAAAATTTTGGGAGAGATTCGGCGTCGGGGCTGGGGCTCGTTACTCAATTTTTCGTGGCGAATCCAAATCCGTTGTCAAAATTGAGCTAGAGAGATTTTTTGACCCCTTTTGACCACATTTTCGAGGGTATCTCGCCAACGGAGCGTCGCCGCCAAATTTGAATAACGAATTCGAGCTCAGCGCGAAAAATTGAGTGAAAAACAGTCTTCAATTCCAAAATTTTGAATTTTGAAAATTTTGAAGATTTCTCCATACTGTACATCATGTCTTTTTTCGGGTGAAAAAATTTTGGGAGAGATTCGGCGTCGGGGCCGGGGCTGGTTACTCAATTTTTCGTGGCGAATTCGAAACCGTTGTCAAAATTGAGCTAGAGTGATTTTTTGACCCTTTTTAACCACATCTTCGAGGGTATCTCGCCAACGGAGCGTCGCCGCCAAATTTGAACAACGAATTCGAGCTCAGCGCCAAAAATTGAGTAAGAAACAGTTTTCAATTCGAAAATTTTGATTTTTAAAAATTTTGAAGATTTCTCCATACTATATATACATCATGTCTTTTTTCGGGTGAAAAAATTTTGGGAGAGATTCGGCGTCAGGGCTGGGGCTGGTTACTCAATTTTTCGTGGCGAATTCGAAACCGTTGTCAAAATTGAGCTAGAGTGATTTTTTTACACTCTTTGACCACATTATCGAAGGTATTTCGCCAACGGAGCTTCGCCGCCAAATTTGAACAGCGAATTCAAGCTCAGCGCAAAAAATTGAGTAAAAATAGTCTTCAATTCAAAAATTTTGATCTTTGAAAATTTTGAAGATTTCTCCATACTTACATCATGTCTTTTTTCAGCTGAAAAAATTTTCGGAGAGATTCGGCGTCGGGGCTGGGGCTGGTTACTCAATTATTCGTGGCGAATCCAAATCCGTTGTAAAAACTGAGCTAGATGGATTTTTTGACCCATTTTGACCACTTTTTCGAGGGTATCTCGCCTACGGAGCGTCGCCGCCAAATTTGAACAATGAATTCGAGCTCAGCGCGAAAAATTGAGTAAAAAACCGTCTTCAATTCAAAAATTTTGATTTTTGAAAATTTGGAAGATTTCTCCATACTATACATCATGTCTTTTTTCGGGTGAAAAAATTTTGGGAGAGATTCGGCGTCGGGGCTGGGGCTGGTTACTCAATTTTTCGTGGCGAATTCGGAACCGTTGTCAAAATCGAGCTAGAGTGATTTTTTGACCCTTTTTGACCACATTTTCGAGGGTATCTCGCCTACGGAGCGTCGCCGCCCAATTTGATCCACGAATTCGAGCTCAGCGCGAAAAATTGAGTAAAAAACCGTCTTCAATTCAAAAATTTTCAATTTTTAAAATTTTGAAGATTTCTCCATACTATATAGACATCATGTCTTTTTTCGAGTGAAAAAATTTTGAGAGAGATTCGGCGTCGGAGCCGGGGCTGGTTACTCAATTTTTCGTGGCGAATCCGAATCCGTTGTCAAAATTGAGCTAGAGTAATTTTTTGACTCTTTTTGACCACATTTTCGAGGGTATCTCGCCAACGGAGCGTCGCTGCCAAATTAGAACTACGAATTGGAGCTCAGCGCAAATAATTGAGTGGAAAACGGTCTTCAATTCAAAAATTTTGATTTTTAAAAATTTTGAAGATTTCTCCATACTATACATCATGTCTTTTTTCGGGTGAAAAAATTTTGGGAGAGATTCGGTGTCGGGGCTGGGGCTGGTTACTCAATTTTTCGTGGCGAATCCGAATCCGTTGTCAAAATTGAGCTAGAGTGATTTTTTGACTCATTTTGACCACATTTTCGAAGGTATCTCGCTTACGGAGCGTCGCCGCCAAATTTGAACAACGAATTCGAGCTCAGCGCGAAAAATTGAGTAATAAACAGTCTTCCATTCAAAGATTGTGATTTTTGAAAATTTTGAAGATTTCTCCATACTATACATCATGTCTTTTTTCGGCTGAAAAAATTTTGGGAGAGATTCGGCGTCGGGGCTGGGGCTGGTTACTCAATTTTCCGTAGCGAATCCGAATCCGTTGTCAAAATTGAGCTAGAGTGATTTTTTGACTCATTTTGACCACATTTTCGAGGGTATCTCGCCAACGGAACGTCGCCGCCAAATTTGAACTACGAATTCGAGCTCAGCGCGAAAAATTGGGTAAAAGACAGTCTTCAATTCAAAAATTTTGATTTTTGAAAATTTTGAAGATTTCTCCATACTATACATCATGTCTTTTTTCTGGTGAAAATATTTTGGGAGAGATTCGGCGTCGGGGCTGGGGCTGGTTACTCCATTTTTCGTGGCCAATCCGAATCCGTTGTCAACATTGAGCTAGAGTGATTTTTTGACCCTTTTTGACCACATTTTCGATGGTATCTCGCCAACGGAGCGTGGCCGCCAAATTTGAACAACGAATTCGAGCTCAGCGCAAAAATTTGAAAAACGAATTCAAGCTCAGCACCAAAAATTGAGTATGAAACAGTCTTCAATTCAAAAATTTTGATTTTTGAAAATTTGGAAGATTTCTCCATACTATACATCATGTCTTTTTTCTGGTGAAAAAATTTTGGGAGAGATTCGGCGTCGGGGCTGGGGCTGGTTACTCCATTTTTCGTGGCGAATCCGAATCCGTTGTCAACATTGAGCTAGAGTGATTTTTTGACCCTTTTTGACCACATTTTCAAGGGTATTTCGCCAACGGAGCGTCGCCGTCAAATTTGAACAACGAATTCGAGCTCAGCGCAAAAAATTGGGTAAAAGACAGTCTTCAATTCAAAAATTTTGATTTTTAAAAATTTTGAAGATTTCTCCAAATTTCTGGTGAAAAAATTTTGGGAGAGATTCGACGTCGGGGCTGGGGCTGGTTACTCCATTTTTCGTGGCGAATCCGAATCCGTTGTCAACATTGAGCTAGAGATTTTTTGACCCTTTTTGAACACATTTTCGAGGGTATCTCGCCAACGGAGCGTCGCCGCCAAATTTGAACAACGAATTCAAGCGCAGCGCGAAAAATTGAGTAAAAAACAGTCTTCAATTCAAAAATTTTGATTTTTAAAAATTTTGAAGATTTCTCAATACTATACATCATGTTATTTTTCGGGTGAAAAAATTTTGGGAGAGATTCGGCGTCGGGGCTGGGGCTGGTTACTCAATTTTTCGTGGCGAATTCGAAACCGTTGTCAAAATTGAGCTAGAGTGATTTTTTGATTCTTTTTGACCACATTTTCGAAGGTATCTCGCTTACGGAGCGTCGCCGCCAAATTTGAAAAACGAATTCGAGCTCAGCGCCAAAAATTGAGTAAGAAACAGTCTTCAATTCACAAATTTTGATTTTTGAAAATTTTGAAGATTTCTCCATACTATACATCATGTCTATTTTCTGCTGAATAAATTTTGGGAGAGATTCGGCGTCGGGGCCGGGGCTGGTTACTCAATTTTTCGTGGCGAATCCGAATCCGTTGTCAACATTGAGCTAGAGATTTTTTGACCCTTTTTGACCACATTTTCGAGGGTATCTCGCCAACGGAGCGTCGCCGCCAAATTTGAACAACGAATTCGAGCTCAGCGCAAATAATTGAGTAAAAAACAGTCTTCAATTCGAAAATTTTGATTTTTAAAAATTTTGAAGATTTCTCCATACTATACATCATGTCTTTTTTCGGGTGGAAAAATTTTCGGAGAGATTCGGGGCTGGGGCTGGTTACTCAATTTTCCGTAGCGAATCCAAATCCGTTGTCAACATTGAGCTAGAGATTTTTTGACCCTTTTTGACAACATTTTCGAGGGTATCTCGCCAACGGAGCGTCGCCGCCAAATTTGAACAACGAATTGGAGCTCAGCGCGAAAAATTGAGTAAAAAACATTCTTCAATTCAAAAATTTGGATTTTTAAAAATTTTGAAGATTTCTCCATACTATACATCATGTCTTTTTTCCGGTGAAAAAATTTTGGGAGAGATTCGGCGTCGGGGCTGGGGCTGGTTACTCAATTTTTCGTGGCGAATTCGAAACCGTTGTCAAAATTGAGCTAGAGTGATTTTTTTACACTCTTTGACCACATTATCGAAGGTATTTCGCCAACGGAGCTTCGCCGCCAAATTTGAACAGCGAATTCAAGCTCAGCGCAAAAAATTGAGTAAAAATAGTCTTCAATTCAAAAATTTTGATCTTTGAAAATTTTGAAGATTTCTCCATACTTACATCATGTCTTTTTTCAGCTGAAAAAATTTTCGGAGAGATTCGGCGTCGGGGCTGGGGCTGGTTACTCAATTATTCGTGGCGAATCCAAATCCGTTGTAAAAATTGAGCTAGAGAGATTTTTTGACCCATTTTGACCACGTTTTCGAGGGTATCTCGCCAACGGAGCGTCGCCGCCAAATTTGAACAACGAATTGGAGCTCAGCGCAAATAATTGAGTGATAAACACTTCAATTCAAAAATTTTGATTTTTGAAAATTTTGAAGGTTTTTCCATACTATACATCATGTCTTTTTTCGGGTGAAAAAATTTTGGGAGAGATCCGGCGTCAGGGCTGGGGCTGGTTACTCAATTTTTCGTGGCGAATTCGAAACCGTTGTCAAAATTGAGCTAGAGTGATTTTTTGACCCTTTTTGACCACATTGTCGAGGGTATCTTGCCTACGGCGCGTTGCCGCCAAATTTGAACAACGAATTCGAGCTCAGCGCGAAAAATTGAGTAAAAAACCGTCTTCAATTCAGAAATTTTCATTTTTGAAAATTTTGAAGATTTTTCCATACTATACATCATGTCTTTTTTCAGCTGAAAAAATTTTGGGAGAGATTCGGTGTCGGGGCTGGGGCTGGTTACTCAATTTTTCGTGGCGAATTCGAATCCGTTGTCAAAATTGAGCTAGAGTGATTTTTTGACCCTTTTTGGCTACATTTTCGAGGGTATTTCGCCAACGGAGTGTCGCCGCCAAATTTGAACAACGAATTCGAGCTCAGCGCAAAAATTGAGTAAAAAACCGTCTTCAATTCCAAAATTTTGATTTTTGAAAATTTTGAAGATTTTTCCATACTATACGTCATGTTTTTTTTCGGGTGAAAAAATTTTGGGAGATATTCGGCGTCATGGCTGGGGCGGGTTACTCAATTTTTCGTGGCGAATTCGAAACCGTTGTCAAAATTGAGCTAGAGTGATTTTTTGACCCTTTTTGACCACATTTTCGAGGGTATCTCGCCTACGGAGCGTCGCCGGCAAATTTGAAAAACGAATTCGAGCGGAGCACCAAAAATTGAGTAAGAAACAGTCTTCAATTCAAAAATTTTGATTTTTGAAAACTTTGAAGATTTCTCCATACTTATACATCATGTCTTTTTTCGGGTGAAAAAATTTTGGCAGAGATTCGGCGTCGGGGCTGGGGCTGGTTACTCAATTTTTCGTGGCGAATCCAAATCCGTTGTAAAAATTGAGCTAGAGAGATTTTTTGACCCATTTTGACCACTTTTTCGAGGGTATCTCGCCAACGGAGCGTCGCCGCCAAATTTGAACAACGAATTCGAGCTCAGCGCGAAAAATTGAGTAAAAAACCGCCTTCAATTCAAAAATTTTGGTTTTTGAAAATTTTGAAGATTTCTCCATACTTATCCATCATGTCTTTTTTCAACTGAAAAAATTTTGGGAGAGATTCGGCGTCGGGGCTGGGGCTGGTTACTCAATTTTTCGTAGCGAATCCGAATCCGTCGTCAAAATTGAGCTAGAGTGATTTTTTGACTCTTTTTGACCACATTCTCGAGGGTACCTCGCCAACGGAGCGTCGCCGCCAAATTTGAACAACGAATTCGAGCTCAGCGCAAAAAATTGAGTGAGAAACAGTCTTCAATTCAAAGATTTTGTTTTTTGAAAATTTTGAAGATTTCTCCATACTATACATCTCGTCTTTTTTGGGGCAAAAAAATAGTCGGAGAGCTTTGGCGTCGGCGCGGGCTCCTGTTACTCAATTTTTCGAGGCGAATTCGAATCCGTCGTCTAAATTGAGCTGGCGTCATTTTTTGACCCACAACGACCAATATATGAAAAAATTTTTGTGTATCTCGGGTGCGGAGCGTCGCCGCCAAATTTGACTACCGAATGCGAACTCAGCATGAAAAATTGAGTCGAAAACAGTCCCTAAATCAAAATATTTTGTTTTTTCAAAATTTGAAAATGTCTCCATGCTATACATCAAGTCTTTTTTGGGGCAAAAAGTTTTCGGAGAGCTTCTGCGTCGGCGCGATCGCCTAGCACTCAATTTTTCGAGGCGAATTCAAATTCGTCGTCAAAATTGAGCTGGAGTCATTTTTTGACCCACAACGACCAAATCTTGAGACTTTTTTTTGTGTTTCTCGGAAGCGGAGCGTCGCCGCCGAATTTGACCACCGAATTCGAACTCAGCGTGCGAAATTGAGTCGAAAACTGTCCTTAATTTAAAATTTTTTGTTTTTTCGAAATTTGAAAATTTCTCCATACACACATCATGTCTTTTTTTGGAAAAAAAATTTTTCGGAGAGCTTCCGCGTCGGCGCGGGTGCCTATTACTCAATTTTCCGAGGCGAATTCAAATACGTCGTCAAAATTGAGCTGGAGTCATTTTGTGACCCAAAACGACCAAATTTTTCCAACTTTTTTTTGTGTATCTCGGGAACGGAACATCGCCGCCATATTTGCCCACCGGATTCGAACTCAGCGTGAACAATTGAGTCAAAAACAGTCCCTAATTCAAAATTTTTTTTGTTTTTTTTAAATTTGAAAATTTCCTCATTCTATACATCATGTCTTTTTGGGGGAAAAAAAATTTTCGGTGAGCTTCGGCGTCGGCGCTGGTGCTAATTACCCAATTTTTCGAGACGAATTTGAATCTGTCGTCAAAATTGAGCTACAGTCATTTTTTGACCCAAATTAACCAATTTTCTCAACTTCTTCGAATGTATCTCGAAAACTGAGCGTTGTCGCCAAATTTGGACACCGAATTCGAACTCAGCGTGAAAAATTGTGTTCAAAACATTCTTTAATCCAGAATTTTTGATTTCTTCTAATTTTGAAAATATTCTCCAGACTTATTATACATCATGTTTTTATTGGGGCAAAAAAATTTTCGGAGAGCTTCGGCGTCGGCGTCGGCGCTGGTGCTAATTACTTAGTTTTTCGAGACGAAATCGAATCCGTCGTCAAAATTGAGCCACGGTCATTTTTTGACCCAAATTGACCAATTTTTTGACGAATTTTTTGTGTATCTCGCGAACGGATCCTCGCCGCTAAATTTGAACACCGAATTCGAACTCAGCGTAAAAAATTGAGTTGAAGACATTCTTTAATTCAAAATTTTTGATTTCTTCGAATTTTGAAAATTACTCCATACTATACATCATGTCTTTTTTGGGGCAAAAAAATTTTCGGTGAGCTTCGTAGTCGGCGCTGGTGCTAATTACTCAATTTTTCGAGACGAAATCGAATCCGTCGTCAAAATGACCACACTTTCGAGTGTATCTGGGAAACGGAGGGTCGCCGCCAAATTTAAACACCGAATTCGTACTTGATAAAAAATTGAGTATAAAACAATCGTCTTCTCAAAATTTTTGATTTTTCCGAATTTTTGAGAAAAAAAATTTTTTTACCAATTTTGTCCGCATTTTCGAGGTATGCGTGAAAAATGGAGTAGGAAACACTCGTCAACTCGAAACTCTTGAGTTTTTCGAATTTTGAAAATTTCTCCAATCAGACCCTAGCAACGTGGTGATGCGCTGATGTTTTCCGACTTTACATTGAATATCTTACCAACATTGGGACAAAAGTGTATCATTTTATCCTACCGTTGATAAGAACATAGATGTACTTTAGAAGTTGTTAAAAACTTCCGGCAGATGTCAGCCAGTACGTTGCTAGGTCAAAATTAATTATAGTATTGAGAAATTTTCAAAATTTCCAAAAATCAAGAAAATTGAGATACCCACCTATTTTTCATCAATCTTTTTCGCTAGGTTCAAATTCGTTGTGCAAATTTGATTCTGGCTCTCTCGTTCTCTCTTCCGCATTAAATCAATATTCAATCTCGAGTAGTTTGTAATATTATATTAACTACGCGTCGCATTGTATATGACTACGATCTACAGCAATTTTATCCAACTGCGCAAAGTAAATAAAAATAAATAAATCGTTATAAGTACTGATAGCAAGACAATAAATTAAGATTCTTACAACGTAAATCTTTTCGCTTTCAAAACCGGATACGATTAATGAAGAAAATAAATTCGCGTATACAGATTAACATACGAATAAATACTATAATCATCAAGATAGTTAGAGATTTACAACACAGACACTTAAAAGAATAATTTGAACATCTTTCCGTCAAACGTGGTAACATTAAACACAACACGTATTTTCACAACGAGCATTCGGAAAATCACGATACCTTGATCCGTTTCGATATAATGAAAATAATTTAATAATATGAGATTAGGTTTATATTGTTTGTCGAAGCTTCGACGTTATGAGCACATAAAATTACAAAAAAAAAAAACAAAAAAAAAGTAAATAAATAAATATTATACTGGAAGAAGAGAAATCGACGAAATGCGAACAACCTGACGCGAAGACAAATCAGAGAGATCACGTGTAGTGACGAAGTTCACAAAAAAGTCGACAAAAAAGAGCAATTACGAATGAAGAAAATCGGTTTCCATTAATTCTAAAAATGAAAGTTAGCAAATATTTGGTAAAAGAGTTGCAGCAGGCAGTATACAGAAATATTATTAGTGTCTCAGTACCGCGCGTAAACGCGATCAATGAATTACGAATATACACGACTACGAGTAATTAAACCGTACATAGGTTGTTAATACGTTAATATAAAGCGAGTTACTAACACATAAAACGTAGTTTATGTACACGTCCATTGTACACGGCTCGAATAAATTATAAATCGAAAAAGAAAACCTACGACAGGACACGGACTTATACGTAATACTAGCTAACGAAGTATTTTCAAGAAAAAGCAAGCTGGCCAGAGTATTCACGCGGAAGGGCAAAATGTGACCGAAAAACTCGGATGGAAGGAGCATGTATGAAAGACCGTAAAATCAACGTTGGCTTATGAAATTACAAACTGAGAGTATATGAACGGTGACTCGAAGGACGAACGAAGACCAAACCTTTGGATGGTACGATTTCAGTGTAACAAGAATTCAGAAAATAGTAACGGCAACAACGAAATATGATCAACAAACAAGGCGGTAAATTGAAAACAAATAACTGAAAAACGCATTTATAATGCATTCTGTATTATCGACCGATATTGTCACACAATAACCGGCTGGTGTACTTGATGCACAAGCGCACACATTTTTCAACTGAGGTGATTAAAACGAGAAATTTTCATCGCCCAACATGGCTCTCTCGCCTCGAACTCCGCGATATAAAGTGAACGTAATAACTGAGGGGGACACTATCATCTAATAAATGAGTATTATACCGTCGTCGTCGTCACCGAGACGAAATATCAGTAACACCCACATCAAATTTAACCGTCTGGTAACCTGTGAACGAAGCTGATCGGGAACATTCCTCGACAGGACGGATCTCTCTCGAGGCAGCCCTCCATCCAGTTATCGTCCTCAGTCGACATATTCGTAATTATGATCACGTCGCCTACCTGGAAGGACAATTCATCTTCGTTGTCGGCCGAACAGTCGTACAGCGCCCGGCATCGAGGAAGCTGCTGCATGCGGTACTGACTGTGACTTCCTCCGTCTTCTTCAAAACGTTCTATCGACTGTGAACAAACAAATAATCAAATGAATAATAGATTCCATTTTCGAGATGACAGTGAACGAACAAGGGCCTTTTCATTTAGGGGCAGTTCTCAGAAAAAGTCCACAATCCAGTTTTTTTGAGCTACATGACGTCATACTGAACATATCTTTTTTTTTTGCTACATTATACAGTATTATCCTCTCTACGTGTTCCCATCAATAAATATGAATTCCCCTCGCCGTGGCTTGTTACGCCTTGGAT
The DNA here is from genome assembly GCA_031841125.1 of Acanthococcus lagerstroemiae. NCBI lineage: Eukaryota > Metazoa > Arthropoda > Insecta > Hemiptera > Eriococcidae > Acanthococcus > Acanthococcus lagerstroemiae. Next base: position 41,320,371 of record CM063111.1, on the reverse strand, counting down.
ATCAAAATTTCTGTGCCTCAATATTGCTGTAATTGAGCAATTGTTTTGGGGAAAAATGACGTGACCTCCAGCAAAGTCCAAAGTTTGGTTACTGGTTTTAGTTTTTGCCGTTCTTGGGTCGTGGTCAATTTTTGTTTGCTTCTGCAGCCACACTGCATGTCACACTTTTATATTGATGACCGACTGTATTTTGCTGCAGGACCACTATTCTCGAAAAGTTGTTATGCGATGTTATGATAACAACCGTTGTTATAGAAAAGTTATTATGAGTTGTTACCGGTTGTTACCCATTTACCGTAATGTTGAATAACATCTCATGACCACTCATAACACCACCTTGGGACTAGTTGTTATGAGTGGTTACCGTAACAATTTTTCGAGAATACCGCTCCAGGTCTGTTATATCAACACTATCAGACTATCAGTAGTAGTGTATAGGAGATCTGAGTTCAATGTTGTCATTTTTGTAGCATTATCCTGTGAGAATTAGCGTTTTTACTATTTTCTACTTCCTAGGTCGTGGCTTATCAGTTCTTGGCCTGTGTGACACGTTTCCACCCGGAACAAATGATATGTACTCAATTAGTAATGTATTAAATATAATAAAACAAACTTCCTAAGTAATGATTTTTCTAGCATAAAAAATATAAATTATAAAGAATTTTTCCTAGGTCGTGGTCTGCAGTCTGTTTTCTGGGGCCGTGGCAAATCAAGATTGTTGTGTACTGAACGAAACGACAACGATCTGGAAACAAAGACGTGTTGTCCGAGACAGAGAGTCCTTTGTCTCCAGATCATAATCGTGTCGTTAGTGCGGTTTTAGGCTCGGTTACATTGCAAACGAAATTTTTCTCTTCTCTTCTCATTTCCCTACTCACACTATCACAGTTCAGTTCAGTGCCGCGTCGTTTGAGATGTGTGGTTTTCGGTAGTGTTCACTGATCTGACTCACAGTTCGGTTCAGTGGCGTTTTATTTCCGAGAAATAAATTAGTAGAAAATAACAACAATTATTATAAATTAATATATGCAGGTAATGATTTCGATTTTATTGGGGTCGGTACTGAGACTCTAGCAATTACTTTATTTTTCTTTTCTTCTTCCGACGTGCTAATTGATCTTAATCTTCATTACTGTGCAAGTGTTTTTAAGGGGGTGGGAAATCGTATATATCACTAATGCATACACATGTTCCTCTTTCTGAGAATCTGTTATAGTTAGGAAGCTGAACTTTGGCACACATACTTGGTAAACCTTTTGCTAAAATTGGACGAGAGCTATTTCAATTTTGTCAGTTTTTATTTGAGTTACAAATTTTATTTTGAAGACCCCGGGGTTCTCTCAAAATAAAATTTGTAACTCGAATAAAAATTGACAAAATTGAAGTATCTCTCGTCCAATTTTCGCAAAAGGTTTGCTAAATATGGGTGCCAAAGTTCAGCTACCTAACTATAACAGATCCTCAGAAAGAGGAACATGTGTATGCATTAGTGATATACACGATTCCCACTCCCTTAATGACGTACAGAACCAAAGGAGATGAAATTTAGCAAAGGCGACTATTTACGTTTTATTTTTATTTATACTTCGGATTTTACTTGTGACTGGAGTATTGTGCGTTCCATAATTTTCTACACAAGGAATTATTTCCTCAAAGAAAGCGAAGAAATTAACTGGATTTAGAAGAGGTAAGTGTATTGTTTGTTGATGTATGAAATGGCTTCTCAGTTTGATTAGAGTAGAATTTATTTGAACCGAACCAAGAACATACAACGTTCTGTGGTACTCTTATCAGTAACTTTTCCAAGGGATAATGCGATGTGAATTATGTCTCGTAAATATGGTAAAAGTAGTAATGGTAATTTTGGTATTCTGTTTCAGGTTTTGAGTGATGAAGTCTACCAAAGAGGACACAACGGCGTTACCCTCTGCGGTGATGATGGGAATGTGTGATGACTGATGAGGCAAATGAACAATATAAAGCAAATTGAAATCAAATTTTGTAACCTGCAGTTGAATTCTTGAATATAATGAAGATACTCATTCTGAGGATGTATAAGTTGCAATAGATTGTTTTTCTGTTTTCTGATCATTCTTGTCAATGCTGAAGTATGTAGTTATGACAAACGCATGTTCCAATGTTCTCAAAAGTGGATACCAGTGTACAAGTATTAATAGTATTGGTGATAATCTTGGTTATGCCTATTCAAATTGTAAACTTTATATGAATTGAAGGAAAATTACTTCTTTGTCGTTAGCGTAAGAAGAATTACAATTTCCTAAAATGCCACCTGAGTTGTTTGGACTTTGGAATTGATTGAAGAGTACCTTCCTGTTGATAGAGTGATACTGATAACCTGATACTGATAAGAATAACGGATAAGTGATAGAGCTGCGCGACTGCAGTCTGCAGCTTTGCAATTTGAAGGTGTTACCGATCCTCTTTCAGTAGCGAAGTTACTTGTTACTTGAATGCGTTTCGTTTTGTGGCAGTGACCTGACGTCACGCGTTGCGGGCAGGGACGAAAAAAAACCGAAAGCCAAACCTTGTTTCTCTATAAGATCAGAAGGTGAAAGCTGAAAGCTAAATGATGAGAAGTCAAAAGCGAAATCTTTTCATTTTCGACTTTTATGCAACTTTTCTTCATTTTTACCTTCGACCATCCAGTATATGGACTAGCGAAGCTGCGTATTTCGCACGCCAGAACATGGGCGGATCAACGCAACAACACAACATATCTCAGCGGAATATTTATATGTGTGCGCTCTCATTGAATGTAGTGGTGTGTGCTTACAGTCGCTTTACCTGTAATATGTCGAGTGATTGCCAACTCAACGCCCGGGTTTCTTCGTATTTCTATTACACAGCGCTTACGGCGCTTTGCTAGACCATATACTGGATGGTCGAAGATTTTTACAGTCATCTGGCGACCTATTATGAAACTTTTATCACAATACCACAAATCATTACATACCACTGTAACGACTTCTGCAATTATACTAACATACTAGATATCTAACTACAGCTAGGGTACTATAGTTTGCATGTTTTCACCTTTGACTATATACTATAAAATGGACACGGCATACTGATAAAAACGTGTCACATTTTTATTTCCATGTAAATGTTACCTGCACAAAGTTATCGGATAACTGTTGAGTTTCTCTATTACTGCCGGGAATAAGAATTTAGCACACTGTGAATATGAGAATAATGTTATCAAAGAATGGTCAGTCCTCGAGAGCCAAGTAATGAGGAACTCAACAGTTATCCGATGACTGTGCGCAGGGTAACATTTACATGGAAATCAGTATGCCGTGTCCATCTTATAGAATATAATCAAAGGTTTTCACACAGGTATACTGGACCGCCATTTTGATTCCCAATAGACGAGAAAAAAGCCGAAAGCCAAAAGCCGGATCTTCTCAAGGTCAAAAGCTAAAAGCTGAATGGTGAAAAGTCTGAAATCAGAAGCCAATAGAGTTTTCACTGGAAGCTAAATCTTTGTATAGGGCTTTCACGTCCCTGGTTGTTCCATGATCGCAGTGAGCTATAACTTTCCTTTCTAATGATTTTGACCACGACCTGAAAAATGTGCCTGTGATATTTTGAATATTTCAGTGTTATCAATCAGCGAGTGATAATTGGACGCTGTTAAGCGAGACAGAACCAAGCGACATTTGATAACAATGAGTTATTAGTATCATTGGAAAGAGCGTAAGAAGTAGAATTTTTCAAAATCGGGCCTCCGATTCAAAACTGTGTACTCACGTCGAAAAAAGCACGAAATCGGACAAATACAGTTTCTCCTGGGATTCTGTAATTGGGATATAAACTCGAGTTGCAAATGTTGGCACGATTGCGTCTTATCAGTGGTACGAATGGATGATCATGGAAATTTTTCCATTCAAAAGTATACATATGATCATCCTTTCATTTTCCCCGGATTCTGCAGTGCACTCTAGTGCAGGTTTATATCCCAATTGAGAAGCTGACCAAAAGTACCTATGTTGGTAGCCCTGCTTCTACAACTGGGGGATAATTTAACTCGTTCATATAAAAAACATGTAAAAGGAGTGGTCTTCTGAGGTCACTTTCAGAATGAAAAAGAGAAACTTCATCAAAATTGTAAGCTCAAATTTAAATTTGGCGCATAACACTGGTTCATAAATATTATTTTTCTATCTATATCAAATATGTAAAATTGAATTTCTCCAAGTGTTTGCCAGCAAAAAAAAAGCAGTATATGCAAATTTGACCACCAGAGATCGGTTCACAAGAATATTGTGTTTTTTTAAATAGATTTGTAAATGGCATATCAAAATAGACTATGAAAATACTAAAAAGGCTTTCAAGTTATTTTAAAGGTCAGTTACAAAAAAAAAAGATGCTGATGCCACGGAAAATTCGAGGTCCGATTTCAGCGGGTCAAAAACCGTAAGACAGCGACAAAAAACTGAAATCTTGTTATCTTGGAAAATATTTGAAAAGCAATAAATACTGAATTCGGCAGTGACGTAAATACAGGACAAGGGAAGGGTTAATGATAACCTTCCAGAAATTTTTCAAAATAAAAGCAAGCGTCAAAAATCATCAAGCTAAGTGAGTGAGCGGAAAAATTGTTCCGCCTTTTTATGTTCATCCCTTCCCCTTTACCCATAAGCTCCTAGTTCTCGATACTCCAAATTAATTTTGGTTTTTGACATTCGGTCTATGCTGAAGTTCGTAAGAATGGACTGCCATTGTTGCCACATCCATTACATCTTTGCTTCGACTTGTATTACACGTATTATTTTCACTCCCTCTTCCACGACCACTTGTCCCTTGGTCATATTAGGATTCTTCTTGAATTCTCGAATCCTCTAGGCCACCGGATTCAGAATCACCAGTAGTTAAGGATTCGGAGCCTCAGATTTTGAATCACTTTCCCAAGGATTCTTGCAGAATTTCTTTGTTTCGATTATCCCCATTTCTGCCAGTACTCAAACTACATATAATAATTATTCCAATTCACCTTTCTCGGTGACGGAGTAGGAATATGCGATAAGTCCACGGAGGAGGAATGAGAAAGTACATTTTCAGTCGACTGGCCGTTTGTTAGCGAACCACTGGTCGAAGGTGTGGGTGGCGGCGGGCCTCTGGGACGCTGCACCGAATTTGAGTAGAAATCTGAAAAACACGAGAACAGAATAAATGCGCCTTAATCCTGAGAGAAGGTCGTTGATTTCTTCCGTCTATAATTGCAAATTCGTTTATTTACTTGTTGGTTTATCCGCTGAAACACTCTTCAACGTTGGTATTTCGCCAGGAGGAATGACTAGTCTTGCGCCAACTAAATAAACAGAACAACAGAATAATCTCACAATAATGTAGTAAGTCAATGCTTAAATTTTAGAATAGGACGTAAATGAAGGAAAACGCAGGTAAGCTGTAAACAGTTATTAGATTCTATATCCTTGTTACCCCCAACAATCACCGAACTTCACACCTCAAAATTAGGCAGCGACCCACATACTAAGGGACGCAATCCCTATAATCAAGGCAGTAAATAAATAAATAAATAAAGGCATCGGGACCAGACGACACTGAAAACAAGACAATCAAAATCTTATCAGAAACTCTAATTGAACCCCAAACAGAAATTTTTAACAAAATTCTAGAATTAAGAACTACATCAGCACAATGGAATATTTCAGAAATACATAATTTTATTACACAAAAAAAGCGACCGGGCGAACGTCAGCAACTACAGACCGATAAGTTTATCATCAAACGTGGAAAAGCTGTTCATGAAAATTTTGAAAACCCGTATTTACAACATTTTGGACTCGCAACAACCGATAGAACAAGGGGGTTTGGAAAAATTATACGACAACAGACCACATCCAATCCCTCGACCAAATAATAGAAAAATCTAGAGAATTCAATATAGAAGTTTGGCTTCTATTTATAGACTTTAATAAAGCATTCGATTCGGTATGCCACAATAAACTTTAGGAGGCCATGACAGCGCAGGGAATACATGAAGGGATAATTGAAATTTTGGCTAACATGTACAGCCAACCATCAGCATACGTAAAAACAGACATAAAAGGGGATCGCTTCCCTATCCAGAAAGGGGTGAAGCAAGGGGACCCGCTATCTCCAAATCTGTTTAACTGCATTCTGGAACAAATTTTTAGAGAATTAAACTGGGGAAAAAAGAGATCAAAAATTTTTGGGAAAGAAATAAATAATTCAAGATTTGCTGATGACATAGTACTTGTGGCAAAAAGTTTTGATGAAATGTTGAAAATGGTAAAAGATCTACAAATCCAAAGCGATGATTTCGGCCTATCCAAGAACTTATCGAAACAAAATTCATGTCCAACAGTTGGGGCCAAAACGAATTCTGACTGGATGGGACCAAAATAAAACAGGGTGTCTAACAAATTTTGGAAAGCGAAATGCAGGAGTTTTGCAGGAGATTTTGCAGGAGGTTTTTCAGCAGTTCAAACAACTAGAAACACCCCCCCCCCCCAAAAAAAAAAAAAAAAATCTGTATTAAAATGGTTTCAAAATTGAAAAGAACTGAAAAAATGATACTTTTTAAATTTTGAGAATAAAATTAATGAAGTACAAATGAAAATAATTTTGCAGACTTCCTCAAAAGTTTATCGTACAATGCTTTAAGAAAAGCGCAACATTCATCAAGAAATTTCATTTTCTTCAACGGAGAAAATTTGGATACAATTGTTTTGGCTCCAAATCCGACGTTAACCTTCTCTGGTGGTAAAAGGTTCTTTTTAGTATCTTCAAAACTATATGTGACTTTGGAGAGAAATCTGGTACCGATGTTTCGAAGAACAGTTCTAAGATCTTCATAAAGAAAGGGTATCAATGGCTCATCGCTCTGGTATTATATCAAAAAATGGTACAAGTCATCACACACTGAAGACATAAAATGTAATTTTGCTTCCAAAAACTCCTTCTTCAAAACTTCAGTCACATAAGTGTAATTGTGTGTTTTAGGAGGTTTATTTTTGACGCCCTCAACATACTTCTTGACATGAGGTAGTATATTCAATGCTCTCTGTAATACCTTTCCATTTTCCAGCCATCGAACAGAGAAACATTTTAATGTAAATAACGAAGATTTGGAATAATATTTAAAATCCGCGCGTCTAGTGGGGAAGTCTTTGAAGAGGTAATACAGACTTCGTAACAACCGATGAATATTCCAGTTGCTGCTATCGTGAGCAGTTTTATACTCGTTATGGACGATATGCAAGGTACAGGTACCCAAATTCAACATTTTGTTCATACCATTCTCTTCCATGTATTTCAACAGATCTGAATGTAATAATTTCAAATTAACGTTGGGGCCATCCATCGCCACTTGCAAAACGTTAGATAAATTCAACTTCAAATCTTTTAATGCATTTGTAATTGCTTCGAACAGTCCATCAGAAGTACATCGTTCTGGGAAAATGGAAGCTAAATAACGAGTTGATACCTCCTGTTTACTAGAATCCCAATAATGTACGATCATATCCATTTGGGCGTTTTGGCAAACTTTATTGAGATAGTGTCTGCGTTTTGAACTTCGTCTAGTAAGATCTGTCTGAAGTAAGGCCCAAGACCATATGTAATACAGTAGGCAATCTTATCTTTTTTTAAACTCATTTGCTAAAAAGTGCGTCAATTTTTCCACTTACGTTAGATACAGAATTGACATAGACGCAATATTTGCACCAGTACCAGTCAACGTATCAGCACTCCTACAAACGATACGCGTTAGGCAGCGCAACATACCTGGTTACCTGCCACCTAGTTCAAAAACATGTTAATGCTAGCGCTAGTAATGGCACATTGCAAATTGATCAGTTTATGCAAACAACTGGTGGTGCAAACAACCATTTTTTTCATGAGAAAAGAAAAATTTTAATTCACTTTTTTTTCATTTCTCTGTGAAAATTGCAAGTTTGTAATACATATTTCATGGTGCAGTAAAGTACGATTTTTGCAGGAGGTTTGAGTGAAATGCAGGAGGTTTGCAGGAGATTTTGTGAAATGCAGGAGCATTTGAGCAAATGCAGGAGTTTTGCAGGAGATGCAGGAGATTCAGGAGGTGTTAGACACCTTGTAAAAAGAGTAAGAGAATACAGATACCTGGGTCAAACCTAAAAATTTAAACTCAACATGGAAGGCATCATAAGAGAAAGGATCGCTAACGGTTGAAAGGCATTCTGACAAAACATATCCGTATTAAAACGCAAAATGAAACTGAAACTGAAAATAAAAATCTTGAAGAGTTGTGTGCTCCCTTACCAAAAGCTCAGTGCAACCGTTAATAAAAACACATAATTCCATGCTAAGAAGCATTCTGGGCTTTCGACTAAAAGATAAAATCCAAATCAAATATATCCAAACACTGCCTCAGTCTAAAAGCGTTGACTACAAAATTGAAAAATTTTCATTCAAATATGCAGACCATATGTTCAGAGGTAACCCGGATAAATGGAACATCAAATGCACACTCTAGGACCCGTGGGACCACAAAAGGAAAAGAGGTTGCCCAACTATGAGGTGGATAGATGAAATACTAAACTATCTTGGACCCTGTTGGGGCGCACTGCGGCGAACCGTAAAGCCTAGGCAAAGGTGACGGAGACATGTGGGTAATTCTCAGAATTCGGGCATATTTCACTCACAATAAAAATCAGTTTTGGAAAGCATCCATCATTCTTGCAATTTTTTGGGCAGTTTGATAATAGACATAACTCTGATACTATTTCTAGCCTACGGCTCAATTAATGCCGAAAAGAGGCGGGGGCAGAGCGTTTCTAAAAATCTATAGACACTACGAAAGAATTTCCATCGTAGTGGCAACCACAACATTAAAATTTCCATCGCAATAGCATCTGTTGTGTGAATTTTTCTTTAGCAGTGCAGTAGTGGAATGATGATGATCCAGACAACCAATGTGTGGGAAATCATGTACATGGTCTTCAGAAAGTCAATTGGCAAGGTAAGTGAGCTACAAGTATCCTTAGGATATGGATGTATAAATATGTACATTCTTACGTAGTGGACATTTAGTTCCATGGTAGTGGTTAGAAATATTAACATTGCCACTACGAAAGAAAACCAAAGATGATCCACTACGTAAGAAAAATAGTAGATAAATTGAATTTAAGACTTCAAGTATACTTTGATGAGCAGTTTTTAATATTTCAATATCAATATACGTAATAATTTCAGTATAATCCTTTTTTTCCAGGATTTAGCAGCATTCCAGCAAGATGTGATAAGCCACTACGAAATACCTCAAAAATTGTAAATAAGCGCGTTATCAGATATTTTCATTGAACAACTAGATAGTAACACTGAGATCCAAGATCTGAGATGCGCATAGTATCCTTACTGCAGCACCACAGCGTTGCAGCCAGTTGGCAGCATTCGAGATTCAATCTGTGGGGCAGAGAGCGCTACTGAAAAATAGCCACTACGATGGAACCTCAAATGCAGAACCTCCCTTTTACCTCATATTGAGGGCGCGTGATATAATCTGAGTTGCTGTTTTTGCTGTCAACATATATTCTCCCTCATACTAGTGAATTTCCACTTTGTTTTCCCCGAGGAAAACATTTCATTACATCATTTCAACAAACTTGAAATTTGAAAATGTGAGCCATAACAGCCACTACGATGAAATATTCTGAGGGTTTATATTATTTTGTGGTGTATCTAGAGAGGGGGCAGGTATGCCAATGTCAGGAAAGGTTGAGGAGATAATACTCTATACATTCACTAAAAAACCGATTGAAATTTTGAATATGTAGTCTCAAAAAGTTTGATGAACTGAAATATGCCCCAATTCTGAGAATTACCCATATGCCCTACGGTGGGCTTACATATAGGTACATGCGATACAAAGAAGTGTATGCTCATGTTTCACCTATTCAGTGTCAAAATAAATTGATTTTCGGAAGAGTCCCACGTCACACGGAGCTGAATCGGACGAATATGGGGATGGGGGACGACTATCATCGAATTTTTCGCCAAAAAATGCTCGTGTGGAGAATGAAGTGCAAGAAGGCGTATTTTCATGGCGCAGCATCCAATCCTTTGCACGCCAATGTTCGGGTCTTTTGAGTCTACGGCTCTCATACAAACGTTTCAGAACATTGCAGTAGAACCTTGAATTTACAGTTTGATCCTTTCGTACAAATTCATCATGCACAATGCCCTTGATGTCGAAAAAAACGAGGTGCGTGCTCGTTCATCATCTGCAAGCTCTTTCCTGTCAGCCTTAAATCGCCCATACCTCTCAAAAACTTATGTTCGGTTCATTGCACGTTCCTTAAATGCTTTTTGAATCATTTCTTACGTTTCATTCGGATGTTCCGCAGATTAAAAGAAAATTTAATGCACGTGAGTTGCTAATGTAAACTCGGAAAAGGCATCTATCTATCCCCTCCCATCGACACATCCTCATACGTTACCATGTTTTTAGTTTTATGGAGACAGTCCGGGAACTTTTGGATCGCACCTCGTATTTTACATTTTCTTTCTATTTTACGAGTACTTCTTCCATCTGGCATTATCAGATTGCCTCAGCACAAAAAAGCACAACAGACGAATGAAGATAAGGCACATTACTATCCGTTACGAGCATGAATCGACATAGCGTTTACCAGCAACAGAGTGCCAAAACGGACCCACCCTCATTACTTGGTGTCGATAGGCTGCGAAAATAGTGATACTGATTAATTCATAACAATAAAATACCTATGAGAGCAACATACGAACGTTAAATATTAAAATTAAGTACTGTTAGTCTGAGCGACTCCGCCAAACGATAGGCTTATTCAAACGACGGGAATTGAAAGTAAACTAACTTCCTAGCAACCAAAAATGAGTGGACCATCGCAGAGTCGTGCCAAAGAAGATACACTGTGGAAATGTGGTGCGAAAGGAAGCGCAGACGGATTACGAATCGTTGGTAAGAACAAAATTATGTTACAGAACATCTTTACTAGAACGGATATCATTCAAACGTGTTATGGATGTTGAAAATTGATACTCGCAGTAGCAGTTACAGACGTGTTACAACTGCAACTCCACAGCAGAGAAAATGAAAATATCATGTACCATGTAACTAGTAACTGTTTTTCGTTTATGTGCGTGCAAAGCAAAGACATAAAATTATCAAAAACGTATAAGGGCTACATTTCTTTGAGTTTCAAGGACGTACCGGTAGGGAGGTAGAGGGGCAGCCCCCCAGTAGGAATTTTTTCCTCAGCAGTTGAGAAAATTTACAATGTCAGTCAGAGAGAATTGGGAAAATTCAACAATTCAAAAGTTTTTCTTTTTGCTTTGATACTTGGGAATTTTGAGTTGAGTCAGTTGGGACTTTCACAATTTTTACCTCCCCCCCCCCCCAAGAAAACTCTCTTCGGTACGTCCCTGTTGAGTTTTACATCGATCAACTCTTTTTTTATGCTTTGGTTACTAAATTTTCATCATTACATAGCTTTCGTTTTGACGGCTGTTGTTGCGCCATCTTAGGATAAGTTAAATCTAATATAATTATTAATAGACAGTGCGACCCAGACTAGAAATCCGATTAGTTCATTAGAAAGTAGACAACATTCCGAACATAATACTTTTTGTGAAAATACAAATTCAAGAACGCTTCCGGCATAAAATAGAAAAATCAAATAGCCAGGCAGTCACATGACTAGGTGTTCCTACTTCCCCTACGTTAAAAAGGCAAGGACATGGAATACTAAGTCGGTGCGAAATCAGTTTTGACATCAGTGTTGCCAGTTGCAAGAAATCTGCAGTGCGCCATTTTAGAACACACTCCACTCAACAAATTAGCAAACACAAAAAGCAAGGACGGCAGGTAAAGATCAATTTTGATCATTAAGTCCAGAAAGATGATGACCCTTGATTACAAAAATTTATCAGGTTCCTGGCTTTCATTCAGAGTGCCCATTTCTCCCCCCCCCCCTAAAATGAAATTCCTGGACTTTTCTTCAACTTCCCAGACACGTTTCAGAGTGTGGTCCAAAAGGAACTTTCAAAAAATGATAGCTTCTCTTTCGGGTTTCATTGTAAGACAACACATGAATGTACACTTTTGGCTGACTTTTCCAGACTTTTCCTGAATTTTCCAGAACTTGGCACCCTGTTATTATTGTGACCATATGATTTCCACAGACAAAGAAATTTCAAGCAGATCTGTATTATCTAAGGATTAAAACAAAAACAAGTCATGTTGGGTTATATCTTTCATCTGATTTCCAGATAATCTGAAGATCATGGGTAGAATTATAATCTCAATATCAAAAAAGTTACTAGCACAAACGCAAATGGAAGGCTTGGGAGTTCAACCCCCTACCTTCTGAAAGCCCGCCAACAAATAAATAAGAAAGTTTACAAGTGGAAGAATTTTTAGAATTTTTTTGATATTTATCAGCCTCTCTTGAGCCCACCCCTCCTCACTCAAGGTCGACTATTTGCACTTATAATCAATAGATTACTTTCCATCTAGCTTTGAAAATTATTATACTATAATAAAAGCACAGATCAGATTTAGGTATTTTTTCAGTTGATTAGTAAAAAAAGTGCTAAGATAATTTAACAAACAGTCACTAGTTCGAATCCATGGGTTCATCTTTTCTCTACATTGTTATTTCAGATCAAACTCACATAGAAGCATGATCTGAAATTCTGATCGGTCATCGTATTATAATTGATTCTACCCAACAGTTCCCAATATAATTAATTCTACATCATCTTACAGTTCACTGTCTAAAGATAAAATGCAAATTTACATCAATTTTTTATTTATACTAAGTCTGATCTAATAAAGGGGTTCAAAATGTAGTTTTCCATTTATATTATCCTTTATAAGGAATGAATGAAATATGTCTCTACTCTCATCAGCGACAATGTAAACAAATAATTCTGTTTTAAACTCCTGGTTATACCTCCAGTCAAAAAGTGAAATAAGGCAAGAATTCAAATCAAAGTCTGAGAATCCAGATAGTAAATCTGATTCTGAATCTTTTCTCCTAAATTCAAATTCTGAATATTTTTCAGTGAAGTGCGATTCTGTTTCTTTACAGCATTTATTGGATACTTTTGAAACAATCAGTGGAATAGGATCTTTATATGGGAAGCGTAAGACCATTTTTCCAGATTTTCTATTTCAATCTCCAATGTTATGCATAGGACTGCCAAAAGTATGCTTTGGCGAATTTTTCCTCTGTGAATCAAAGGCAATCGTTTTGAAGATATCTTTGCAAAACATGACATTCTGAGTGAAATAAGCCCTATTTGAAATTGCATATTTTTGCCTATGTCGATATAATTGCATATTTGGTGTTTCAGAAGCATATTTTCTCAAATTTTCTAAATTTTTACATTTTTAGACATATTTTTGAACATCTACTATATTATATCGTTGAGTCTATTTATTATTATTATCATTTTTTCTTTCTTTGGTAAGTGATAAACGTTGAAGAAAATTAAGTTGTCGGTTGTGACAACACTGTTTGCCTTGGTCTCGGTACACTAGTATGGAGAATTTGTTGGAACAATGTTGCCATTATAATCTGCTCATTTCCCCCTCTAAAATGATACCCATATCAGAGCAGAATAGTTTGGAATATTTCGACTTTTTAGGGAATATTTTTGGCATATTTAGCAACAAAGAAGCTTTTAAGCATATTTCTAGCAGCCCTACTTATGCATAAAGGAAAATCGATTGAATAAATAACTTGAGGATCCTTATCGATAATCGATGAGAGGCAAGCTTGTCGATTTAAATCGATTTTGAATCGACTTTTTGACAGCTCAAGCTCGTGAGTGTAATGATCACACAGGGATGGGCAAAATCCGGAAACTCCAATATTTAAATCCAAAATCCAAAATCCTGGTAAAGGAAGGATTTGAATTCAAAGTCTCAAGTCCTTTTTAGAAAATAATTTCAAATCCAAAATCCTAAATCCTCTCAATTTTCAGGAAAATTGAGAGTCTAAATCCAAAATCCAATATTTTGAGTTTTGACTTCTAAATTTCAGTAATTCAGCAGTAAGCATACACGCAGCAATCTTCACTCTACCATTGGCTGAAGACGTTCGCATACAACTTCTGTTTTCTGTAGCCAGGGTTGCTTAGCTAAACCAATGCGTGTAGCCGTTAGCCGATTGATTTTGACCTCAAATTAGCTAGCCATTAGCTAAGTAATGAGACTACGTTAGCTGTTAGCTGAAGCCAATCATTTGGAAGCGTTAGCTTTTAACTAAGTTTTTAGCCCTTCCAATTGGCTAAGTAGCCCTGTCTGTAGCTCTGCGCTAAAATGCTAATTGGACGCTATTAAGCAAAACCCGTCCAAACGAAATTTGTTGACAAAATGAGAAACTAGTATTCGGACCGGGCGAACGTCTGGCGCGCTAGTATCGCTCAAGGTGATAAGAATTTGAAAGAACGATCATGGCAGTCAAAATGATGGGTAAATAATAGAGCAATTTTCATGATTTTTCGCATTTAAAAAATATTTAACGTAATGTTGGTGGAGGTTTCAAAAATGTTTGTACGGCTCTTAAAATTATATTTTCTTCGACCAGCGGAGGTAAAGTAATCATGATGATTAATGTTTTTTTATGACAAGTAACAAAGAGAAAAATTTGTGTCACGTTAAATACACATTACAACACTTCCAAATATCTTCTAATTATTAATAATTTTAGAAAAATCGAAAAATATAGAAGAAGGGGAAATATAGTTTTGGTCTTCCTTTCACCATTGTCATCTCTACTGAATAGTCCTACATGATCATTTTTTCAAAGCTTCTACATTTGGCCGCTAGGAGACGACTCTTTTGATGCATAGTCCCAATCGTTGGAAAGAGCATAAAAAGTAGAATTTTTTCAAATTGGGCCCCCGATACAAAAATCTGTATCTACTCGTAGGTTGAAAAAAGCGTATCAGTAAACGCTATGTCCGTAAGCCGGCATTATTCATTTTTCAAAAAAACAAACAAAAAAACAGATTTTGTTGCTTAGGCGGTTTTTACTTAGCAGCATCCAACTGTATATTGTAATCAGTGAAAGAATGAAATTTTTAGGACTGCATTCGTTCCAAATTCTTACTCGCTAAATGTGACCAAATGAGCTTCCTTCGCGTTCGGTAAATTGTTAAAATTGACGAAATGAGGATTTTTAGAGTGTTCGCCGTAGCGCAGCGCTGCAAGCCCCCTATTTTCGGATTTGTATTTTAATTATTTTTGGAATTATCAAAATGCAAATTCTTTGCTAATAATTAGGAGCTGGAATCCAAAATCCGAAATCCTTTCTGAAAAAGGATTTGAAATAATGCAAAATCAGGATTTTTGGAAATTCGGATTTAAAATACCTGAGGATGTAAATCCTGCCCAGCCCTGTGATCATGTAATGAATTTAGTGATCATGTGATGAATTTAGTGATCACTCAGCTTCAGAGTGGAATAGGTAGGTCTGGTGAAACGCTCAGAAACTACGAAATTGTTTTGTTCATTTAGTAACTGCTCTGATCAGCACTCCTCACTCTGTCACCCGCAGTTTTCGTTTTGTTCTGCCTCTGTTTTGCTCAAAATTCGTCTAAACTGATTCATACATTCAGATTATTGCTCCAGTATTGGCCGCTACCTTGAGCTCACTCAGACTCTGAAAAACTGATTAGTTTGCTCAATGATTTGGGGAAGATCTTGGGGTTTTCTTTCATTCATTTGGTATTTATTCAGAAATAAAACAACAGAAATTGGTTCTCTGGTTATTGTTCAAGTATTCGTTAGAGTATACAGCCCTGCATTACCAGTGGCGGAACCAAGGGCGGGCCTGGGTGGGCCAGGCCCTTCCAAAAATATTTTTGGCCCGCCCAATTTTTTTTTGAACGATCTGAAATTTTTTTACGAAAAATAACTCACTTACAATAGACGAAAAGAATTCAAAAATAAAATACTTATAATCGATTTGCCAAAAGTTTAAATTTAGATAATGTTGTAGAGAATTTTGTTCTTCATCTTAAAAATAGTCGTATTCTTTTATATTAATTGTTAATATTATGTAAGTACATACATGTACAAATTTTTATAAGTACATAGTTTCATTCAAGCCGGCGTTTTATTCAAAAAATCCCCGTCCTTAATAATCCGGCCCGTCCGTGCCCACCCGAAAAAAAATCGTAGTTCCGCCACTGTGCATTACAAGAAGTGTTTAAAGAGATCACCTCCTTCCCATTTTACCTCAGCATTGTTACGTCCCAGTTTCACGATATGTAGGTAAACTAGAACTCAAAGCGTTGTACAGGCTACTGTCAGCTTCATTCAGCAATGATCCTAGATTCGTATTCTACAACCTGAAGAAGTCGCAGGATGGAAATTCTCCATATTCCGATTTTATTTCCATGTAAACGTCGAGTATTTTCAGTTTGACACATTATGCGAGTGTTATTTCTACAATTTTTTCAGCATCCAATTAAGCAAGTTCATGCTGTCTGTGAAATCAACAACGTTCGTAATAAATGCCTGTATTCCTTCAAATTTTCAGTTGAAAAAGTCGTGCCTTCTCTACTGCCAAAGGCAACTACCAACGTCGGTCTTCCCGTTTCACTTGAAACAGTCTCGCCTTCGTTGCCAGGACAGACGAAGAAAAACACGAATGAGAGCACATTTCGAGAACGAATCAACGACCTGAGCAGCATGTTCGAATTTCAGGTCATCCAGATGCAAAATGAAATTTCCGAAAAAACGAAACTGATAGAGACGTACAAGCAAGATCATACGAAACTACGAAAAGAATTGACCGAGAAAGAGATAGAGCTCAAGAATCTAGCATCGTCGAACGAGAAACTCGAGAATATGTGGAAAGATGCATTTCAGAATCTGAAGGATGTCGATTCCACCGATCTGGCTTTAATGCAGAACGTGAGCAGAATACTAGTCCAAGACGTACAAGATAAAATCAAGAGGTCTAGATGTATGGAGAAACAAGACAGAGACGAATCGACGCCGAAACAAATCAGCATCTCGGAAAATTATCTGGATCTCTGGACAAAGGTGCACACGGTCATGTTGCAGGATAATGCAAATTTCCGATCCGAAGTACACAAACTGAAAGAGACGCAAACTGCGATATTGAAAAAGCTCGAAGTGAGTACGATTACAGGTTGTAAGATTTATATAGTAGACTAAAAGGTACAATATCATGGACCAGCTTAACTTTTCTCTCAATTCGGCTCAAAATTATCTGATTTTAATGAGCAATGTATCAAAAAGTGAGACATATACGAGTAGCTCAATTTTATGGATAAAAAAATTTCAACTTTTTACCGCAATTTTTACGAAACGGAAAGCTGAGGTACTAATATGGACCTAGGTATATGGGCCACCTTGAAAAATTCAAAAAGATCACAAAAAACAGACCCTCAATGTAAATTATTTTTGAAACATCATACATATCATTAGAAAGTAGAGTTTTTGTTACTTTCATTCTTTCCCATTTTTGCACATTTAATAATCACTGAAATAAATGAACCTCAAAATTTAGTAAATTGTAATAATGTGGATTGATAACACGGTAAACAACAAACACCTTTACACAGTGTATGAACTGGACTGCGGAAAACTGGAGAGAACAATCAAATACACTGGACTACCAATACCCAATACCGGAAACTCCATGTAAGATACACTTGCACTCAGCATCTAGCGGCAGGGTTTGTTACTATGATAATTTAGTAGTGTGTTCACCAACACGCGACAGAGCGAAAACACCCACGAATGAAATACATGTAGTACCAAATCCTGCCACCAGAATTTTCATAACACTGGAGTTTCCAGTATTGGTAAAGCGCTATAAACACGAGTGGGGAAATACGTCATTTTTTATCCAACCGCGCCCGTCGATGCCAAATTGACTATGCGGTACGTTCCGCATAGTTGGATTCGACATCCACGGGTAATGGCGTATTTCCCCACTTCTTGTATTTATAGTGCTCTAGTATTGGAAGTCCAGTGTATTTGGAACATGTTTCAGTATTTAGTAACATGTTTCAGGATTAGTTCGCTAGGAGCGCCAGCAGTAGTTCCTGAAAGGGGTCCATATTTGTGCCTTTGTTCATAATTGTACCTTTTACTTTGATAATTATGTTCTGATCATCGATTCCTATTGATGCAGGTAGGTGAGAAGGACGTGAAGTCTGTCAAAACTGACATCCACAGGAACGATGATTATTACCGCGCTGAAATAAAAAGGATTGAAAAGAAATTAAAGTCTCAGTGCGGCCCGACAACCACACTACAGAAACCGAGCAAGTTCCATGTGAGCAATTTCATCAAGATAGCGGGTGAGTTTTAAGAGCGGGACAAAGGGAGAGGTGTAGTTGACCCTAATTTCTTCTCTAGGAAACATGATAATCTTTGACGGAGATACATTTGGGAATTGGGAAAAACTTTATTTGGCATGTCCTGAAAAGTTACAGATTCTATTAAAAATAATCTCACTGACAAAGACATTTCCCGACAAATACCCTCTCTTGTTTGTTGCGGTTTCAGTTTCCCTGCAGTCTCATACATGACCCCGAAATTTCAACAAGATATCTTCAATATTCGCCGAGATTAAACCTTTATTTATTTGAGATCGATATGAATGAGTGTATTCAAGCACACACAATGAAAACGGATGAATACATGCTGCTTATGTTTCTGAGCTGAACCTCATCAGATGAGACACTACTGAACTATTCTGAAATAATGTGCAAATATTGTCACCGCTTGTTCGTGTCGAGATAAGTACAACGTCTCAGTTTTTCTCTCCTATAAAACGGCCTTTTGATAAATTTTTGTGACTTGGCTAGCAATTTATGAGAGAGCTGTAAACGAGACGGGAAACGAGAATTCATTGTGTTCTACGTATTCGGAGCCAACTACGAAATAATTCTAGAAACAATGAGAATTTCTTAGGGAATTTTTTTGACAACACTGTTTTTTGCAGGCATCGAATATTCCTCGAAAATTAAATTTTAGGGTATCTATTGAAAGCGAAAAAAATAAAAATTGATATTAGGTTACCCTAAAATTTAAAAAAAATAATAATAATAAATAAATAAAATTGTACCTGCATGTAAGCGAAAAGGGGTGCCGACCTTTACCTCACACAAACATAGCGGAATAGCTAATACTTTAGCATAGTCACTAAAGATTGACATGGTTGCTCCAACTTAAGATAACGTTGGTCAAACCATCACGTGTGACCTAGTAACTACAAATACGCAGAGCAGTGGTGTATCCAGGATAAAATTGAGGGGGGGGGGTCCAGACTGGGAAAAAATGAATATGGGCGATATGGCAGAGTGGTAGAAGAGGGAAGGGAGCTTATTCGTACATTAAAAAAATTGAAGATGCCAAAGGGGGTCCAGACCCCCTGGACACCCTCCCTTAAATACGCCACTGCGCCGGAGCAATACCATTCACAGGGACACACAATACAAAATACAAAAAATCTTCAACCAATACAACACAAAACTTGGAATCAGAGACAGACCACCTCTGATCAAACAAATAAACAACGACAAAACAGAAATAAAGGGCATGAACACCAGCGACGGAGTATACAGACTGGACTGCGAATACTGTGACATGACATACATAGGAGAAACTATAGCCCTACACAATCGAGAGTCTAATGGGTCGCCATTTTGGCACACACCGAGCCCGTGGATGCCGAATTCGACTATGCGGAGTTACCGCGTAGTCAATGCGGCATCGAAGGGGCGCGGTGTGAGCCAAAATGGCGGCCCATTATACCTGGCGGGTATTTAGGGCTCTAGAGAAACAGGCAGAAAATCCACAACTAGAATAAAAGAGCATGACAGATCACAGAAGCTAAAGGATGACAAATCACTTTTTGGAAAACACTGCAACGACCAGGGACACAACAACCACAAATTGACGGAAAAGTACAAAATCCTACACATAGAAAACTAGACAGACTACACAACCACAGACAGCCAATAGGAATACACACCAATAGGTTTACCATACGGCACCTACTACACATCACTATAAATATAGGACCAACAAAAAGAAATTTTAGGGAACTCCACTGAAGATGGCGTAACAGCCAAAATCGCTATGGACAAGAGAATCAAACAAGTGAATGGGCACACCCCAAAGTTTTGAGAAATGCCTTCCATCGTATCGTTTAATATCACACTCTTCACAGATTCCATTAATTCTTTTTCTTTCTTTTTCAAAATGTACTGCATTTCATCAGTTCAGCTTTTAGAAAGTGACGTTTTCCAGTTACATCTGAATGTTACTTCTATGCTATGATGCAGGAAGGAAGGAGTCTTCTCATCCAAGAAAAGAAAACGATTACTTTCTCAACTATCTACTGGAGCGGAAATATCACTGACAAGGAGATATTCCCATTAGAAACTTGGCAAAACTTTGAAAAGATATTGTAATTGACCAAGTCGAGAAGAAAACGATGTCACTTGTGCGACTGCACGATTCGCCTGCGGCTCGCGCTGAAGACTTCGCACTCGATAAAATGTCTCCTTCCTTCCCTTGCGTAACATATGTACCACTGCACGCGAATAAGTAACGAAATTTCGTTGGGTTGGTATGAAAAGGTACTACCTGCAAAAAAATAAATTTTATAGGAAAGAGGTTTAAAGGTTTTGAAGCAACCACCACGAATCTATTAAAAATGGGTTCAACTAAAAATAGTATACCTATGACAATGTTTCAGCATTCAACTAGGAATACATCTCAGAGATAAAAACATTCCACTTTTCTTTTCTTAAACCTTTTCATATGATGAATTTTGTTAGTAGTGTATTTTTAACTCATTTTGTTTTTTGCATTTTCTGTTGAACTGAGACAATATTTTATCATTTACCGTGTGGTCTCTTGTAGATAATACAATTCCTTATCCAATGATAACAAAAAGTCACTTCGTGAAAAAATTGCAGATTGATAGCACTTTTTCACACAAACCTAACGATTTTTCTTTTACTGTTCTTGAATAATTATGAATGTTCATCGCGATTTCAAGAACTGATCAAGTTCCAAATGTACGAGTAACTAGTATCATGTGAAATCTAAATAGGTCTTGAAGTGCAGACATCATAAAAACGCGTTTCTTTCTTTAAAACACTGAACTTCGACGAATATTGTAATTTGGTTGTTTCCATTCAGGTAGGTCTATCAGAAGAGGACGCGGGAATGTACACAAACGTGGAATTACAAGACATCCTTCCAGCCCCCTTCCCAATATGCAATGAACTGTACGTTCCCAAGTATTATTTTTATTATTATGTAAAAAAAAAACTGAGAACAACATCAAAAATACTGTTACTCAATTTATTATTATTTATTATGTTTTTTCTGAGAAGTAGCATTTTTTTTTTACTAAGGATATATTTTTGGATGTTTACTTTTTTAATTTTTAGACAAGTAGAAAATGTTTTTATTATTATGTTCAATAGATAATGTCTTCAATCTAAATAAATAATTTGAAACTGACTAATAATTATTTTTAATTTGAAAACTGAGCAATGGGAATTCTCAGGAGATGGACAGCACAATAAAAAAATCTAATATTGATGCCCGAAGTGGTATACCTATGTTTATAAAACGCGTCTGAAGAATACAGGGTGTTTCATGCTACAGGTAGCATATATTAGAACATCAAATGGTATTTGTTATACGCAAAAATGTCAGCGTTCCCCAAAAATATGAACGCGTTCACACCGTTTGCGTTCGCTTTAAACAGTGAACACGTTCACATCCGTCTCGTTCATATGAGGAGAAGAAGAACGCGTTCACTTTGTTCTCGTTTGTGGAGGTGCTCCGTTTGTGAATGCGTTCTGTTCGCAAATGGAAGTCGACATCTCTGACCAAAGTCATTCCTCTCTCCATTCTCTGGGTTCTCATCCACGAAATGAAACAAACGCGTTCCTGCCCGTTCTCGTTTCTCGTTCATGTGAGAAGAAGAACGCGTTCACTTCATTCTCGTTTGTGGAGATGCTCCGTTTGTGAACGCGTTCCCATTTGCAAATGGAAGGTGACATCCCTGGTTATATGCAGCAAAGTCATTTCTTTTCAAATCGTATACTCTACCCATGACTACCTTTTTTCACGTTCATATTCACAACAAATATTATTTATTTATACGAAATGGAAATACCCGCATTCTCTCTTTTTGCTATAAAATCATTTTTTTATTTTAATTGTTTAATAAATGTTCAATTTTTGCGATGTGATTCAACGTTTCTCTCTCTCTCTCTCTCTCTCTCTCTCTCTCTCTCTCTCTCTCTCTCTCTCCTCGTTCTCAGAATGAGAATGAGAAGAAGAACATAATGGGATTTAGAACGAGAATGGGAAACAGGAATGTTGGTAATTATAAGGTAATGAGAACGAGGAGCATGAATGAAAACCATACAGTTATAGAAGAATGAACGAGAACGAGAAGAAAGCGGCACGTTCTCGAGACTGGGAAATAGGAATGGAAACAGGATCAAGGTGGGAACAAGAACGGGAACGTTGGTAATTTTAAGGTAAAGACAACAAAGGAAAAGAATGAGAACCATGCAGTTAAAGAAGATATCCATATTTTCATTTGTAAGATTTTCACATTTTCCCTTTCCTCCAGGTGCCACAACTGAAGAGTTTGGAATCAAAACCGACACTTATCAAAAAAAAGGGAAACAAATTAGCGCACCAGCTGATCTACAAGATGGTCATGATGAGAAAATCTGAGAAACAAAGTATTCCTTTAAAATCATCTGTGACATACTGCCGTGCTTAGGAAGAAAGCAGTAGATGCAACGAGTAACTGCCTTTTTATATACTTTGTATTTGTTCTGGAAATTGAAAGCAGTAGAAACATTTCTCAAATACTTCGTAACCAATAATTTTTGACCGTTTTTGTTTCATCATAAATGAAAAAGAATTTCAACGGCTTTCCAACGATACCAAAAAGTCCATACGTCCCAAAATAGTACCTACTGTTTTTTTCCTACGCATGCAGATACACTGAGAATCAAAACAAACATTTGTCAAAGCCAAGCGTCAGTTTTGATTTATCACAGATGATTTCACAATGAATACCTAGTTTCTCTGGGTTTCTCGTCACAACCACCTTGTAGTACTTTGTTGCTTCATCAACTAGCGCCCTAACCTTATTTTCCGTGTTTTTTTTTTTTTGTAGTTCTTTTTGCTGTGTTGATTTTGATTCGAACATCTTTATTTGGGGTGAAAATTTTGTTTTGTTTAATCCAGCGTAATATGGTATATTTTCATTCTAAAGCACATTCCATTAGTACACTTCTTTTCACATGGACGTTGGAACAATTCTCACAATACAACAGCCAAGTAAGAATCAAAAGTGACACCTGCTAAATGTCCCCTTCAATTTAGGCGACTGCAGCCATTCTCGCACAGTCGATTTCCCGGCAATCGGTTTTCCCACAAACACTACATACATACCAAACAACAGTGCAGCCAGAGATATGTCTGCACTCACGTACAGTGTTTTGCCTATTTGTGTACGCAAGTGTCGGTTTTGATTTTAACTTCTTCAATTTTAAATTTAGGATCCCACAGACAATGAAAATGAATTCAGTAACCTCGAATACTCCACAGAAGTTAAGTTTGTTTTCTTTAATGGCGCTTTTAATTTTTATACACAAAAAGTCCACTACTCCCAATTTTTTTGAAAAATTAAAACACAAATAACACAATAAGTGCGGTATTTAAGAATGGAGAGGGGAGAGGAAATTCCTGAAATAGGTAGGTATAGGAATTAAGAAGCGTGCACGATTATAAGATTATAACTTCCACTCAATGCAGTCGCAAAAACTGCAACGCCGAGAAAAATGATTTTAAAAAATCAACTTCTCCTATAAGGCCTGTTAATTGGTAATATGAAGAGTCATTCTGAATCCCCTCTGTTTTATTCAAAACACTTTTCTTTTTTAAATTCGCAGAAAAAATAGTTACAAGGGGTGGTGTTTTTTTTCCAATTCAAAAAACCTTTATTAAGGAGAATGTACATGCTACATAATTATTTAGTGATTTAGCGGCTCCAAAGAGGGGCTCGCTTCTCCCCTGACAGATGCCGAGCAAAGGTTTCCTGTAGATGCTCCCATTCATTCCTATTCGTTGCTATGCTTTAGAGGTTATTACTTTTTAGAAAGTTATTAATATCATCTTGCCATCTTAACGTTTACCTCTTCTTCTTTTGTCGTCCAGCGGTTGCCAAAAGGTGGCCCTATAGGTCCATTGGTCGTCTCTGAGTCGAGAGATGGGTCCCGCCCACCCCCATTTCATTCCTTTGTTCTGGCAAACTGAATTGTTACTGAATCGTAATTTTCTTTTGATAACCGAAATACTTATTCTGTCCCTTCTTGCTATTCTTGCTATCCCCAGCATTATTTCTCCATTATGTTTTGAGTTACCCAAATTCTGTTCAAAATTTTTGCACTTAATGGCCATGTTTGACATCCGTATGTCAGGACAGGCAAAACACACGTATTGAAAATTTCGCTTTTGTTTTCATAGCTAAAGTTTCCTTTGAATATATCTTTCAGACTCCAGAATTTTTTCCACGCTTTATTAATTTATTCTAACGTTAACTTCATTTTCTATTGCATTTTCAAAAGTTAGTAGTTGGTCGAGATATATATGTTCACAAGATATTTCTATTTCTTTGTTGCCTATTTCTATTGTCCCTTTCTCTGTGCTACTGGATATGAATTTTGTTTTTTGCATGTTTGTCGTGAGACCTGCTCTCGCACTCTCTTCCCGGGGTTCCCTCATCTTTTCTGTTCGTTCCCTCTGCGATTCGGAGAACAGAACAACGATATCGTCAGCAAATCTTTAGGACGTAATTCTTTTTCCGTTGATATTAATCCCTTTCCTTTCCCATTGAGTTTCCTAAATATTTGTTCCAGAGTACTGTTGAAAAGAATCGGGGAAAGGGGATCCCTGTCTTGCCCCTTTTTTGATGTCGAAATAGTTACCTAATTTATCTGTTTTTATCCTTGCTTTGAGCCTAGAGCACACTTTTTTTTTAATTATATTGATAAATTTTTGTGAGATCGCCTGTTCCTCTAATGCTTTTAACATGTAGTTGTGCTTTAGGGAGTCGAACGCTTCATTATAATCAATTAGACACATGTAAATAGGCTCATTATATTCATTACTTTTTTCCATAAATTGCTTGACTGCACGGATATGATCCATGGCCAAGTATGTTTGCCGAAAGCCTGCCTGTTCGATTGGTTGTTGGTTAGTGTTTGTTTGAGTCTGTTTTCTATCGCTTTAGAGAAGATTTTTGTTATTGTTGGGCTAAGGGTGATAGGTCGGTAGTTAGCTATTTTATGCCCATCTCCTTTTTTGACAAGTATTATTATATCGGACACTTTTCAGTCTTCTGGTATTTTTTCCAAGATTATTTTGAACAGTTTTGTTAGTAGCGCTACCATTTCCTCTTCTCCCATTTTAATGTGCTCATTGGTGATGTTATCGTGTCCTGGACTTTTATCATGTTTTAATTGATTAACTATAGTCTGGATTTCGTGTTTTAGAAATGTTGCTACGTGGTCTAACAAGGGGTGGTAGTGGTAATTTTTATTATGTCGGCCAAGGGACTACCAACGAAACCTTTGCTTGCGAAAATTGTTTTCAGTTTTTCTAATTTGCCAAGACTGCACTAGTACGAGAATCTAAAAAAGGAAAGAAGAGGGTCGGAAATTGTGAGCAAATCTAACCCAGTATTACAAACAACACAATACGAATAACATAGAGATTACATGATGAACGGAATATCAGGCACACTGCCCAATGGTGATCAAGAATTAACGCTGCCTTTACCGAGCATACCGACTATCATATAAGTCTTAATAATGGAATTCTGCATTCAGTTGACGATGTTAAGCGATAAGAAAACTAGTTCATTATTAGCAAAGATTATCACTGATAAATGAGTACAATTTAGCAGGTACACCACAAGCATTAGAAGTAGAGTCTGTGATCTTGCTCTGCCGGAGTGAAAATCAGCGTGATTACACGACATTCAAGTTCTAGAATAGTTTTCATTAATTGTTCGGAAATAAAAAAGATGAATCAGATTTCAACACAAATACAGGAAACCAATGACATGGAAATTACACAAATTGAAAGAAATGCATCGAGGAAACGTAGTTTCGAAGAAGAAGTTAATGAATTACGAGGAACCAGCAATAAAATAGCGGCTACAGGTAAGAAATACTGTTAGTTTTTAGTATCTTTACCAAGTAATATTCGAAGGAATATATGTTTTCCCGATCACGTGTTTCCCAGTTTTCAATTGCATTACAAAACCATAGGAGTTTACCAAAAAAGTTGAACTCGTTCGGCTGTTCATAATCTGCGATTATTGTTCTTCAGCTAACAACATTACTGTACTTCTAAATGAAAAATGGCGAAGTATTAACATTAAACCTAAGTTAAACTTCAAATCCTGTTTACAGAACATCCGCTTGATGGTGAACAAGACCTATCCACGGAATTCAGAAAGCAAATAAACCACCTGAGCAGCGTCCACGACAAGCAGGTTACCCAACTGAGCGAAGAAATCGCCGAAAATAAGAAGCTCATTGAGGAGTACAAGCAAGATATTGAAGAACACGAACGACAAATGGCCGAGAAAAATGTCTTGCTTGAAAATCTAACATCGGCAAACCAGAGATACGAGACAGCGCTGAAAGATGTATTTCAGAATCTGAAGGATGCTGGCTACTCGGAACTGGCTTTAATGCAGAACATGAGCAAGATGTTGGTAGAAGACGTGATAAACAAGATTAATAAGCCCGACAATACGGAGGAAGATAAACAAATCAGCATTTCGGAGAATTTCCTGGATCTGTGGACGAAGGTTCACACAGTGATATTGCGAGATAATGCGAATTACCGATGTGAAATACAGACTCTGAAAAACGAGGAACAGAGCCGCAAAATTGAGATACAGAAATTGATCAATGATGTACAGAACCTACAAAGCCACAAAAATGAGGTAACGAAATTAATCGGTGATGTACAGAGCCTGCAATATGATGTAGATACGCTAAAACATAATGCATACCAAAAACCGAAAAGTTTGAGAGACGACCGGTAAGATATGAAGTTCCTTCAATTCGTATGCTTTAATTATGGTTTTGAAAACAGGGAAGTACCGATGGGGGGGCAGGGGGCAACTTACACCCCTCGTAGGGATTTTTCACTCAGCAATTAGGAAAATTTACCATTTCAGTCTGGCGAGTTGGGAAAATTCAGCAAGTTAAAAAGTTCTTTTTTTTTGCTTTGGTACTTGGGAACTGAGTTAAGAAGTTGGGAAAACCAAACAAGTCAGGAGTTTTTCTTCTTTTGCATTGATACTTGGGAATTTTGAGTTGAGTCAGTTGGAAAAATCCAACGGATCAAAAGTTTCTTTTGCTTGCTTTGAT
Organism: Acanthococcus lagerstroemiae; assembly: GCA_031841125.1. Classification (NCBI taxonomy): domain Eukaryota; kingdom Metazoa; phylum Arthropoda; class Insecta; order Hemiptera; family Eriococcidae; genus Acanthococcus; species Acanthococcus lagerstroemiae. The sequence continues at coordinate 41,292,843 of CM063111.1, read as the reverse complement.
ACTTGGGAATTCTGAGTTGAGTCAGCTGGGACTCTCACAATCCCCCCCCCCCCCGGCAAAACTCCTTGGTACATCCCTGATTGAAAACGCAAAAGAAAAAAGCCTATGTGACATTTTCTGGTTATTTTTACTTTCTGGTAGAAATGAATTCTACGCATGAAGCATGCAAACATCTTTTCACAACCGACCATGTCCTCTGCAACAGTGTTGCCACGAAGTCGGAATGGAACTTTCCATTTTGTCTTCAGCTCATATCATTCGTGAAGAAGTTCTTCGTCTCTTCCCGAAAATTTCATAATGTCATAAAAGTTATTCTTACTTTTGCTTAACGTGTACGTCTCTATCGAAAGGGGCCACTTTGTCCATCACAATTTTGGCTGTACAGCCGGTTCCCTAAATTTCGACCAAAAAGTCGATTTTAGGGTTTTTAGCGGTTTAGACAAGAGCAGCCCTGTTTTTTCAGCTTTACCGTTTTTCGAGATCTCAGTTCTTTTTCCAGCTCCAGAGTGCGAAATGCGTCGAAACAGAAAAGGCTCAGGTTGTCGATTCTTGGTTTTTTCTCAAAGAAAGTTTTCACTTTTCATCACTTTGTGAATTTTCAAACGCGTTTTTCACAAAGTACAGCTTATGCTACAGAGCTGGTTAAGGTCTCATACGAAAGGTTATTTCGTCTAGTATAATCCCCTCCCTAACACCATACCGACAAAGTGGACCCTTTCGTCAAAGACGTACGCATTATACAAATACAGATTCATTATTGGTATCTAAGACATCTGTTAATAACTAATGTTTGTTACAGCCAGGGATCAACAAAGACAAAAAATACTAAAGCCGTATGGAGACCCTAGCCATAACAGAATAGCGATGCCAGTCCTGGCCAGTACGAAAAAATTACCAACTATTCTGGATATTTCTTCACAGTGCAGACGGAGGTCATGAATGCACGAATACCGTAACAGCTCAAGTTTCATCTGAATTCCATCACGGAATAAAAGTTCTTAACTGCTTCGACATATCCTCTTTTTTTCGTTCAATTTAGTTTTACGATCTAAATGCGAGAAGCAGACAAGTTCTTTCTATAAATTACCTCTTTATCGAGATTTTTGAAATAAAAAGTTGTCTTCATTTTTTCTAATCACTTATTATAGATTATTTCACATTTCTTAGTAATATTATTATATTGTTATTCAATGTTTTGATAAGTTATATTCATTGTTGTTTTTTGAATACATTATTCGTTCAAGTGCAGTATAACTAATCTGTGGACTGGATCCATAATCAAGAGAATGAGAGACGTTTGGTTGTTCGGTCTGTACATAGGAAGAAGAGGGCACAAATTCATGATTTTTCTTCTGAACCTTCGATGACTGGAGAATCTCAACGACCTGAAGTATTATCGTATGCTTTATATCCATGTGCCTCTATATCAAAAGGAGGACCTGCTACTGAAAGGTTTCACGTTCGCCGACAAGGAAGGATTCTATTTTCAAATGAGTTTCATGGTCAGTAACCCCCAACACTAGCAGTGCAACCAGTTATACAGAAATCAAAGAAATCAGCAAACCGAAAATTTTGTAGAAAAACAACAAATTTCAAAGAACGTACACAAGCTTTTCGTGTCTTTTTCAGAAAAACTTTCGGTTCAGATCTTAACCTTCCCGAAACGATCAGTGAGTCAAAATGACAATCGGTGGATGACGATCTGAGTTTCGCTTTGCCTACGAGCACTTGATTTCCAACTTCAAACGCTTCTATTAGTCGAAGTTGATGAGTTCAACCTCCAGGGATAAGTATTAAATGATTGTGTATAGAAAGACAATGTTTTCCAGTAACCGCAGTCAACATTATTTTGCCATGTTCAGAGGTTTGGATGGAGCACAAATGCACATATATTCCCCAAAAAAATCAAGTCTCTGGCTTCAATGTAGACTGAAAGAAAAACAGCTACAATTTGAGAATGCGAAACCTTAACTTTGAGAAAAATGCGTTTGCAGTTGTAAAACGGAACAATAAACGAAACAATCGATGTCTTGACGTCTACTACGCGAATCCATTTCAAATTTTGCTATGATATTCTGCGAACATGCACCAAAACATCCTGCAAGGTTCACAGGCAGTCGATGCATGTACGTAGAGGAATACAACTTTGAAGATGACAGTTCCTATGAAGAACCAGTGAAGGGATGGTTTTGAAAAACTGAATTCCAAAAACGAAGTCTGCAAGATCATACATTTGAAAACAATGAACTCATCGGTAACATGATAATAATTACTATGTGCAGCTGTAGAGATAACGCGCGCACAAACGTAAACAAAATCATTGCGACTTATGGTACCTTTTCCAAACACAAGCCTTAGATCCTAATTCGTTTATAAACTTGAAATATCACGCTCTACATGACTACTTTCTACTGTACACGGTGGCCGAGTGAGTATTTCAGACTGAAAAACACATTTTACGGTGTAGGGCAAAATTCACTTTTCCGACATATGGTACTTTTTTACAGATCGCCTCATATTTTTAGAATTCTTTTAACACAAAGGTGTAATGAATTCAGCTGTGTTTCACGAAAATATTACTTATGAAAAGAAATGAACTAAAAGAAGATTGACTTTTTGTACTCAAGGAGGGTGGACTTAATGCTAGAAAATCTAAAAGTTGAAAAAATAGGAAACAAGAGCTCTATTTCAGTCATCTACAGACCTCCGGGACCTCTGTGGCTTAATAATTAAGTAAACAGATGGGTTTGAATGAGTCAATAGTTCAAGTATGTTCTCCCTAGACGACAGATTTCTTTATTCGGACTGCAAGCGCGAAAGAGTCGCCCTCGAAAATTTCAGGCACGTGAAAAAAAGGAACTACTGAAACCCTACACATTTTAGAAAAATTCATCAGATTGAAATAAAAATGGTCTCGATGGAAGGAAAATTTTATATACTATAAATTTTGTTCTATTCCTTTTTTCGATAAACGCTTTCGTTTTCATACTATTTTGAGATTTTTTCATATGCCAGTAAATGGAATATTCTCCTCGATCAGGGTTGCAAGGTAAACGACAACAGTGCGCCACCATTTTGAGCAGCCTCAATACAGGTGATATTTTTATAAAACTTGGTTAAACTTACGAAATCTTCCTGCAATAAGGATTCTAAAAATATACAATTTCAATCTCAATTCGCCTTACAGTTAATTTTAGAACTAAAATGACTGAAATGAGCACTGTTTTCAAAAGTACTATTTTTATGATAATACAAGATAACGTTGAACTTTTGTTAGGACAAACTTAGCATCGCAACGTTGATTTTTTTATTCGTAGGAATCCTACTGAATTCCAAATACTAACAAATAGAGCCAGATGTAGCAAAATATAAAGGTATCTTTTTGAAAACCATAATCAAAAATAGTTTAATCCATAGACACAACCAGGAGGCTATGGAGACTACAGTCCCCCTTCCCTCTTTTTAAAGTATACGGACCAAGAAGATTGGATTTTAGAGGACAGTTTTTTCTTATTTTTGTTTTGTAAATTCGTTTACAATGTTTTTAAAAATAAACTTTTGTGGAATTTTAAGCTTAAAATTACAAGTCAAGTATCTATTTTACTTTTTCGTACAAAATGTACCCCCCTTTCCTCTGATTTAGCCCCACCCAGAGGTAATTCTTGGTTACGCCTACATAAATTTTTCAGTTTCTTTGGTTATAATTTTGCTTTTTCAATATTCATTCAAACCTATACGAGGCGGTGACGATGGGAAGGTTCGATTTTTCCTACCGATTTCTAATACAAACTTCTCAATTTATTTTAACATTGAATAGGAGTATTATATGCTGTCAGTACTTGTATTTCTATTTACATCGTGCCCTCTTCTTTTAGGGGCCAAGCACGTAGGTCATCAACCTATTCCACCCACCGTAGGGCATATGTTTCCGTCACCCTTTGCCAGCCTTGCCTGTTGGCTGCTGCTCGTCTCCAGTATGGCCCGAGTAGGGAGAAGATCTCATTTATCCGGCGTGTTGCTGGTCGGCCTCTATTTCTCCTGTGCTCCCGTGGAGTCCAAATCGTGGTCATTATGTTCAATTTTTTCAACCTTGTCGTTTGAATATCATGTTTAGTTTCCCATCGCGATACCAATCCGTAAGAAAGATAAGAAGTTTCGCTTATTCAATTTCGTTGCCCGTCATTCTCACTTATTTCCAGTTTGGCCGGGCATTTGACGTAACAAATACCGTAGGTACTTTAAAATTGCTCACCTAAATGAATAGCGTTCGTTGAATCGTTCGAAGGGGTTCTCTTATGCGCACTGTAAGGCCGATAGTTGCCTTGATTTTCCGTCAACGGTCCACGTCCATGACTCAGTTGCGAAGGCAGCGTGCCGTACGTAAACTGCGGAGTGCCGGCAGGCGGTAACGGAGCCACTCGCTTCTTTATACTGCCAGTAACTGTAACAACGAAATCGTGTAAGTCTCCCACTAACGAATACCCCAATAAGACCCCAAATAAAACGAAGTCGACGAACAATTACACGGAATCTTCGAAGCTAATTAATAGAATTCAGCTCGGCTAAAGAGTCCGGCGGTTCCCGAAAGACCTAGTCATGAGTTATGTACAACGAACGGGCGATATTGTTCGCATGATAGTCTCGAGTCGGCCAATATTAACGAGCTTATTGTATACGTACACGTACTACCGGCGTCGAAATCTTCGTTTTCATTCAACGCATTAGCCAACCATAAAATTTTATTGTTTACGAAAATACCTAAAGAATTACGAACATGTGTCAGAGAATGCTACATTATTGGCGGTCGTACAGCGACCATTCGACCCCAAGCTTAACAACGTTTCCAACTGATATTTTCGATGTAAAAAACATTCTGGTCGTCATTATCGCCGAGGAATTTCGACGTTTTCCTCCGAGAAAATTTGAATAGTAATAAAAACAGGCGTCTGTATCGCCGGTGACTCATGTAACAACCAATGACGTTGCCAACTCGTTTTCACATAAAATAACCAACCGCGATAAATTGTCTGAACTATGTTAAAATGCGACGGGTAAAAGTTTACCTGGTTGGGGTAAGGACGGTCTTTTATTCTGTAGCGATGCAGCAGACGGAAGTATCTGAGATCGGTAACTGCTGGTACTAAAGGGCAGCTTAAAATTCTCGCTGCAGGTAGACGCGCGACTCCTGGGAGATTCGGTATAACTCGGGGGACGAGAGGTTTGCTTTTTTTCCGGGGTCACGCATCCATTCTGCACAGAAAAATGTAAACTTAATGCAACGACAGTGTTACGATACGATCAGCGAGGATACTGAGCACGGAACAGTCACGTACCCTATCTTCGATAACAGTTTCATCTTCGGAAAAGTCGGCATCAGTTGACCACTCGTCGTGAATCAGATTCCACTCAACGTTGACATTGTCGAACGGTGTTTTCTGTTTGGACGATGCGCTTTTCAGCTGTACAGTAAATCAGAAACGAGGATTAAGATACATCAACAAAGTATCAACAAGCAGACGTTTAAAGCGCTTATTTTAAGGCTGAACTACAACAGCCATTCGTAGAGGAGCCCCGATTGGTTTGTTTTCACTTTACTTTCACCTTTTGAAAAACACCCACTTGCTCATTTACTCCTTTTCGCGGCAGCTTGAATAACTTATTCTAAAAAATGGCTGAAGAACAATAATGAGTTTCTTCAGGAACTCGAATCGTTCAGCCAGGAGTTTAAAATTAATTTCTACTACTATTCTTAACCATTCAGTTTTCACAGAGAAGTCAAAATTCTGGAGCAGGTCTGAATGGCTGAGTGGATAGCACATTGGTCTCGGAATCCGGAGGTCCCGGGTTCGAGCCCACACGTAGCAACTCGGCAGATTTCGATCTAGGCCGGTTTTACGGCCAGAAGGGAAGAGGACTATGATAGCCCTAAAAGCCTCCCCGCCTCTGAAGTAATGCTTGAAAGGGCAGATTCCAGGGCTGGAATGAGAGCAAATTAGAAAAAGAGGGACAGAACCCGAAATATGCTTAGAAACACTCCGTTTTCAAATAGAATTATACTCAATGTTCTAAATAAAGAGCTCTCAACAGTTTCTAGTATTAGTCCTAGTTTTTGTTTATATATTGAAGAGAAATGGGGGGTTGCTTCTGGTACTTCTATTTATTTAGGTGTTCTTAAAGTGACCAATGTGTCATCTGAAGATTCAGAGCTCAGGAAGTTTGTGATAGGATCATAGGTGTAGTCAAGACTTCTTACCATAGTGGGGTCGAAAAAAAAAAAGTCAATAATATACAACATGTTACGCCGAATTCATCAAACTGATGATTTCATGAAATCGTCAGATCTTTTGCTGATTTTATAAAATCACTAACGCAAGAGCAGTGTACCAGACGGATGAGGTCAGAATTTTCACGTGCCTACGAGAAGCAAATCGATGATAAAATACAATGAAGACAAGTACTACTCGTAATTCGAATAATGTCACTGATTTATTAAATCGTGACTTCTTTACCGTTAAAATAAGACATATAAACTTTATCTGAACCTGTCGAAAATGCTCTTCAATATTTGTTTGCAAACAGTGCCACTGAAGTTATTTCTTATGACAGTGATTTTGAGTTTGACTAAATATTTTAGCTTTTGTCAAGGTGGGTGATAATGTCTTGTAAGATTTTCCCACTTCTGACCAGAGCCGTGGTGACCCAGCCCATCTGACTGCTGTAGTTGTCGAAGGAAACGAAGGGAAACTTCGTGTAGCAACTACTCATAGCTTCCTGGATCGTTGACTAGAACGGAGCAGCGTCCAGGCTACCAGGCACAAATCGTTGAGTGCTGACGTGCTCTCGAAAACTGAATATTCCCTCCGTGAGCTGGTGCGGCTGAATTCGGTGAGTACGAGACAGGGGTACCGTAGATGCTCCTGCCGTCAAAACTTTCTGACAAAAAGGTGCGCCTGTTTAAAGAATGGCTTGGGGTGTAACCCTGCTAGCCACCCAAGGCATGCGTGTGAAAATAATAATTAATTTAAATTCTTTTACTTTAAGTGTATTTTTAATTGAATATTGCAATGAATTACTTTCTCTAAATTTTTAGTTCATATGATTTTTCCATACAATTAGACTCCAGTAGTTTAATTATAAGTCAACCTATCTAGCAATTAATTCTAGATCGCTCGAGATTATACATTTGCCGATTTTGTAAATTTGTTAAAAATGCATTGCCTGTTCCATAAAATCTGCAGAACTTGCCGATTTTACAAATTCAGCAAATTTTGTTGCCGATTTCATAAAATTGTCAATTTAATGAATTCGGCGTGACATACACACATGTACTCAAGCGGCACATGACAAGTAGCCATATTTACATAAATTTCAGTCTATGTTTACTGGAGCAAGCGCCCCAGTTTGTCCCTCCCCCCTGACTACGCCCGCGATTAGACTATGTAACCGGTTCTACGAATGTTACCATGACGGGTTCTTATATTGACTTCAAAAGGTTTCGGTTCTAGGTTGGAAAATCAGATACCGATTTTCTTTCGGAAAAGGCATGAGTTCTAGGGAGTTTCGATTCCTATACCTGGTCTGAACTAGCACTAAAAACATGAGTGTAAATCATAGCGTTACCACAGTCATCGGTAACAACTAAGTAACTAATGACAATACTCGTAAACAGAACCAAAGTGCACCGATAAGAATGCAATATTAATGGCTTCGTATCACTCTTATCAATGCAACTGGCAATTACTACAATAATTCGAAATCCGGTAATGGACATTACAGAAATTTCTAAACCCTTGTAACGTACACATAATCGTGCTTCCACTACCAGCAAAACGTACCAGATCTTCGCAGGCTTTATGTCCCCGTTCTTGGGCTATATCCAGCGGCGTTTTATCGAATGCGTTTCTGAGAGTGAAATCCGCTCCGCTTCGCAAAAGCAGCTTCATGCATTCCGGTTTATCGTGAAATGCGCACAAATGTAGTGCCGTATTACTGCCGCCTCCATTACTGGAAAATAACGGAAGTATCGAGTGTTTATAGAAGAAACTCATTAAAAATTTTTAACGACTACTAATGAACATCTTGCGATGACTCCAGCTCGGATATAAAACACATACACCACCATGAAACCATAACTGGAATTCAGATTACAGCATATTCTTTGTTGGTGATGCAAAAAAAAAAAAAACTAAACGTGATCTTCGGCCATCTTCGATAATAATCGAGATGGTTAATACATCACCAGACCGAAATATTGCTCACACTAAGAACTGCGAGATCTTGATAACATAAAATACATGATCTGGGTACGATCTAACATCTTTATGTTTTCCAATTCGGCTAACGTCTCAGGAGACCATACTACCATAGCCCCTTCTTCTACGACACGAGCCAGTTTAAATGGCCGAGTGATCCTTGATGGACAGAGAGCTGTATACTAACTATTCTAAAATAAGATCACAACCATGTCTGTCAGTTAGAACTGAATGAAGAAACAGGGTATTAGATTTCCAGAAAACTCATCAGCTGTCAATAATAGGCCAATTCACTATGCTGCACCTCAGGAGCAGTCATCAGTGTTAACTAAAACCAGTTCCATTCTTTGGCTTACAGTTACAGCTGCTCCGTAATTACTATATTATTGCTCCAGTGAGTAGCCCTGATTAGGTTAAACATCAACTAAATCTACAAGAATCGGACAGGAAGTAAAAGTACTGTTGAACTAATTGAAATAGGAACAACCTATAAAGTATCACCAAAATTTTAGTTCTTATTTTTCTCAAAACCATCCCCATACCCAGATACTATACTGGGCACAACAAACAACCAGTCGATAAGTTCTTAATTCATCGAACGATGAGTTATCTGTTATAAAGAAAAAAGATGATCCAGAATTCCATCTGTAAGTTCTTTCTGCTTCAATATACAGGAAGCAGTCTGTGAATCACGGAAATTTTATCTGTAAATTCTTTCTGCTTCAATACACAGGAAGTGCATGTGAGTCACGAGCTACTAATATAAGGAATTGCAAGAAAAATACCCCACAAGGGTGAGATAAAAACGGTTTCAAGATTTAAATCAGTTTGAAGTAATCAATTCCATCTTGCTACATAGAGCTTAACAAAATGTTACACGGACAACACTTTTAAGTTTACTCATCAGCAGGTGAATCATTCGACGACTGCGTGATGAACAGTGAGAAGTTATGAATGAAACCGAGAACCATATTCAGACTTCGTTAATCAAATTTGCCACATAAGTCACAGGAAATTTCTCGGTAGGCCGGTCTAATTCATGAGATTTAAATCGCTATATTAGACAGGCGGGAGGGAGGAGGAAAATGAGGCATTATGAAGGGATAATGAAAGTGAAAATACTGCCCGGGGTTACGGAATCTTCCTAGTAGCTCTTTAGGTCTTGGTACTCCCCGAGCAAGAAGAAAAGAAAGCCTTGATAATGAAAGATATCGCATAGTTCTAGCGAGGCACGCGTCAATTCTATTACTAACATGAATTTAAACTTTCGAGGAAACTTAGTCCGGGTCAAATAGACGGTGCAAAAGCTTCAGTTATATCAATCAAGAGGAACACCAAACTATCAGTTTAATGCCTCTATGGATTTTTTCATAGCCTCGTTTTCCACATCGACATACGTAAGAAACAACCAGTGGCATAGCCAGGCTTTTTTCAAGGGGGGCAGCAAAATTTTTGGGGGCACACATAATATGAACTGCATGTGTTTATATTGACAAATCAGTATCTACGTTAATTATGCATCTGAATTTAAATTTCATTTCGCACATTCTCTATGATACTGTCGGCAAAACAAAAATTCCTATTCTAAGGGGGGATCCCCCTTATCACCCCCCCCCTTGGCTACGCCCCTGGAAATAGCTTCATGCCAATCAACTTCCTCAGCGTAGATTTATGAAGCAGTATTTCAAACGCATTTGATTTTTTCGATACGACTTCGGACAAAGCAATGGCGAATTCACGAAGCGCCATGAGAGGACTTAAAAAAGGAAACTAAATCTCATATATCTACTTTCAAAACGAACACCATAATTGCAATTGAGTACATAGAGATTTGGTAAACCCATATGCCGGAGGAGAGTGTATAATATCTGATACCAAATCATTCTAAATCTGATTCAAGACGCCCTATCGTCAAATAAATGAAACTTAAGTTCATAGAAACTTACACGTTACTTGTGCGTTTATCCAGAGCATTAGTCGGCATGTTCTGTATGAGGAAATCAACTAAATGCAATGAAGAACCCATTTCTCGTTTGATTGCTAGATGTAATGCAGTTTCGCCACAATCCTAAAAACAAACAATAAGCAAATGTCAAGACCAACACTGTTTCCTGGTTTGAAGTCTCATTAAAAAAAAAAATCAATAGCAGAGTTTCGTTATCAACTCAATATTCAGTTTTTTCTTTCCTTCCACACCAATGTAGTATGTTTCCGTTTTGAAGTAGGAGGATTCATTTATTTACCTTTCACTGAATACACGAAATATTTGCGGAAACAATACCTCATTTCGAACACAAAGTAGGGGGGAAAAAAGCATGATGCACCTTTGACCATTTCAATAAAGCAAATGAGTAACAAATCAGTTCGAACCAAGATAATCTTAAACACGACGTTTTATCTGGTAATTACGACCACGTAACGTGGGCATCGTTCAGTTACTCAAGAATGTGGCAGATACAACATGAGAATTGAGAATAAATAAGACTGGAAAACAAGATGTATCGGTTTTCCAAAAAGATAAACAACAACATTGATGGTCAACATGTACATTTTTGAAAGAAAGTAAACTAGTTTCTCGAAATATCAAGTCTAGTATCGTAGTTGCGCTATATTGCTCCCCTAATTGGAAACAATCATTTCGAAATACCATAACACGAGTGCTTACAATTTCATTACAGTTCGCATCTAGGCCTCAAATATAAATGACATGGATACTCACCGATGATGGCAACTCGGCAGACAGATCAACACCTTCGGCAAAAACTTGTAATAAATTATAAAGATTCTTGTTGTTCACAGCGTGGTCCAAATCACTCAACAAATCTCGTTCATCAGCGCACGATCGAACTGCGAATTTCTTCTCAACGTATTTGGCTCTAATGAATTCGCATCTTTCTTCCCTACACACAAAACAGATGTTCTGGTAACTGCGTTATGGCTTTTCTCAACTTATTCCAAACATCGAGCCGACCACGATAATCAAGAAACGTGTAATTTCAACAAAATACGAGAGAGGTCCGAAAGAATTCCCACCAATCAGCCCTCCAATATAAAGCCAAACAGTGGAAACAGTGAACTCACATCGAACTGGACGGATTCGGTTTGCAAGGAGAGTTCAACGTAGCCTCCATAATCTCGTTGAAACCTTGATTCGTCATATACCTCGCCAGCAACAACTGTGACGTGCCTACGTTATCCAGCGTTAACGACTGCACTCTGGATATGTGAACGCCAAGGTCTCTATGTATACCGGAGCACTCGATGCATACAACTATTCCGAAATTTGTGCACAACCAAGTTGCATCTGCAAACAGAGCCGCGATAACTTTTCGGTCCATCATAGTTGGCACACACAATCGTGTAAAACACCGAGAATGAGCCTCACCGTTAGTGGAATTACAATCACAGCATCTATCATTACTTGGTAACCTCTGTATGTATTCGATAATAGCTCGCTGCAGGTCCAGCAGAGACGAGCTACCTGGTGCCCGTCCGCCCTCGTTGTCGAATGCTCGATGCAGTGCGCTTTCTTTGCAGTTCACTAGTACCGACAGCCAAGCGCGTTGGTCAGCTTCGTCTTCGGCTTGGAAGTGATACGTTCGATTGTCTGCACAAGGGTGGAATATACATTAAATGTTATTACTGTATGATCTGGATTCACAGTATATATTACATACTCCACGTTCACAGACACAGCGAAATATATTCCTGCACCCATGTACAGTATTTTGCCAACTTACGCTTTTGGAATAAAATGGCATGTATCGGGTTTGATTCTAACTTTTTCAATTAACACTTATTTCTCATTCTGAACCACTGGTCAACGTTGTGGGCCTTGTTTACTATCTGTCTGTCTAGGAAAACAGAAAGGGACAAGGATATAGAAATAGACATGAAGATATACAGAACAGACGGCAGGATAAAGGGATGCGATATAAAGAACTGGAGAATATATAGTCAGGTATGCAAAGAAGATATGTCACGTAGAATACTGGAGAGATGTAGGCTCTCAGATCATGTATTTTGAAACTGTTCTCCCTAGGGGAGAAGGCTATCTATTTGCCCAACTGCCCATCTACTTATAAAGAAGTTATATTGCAAGACGAATACTGGAGATATCTAGGCTTTCAGATCTTGAATATCGAAACTGTTCTTCTTGGGGGAGGGGATATTTGTTAGCACGGGTACCTGCCTCCTTATTTATCTGCCCGCAGCTAGGCTGCTTTCCTTCCTGTCGGTCTGTACGACTGTATTGTGAGCTATTTGGTTCGCTGATTATCTTTCCAAGCTCACTGCGTCTATCTGTCTGGAGACCCCCTATTCAACGCCGTGAAAAATAGTACGAAGACGAAGGGATAGACAAGAAGATAAATACAGAATAGACAGCCGGATAAAGGGACACGATTCAAGAACTACACAGCCAAGTGTCACACAAAGAAAATATACTGCAAGACGGATACTGGAGATATCCAGGCTTTCAGATCTTCAATATTGAAACTGTTTTTCTTGGGGGGGAGGGGGGGAGATATTTGTTAGCACGAGTACCTGCCTCCTTATTTATCTGTCCGCAGGCAACTAGCCTGCTTGTCTTTCCTGTCAGCCTGCCTATCTACTCGATATCGCGTTTGTAAGTTAGGTCTCCAGTGGGGTAGCTGAGTCTTATCTGTTTGCCTGATTGCAGTGTGGGCGGTCCCCGTCTTATCATATTTTTTATAAAAAGAAGAAGCGTTGAACGGGTTTTCAGGGTGAAGACGAATAATTTACATTAAAACATTTCAGAATTTCGTTAAAATAAAACTACTCAACAAGCCAATACATTTAGCAAGTCAGACTATTTGAAAATACTGAACCATATGCGCAAGCACATTTTTCTAGTGAGTTATACCATACCACAGTATGCAGGGTGCTTCAATAACATTGTAACAGATTTCGTTACAGGATTGCTTTCCAAATCAAGAAGAAAAGTTTCTATAAACTGCGAAAAGTTGGCAAAGAAAGAACTCAGAAACCTCGAAAAACAATGTGAAAATTGAAAAATTACAGAACACTCCTTCAATTTTCAGATATGCAAAGTGCCCAACTGTTATTTATGCGAGAAACCTATCAAGTTGACACCATTTCTACGCCGTGTCTAAACTAAGTACGAGTAAATCGAAACTGGCTGCATAAAACCTTTTCAATTACAACAGGCAATACGTCAACCAGATCAAACTTAATGCTGCATGATATTATGTGAACGGGCGACCAAGTTCCACGTCATTCGACAAAAAAAAATAAACCAATACTGCTCCTTCGATTTTTCAAGGTAGGCAACTCCTTAAATTTCAAAGAATTGCAAATCTATCCCCTGATAAGATTATTTGATTCCGAGATCAAAAATATTGTGATTTAAGACGACAAAAAGATATTAGGATCGTGATTCCAACGGTCATAATCTGAGGCTGATTTCCAGATGATCTGAAAATCGTGATCATAGATCAAAGCCATAAAAACTGGGGCCAAATCGAAACCCCTTCAATTACCACAATAAGCAAAACACGTCGGACAAATTAATTTTAATACTGCGAGATACTGAATGCAATGAAATTTCACGCCGCACGACAAAGAGAGAAAATGGTTCCAGCGACTTTCTGATAGGCAACTTTATTACCAACATGAATTTTGAGGAACTCGAAAGATGCCACCTGTGAAGTTACTTCAAATCAGAAGGGCAACATCATTAGCTCAAATCAAAAATACCGTGATGTAAGTTGACAAAGAGATCACTAGATTCGTAATCTTACCGACCAAAATCCAAAACTGATTTTCGGCAGATCTAGGATTTAAAAAAAGCACAAAATCTAGGAGGAAATCGAGATTTGATGGTCCAAACGATCACAAAAGTGGGCCATGCTACTTCCCCAAACTGAACTTTTGACCCAAATTGATATTTTTTAATTCTTCCAATAAGCTGCAGCTCTTACACTGGCTTCACGATCTTTCCTATTCTCGCTTCAAATCACGTTTCAATGTCCAAGTTCAGATGTACGAATACAGATTGAAATTCAAATTATTGGAGTCCATTCAATTGGTTGGTTACATGTGATATAAGTTTAAAACCCATCGCCGAACAAAACTGCTCCTTCGAGTCTTGGGAACAGGCAACATCGAAACATCGCCACACGATGTTTCGATGTACGCATCAAAAGTTGCCACCCGGCAGTCTTTTCTTATTATTGTAAAACACCCTGCATACAAAAATACAGAACTGTGTACTTACAAGAGACTAGATCAAATGCACGTTTATCTTCCTGTACCATTTTAATTTGACACGTGAGTAGGTTAACCCGTGTTGGAGTTTTCGTTTCATCGGCATGAAATATATCGAGGAAGCCTTCGGGCTCGACGCGGCATTTGCGTTTTTGCCACACCCGTCGCATCTTGCCTTCAGACTTTTTAAGAAGGTGGCCGCTGCGTGACACCCCCGCGCCTTTGTCTCCCTGTAGCTGATGCAGCGAGTAACAACAGCCTGTTCGTTCCGGCGTATGACCGCTAACCTGATACGAAAACAGACATTTAGTAGAACATGTTCCATATCCACAATCCTAAAGGTTCACTTCTTTGAGAGGTGCCTAACCTCCTTCTCTAGACCAGGGGCAGTCCTGAGCAGCTGACGCAGCTCAGTCAATCTTCTGCGTTCTTCGTCTTGCTTTTGCCTTACTTGCTGCAGTTTCACAGATAAATCCGCCACGTAATTACCAAAATGCTCGATCGTTTTCAAACCATCGTGGAAGTAACTGAAACACGATATCAACGCTTTGAATAGAATCGCCCAGAATCGATTGAGACGAATGATCGACGTGAAGACTTACTTCGTTTGGGCGTGATAGTACTCTACCAAGTGCTGCAACAATTCTATGCTCTTTTTCGTCTTAATCTCATTTATCTTGATCAAATACTGCGGATCAAAAAAAGAATATCAAAATCACATTCACTGCTGACGTCTATACTAGAGCACAACAAACATGAATTTGAATCATTCTGGCTCCGGTACAGAGACGAACATACCTCGCACATTTGCAACTGGAACAGTCTCCTTTCTTTCTCCATATCGTCGGCAATTTCGGCAGATGTGACTTCAGTTCGAATTAATCCAGCTTCTTTGGCTTGTTGTTTTTTCTCTTTCTCGATTTTCGTATACTTGGCGTCATAGTCCTTGCAGGCTTTATCGAAAGGTCGTTTCAGTTCGCCGCGCACACCTCGCAAATCTCCTTTCAACAAACTATCCAGAGGGAACATAACGATGTTGTTGATATTCTGCATCTGAAAAATTGAAGTAGTGGAAATATGTTACAAAACGGAACAGACACGGTTCATTAAATCACAAAATTAAGGTTTGAAATGGATGAAATCTTCGTCCTGTACACAATTGCGCTCTTTATTTGAGACAAAATCTGGAAATATAACAAACTAACCAAAGTTTTCATAAGAGCAGACAGCTCCTTCGTAACAACTGCAAACTTGATGAAAGCGGTTCCGATATCCGGCTCTTGATCTCGCTCCATGGCATTAGCGGCCAGCCGTTCCAATACTCTTGAGAAGTACATCTCATTGTCCGTATGAGCTAGAACAAAACGAAAGATCTCAAAACCAGGACTCTAAACGTTGTAAAACGACTTTAATTAATTCGTCCTCTATGAAGAATCAAAGTCGCTCGTTTCGTGATTTTAACGTAAAATAACAGGCCATTATTTTCTGTCACAACTCGCTACGTTCTAAACGTTAATTTTATGCGGTCGTTGAATCCGACTGCTTCGTGTCAAGACAATGCTGTTCGAATTTGTTGGGTAATGAAACTGAAGTAATGTACTTACAATTCCCAGAATTATGGATGGCCTTAATTGCTTTTCTCATTTTCGTCAAGCCATCGCGATCATACTCCAGGGTCTGCAATTAAAAAAGCATACAATGATTTATTAGAATTTGCCAGATTGGACGATTCCCAGTATAATATTCAAAATATAAATGCATTCCATTGAGTACTGGCAGATCGAAATACGATATCTAACTTCGTATAAAAACACCAGCTAAAAACAAGGCGGCACCATATATAGACAATCAACCACATTCAACAGAATCTATTCCGTAAATTTCAGAAAATACGGTATCCCTCAAAGGACAAGGTTTCTTGCACGACTGTCTTGATCATTATACCAGTAGCTTTGGTCATACAAAGACCCGCATCATCGGTATTGATTTAGACAGCTTCAGGCATCACAATGTTTTCAAACTGAGTTGAAAAATTCATCCCATTAGTTATGTCATAAGTGATAAGTAATTGATCTCGATACAATTTTGAACCTGATAGTGTTATCTCATGACTAAGACATTCTAGCCCACGAGAATTCGTAATCATTCCGGGGTACTCTTGAACAAGCCCGTAAGTCGCTTATTTCCCATTTTCTGGAGGTAAAATAAAGTAAGGTATCGCCGAGTGAGCTAAATAGAATCACTTTTTCGTGGGAATTTCACTGGCCACAAAAGGTGTTGTCAATAACGCCAATACATCATACGAACCTCTTCCAAGGCAGACACCGTTTGTCTGCACTGGGGCATGCGAGATACGAATGTCGAGGTCGTCGGCGAATTGTAGTCATCTCGTGTTTCGTCCACAAACTCATTTACTCCAATTAATAAAGCTGGCATGATTTCTACGGGGCGATGGGGTACACGAAAGTTCATCAAAACGGCGAGAATGAACGCGACATGATACTTCGAAAATTACGGTACGCAGTAAACGAATGAGACTGTAAAATTTTGATTTCGCGTCATTATTAAGGACTAATTACGACCGGAAAACTCGCACACTGTCACTAGAAAATTAATTTCAGTATTATTTACAAACTTCGACTTCTCGTTCAATTGAGAAACAAAACAAAACATGCTGATTAGAACGAAGACGAGCGAGTAGAATTCGGTGCCCGTTTTTCAAAGCCCATCTTCATTGGCAGTTTTCATTGAATGTTGAAAAAGGAAATCATTCAATAGAGAGAAGTATGAGAATCAGAAAAATACGATTCGAATCACAAATCACTTTCAAAGATATTGCTCACGAATCATGCTTTTATCGTTTTATGGGAGAAATTACGACAATATGATTCAAATCATGAACCACTCCTGGAACAAAATGGAAAAAGCGATTCGCGAATCATTTTTGGCCCATCCCTACCATAGAACACAAATAAAACATTAGATTGACGATCTGGGTACTCGTCTGTCCAGCACTCACCAGAGTCGCTAGTGTCATCCACATGTATACATTAAAAAATGTCAGGGATGGAAAATTGGAAAGTGTTAGTGGAAAGTGGAACGCGATTCGCGATGCGCTTAAACTTTGGCTTCAGCTTGACAGTTTCTCAGAATATTTCATCAGCATAGCTTTAGCTATTAGTTTTTATAATGAGCTTTTAAGCGCTTCAGTAGCGTAGCTAGGTCTCATTTTTGGGAGGGGTTTTCATTTTTGTGGAATTTTTGGTACCGTTGATGAAAGTTGTCAGTAGTTAGAAATTTTAGGAAGATGGAGGTGAGTACTCCAATGCTCAATACAGAATGACGAATTGCGTTTAAAAAAATTAATTTTATAGGTTCATTACTATATGATATCTAACATCTAACACAAATAAGTACAGCACTATCTTAGACGTAAAGTTTTGTTGTTTTTTTTTTGTTGTTTTTTTTTTGTTGTTTTTTTCCAGTCATTATAGTATCTAAAATTTAATCAACTGAAACCTCTGTACTTCTTGGTATACCTATAATAATAATGCGCGTCCATTGAGTCTATCTTCTCTTGTGTGGTGCCTCTCAAATATGTCTTCAAACACCATAATGTTGAAAAAGAGCGCTCACTCGCGTTTATTGTTACATGCAGGCAAAATTATTAAAATTTTCTATAGTTCATAAATGCACGGGAATATTTCTCCATTCCAAAATTTAATATGGGTACCTATCTAAGTGGATTGCGCCTGATTTCTTTACCACTACCACGACTACGAGCTAGAATCTGTCTGACGTGTCTGTACCAATGAGATAATTCTCCTACTGCAATTTCTAAAGGACAATCTAGAGGTCATTTGTAAAGAAATCGCATAAATTTTTCATGTCATTAATATCTTTATCTGTGCACGTCTCACTTTGGTTTAGATTCGGAAGAAGAGTGAAATTTTTCACAATTGAGGAATGATATTATAATGAAACGTACTTCCAATATTCATAAGTAAAAAAAGCATTTATCCTACTTTCATACATTCCAAAAAGGTTATGTAGATTGTTATTCTATAAAATTCTTCAGGAGTTGATGCACTTCTTGGGTGAATCCTGGATGTCGCACATCATTATAGATATTCACTTAAGGTCCTAGAGGATTCGTATTGTATCGAGCAATCGTGATGGATCAAGAAATCTGACGGTAAAATTGAAAAAATTAAATTTAGGACATGTGTCATTGCAGCTGGTACTAGTACTTGTAAATTAACTAAAGAATTATTAAATTTAGATCGGATGAATCACGGCTTATTTCATTTTGAAATTCTAGTAGAGCCCAGGTACTATATAATATAGCTTCATCCAATTCCTAATTTATTCCGATTCATTAAAGACTACATAGTTCTAGTCCCAAATTCTAATCTAGGTAGTTTAGGGACTAAATCTATAAAATAAAAGCTACTGAATAACTGAATAAGGAAGTTGGAATATTACAGACGAGAAGGACTCTCGAACCACTACTATACCTGTGGATGCTCTCCAACGGAAGAAGATGAAGAGCCAAGAACAGAAAATTCAGATGTTATACGATTTTTCCAATCGGGGTAATTTCAGGTTAGGGGGTACAGTGTCTCGTGCGTGCACTGTCATACGCCCCACCATCATCGGAACCTCGTACAGTCCGAAGGACTAACGTGAGAGATGAGACTGACTGATACGAGACACTGATAAGCTAATATGTGAGAATGTGAGATGTGAGAATTAGCATTTCACGAAAAATACTAAGGTTACAGGTAAATAGGCATGCCCTGTCACCAGGCCCGACGCTAGGTACGAGCAAAGCGGGCCCTTGCCCGGGCGCCCAATTTGTAGGGGTGAGATTTCGTCAGTCATCGTAAAAAATAATAATAAATGTAAAATAAATAGGCTCGTTTCTTTTGCCAGGGGCGGCAAATGTTCCTCCATTGCCCGGGGCGACAAAATCTCTAGCGCCGGGCTTGCTTGTCACGCGTGGAAACATAGTTAGAGCAGATGTTACCCATGTTACTAAGCAACGCTAAAAGTATTAACCCCCTACGGTATTCTAGATTTGTGAAACTATTTAACAAATTAAAACATGTAAAATTTTCCATTGGAAATGGAAAGGCTCTTTTCATAAGTTAATGTAGCATAGCATATCAATATTGTACATTGATGATTGGTTGTTTTTTGGAATAAAAATGATGATAAATTAACGTACATGAAATTAGATCTGTAGCATTGCATACAAAAATTCAAATAACGTCGCCATGAATCGATCGAAACAAAGATAAATCAGGCAACTTATCGACAGAATTTTCGTGGGTCTTTTTTTCCATTTTCTTCTTTCATATGGATGCTGTTTAACAAAAGGGAACTAACCAGCAAAATCCGCGTTTTGAGAACACGTGATTCGAAGTTCAAGAGCCATGTAGAAACTATATGACATTACGTTTACTGATGAGCTTTTTTCAACGTGAGTACACATTTTTGAATCGGGGCCCAATTTTGAAAAATTCTACGTTTTATGCTCTTTCCAACGATACTAATAGGTACCTAACTCATTTTGTTTACAAATGTGGGTTAGTTTCCTTTTGTTAAACAGCGTCCATATAACTAACGTTATGTTGACCCACCATCTGAAGTAAGAATAACACCTACATAAGGAAAAGTTGAACGTTATTTTTGTACCAAATGGTATGGGTCTATCTGCATTGGTGATATTTTCCTGAACCGGGAAAAGAGAAGTTGGGAATCAAAAGTTCTACGCATTGCTAAATCAGTACGAATAATTTCTCGATTTTTTATTTTTAGACTCCAAATGGAAATCAGTTTATCGAAGAAAGTAATTGCTAGTTGCGACAGAATCAGACATGATTTATCATGTTTATTCAAACAGAACACGAGCGCGTTCAACAATGAACTACAAAGAAAAATTTCGCACATCGAATTCTGTTGCAACGAACTGCTGAATCGGAAAGAAAAACTAACTGCTCACGCACCGTCGTTACTTGACATTAAGTGCCGAACCCAACAAACGATACAATCGCTGCAATACCCTAAAGAAACCTGTTTAAAATGTCTGGAAATCAGGTACTGCCAACTGTGTTGTGCTTAGCATTCAGTTTTTGAAAAAGACTTTTGGAATTTGCAGAAATGCTCAGTAAATCCACCAATGAAATTTCGCAATTTAGGTACTCATTTCTGGTTTAGATTTCTAATACTATTATAGGTAGTTATACAGTACACAGGTGTGAATGGGGGGGGGGCTTAGCCCCAATCCTCTGAAAGTCCCTCTCTCAAAACAAAATTGGAAGCAAAAATCTCCAGCATTATTTTGATATTTGTCAGCCCCCCTTCCCCCCAATTAAGGTCGGTTGCTTGGGCTTACGAGTATGACTTAGTTTCAATATGTATTGCATGCATACTGTTTCAAATAATTTCAATAAAGCGATTTGCATATGTGGCTCAAACAAATGGGTACAGACAGTTTAATTTGTTAGCATATTTTTGGCTGTTCATTCGAACTAATCAATGCAGAAAAAACATACCTACTGTTTTTTTTTTAGAAATTCAAATCCTGAGCGGGTATAGACCCTTTTTTGAGGGGGGGGGGGAGGCAATCTACGAACATAGAAGACTCAAGTCCATAGATCGTTTTTAAGTGAAATGGCAGCTCGCTGCTTGTTAACGAGGACAATAAATTAGGAATCGAGAATTCTGTTGATGGATGTTTTCTGCTTTAATCGATTCATTTTATACATGCAACGTAAATTTGCGAAGATTGAATGTTGGAGTTGATGTCTTGCTGAGGAAAATTTCACGACCAGACGAAATATTCATCAATGAACTGCGTGCAGTTTTAGTGGTCCATATTGATTCTCTAATTATATACCTACAGCAACCATACTATCCACTTTTATGATGCTCTTGACATATAGGTACGTATCTATGTTGCAGGAAAAATATCCCTGAATTGAGAAATGATGCGGCAGAAAACGAACTGAATCGAGAAATAGAGCTAATCGACGTTACGCAAACTTTCTTTAAAAACATGGTTGATGAAATCGATGAGCAAATCCGTAGGTACAGGGCTAAAATTTACTCTCTGGAGGAGGACATACAACGGAAGAATATGACTCTAAAAATTGAGAAAACGAATAAAAATATAAAGATCACCGACACGGATTTCGATTCGATTGAACTACTCCATTCAGACGCTATGAGGTACCTATTTAGTTTTCTGAAGAATTTTAGATTACATCGAAATGTTTCTGCAAATGGTATTTAATACAAGCAGGAGGAAGTAAAAAAACGCTGATGTTTATTCAGCTGAAATCAAGATTTCAGGGTTTAGAAATATTTAATGAAGTTCCGAGTTATTCAACAAGTTTTATGCACTTACCTAATTGTTCCAGAAAGATTTACGAGAATTCACAAAATACCGATTGGGAAAATGATACACTAGAAATGCTACGTAGCGCTGACGCTGAATTGGGAGCCGGGGAAAAACTAAAACTCGGCGTTGAAGAATCGTTACTTTTTAAAACAACCGCATTAATTACGCAATATAACCTGTGTAACGAAGCATTCCATAAATGCTTGGCTCAACACAAATACACAAAAAGTTGCCTTGAAATAAAATCTTCGAATGTGAGTGCACTTTTGTACTTACCTTTATAAGTCATCTGATTCTGCCGAAGAGGAGTTACCTAACAAATTCTCTTCTCATCCCCGATTTGAATGTATTCAAGTTTTGTTTCTTGAAATCCTGTTCAGCTGAGTGACTATAACTTACGTGTTTGTATAGGCGAATGATGAAATTCCAAAAGTGAAGCAAACCATCAGGGATGTGGAGCATATGATTGCCGAAAATGAAGCTCTTACAAAACTGGCAGAAATAAGACTACACAATAGAATGAAGTCGACGTTTTCAGAGCTGTCAAGGTACATTGAAACTGAAAGACGCATCCATTTGATTCAACAGTATGTTTCTACGTGCTGTTATAATTTCTGGCAAAACGAAAATTCTTATCACTGATTATTCCAGGGATAACGTGGAAATAGTACTTACTAAAGAGCTGAATGAACTCGGGAAGATGAGAGCCAGTTTGAGCAATAGATGGTCTGCGGTAAGTATTTTAGTGATAAACTGTTGAAGAATCACTATACTCACGGGCTTCTAGTAAATAAAATTATATGATTTACAGGCCTTGTCAACCTTGGAAACATTGAATTCAGCGAAAAAGCATTACGAGTCGGAAATCGAAGCAAAAATGAATGCAATTAAGGTGGACGAAGTGGAGTGCTTACCTTTACGTTCGAGTATACACTACCACGTGTATTAACAATAACATATGACTTTTATACTTACAGAAAATATTATGAGGAGCGATATTCCAAAATGGTCTCTGTCAACTTTTCAAAACTTTACAGGAGAATGAAATAACGTGATACTCCTGTGAGTATACCATATTAGGTGCCACCAGTGACACTTAGGTTGCTTAGCAGAACACCTACTGGCGAATATTGATAGGCTGAGTGTAGGAATGTGTGCACATATTTTCCACTAGATGGCGCTATAAAACGAGTTTCGGGGGAAAATGGATATAGGCCGTTTTGGAACATTGCTGCTCATAGTGTTTTTAGAAAGAGGTATCGAAAATGTAAATTTCTTAGGCTCAAATTAATCGATTACCAAAATCAATCTCACAAACAGCCCAAAACTGAGGAACAACCAACAGCTGTAAAACTATTTTTCGTGAAAGAAGGGGGGGGGGATCAAGCATTTTCCAGAAACCTTTTTCCTCCGTTCTTAACTTAGAATTTTGGATCCAGGGAACCAAGCCGAAGATATTTTCATCTAAATAAGGCTTATTTTTTCAAAATAGAGAATCTAAATATACCTAGTGGAAACTAGAAAAATTCTGAACAGGTCATTGTGTCGCCTGGTCCTTTTTAATTCCGCTCATGATCAGAACATATAAAAATTCTTGACACACTGGAAAAAATACCAAAATTACAAAAATAGTTTAGTTTTTCATCCATCTGTCCGGCGACTACCTGTCTATCGATCTGATGGGATAGCCATGTTTCATTCTTAGTCCAGCTGAATCTTGAAACACCAACTCTGCCCTTACAATTTTCCGTACTTTAAATGAGTGATTCGCCTGCAGTGTTCCTTCATGGACAAAGGGGGTGGGGTGTCAAGGGTCAGTTCGCTGTTGTACAGCGTGAAAAAGATTGTACCTTCAAATTGTTCCAATTAGATTATCTTTCTAGTTAACTGTTTATCAAGCATTTTCAGTTCAAATTTCTTTCGCGGAGGGACAATTATTTCCACTGGCACTCCTTTCCCCAAATTCACCAGTTATTCGCGCCGTTGTCTACCACATGTTTACGCCGGCATGTTACGACTTGAAACCTCGAGTGTTGACAATTCACGTGCACACAATCTCATGATCCGAGTACACCACTTCTCATTAAAATGTACGCATACGAATGCCAAATTCTTTTAATAATAATTTATCAAATACAGCACGATACAACATAAGACGCATTCAATGCTTTTAATTATTAAGGCAGTATACATTAATGAAAGTTTACAATCGTTACAAAAATAATTTTATAATAACACAATCTTTTCTGTTCAAAAATAATAGCGAGAAAAATATCAAGATTTTTATGCAAGGTCTTACATTAAATTGGTGCAGTTTATTATGGATACCAAGCGGATACGTGCGATGTGAAAATAAGGATTTGCAAAATAAATTTCGCACTAGCGAGTACAATGGCAGGGCGCATTTACATGATAAGACTGTGTTACTTTCGATCGCTCAAGTAGGGCACTATAAACGCTGAGAAAATGGCAGCAGCCATTTGGAGAAGTTCCTTTTCAAGTGCGAGAAGAAATCAACGAACTGTAAAGAAATGTTTCGATACGGCCTCTATGACCAGCTAGTCGAAACTTCGATGTATCAATCATTGGATGAAATGAGATTTAGTCTGAAGTTGTAAATTATCAATGGATCAACAATGTCAAAAATTTATCTATAATAGGCACTAAAATTTAGAGTTTCCAACGTTGGTAGCCCTGCGTACTGAAAAGGTGATCACGTACAATTTTTCATAGGATTACAACAAACTTCAAACGTCTTTAAATTGATTAGAAATTGATTTGAAAAAAAAAAATTCGTCCCACAGTTTATTGTATTGTTACTCAACAACAGAATTATAGTCAACGCAAGTGGGTGGAATAATTTTTTGACTTCCTAAGGATAGCAGTACTTCCATTTAAAATTATCCATGATCACCCTTTCAGTTTTACCCGTGCATATGATTTTATAGCGCTCTCTAGTGCAGGTTTTGACGCTTATGATATTTTATCAGAATATGCCTTCGACCTATGAGGTATCAATTGATGTGATTCGAAATATCGACTGGCTGGTTCGCAACCGAGATAAAATTTGAAGAAAAGAAGTAATACGGATGTGATATATTTAAAGGTAACTGAGCCCGACCAAATATTTCTGCAAAGAAACTGATAACCCGTTTTAAAAGTCTAAATATGAACCATCACCAGTTTTAACCCATAAAGAACTTAACCCTGATCAACTCACTTCCGATACACTTATAGTAATAAGACAAGTTCTCCAAAATGGCTAGCTATTGCAGTTTATAGCACCTCGTGGCAACATACATCACAAACTTCCATTCATGTACTGATCCGTAACTACAATAAATAAAATACTATCACTATTATTACCGGGATTACATAATATTCACCGGTTGACTGGTATAACGACGACGTAAGGTCCTATAACTACTAAGTACAATAATATAAAGTAATATCGCAATCAATACACATAAATAGCTTACACATTCCTAAAATCCCACACTGGGAAGATCAGAGATTTAAATATGTAATAACAAAACAAAAATACTCGCTAAATAACTTACACATTCAACGTAATAATTATACTGATAAAATGCCGACGAATTATAAACAATATATAAGGTTATAAATCTAAACTTAGGCGAGAAAAACGTAATGATCGCGAAATTTGATTAAAAAGAACCTACAACGAATTCACTAACGTGCACAAGTAACAAAATAAAATACTGTACGCATTTTAAACAATTGGCACGCTTGAAAAACATGAAAAAGTAAAATATAAAAACGTATGGCTTCACGCGAATGCGGACAATAAAACAATGTATTACTTAGCAATAGTCTGGGAACTGAGTGCAGCCGAACCGGTTGACAAGCCGCTGAAGTCCCTCCACTTGGTCAGGTCCATACTGGGAATGATTGCGCTTCTGCAAGGTACTCTAGGGTTTCTAGAACAACAAAATAAAATACATTAGACACGGAAACATCAACAGCCAGCATTCATATTTCTGTTCGTGGTTTACGACAAGTATTCCAACGTCAAGAGATATGTATGATCCACATAATGTTCAAAATTACCCGTCACTCTACAATCGTCGAATATGGCACCCTCGATTTCAACATTATCATACTACCACTTCACTCATCAGAAAGCACACAAAACCAGTAACTCACATTTCATGATCCGGTAACACCATAGGCCACAGCTGTATCGTATCGAGCAGGTCTGTATTATCACACGTCACACGAGCCAGTCGCGCTTTACGAATTTCTTGTAGTTGCTCTGAAAACGTTCGCAAAAGTTCACTTAGTTCGGCATTATCACAGAAATAACTCGCTTTGGAATTTCGAACCGGTCAACTATTGGCAGAACATACCAGGTGTGAATGACGATGGTTGATCAGGGAGCTCATACCAAAAGCGGTCTCCTCGTCTAGCATAACTGAACTGCGTCGCGACGATGCAAGCAAACGTTGGTCCCATCATACTACCAGGTAATGGACGTTCGGATACTCCACCCGACCACAAGTCAATATCCCACGTAGAGCTGTTGATTCAAGAAAGCAAGATTATAGCCACACGAAAAGAATCGTAACTTGCACTGTAAGCTGAGCAAGCGACTTTCATGTACGGCAATTGAGGATTTTCTTATTCGAATACTCATAATTTCTGAAATGAGTATTTCTAAGTCGAATCAACTGAAGCCAAAATAACTAAATCGATACGCAACATTTTAGATTGCGAACCTCATCGTGGGGACATTAACCAATCGTTCGGAGTGAAAACAATATCTTAATGGTTGTTTCCTCCAAAAAGTCTATTATCTATCCAGATGTTATTTTAAAGAAATAGGAACCTTTGAGACCCATAAATCCAGTCAATAGGTTGTTTTCTCATTAATCGATTTACCTATTCAAAGTTTTACAGTTGCCACTCTTTAAATTCTGTTTTTATATTACAGCACTGACTACGTCCCGAACATTTACCAAAGTTTGGCATCCCATGACACCCTTAAGTGTTTTGATTACTGGTTGAATTTTACGAGGTATATGAACGATGTATTTGCTGTTGTTCAACACAAAATAACGCAGAATCAACATTTTCAAAAATTTCAAACTTTCGATGCACAATACCATCAATTACTCGGGTACTTAGAATGCCTCGTCTAAAGCCAACTTGCTCAGAATACAACACTAAAATGTCAGACGTGACAGATACTCACGAATATATTGACGAGTATCTGTTTACTGTAGTATTTGGCATAGCTCCAAACATTCCTTCAAAGCTATCAGCTTCAGGCAATCCGCAAAACTTCCTGCACAAAAAGTCAGTATTCTTTCTAGTTAGAATTATCAACGATGACGATGGTGAATTTCATAACATCACGAAGTTATGTTGGTTACCTAAATTCCATATAACCGGGAAGACCAAAATCGCGTCCTCTCTGCATGTTGAAGGAGACAAGATCCAAACCGTGATGTTGACCGACTTTCTTGAACAAGTTATTAGTGACCTGATGAGAAAACATTAAAACTTGATTTAATATCACATCAATAGGTACTATTTTATATTTAATGTAGGGTGCGATCAAAGACTTGACCGGAACAGCTGTCAAAATTGATGCTTTTATTGCACGTCTTGCCAGCATGAAAAACTATTCCCTCACCTCTTGTGTAACGGAATCATCCATAGCTTGAGCAACTTGATTCACTAATCCCATAACATACTCATCCAAAACTCCAGCTCTATACAAATCATAGGGTCTTCGTATCAAGTCTGATAACCTTTTGGAAGCTGTACAAAATAAAATTAGCCAAGTGATTGTGTAATGTAAAGAAAGATGGTCACATTTCCATTTTCAATGTAGTTTGAAGAAGATTATGGTAATTGTAAAAATTTTGAATATTCATAAGAACAAGACTACAAATAAAATCATAAACAGTAATACTATAACATAGCAGATGATTGTATACAACAAATACCTTACAAATATCAAACTAAAAACTTGGGAAAGAATGTCAAGTGTGAACTCTGTTTTTGTTGTTGGATGTTGCAATATAAGCTATCTTGGACAGTTTCAATATAGATATCATTCTGATACTGCACTACAATCATATCTTCACATCCTGGTGTTCATAATGAAAAACCAAAACGAATGTATGCCAAGTTCAGTTTCAGGTTTAATAAGTTTTTTCAGCAGTCAAATTTGCTTTCATTAGCTTGATTTGTTCTCATGGGAGTCAACTGACATTAATTTTATTTTATCCAACACGTAATTGATAAAGACTATTTTTCCAAACAGCATCGAACGAGTAAACGGGCTTTTTTATTTGACTGAAATGGAGAGTGAGGTAAAAACCGGAGAGTGAGGAAAAAATTTTTTCCTCACGGCTTGCCTACAACACGTGACGAAAACACGAAATGTCGCATTCGTGAATTACATGCCCTGTAGGAGTGCTACAATCACTGAACAAACGTGATCTGATAAGACTGGATGTAATCTTTTGATTTTGAGTAGATTTTTGAATTTTAATAGGTAATTTACATATTTGTCACGCAAAATGAATGTTTCTATCGATGTGGACGTTATATTTAACTTCATCGGTCAAAAACATCGGTAACCCATTCGTTTTAGCCATGCAGCTTATGAAAGCTAGTCACATTTTCAACGTAATGATAAAGCAGTAGCAAAGCCTTTGTCGAAACAAACACCTTCCCGAAGATTACGTTTCTCGAGAATTTTGGAATCTCTGACTGTGAATTTATCGCACGCTTCTCTTCAAAACATTTTGCTCACGAATGTAGTGCCTTGGGAAGATGGAGCTCCTAGCATGAATTTCACTATATGTGGATTTCCTTATAACAAGAATACGTTCTAATGTTACAATTCAAATTTAAGTAAAATATAAGAATGCCGACTATAATTGATATATGTTGCAATTACAGAAATTGAAACATAAAAATTATCGTCCAGCTACTATTTCGATGCGAATGTGCACGTATGTCAATTCGTGTATTGACTCGCAATTCGCAACTACACTCCTCATTATTATGTTGGATAAAGCTACGTTCGTCACTCGTGGAAAAGTGAGCCAACACTGCTCGTGCAATTAACGAAACTCGCCTGCGGCTCGTTTTGTTAACTTTGCACTCGCAGGTAAAATTGCTCACTTTACCCACTTGTAACGAAAATAACTATTATCGTTACTAGCAGAGTATGGTTTCTACAATCCATTAACTGAAGTGCACTTTTCTCTTTCAGCTCTGATTAAATATCATTGAAGGAAGCTAGATTACTAGATATTATATGAAATCGACATATCAATACTAGATCAGTAATATGATCGAACACCATCAAACGGGTCATTTGGTGATATGAGGAAAAATCAAAATTGATCATTAGGTAGATCAAAATAAAGTCAATATTTTTGATAGAATACTTCCATGTTTTACGGATTATTTGAAATCAACAGTCAATACAACAACTACTGAATCACAGACTATAGCATTAAATGCCACACTATGAAAGAAATTTTATTTTTTGGCGGTTCTTTGAAACTGAAATACCTATCTCTTCATTTGACTCTTGACTATCTCTTCCTTGTTTCATTTTATTTATTTCTTCACTCAAGAAGATCAACATCAACAGTACTGACATTCTCAGAATGAAACAAGATTAAATACAGCATGAGGATATTATGATCTGATATGTTAATCGACTATAGAATACGATAAGATCAGGTATCATACTATAAGACCTAGATCATAGAACTGCAAAAAAGTGCAGACCCAATCAACATCAACAGTGAAACTATAAGCAAATTTCAGAAATTTATCAGATAAACTGTGATAACTCAATCTTCTATAAATATAGGATAACAACAGACTACTCATGTGTAGGCCAGTCTCTCTGAAAATCAACACTTATTCCTATACCAGGGAATGTGGAGCATGTGGTAAGTCGTAAGCAGGCAGTTAAAACATAGTAGAACAAAACCAGAAGGAGGGTATGGAACATTCGGAATTGATACAATATACCTACATATGACTATCCACTATCAAGTCAACAATGTACTGATCAGAACACGGGCAACTAATAAAACTACAAGCTGATCAACCTTGAAATTCTGGACCAATCAAGGGTGTTTCAGCTGCGTTAGTGGAGTTCGAGAATTCAGGAGCATACAATACTTGTAATAATGCAAACAATAGTATAAAAATCATAATGGCACAAGGGGGGGGGGGCTCTGAAGCTCCAACACACAACTGATATCAGGTATATTACTAACATATTAGAATCTTAAACGGGAAAATTACTCAAGTTATGCGTTATAAACAAACCAGTAGATAAGTACCTATAAATTTGTGAGCTTTACTCCAACGTTCGACGGACGTAGGTAACAGAGTATGGCCGAAACGAAAAGCTGCGGCTGAAAACGCATCAATAACAGAAGGGTTCACTTCAGAATCATAACCATCCCAGTATCCCTGCAAGAGTAAAGGTATTTAGGATAAGAACTACTAGATACTGAAATCAAACTATCATCTACGGCGTTACGGTTGTACTCAATCCTTCACCTCTTTCTGCAGAACTAATCCAAATTTCTCCATCACTTCTTTACCTAACAGTATAGGCAAGAATTCGTTGTATGTAATGTGTTGAATTTCAGCAATAATGATTCGTCTTGCTTCCTACAATTGACAACAAGAAGTGAGTAAGTAACTTCAATAAGAGCACAGTAAGGTTAAAGTTCGTTGTGAATCAATTCAATGACCTGATACAGCGTTTCATCGTCCCAATGAGGGTTAATCTCGTTTAACTGCTTAGCCACCCTGTTATGCTCCCGAGCCCATAATGTATGCATCGTGGTTAAAATCAATTGTTCGTTAACTCGAATTTCACCTGGAGCATGACCGAACAGAAAATATTCAAAACACTATGACGAAATTCAAAATCAAGTTATCACGTCCACAATCACGATTACTAACCCGCATCAAAGCAATACTGAGATCGATTACTTCTAGTACACCCTTCATCAGGGATATTCAACTTCAACGGCAATAGTTCCTTCAATCCATACTCAGAGAAGGCAGGGTTCATGCGCAATAATCCACCATAGCCAGCACGCAATGATCTGCAAATTATTAAATAAATAAATTTGATTTGGTTATCGGATAAAAGTACAATAAATTGTAAGAGACTGGCGAATCGAAGTAATTACCGAGCAAAACTTTCTTTCACCCCGTATACCGTATTGGCATCGATGACGCCAGTCAAGGTATTGAACGGCAACCGAGACCCTGTAACACAGTCTCGTTATAATTGAACATAATAAAAAGAGGGATGATATGTGTAAGATAATAAGTCATCTCCACACCTAATTTACAACCCGGGCGGACGCTAGGGAATGCTCTGACGAAGTCCTGACATCTCACGTTATATTTACGATAGAAGTAGTCTTCTTCCGGAACTGGGATTTCCATACAGTAAGGGTTTTTCAAGTGCGGAGGTCTATTGCAGCACTCCTCTGGTTCATTTTTGTTGACAGGGTCTACATGATAAATCATTTGAAAAATCAGCATCAACAAATGAAATCAGAGAAGTAGGCACATGAGTTGACGAGGATTTACCAAGCGGAGTTCCCATGAGGGTAAAATCGTGATCCATGAACTGGCCGAAAGCAATTATCATGATGGTAGCGGCGTGTTCGTGATATCCTTCGTCCGGATGCATTGTACGAGACACAATTCGAGAAGGTGGTAAGGGGGTGCCACGAACGCTAATTCGCGGCGCACTCACGCCGTCCGAGAATAGTGGCCCGACCAATCTGTTTCAACAAAACCAAAAATTTTACATCCTGCTACCTACAAATTGATGCAACTGTAAGAACAGACCGAGTATATCACCTCGTGAACGGCGTATTTGTAGCGCCCCACGTCGGATGTTTCACGTTGTTGCATAAACCGTCATAGCGTCTGTATTTACCGGGTTGACATTCAACATTGGCCAGAAAAGCTGGACATACTTCCCGAATTAAGGTGCGAGAGGTGTCGATACGAGGCAAACCTTTCTCTATTTCTTCGTAGCTTAATCCGTAACTAAAGAGAAAAGATATCGACACAGGTAGTTCAATGAAAGAAAGAAAATGCTTAATAGATAAGAAACGTTAGTAAGATTAATTGATAAATGCGCATAAATGAGTAAATTGAGGCAGGTAATAGAAGTTTCACATGAGCACAGGAACATATTCGATATTTAACATAGGTATTAGGTACTACAAATGATTTTCAATTCTAGGTAGAGGTGCACAACATTACTTAAACCAAAACACAGTACCGTCAACTAGGGTAATATTGGACATCTAGGTGGTAATATCGGCCACTCATGACTTACTGTAGGAGTACTAGTATAGTTATCAGTAAACGAGACATGAGTGGCCGATATTACCCCAGTAGACGGTATTACAATGAGTCGCTAACATAGTGGGTAACTTGAATACCCGATCTCACAATCTGTGCTTATAAGAAATGAACATAAGATCAATATCAACTGTTTTTATTACTCGGGGAACAATGATCAACTCCGCTTTACAAACATTTCACTATTGCGTTTAAAGGATCGCATTTGTTACTGGTAGATATTGTAGTCTATTATGTGAAGAGTTTGACCAACAATGAAACATATCCACCCATCATGAAAACAAAGCTAGTATAGACTTCAATTACCTATTCTCTTATCAATGAGATATTCGACTACGAAATATAAGGCAATAAGACTGATCACACAACGACCTGTTCGGCATATTTGAAGAGCAACTTTTGAGAAATTAAAATGAACAAACAACAATCAATGCAGTTTGGTTCAACTAGATCTGTTTTGAATGTCAGTTCATCTTAAAAATAACTGCAAAAAGTTCTACTTAACTTTGATAACGTCTCTTCTGAATACTAGACAATAATTTCAATTTGAGGTGCCTAGATGGAAATGATTCGCAATAACCAGTATTGCCGAACCATCTTGAATAACAATGCGCTGTGTCAGTACATAATTTCAGGTTTCCCCACCACGCTAGTAACTCACCAAACGATTACACATCATTTTGGTAACGCCGATGCCGAAAATTTCATCCCTGACTATAACGTACAATGCACAGTAAGAATCAGGTATCCAAGTTACAGAAAATATGAAAGAACATCGTCTTCTAACATCAATTAAAGCAATAAAAGTAAATATCAATAACACGATAATTAATACATAGGTACATAAATCATAAAGTAGCAGTAAGATCGCTGCTGGTACACTGTTTTGGTAACAGGGGAAGAGTTAGTGTCAGCAAAAACAGATCATGATTATAATAAAAGTCGTACGAAATGGGTAAGCAGGTACTTTCACATTCAAAATAGGATAGATTGAAAATCCGAGAAGGAAAATAATGAACTTGTAATAAGAGAAAAACACGAGCTACGAATTACTCAGGCAATGTCTGTAACTGTTAAGAAACCGGTTTATACTGGAAAATGAGTGAAATTTTCGAAACTAAAATTACTAAAATTTTTCAAAATACCAAAACAGTATACAGCGCGATTATAGGGATGATGTAGGTACAATATTAGCATTACATAACAAATGGTTACGTGGAACGCATAAAACATTATGTAAAACGTAATAATAGTACGTTTGAAAAGCATAAACAACGTAGACCAGCGTCCATACATAGCGCGAACTCGAATAAATTAGGTATACATAAAATATTTGAAAATCCATCGCTATCACCAAAGCTAGTTCAGAGGGCTCACCCAAAACGAGAATTTTTTATGGCTCCGCGAATGCTTACCATGGTTTCAACATCGATGAATTTTCGGCTACAATACAGCGGCGACGGTAATCATAATAATTATAGGTAATAAACTGGTCACCAATTAAATCTATCTTTGAACATCATAACCATAATACTTCTGAGACTATTACAAGACTGTAAGTATACAACTACGGAGGATCATCATCCCTATATACTTAGAAGTAACTAATTCTAATATTGTTTCAACGTGGCAAGGTATTTCACTGTGTATTTCGGTGCACAACAAAAAGTCTCAAAAGCTCGCTAATTCAAATTATCGCAGCAAGCTAGTGAAACTTTCAGTTGAGATTAACACTGTATGAAGCGTTTCCAGTATTCCCCTCATTGGTAACAGAAACAGACATTACCTGAGCCGCAGTTCGAAGAAAGGCACTCGATGCGACGAAACCAATTTACATCGTCCGCGAAACTAATCCTCAAGACTGGTTAATACAGTCCGTGCCTACTACGATTCTATTAGTAAACGTCTAATGAGTACACAATGTAATGATAATTAGAACAGAAATTATCACTTATTAACGGTGACTAAAAAAGTTGATCGTAACGTACAACGAATAAGAGTTTATCTCGAGAAATTTACCTGAGAATTAGATCATTTTAGAAAGGGCATCATTCCATTTTTTTTTTTCGCGGAATATTCCATCCCGATTATGGATTTATATTTTTCCACATGCAACGACCCCCACCTTTGAAATACCATAGAAATGGCTTCCGAATTTTAGGAGTTCCAAAAAGAGAACAATATTATTCGTGGAACAGTGCCCTTTCTACACTGACTTTTGGTGTCCGCCTACAGTGCCATCCGTATTGATACGAATTATAGCTGCTCCGTTCTGCAAGATTAGTAAACTCAACTTCCAATAAGTACATAAGCATGAGAAATATTCAGTTTTTTCAAGTACGAGAAGTCATTATAGAAAGGGCGTAATTCCGAGATTTAAAAAAAAAAATCTACAAAGACCATTAAACGTTTCTGAGGAAAGTGAAGTTACATATCCTCTAACAAGAATATTTTTTCCGAGAAAATCAAGAACACACTTAATTTTCTTTTTATAAAAAACCTTTCTAAAATGACTATTATTACATATCTTATAATGGTACATACCCAACATATTAAAATTTTGATTTGGCCCATACGAAGTAGGTATAAGCGAATACGCGCAAATAATTCGCGAATGCAAGACAGATAAGATAATGAATATGGTAACCAGTGGAACCTCCACGTACCTTAAAATTAGCTCAAGGTAAGTTTTTCTGAACGCCAGTATACAAAATATTTAAAAAGTTGAAAAATAATACATCCTGCTTTCGAATAGCGGTAAAGGAAATGAGTTGGGGTTAGAAACTTGATCAGCCTCCTCTTCTTGCCCGATTAATCGAGTTATTACAAATCCCACCATACCAAATTTAAAAATCAGATATCCACACCGTGTAACCTATATAATCCAAGCCACGAAACTGAGATAGCCGACAATATTGAAAGATATCGGGTACAGTTGTAATTCTTAGTGGTTATTGGTTAGGTTATGGTCCAAAACATAACTAAAATAGTAACCATTAAATACGGAAATTAATCCAGAACAAAAACTAGAATCTAAATTCGAAAATCCAAATTCTTAAATTTTGAAACATTTCCCCTAGGGTTCGGATTTCCTGGTGGGTATTTTTTAATGATAAATTCGAATTCTTGCATTCGGTTTCCCGCAGAATTCATTAGAATTGTGTTTTCTATAGAATTCATATCAGGATTCTGAATCCATATCCACATCTTCAATCTGGATTCTAAATCCTTATCTAAATCCCACGATTCGAATTTTGATTTTTTTTTAAATTATTTCTATTCTTTACAACTCTGGTTACCAAAAATTATACCCGATTCGGATTCCGCAACAAAGTGGGCGGCATCTAGTGGACGGTTTTACAACCAACGAAAGAGTGATGATAAAACGATACGAATTCGTGTATATTCTTTACCAATGTTGTAGTTTCTTATCCGTTTAAGTTTGGTGTTTCACTTTTCATTATACTTTACTTCTGATTCTTACTTTTATTTTGCAACTTAGTACTTCCTTGATCACT
This sequence comes from Acanthococcus lagerstroemiae, assembly GCA_031841125.1. Classification (NCBI taxonomy): domain Eukaryota; kingdom Metazoa; phylum Arthropoda; class Insecta; order Hemiptera; family Eriococcidae; genus Acanthococcus; species Acanthococcus lagerstroemiae. The sequence continues at coordinate 41,257,003 of CM063111.1, read as the reverse complement.
CTTTCATTTTCTTATCTACGATAGATAGCGCGCCACGAGACCTGCGGAATCCGATTTCCAACAAGAAGTTTTACAGATATAGATCAATAATAATAATACGAGTATGACTGAGATGGAAAATTTCTAAAACTGTAAACCTCAGAAAATACGAAACACACATCCATGTACGCACGATATCAGAGAAATGGAGACGAGAGAGTTGAAATACTTTTGGATATAGAAAGGCATGGTTCACAAATAACGTAAGGTAGGGTAAGATGATGCACTTTCCGAAGAATGGTCATAGCTTTTTGACAAAACATCTGTGGAGCTGAAATTTTGGCAACAGATACTCTGATCCTTTACCTACAACTTTTATTAAGACGTTTTTCGGTTTTACCCCCACCCAACAGGGGTACAATCATTTTCTCAGACTCTCATTTCGGCCAACTTGCCCGATGGGCAAGGTGCCTTTCTTTGGTCGGCTAAGATGGCTTATGGAAATTACATGTTAAATAAAACAGAAACAAAAATACGCAAACTCATACGATTTTTATAACTTTTAAGTACGGGCTCTTTCCGGAATTTTCAATAACCGGCTGACTTCACGTACGCAACGTCCCCCCCCCCCCCCACATACTCCATCGTGTCTTTCAGCTGCGTTTTTGTCCAAGACACACCTCTAGTTGTCTTTCTGACATAATTCTACACCATAATCTAAAATAACAAGCTGAGAAATTTTCGTTAGATCATTAATAATTGAAATTTAACATTCATTAATAGTGCGGTATCTTGCCCTACTCACACTTCGGCCATCTTACCCGCTCTTAAGAAATTTCCATATTACGTATGTAACTTTGAGGACAAAAAAAAAGTATAACAGCTCGATTTACCGGTAAAACTGATGAAATATTCCAGGGTTGGCAAATGAAATACATTTTCATTTTACATGTAAAATAACTGTTTATTCTACATTTTACACGTAAAATGGATGTAAAATGAATCAAAATGAGTTCAAAAAAAGCATAACATTATATATATTGAAAATTGTCGAAAGTTAATCACAATTTCGCAAAATTACGAGTACTTCAGAACAAGCAAATATTTTCAAGCACTTTTTCGTAGGTAAAAATCACAGAAAAAGAACGAACACATCTGCGACTATGAAAATTTGTACAAAATGTCTGGTATAGAAATGCTATACACCTACTACGTTACTTTTATTCTACATGGCAAACGGACACCTGCGGCATCTTACCCTACTTTACCTTAGATCCGAAAAGTATCTAATGATGCTACTGCCCCTCACCTCAGTGACACAAGGAAAATGCCGAAATTTGGAGATTCCCACCCATAGGGTCTGGATGAGAATGAAGTAACATGTACGGATTATTATTAAAAAACTGTTTAAAAATCCTCCTTTATGTAAAATTGAATGCACAACAAATTACCTTCGCAAGAATTTTCGGTATGATTGACACAAGCTATGTTAAAACAAAAAATTAAAATTGAGGCCATTTTCCCGATATGACGGCGGGAGCAAGCATCCTAGACAGAGACTTTCATGATGTTCATTAGTACGATTTGATAGATAACTGTACCAAATTTTATCTTTGAATTTTTTCCATACAGAAGACTAATTTGCTTATTTGTAAATAAGCATATACTTGTGGATCGGGATAGCCACTGCAAGCACTTCTCACAAGTTAACAAACATTTACCTATCTACATTTAATTCACAAATACAATCGTTTCACAAGGATTAGAATTATGATCAACTGAGCTGGGCTCGTCCACATTTCACATCCTTGACTTAAAATTTATTCACGATGTACGTGTGTTCGAAACGACTTTCCTAAACTGGATTTGAAACTAGCTGTTTTTCATTTCAGAAAAAAAAAAAAAGAAGGCAAAAACATGTTATTTCCTTTTTCTTTGAGTTCCAAACTATCATTTCTGAGTGTAAGTACGAATAAGATAGATTAGTGTGCTACTTTGGATTCAAGTTTATCATACTCAGAAAAATAAAACGAAACAATGAAACATCAATCCAGCCAGGAACATGTATTACCGTTATTGTGTATAATCAGTTAAAATATATAATTTCATTGAAATTCTCGCTAGTTTCTGGCCTCTGGTTTCTTCCCTTACAGAATAATTGACTCAAAATTTTGAAGGTATTTAATTTTTGTCTGTTTATACAACAATTCAAAGTTTCAGCTTGGTCTCGCTTTGAAAGAACACCTGCCGAAGACTATGAATTGTGAAAAACCAGGACGTTTGATTGTTTTTGGCCTCTGTATGATGCTCTTTGAAGTCGACAGGGCTGAAAATTCCAAATGAGATACAGGCAAATGAAAATTGCAGATTTCCTGAATTTCACTTTGATCCGTCAATAAGAGAAGGAATGAAGGGCAGAAAATTGATGAGTACCTTATGAAATTGTTCACTTTAACTGATTATACACATTAACTGCAACATATGCCCTATATGCATGCTTCTACGCAGTAAGGAGGCAATTTTGTTCTGGAATCGGTTAGTGTAGACAACCTACTTGAAAAAATTAACAGATGAACATTAATTCTGAATCCAGGGATTTCTCTCAGTCGAACCAATTACTAATTAATGGGAGGAGGTAGCCGTGAATCTTCCTTTGGGCAACACAATTTCTTCATTACAAGTCGAAAATAACTTATTTCAGGCACCTACATTCAGTATGTTTCTAATACTCTAGCTACGGTCACAAATGTCGGTGTGGGGTGCTATAAAAATCTACATCAGTTACTCCTCACAGGCAGAAGATATAAGCTGAGGTAGAATCACCAAATTATTACTAAAATTACTGACACACAACGGCATTAGGATAAAGATTAATCTTGGGGTCGTAAAATGAGCTCAAGATCGTACTAAGAATAAATCAGTACCAATCTACCAGTATTACTACAAACATTAAGCGCACCGATAATGTCAACCATTGTATATACCAATGAGAAGCCTAGTAATTTATGTGCGGCGTCAATATCGACGAACGAAACGGTGGCAGTGACCTTTACTTGAAGAAAAAAAATTATCTACAGTTTGTTCAATCATATTTTATGAGATCCGGTTGATTTATAACTGCTATTTTCATTCTCATTCGCATTTCGGTTAACTTTATTACTCATAAAATAAAAAAATAAAAAAATCTCAGGAGGGTAGCGAGCACTGGTTAATGCAAAGTTCTGTACACGCTGAAACCTAGTTCAATACAATACATCCTTTCATCTTACAACTGAAAACGCCTATTTGTGCTGAAACATTACGAACCATATGAAACCTCTGGCTCAGTCTTATCTGCATTCATCCCAGTTGGACTAGCTTAGATTTACAGCAAAGATGTGCCCAATATCGCATTCAAAAGCCACATTAAGTACAAACAACCCCTGCAAATGACACAGCAATTGATGTTGCTGTATAGAAGCTATGAAGTATAAACTAATCCCAGTTCAATAGCCGTGTGTCGAAGGACGCAAAGTGCACCTACATGTTATACTTAGGTGAGTTACGCGGTGCGACATATTTAAATAGATTTTTTCACATGAAGATTGCAGATATACCATTTTTAGAAAAGCTAATTCCCTTTGCAGCGACCAAAACTACCGTATATAGCTTGCATTCGCGAATGTAAGTCCGAGTAGATAAGTATAAATTCAACAAACGGGAAAAGTAATGAGACACGTTAATCCATTCAATGTAAACTCGCGTATACAATAAAAAACAATCACTGACACGATTGAAAGTACGGCTTTCACCTTTGTATCTAAGTAGTTACAATTTATCACTCATCATTTCGAATAAAAGTACCTACTTTTCCATTATTCGCACATTATAATTGTTACCGTTACGTTTATACCCCACAGGTTTCGGAAGAGCACTAAAAGTAAAAGTATACAAGCTTTTGACTTTTGGAAAAGTAAAAAGGGCGTCAGCTGTGTATAAAGAACAAACAGTGCAGAGAAGCGTAGTGAGAGATAAAGAAAATATGCTAGTACGTAAATCTAAAGAAGCTCAACCCGAATAGCACTACACCTCGAACAGCTACTCAAATGATAAATATTCTTTCGTTCCTTACTTCTTGGCCAGTTGGATGGTAATGTCCAGCAAGAGTTCTCCGATGGGAGAAACCTGGTTACCGTACCATTCGCCATTCGTCGGGGGCTGTGGTATATCTGTAAAACAAAACATCGTTTTAAGTTTTTCTGAGATTATATCGAATGAGCGGCATACGTTTAGACAGAGAACACCGATACACGCCAAGGACATAGACTTTTTCGAAAACCTGTATCCTATACTGGGGGAGCGTTGTCTCAGATGGCGCACTGCCTAAAAGCAGACTGCAGATTTCTCGCAACTGGCAACTACTGATGTCAAAACTGATATTGCACCGTCTTAATATTTCGTGTCCTGTTTTTGACGTAAGAACGCCCACTCATAGGATTGCCTCGCTTTCGCCATAACGTCTTGTTTTTGTGCGTACAAGTCATGACATAAAACTTTGGGAATAAGTAGCAGACAGTCCAAAGAACCTTCCATCAAATTTTGATACATTTTGGTTCCAAACATTCGGAGGAATCGACATTTAAAAAAAAAAAGTGCGCCATCTTAGGAATAGTGTTGTGCCATCTTAGAAACATATGTCTTAAGATGGCGCATTTGACTTTTTTCATAATTTTAATTAGTGAGGGAAGAGTTTGGGAGCGAATGACGTAAAACATTGGGAATAAGTAGTAGACAGTCCAAAAAACCCTCTATCAATGTTTAATACACTTAGGCTTCCGGAAAAATCGGCAATAAAAAAAGTGCGCCATCTTAGGACAACCTCCTTCACAGCACCTTTGTAGCGTCCTCCTCAAGTCATTCACAGTACAGAGAAGGTGCAGATTTTGAAGTCGCCATCTTAGACTGTTACATCAACGAGCTCAGTTGATTGGGTTAATAGAAATAGGAACTATAGAAGAGCCTCGGAAGAAATATTTGGAAGTACTAGTACGGTTCCAGGTGAAATTTGCCTTCAAGAAAATGCTTAAAAATTGCCTCTACAATGCGAAAAAAGTTGTTTCTTTTCGTCATCTCGGTTATTTGTTTTCTTTTCAGATACCAATGTCCGAATTCTTGGCTTCTTATGAGGATCCAACATTGCGTTCACGACTTTCTTACACTTCCACAGGTGTGCTCAAAAGACTTGCCACGACTCTTCTAGGCCAATTCAAGACTTCTCCAGATAACTTCAAGTCTTAAAGGCTCTTTCAGACTTTCTTTCAGACCCACTGTAAGACTTCCAGACTTTATCAAAATTATCTATGAATTCTTTCAAATTAGTATTTTTTTAGGATCTTTCCCGTCATGTTTAAGCTTCTTTAGAAGTCTTTAAGGCGTTTTACTAAGGATCTTCGAAACTTGTTTAAGACTAGCTAAGCATCTTTAAAAATCATTCAGAACGCCTCTTTCCGATTTGTTTATGACTTCTACGATTCACTCCTAATTTTGTTCAAGATTTCTTAGCAGTCTTTAAAACATGTTTGAATTTCTTCCGAACTTTTCAAAGTACCCCAAGTTACCGAGGTTTTTTCAAACCCGAAATAAGACCTGTTAAGACTCTTCAAAGCTCATTTAAAGGGTCTCCCGACCTGTTCAAAATTTCTTAGGCTCTTTTAGATAGTTCAAATCTCTTTAAGATATTTCAGGAACGTCTCTAAGATTTGTCGAGATTCGTCCGAATTCTAATAAGTTAATCGAGATGCTTCAAAACTCACTTAAAATTTTTTACCACCCCGACAATGTTTATCAATCCAAGATTTTTGTCGCCTTGTCCACAAGTTTTCAAATCAGTTGAAAAATTTTCAAAATGCCATTAAAATTTATTTCGAGTTTTCGAGAATTATTTAAGACATCTTCACACTGTTATAAACTTATTGATACATCCAAACCTGTTTAAAACCTATAACTCTTTTGGAATTATCCTAGATTTCTCAAAATTCTTCAAGACCTATTCAAGACTCTTCAAGGCTTTTTCAGACCTACTGTAAGACTCTTTCAGGCTTTATTAAGTCTCTGTAGAAATTCACCCAACTTATTAATGTTTATTCAAATTCCTTTCTGACAATTTCAAGCATCTTTAAGACTTATCAAGATTTCTAATACTTCTTTGAGACTTGGTTAAAACAAACGAAGACACTTCGAGACTCGTTACAGACTAAGATTCTTCAAAACTCATTTAAGATGCCTCTAGACTTGACGACATTCAATTTTTCAAGATTTTTTCAAGTCTTGATTAAGATTTCTTATGGCTCTTTCAAACATGTTCGAATTTCTTTTAAACTCTTCAAAGCTTTTCCAAGACTAAGGATCTTCAAAATTTGAAGAAAACTTGTCAAGATTCTTCAACGTTCGTTTAAATGATTTCTCAACCAACTCAATACTTCTTAAAGCTCTTTCAAACATATTCAAATCTCTTAATAACACTTCAAAAACTTTTCTACTAGTCAAAACTCGAATAAGATAGTTGATGCTTCAAAACTCATTAAAATTCGTTAAAACACTTTCAACCCTGATAGTCTTTCCAAGATTCTTATAGCTGCATTCAAAACTCTGTAAAATAGTAGAGAACTCTTCAAAACTTCGTTAAGATTCGTGGCAAGTCTTGGAGAATTATTTAAGATCTATTCAAACTCATTGAAGACTCTCCCAAACCGGTTTGAGACTCCTTAAAACTGCTTTGAACTCGTCCAAGGGTTCAAGAGATATTTCAGGACTTATGCACGACTTTTTAGGACTCTCGCTGACACTTCTTAAAACTAGTTCAAGACTTCAGACCCTCGACATTTCCAAAACTACGAGTAATTTCAGATACTTTGTAACTTCCTGTGAAAACTCATTGAGACGCTTCCAACACTTTACAAGATGTGTCTATACTCAGCACGATTCGAATACAACTCATCAAGACTGCTATAAATTAGTTCAAGATTGACACGTTTTCAAACGTTGGACTCTTTAATGCTTTTTTAGGCCGATTTCAGATCTTCAAGCGCAAGAATCGTCCCGGCTTGCTACATACACATTTATAAGTTTCTTCAAGGCTTTAGGCTCTTATAGATTACTTTAATACTCTATGAGGCTCCTTCAGATTTGTTTATGACGCTTAGGAGCAAAGCTCTTCTGTTTTAATACTTTATAAGACTTTTCTAGATTTGTTCATGACTCCAGCTTCCTTGAGGCTCACTAAGGCTCTTCAAGGCTCGTTTCAGCTTGTCCACGGCTCGCTAAGGGTCTTCAAGAATTATATACATATACAACACATGACAAATGTTTCAGATTTTCATAATTTATTCTTCGAGACTATTTCAGACAAGACTGTTCAAGACCACATTTTTAAAGCTCTTTAAGACTTGTTCCAGATTGTGTAAATTCTAGGCTGTTCAAGGCTCTTTCAGACTGGTCCAATACTCTGCATGACCAGGTCCCAATTTAGAGGGGTTCTCCTCATTATTTCCTTTCTTTATTTCGTCCAAATTTCACGTCTTTTTCTCATCGTTTTACCAGGAGCCAGCCCTTTACTTCTTGCCCCACACGTAACAAATAAATCAAATGCTGCTTCCACTACTTTTACACGAAATAAAAAAAAACGGCTTTAATGGAAGGGGACGGGGGGGGGATATCGAACTACTTACTATAATCTAGACGAAGTAACATCGTGGTTCTGTTGTAATTCTAAGAATAAAATGTTAGTGGGGTTGGTATTTAGTTTATTAGCTGATTTAGCCGGATTGGGGTGGGCTAAGGTTCAGTGGTGAAGTTGGAGAGCCTGGAAAGCCGGGGGAAAGAAGTAGTTAAGTCGATCTTTCTGAATGACAGACTAGTTGGATGTTAGTTAACATAATCTATAAGGTAAGAAAATCGATCTGATCACTTCCTGCACACAGCTCTCTACCTCTTGTGCTTCCCCACATTTCTCCAATTTATTATATCAGCGTAGTATTTGCATGTAGGAGCGCGGAAGTAGTAGAAGGTTCAGGTTTCAACACTTCGGTCCTTAACGAGTGCTCTTAGTTTTTCAAAAATTTCTCAAGCGGCGACAAGTACAACGAGTTCTCTTTCGGGGTAGCACGGGCGTACACGAGCTCGAGATAAATCTCTGTCATCATTCGTCCAACTGCTGGCTCAGGTGCGAGCTCGAATCGAAAGTATAATTTTCTTTACACCACGCAAATTACTCCGAATAGCGATGAGATCACCGCCAGTCTCCTTGATTCTCACCTCACACGCGTTTTATCCATTAACGAGAACACAATGCGCGTATATAGTTTTCCTTCCACACAATTCAGGGTTCCCATCACAGCTTTTCGAGAATTTCGAGCGACACACACGGGTTATACAGACACGCGCAAGACGACCATTCGCGAGCTGAAAAGCGGAAAAGGTCAACATAAAGTGATCGTGAACATCTCAGTGGTAAACCAGTTGGATGCAGTTGGGTTTTCTTCTCTGTTTTTTCGCCATGCGTGCCAAAGATCAAAGATGTCGAGCCCAGTGCTCGCGGTACCCACATGCAGGTTTTGCTCGACTGAAGGTCGATATTATTACATATTTTTAACGGGTGTCTCATCGGCTAACACTCGATTTCTCTGTACAGCAACACCCATAGGGAATTTATAACGGTGGCATCGAACCGGCCACCTTACCATTACACGATCAAGAATGCAGATGCAATTTGCTCGCAAATGTATGCACGAGAATACGAAAAAAGTTGTTTCAAAACATGTGGAAATCGAATACACGAGCTGCGCATGGTAGTTCAACCCGAGCCAAACAAAGTAATAAAGAAGAACTCTATCTAAGTGAAAACTACTATGCACTGAAAATGTGAAGAACACGAAATCTGTGACCGTTCGCATTTCATTTTGCACAAAAATTTGGAATCGTTATTCTCGTCCATTGGCTCATTTCGGAGTACTGAATCGGTGACCAACGAAAGTATAAAATTGAGAAAAGTAATATTGGCGGGACTTACGAATTCGTTTTCGCGCTTCGATGTACGCCTGATTCACAGCATCGTATGTAATGCACTGACCATTCTTCCCCAATCCGCTAAAACAATAAAAATGTATGATTATTTGAAAAACAAGTCAATGTGATAATGTACCTATCATAGGCCTAAATGTTTCAAACGAATCATCTTGCCAAAATGGTACCTACACACGTTCGTATTACAGTCGACGTACGCCTGTAAAAACTTTCACCAATTTCAAGACTGGTAGTCTAATGTGCGGAATTGTCCTTCCTCGCGCCAACCACTTAGGCTACATGTTACATGTTTTAGCATTATATGCAATACTAATGAATGAAAGAGGTTTTAACAATATTTTGGCTTCTCTATCATAACCTGAAACGTTTCCCAACGTAATAAAACCAGTACAAACGAGGTGGGGAAATATCGTTTTAAAATCTACATAATTAAAACGGTGTAAAATGAAACAAGCCGAACCGACCACTGAATTCGGAGTGCCTTCCTAATATTTTCTAAATTAACACCAGGATCACAAGGGCCTATTCTGGCATCTTTACACACACAAAAAAAGTGAAATTTGGACATTATCCGGTTTAAAATGAAATTTTGATTGCTAGGATGTTGCGATCCAACAAAATAAATTCAGAGAATAGACGTTTTCACGAGTAGTACAGGTACTAGGCTCCTTAAGAAAAAATGATAAATAAAGACATTTTCAAAGGGTCATAGTAAGTGAACAGAATAAATTTGAGGTTTGAAACTGTACGTGATGCAATCTGTACGCCTCCCTTCCCTAACGGTGAAAGGTTCAAAATTCTACTAAGAGCGGTCAATCTTCAGTTATTTAGTCGAATACCATAATATGTTTCCTATTGTCCTGAATAGGGATTGACGTACAGGACAGAAAACTGTATTAAAAGACACCAAAACATGGGCACTACTGCATCACGTGAGTGCAAATCTATCAATTTGGCAGCACCGAGAAATTATGCCTCATCAGGTTTTGTGTAAGATGTACACATACAGCAATGCTGACGCGGAGGTTAGTTGTGTTGCCAGATATGAAGTTAAAAAATATATCCGCAAGAAAGTTTCCAAGACTGTACCAGCTTTCAAATCAAACGTACCAAATAAAATGGGTAATTTATGAAACTGTAATCAAAACGTAGAAACATCTTTTAGGTCAAAGCCTTCAGAATGCATCAAAATCTGTTGATTAAAATGTGCCAAAACAAACCAAAGAATGACAAAACGTACCAGAAAATGAAACAGATCCTACCAAGAATAATGAAAATATGCCAAAACGTGCCAGAATTGCTGAAATCACCAGATATTGCACCAGAAAAGTTGGAATGTACCAAATCTGGCAACATTGAAGGTCAGGTAGTCGACAACTAAGACTTTAGCGAAAGAAAACTAACAGGAGGCTGTCCTCACCAACCGCCTTACCACCTTCCAGAATAAATAACCAAACCTTCGTTGTTAACATTCAGATGATGTTGCATGGACTGATGACTGACTGATGTAATCCGAATATTTGAAAGAACCTTCCATTTTCAAAAAATATTTGTGTAGTTACTTTGTCAATGCATTCCAAAAAATATTATTGTTGAAACGTCCAAGTTATAATTGTGGCATTCCATAGAAAAAAGGACAACTTGGACAACTTGATGAGAAACACGAATTCGAGAAAAACGCAAAATACATTTTGTGGGTCCGAATTGGCCAAACTGGGATTATTACATATTCCTATAGGAAATTTCGTGATCTTTCATGTAGTACCACTGACGACCACCGCCTACATCAACTAATGTTTGATGGTATCGTTTCATTTTTTTTAATTTTAGTTTTGTGTTCTATTCTTTAATTAAAAATTGTATTTCATTACTTTGAGTACTTATATTATTATTACTTTCTTACTTTCACTTTCAAAAAATTTGCCCGATAAAACATAAAGCACCTTTTTGTTGGGGGGGGGGGGGGAGTGTAAACATTGTAAATTTTACAAATTTGAAATAACGGTATCATGTGTTAGAAAAGTGGCACACTAGATCAAAACGTCTGGTTCCGCCAGTGCTGATGAACGCAATTTGTAACCTTCACAAATGCTGCACTGGCTCAGGTTTGAACCCCCCCCCCCCATGTGATTTTCCAATTTACACAAATTTGCTATCATAATCTGTATTTATCCAAAGTACATCATTGCACTGTTTATCATCTGTCCTACAAGTAGGCAGGATTTTGTAACTATGAAATAGTGGAGGGGGGAAGAAGGACGACTGAAATCTCATTACATCAGGCGCGGATCCAGACGATCATTTTGGGAGGGAAATAGGGAAGCGCGCGGACATTTTTTGCTGCTCCTCTCCCATTGATTTCCCCTCCCCACAGATCTTTCCTTTATCTTGGTTGGGGGAATCCTCCCCTTGTGGATCTGTGCTTGTACACAGAAATATATGATAGCTTTTTATCATGAATCAATGTAATAAATGCTCATATACATAAATTGCAAGAAATGGGGAAAAAGGTGGGGAAAGGGGCCGGTGTGAGGAGAACACATGTTCGCTGTATCTACCAACAATATTCTAATCAAGATTATCCATGCTGTGGTGACAGTAAGATTATTTAATTTATTTATTTAATTAGTATTTGAGACCCGCCCAACAGGTGTCCGAAGGTTCCATTGACAGGGAGGGACACAGCAGTTACAATATGTACATAATTATTATTCTGAAAAACAAAAACATAAACAAAAAGTACTTTTCGAAGGAAAGTTGGGGTATAAAGAAGAAGGAAAAGAAGACAGAGAGAGGGAGAGGGAGGAAAGGCACCAGAGCAAAGACAAAGCGGGGAGTGAGGGGCGTGCCAGTCCACAGGCGGCAATTGAGGATTGTGAATTGAAAACTGTGGGTTTAAAAAAACTGTTTTTGCAAAAATTTACCCCTTCAAACCGAACTGTAGGCAACTGTCCGTGCATATGACTAACCTGGTTGCCTATCAATTATTACAAAAACTGAAGCAGAAAGGAAACGAGCAAGCTGTAGAGCGCTATTCTAGAGCTTATTTCAGTAATCCCACCGAACGCAACTGGAACTGGGCACTGGACCTTTTCTTGCAACGAAATACCTATTATCTGGTTCGGAATTCGGTCACTTACAGTCTGTCATTCCAATAATAGTTACATCACCGAACAGCGACCTTCTAATTTAGCTGTAGCACTGTATCGTGATATATTCACTGGAACAAGGGTTAGAAAGAGAGTCAAACTGTAAACTAGTTTTAAGCCTCATTTCTGGAATATTCTCCATGACACATTTCACCATGAAAATCCTACAGTAAAATTCACGTTCGGAAATATTTCAATTGGAGTGTTTGATTAGTAGAGGATCGTAGCCGACCTCCAGTGACAATCTCCATTTTCAACCCCACAAGTCAGCTGGAGAAATTTGACGAGGAACTGGGTGCTTTTACAACACCAATGTGGAAAATTCTTGCACGCATAAAATGACCCGTATTCAGGACACGAACTGATTTGCAGACATGAAGTGCTCAAATAAGAGATGGCTCATCCAATAACAGAGAAGAATTACTGTTGATCAATTAATTTAGAGCATTTTGGCGGTACCGTGGTACTCTGACTCAATCAGAGAGTAAATTGAGATTTTTGGATGTCAACCCGACAACCAAGGTGCCAAAAATGGGGGCATTGGGCGGCAGTTAGAACTGCGCGAACGAAAAGACAGCAAACAGATCCGCAAAAGCTGTCTTCAGGATAATGAAACATTCGTAATCATTCTAGGGATTAGCCTAGATACAGTTCCACTACATGAAACAGGATCTGAGGAATGAGAATCAGGTCAGAAAAGCTTCCCATCACATCAAACATTTTTTGCAAATAAGAATTTTTCTTTTGGAGGGAGTCGAATTACTCAAATAATCCTACTCAGGAACATTCTGCATTAGGTGACTTTTGAGATGAAATATTCCGCCAAGCCACCAAGGAGTGAGGTTAATAGCCTTCAGGGCAGTTGCCCCACGGCGAAACCACCTGAGTAGACAACTTGTCCCATATCTGCAAATCTTCCATGAAACATACAGAAAAGGGGGGGGGAAATAATGGAAAAAGTACTCCCAGTAGCTAAAAGAATTATGTGAACTGTCACGCGATCAAAATAGCTGCGGAAGGTGAAGAGGATTTGAAATTATTATCAGCAGATGATGACAACAATGCCACAAACGCCACACCGTTACTCATTTATACTATTGGGAGACAAAATGGTGGAGATCCTTACATTTCGGAAGATGAAGTTTGATTTGATAGTTCAAATTCAATATTCAGTGCTCCTCGCCCACTTACATTCAATTGCTATGCGTAAAATCGTCAAAAAAGTTTCGCCCTGCATGTAGGAAAAACATGTACAGCCATTGTCATCAATGAAAATTTCATCCTGACTGAGACTTCGAAGTGCAGTGTCTAGGAATAAACCTTTGAAAGATCTTTGTTATTACATCATAGGCATACATGCTCAAGTGGAAATTCAATATTTTTGTATCAACAGATTCGCTTGATTTCGTAACTTGACTCGTCTAAATATTCAGTTGTTTTTTCTCTTCGAACAAACGAATCTTACGCTCTTTGCATCTTCACCGGTACCCAGTACTAACTCAACAACACCAATAATCTTGTGTCAACACACCGGAGGTTAACCTCTGCAAATAAGTGATCATGATAATCACATCGATAGCACTAATTGTAAGACAACTTTCAACTGGGATGCCCTCTGCAATGTCAACACACACAGGTCAGGTAAGAAGTAAAAAGGCCGTGACATTATCACGTCTCTAATATCTCTATGACCAACTTTTTCCTTCTATGCCTATATGCCCTATGGTTCTATTGAGCCGGAAAACATAGCAAAACGATCTAGCGCTTGATTCGTTCATCATCCAGCTCAAGAAAGTAGCTGATCTTTCGTAACACTGTAGCCCAGTAGGCATCAACTGAATCTTCGAGGAACACGAGATCGAAAACCATCGAGAATTCCACTACTCGTTTACGTAGGTATAACTATATTATTTAGTACAGAAGTAACGATCGTTATAGCCAAGTTTGTTACGAACTAAGTATGTCATTAACGATACTAGTCCGTTGATTACGAAAGGGCGCAAAGCGCAAACACAGAAGATCAGCACATCGATACCTTCAACAGGTATTTGAAAAACTATAGGGGATAACATTCAAGAATCGCGAGATCATGCCTCGGGACAGGGAACAACAACCGAGTGACCGTATAGTGAAAGTCAGCCTCCCATTTCTCCAATCGCTATACTGAAAATTCGGATACATGCACCAGAACCTGATATGTCTGATATTTCGGCAACAAGAAAATTACACGTACTACGCCTCTTTTTTCTTCTTTTTTTTCTAGCCCATTAAACGTGGTAACACAACATTGTTCGTGAACAGAGCACGGATAGCATCATCCATGATGATGACATCGAGAGGCATTTTCAAATAAATTACGTTGTAGTAGGTCAAGGAATTCTTTCTTCTCTACATCGAAATACCTACATGGTAATTCAACGGTGAGAATATTAATAAAACGTTAAACTGTAATTTGCTTGATATGAAGTAACACCGCGTACATACTATTCCAGCAATGCGAAGGTGTGAGGTACTTCTCCGCATCAACTCGCATACGAAACTTTCACAATACCTTATCTTACGATATCGGCGTGAGGAAGGAGTTCGGGTCACGAACACGAAAAAATTTGAAATGCTGCAACAGAGTACATCGCGAAGAGATAACCAAATGGCAAATCATGCCTCGTACTTCACGCGACTCGCTCATGAAAGATAAAATGCAAGCGGAATAACGTACGAAGACCTTCGACCATTTCCCCGGGGGCACTAATGTTACAACTGACACGTACTACTCAAGTGATTGAAGTTGGAGCAGAGGATACAATACACAGAAATCAGGAAATTAGTTTACGACTTTGAACATCAAGCAACGGACTAGTGGAAACTGTAGAATCCAGACAAAAAAAAGTAACGATGCTGGAATAGGCAACCGTGCATGTACTCCACTTGGAGGGGCTTCCATACATGAACACAAGACTGGGTGGGTGGCTAGTAAAGTATTACCAGAATGATTCGGAGAAAGCATAGAATACCAGAAGTCAATGCCACCCCGAGTAAACAGTAATCCCCTGCTAACTTATGTCACATCATAAAAGTTAGTCGATGTTTGGTAGTTCATAGAAGAACTTAATTTCTTCCCTTTCTAGAGATAATCATTAGGACCAGTTTACATCAAGTTTCATACCCATGAGTTAAATGACATTTGTTTCCGATATAGACTAATGCTACTAGCCGTGACTCTTGTAGTCCTACAATGCGAAAAAAACATCAAGATTCCTTAACGAAAAGCTCTAGCGTACCAGATGGTTATAGCTACAAAATGTGAGTCCACATCCAACACAACCCACAGCGTATTCTCGTCTTCCCGCGCACGAAGTTTACACCACAAGAAAATAATGGAAGATTCTGGGAGCCCCTCCTCTGTTTCCAGAAAGAAGTCGATTCGGTATGCCCTGGAAAGGAAAAGGAAAATTCACCAAACTGAGACCAAAATAGACAGCAAGGAATTCCGCTAAATCAAGACTAGGAAAGAAAATTGTATTAATCTAGACCAGAAATCAAGGTTTTCATCTTACATGGTGGTCACTTTTCTTCAGTTATGGATTTCACTGATTTTTCCCTAATTTTTACGAATCCAATTCTAAATTTTCTTCTCAACGAGTAAGCCTATTGATTGGAAGTTCATTATAATGAGCGTTGTCACTCAATTTTTTTTTTCAATTCCTAGTACCGTAATTTTCTACCAATAAGCAGTTAAAAATCTTATAAAACTAAAAACATAGGTACCAACCACCATGATTTTCACCACGAATTTGTTTTTTTTGAAAATTCCCTGACTTTTCTATGATTTTTCCCTGAATGAAAAAATTTTCTGACTTTTCTCTGATTCCCAGTTTTTCCAGGAAGGTGGCCACCCTGTCCTAATTCTCGTTCCGGTCTTTTGTATTCTGGGTTTAGGAGGATGGTAGAGGCTTATTTCGTTTTCTTCGGTTTATTTGTATTTTAACATGTTTTTCTTCGATCTTCTTTGGTCTTACAGTCTTTTTCGATTTTGGTTCCATCTCTGGGGTTTTATAATCTTCTGTCGTCTTTTTTTGGTCTATTTTAGTCATCAATTCGTGCTAACAAAAGAGAAAGGACCAACTAAAGAAGTGAGTGATAATATCGTTTTCCTTATGCGATTATTGATGTGGATCAGAGGCACCATCCTTAAGACAGAAGAATGTCCCAAGATAGCTTTTCAAAAATTAAACATTTAAGTGGATACGTTATTAATAAATTGCTATGACTAGACGCAACTGATATAGTAATAACAAAATTTAGAGAATTCAAATATGACGTGTCAATTTCACTAACTTCATGAAATATTTTCTCTACTCCTTCAATTATGCGAACAGGCAATTTATATACATCCATGTTTTATAAGGGGTGAGGGATGGGAACAGCAACTTCAAGAGGGGAAACTGATTACTGAAAAGCGCCTCCCTGACAAGTATGACGGTGTCGTAGGTATACATCTACAACTTTTCCGAGTGAAATGATATCGGCCGACTTTTCTTCCAAGAAAAGTACGACCGTTTTTAAGAGAGAAAAAAAATAATTTGGTAAAATGCTTTTTCAGAAAATCCAGGAGACAGTTGCCCCATCTGCTTTCTCCCCCCCCCCTCCCACCCTGACGTCCGTATATGAGAGTAAAGAATACGTCAATTTCACTAACCGCAAGGATATTACAACGATGTTCGAGAAGGATGATGCAATGTTGTAAATAAGGGATGCTTCTCCCGCCAGAGCCCAGAGGATAACAAAATTTTAAAAATTGTCAACTAACGTTTTACACCAGACTTCTTGGTTAGTGCAAGTCGAAATTTGGGCAAACGGTTGACACCGGAAAAGCTTTATTTTTTTATACTCATTAGGTACCATTTCATTCACAGTATTTATAACCATGCCCACCATACCATCCCAGAAGAATTTCTAAATTATATGCTAGTGGTATGACGGACGTTGATACGATGTCTGTTCACACCATGGGATTATTCTTCGAAAATGTTGATATTTCAGTATCCAGCAATTATCTCACAAGCTATTAATGATACGGCCTTTTTTTTTCGTTGATGACTCAGTTCTACTTTTTCAAGCTTTCAGAAGAAAACTTGATCCACTTTTAACACGTCAAAATTAGACTAAATATGCTCAAATGTCCGTCGGCATGGCTGTCCCTCGAACGATTTTCATTATTATTATTAATATTATTTTTTGCAAATTTTTAAGCTGTATATTAAAACAAACTGACAACGTAGTGCTACTTTAAATGAATGAAGGACTCACAAAGTAACATTAAAATCGCATCTTCACAGGTGGGAGTCAGTATGACCAGCTTTGAAAATTGTCCCTCAATTTTTTGTCCATCATCATGGATGGCTCTTTTTCAACCAATCATAGAACAAGCGTTTCGATATTTTTTGTCGCAATTAATGGTCAAACTGTATATTCTTATCAGAGCAATACCGTCCGCATATCAAATCCCGTTTTTTTTTTTGTGATAAGACTCGTGCATTCGCATATTATTGTCTAAAATTAAGAGATTAAAAAAAATGTATCCTTCGGCATGGTCATCTTTATGCAACGATAAACGTTCATCATTCAACGTCTAATTAATGGATTAGTATGCCTTTATCAAAACTCTTCAAATAATTTTTTGTTTTGAAATCTCCTAATCGACGGCAGAACACTTTTTGTGCGCTATTGTCTTTCGACATGGACTTTTTCATACGTCCTTCGGCATGGCATCATCATTTTGATTGCTATGTCAAAATACAGAATCCCCTCACAGTCGGCCCAATCTTACCAAGATGTTATACAGAACGCCTCTTAACGACTCCCATCAAAAAAAGTTCAAATATCCACTACTTTCCTCCATGAAAAAACATACCTGAAATATCAACATTTTTTAAGAATGATCCCATGATGGTTTGTTTCTACCGAATTTTTCGAACCTACCCCTATAAAATTGATTTCTCTGATACCTCTCCCATGGCTCGCTATGTCACAATTTCAATGATAGCAGATGAAAAGTTAGCCATGAGCTATGAAAGTACGCAAGCATACAATGTATATATATTATGTACTTACTGTGGACCTCCTCTGATTGTGTTTGTATTGAAATCGAAAGAACTGGTTCGCCCAGGTCCATCCAGCAGCAAGGCACATTCATTGGCAAAATCTCCATTGAAAATTGGAGCTTCTGCGGTAATACATGCGATTGTAAGTAGTGGCCATAGGAACTGCAGTCCTGAATTCCTGTAATCATGAACAATGAAACAAATTTAGAAAAACTTCCGACCAACATTTCATTCGCATACAGAATGCATATTTTAAGTCGATGAAATAATACTTGTAAACAAGGGCCTGTCATGCGAAAGAAATTGGGTCCAAAACAATATAATCAGGAAATGGATAATCGAAGTTCTTGGGCCTGCCTTATAAATCTACTTAATTACTATAGTCAATGCTCAATTTAGTCGTTTTTCAGTAGTGAACAACTAGTTTTCAGTAATTGCTTCAGTTGGTAACTAGGTGGTTCACAGAAGTATCGAATGTAGTACCTAGTTACTTTAGCAGTCAACTACAGAACAGTAATAGTCTTTTAGTAGTCAGTAACGGCTCAACAGTAGTAAAGTTATGAAAGTTGTAGTGAACAACTAGCTTTTCTTACTAACCTTATAGTCAACCACAGAACATTAGCAGTGCTTAAAGAGATTCAAATAGTTCACTACTATTGATTAGTAATAAACCACTGACTAAGCTCGTTTGTATGGAACTACGGATCATTAGTAGTGAACTACTGCTCATTAATAGTGTGTACTGCTTTTTAATAATGAACTACTGGTCGCTGGTGGTCAGCTATTGCTAATCGTTCAGTATATACTGGCAAGCAAGTGTTAACTATAAGAGGATATCAGAGGCCAATTACTGGCAAGTAGTTGAATTGAAGATGATTACATAATATGCAACAGTCCTCTACAGATCAACATAATCAGCGTGCTAGCTCTGCAAAGATGAGCTTCAAAGCTTTCGACCTCAAGTTTCACTATTAATTTCAACAAGCTACGAGCTATTTGTCATTGCAAGGTGGTTTTTGCATCACACACACAGAGTATAGAGATCAAAACTGTTGAACGAGCTGGAAAATGAAAATTACTATCTAGTAGGTCATAAAATCAGTACTATAACTATTAGCAATAACTATGCAGTAGTTTACAGTAGTAACTACTAGAAATTACTAGAAAGCAACTCTACCCTTTCAAGTAATTCCTACAGGAAACTATCGGTCAATAGTTTTCAGTAGTAATTTCAGCACATAGTAGCATCCGTAGTTACAACTGGAAATTACTATCAATAGTTTTCCAGAAGTAATTTCAACAAGTAGTAGTTTCAGTAGGTACTACTAGAAAGTACTATGCAGCTGTTTTCAAAAGTAGGTTCAACAAGTAAGTGGAGAGGTTAGAATTAAAACCAACCCTTGGTATTTTACTGCAAGTACGCAAATAGGCAAAATACCATGCACGGGTGCTGGAATCGCCTATGAATGTGCAGTATGTACATATTACATACTCTACGTTCACACAGGTGCAACAAAAGATATTCCTGCACCAGTGTACACTATTTTGCCTATTTTCGTCCTTGGAGTAAGTGCCTCCTACATAAGCCGAAACATGAAACATGAAACAAACTCATTTGTTTCATCCTCAAATGTTGCGCGACTCTGAATTTTGTTGCGTGTTTCCGTTTATGAGTATGTAGGAAGGCACTAAAACGGCAAGAGTCAGTTTAAATTCAAACCTCTTCAAGTGGGAAGGTACATTGGCGTGACTGCGGTTTAGGGGAATTGAACCAAAAGAAAATACTTCACATTCGCCCATTAGTTAATTCTCCATGATCGGTTTCGGTAACAATGGTGTGCCATCATGCTGAGCACACTCAAAAGCCGTAGTAGTCCCTATAAGAAACTGTTGGCCAATAACTTCCGGTAGTGATTCTGACAAGCAGTGTTTCAGTACGTATTCCGAAAGAAGTCTCACCATTATCTCTCTTCATCCCACTACCGCAATCACCGATTCTTAAATCCCAAACCCACACGTCCATTAAGTGAATCGACCAACAATTATGAGGTATTATGACACTGCATCACCCATTAACACTATTGTGACACTACATCACCTACTAACACGAACCAATCATTCGTATTCTCATCGCGATATGATAAATTTATTTGCATTCAATGGGTAAGTCGGCCAGCAATACGTCCACTCTGCTGAACAGCATTCGACATTTACCGATCGCATTATCGCAACCTCTAGTGCGAGCGAACACGTATTTTTACGCTACTTTGTAGACAGACAGTAATCATCATGTCACGTTCTTTTTCGGTACCTATAGGAAAGAAAAACCTTGTTGCAAGAACAATATTTCTGCTCTTAATTATTACGTAACTAGTTGAAAAATTTGACGAGAAAGTATAATGTATACACGCTACAATGCAGGTAACAATGGTTCACAGAACGACCTAGTAACGAGTGCAAAATTTATTCCTTTCAACTCCCACGCCGAGATTGTTGAGATCGCTATGTATACGCTAGGACAGTCCAAACTGGTCGAAATTTCAGCGATTTTAGAAATTTTTAATGCAATACCAATTTTTTGTTGTTATGTAGGGTGAAAATGAAGCATGAAATTTTCAGTTTAAAATTTCAATTGTTTTAGGTTCTATAAGTTGATTGAAGTTTTATTATGAGGAATCCGCTGTGCAATATCGCAAATACCGTTTTTATATGGTTACTATGTACTCGAAAATGCCGGTAATTACAGATTCAATAGGTTTGCATAGAGTGAGTTAGTATGCAAGATTAAGGAAAAGAACTTCATGATACCACTTCCCCTCACATCCATCTAGCTTACATGAGGGGAATCCTCGACAGATCAAATAACGTTTTGTCACTAAATGAAGAAGACCTGCAGCACATTGAACACATATTAGTCAGAAGGTGTTCTGTAATCAGTATACTACCTTTTGAGATCACGACCAGTGCATGTTTATTCAGCTGTCAGGTCTTCATTTAGTAACAACATGTTATCTGACTCCTCGATGAGCCCTCACATGAGTTAATAAGTGCGAGGGGAGGGGTATCATATAGTCCTCTTCACTAATCAACTCACACCATACAAACCAAGTAAATCTGTAATGACTGGAATTTCCGAGTATTCACCGCATAAAAACGATATTCGGGATATTTATGGTACAACTTCAATTGACTTATAGAGCCTAGAAAAAATTAAAATAACAACACAAAACTGCTATCAACTTGAGAATTTCGAGTCGCCAAAATTTTGACCACGAACCGCCTTAATGTACAGATAACCGAACAACCAACCTTAAGACTGGTACCGGCAACAGCGAATGAAGTATGCTTAATGGGTGCGGTCCATCAAAAACACAATTTGAAACTGGTCGACCTCCTATAAGAGCATCAGTAACTGGTATACAAAACGAACATCATCACAGAACTATTAAGGTTACTGAAAGTCACATTTCGCTCGTGTATGAATTGCAGTCTACGTGCAAGTTTAACCACGTGTAACACAAACTTGAAACCTGAAACGTCCTCAACTTGTTAGTAATTCGACCAGAAGATAAGACTTGTAACTCGGATCCAAAGCGGCGAGTAATTCACATGGAAGAACACAACCACGCGGTCCACTAGCCCAGACGAGGCATGTACAGATTTTCAAAAACAATAGCTACATTTTGTGCCTACGATCTACCCACCAATATATTCCATTTACAGATCCGGATCAAAACCGAAGGTTATTTTCATACGCCACCAGCTCTATACTTTCACTGCTCTCGAGCCAACACGAGATGAACGTGTTTGTTCAACACTTTGCAGAACCCAATGGCTGTAGCCACAGGGTTGCCCTCGCCATTTCTGAAGCACTCTCCGCGTATTCGAATTACGATACGAACACTTTTCGGAGGACGAAAGAGGAGGTTTCCTACGCTACATCAAAGATCTGAGATTTCATTCACTGGCCTTACAAGCTCGACCTGGCTGTCCTGGCTGCAGGCCTCATTCACTGGCATTTCGTGCAAAATACACGTACATAGAACATCCATTCGCAAAATATAAGCATAGGTAAAATAAATCAGAAGTATGAACTTACACGGCTACGAACAAGATCGATGTCATAAGCGCTGGATGCAGACAACTTTTCTCTCTAGGTAATGAGGTCACAGTGAAGCACGTTTCCCTCGAGGGCTCTAACAGTTCCATATCAAGTTAGTCTTCATTCACTATCGAGATAAAATAAAGATGCTGACAACTACTCAGTGTTACAAGGGAAGGCAATAATGAGGTAAGATTCTCAACTTTTTCAAGCGTTCTTGGACAAGACCCTGTGCAAACAGACTGTACCACTAATGAGCGCCGCAGTTTATAGTTCTGGCTACACACAAAGTCATTAAACGGAGAAGTGGATTTCTACAAAAATTGGTCACAGTTATATTAATGGCAGTTGCGAAGAACATACCGTCGGTGCAGGTTTTTGAATTCCTTCAAGTCACATCAGGGTTTAGAGGGAAGGAGAGTTACGTCCACATACTAAGGATAGATGAAAGAAAATTTGACTCAAATGTTCGATTTCTCAAACAAAGTGACTAAAGAGTTGATTTTCGGTTTCAGACAGGCTCTCAAAGTGAAGTACAGCAAAACTGGACTCCGACATCTGAAAATTCTGTAAAATACCTATGGTTCCAGTCAAGGTCCATAATGTATACCATGTTTAATGTTAATTATATGTACAATAATTAGTCACATTGTCCACCAGTTAAATTACAGGGGGCAGAAATTATATTTACCAGTCAACTATTTGCTTTTCACAACAACGATATTAATGAAGAACTAAAGACAAGAAATTTCCGAACAGTCGTTCGGAAAAGCATTAATGGATCTATATCTGACTGACAGGAGCTAGTACTTCGGCTGTCGGTCATTAAACCTAAGAAATATATCCAGAAGTTATACAGTCGAGCGGAAGCCAAAATGCCAATCGTTTGAACGAGACTGACGAGAATCAATTTTATCATCATCTACACTAAAATTCTGTATGATTAGATAAGAATTCCGCTTTCCTGGAGAGATATTGCAGGAGTTATCTATCATCTTTTAAAACACTGAACAGGAAATTAAAATACGACTCTGATGATAGTTTGCAGTGCATTGAGGCATGGAGCTGAATTGCCAGAAAAGTCTATAAAAGATTACAAATACAACAGTTGATTTACGAACAAACGGCTGAACATTTTCCAGGGTAGCCACTGCTTTTTAGAATGATTTTTCCTTACTTTTTCCCCGGTTTTCCAGACAGCTTTGAGAAGGCTTTGTAAAATGAATGTCATTAGGCTTTACGTTGACATTTATTCTTGAAAAATAGGTACATTCTTTAATTCTCATTATTCTCAAACAGTTCCCTGATTTTGATCAAAATTATAGCACTTCTCTGACTTTTCCAGACTGAATTCTCTGACTTTTTCTGGTTTTCCAGGAAGTGGCTAAGCTGTTTTCAGATTTTCAGCAAATTAAAATACAAAAACTGTTATTATAGTGAAACGCCGAACAAGTCGTTCAACTTTTCCCACCACTATGATAGTAAGTTAAGACACCTCCTCGAGTAAAGTCGTGCAAGCGAGGGGACCAAATCTCGACTCCCGAGACGTGAAACAATTGAAAAAGTAATGTCAATTGAAACATTCGCAAATACCGACTTTTTGGCTCATTGATCTCAAAACTTTTCTTCAGTTGGTTGGGAAGTGGGAAATTTCTAATTCCTCCACTCGCCCTCAAGAAAAGATACTTCAGTTCACCCCTTAATCTCGGGATGCCTTTGAGTGGAAGAGAACAAGTTGGGAAGGGTAGCCGAATAGTCTATACAGCTAAATGTAAGAACGGGTGGTAAAATTCACGTGCATAAAAAGAGCGTTCACGAAGTAAGGGTTACTGACCTAAAAGACCCTCAAACTCACCGCGTAATCATTCATTCAAACATTTCAAGAATATTAAAGCGTAGAACTTGTTAGTAACAACTGAAAATTGCATTGATGACCTCGGCAATAATCGAACAGGTACCCATCGACGTGGCAACACCTCTAGATGTAATAGTTAAAATTACAACTTATGGGGCAAAATATTCTTGATTTTAACGTTATGATAAATGAAGACAAAAGCAGTACCAAATGTAGTCTTTTTTTAAAATTATAAAATTTTTTTAAATGGTACTAAAACTCAAGTAGCAGATCGGCTGAACGTCTCCTGATTTAACACTACATTACCATCAGAATCTAACTGGTTGCGATGAGTTCAACTAACGCTCATCGTTCACCGCTAGTAATCAAGTTAGCCTTCTCATATTACACTTTGAAGTGAAACTAGAACGGGACTTAGGGCTAAACTCTTCCAAAATCCTTCCGAAACCCCTTCAGAGAATTCGATTTTTCTTAGTTCCCCCTCCCCTTCCTATAAATCCATATGGATTTGTTTAAGAAATTTGAAATGTATTACTGGAATTCTGCTTGACTTGTGTCTAATACAGCAGCGTATTGACGAAGAAGAGAGTTCCCCCCAGCGAGAGAAGAGATTATGAAAATCATGAAAAAACAGCACCAATTGGAAAATTCATCTGAGCAAGAACCCTCTTTCTTTTGACTATACTTATCGATTAGAAAATTTGTTTCTAGTGAGAAAAATCGACAATTAACGATGGAAAAATGAATTCGCCTCCCCCCACCTCGCAAGAAAAATTGCTTCATTACACTACGGGCTTCATAATTCAACTTTGTTCGGTAGACCGCTAGACACCCTAGAGATGAAAGTAAGCCTCCACGATAATTTCGGCCATTTCCTCCCAAATCATAAGGAAGGGGAACAAAGGAAAAGCCTAAGCAGGAGACGTTATATCCACTATCCAGGGCCTTGGAGCAAGTCCAATTTACTGTTGCTCCGCTTCGAAGCTTCGCTCCGGCACCCAACTTTTTTTGCTTCGCTCCTTGCTCCGCTCCGAGGTGTCAAAAATTTGTTGCTCTGCTCCAAGGGGTCAAAAATTTTGTTGCTCCGCTCCATGCTCCGCTCCGAGTGGTCAATTTTTTTTGCTCCGCTCCGAGGGGTCAATCGATCAGATAACCAACTGTTAGGGACGAAACTGAATTTTTTTTATGCTGTGTTTCCACATCCATGCATTTTTTGCTCCATTTATGCTTCGCTCCATTCTCCGCTCCGAGGAGTCAAAAAGACTTGCTCCGGTGCTCCGCTTCAAGGTCCTGGTTATATCACTCTGAATTCTCAACAGTCAAGTTGGCATGGGTATCTAAGATTGCGAAGCTACCAATTACACTAGAGGAGGGGGGGGGTGATTAAATGAATCTTTTTACAGGAAATACGGATTTATCTATCTGCCAGTTGTTTAATCATTAAACTCATTTAGAAAATCAAAGACATATCAAGAAATGACTTTCGCTACATTTACTTCGGCTAAAAGTGATCAAGCTATTAATTCTTCGAGAGTTATGCTTTCTCTCTCTCTTTTTTCTTTCTTTTTTCTTCTTCTGTAAGCTCATCACTTATGAGCTCAAGTTTTCGTTCTCAACTCCAGATAATTTTGGAGATTTTCTCTCTCAAGAAGATATCCGAGCTCAGAGCTGAGACTTCAGACTCTTTACAGAGCCTTCGGTCATTCCTGTAGCACGTCTTTTGGATAGCCTATTTACATGCATACCCAAGTTTGTGGGCTCAAGTCACCAAGCTTAGCTCTCAGCTCTGAAACACAATAGATTCAACACATTTTCAAACTTCTGAGGAGCTAAGTAACTCTATTTACCTGCCAACCCATCTGCGAGAAGATATTTTGGTTCAGTTATGCCCATAAAATCTAAGGCAATGACACATTCTTCTTCTTTTTCTTCTTCAGGCGCCACATCCGATGCCGAAAGATGGCGATCGCGGTATCTGACACGCGACTCTCCTGGGCAGGTTAGTCAAGGTAATTTGCCATTGCTTCCCCACGGTTTTTGTTACGTTCAGAGTTTTCCTTCTCTGGGCCGAAGAGTGTGCAACCGCAGTTTGCTTACTAGACGGGTTCCACGACGTTGAGTAAGCTGTCCACGACGAGCACACACACAGTATCAAGCTTTCTGATCTGGTGGTAACACGCTCTGCTATTGTAATGCCTTATTCGTGCCCTGGCGGAGGGTTACAGGGTGTGCTGCACTCTACTTCGATTGATGCTGCTGTGTTCGCCAGGATGTTAGTAAGGGTATTCGAATATCACTAACTTTCCAGCGTTGATGGGACTCGAACCCGAGACGCAAGGATTGCGAAGCGGGCACGTTACCGCCTGGACACACAGCGACTTTAATGACGCTCTGCATACAACACAATGGCTTTAGAATCTACATACACCTTTAATTATTTCGATTTGTCCGCCACCGAATCGAACACACAAATTTCACACCGCGTGAATATGGAACAGCACATTCACTCCCATAAATGAATTCCACTTCCCATTTCGCCGGCCACGCCAGTTCGACTACCAGGCAACTCATTTATAACCCAGATGGAGCTCGGATACGGTGCACGCAGTTACAGACCAAATTACCAAATATTGTGTACCTGACAACACCCTGCAGAAAAATTTCACTTTCGCCTTCGTACGTACACTCGGTATAAATTCGCTCTCGGTCATTTCTTGATTCTCGTTTCACATTCACCAAAAATTCTTTCCTTCGTTCGCGAACGCCGGCACGAACCAGCCGCACGGAAACCGGCGCGTAATTACGGAAGCCCGAATCTCGAATCTCGTCGAGTATTAAATAACAGCGAAACCGGTGGCGGCAGCCACGGCGCTGTCCACGTATCCATGTCAGAAAAGGAAGTATGAGAACTGTGGGCGTACAACTCTCACATCGATCCGGTTTATCACCACCAACGTAATGATCGCTTTCTATTTCAACGAGAGTAACACCAAGCAAGAGCAGGCCTCGTTGATATAATACCACGCAGACAATCGCCATTACTACAAACACAGACACACCAATACTCGCACACATATATGCGAACAAATAGCGCCAACTTTCGCCGCCGATTCGCATGCAAGCAACCGAGAGATACATATACCAACAAATAAAAGTTTACACAACGCGGATAAATTAATACAAATGCGTTTCAGCGCCTTTCTCTCAACCAGTTTACGCAAGAAGTGAAAATACAAATCGCCATCTATTAACAAAATGAACCGGCGCAACCATCCGTCGGTCTGTACCCGCTGGCTAGCCAACACAACTTCCAGTACTCGAAGAAAATCAAAATGGGATACTTTGGGGCATTTTGGAACTAGATTCGTTCAGCCCGCAGAACTTATACGTTCAGCTATCGACTCAGTCACTCTTGCATTTTGACTAAATGAAACCGCAAGCGACTAGCCATAACACTATTAATACATGTACCACTCTCTTTTACACTGTGATACTAGACTCAGTTTTCCCAAGCTAAAGGTACCCTCGAAAACGATCAGCCTGTGGCGATAACACCATTGTCATCAACTGATATTGAAATTCGGCACGTGACTCGTTCTTTCCCAGCCAGATATCCAAAATAGAGAGTAATCCACGCTGAACATGTGTATGCTGGCGTCGTCTCAATAACTCCTATTTCGACCACAGAGAACAGTCAGTTTGTGACGATAATGGCATTAATATTGCCATATGTTGCACTTTAGTATTATACTCGTTTTCACCTAGCTTTGGAAAAAAAATAAAAAAATAGAGAACCAGCATCGACCAAAGGAAACAGTCAGCTTTAGCAATAATGACATCAACAACTTGAGCTGAAGTTTGGTAGAAGACCAGTTTTTTCCTAGCTAAGAATACCCAAAAACAGAGAAAGAGATATCTATTTGTTGCACATGATAATACTGGCACTGTTCAGTAACTCCTGCACTTGTATTTCAACCAAAAGAAACAGGCAGCTTGTGACGATAACAGCATTACAATGACTTCTGTTCTTCCCTAAGGATACTGCCAACTGAGAGAAATACCTGCTAAATATGTATACACTGACGCTGTTTCAGTAACTCTTGTACATATTTCGACAGAAGGAAACAGCCAACTTGTGGTATTATTGGCACAGAAATACAAACTTATGCTGCACTTTGCTACTATACTCGTTCCCCCACTAGCTTTGAAAGAACCCAAAACAGAGAACCAGCATAGACCACAGGAAACAGTTAGCTTTGGAGATAACGGCATCAATCAACAACTTGGGCTGCACTTTGGTACACCAGATATGTTTTCCCTAGCTAGGAGTACCCAAGAACAGAGAAAGAGATACTTATATTGGCATTGTCTCAGTAACTACCATATTTCAACCAGAAGAAACCAACAACTTGTGGGGATAACGGCATTAATACCTGAACTTACATTGCACTGAGGTATTAGATTCATTTTTCCCTAAAGATACCCAAAACTGAGAGAAGTACCTGCTGAACATGTATGCACTGGTGCTGTCTCAGTAACTCTTATAGGTATTTCATGGAAGGGAACAGCCAGCTTATGGCGATAATGGAATTAATATACCAGATCACGTAGCACTTGGGTACTGGACTAGTTTCTCCTTAGGGAATCCAAAACTGAGAGAAGTACCACTGAACATGTATTGTTGACGCTTTTTCAGTAACTCCTTGACTTTGATCAAAAGAAAGTCAGCTTGTAGCAATAACGGAATTGATACATTAACTCATGTTGCACTTTGGTACTACCCTCAGTTTGTCCAGGTTTGGGATACCCAAAATGAAGAGAAATACCCATACACTTCTGCGTCTCTGCAACTCTTGTATTCCAACCCCAGAAAGCTGTCAGCTAGTCACACAAATGTCATTATAGATACTATTTCCTGTTACATTCTTGCACTAAACTTGTCCCGCCTGAAATCGTGGCACTGGTCCAGATTCAGATATTGGCGCCAGATATATGCTGGATTTGCGCTTGCAACTAGCACAACTTAAGCGCTAATCGAAAGTTGATGCTCGATTTGCAGCTAGGGTACTATAGTTTTCATTTTCACACAGGTATACTGGACCGCCAGTTTGATTCCCAAGTTGATCCGAGCATCCTCAAACGCACTCGCACCCGTTCGCGAACGGGTCATCAAAGATGTTCGGACTAGTTGGGAATCAAAATGGCGATCCATTGTGCCCATGTGAAACTATAGCACCTCAGTCAAGCCTTGTTTACGGCGGTGTCATTCAGCTCAAAATACCGACAACAGTGCTTGCATACATTTTAAATGGAAAGGCGCAAGTGCCGTTCTGGCCCCATAATTTCCAGATGGGTGTTTTACCCACTACTCGCTGAACTTGTATACACTCGCGACGATACTCTTGCATATTTTGTCCAAAGGAAACTGCCACAGCTTGTCGCAATAACGCTATTAATATACCGCCTTCTGTTCGAGATTACAAATCCGTCGTGAAAACGAGCCGCGGTTACGTAACCACATTACAATCTGGTGAACAAAACTGCTAGCAAACTGGTTTCGTATACATGTATACTGATTTCTTCCTTTGCAACATTTTATAGGTACACATACAGGTACCTGTATTCGAAAAAAATAAATAAATATTCTCTCTTGGCTTAAAAGGGAAATAACTTGATTGCAATCCACTCGAAATGACGAGTACGCGGTATACGTCTATGTAGGAAATATTTTTGCAGAACCGGTTCCCAACGCGACTGGTTCAATTGGTTAATAGAACGTCATAGGATAGTGGCGCTGTAATCTCTCTCTCTTTTTTTCTGGTTTATATGTACACTCTGTACAGCATTCGTCCAACCAATATCTGTACGTGTGTAAAAACCTGACTGACATTTCGCTTGGAGTAACGTAACGCGTACACTAAGTAACCAGAACACGTGCGAATAGAAAGAGAAGTACTTATAATGTAACACAATGTACAGGCGATATTCATGGTGAAAATCGGCAATCGAATAAATGTTTCCAAACAATAAGAACGACGAGAGTGCGGGGAGCTATCAGGCAACCATTAAGAATCATGTGTTCAGCCAAAACCAAGCGGTTTCATAGATCGATGATGTAATTATGGTGCTAAGAAGCATGAACATCTGCAATGTTGCAAACCACCACACAAATGAGTAACCTATAGTTGAGCACTGAATATGTAAAGAAAGTCGACCAAAACCGTTCCCCTGATTGAAAGTGCTGTTATAAATATGCGACAAAATACAAGAATAAGACTCAAGGAGGTCAGAGATTTTTTCTTGGGGAACCATAAGAAGACTAAGTAACATTGCAGAACATTTGAGCTCTTTGTAGATGTGGAGTTTTCCTGCCACAATAACTGTCAATTCGGAAGAGTTAGGTTACTTCTAGCGAATTCAGAATCTAACAAGTTAGCTAGAGTTCACACATCACAAATGCGAGGCATTGGGCCTTTCAGGTCCTCACGCTGATTCGAAATTTCATGTTCGCGAGACTGGCATCATTGATGACAAGATCTACAAATTTAAAGAGGTCATACAATAGCCACAGGATGTGACTATAGCACCTTAAATTCTGCAGATCTGACTAATCAATGAAACCGAACTCGCAAAAGAAGTTTTAAATCTCTAAAAGAGGGCCTCTTCACGCGCAATGTCTTTCAAGGAGACCAAATGATTGTAAACTCTACAATATTTAACGTAAAATTACTATCTCAGAACTTGCAAATTATCTTAAGATAGTTTGTGGATTGAAATAGTTGGATGAGTTCAATAAATTAGAGGAAAATCCGCAATTCATTATGGTGGATGAGGCAGATTGACATTGTTGGTCCATTCGACAAAGTAACCTAGTATTTTGGTACATCACCATTTTGTACAAAATAATTATTACAGACAAGGCAACAGACAACTGTCAGAATTCCTTTGACACAAACGCAACAAAGTATTTTTCAAAGTGCCACAGCTTTAAGTCATGGGCCAAGCAAGGTGGATGACCACCATGACAATTCATTCAACACAGCAACGTTAACAATGTATATAGTAACTACAAGGTTTTACCTATATGAAAGCATTATCAATGTGAAGGTAGATTGCCATTGGTGATAGTGCGTTTGGCACAACTATGTAAACACTAAGCATTGTAACACAGACGCTCCAAAGTTTGGAAGACAGGCATCATCATCGTGAAGATAGATAGCCGTTGTGATAGTTCATTTGACACAGGTGAGTGAATATTTAACACTGAAGTCCCAAGTTTGACGCAGAGCCATTATGATAGATAAAGTGGCCTTGTAAACTTAATAGTTCATTTCACAATGAAAGTAACATTTCAGCATTAGAACTCCGCAACTTAGTACAGAACAATTTGTATTTACTGAGAATGAGGTGGTTCACTGCGTTTTACTAGGTTAACATCACTATGTACTTATGTCACTTTATAAAAATAATACTATTGCTCTTGTGACAAACTGTTAGAGCAACATTGAAATCAACCAACTGAGCATGCTAAATGGCATCTGTTCTTCGAGCATACATATACAAGTATGGAGAGCCATTAGTGCATTTGAAGCATATGGTTCCAAAGTGATACATAGAGCGCGCTATTTTGAGGGCAAAAGACCCAATTGTCGTTATCAGATGGTTCATAAAGTTCATTATTTTGGATTCCACATTTGCTATTTGAACTATTCCTTCTACACTCCAGAAAACTAGAAAGGATCGTTATTTATTTATAATTATTTTCTTCAATCACATTACACAACAATTTTTTGAATAATATTTGTATGAAAAATTCAAGTATGGGAATAATCCTGACCTGAAATCCTTTGGAGTAATCATTTTTAAGAATATACATTCGCACGTGGGGTCTTTTTCTCTCAGAGTAACGCCCTCTATGTATCATTTGCTGTAACATACACATTGACTCTCCATACTTGTATATGTATACTCAAAGCATCTGTTCTTTTTCTTGTTACTTAGCATAGTCTGTTACTTAGCATAGTCTGTTACTTAATTCAAAATCACTTTTACAATAATTCATCAAACATATCTCAGCGACCATAAGGTTCAAAAATTTTGTACATGCAGACACAAGTTGCTGCAGTAATAGTTTTTCTTTCAATAAGCATACAGCTGATTATCTCGCAAAGCAAAAGAAATGAAGAGATGAAGAAGAAAAACTTCGTTATTACAGTGCATACAGTATGCGTTGGGAAATCTGATAGATCAAAAAGATAACGCGAGATTTCTACAACCAATCTCACATCAAAGTCACTTGTAACACAATTGGACTTCGTTCAATTATAGGAACAGGAAAACTTTAGAATTTCCTATAGACTTATCGTAGAAGGAAAATAACCAAACCCTGGTGAAGAAGGAAACTGAATTTGAATCACATCTTCATATATTAAATGACTCTCCTTGAAACCCTGATCACCCCTAGCTATACTTCAAGTAACCATGGCATGAATAGAGGCATTATGATTATACTGCAACGCGAAAAAGTTTATTGACCGATACGAATTAAAAAATCAGGATGAAAGGGTTGGTCCTCAGGGGTAGTAGCATATTTTGCCACTCCTGTTAACTATTCTGGCACAAGGTACAATGATTACAAGACAAGGGGGATTTCAGCTATATTTGGTAAGCTTAATGAGAGCTCTGTATACTTCGTGTAAGAACGATCGTCCGCCATTTTGACTCCAACTGTACCCGTGGATTCCAAATCCGACTTTTTGCGGAGCGTACCGCGTGGTCGATCCGGCATCGACGGGCGCGGTTGGAGTCAAAATAACGGACGATCGTACTCGTGTTTACAGCGCTTTAGCTCAAAGAAGAGAAGTATTTAGGTGAGGCTCTATACAAAAACAGGTGAAGACGGCCGCCATTTTCTTTTCTGTTTGTTCCGTGAAACGAAAACTGCTCACGTGGTGTTTACCGCTCGCCGCATTTTCTCCTAATGGACCGAACTGGAGAGAAAATGGCAGCTGTCTATACTCGTACAAAGTACAGAGACCTTAAATTTCGGAACAGTATTCAACACTGTTGCACAAATGAAATCGATTTTCATTTTCAATAATTGGCTCGTCCTAACAGTACTTTTGAATTTGATATCATTTCAAGGACGACACTAGTCTGAGAAAAATCTGCGTACCTCAAGAATAAAAAGTATTCGACACTTTCTCGTCTTACAAAATGCAAATTCGCAGAAACTATTCCATAAAAGATGATTCTACTTTCGCGCGTCGTGTGACATTCAGCGGTCAATTGGAACATTATTCAGAATGTCTATAGATATTCATCTACCGGATCTGTACGTACGAGTCTTCGGAATAGTAATTTCTCAAAAATAAGAATTTTCGTACGAAGAGCTCGCTGAGGCTGATTGGAGGGACAACCTGAGTAGTACGTATACATTAGAGATCTGGAGGCGAACCCAAATAATCGATTATCTTCAGCTACATCGTATCACCATAAAACTTCGACACTCATATTCTGTAAATTTTAAAATGATGAACATTCTGATTAAATGCATTAATAAAATGCTACACAGATGGATTCTCGTGAGAAAATACAGCGTGAACACGAAGGCATTATTTCATGAACTCAAAGTACCTGAGAAACTCAGTAGGATTTATGAACTCGCGGCTGCTTGCGGCGATTCCGCAATGTTGGTGATTTTCCACTTCTAAAAGTGATGGAAACCACTGTTTTCAGAATTAGGAGCTAAGTTGTAATTGAAAACCAGAGCAGTTTCAACTCGCTTTCCAAAATGCAGAGCATCGAAGACTCATACACCATACTCAAAGCAATCAACCCGCTCGATATAGGACACAGTTCACCGATTCAGCCCGCAGTTATGAAATAATACCCTCTACTGATTGATGAAAGTCGCTAAAGACACACGTTACATCATCCTTGCTGGAGGAGGCAACAGATCCTCATTTCGGCTGAACTAATTTTAGGATCACTGGTACTCGAGAAGTCCGATGCAGAATTTGCGTGTTATCTTCCCGCATAAATATGAAACAGAATCAAAAGGAAATTACGACTCACACAATATGTCAGGAGATAGAAACATGAAACAATGAGTGCGAAGACTGAAACAATGTGTTCAAAGATGGACTGTTCACAGAACAGAAACTCCCACTGCCAAGGGTTCAATTGTTCATTCTGATGAGAGTGAAACCTGAGAAACCCATGCACCACAGTAAAGGAATACTCGGGCAGCTGTTGGCTGAGATTGAACATACAATTGTTAGAGGACCTCTTCACATACACGCTTTCAATCTAGACTTCGAATGCCCTTACCAATTCGTTTACAAAAGGTCATGCACACAAATTTGTCAACCAGCTGCACACTGATTAAAATCAGTATCGATTGCGGTAAGACTGTCCGCCACAGTTGCTCCGATAGTGCCACACTCTCGTCACTCACCAGCATGCGGCTAATGAGCGCCACAAAGATAATCCACGAAGCCGCCACGAATATGCCGGGCTTACACAATCCGCCTGGCAGCCTCGGTGACAACAGCCATATACAGCGGACAACTTTTCAAACGCAGCAGCAACCACAAGTGCAGCAGTGCTCCCATTCACTATGAACACCCAGCAGTACTCAGCATGCTAAACAAATGCTAAATAGTTCCATTTTAAACTTTCTACTGTTTTGTTTAGCTATATGGAAGAAAACAAACGAGCGGAGGAACGCAGCATTAATACACCAGCCAATTTATAAAACGAACAATTAAAATTTCACAATGATTGGTCAACGAGTTTGTATATTTGAAACTTTCACATGCAGACGGAGAAGATGAGTATAACATAACGTCAGACCGCATACTTGTTACCCAACGGGCGCATTCGAACGTGATAGACACGCGGTCGAGCATAAACGCAATACAGCAGCTCGCCGCTATTTGGAGCCACCGAGCACAGACATCATTCGTCGAGGCACTGGGCTATGAAATTAAGTTATATATGAGGTTCTAATGCATTAGACTCGTGAAGCGCGGATATGAATTCGACAGAGGAAATCGAAGAGTCATCTTTGATAAAAGAGAATCGAATTTAGGGCAAATCAAGTACAGAGGAAGACATACTTGCATGCACTCTAGTTCCATTCGCAGATGTCATACCCTGAAGGGTCGATATTCGCTTGAATATTCCAGACCACTGACATGCTTTCATCAAAATGATTAAATAGAAATTGAGAGGGCTGAACTGTGCAAGTTCCACGGAACTAAGTTCAATACTCCAGGGATATTTTATGTTTCAGGTTCCACAATAGGAAGGAACAAAAGCTGAGGACGCTACTGTGAACAACTTTTACATCTACTTCAGCAATACTGTACACCCATTCAGCGTCTACAATCGGTTTGAGGTTCCTCTCCTTTGAGTTTTCTTCCATTACATGTTTGAGGTCAGATGGGCTTGACAAGGGTATGGCCACTGGTATCTAGATCACCTCAAAAAGCCTATGGTCGGTAGCAGTATCCATGAACCACACATACCCGGAAGTCTTTGCCACAACGTGAATATTATTGTATCACATACAAAAGCTGATGTGGCATATATTAAGTCACACAAAGCAAATGCAAATTCCTAATCTTCCTGAACAACGTATAAGCCTCAACATTGCAGCAGGGCGCATCTCAGATTCATCAGTTACGCTACTTTTAACTGCGTAACCATGTATAAAATCAGTTAGCTGAAATGACTTGTTCACTGGAATGTTGGATTTCCAGTATTATGACTCCTACTGACAGATAGCACTCATGAATAATGTTGGTAGGATTGAGCATTCTTTGGCAAGACTTGGTCACCAAATTCTGGGACTAAAATCGACTAATACGGCGTACTCAAAGTCACACTTTTTGATGCGGCCTCCTAGTAAAATATCTAGATACCACAAGAAGACAACAATGAAGGATACAATCAACATACTTCCTTATTCCTCATGCAAGCTCCACATCCTAATCAGGGATGATACTATCCAGCTCTACTCTTTTTCAGTGTGGCTAAGCTCCAGGTTCTCACACTAGCTTCTGATTTTGCATACAGAAAGGTGACACACTATGTGATTCGAGAATTACTGTTCAAATTCAAAAAGCAATGTTTAACCAACCATGTCATATAATTCATGGTGCTCACGCAGCTTGCGCAAAATACAGAAGAGAAATGACACCGACACGTCAATCTGCAAGACACATCCGTTAACTGAGACAACACTAGTAAAGTTTATGTCTCCAAAACCGCGGCGTGACAAAGAGAAAAGGATGCTGAGACGCTGCAGCAGCACTTCCTCAACATCAAATACCCAATTTTTGAAGGAAGAAAAAGGACGGCGACGGAAGTCAGTATCTCTGATATTATGCAGTAATTCCAATGCATTTGATAATAGAATGGCATTAATTTACAGTTACTTGTGGAATTGGAACCAAATGTAGGGGAAACTGGGGCTAGTTGGCACACGAGGTAAGTTGACTAGTAGCCATAACTTTTTTCACTGGTGACTTAGCAACACTGTGTTTGGTTGAGACATGCGCATATCTTGTATGCAAATATTATGGTTTTCACTATTACAAAAGAGCGAGCTGTTTAATGTGAAAGTCAAAAAAAGTGATTTTCAACTTTCTTGCTGTACTTTACGAGTGAGACGGAGTTTTTTATTTTAAAAAATCACAGTTTTTTCTTCTTTTTTTTTTAAAAAAGTTTGAATTGTTTAGGGATATGGTAAGCATTAACTAGTATTTTAGCTCATGAACGGAACAACTGACGCAGTGGTTCGCCGAAAAATTAAATTTATTTCTGGAATGAACCTTCGAGGTAAGCTGACAATTGAAAATGGGGCAAGTAGCCATACATGTTTTTTGCTTTAATTTTGATTTCAATTTGTGAATTAGATATTCTACTTCAAATATGGTGAGAAATTATAGATCATCGGATAGAGCAAAGTATACCTCCGAACAGATCCTTTAGCCGTTCTACAGAAGTATGGCTTCAGTGTGTTGTCTGCCTTCGCTGGGCACATGAGCAGTGCACAGATGGAAATAACGTTTATGTATGCCACAATTGCCAATAAATTCATAATACGTGTTTAATTCATTTATTAACTAATTAAAACTGAAATGGCAACTTACCCCACCTCATTTGTCAACTTACCCCATGGTTAGGGCAGGCTGACAAAAAACGGGGTATTTTTGAAAGTAATTTCTTTCATACTAGAATGTTTTGTAAACCAAAAGATAGCCAAAAGATGAAGGTTTATGATACTATAGTCATTAAGAAAAATTCAAGTATCTAAAACAATTCCCAAAAAAACGAGGCCAACTAGCCCCGGTTTCCCCTACTGGTATGACTCTGTTTTGTTGAAAACATTCATCTCAAATTGACTTGATTACAGTTCCGCAATGAACTGTAAAACAACATCAGTATCATATTGGTTCTGATCATCGAGCGCATCGAAATTATTAGATAATATCGGAGATTATTATTATTATTGAACTAATTGAGTACCCACTCATCCCACAAAACAGGATGAACTCATAGTATTCAAACTGCAATTTTCGGTGCTTGTAACTGGATTTCCTAGTAATCGATACTGTTATGTGAAGGGTAAAGAATCAAAACTCACATTTGCCATTTTACTTCCAGGGCGCAAATAGGCAAAATACTGTACACGGGTGTAGGAATATCTTTGCTGCGCCTGTGAATGTACCATATGTATAACATACTCTACGTTCACAGGCGCAGCAAAGATATTCCTACACCCGTGTACAGTATTTTGCCTATTTGCGCCCTTGAAGTAAAATGGCAAATGTGAGTTTTGATTCTTTACCCTTCATAATAAGCCTAAATGCAGCTATTGCATGGCTTTGTCGATTTTGACAGTACTATCCATGGCCTGTCAAGAGTAGCATACATCTTCTACATCGGTGTGACAAAGGGTAACCAAAAATCCGATGATTCCCGCGCTATCCTGTCATACCATTACATGTCAACCTTTCAGCTCTGGACTTTG
Source organism: Acanthococcus lagerstroemiae (assembly GCA_031841125.1). Classification (NCBI taxonomy): domain Eukaryota; kingdom Metazoa; phylum Arthropoda; class Insecta; order Hemiptera; family Eriococcidae; genus Acanthococcus; species Acanthococcus lagerstroemiae. Next base: position 41,218,713 of record CM063111.1, on the reverse strand, counting down.
ATTTAAAACTTAATACTTTATTTTCCTAATTGAGGGACACAGACAACCAGGAAGGGAAAAAATATCGTGACTGAGGAACATCCGTTAGTGGACTGGTCTGACATAAGCAGAGGACTTGATCACAGCAGCCGACGAAAGAGAGCTTTGAGAACTGCCAATATTCGGTCGTCAAACGCGCAGGAATGCGTAGGACACGAGGAGAAGAAGAAGAAGAACCGAGGAAGGGAGTCGGTCATAGCATATACCAGAAATGACTACTCAATATTTTGAGAAAACAGACCATAAAATGTGGTCAACTAATAGTTTCTATTTGACCTTTCAGTATACACTTATGGGTTACTTCAGCGTTCCTGTGGTTCAACTACAAGCTTGCTTGTCGACGAGAAATGAAAAACAAAGGATTAGTTGAACAGACAGGTGAGACCAAGTTATTTTGAAGTCGTCAAAACTACAAGTGGCATTGTTTAGGGCGTTTACTGTCGAAGACTATAAAAAAATAGGGGGACTATCGAGGGACTAGAGAATATTAATTTTCTAATTTTGGCGGACTTTTTCCAGATGTGCATGGCTATTTTCCCAATAATCTTCACAAGAGGAGATGCATGGGGGAGGAGAGTCGGGGTCCCAATGAAGATAAAAGATGACTGATGTGAGATCTGTAAACAACTTAAATTGTGTATGTTGAAAAGATTATAGGAAAAACCCTATCGATATAAGAAATATTTCGACAAGAGTCGTCCTCATATTACACAGCCCGATTTTAGTCAATTTTAACCGGCCTTTACCCGTCTCTCATGTAATCAAAATTTATTTGACCACCACCTTCCCTTCATATTTCCGCATTACACAATCATTTGCACGCGTTCCCAGTAATTTATCGAAAACTGATTACGTAACCATTCATGAAGTCCCCCATCTATCCCGTGTAATCAATTCCAAACCCTCTCAGTCATCGATGACCACATAATATAAATAAACGGTCTCTCAACACTTTTCGGTCCTCTTTCAAGCATTTGCTTCATTTCCAGGGTGTCCACAAGGATAAAATTCCCTGACTTTTCCAGACTTTTCAAGATTTTTCCAGTCCGTTTTCCAACTTTTTGGTAACAAACAAATTATTTTTAAAAATGTTCAATTGAGTCTGACATAAAATTGTATAATACTTTCACATCATAAAATTTTCTTCAAAATTCTCTGTTTTTTTCGATTTTTCCATGTGTCACAGAATTCCCTGACTTTTCTCCGACTTCCACGATTTCCAGAAAAGTGGCCACCCTGGTTTCACTATGGAAATAGCCCTAAGGTTTCTAGCCTTTCCACTGATACAGCAGATCCAACACATGTAGGAGTTTCTCAAAACTTCAAGATACGAAGATCGTCAGAGCAGAAGGCACCAAATTTCCAAATGAGTATACTCTTTACTTCAAACTAGATTTTGTCGGGTCAGTGCAATTTGGATGCAAATCCAATTTCTCTCGAAGTTGAGATGTGGTATCACTGGAAAGAAAGTTTCATATTGCTTTGAATGAACACTATACGTATTTTGCTGCTTGTAACGTTTTTTCTTGGTATCTTGTTGATCAATTCCAATTTTGCTTTTCTTTCCCTCTGTAGCAAGATTGGCTATTCTGGATTTGCCTCTAAATCGCACTGACCAGATGATTCATGTGTTGACAATGAAAATACAAAAACAAGGTCTCACAATTTCACTTTGTTTTAGAGAAATATTCCGCAAGCAACTCATCCAGTACAATAATCAATATTGGAGCGCCTCGATTTCTGAATAACAAATACTGCACAAGATTCATCAAAATTAGAGAGTACCAGTAGGAAACTCCTCCTTGTCAACCACCTTGACCAGAATAAAGGATCAACAATAAAGGAAAAATGAATTAAACGCAACTTGGCACTGCAATCCATACCTAACTTACAGCACAGCCAAGCTCTCAGAACGATAAAAATGATGAAAGTTCATCAACGACTCATTGCGTTTCCAATATGAAGTAATAAAACAAGCAGTTCCGAACAGAAGAGACATAGGAAAGGAGGAAAGACTTATTTTTTTAGGGAGGCTAGATCTCCATTAATAAATAATTTTTGATCTGAGAATTGACTGACATTTCAGCTTTTAAACATCGAAAACTGAATGTCATAGTTGTAACAGGAAACAGGTAAACGCAATCTGAATATTAATATTACTGTAATGAACGAATAACTGGTAGGGCAGAAATGCCACATGTGGCCACTCTGACCATTAACATGCTATACGAATTCCATAACAGAATGGAATCTCTTGAAACAGGATCGTGTTGGCATGACTTTCTTTTATGATTGTTACTACGCATCGTATTGGAAAGTGGACATGACAGGACCTCTCGGTAGCTACATTTGACGCAGCGGCTCGATTCCAAGAAATAACTGGAGGAGGGAGAACCAAATCAAAGATGAATATGTTCCTCACTCAAGTGAATATATCATCAATAACTTGCAAAACTGTATCCCAAGGAAGGATCGTTAATCCTTGCACAGCCTGAATCCAGAATTCATCTGTCAAGGACATTTGAAATATGATGTCTCAAAAACGGTTTTCCTCAAAAATTGTCATCCTGAGATATCAGTGTTATCAAGGAGAGCAGCATGGTCTGCACTAATCTACGAAGCCCTTATAATATAATTAAGATATCAACTATTAGGTATCTTTAAAGATCGCTTTCATCCATATAATGTATTTTAAGATAGTTCCGATGCAGAAGATGACGCTATCAGCAGTTACACGACTTCGAGCTGTGGAACGTTCCTAACCTCCGAAGTGCCATCGGAATGTATTTTTCAAAGGGTACACAAATTCGAAGTTGAAGTTGATACGGGAAAAATGATGTTAAAAAATCAGCTAATATTGTCTTTTTAAAGTGGAGGCATTTAACAAACATTCTTGTAAATCTCCAAAAATCTTGTTAATCTTGTCTCTGAAATCTTTAAAGGTGCCTTTTTACAATATGCTAAGTAAATTACTTTTCTATTTTATCCCCGATTTTTTGAAGGGGGGGGGGGAGACAATATACTCCTGTATCACCTTGTTCCAAAGATACTGCTAACCTATCGTGCACCTATATATCATTTCCAGTTCAGGCATGAATGACATGCGTGTAATATTCTAGCGATTGAACATTCTCTAAAACGGACAGCTAGATCGATGATTGGTCGGGGTGAAGTCCTGGCTGTACAGGCCAAGGCAGAAGGTAATCACATGGACTGCGAGGTCGTTGGCACAGGATATGATGTTTAAATAGACAGACAGAAAAATGGAAACAACCAGCAAGTTCATAATCGATTCATAGACATCCACAGAAATAGAAAAAATCACTAACTTATTGGTAAATTCAACAATACTGGTATCCTTACGACACCTGAACGGTCCGCCACCAATCAATATATGTTCGTCGTTCAGCAAAAATTACTGAGATTTTAGAAAATAGGTCTAATTTTATACATCATAGAACGAATCAATTCAGTATACCTGGAATGTTCGTGTGAGACTTGTCACGACTTTTTAAAACATATTGGAGTTGATGAATATAGTCAGGGCTCTTTAGTCTCAGCTAAAACTTTTTGGTCCGGTAAGACTCTGATATGACTTTTCCAAACAGAGAACATGGGAACAGAGAGAAATCCTCTAACAGTTATTCTAACAAATCAGTCAGACATAAGTGTCAATCTATCAACTTCCCGTTTCGATTTTGTGTAATTCGAATACAGCGTGCCACGTGGTAGTCTGGTTACACTACTTTCTAACTTTACTAATAATACAGCTTCCTAACTCGTTCAGTTCGGAAAATATTAATTTTTAGAAAAAATCACAAATATAAAAAGGGCTTATTTCTACATTTTCTTCCACAATCAAAAGTAAAAATTTTGAAATTCTAAAAATTTGTCTAGGTACGTACAAAGCGTCTACAGAAATGAAAAGTAAAAATTAAGTAATTTTTCAGAACCCATTGCAGAACTGTAGCCGGCATATTTTTCATTTTTTCCTCGAGTGTGCAAATCTTTTTTTTCCCTTTTTTTCCAATTGTTTTATCCCCTCCGCCTCTCCTTCCTTTTTGCTTCCTCCACTTCCCTCCTCCCAGTGAATATAGATGTATTATTATTATTGAAAATTAAAATCTTAAACGAACGTTGATTTTTGAGGGGCGTGGTTTTAAAAATACCTATGTATTAACAAAAATGAAGGACTTCTCAATTTTTTTTTTAATTTCAGCACTTTTCAGGACTTTCCAGAACCTGTAGACACCCATAGGTATTTCCCATAGCACGCCTTTTTTGTACTCTAATATGCGTTAGCTGTTGATATGCTGTGGTAAAACACGTGACATCAGTTGTGTATCCATGAAATTGGTTTAATAATTTTCATGAACTTTTCACGTGGTTCCCAGTACCTGTGAAGTCCAATCACTGTTCGATTCAACAGAGTTAGAAAGAATACATCGGTAGGCACTAATTTCTTACATCTAAACTTCTGTTTGGAATCAATATTTTCACTTTTTGAATGCGGAACATCGAGTAGACCCGGTTTTCTTTTCGTAAATTCGAAAAGTAGGTTTAAAAGCCCACGAAAACCTTTTCAGTTCGGTCGCCTCTTACTGATACATTCATCTAATCTTCAAGAATGTGCGCCCTTTGAGGATTTTATGACACCCAGTTCGCAGCCCCAGTTAAAATTTACACGCAGTTACGATATTCAATACGAATGCAACTATATTAAGAACTGAAAATGAAGTTATAATAATTACCTTTCGAACATTCCGAGATATTACACTCCAAGTGGTACTTTGAAAACTCCAAATTATTCCTCCAGATCAAGGCGATACACTTCTCGTATTCGGGGGCACCAAAATTGCGGCAAACCGTTAAGTAAAGTAATTTTTGAAACAATAGAAAATTCTTATACGAAATTATCGACGCATAGATCTACCCGTATTCGCGCGCAAAAAAAAAAAACGTCCTCTAACCGGATACGAGCAACTGACTATGGTCAGTAGTGAATACGGTTTCACTCTATTGAATATTCCGTTACGGAAAGGTATAGTAAGACTGAAAAGAGACCTGTTTTAATAACCATATATATATAATACATACACACACACACGGACAGCATAACCTGCATGACTATTGCCTTTCACTTTTTTCTCTCTCCCAGCACAAACGTCATCCGAGTGGAGTTGGTTCGACTGAACATGAAATTATATTGTTAGTCGTGGTGCGTTCTCTCAATAAATAATGTAATCACCTGCGTTCGAACAAAAATTCGAGGCTAAAATAAACGGCCAGGAATCGCCAAAAACCGATCATTTCAAAACCAAACACCAACGTGTTCGTACATACGCAAGAAGAACCCGTGAAGGGATTCATACTCCCACTTTTTTCAACTCAGGTGCCTTCAATCTCCCTTCTGGATCTGTAAGACTAATTTGAATACAAAATTTCTCCAACGGTTCCATCAAGGGCCCTCAACAATCAAGATTCGTTACCAAGGTTCCCCACGATGAGAGAGCGAGGGTTACAGACTATCCAACGAATTTCACCAGGGATGGAGGAGTCTTGCACTCGGTATTGGTAAATGCTCGAGCACTGCAATACCTCAGGACAACTTGCTGATATCGTCTTTGAGAACTTGGTACAAGAAGACTGAATATGGTCTGATGTTACATTTACTCGGTTTCATTATTCAGTATCTATAAATGCTAGGTGGAGATCCAATTGACACTCACGACTTTTTTTTATATCAATTGTTTGATAGTGTGGAGGAGGTCGATGGTAGAGAACCCCATGGGGAATTCTGCCAGCTCTCTCAGTTGTTATGCATCGATTATACCCCTTATTCTTGATTCGATAAGTTTTGCAAAAATTTTTGATAATGTTGGACTTAATGATACGGGTCTACAATTTTCAATCTTATACTAGATTATACGAAAGCTTTTGATAGTCTAGATCATAATTTTATAATAAAGGCTCTCGCAAATCAAGGAGTACCAAGGACATATACCGGGTGTCTCTTTTGCAATGACTCACAGGCACAGGGGTTCCGAAACTTCTTCATTGGGGGGGGGGGGGGCGTGAATCCAAAATTTGCCGACTAATGCAATGATCGCTAATCGAAAATATCTTCGTAGGCCAGTATTCAGTGCGGCTGTAACCTTCACTTAGTTTATATATCGTGATAACAGAATACAACTGTTTACGTGGTCAGTTTCGGTGTAGCATGATACGAGTATTTAACAAACGTCTTTTGTCTCTGCATACCTGCACATCCGGTTCGTCATTCGTTCAAAAAACACATTCTTCTTCTTCTCACTCATTATCCTTTCTCCTCCACTGGTCGGCCTGACAGGACATTAGTTAGAGCCGTCCAGTTACAGTTCAGTCACAGTTTATGCTAACCCTCACAAGACTTACTTTAACTGTCGGTCCATCAATACACGCACCTTCTCTGTACCGTCTCGTTTTCAGGCCGAGCCTATTGCAATCGAAATTTCAATTTTTTTGTCCAGTATTTCTATATTAGTTCGTACCTAGTGACACTAGTAGCGCTGATTGTCTACTTTGGTTATCATAGCGCAATACTACCCTCATTTCTACAGATGGTCGAAGTGCAAATGTTGCGGACTTTGACTGCGGAGTAGAAACTGCGGTTAACTTGAAAGTTTTAAACTTGAACGCAATTAACACGACGCTTGATGTAGTCAAACTGTCAATGGTCAGCATTAGTGTTTATGTTTAGTGTTCTGTTTGATTACCGCATAGAACACATTAAAACGGAAAATGAATTCTGAACGCAATAAACGGAATAATATGGAAAATGAATTCTCATTATCTTTGTGGGTTTTCAAATAAGCGGTGTGTTCTGTGTTGATCGGGTATTTTTTGTGAAAGTTTTTATTAGGGTCGTCAAAGCCGTTACCATTCCCGTTTTGATTATTTCATGATCAACTATAAGTGTATAATTGTTTGCTAATCATTTAAATCGGATGAAATCTTTGACCAGATGGTTGAAGTGCGAATGTTTGTGGAGCCTGCAGCTTCGCAGTCTGAAGCCTTTTGGACTTACTATATGCTGTTAGTGTGTGTGTAGTGTCATCCCAATTACCTTTCATCTATCAGCTTTAATATTCGGAAACAAAAGACCTTAAAGATTACCAATAGGTTTTTTTTTTTAAATATCTTTTCCAACGACCGCCAATAAGAGAAACGCTAGTCTCTAATTTTCAGTCGAGAGCCGACCCTCTTCCAGCAGCTAGCTGCTTGTTTTGATTTCGAATACCTTTGCTGCGGTCCGAACTACACCCCTCTCTCGTGAAAATTCTCGAAAAACCCGCACTCCCCTTGGACAGCCATACACTGATTCCACCGCTTTTTCCAGTTTTCACAACAATATTGGGACACTTAAGCCGGCAGTTTCTGAAGTATCCTCGTCATGTAAGTACCTTGGATGCCAATTACTGATTCGAAATGTGTTCTTCAACGATTTGTTCGACCTGGGGGAACGAAAAAACGTCATACGGTGACATATCTGGATGTTGTTTAATGTGAAGAATTGCGTTATGTTGAAGGCATGATGACATGGCGCATCGTCAGGATGAAGAATCCACGTGTTTGCGACCCCTGGGCGAACTCTAACGGCTCTTCTTCGTAACCACTCGAGCAATGTGACGTAACATTTTTGATTAACAGTCTGCCTAGGTGGTACTGGATTTGCTCTTTCGCGTCTTTTTCGGGCTGGGTTTTGGGACAGCCACTAACGACTCATAGCATTATCACCAAACACCTTAATCACATTATCGAGCATTTCCTTTCCAGATTCGCCAAATTTCACTCAAAAGTTGATCGTATACCGCTGCTCGATTGTACGTTGCTTCGTGACACGCATCACAGTCACCAACTTGAACAAGACGACACAACTGGAGAACTAACGTTTACACTGGGGTCGCAAATACATTGATTGATAGAGGAAGGTTATTAGGTTATCAACTCGGCCAGGTTTAAGATTTGAAGGGTTACTACACGCGCGGCGAAAAAAATAGTCCTGTTATTTTTAGCACCCGTAGAAACGAGAAAAATTGGTCCTCCAGACCGGATATAATGTGAATACTGACTCGGATCTCTTGGGAAATAGCGAATCAGCGTAATTTCCAGCCGCTATTAAGACGATTAAATTGCTGAAAATATACATTCAGTAGTAACAGCATTTGTATAGGGAAGAGTGTTGTACCGCGAGACACATTCCATTGAAATTGAATTTTCAAACGAAGCTTCGAGTCGTTCAGTCGAAACGCAGCTGGTGCATAGCTATAGTCTAAGTCACAATTATTCAAAAATGCAAAGGCCAGGAATGCATTTTGAATTGACTATCTTTTTTGTCCCAAGGTTCGGTGTTGTACCTCGAACACAGAAAATTAACTTTCATCAATTATGTATCCCTGACGTATATTATATCGTGCATATAGCTCATGAAAAACAGAAAACGCTGATTTAGTTCCATGAAATAGTAACTGGAATCCATCAAACGAGAATCTTCGGTTTTTGACCATTCGCCAATACAATGCGCCGTCACGAGTGTGCCATGGTGTGGTTCCTTTAAGAATATAATAGAGAATCTTAAAATGATATTTTTGATGAATGGTTTTCAACTTTGGAGTTGTCCCAGGGTGCATGAGATAACCCCCAGCAGGGCGCACCCCTTTTTAGATTCCGAATCGGCCATCGGACTGCATGAATCATCATCTGTCAGCTGAACAGGGAGGGTGTCGACGTTTCATGCAGTCGATACCCATGAAAGTCTATTCGATTTATCAGTGCAAGGTTGGACAATCCTTCATGGTGCTTGGAAATTTTTTAAAGTTTGGTCATTAATTTATAGACTTTGTCATTATGTCGGTGATTTAGCGTAGAACTCATTTTGAAAGTACTGACTGTATTTGTATACTCATGATTACCGATTTAGCCGACTTCAACATATTTTTGGGTAAATTTGCCGACTGCCAAAAACATTGGGATCCCCCCCCCTTTCGGAACGCCCCTGCCGACAGTCAACCAACTCCGACAATATGTAGATACGTTTGCACACTATCACTTTTTGAGGGACTGCGTTGAGGTCCAATTTTGTAAAGTTTTCTATCTTTGAATTTTTTTTCCCTTCTCACTCCTGGAGATGGAAAAATGGTACCAGCAGGTAATAGTAGAGGGCAGGGCCGTGCCCAGAATTCAAGTAAGGGGGCGTTTTGCGATTAAGATAAATTTTTTCTTGGTGGGAAGGGGGGCTACAAATACCCCAAATTTCTCCAACTGTCCACACATACACGACGAAAATTCCAACATTTTTTGAAATTTAGAAACTCTCATTTTCATACTTTTTACAAAAAGTGTGACAGATTCACCCTCTTCTATGTCTCAACCCATTGTTTATTTGTGTTTTTTTGGCCAATGGGGTACCCCCCCTCCCGGTCGATAGGGCCCTGGTAGAGGGCAGTTGTGGTACCCACCGAAAATAAATATGGTCGGAATCGGTTCAACAGGGTGTTCATAAAATCAATTTTAGTACAAATTATATCAGAAAATTTTCACAATTTTTCAATTTCCCGTGAAACTTGTCCTCTTAAGCTACTGTTTTTATTAGCAATGGATTGTACATTAAATTTCCCATAAAAAAGGTCATTAGCAATTTTCTTGTATCTGGATTCGAACTACTCAAAATGGACTTATCCCCGTTAAGAATTATTACTTTTCAACACAAAAGCTGAAGATAAGAATCATCTTCTTCAGCTACTGTACCACTTCACAAAGTTATATCTTTTATGGGACTTATTCACCTCCCTCATTTCATCTATTCACCCCCATATTTGAAATTGAGGGCCATGCAATGAGGGGGGGGGGGGGTTCTAGTATATTGTAAAGTTTAAACCAATAATTGGTTCCAAAGGTCGCTAAATTCGGTTTTGGTAACATTTTGGCCATATTCCCCGAACTGTAGCGCATACCGAAAGGAAGGAGGTGCAAGATGACAGTGAAGAATATTTCAAAACAGGGAAAGGACTAAAGCAGCAGGACCCACTGTCACCGATTCTGTTCACCAGTGCCTTTGAGAAGGTTTTTAGGAACCTTGGTTGGTTTAATATCTTAACAATGTTCGATTTGCCAATGACACAGTTTTGATCGCGAGAAATAAAGAGGAGTTACAGCAGTTGATAACAGAACAAAATGAACAGGGAAAAGGAGCGGGGCTGAAAATAATAATAGGCCGCTGCTCAGGGTCGCGAGACAGTCGAGATCACGACCAAATACATTATACATATCGAATATGCCTCATTTCTAAGCACATCGCAAACATGTGAATGTGCAATTCATGTACGAAAATATAGTTTTTGCTGAAATTTAAGTATCCTCTGCCTACCACCCGCCTGAATTGTGATGCTAATTGAAATTTTCCCAGAAGAAAGAGAGTCATTTCTTTTTCTCTTATTTGAAGGAAGATGGTGGTCCAGCATATTTCCCCGGTAATACAACGTTTCGTGTAAGCAAGCTTTCAACCTTACAATTTCCCACGTTGAAACTGCAGGTGGAGGAAGGGGAAGGCAAAGTGATACCACCTCCGACCATACGAGCGGGAGGGACAAATGTTACCTTGCTCCCCTCAGCTCCGGCATCACTGATAATACATATTTATTTTGTATGTAGAGATCAATATTGTAATATGTCCAATGTAAAAGTAGCATGTTCATTTCGGACAGAACATACCTCATCCTAATTCAATTCAGAAAGGGCCTTCGGCCAAGGTGGTATACTGAACCTAGATTCAAATAATTAAACTAGAAAATCACATACCAATTTCCAACTTGCAGCACTTCGAGGACTCGGTATCACATCTCAACACCACTTGAGGGATTTCTGAAAACATAAGAAAATAGCACATCATAAGGTTGCCTTAGGCACTGATTTAATAGCATTTACAAGCATTTAGAGACAGTTGAACTTTCTGTTTTGACACTGAGTAGGTGAAACATGAACATACATTTCTTTGTATCGCATGTACGTAAGCCACAACCTACTCCGCCCACCGTAGGGTATATGTCTCCGTCACCTTTGCCCAGGCTTTACGGTTCGCCCCAGTGCCCCCCCCCCCCACAGAGTCCAAGATATTTTAGTATTTCATCTATCCACCTCATAGCTGGGCGTCCTCTGCTCATTCTGTGGTCACATGATGTTCATTTATCCAGATTACCCCTGAACATATGGCCTACATATTTGAATTTACAGTTTTTAATTTTGTGGCCGACCCTTTTAGACCAGGTCAGTTTTTGGATATTTTTGATTTTGATTTTACCTTTTAGTCGAAAGCCCATAATACTTCTTAGCATAGAATTATGTGTTTTTATTAACCGCTGAATTGGCTTTTGGTAAGGGACCATGTTTAGTACAGGGAGCACACAACTCTCTACGATTTTATTTTCCATTTCGGTTTTATTTTGCTTTTTGAAATGGATTTGTATTACCAGACTGCCTTCCAACCAAGAGCGATCCTTTCTCTTCTAATGTTATAATGCCTTCCATGTTGAGGTTAAATTTTGAGGTTTGACCCTGGTATTTGTATTCTCGTACCCTATTTATTTTTGCCCCATACATCTAGAATTCGGTTTGGCCCCAACAGTTGGACCCCCCTCTGGATAGCGAAGCGAACCCCCTTTATGTCTATTTTTACATACGCCGATGATTTGCAGTACATGTTAGCCAAAATTTAAATTATCCCTTCATGTATTCCCTGCGCTGCCATGGCCTCTCAAAGTTTATTGTGGATACCGAATCGAATGCTTTATTAAAGTCTATGAATAGAAATCAAACTTCTCGATTGAATTCTCTAGATTTTTCTATTATTTGGTTGATGGATTGGATATAGTCTATTGTCGTATAATTTTTCCTAAACCCCCTTGTTCTATCGGTTGTTGCGAGTCCAAAATGTTGTAAATACGGCTTTTCAAAATTTTCATAAACAGCGTTTCCACGTTTGATGATAGACTCATCGGTCTGTAGTTGCTGACGTCCACCCGGTCGCCTTTTTTGTGCAATAAAATTATTTCTGAATTATTCCATTGTGATGGTGTAGTTCTTAATTCAAGAATTTTGTTTAAAATTTCTGTTGAGTTAAATTAGAGTTTCTGATAAAATTTTGACTGTCTCGTAATGTCGTCTGGCCCCGATGCCTTATTTGTTTTCAATTCCTTTATAGCCATAGCCATTTCCTCCTTCAACAGGAGAGGGGTAGTGGTTCCATCTCTATGCATCTGCTTCTCCACTCCGATGACTTGTTGCTGTCTTTGGCGTATAGGTTTTTATAAAGCTTTGTAGCAATTTCCCAAATTTCTTCTCTTCCATATTGTAGTACGCCATGCTCGTTTCTCAATTTTATAAACATAGGAGACCCTCTTCGTGTGTTTTTAGCTACTTTCATGGAACTGTTTAAACTGATTATATTCTCAACTAAAGAAGTATCGAGTTTTTTCACATCCTGGTGGATTTCTCTCCTTACTAATTTCCTTACTTTATGAAGTTCGATCCTTTCTATACAGTCGATTCCACTGGGACGCCGTTTAATTGGGACAGCCGCATATTAGGAGCAAAAACCAAGGAACCGAATCAAACGTACCTAGACAATGTATTTTTCATTCGCTTAATCTGGACAAGATTCCGCGTATTAGGGACATATTTACTGCAGAAGAAGAAGGAAAAATAGGGAAACCCAGAAGCGATAAGCATAATCTTACGGATGAAAGGGATGACGATGATTCGGTAGTTCGAGTTTCGTCTCAAGAAGCGAAGAAATGTTTGGAACCATTATGACTATACATATTTTATGCAGGAGGGCAATGAGGCTAGCCCAGCTGCAACATTTGACGTTTGCGTTGATTTCATTCGGCGCCAGAGTTTAAAGAATCTACGCGAAAGCAGATTAAATAGTTTTCTGCAGTAATGCCTATACGTTATATCAATTTAGGGGGAAAAAGTCAATTTTGTGAATTTCGGTTTTCTGGGACAGCCGCTTAATTGGGACAAAAAGACTCCGCCCGGTGTGTCCTAATCAAGCGGAATCAACTGTAATAGTTTTTTGTGATTTTTTATTCAACATTTCTCTTATTTCTAAAAGCTTTCATGTGTTTTCTGAGAGTTTGTCATCAGTTTTTAGGACAGGTCTCCTAATCCCTACCTTCGTAACAATGTGTCTAATGGCTTCTTCCAAGATATTGTACATATTTTGGACTTGTTTATTGTTCGCAAAGTTCTTCTTTTTCAATTTCTTGGCCAAAATTTCATTTGCTTCCTTGTATTTACGAGCTGAGATTTGATCTTCAGTGTTGGAATTTCGGTTGGGCAACCGTAGGTTTGCAGGCAGTCTGACAGTGCCCCTACCTACCCTGTGGTCCGAGGAGAAGCCATAGGTATTAATAATTTCCATGTCTTTTATGTAACGTATCTTATTTGTAAGGAAGTGATCGATTTCATTTCTGAGGTGGCCACTGGGAGGTTCCCAGGTCCACTTTCTTGTTTTTTTTTGTTTTTTAAAAAAAGAGGTTGCAGTAATTTTTAAATTATGTTGATCCGCAAATTCTATCAGTTTGTAACCGTTTAAAGTCGCTAATGTAAATTGCCCCAAGCATGCATTTCTGGCCCTGCTAGTGCTCACCTTGGCGTTGAGATCGCCCATTACTATTGTGGTCTAATCTTCTTCTTTTTGCACTGTTTCATTTACCTGTTGATAGAACCTATTAGTTTCGTCTTGACTGGCGTTCTGGGTGGAGGCGTACACCTATATGAATGTGATTTTGTTTTTTGAGTCTGCTTCAAGTTTTAGGTCAGCAATTTTCGCTCAGATCCCTTTCAATTCGACGATACGTTTGACAATACATTTGTTAATATTCATATTTAGCTAATAGAATGCAATTTGTTGAGTACAAGGGGAAGGGGTAGTTTCTACATCCTAAAAGAGTATTTCAGGCGTTCCCCAGGGATCTGTCTTGGAATCATTTCTATTTTTAATATTTGTCAATGACATAGCAGAAAAGATTCTATATTCGAATTTCTTCCTATATGCAGATGATATGAAGTTGTATAAAATGATAGCTTCTGAAGACGACTGTACTAAACTACAGCATGACCTTGACTTTATCACTCAATGGAGCGATAATAACTTATTACCTTTCAATATTCGTAAATGTGAAAAAATAAGTTATACAGGACGAAGAAGGCCTATTTTATTTAACTATAAAATAAAAAATGTGCCACTATGAAGCGTGAATTTTGTGAAAAATTTGGGAATTACTTTGGACTCAAAACTATTGTTCAACATGCACATTGAGCACATATCCTTGAAATGTGAAAGAATAGGTTTTTTTTTTCTTTTTCTTTTTCTTCTTCTTCTTCTAATAAAAAGAAATGGAAAACATAAAAATTTTGAAACTGTGAAAATATTGTATACTACATTTGTTAGATCAATTCTGGAATTCTCTGCTATTATTTGAGACCCCAAGACTCTAAAAAGTATTACTGAAATTTAAAAAAATGCAAAAAGTTTTTCAAAATATCTATACTATAAAGTGTTCATATGTATACTGTCCTCCTGGTACCACTTAAACTGAGCTTCTGGTTGGTTTTAAGATTTTGAGTCTGGATAACAGAAGAAACTTGGCAAAACTAATATTTCCAAGGGATATCCTCAACAATAGAATATTATGTCCCACGATTTTGGCAAGTATTCGGTTCAGGGTTTCTTCTTTTAATGGAAGAAATTCAGAATCATTTGATACGGGTGGGGGGGGGGGGATTTCATAATCAGTGATACAAAAAACCCTTGCCCTGTATAATAGTGTTAGTCGTAGTGACCCGACGATTGACTTATTTTACATGTCTAGAAGCCAGTACATCGGTTCTGTTAGCAGGATACTGCAACAGATGTAGGATGGAGGTCTGTTTCCCTTGTGGTGCATCTATGCGCATTTAAGATTATCTGGTATACTCATACACCCCTTTGCTATTAAACCCCTCAGTTTCTGGGCCCCTTGGTTGTGACCTTGAACCCTCTCCGCAGCCGATCCCATATGTTTGTTCCGGTGCCAACCTCTCCCCCTCTATAGCTTAGTTTTTGTTTTTTTTTTGTTTTTTTTTTCATCCTGTAAACCTGCCAAATCTGTCCCTCACCATTATTGGTTGCTTTGGGCACCTGTCGTGGTCAGGGGCGGAGGGAGGGGACACAATTAATGTAATAAGAGGAAGAACCATATTTTGGTTCGGGTGAGATTTCAAGCGCGGCAGTCGTCATTTCTTTCAGAAAAATGACACATGAGTCAATCTTCGCACAGTGTTTGCAACCGAAATTGTTTCCAAACATCTGCAGGCATCCGACACGAGAAAGTTCAATTTTCTATTTTTACTGATCGGAGGGGAGGAGGTGGTTTCTAGTTACCACGGACTTACGTTTTACCGAGAACTGTTAATTAGCTAGTAGTCTGAAAGAGATACTAGTACAGTCAAAGCTCGACGTAATTTCACACACAAGATGGGATAATCACGCAATATGGGGAACCTTTGAAAAGGAAAGCATCATGCAACAGGTGTCGTCACGTTTTTGTGACGCGATATGCAGTGCAATTGCGACACGAGTTTCTACATTATATTTAAAAAACGAAAGTCCTCTTCGTGAACGGGCGTTTTCATGACAGAGTATTATCGATTCGTCGCTTCTTGGAAAGCGAAATGGTTTAGGGCTAATAACTTCATGTGTTGCAAATATTACAACGCGGTGAGATGAACTCGTTATTATTGGTTGAGCCGTTGTCGCCTAATGGCGATGGAGTAAAAAAAAAAAATTCAAGAACAAAACAAAAATGACTTTGGATTGGACGCTCTGAAAATATTTCAGTCCCAGTAGCGCACTTTCTACCAATTTTCAAACGTACTGAAAATGTAGCTCCTGCGCTAGAAGAAAAGGAGCCGGATGCTAGGAACCCCATATAGCTGATCATATGCAGTTCACTAAAGTCTACAGAACACCCACAAAATGTCATTCTTCAGAAGTCACAGAAAATTGATCACATCGAAGAAGAGGGCCATGATCACCCAATCTGAGTAACAAGTAAAAGTAGTTGAATACGTCAGGGACGTACAGAACTGAATTTAAAACTGCTCTGAAGATTCAATTTCGGGTTGTTTTAGCTTGAATGCAAGCATGTGCCGCTCTGCTTACCAATGCAATGAGCAAGTTATCCAAAATGCACGGGATATTACAGCATTTAAAATAGAAACAGTGAAAACTGAAACTGTTCGTTCAAAATGAAAACAAAATGTCTGGACATGTCTTTCAGTACTTAGCACACTTTTCGTTTCCTATGCCGCAGGCCCTTCAGCGCTTTGACTTGTTTCGTTTTTGAACCAATGGCAGCGTTTCAAGGTAGATAACATTCCCGCCAAAAAAGTAATTTTCGCCAAACTATGGACATGGGTTGTATTAGCAGAAATTAGCAAATCACATTAGGAATCAACCAAAGGAGCAAGCGGGTTTCTGGTAGGATTACTCAGCCGTCGACCACATCTTTACACTGAACCAAATTTTGGAAGAAACAAGGAAGTATAATACCCCACTAGGTCTCATGTTTATAGATTTCAAAAAGGCGTTTGATTCGGTTAAACATTGGGCGGTATGGGAAGAGAAATTGAAAAGTAAAAATGAAGTATTTTTTCAGGACCCTTTGCAGGACTGTAGTCGGCATATTTTCCATATTTTTCCCGAGAGTGCAAATCTTTTTTTTTTTGTTTGTTTCCAATTGTTTTACCTACTTTACCCTTCCCTCCTTCTTGCTCCTCCACTACCCTTTTCCATGTGAATATGGATCCTACGCTACACTTTTCAATGATCAGCCATGGGAATCGCAAGAAATGTATTTTTGAGAATTGGAAACAAATTTATCATCTGTAAAATATATTTATCAGGAACCTGGAATTTTTGGAAGAAAACTAAGGATCAAGTTACTCAGAATAGAATTTTTAAAGCTTTAGAAAACAACAACAACTTAGAATTTTGAAGGAAACTGGGAAATGAAACTAGATATTATAGTTATACTCACAGTATAACGAGTGACTTAGAATTTTCAAAAATGTCTTTAGAAAGAAAACAATCAAACAAGAAATTGACGCACCTAGCTTAGAATTTTGAACAGAAGATTTGGCAAAAAATAAGAAACTCAACAAATGATCACAAAAATTGCACCAATGTACATTATCAACCATCAAAACAAGGAAGAATGAGATAGTAATACTTGAAGAAAAAAATTAAAAATAGAAGAAAAAAAACTTTGAAATGAAACTTTTATACAAACTAACAAAAATGAAAGACTTTCATTATTTTTTTTTCTAATTTCAGCACTTTTCAGGACTTGAAGGACTTTTTAGAACCTGTAGACACCCTGACTAGCTAAACAAGAGGTAGGTACTCAAAAAAATGTGTGAAAAAAACAGCCTACGTCAGGCTGGACAGGGCTGGCGAAGAATTCGAAATACAAAAAGAGGTAAAGCAAGGGGATCCGCTCTCCCCGCACCAGTTCAACGCGGTTCTGGAAAACATTTTTAGGAATCCAAATTGGGAGGGGAAAGGGTTGAAGATCAATGGTCAATAGCTGAGTAACCTGCGGTTCGCAGATGATATTATATTGCCAAGTAATAGCTTGAAGAAGTTGCAGATTATGGCCGAACAACTTAAAATAGCGAAAGCGGTAGAGTCAGTCTGACAATGAATATTTCGAAGACCAAAGTAATGACGAACATCCAGACCGAAATATTTATAATGGGAGGGTTGGAAATAGAAATTATTAGGGAATATAATTACCTGGAGCAGCAAGTGGCATTCGAAAAGAGGAAAGAAAAAACAGCTAAGGCATGGAAAAGCTTCTGGGCACATAAGGAAATACTGAAAAACAATTTACCCATGAGAGAAAAAATAAAACTCTGGACAAATGTGTGATATCCACCCTTACCTACGGAGCTCAAACTTGGTCACTAACCGGGTCGCAATGGGATAATCTGAGGACAACGCATTTCAGAATGCTACAAAGTATAATGAAAATAAAAAGTAAAAATAAGGTGAGACTAGACATGATCCGGAAAACAACAAGGTTAAGCGACCTCGAATTGAGAATTAAGAAAGCAAAACTAAGCTTTGCGGGGCACATGGCGAGAGATGCGGACAAATGGGGGAAAGCAGCTTGGGAAAGGTCCCCGAGAGAGTGGAGAAGGAAAAGCAGCACACCACCCACGAGGTGGAGGGATGAGTTGGTCAGGGAATTTAGGATACCATGAAGGAAGATATTCGTAGGGATAATGGTGGCGGAAGAAGACGATGGACGCATATGCCTGCAAATGGAGGCATTCGACGGCATAACGGCCCCCACAGGATCGGGTCAAAACGTCGTGCGAATATAAGGCTGCAAATAAAATGAAATTACGCATACAGCCTTCTACTTGTCTGTCTATCAATTTCATTCCCATCTCTGTTTTTCTTTCTTCTTCTACTGAACACGACCGAATCTCGTTTCCACTTGAGTCCTCTATCCGGTAACAGAAAATGGATCCAAAAGCCAAGATCTCTCTATCCGGGTGTCAGAGCTGAAGTCTGAAAAAAATTATTAGCTAGAGCTGAAACTTGGGGAAAATTGTTTGCTGAAATTGAGATCGTTGCGAAAAACGTATTCTCAGGAGGGGATGGAGGGGAAGATGTAACAAGGAAAATCATGACTAAAACTTGACAAGAATTTTACTTGAGTCAAACCCAATCTCTGGCTCCACCACTTTTCTACCTCCCGGGATTTTAGATACACGGAGCAGACTTCTGGATAGACCTATGAGCTGGAGGCAGGCAAATTGACTGACTTTTTAATAGTGAGACAGACAGACAGAAAGACAGAAGTAAAGAAAACAAGACACGAAGCATCTAAAAGAAGGTCCGCACTTTTCTTGTCCCAAAGATGGAGGTCAAGTTTTGGGTACATAAGTAACTGCCCACGGACCCAGCTGCCTGCCTCTTTGTCCAACTGCCAGTCCGTCTATCATTCTATCTGTCTACTTGTATTTCTTTTTGTCTCAACTCGACTCACTAACTACTTATTCATTTGTTTCTCCCGAACGCTGGGTTGTCTCGATGGCTGCTTGTCTTGCTAGATCCTTGGAACAATAAATCCACCCTAAAAATTTTACAAATTTCAGAAAGACAACCCCGAACTTTTTCAAAAGAGAGACCAGGGGGAAGGAAGCAAGGCAAAGCTTCAAGGTTAAAGCCACTTCGCTCACCACGACATGATGGAAGTTTTGCCTATTCTTATGCCGTAAAAATCTAATTTCGGTGCAAAAGCTGATTTAGGTTGTTATCTTAGGAAATGAAGACAATACTTCAACGGTGGCTTTTGCGAATGTAAAAACAAAACAAACAGAAGAATTACGAGTACATTTCCTCTTATAATCGAAAGGACCAGACATTCTCTAAATTTGGATTTAAGAAAAACACTTCGGAGGTCTTGTTTACCGACCAAAACTGACTGAACACACGCTGAGGTGTAGGAGAAAGTCCTTTTGATTTATGAAGTTGCATTTCTACATCAATCGATCTTAATGAGTACTAATGAATCCTGAGAGGCCACAATTGAGTTTTCATGTATCTTTATGAAACATAACTGAATCATAAAGAATATTTATAGTCTTAGCACAGTCCAATGAGCCTCAACTAGCTTCGATGAGTCTCAACCACTAATCAGTCATGAAAAATCTTAAAGAATTTAGGACATGAAGCTACTTCAAATTCATCCAACAGAGAATACGGGCTACACTTCTTTCATATAGCTATTAGAAACCTTTCGCGAAGTTATAAATGTCGCCACTTCGGGTACACAATATCATTAACGACCTTTTCAAGCAGCTCACAGCAACTTTTACACGATATCAGATAACAGATTTGGTATATTATAGGTTTTCAGCACTAGAAAAAGCACTTTCTGATGGTTTCTTAAGTCTATGTTTGATCGTTCTTGATAATGACAAAATGGAAAATACTAGATTCGCCACGAGTAAGCTTTTATTTGAAGCGGCTCGTGATAGCGAGAACCGGTTAACTGAGAAATTTTGGCTGAAAATTCACCTATTTTTTATGCATGCTCAAATTAAACCTCGCACTGATTACTATAGACCACTTCGCCGAAATTTTAACGCAAATTAAAATTAGTATGCAAAACCGGTTTAGAAAAGAAAAAATACTGACGGGAAAAACATTTTTTCCCTTTAAATAATCATCAACGAAATTAGACGAACACTGCAGATCAACATCACCTTTTTTTTTATTTTAGATTTATGCCTACATATTTAGATAACAGATAACCGGCAACATGAACAGGTGGCAGTAGAAAGAAGAGCGACTCGCTTGCCTGTAAAGAAGACCATTCAAATTTTCATCTGCCATTGAAATGCACAGGTTGCAGTTTATGTTTAAAAAGTCAATATTCTCTTTCTCAGATGTGTAAAAATCTCATTAAATCGAGTTTTTCGAAGCCATCTACTCGCCGAATGGATGCGGCCCAATTTAGTCTGCTGTGGAACCATCCTGGCTGTGTTGAACACGATATTCCAGAACATTCTACATTTCAATTACAAATGCCCAGGAAGTTATTTTCAATTGATATGAACAGAAATCCAGTGAAAGGCCACTGAGCTATCAATGAGTTAGCAGTACATGAAACATATACGTATGTAGATAGGATTATAAAGTCCTTTTTTCAAGTCCAATAGAAACTTTCTGTCCAAAACAAGAATAAATTGATAAAATTTAGAGTCCTTGAGAAAGAATTCCCTAAAAGAAAGGAAGAGGAAACAGGGGGTTAAAGCTGAGTGCCTCAGACTCTGGAACAAATGAACCAACAGTGTTCATCTTTGAATTTGAAACATACAAGAGTCGGTGTTCGTTAATAAAACAATAGCTCACTAGGTCAATAAAATTTTGAGTCCTCGAGAAAGAATTTCCTAAAATAAAGGAAGAGGAAAAAAGGGGGTTAAAGCTGAGTGCCTCAGACTCTGGAAAAAATGAACCAACAGTGTTCATATTTGAATTTGAAACACACAAGAGTCGGCGTTCGTTAATAAAACAATAGCTCACTAGGTCAATTACAATCAACTAGAATCTCAGACATATTATTTTTGCAAAATTTCTCAGTTTAACAGCCTCTACCAAGACTGTCTCGGAACTCAGGTTCCATTCGTTATCTAATTACAAATAATACAACATAGTTTCAGTTTCCCATTTAACAACTCTCAACACACGAGAACGACTCAGGTTAAATAATCAATCCACCAACCAATCGATCTAATAGTTCACACATTATTCATCCACGTACTCTTTCATTCATTCTATCGTTTGTTCACTCATTCATTCCACTTGTTTATTCATTATGTAATTTGTACACTATCCCATTATCTTGTTTACTCATTCATTCATTCTATCCTTCATTTGTTTGTTCAGCGGTCTGATGATTTGTTTGTTTTTTCATTTGTCTGGTAACAGAGGTGTAACCAGAATTTTCTTTGAAGGGGGCTAGAATTTAGAAGAAAAAAAAATTGAGCAGGAGTGAAAGCTCGATTTGGTACCTACCTGATTTGGCACCCACCTATTTTCATAAGCTGTAAATTTGTACAAACCCACGACGTAACATAACCACATCAGGCCACCGGCATCAGTTCTCTTTATCGTTTCAAAATTGATTTTGAAAAAATTTTGAAGAATTTCTGGGGGCGATGGCCCCCTTGCCTGGTGATATGTTTGTTCCTTCGGTTATTTATTTGCTCATTCATTCGTGCGTTCATTTGTTCCTTCAATTATTTGTTTGTTCATTTATCTGGTTCTTTGTTTGTTCATTCACTTGTTTGATTGTTCATTCGCCAGTTTGATTGTCCATCCAGTCATCTATTCGTCTATACATTCATTCGTCTGTCTATTTATTTTCTGCTTCATTCATCATTCATTTATCCACTCAGCTTCACTCCATCCATCCATCTACCTTAGCACATCCATTTGTTCATTTGTTAGCTCACTCATTCACCTGATTGTTCATTCATTCCTTAGTCTGTTGATCTATTTGTTCGTTTGTTCTATTAGTACATTTCTAAGTTCGTTAGTCACTTCATTCCCATTCATTTGTTCATTTGTTTGTTGGTTTTGTTCATTTGGTCGTTCATTCTTTCATTCATTCGTTTGTTAATTTGTTTATTTGTTCGCCAATTCGTTTGTTTGTTCATTTGTTTGTTTGTTTGTTCGTTCGTTTGTTCACAGGATGTCTAACAAATTTGAAGAATAAAAATATTGGACTTCTATTAAACCCCTTCCGGGCTTTTTATATGCGCAAAAACTGAGTTTGCAAGACACATAGTGATCGAAGTTGAGTTTTCGACAACAATACATGACTATTATTATTCCTCATTTTCCAATTTTTATTGAACCTACGTATATTAAAATTACTGAACTATTATTAGACTTATTGGACCATTCTTCTAATGCCGAACCTCGATTATCCGCGGTAATGTGGCGGTTGGTCGACGCGGAGAAATCGCGGATAATGCGAAATACTAAAAATTCAAACATCTTATTGGCAAAATCAGAAATTATTACACCAGTCAACAACAGCAAAAGGAAGTTTCTAATACAGAGCACACTGACATTCAACTGAAGATGCATACAAATGCACGCAGAGCCATTCCTGTAACTCTTCTAATCAGTAAGTACAAGTGGTAGATCTAGAAATTTTCCAGGGGGGGGGGGGGGGTTGAAGAAAAAAAAACACTCATTCCACCTCCGTCCCCTAAAAAACCGAGATGGATGTCTCAGTTGATTCTTGATATAAGAAGTCTACATAGAACTACAGCACTGCAGGTGTACACGTTCACTACATTTTTATATACTTAATACGCTTTGGCAACGTTTTTTCTTCTTCTTCTTCGGCCCGAAGGGAGGTGTCCGAACCCCCCCCCCCCCTATAGATTAGTTTGTGATAAGTGCACATATTCGTACATAACATGCATTAGAAGACTGAAAGTATGTAATCAAAACATGCTGCAGATAATCCGGACGCGGATAATCGAGGTTCTACTGTATTACTTTTATTGGACTTATTGGCCGGTAGGTATCCTGATTCATTCATTCACTCATCCATTAATTCATTCATTGAAGATAATTAATTAATTAAGGGAAGTATTAAATAGCACGAAATAAAAAGTGTGATTGAACGAAATGTGAAGCCACGAAAAAAAAAGTTTAAATTACGAGTTTTAAAATCGATATCACGAAATGACTTGCATACGGTATATTATGTTGTTTAAACACAAAAATTATACGTCATCGCGGATAACGTACAGACTCGTGGAGATAGGAGATCCATGAGTTTAAGAGGGATCCAATTTTCTATAAAAACGATCATTAAGAATTTTTTCGTAAGTACTCTAGAAACGCCATAGAGGGGAGCTCTGAGGTAATGCTCGAAAGGACGGATTTCAGGGCTTCGGTTGAGAGAACAAAAAAGAGTGGGCGTGTAAAAATTACCCTTTATTACAGTACATTAGTAATTTTTAGACCTATTATTGATGCGAATGACCCCATCGAGATCATCGAGGGGTTTCGAACTCAACGAATTCGTTTTTGATATCGGTTTGGCTCTTAATCTAAATTTGTGGCTCCTGAGGAGGGGGAGAATCGATTCATAGATTTTTATTGCTCCAAAATTTGATTTTGACATTAATTTGTGCGCAATTGTAAATTTGTGGCAAGTATGATGGAGGCCGAGAATTTGAACTTTTTATTTCGGGCGCAGTAATATCGTGTCTTTTTTTTCCATTGTGTGTAGAAGGTATTAAAATTCCGGGCGTATTTTATTTTATTGTGTAAGTGAATTATACTGCGTTCTGAAGTTTAATTTTTTCTTCAAACTTTTTCTTTTTCTGTTTCGTACTTGTTACTGCGCTTGTCATTTATATATCTCGTGCAAACCGCATATTTCTTTCGTGAATTCAACATTACCATTGTGGGCCGATAAATGGGTCCCATTAATTAATTTGCTAATTTGTTTGTTCATTTGTTGACCCATTTCTCCATCTATCTGTCTGCCCATCCATCTGTCTGTCCGTTCATTCGCCCATCCATGCACATGTCTGTCCTGTCCGTCCATCCATCCATCCATCCATCCATCCATCCATCTATCCATCCATCAATCAATTAAAACAGTTATTCATTTATTTGTTCATTCACTCATTCCTTTTTTTCTTCTTACTTCCTTCCTTCCTTCTACTTCATTCATTTATTCTTTCAACTCCATTCATCCATCCACCCATCCACTCCACTCACCTACCTACCCTCCATCCATTCATAACCATTTTACCGTTCTTCTATTTATTCGTTCATCTATTGGTGTGTTTAACCATTGGTTTGCTTGCTTTTTATATTGTTCAATCATTCATCTGTTTCTTTAGGTATTCAGGGTGTCTACCAGGATCAAATAATGAAAATTCGTGGCTTTTTCGTGACCTTTATTTCATATTTTCGTGACCTTTGAAATATAATTTCGTACCCCCTCCCCCACCCATGAATTAGACCGAAAACCTGAAAGTAACAAACATGAGAAACTATAACTGGGACAAAATTGTTATACTGGAGTGTTCTCAACGAACGGGAAATATAAAGCCTTTTGAAAACTTTATCACTTTCTATAATAGGAGGATTTCATCGAAAAATTAAAATAATAACTTATTATTTTGTGGGTATTTTGTAAAAATTTGTGACTTTTTCGTGTTTTTTATGACCTATATTAAAAATTCGTGGCTTTCTCGGGATTTTTGTGACTGGTAGATACCCTGGTATTCGTTCATTCATTCATTTATTTATTCATTAACGGACCAAAAAACACCCTCATCTATTACTGTGTCGAATGCTCCTAGACAAGTTGATTTCGACTGAATCAAAACGTGAAATTTTGATATTGGGATCCAGATAGAAGTCAGATTAAGATTCCACGTCATAGAAACCATCATTAACAATCTGGTGTTAGATCCGAATGAACCCGTCAATAAACATTGCCTCTTGCAGAATTACTGGACTGCTCACCCCAATCTCTTGCAGTTGGGCCTTCGTAATTTTCAATATCCGAAATGTGCAAACACTTTTTCGTTGTATCGCCTAAAGCAGGCATTGTATGGAACGATATGGCTGCTCAAGGTGCCGCAAATGCGGCGCCACTGTTCACCTAGTTTGATATGATACTCAAATCAAGTGCCCGAACTCCTCTATTGACATACTATGTATAGATAATTGGTTCGGTGTTTTCTATCTGAAATTTCGCAGTGGTTGATATGTTTCAGCCTTCAGTTAGGAGTAAGAAAATGATTTTTCCCAGGAAGAAATTATAGATCTCGCTAGAAGGTCTTCTTCTGAGGCGACTAATTTGAGAAACAACCTATACTATAGCACTGCCAACACACCCAGGAACGTGCATTCGATCCTAATCTCTACAGCATCTCCATCCGGCGCTAGTACACAATCTCGACAACTATAGTTCTACAAATTCACATAACCGTGACCTTTTTTCACACTCACTGACTAGACACATGGAGAATTCGAGAATAAGAAAAAATTGCAACTGAAAATAATTTGCGTCGCGACAATGCGTACGAGCGAGTACTGCGTAACATCGGACGTAGTTCGAACAACTCGACGGCCAATTCTCGAGTCATACCGCGGATGCTGCTCATTTCGAAAAAAAAAAAAGTTCTCAAAACTTTGAATATTCATAGATCCGACATACGCCGTATTGAAGTTTTGACGTGTTTCGAGTGTAATTACCGACTCTCCGTAATTGAGGGGTCGAGATAATTGAAGAAATTAAATTACGCAACGCTGAAGGTCGCACGTCACCCATTTGCTCGGCCACGATTCATGACTTAGCCTATACACACGATGACATCGAGCCGAGGGAATTTTGACCCAAAACCAGCCCATGAAATTTTACTCGACGATTGTTTCCACATCGACAAATTAGCCCTGTCGGTGGAGATACACATACAATACACGCTCCAATCGAATGGCGTACGAGCACAACCAACCTCCGCAATAAATAAACGAATTAACTGTAGTTTTATATTCGCCGGCAACAATTTGTCTGCTCGCAATTCGTTTTCGCTTTCTCCGGCCGAAAAATCGCTCGAGCCTCCTCGACCGCCAGTCAAGCCAGCTCGCTCATAGCGCACATCTCGGCCGATCTGAGCTGACAAGATCATCGTCCAAAACGACAAAGACAATAAGAACGCTAACACTCTCCATTTCTTTTGTTCGTCTTGGTGAAAAGTGAAACAAAAAATTTTCGACCCCCGTACACCGCCGCCGCCAGAATTTATTATCCGACGATTATAAAATCGTATAAAGTGCATCACGGTTGAAAAAATAAAATAGTAATGCATGAGGAACGAGCCGTGTTTCCGCGATCATGCATTTTAATAATCGGAGAGAGAAATCATTTAATGCAACTATCGTGGGTTCTCATCGCGGAAATACCTGATCCCCACCCCCGGTCTTTGGCAATGTCGCGGAATGCAACCTATACGGTAATGCCTTCTTTCTTTCTTTCTTTTTTTTTTTTTCGTTTTCACATATCCCAGTTTGGACGAATCACCTCCATCGACGAGTACATCCATATCACCATCGTAAACTCCGCTTTCGAATAGCATTCGTTACATTTGAAACTGTCGTCCATTTTTAAGATGACACGCAAAACGCCATTTCCGATTCCTCTTCGTACAATCGTAATGTTCAGATTAAGATGCGAAACGCAGGTGTAGCATCGTTAGTCTAGTCAATGCGAGGCACTCCGTGAAAAGGTACTATATGTCGGAGAACTGTTTTTGAGTTTTTGGTAGAATCTGATAGAGCGCAAATGTACCCGCATTACAAAGAAAAATTGAGTCTCTAGCTTCAATACAGACTGAAATAAAAACAGCTGAAGTTTGAGGATCATCTTCGTGGAGCGTATGTCGATGCACGCTCGTCAAATTGGCTCTTCAGACATCGCACCCCTGACCCCAAAAACCACCCTTTTGAGTATCGCGTCGGTGGCCAGAGGGACGTCTTGAGGCTGGCCCGAGTCTCCACTTCGCCTCTCCTTGCTTCGGATTCGCGTAGTCATTATGCAGAATACCCTACTGACCGAGGCAAAACCTGAAATTCGGATGGCCCACAGCCGCACTGTGCTTCACCCCCTCCCCCTTTGAACTTAATTTTCAAGATTAAAAGTACAAAATAACCCGCCACTAGATAGTTTTTGATATTAGTATTATTATTCATTCCCCCCCCCCCAAGATGGGAGGCAGACACCGTGTAGGGAGGGGGGAGGCTGTAATACCTACACATCTGTTTCCAAGGAAGAAAAACGGGAAAGAAAAATGCGAAAAAAGGTCTGAATTTATTGCATAATTGCAGGGGGATAGTAGGGGAAGACAAGACAGATGAATTTGAAAAGGAGACAGAAAAAATAAAATGGGATAAAATAGGATTAGGGGAAGTAAAGAAATGGAGAGAAAAACTAACACAAAGAAAGAACGGAAATTTTATGTATTATTATGAGGAGACAAGAGGGCACAGAGGAGTGGGGTTTCCATCCGAAAACCAATAATGAGAAAAATCAAAGAAATTGGAGGAGTCTGAACATATTTGCTACCTCATATTCTCAGTGGAAGAAAAAGTCAATGCATTGATAGTCCAAACATATGCCCCAACAATAGAGGCTAAGGAAGGGGAAAGGGAGGAGTTTTATGCAAAGCTGGAAGAGCTTTTGAAGCAAAACAAAGAATATTACATAGACAATGATCGTGGGGGACTGAAATGCGAAAATTGGCGGAAACGAGGGACAGAGTGTCCATTCTTGTTCGGAAATGATTTTCCCTGACTTTTCCAGGTTTTCCAAGCCAATTTTTTTAGTTTTTCAGACCCCTCAAATACAAATTATACATGCAACGGGGGGAGGGGGGTCAAATTTTTTCGAACATCGTGAGCAGCGAAATCGTCAATCACTTAGCAAACTTTTTTTTGACTATCGTGTGCTCATGAATCTGTGGCGGAGAGGGTGTAAGAATTTAATGATAGAAATGAAAACGCGCTCCACGTGGTGCAGCGTGGTGCGATGTCAATTGAATTGGTTGGAACTAAATGGGGTTATGTCCACAAAATCGCACTATTCAGGAAGCGAAAAAAACTGTTTTATTCGAAAATTTGAAAATCGTGAAATACGTCCTTCAGGGTGGTGGTAGAGGGTCCACAAAAGACAACTTTTAAGCCCGGTCCCGTCGAATTAAATTCTGATGGACCTGAGCTGAGGGGACCCAAAGGTTTTGGACTTGACCGCTTTCAGGTATAAAAATGCAAAAAGACGACAGTGGGCCGGAATTTTTTATTTATTTCTATTTTTTACACTAAAATACACCATTTTCAAACAATTTCTGGGAAAAATCCATTTATTGAAAAAATTTTATTACAAAAAAAAAATATGAAAGAGAGCGATGTTGCCAAAAAGCACTTTCCCAGCTGTTTCACGAAATTTTGACCACACCAGCAGATCCGCGATACTTCAATACCCCATAATCTGTGAAAAAAGCAAAAACGACAAAAGTGGACTTAACTCCTTTTAGTTCTAACCGATTCAATTAGCAACATCATAGTTTTGTGTGACTTAATGCCGACCGTGAATGAGGGGGAAGAATAAAATTCGAAAATTGGTTTATAGGTTTCCGAGGTCGCTGCGTTCGATTTTAGGAGTAATTTTTGAATCCTGTCCCTCCTGGTACGACCCATGAGGTAGCAAGAGCGTAGGACAATAAGCAACGGTTGATTCAAAATTCACCCTTTCTAATTAAAGCCACCGAATAGGGTAAAAATACAGTCTCATTTATTCAAAATGTTCGTAACAGAAAATAACGTCTTAAAAATTTCTCAACTGAAAAAGCACAGGACCTTAAATTTGGTCCAGATTAAAAATTGGAAGCGATATTCGAAATCAGCGACACAAAACCACCCCTATTTCGATACTTCGTGCAATTTTTCGCCGGAGAAGCTGAATTCGTATTACGATAGTGCTCTGGAAGGGGTTGGATAAAAATATCTGAGGCGATATTCGAAATCAGCAACTCAGAGTTTGGATCTTGTCCAAAAAATTGACTTTAGAATCTCGTAAAGAATTTGGAACTTGAGGAAAACTAGAGTAACCGGAATTAGCCCCTTCCTCGTGAAGCCTAAATGGTTTAGGGGAGGGAAAATTACGGCACTTGGGGAGGCGGAAGAGGCTTCAATTTAAGAGCATTGAGAGATACAATATAAGCTCATACATTTGAAAACTGGACTCTTCCGTAACGCGATAATAATTATTATGCGATCTTTAGATTTTTTTCAAATTTTGTGGATTAGTTACTCTTCCTCCAAAATTTCAAAAGTCCCTTCCATTCACCCTTATCTACATTGGCGAAGGAGCGAAGAAAATCCCGATGGCAGGATGTTCCAAAAGATGAATTCATTAGTTTTCAAATTTTCGTTTCATTACGACTTTCTCAAAAAATTCTGCACACTGGGGAGAGGAGCTAGACTGAATATTTTTTCATTTTCGCGTCTTGTCGCGCCGATTTTCGGATTCTCGCGAACAGGATAAGATGAAAACATGAATCACAAAACAGCTGATATTGGGAGAAGTGTACAGGGATTGGTTCGCGTTTCGAAATATTTTTTGTGAAATGGTTCGTGAAAAGTCACGAAATACGTTAAGTGTATAGCCGCCTTAATAGTAAGATGTAGATGCCAAACGAATACCATGAAAACGATTTCATCACACTAACACACTCTGTACTACTGAGATAGGAGAGGGGGGTTGTATTAACCACGCCCTTTTCCTGTGGAAGAAAAAAGATAAGAAAATTGCTTGAGCGAAGCGAAGGAAAAATTTTTTAAACAAGAAATAGGGTAAAAAATCTGTTTGAAACACTACCGAATTTCGCAGCCGATTTTTTTTACAAAATTCCATGACTTTTAGGTGAAAAAAAGCTGAAAATTCCAAAATTCCCTGACTTTTCCAGGTTTTCCAGAATGAATGGACACCCTGAGGGAGGGTCGGGAATCCTGGGTAAATATTGTTTCGGAATCAAAAACAAAAATGGAGGAAGATTAATAGAATTTGCATCCCAGTAAAATCTTCAAATAGCAAATACTTACAACAAAAAAAAGACAAACCAGAAAATTCACATGGATATCCTCCGATCAAACAACCAGAAACGAAATAGACCATATTTTAACAAATTATTCGAAGATAATCAGAGAGCGGATTTTTATGTGCTAAAAACAGGTGAAATATGCGCATATATATGCATTAAAAAAATCCAAAATATACGCAAAAAACGTAAAAATATGCGCTAACGATATGGGTGTCATTTTAAAGATCGTAAAGAGCTGTACCTCATTGTGACGTTAAAAAAGAAAGAATAAAATCAGTTGAAGAAAATCTTTTATTCATTAGAAAAATTATTAAATTATTATAAAAAGAAAAGAGATTTTGTAATAATTTTGATCAAGACAGATACCACGAATCCGGAATGACGGCGGGCTTTACGAATTGAATTTTGCAAAATTGATAGCATGAATCGGCACGTGGAGCGCTACAGTAAAAAAAAAGTGTTTTTTTCAATGCTCTAGGGAAGAATCTAAGAAATGTGTACTTTTTTCGACTTTTCAGGAAATAAATATTGAAAATTAAGGAAATATGTGCCAAAAATCAAGAAACTAAGAACATATGCTCCGAAACGGTTAAATATGGGCCAAAAATGACCAAAATATGCAAAAATATGCTTTTATAGGTAAAATATACAAAATATGTGAAAACAAATAGGGCTCATTTTGCTCAGACAGGTTTGATACGTAAAAGTATCTTGAATAATGTACCGTTTCTAACTCGATACAGAAAAATATGCGATTTCATTAAAATCCGCTCACTGGTCATGAGTGGCCGATATTACCCCCAGTGTCCAATATTACCCCAGTTGACAATACTTCTAACATGTGTTAGCTGCAACAGTTTTTATTTTACTAGTCGATTTCAAATTCTTTTAATGTTTATAAGCAGGCAAAATCGGATTTCAAGTTCGAAAATCTACATTTTCGATTGATAATATCAAGTCTCACCCCCCCCCCCCTTCAAAAAAAAGAAGAAAAAAGCGTTTCGGTAAGTTTTTGTGACCTAAAGATGACAAACATTTTAAAGTTAATTTGTCCAACTGTGAGTGAACTCTGTAAGAATGACATCAGGAAGAAAATATTTACAATGACTGAGGTATATGACAGTAGTGGACGATGGCCTGAAAAGTATCTTCAGTGGTGGACTGTTTTAACTTACTTTTCGAAATGGTGTTTGAGCCTTTGTGTCTACGGAGTTGTAGGTACTTCGAATATAATAATTTTAAAGGAAGCATTTGAGCGCATTTTATTTAATTTTCCTGGTTCTAAACCGGAATAATTTATAGTATCAGTTGGATGCTCAGTTGCCAATCTCAAGAGCTCAAATAAGAGAGGGATTGAGAATTTTAATCAATTACAATATAAGGGTGTCTACAGGTCCTTCTCCCGAAACCCTCAAAGTTCCTCAAAAGTCACACATTTGCAACAAAAAGAAAGTCTCTCAAAACTTCACTATATTGATAGAAAGTCCCCAAAAATTTCGAAAATATTTTTCCAAAATAAGACTGATAAATTTGCTCGCGAAAGATATTAGAAATGAACACTGCAAAACCGAGCGATACAACCTGAACACGGATGCCATTCAATAGGTTAATTAATTTTTGATATGTACTTTCATTAAGTATACGTTGTGCATTGCTCGGCCAAGAATATTTCCAGAATTATTATTATTATTATCTATGTATTTAAAATATGTTTGAAAAACTGGGTTCTATGAAGTTCAACACCTATATCTCAGGCCCTAATTATCGCACAATGCTGTTTAAGGTCTTAAAACACTCGGTGAATCAAACTCCTTATGAATCTTTTTTGATCACCCAAATCCGTTCAGTCTGAGGAGAGTTATGAGGTAGCAACCAACTAAATCTCACTACTCACACGCATTTCTTCCACTCATTTGTCCATCACTCACAAACTACTTGACTTACAGAGTTCATCTTAGTCTAAGAACACTCAGTGAAGCAACCTGTTTCATATGATTTTTTGATCACTCAAATTCGTTCAGTCTCAGGAGAGTTATAAGGTAACAACCAACCCAACCTCATTACTCACACGCATTTCTTCCACTCCGGAAGCAGGAGAAAACGAGTTCTCAGAATTCTTGCTGCAGATTGGTAATGGTACATTCCCTCATTTTGGCTCTGAAAATGGGGGCATTATAGAATTACCTGCAAGCATAATTTCTCAGGACATTATAAGAGATGTCTATGGAGAAAAGTTTGACACTCCAGAGGATGTCCTGAAATTTTCTAATGCAAAATTCCGGCACCAAAGAATGATCATTGTCAGAAGATCAACGACAAGATTTTGGACTTGATTCTTGGAGAAGCCAAAACCTACACAAGCGTGAATAGACTGATCAGTGAAAATGACAGTGAAATCCAGCAATTCCCCGTTGAATTTCTGGATAGTTAGGAGTGGACAGGTTTACCACCAAATAAATTACACTTAAAAGTTGGTGCGATTGTTATGTTGCTACGTACTATGGATGTGGCACTTGGACTGCTGAATGGGACACGACTTGTGAGAAACATGTGCACGAATGCTCTAGATCTGGAAATAATAACTGGGGTGGAGTGCGGTCGAAGGATATTACTCCCAAGAGTGGACCTGTCGCCAGCGGATTCCACCTTGCCTTTTTCATTCAAAAGGAGACAATGTCCAATAAAGTTAACCTTTTGTATGACAATCAACGAGTCCCAGAGACAGACGCTGGAGAAGGTTGGCATATATCTACCCGAGTATGACTTCAGTCATGGACAATTATACATAGCTCTGTCGCGGACAACTTCGTTTAATAATTTAAAAATCCAAGTACAACCTGGAAGCTATAAAACTGCAAATGTGGTGTGGAAGGAGGTCCTGTAATATGATAACTTTATACATTTTTGTGATTTTCATTTTTTTTTTTTAAATATATAGAATAGAGATATGTGGTGCGCTGCTAGTTATTATTAATAAGCCGAATAAGCCGACGATACATTTGTTTTTCCATACTTAATATCTATTATGGTTGAGTCAGGGGGTAGGTGTTCCCCTTCAAGGTATCGCCTCATCCCATTTTTGGGCATAGGCCTCTCCGACGTCTCTCTATTTTCTCCAGATGGCCACATCCCTTCGCCATAATGACCCTACTTCTTTTTTTAATCAATCGTGCCAACGCGTCACTGGCCTTCCCACCGATCTTTTCCTTCCGTATGGAACCCATTCCTCCACTTTCTTTTCCCATCTTCCCTCACTTTGCCTACTAATATGTCCCGCGTATTTCCGTTTAAGTTTCTTAATGCAATATTCTATCACAATTAATCCAGTTTTTCCCTTATTGCTGTATTTTTTATCCTATCTTTCCTTTTCACTTTTAACATACTTCTCTCCATTGCTTTTTGTGTATTTCCTTATTTATTTATTTCTGTCTTAGTCAAGACCCAGGTTTGGGTACCATACGTGAGGACTGGACTTTTACAGCTTTCCCATACCTTTGTTTTTAATGTTTGCCCCATTTTCCACTTATAAATCTCTTCAAGCCCCCAATAGCTTTTCCACCCTTTCTTTATTCACATGTTCAATTCCTTATCCCTTCTATTTTCGAAAGATATTATTTGGCCCAGATATGTTACTTCATCTTTTGTTTTAACTTCTGTTCCCCCAATTGTTACTGCTGTTTCTATCTTCCTATTTGTTAACAATATTCTTTTCTCCCAACTGATTTCCAGTCCCACCTTTTTGCTTTCTTGATACAACTCTTCTCCCAATTGTTATATTTCTTCTACTGAATTAGCTATAACCACCACGTCGTCCGCGAATCATAAATTATTTCAATATTCTCCATCTATTCTTATCCCTTTCCCTTCCCAATTCAATCCCCAGAAAATTTCCTCTAACACGCTATTAAATCGATTCGCCTTGCCTTACCCCTCTCTCGATTTTGAATCGTTCCCCCACCGTGTCCATTTTTATGTAGGCTTCGGCCTTCACTGTGTCGAAGGCTTTCTGAAAATCAATGAAGAGGAGAAAAATTTCTAGGTTATATTCGTTAGATTTTTCTATTATTTGGCTTATTACGAAAATGTAATCGATTGTTGATCTATCTTTTCTAAAACCTGCTTGTTCCCTCCCCTGTTCGGAATCTAGTTGAAAATACAGACGTTCTTTCATACATTTGGAAAAGAGTTTACAGATGTTTAATATTAGACTAATTGGTTTATAATTTCCTATTTGTTTTTCTTCCCCTATAATTTCCGCCACCTTCCATTGCTTTGGTACCTCTTTTTCTTCTATGACTCGGTTAAATACTTTAGTGAGAGGTTGGGTTAATTCTATAGTTAAGACTTTTAGTATCTTATTTTCGGTCAGATCCGGTCCCCCTATTTTGCTTATTTTTATTTCATTCATTGCCGTTTTCACCTCTCTTCCTAGAATTCTTGGGACCCCCTCTTCGTAAGTTCCTTACCTCTTCGTAAGTTCCTTACCTCTTCGTTTGTTTCCTTTTCTCTCTTCTGTTTTTGATTTAGGCTTTCTCCCCTACCTCTTTCCCCAGTTTTATACAGTTCCTTACAGAATTTCGTGACTGTATCAGTTATCTTTGACCTAGTGTATATCTCCTTTCCTTATTAGGGTTGGCTACTAGTAGCCGAGCCTATTGCTTTTCCTTCTGTTCCAGTATGCTCCTTGATCTTGATCTTCTAAAATAGACATAATTGGGCCCTATTTACTTTTCGTTCAACTGTTATCAGTACATCAATTCATTTTCATTGAAACGTGTGATAATTTTTTCGAAATACGTTCCATGTAATTTATGACAAACAGATGCTTCGAAAGTTCACAAAACTGCTTTTTTAGCGTTGTTACGTTTTATATTTTGGATTTTACTTTACGATGAAGGGGATTTAGAAGAGGTAAAAGATATGCTTGTGTAGGAGCGAGATACGAGAATCGTCAGCTACGAGTAGTGTTCTCGTGTTCAGTGTTGGTGTTTAGTATTATCCTTCGAGCATACAATAATGTGGTCGAAGTTTTATGTTCATAGCCAGTTACCAGTTAGTAGCGAGAAGCGAACAATTATTGATGTAGCATATAAAGACGTTATCAGTAAATCAGTATGTTGAAGTGAACATTGTTTGTACCGATATTTTTGCATCCTATAAACCTATATAGGCGTGTAACATAATTCAGACAAGTCAATCATAGGACGTATGTAAGTTGTATGGGTAATTATTATCAAGCGACCAGAGAATCTACTAGTGTGAATATTACGTTGTTTTCAATCTCTTAGAAGTGGATAAATGTTTGCTAATCACGTAATGGTTTTAGGGTCGGCTTAAGAGTAGTGTTGGTGTTTATTTTATCTGTTGATGAATTGCTCTTCAGAAATTAGAAATCAGATGAAGTCTTCTGCAGCTTCGCAGTTTGAAGCCTTTTGAACTTGCCAGTTGCCATGTCTGTTAGTGTGTGTGTGTGCGCGCGCGCGTGTGTAATGTCATCCCAATTACCTTTCATATATCAGCTCTTATGTTCGGGAATAAGAGACCTTAAACATGATTATCAATAGGTCTTATTCCTGGTATCTTTTCCGGCAACCGCCAATAAGAGATAGGTAGGCTAGTCTTCAATTGGATGCTGTTAAGTGTAACAGAACCAACCAACAAAATGTGTTCTTTGAGAACACGTGATTAGAAGTTCAAGAGCCATGTAGAAACTATATTACATAGCGTTTACTGATAAGCATTTTTCAATGTGAGTACAAATTTTTGAATCGGGGGCCCCATTTTGAAAAATTCTACTTTTTACACTCTTTCCAACAATACTATAATAATTCATGTTGTCAACAAATGGTTGGTCGGTTCTGTTACGCTTAACAGCGTCCAATTTTTCAGTTAAGAGCCGACCCTCTTCCAGCAGCTAGCTGCTTGTTTGTCTATCATAAGATGTGATCAGGTTTCTTTCTTTTTTTTTTCTTTTTTTTTTTGTTGACCCGCTTTCCTTAATTATATTACATTTCCATTTCAACTTCTCTTTATCAAGAGTTCGATTTTTCCCTTATGGTTACGTTTTCCCTTGTTGACCATTCATTTCTTTTTCTTATTAATTCTTTCGTTTCTCTCGTTAATTTGTCGTCTGTTTTAATTTTGGCTCTTTGTGTGCCAAATTTTCGGGGTATTGAAGTAATTGCCTCTTCGATTTGGTTGTAGATATTTATTTCCAGAATACTTTACGTAAATTAGCCGGCAAATATTCTTCGTACGTTGCTTATGCTCACTGAGGATTTTCTACGGGAAAATATTCTTTCTTTTTCAACTTTACCTAAACTAGAAGGTGTTGAGAGAAATATCTTGAGTTTACTTTCTCTGTTTCTCCCTGGCTTTGTAATACACAAATCATTTAGTTTCTTCATGTATATAGATAGTGTTACGCTTTTGTTTTGCATAATTATTCACCTTCAAGACATGGTGTTCTAATTTCCACAAATATAATTGAAATCTACTTCTACAGTTGGCCACAGATAACAATGCCTACATCGAAACTAGATCAAAATCAGTTACTTCTTCATTTTTTCGTATGAATTTCTATAGAATCAATGCGGATCTTTTTTCCATTTCGGTCTCTGTACTTTTTCACATTTTGGATGATTAGATGGTACCGTCTTCCCAAGGTAATAAATTCGCCACTCATTCATCCCTATATGTTAGGAGAGTCTAGGGAAGCCAAAATGTGTTTTGACATCTGACCTACGTATATTTTTTGGCTTCTTCCAATGTAAATTAGGAAAATGTGAATTATGAAACACTGGCGTCTAAAAAAGAGAAAGGGCCTAAAATCACGTATTTTTATAGGGAAATGAGCTGGAAATAGATACTTCAAAATAGCTTATTAGCTATTATGAAATACCTATATGGAAAACCTATTTTTAAATACGTCATTCGTCTCTCATTTTTATATTAAAGAGATCAGTGATGTTAGACAAACCGATTTTTCAGCATTTTGTTAAACCTATGTTACGTGATGAGTTCTGTCTTTTTTGGAGGAGGGGGGGGGGGTTATACATGTCATGTACAGCCTATTGGTTAGAGACGCGGAGACTGTTTGGATTATATTCTGGAGGAGAGGTTTATGGCTTTTAGGAATGATATGAGTTCAAGATTTTGGGTGTGATTGTCGGAGAGCAAGGATTCTAGTGTTGAGTTTGGAATATGTGAGTTTCGCTGGGATTAGAATTTTGGGCATTGGGTAATCACGTGGTTAATGGAGATAGGAGTATTACATGCATTGTAGGTTGGTTGGGGTACTTTGTCCTGACATAGCTATGAGTGACAGCGAAGTGTCCAGTTCATAGTCTGAAAAATATTACTTCGTCTTTTCTGGACTTTGGATAGGATGTTTTCAAGCAGTGAACTGTATTAGTTGGTGGGACTTGATCCCAGTGTCGTTGGAAGGATTTGTGCACGAATGATTTACTGATTTTTTGACGTCTGATATTGGGATTGGAATGTTAAAGTTTAATGGTTTCATCGGTTATGCCGTTTTGAAGAATGTTTGAGTGAAAGGGGACCAAACATAGAGTGAATTCTTTGTTTGAATACGATAGCATTTGTACTATCTTTTGGGAGATGGGATGTTGTTTCTTGTTGTGGAAATTTTGTATGGATATAAGAGCTGATAACGAGTCTGTAATTAAGAAGTCGTTTAGTGTGAGGTCTAGGCAATATCGGATGGCTACTTTGATGGCATAGAGTTCTGTTGAAAGGATTGAGAAGTGTGTAGGTAGTGCGTATGGGATTGAAATGTTATCGTGCACAATGGAGCATCTTGATTCATCCGTTGATTTGGAGTCATCTCTATCTTTTCCAAGGTGTCTACTGGTCTGAAGAGAAGTCATGATTTCAAAAAATTGTAATGAAAGTCATGAAAAGTCATGATATTTATCACGTCATAGTTCACAATATTCCCATAACCAAAAAAAAAAAAGTTTTATTTATTTAATGACAAAAAATATTAAGTGAATATTTATTATGGAAGTTTAGCGCGCTTTGTACTGAGCCTCCGGTGAGGCACGAAGCGCCGAGTTCCCCTTCCACTTTTTTTTATATCGCCCATGATAGTTATGAAAAGCCACGATATTTTGTTTCCCAAATTCAGTACACACCCCGATTTGTATGAAATTAGTGTACTTGTTGAGGTGATTAAGATTTAGGGATTTGATTGGAATTTGTCGGGGTTGGTAAAAGATAGGTCTAGCTTTGATGAGTATGAGAGCGAAGGTAGATTGATATTATAGGAGAGAAGTAATAGTTTGGTATTAGCATGGATGATCGATTGTAAGAGATTGTTGTTGTTGAAAGTGAGGAAATTAGGAAGGATCATGAAACGAAGGGGGCTAGCAAAGTTGGGGTTAGCGACTTAAAGCTGATGAAATATCATAACCGATTTTTTCGTCATTGTATTCAATTTTTGGTGAGGTCATTTACGAGATGGCCTCGACAAAAAACGGTTTAGATTCTGTCATAAAATGACGAAATTTTAAAAATCAAATGGCCATTTCGTTATTTCATTTTGTTAGACCAAACAATACTAAAAAAAACTGAGAGCACAGCGGGCGAATATTTTTTGGAATTTATAAGAAATTAGCACAAAAGAGACCTTTTTGGAAACCGACAGAGGGGATATCATTCTATTTCAGTTAGGTTTTCGCACTTATATAAGAAGTGTTTCTTGGGTCACTGATTTCGAATATCTCATCCGATTTTTGATCCAACCCAGATTCCAACTTCAAATTCGAAAATTCCATCATTCAAAGTGGGAGAAAATGGCTTGGTTTTAAAAATCAAGCAAAGTATCGAAATAAGAATTTTTTGAGTCGCTCATTTCGAATATTGTATTGGATTTTTGATTTCATTCAAACCTGATCCCAGAAATTAAATTTTGACCCGTCAATATGAACAAAATCAACTTGATCAAAAAAGTTTAACAAAACATTAGAAATGCGACCAATTTTAAGGATACGAATATAAATAATGTTGGAGAAGTAGTACTTCGCATTTCCACGTTTCACTTTTCATTTCATTACTTTTCAACCTTTCACTTTTTACATATCAATCTCAACTCCAGCGATCTTGAAAACCCCATCGACACACAGTGGCGCCGAGGAAGGGGGGGGACTTTCCCTGGGCCCGAACTATTTGAAGGGCCCTACGTGATACAGAGCTACATAATATGCACATTATGAATAAACAAAGATGAACAGATGAAGCAAATATTTGAAATACTTTTGTTACGTGCGTGCGCGCGCACCTGGTTGCCGCCATTGCTACTATAAAGAAAAGGATTGGAGGCCCCTACAACAATTTACCCCAGAGCCCGAAATGGCTCTCAGTGCCGCTGTCGACACACTGATTCATCATCACCTACTAACAAAATCAGAATTTTTCTTACAGCCATCTTGGAGAACAATGAAACTCAAAGACACATCTCTTCAACTGAAATGTCTGCTATCTCTGTCCATCTGAAAGCAGAGTCCTTTTGAAGGCAAATGAAACACAAAACATCTTTTCACTTCACATATATCCTCAGCGGATAATCTCACTAGTTTCTTCCTTCGAATATGACATTGGCCAGACAACTCATCCCACTGAGCGGACGAATCACTGATTAACTCTTCTGCAACTGGGCTGAGAATAGTTCTCATTCAAATGGGCATCAACTAAAGAGCTTCCCGTGGAAACGACATTAGTCCATTTTGAAATTCCGACTTCGCCACCAGATAGAAACATAACCGCTGCTGTTCTGCTGGATGAACTGCCGTAAATGTACAAAGAGAAGTTGCCATATCCCAAGTGTGATAGTGTTAAGAGTATAATAGCTGCGGATACAGCGCTATCTGGCGGCGAAATTGTAATTTCAAAATGGCAAGGATGTTAAGCTCAAGCCACTAGTGGCTTACACTAAAGATCGTCACAATTTTCGTCGTTATTCATTAAGCCAACAGCCAGACAGCCAAATTCTTCAAGTCGGCTTCTAGCCCATTAGTCAGCCATAAGCTAGGTTTTGTGGCTTCAGCTTGTCAATTCAGCTAATAAAAATAAAAAAAATTGTAAATACGTTACTGATAAAAACTTGGTCTTATCAGTTATCGAAATTATGGGAAATTGTAAACTTTGTAACTTTGACTAAAGTCGGGAAGTCAACTCATATGAAAAGATTAAGCCATATTTGAGGCTGGAAAATTAGCTTCAAGCCATAAGCCAAGTCAACCAGTAGCTTAAAAGCCCTCAGCTAAGATTTAGCCGGTGACCATTAACTCAAAACCCCTGCAATATGAACTCATGTCATTTTCACGGAAGCTCCTCAATTCGGTTAAACAATAAGCAACCTATCAGACGAGTTGCAACTCCCAGAAGCCCAGAAAAATTTTTTGTTCATTTTAAAATGAATAATGCCCAGGTCTGTATACCATAAACGGTCCGATTTACGATTTGGTGAACACAAGCAAACATCATCTACCTCTTTCAGTCCTCCTCCCCCCTTTGGATTTTCAAAGCTGGTGACACTCAGCGTATTTTCTGAAAATTTGTGACCATATTAGTTCTCAAATGTCCTGGGAATACCTAATGGACACATAGTTTTAGGTCCTTTTCCGAGGAAGTTTCCAATAACTTCACACTTTCAATTTGTGCGGCAGTAATATTATCAGCGAATTGCTGTTCCTTTCACAATAACAGCCGGTCAGTTCTTCCACCTCGTAAAAAATATTTTCAATTCATTTCTTTTACAAAGATAACCCCATCACACGAGTACACGCAGTTTCCATTTCACTTCGTTAACCGGTTTTTATACAGCAATTTCTTTTCAGGTATTATACTCTCTTCTACTTTTACGTTTATTGAATACAAACTATTCAGGAAGAGCTCTATTGAACTCTAGCATTGCATGGGTACCGATTAGTACACTCGACCAGTTATAGTAAGTTACTTAATCGTGGCGCCGATCGCTGTAACAAGTCTTCTTTATTGCACTCGTCTTTACTTCGCGAGAAGCAAACAGTATTCTGCAATGTAGTAGAACACTTTCAATCATTTCTCTCCGGTCTATCAATTCATTCATGTATGAAACTGCGAATCGATCGTCACAGAATTCTCCGTTTTAAAGAATATGGTCAAACGTTTTCAGCAATAGTGGCGCTGCCACCGACATTGCGTAACTAATTGAAAAATTATAAAAACAGTAGCGCCGACTTAACAAAATTAAAAATATTCCGGATTTGAAGACGGGTAATTACGTGGCAATCTTTATTGCACACAGGTGCAGAAATATATGAAACTAATTCGCCAACAACGGCGGGTATACAGCAATCATCTACCTTGGCAAGCGACACCGAATAAATTAGGGATCTGACAAGTACAAGAGAAATATCTGGTCTCATGTGAAGGCATTTTTAAGTTAACTCAGTGGTAATATAATATGTAGCTAAGAAGGTACTCAATGAAAAAACAAGTTCATGTCTTTTCATTCCTTATATTCTGAGAATACATTGTCGAACGAACACTTAGTTTGCCTTCTAACTTCTTCCATTAGTAAAGCCACACAGAAAATGTTAAACGCCTTCCAGTTTTTGCCGAAGCAACTTCATCGTGTTTCCTGGTTACGAAGCTGCTCACTACCAAGTTGGAAATGGGTTGACAGGCTGAACTCATCATGAGAATAACAAACCTAGTCAAGCTGAGTGCTCATACGAATTTGGTTAATGGATACATCCCCCCTCCCCTGTTTAGTATTTCCGTGATTTTACTTATATTTACTTGAATTATTCAGCTCCATTTTTGTATCCTTTCCCTGCTCTCTTCCCAACTGCAGGCGAGCAACTATTTCATCTTGTCCGGCTTTTTACAGCCAGCCATCTTCCGAATACAGAGCACCCTAGAAAAAGCAGCTTCGTAAACGTTGAAACCGAGAGTTCATCGCATTTTTTTCGACTCGATTCAAGAAAGGAAACTCGTTTCCTCCCACCTACAGAGTAATTACGGATTATGAAACGACCAAATAACGGGGAATCCAAGCTCTGCTAGCTTGCTCGATCTTTGGCTTCATAACAAGACTTTCGCTGTCGTTCACTTTCGCTCACGATGTGACTACAACGATAAATTAATGAAATAACCGTTAATACGCTCTATACCAGTTAAAACTTACTTCCAGAGAACCTGCACCACGAGTACAGCGACGTATTCGTCATACTTCCGACTTCCGCTAATAAGGTCAATAAAATAATAAATCGATCAACTTTACGCAGGACTTCGAATTGATTTCAAATATTCATTCCGGTAGACTTCCACTCTCGATTTCATTTCGCTGAGGCTGCACCACCAAGTAGTGATGAATGTATGCATCAAAGCGCAAGGTCCACGTATTCAGCCGAATTCACACGATGAATAGGCATTCATTTTGTTTCAATGCGAACTGATCGGTAGAGTACAGATATCAATTTGAAACAATTAATTATTAATTAAGTCAATCAATACAGTTGGTTCATTTACGAATTTATCTCACATACGTTAGCCAGAATGCCAGCGAAATGCAATCGGCGATAAGCTAGAATTCGATGAATATCATCGATAACTTCATATCGACCAGTCGATACAAGTCGATGATCAAGATCATCAGGAAAGCATCTTAGAGCTTAATCAAAATTCCGAAATACCAGATAGAGCATTACTGAATACTGACTTACATTAGATCACCAAAACACGTTATGAGGTAGTCACGCTTTTAGTCATTCAGTCACGACATCACGAAATCACAACTTGTTCCACGCCCCATGCCATTCTAATAAGAATCTATGCTACATAATGACTAAAATCTCATAACTTAGCATACTCTAACATACGATTTATGTCTCGGTTTTTGGCACAACGGGCACAACCATCAGCGCTCCAGCACTG
Source organism: Acanthococcus lagerstroemiae (assembly GCA_031841125.1). Classification (NCBI taxonomy): domain Eukaryota; kingdom Metazoa; phylum Arthropoda; class Insecta; order Hemiptera; family Eriococcidae; genus Acanthococcus; species Acanthococcus lagerstroemiae. The sequence goes on along the minus strand of CM063111.1, from coordinate 41,175,426 downwards.
TCAGTCTGTCAGCTGTCACCTCACCTGTCATTTTTACACAAAAGCAGGTACGCCAAGCTCAGTCTATTGGGAAACTTGTGGTCAATGTCTTCATAGATAACTCCGGGAACGATATCGATAACAAAACGAGAAGGTGATGTGATAGTTGAAATACCCTTCTGTTTGTTCAATTTATTAATAAATTTACGCTTCAAGATGTTCAAAATCGGGTTTTATTTGTTGCTTTTATGTTCATCGATCCTCAACGGTAAGCAGATCCCAATTTAATCTTCGAGTACCATCATCAACGATGTTGAGATTGGTCAACGCCCAACCGTCACATACTCCTTAGGTTCTGATTACTATTCCTTATTTTGACTTACAGTTTACGGTGAAGGAGAATTAGTGATATTTTCTTCTCCAAAAGCAATCAAGTTCAGTGGTCACGACGAAATACCCTCCAGCAGTCTGAAGGATGTATTCTCTGCTAGTCTCGGGTACTCAGTCGAACAAGTATGTTTTATTTGGTAACTTAAGTTTCTGTAAATCGGTTCAGAGTACCGAATCTAAGATCCCTTCTGAAGGACTTTATTTTCGAATTATTGCTGAAATGTTAATACATCTAGATATCCCCTTCGTGTGCGCAGGAAAACTCTTGGAATGGGATGCAGATAAAGAAACCGTTCGGATTCCCTGAAGCATTACTTGTGTTTCACCTTGTGGGAATAAATTCGTTAGAATCGAATCGTGTTCCATCATTTCGAATAATGCCTGATGGTGATAGTATGGACGATACGTACGACGCATTGTGGCAGAGAACGATGCAGAGGCATTCTAATGGATTTCCCCAGTTACGAAAGTATATCGTCGACGAGAAAATAAAAGAGGTTTGGCTGATTGAAAAACTAGAACACTAACAGAAATATCGAAGTAATCCGACTTCCGTTTTCATCGACTTGCTTACTTGTGTCAACAGGTCTCCGGAAGTCTAGTAACTGAAGTGGAGGTTTCAGAAACCGGACCTGTTCAATCTATTAGCAGTCAAGGGCCTATTTCCAATAGCGAACATGATCAAATGTTTATCAAGGAACTCAATAAATTACTCGCTGTTGGAAATCAAGTATGTTCTTCAAAAGGTTACTTTTCTTTTGTTTCCCTGATCTAGCAATTATCTTTCTGTTATTGGATTTCTAGGCATTAAAAAAAGAACATAAGGATGGTGTACCAGATGTGTACTGGATCAAGTCAAACCGCTTGGGTGAAGTAATGAAACTTCGTGGTGGTAATTCAAACGAAATTGTGCTGAATGCAATTATGACCCTTACTCAGCGAGCTTCTAAAGTTTACAATGAAAAGGTATGAACTTCCGTTTATTGTCTAGATTATTCCCCGGTAGTTGCAAATGAAGGCGGAAAAGTTGAACTGATCTAAAAGATTGCCAGCTATGTATCCTTTCTATTTGTAAATTTAGTTATTGTCGAAGTGATTAACATGTGGGAATTTCAGGTGATAGTTGCTGCAGTCACAGAAGGCGAAGAAAGCCACAGTGACCGTATTAAACGTGAAGCAACATCATCATACACTCCACCGGTATGTGTTGTCTTTTTTCTGGCTGTCACGAATAGGAAGAATGAAGGACTAACTGCGAATTTGATCTTACAGGTTCCCAAAAATATTGCCGATGACTATAGTGAAGATTTCCCAGTCATATTCAATATAATTCTGTGGTTCAGCATTGCTTTTCTGTTTTCCTTGATTGCGATATCGAGTTAGTATTTATATTTCATTATATGAAACGTAACCGATTGGTTTTTTATTCCTTGTGCTCTTAATCAGTGAAAATTTGACGTGGTTTTATGCATCTTATGATTTATGTTCTACAGTGGTTATTGCTGGTATGGATCCTGGTCGAGATTCCATCATCTACCGTATGACGAGCACGAGAATGAAAAAGGATAATTAAAGTGTCTATCAGTGGTTTAGTGTAATTCTTTTGTTTCAACGATTTCAGTCTTGTGTACCGCTCACCTGCAGTGACAGGAACAATAAATGTGCTCGTGTAGCATTTGTTTGATCAGTCATGTACATAACTGTAGTTCGATCCGAATTGTGTTCGGGTTCTCATGTAGTGTAAAATGTGTACATATCAGCGTGAAAATATGTTTTTTGTACTTACCTAGCCAATTGAAAATTATTTATTAGAAATACTCCGTGTTGATCACATTATTCGTAAATTGAGTTGTAATAGTAAACACAGTCGATTACCGCAATTCAACGTTCTTAGTGCCCGTGATCATCTCACTTTATTACCTTCTATTAACAGATCTTGGCAGATTACTGATTTCTGAACTTTTTGTTATCATTTTCTTCCTCATTTTCGCCCTATCGCTTTTATTTTGTTACCATGTTGTTATGTGTTAAGTTTTAATCGATGTAGATCATCACGTGTAAATAATTCATTGGCGATTGAAAATAAAACATTCCAGAATTTATTAATTCGTGGTTCGTTATGCGATAGTTATACATTCGGGTACACAATTCAAGAGAGATTTCCAACACATTAAGTCCATTCGCTGTCTATTCTGTTTCGATTCCGAAACACAGTATGGAAAATGCTCTAGCATACTATAATCTTTTCCCAAAATATTCTGGAGGAATGCTGAGAAATAAGGAACATTATCGAGCGGCCCATAGCGTCGAGTGAAGGGGTGACGGAGGAAGCATTGCCGCCTCTCATGAACCAATAGTTTGGCCCAGGGAAAGTTAGCTGGCTTTTAGCGTTAGCCGAAAGATTTTGGAGTATTTTTAGCTAGCCAATCGGCGAAATGTAAATAAAAACGCAGCCGTTAGCCGATAAAACTGAACTTCTATCGGCTAATTAAAACATTAGAAATTCTCCCAATCCCAGCCAATTATAAAGTCAAAAACGTTTGAAACGTAAAAAGAGAAATAGAAATGTTGCGCTAAATTTCTAATTTGGGAGAAAAAGAACTTGACAAAATATGTGACGAACGAGAGAACTAGAAAATTAGGGTTTTTTTTTTTTCAAAAATGGTTTTCAGTGCAAAATTTTAATATGATTTAATGTAGGTATCTGAAAGAAAAAATTTCTTTAGCCGTTAGCTATTAGCTGAAGCCATTCAGAAAAATTCGTTAGCTTTCGCCGTTAGCCTTAGCTGTTCGGAACGGCTGACCATCCCTGTTTTGCCTCCAAGCAGAAAGGTCAAGACTTTGATTTTTGGCAATTTCTGCAGAAGTGACCCTCCTATGGTCACATTACGGAGCTGTTCTGAAGCATGCGAAATATTTTCCAACTTTTTCACACCTATACACGTGTACGTACATGTAAAATAAATAAAAAAGTGAGCGGAGAAGATCGAACGAACTATCGAAATAGGAATTATGTGGGTTGCTGATTTCAAATATGGCGTCGAATTTCCCAGTAGACTCCGCTCGAGATTCCAAAATTCATATTCAACGCTGAAAAACAATTTTTTTCATTTTAACATTGTTAGAATGCGTATCTCACCTGGAACTCAAGTCCGTGAAAAAATTCGGAGTTCCCCTCTCCCTCCACGCACATTGAGTTGGATGAAAATTAACGCACATAGACAATGAAATTAACTTACAAATTGAATGAACTATCTCAAAATATGGATTTCATGGGTCATTGATCTCAAGTACTGCATCAGATTTTGGTTCCAGCTCTGTTTAGGCTATCAAAATCTAAATTTGACGTAAGAAGCAATCCTTGCACGCATTTTGAAGGAATCCATAAATTTTCGCGTAATAGTTTTTCAGATACTTCAGATATCAACTCTATTTCAGTTTTCAAATTTTTCCAGAATTTTTATCATAAATTGTACGCTTTGAACAAATATTCAGACGACCAAAATTTTCCATGAATCTTGCGACATTTATGTACCTGGCTACCTACACAAGTTGTTTCAAGATTCATGATACCAAATTGAGCTCAATTTTCGAATTTTCGCCACTACCCTGAATTATATAAATTTGCGCATACGTTTTATAGGTTCAATCTAGAAACAGGAACACCTGAAGTAATTCTACTACACAGAAATCGCAAACTGCATTTAAAAAAAAACAAAAAAAAAACAAGAAATTGATTCACTATTGTATTTACTTTAATCCTGGAAGATAAGGTAATGGAAGACAATTTGATATATTTAGTACACTGATTACGCAAGTCTACTGCAATAAATTATTAATTAATATTGATAAATTATTTTAAAACGTCCACTAGATTTATCTAACAGGTCTCAACATTTTTGGTTTATGAAAACGTTGCTCTAGAGTTAAAATACAGGTAACAGACGATCTACAAATCAACACAAAATAGTACACAGACAAATATTTAAAAAATGATTAAAATCACAAAACTGTACCTACAGTTAACATTACGATACTAGCAAATGGAAATGAAAGACTTTTCGTGATTATACGTACTGAAAAATGGGATAAAAATGGTAAAAAAAAGTTCAGTTCTGAAGTTTATACATTATAGTTTCCGTATCTAGTACATACACATATCACTCCTACAAGTAGGAAGGTTAATATCCGAAAAAATTTACTATAAGCACTATCCGGACTTTCAAAGTTTACTATAAAAGTTTACTGCAAATGAAAAGCGGTATAAAAAAACGGATGAAACAAAACACATTCAGCGCTTTGAATATGGCGAACCAAAGAACAAAGATGAAAATTTATTTACTACAACTCGTAGTGGTAACGTTTTCTGGCCGATCCGATTCATCAGTCATCCACACATCATCGGACGGTTGAAACTTGGAACAGAGCGGTGGCTGAATCACAGTCGCTCTGATTGAGCAAATATCATAAATACCCAACACCCTCCCATTACGACACCGGATCTTGGCATTGTTTGCAGACATCCATTTGTTGATGAAATTCTTCGATTTGCAGCGTCATCTCGAAGAAATTGAATTTGCTATGGATTTTCTGAGATGCGGTTTTCAAAACCGTACTCGTATTCACACCGGGACCTTGAAACAAGAGAAAAACAAAAATGTACTCGCTGTTTTGTTTCCCTTAGCAGGTTGGTCATTACGTTCCTCTATCTTTCTAGCATTCTGCTCGCAGATTTCAATTTCTTATACCTTAGATACGATAAGGCAGTGGTCCTCAAACTTTGAATCACTAAGATCATCAGGGAATAACAAAAAGAAAAAAAAATGGAAAATGTGCATAGGTATCAGAGAACACATGGAAATAGAATAAATGAGTGAAAACGTGTACTCCTACCCTTCTCTCCCACTGCTACCTAGCTACCTACAGCGTACTTGTAGCTGTAACCAAAAATGTAACCAAAGATGTCTTCCTCATTCCTTTTTATAATATTAATTTGGCCAAAGTGAGTCGCGAAATGGAAAAGTGAGTCACAGATCCAAGAAGTTTGAGAACCCCAGCGATACGATATGCAGCAACTCGACCGTACTGGCTCTGAGAGTGAAGGAATGTGAAATAAGGCAACCTCGAAGATTGGTTCAAAAAAGCAAGATAGGAATTATCACTACTGGTCAAAATTCGTAATTGCAGCAGAATAAACGGTAAAGGGACGTTGAGAATCGAAAAACAATAGTTTTTTAGCAAGACTAAATTGTAGACATGGACAAGGAGAGGGTCAAAATGACATTAGTTTGCAGCGTGGAGAAGCACGTCAACCATTTTCGAAATTTGTAACTCGACAACCACTTTAAAAGCAAGTTAGGCAAAAAACATATGTAAGTGATACAGAGTGTTTCACGAATTACAAATTACCTTTCCCCCAGTGCCTCCTATTTTTGATTGCAAAATGGGATTGACACCAGAACCGGCACTTGACTGTAGAGTAATAAATAAATAAATAAAAACGTTACACAAAAAATACACGTCTACATACACGGGTCATTCTACAAAAATAGGGTATATTCTTTTTTTTTTTTTTTTTTTTTTACATCTTACATCTTATGGACTACTCACAATCATTTAATCAAATTTGGGCTTCATTTAAACTCCCCAATAGGCTTCAATTTCACTTTTTTCCCCACGAGATGAGGTAATGTGAACATGTATTACAAAAATCAGAAACAACACTTGCAAAATGTTCAATTTTATTAGTACACTGTTTCTTTCTCGCACGTTTTTCAGCCTTCCCTCATGGTGCCATAATGGCCTGTACTGACAAATTTGCTTTACAATTGTAAGAAAAATTGCGTAAAAATATCGACTTTTCGCCCAGAATGTATCTCATTTCCTCACCTATATATCATTCCCTCACTAAAGCAAAAATATCGAAAAAATGAGGGATTGCAATAGCGTAGCCAGGATTTTTCCAAGGGGGGGGGGGGATCAGCAACATTTTTTCATAATGTAATTAGAATGGGAGAGGGGAGTACACCTCATATGAACTGTATATTTTTACATTGGCGTATCAATATGTTGCGCTTTTCAACTTCAATTATACATCTGAATTTAAATTTCATTTCGTGCATTTACTGTGATACTGCCAGCATACATAGAAAATTCTCATCTCAAAGGGGAGGGGGTTAATCTCTCTAATCCACCCCCTTGGCTACGCACTGAGGGAATGAGAATTTTATCGTTACAATTATCATAACTCGGTCTGTAGTGGCACTATGCCGCCAGCCGCTCTTCGGTAAGCTAAGAGTAGCCTATTAAAGTAATACTATTCCTAGAATAGGTTGATTACTAACACTGAGCTGCTGCAGTCCATGAAGAAACATCAAATTACCTTCCCTCTTTGAACGAATAGCAGAACGAAAGGTCACTTCAGACAGGCAGAGTTGAATTATTTGATCGATGATATCGAATATTGTATTTCAGTTTTAATCCAGCTGAAATATTATGCCCCTCCAGTCCAAATTTCGTAATGAAAAATGATAACAATCAGTGGTGGCAACTTATATTTTCTTCGTGTGTTTCCCGACTTTTTTAACTTGGGAATTTCGAGTTGAGTCAGTTAGGACGTTCGCAATTTCTACCCCCCCCCAGTGGCGGATCCAAGGGGAGGCTTAAAAGGGCTATAGCCCCCAAAATTTTTTTACTCGCTTTTCCACTTATTTTAGTCTTTTTTTCTCCAACATTTACCCCCACCTCCAAAAGTGTAATCCTGGATCCGCCACTGTGTAAAATGAAATTAAAAAAATTTTGTTTGCTCTTTTTTTCTCCAACATTTAGCCCCCCTCCCTAAAGTGTAATCCTGGATCCGCCACTGCCCCCCGCCCCCGTAAAACTCTTCGGTACGTCCCTAAATACGATTCTTTATTGAGAATCTGAACTTCTTTCCACTTCGCCATACATCGGGTTGAACGGTCCGAGCCGAGATAAAAATATGGGAGTGGGTGGAGAACGTTGTGATTTTTCTCGGGTCCTCGGAAATTATGATTTTGCACTCGAAGATCCAAAAACATATAGAATTATCAATGTGAAATAAATCAGACGATGAAAAATCAGGGCCTTGAAAAAATGACTGGCCCAGGGTGGGAGTCCGTCCCTTTCTCTCGTCAGGCCTGTTCAAAAGAACCCATAGGTCTGTTAAAATAAATACATAAATAATAAAAAAGAAATCAAGTGCTCTTTCATTCGCCGTAGAATGGATTGATATATGACATGACTGTACATGGACAAAAATTGTGGGGAAAATAATCCTTTGTAGTTCTTTAGGTCCCTCGTTTCGGGTAGCTTATTTCAAATATTTCACTAAGGGCAGATTTTCGATTCAGCTCCAAAATTCACATGTTGCAATCCAAAAAAATTGTATTCATCCATATATTGAACAATCAGGAATGAGCAAGATCATAGATAATCTACAAATCAAACAGATCGAGAAGACAGTTATCTAAGCTCGCAAAAATATACCATTTAGTTCGTGATTTAAATTAGCATGATCCTTTCCTGGTTTCTTAATTAATCTAAAATCAAAAAGTTGGGCAAAAAAGACAAAATTATGATTTAAGGATCAGAAAAATTACACAATCATGGTCTTCATTAGAATCTAAAATTTTTTTTTTTTCAAAATAATTTTTTCGTCTGAATCTGTGATTTTAATTTGTTAAATAAGTCAAGTTGATTTTATCAGGGACGAAAAGGGGGCACAGGAGCAGTTTGCCCCTCCAATGTTGTATAATAAATTATTACCTAATTATTTTGAAGAAAATTCTATATTTAATTTAAAAAATTAATACTTTATACTAAGTTATCAAAAAAAATTTTAATTCAATTAATAAATTTTTTTATTAAAATAGATTCGGGCTCCACCGGAGTTGGGAAATTTTAGTAGATAAAAGTTGGGAAAATCCAACAAGTCAAAAAAATTTTATTATTATTATTTTTTCCCACTTTTTTATTTTTATTTTTGCTGATACAAATTTTGATACTTGAGAATTTTGATTTGAGTCAGTTGAATCAAAAAATGGGAAAATCCAACAAGCCAAAAGGTGTTTTTTTTTTTTTTTTTTTTTTTGCTAATACAAACAAATTTTAATACTTGCGAATTTTGACTCGAGTTAGTTAGGAATTTAACAACTTTTTCCCCCTCCAGAAAAAACTCTTCACTACGTTTCTGGATTTTACCCTCGCTCAAAGGTAAAATTTTGAAGCTAAGGGCAAAACTTGAGTAATAATGAAAAATTCAACGCGATTTTCAGAACCAGCAACCCGAGATACTACTTTGATACTTTCATTTTTCAAGCCAAAGTTTTGTCTACACGGAGGATGAAATTCTATTTCGGGATTCCAAGTGAGACTAAATCGACAATTCAATCCAATATTCGAAATCGATGATACAAAAAATCTCTTTTGTTGTCCAGTCTCGATTTCTGAAAGTTTAATTTCATTTTACACATTTAAAGAATGAAATTCTGATTCTGGAGCTCGAATTGAAGTTAACCTAGGGCATTCAATTTTTGGAATGAGCGTCAGAAAAAAACCCTACTTGGCACCTACTTTAATATGCAAGTCAAAAGTCTATTCCACCTCTACGAGTAAGATGTTGAACTGCAAGCTTAAATCGAGGTCAAACTAAAAATTCTGATGAGATATTAGAAATCAGCGACCAGGATACTCCCATTTCGATGTATAGTACGTTGCTCAATTTTTCGAGAGCCAAGTCATTTCGACCATCTGAAGAGTGAAATTTTGATTTTGAGCTTGAATCGGGACTAAATGAAGAATACGCATAAAGCAATCTTCGAAATCAGTGACCCATAATATCCCTATTTTCGCATTGAACACAGGATAGTTAGCCCCATCGAAGCGCGAAATGTCGAATTTGGGCCGGGTTACAAGTTTGATGAGACCATCATCGTTATCAGCGACTTACAAAAACCTCTTTCGGTAGCTGTTCGATGTTTTCATTCCAGATTGCGAAATTGATAACGCGAGAACCCCCCCCCCTTATTTTAGAGGGGAAAATTTTCATACAAAATGAATTAAATCTTTCCGCTTGAAGATTTTCTTCCCAAGTCGATGATAAAAAAAAGAGGTGGGAGACTGATTTCTGTCTTGAGTCGATTCGACTCAGCGATGAAAAAAAAAAGGAGGGTGGTTCGGAAATACCCTGAATTGTTGTTTCCTGAAAGTGCAATTCGAAGAAAGAGAGGCGCGGGCCAGGCAAAATGTTATACATGTAAGTCCATGTTGCCCCTTTGGCGAATCTCAAACGAATAACTTCGAGTGTCCTGGAACAGTATAAGGTAGCCAACATTCAAAACTAAGGACCTGGAGATGGACTTCAGAGCCCCGATGTCCACTATTTCTTACCAAGGGCGGATTGGGATTTGAAGAACAACAGGGAAAATGCCATAACTTTCATCCACTTTCCTCCTCTCGTATGTTTTCTTTTCCTGTTCTCAACTCTTCCGCGCTTACACTGGTTCAAATATTCAAAATCAGACCGGTTTATCAGAAAATTTCCCTGGAACTTATATGGCCAATTCGCCCCGGCTTCTTTTACGGTTACTGAAGCCGGAGTCGGGTCCACAGAAATTATTTGCCAAAGTCAGAACCGAAGTCGGAGCCCATTTGAAAAGTTTTGCAAACACCAAAACTGAAGCCAATTTCAAAATTTTGTTAGAGGTGGCCCTACAGTCTCCTCTCTATTTCCTCTAAAGCGGCCGGTGTCATCAAGAATTTTTTGCTGGAGCTGAGGTCGAACTCAAATATCTGAACCGAGCCAAAGCCATTAAATTAACCTTTTGCCGCAAGCAAGTCCGAGCTGCCCTGGTTTTGAAGCCGACTTCGCGCCCGTCCTTTGAACTTATCGAGGAAACTTCGAGTGTTCCCTGTTCAAGATAACTGCAGTTGCATCATATACTTACGCACTGCCAGATGCGCTGCTAACGCTGTCTTATCGAGACTCAAAGCCCATATCCTTAGATTATGAACCTTCATCACACCATCTATACTCATGAAGGTATTTAATACGTCGCTATAATCGATTCCTCTTGGTATACCTGCAACAAAAAGTTGATGATATTAAACTGCGAAAATGTATCAGCGGTTGTAAACCAGAACAAAAATGCAACGAGGCCGATATGTTCAGCCCATTACAATTTCAGTGGCTAAAACTGAGAACTTTTCAGCTTGACTACAAATTCAAACTACACACGCATTCGTGTCGCAACGTGAAAAACTGACAATTCTACTTTGAGACGACGGAAGATTACTTTGACTTGGACAGAGAGCAAACAGGTGGTACGAAGGGGACTGAGGATCGAGGAAATTTCCCACATCTTCGCAACACCAAAAACTTGGATTATAAACATATGGCGCAATAATCATTTGGCGCACGTTCTGGCTGTTTACTGTTTACTGATATCAAATTGCTGTTCAGACTTGTTAATGGCGAATCGGTTTCTTAATTTCAAACGATTTGCGAACAGGAACATATTCGAAAAATTGAAACCAAAGTTGGAGGAATCAAGTTTCTATACCTTCCAACAATTATTGAGCATGTCTTAAAATCAAATTTCATGTGTTTTTTTTTTTCATTACATTCAATGGCAAGAACATGCAGTATGGATATTTGACGAATCTACAGTTACCTCTTATATTCTATAATTAGTTTCTCATGACGAAAGCAAAAAAGCAACTGAAACAGGTTGCCGAGGAATTTCAGCATTTTAAACAAATTTTAAGACTTTTTTCAACTAAGAATTTTTATGTTGAAATGTAATTCGGCGCCAAACTGACACGAAACATTGTTGCGCGGTATCACGCCGAGACGACGCGACGATTGAATTACTTACACACCTTCTCACAACTACTCCAATAAATTTGAAACTCAGTGAAATTTTACGGCACAGTGACACCATTCTTCAGGTGGCAATCAACAGCCATACTTGTCAGATAGATAAAAGGATTCTTGAAATTTTACTGTCAGATCGGAATTAATTTTCCGGCTATTTTTATACAGAAACATTGAAAAGAGATGAGAGGTCTCTAAAACGGATAAAAACCCGATCTCGTCACTGGCTCTGATGCCGAGTGACATCCAGTTCGTTCCAGACACAGGGGGGATACAACTCAAACGAATGTCATGATCGTTTACAAAAAAATGAACAGAACTGAAAATCCCGCTTCACTTACAGTCATCGAACCACTTGAGGTTCAGGCACTCGAAATTATTGAATGACGAAAAAAGAAGCCGGAAGTGAAATCGTGAGCCAGGAAGTCACCGACTGAACTGACAAAAACCTCGAGCTGAGGTAGTCAACTCGGTTGAAATGCTCTTTCACAGACAATAAACCTGGAAAAGTAAAAAGCAGAAGGCCTACACATATTATTCATTTGCGAATGCGAACCATTAAAAAATACTCGTATACATTCGAGCGGGATCTATGCGAACTCGAATTATAAAAAGTCGTAACGAATACGGGTTTTCGGGGTTCTTCCAAGCAAACCGGAATTAATACCGAACTTCGAAAACAACTGTACAACTATGTAACATCGAAAGGTGTCGAAAACGTACGTAGATTAAATTTTCGTGACGTACATTCACGTGTAATTCAGTTATGAAAATACACTTTCATGTGCTTAGACAGAAAAACTGATCTCTTGATTTCCATATATTCACTCGCAACAAGTCAAGCCCGTAGCCCGACTATGATTCTTGAACGTGTAAATGATACAGTGGGGAGGGCAAATTATGTATTGAAAATCTGTCAAAATCAAGTACATAGGGGGCAGGGTATCTTGTATCCGACAATATACGTAGATATGTTTCCATACTCTTACTTTTGAAGGGGCTGCGTTATGGTCAGATTTAGATAAGTTTTCTATCTTTGAAAGTTTTTTCTTCTCACGGCTGGAGATATCTTCTCCGTCCTCATTGTCCTTTCGTTGTCCTTTTTTCCTTCCTTCGATGGCCAGACTGGACCATTAGTTTTTTCGTTGAAACGTTTAATACAGTTCGATTTCGGCTCTGTCACAGTTTCGTACATTTCAGTTCTCACAGCCAGAAAAATGGTACAAGTAGATGACAGCAGAGGGCAGTTGTGGTAACCACAGAAAAAAACGGTCGGAATCGGTTCAACAGGGTGTTCACAAAATCAATTTCAGTACAAATTATATCAGAAAATTTTTACCTTTTTCAATTTCCCGTGAAACTTGCCCTCTTAAGCTACTGTTTTTTCATTTGCACTAGATTATACATCAAATTTCCCATAAAACAGGTCATTAGCAAATTTCTTGTATCTGGATTAGAACTGCTTAAATCGTCCTTTTTATTTTTTTTAATACTCACACCTACACTTTTCTGACTCGTGAACCTCTCATTTCGTTTTATATTTTCACTTTAATTTTAAATTGTCCATTTTATTGAAATTTTGTAATTATACAGTTCGCTGGACACCTGTTCGTCAATTTATAGTAATTTTAAATAATTCCTAGGCCGATAGCGAATGTTCCTATAATTTGCCTAAAATGACTAGGCATTTTATCACATGCCTCGTCACTGCATAAAATGTCTGAATTTCACAATTTGCCGCTAACTTATACATAATAATAGGTTTTTTGATCAAGACGAGATCCGGATAAAAAGTGGACAACCCGGAGATCCACTTTAAAATACTTGTAGAGGGGTAAGAAAATTGGGGAAAAATTCGATGATAAATTCAGCACAACATGAGATCCAGTTTAAAAAATGGGTAAGGTGAGATCACATACATATATGGTAGAAATTAACTAAGTTGAGATGCTCCTGTTGCCAACAATGCAGGGTGAACAATCATTCTCGAATGTACGGTTTTGTATAAATCGTCCTGCCTGGCTAAATTCTGGGTAAAAAGATGCGAGCGTTTTTTGTCGCCTAAATTCCGATCAGTGATCTTTCCAAAAATCAAGTTTTTCTTAATTTATTATTCGCCGTTAGACGCAGGCGTATTATTATTTTTTATTTATTTATTTTTTTTTTTTTGTACAAAATCTAGTTTAAAACGTGATTGAAATTCTGATTTAATCTAAACCTTAATCAGATTCTTATCAATTCAGGACGTAAAACTACTAATTTATAAAGTGCAACATAATGTAAATCGAAATGTTGAAAACCGGTGAAAAAGCCCCCACTTCCGATTCTACCAAAATCAAATGCCACTGCAGAAAATTTTGCCAAAAAATTGAATCCTATCATGTACAAACTCAAGAAATTCGGAAACCCTGAGATAAGGGATTCGTTAGACTTAGGAGAAAAATTTGAAGAATAGAAGAAGTCAAACAGGAACGGGAAGTACTTTTACAGAATTTAAAAACTTACGAATTTGAAATGAACTACATTATAAATGAGGGACCGAAAAAGTCAACCTCAACATTCCAAAAATTAACTTCGTTCATGTCTCATATGATCAAGTCCGATTCGGACGATAATAAACTTGTTGAAAAAATTTATTAAAACAGAGAATGGCTACTAAGCAACCCCAAAAAGAACCACTCCAACTCCGAATTTTATGAAATCATGAAAGCAGCAAAGGGCTACTAGGTAACCCAAACAGGAACCACCCCAAGTCACCAAGTCTGACTCAAATTATAATAGGTGACAATTTAACCCAAGAGGGATACCGACGCCATGTTCCACCACGCCTGAATAGATCTGAAGAGAATCAGACTTTCTACACGCGAGAATGAACGAGTCTTAAGGAGTCCTAAATGAGATTGAATGAATCATAAGACTTTTCAGAAAGTCCAAATGAGACTCGGGCGTCCGATTGAAAAACGAGGCTGACCGAGTTTCCCAAGAGTTTAAGTATCTAAGTCCTAGCAAAGTTGAATCTGACAGACCCAAATTCTAACGAGATCAAGCAAAACATGAATGCGTTTTAGAAAGTTTGAAGGGAGCCCGAATAAGTCCAAAAATAGTTCGAATAAATCTTAACAAAATCATCTGAATGAGAACTGACAGTGGCGTAGCCAGTCTATAGTGTTAGAGGGAGGGTCTGTCTAGACCAAAAGGGAAGGGGGTGTTAAAGAGGATGCTAAAACTAGAAAAACTTCTACTCGCCAAAGTCGCAAGGGAGTCCAGATCCCCTTGACTCCCTTGGTTCCACCACTGGTAACTGAGAAATCTTAATAAATTGTAAATCGTTTCATGAGAGTCCGAAAAGAGGCAAGTTCCAACGAGTCTTACAGAGTTAAAGTGTTTTTGAATGAATTTAAGTCTTTGCATAGTTTGAATAAATTACGACGAGTCTTATGACTCTAAACAGTCTCCGAATGAGTCTTCAAGGAGTCCTAAGTGAGTCCACGTGAGTCTTGGAGTAAATCTGAACAGTCCTTGAGCAGTTTGACTGGGTGTTCACCAGTTGTAACAAATTCTAACGGAGTTATAAAATAATCTGAAAAGTGTTGACGAATTTTTAGAAGCTGGAATGAGACTCACCGAGTTTTAACAGAGATCCAAAATGAATCTTAACGAGTCTTTGCGTAGTTTGAATAAAGTGTAATGAATTTTACAATACTGTGTGAATAGTCTGAAACATCTTAAGTAAGTCCAACGGAGTCCGGGAGGAAAGTTGAATAAGTTTTGATAGTCCATAAACAAAGTCTCCACTGAATCTAATAAAGTTTTAAAGTAATCTAAATACAGTCGAGTAAGTTTTAACAAATTCTCAGAAGCTGGAGTCAGTTTCACTGAGTCTTGACAAATTCAGAATGAATCGTAACAAGTCTTATTTTAGACTCGGAACAGTCTCTGAATGAGTTTCAAGGAGGCCCAAGTCAGGACGCCCGGTATTTTTCTGAAATAAAATTCCCTGACTTCTCCCAAACTTTTCCCGAACTTTCCCACAAGTTTCAGAGCGGTCCACCAAAAGATGGTTAAATGAAGTTACAAAGCGTGCGAAAAGATGCGCGCAATATTCAAATTTTTGCAACTTTATCACGAAGAATAAAAACATAAAAACGAAACTAAGATATAAGAATCAAAAAGCTTAATTTGTTTAGTTTCGGCTTCAACCACTTCAAAGGACAACACATGAAAGTACATTTTTGGACGCTCTCTTACAATGCATTATGCTTTTTCCAGAAATATTTCCTAAAATCCCTGACTTTTCCAGAATTTCAAAATTCCCTGACTTTCCCAGACTTTTCCTCAATTTTCCAGAACTAGGCACCTTGTAAGTCCACATCGATCTTGGGTAGAGTTGAGTGAGTCTTAACAAGTTTTCAAAGAATTTGACTCAGTCGTAACAAGTCGTTCGAATCTGAATGTGTATTAATGAGTCTTAACTAATCCTATAAAGTTTTAAAATAGTCTGCCAAAGTTTCATTAAACTTTAACAAGCTTTCAGGAAGTTTGAAAAAGCTTAGCAAATTCTAAATGAGACTCAACAAGTTTTTGAGTCTGAATAAGTTTTTACGGAGTTTCAAGAGACTTTGAACACATTCAGAATGGAACTTAAAAATCCTCTGTCAGTCCAAATGAGTCTTGAGAAAATTTGAGGAAATCTTAAAATGAATGGGTTAAATGAATCTTAACTTATTCAAAAAGTTTTGAAAGTGTTAGAAGAGGATCGAATGAGTTTTAACGAGCCTTCAAGAAGCTTGAATATGAGTCCTAACAGATTCTTAATGAGTCTTAATAAATCCTAACATGGTTAGAAATTGTGTTCACAGATCTTGACAAAGGTACAATGGCATTTCAAAATGTCCAAATAAGTTGGACCAGAGCCGGATTAGGGTATTTCGCGCTGAAAGCGGCTTGTTTTTTCGTGCCGCACCAATACCTTGGTTCAGGGGCGGATACAGGAAGGGGGTGGTCCGGACCCCCACCCTTGAAAGATCTAATGTATCTACCTACGAAACTTCTTTATTATCTTTTTTGTATAACATTTTTCTGACATTTTTCATTCGGACCCTCCTTCCAAAATTTTTTTTGTATCCGCTACTGCCTCATTCCCCCCCCCCCCACCGAAAAAAATGTTTTCAGTAGTAATCACAGACGAAAGTTTATTCTACATTTGCATTTTACAAAAATTCAAAAAGAATACTACATCGATTTTTTTGAAATTGTGAATTTTTGATAAGTTATTCACGCAATGAATTTTGTTATTGATTTTTTTGCGGCTCGAATTTTTGGTCAATTCTTTAAAATGTGGTGCAAAAATTTCGCGCTGCGAAATGCTGCGAAATTTTTGCGCCACAGGCGGCCGCGTTGTCTGCCTAATGGGAAATCCGGCGCTGAGTTGGACAAATCTTGCATGAGTCTTTTCGTCTTCGCATAGAGCTCGGTTGAGTTTGAATGAACCTTGAAAAATTGTCAATGATTCTGAACAGACTGTATCGGCCTCAACAGAATATGAGTTTTCACAAACTCTGAACAGATTCGAAGATTCTCGAGTGAGCCACAACAAATCTTCAAATACAGGTTAAATGAGACGGAATAAAGACCGAATGAGTCTTGAGCCATTAGCCAGTCTGAGCGAGTCTTAAGAAGTCTCGGCAACCAGTTTTAAAACGTCTGAGTCCAAGTCTTGAGGAATTCCAAGAGCGAGAATGAGTTTAAGAGTTGAATACTTCATCGATCACGATCCTGGCTGGAGGGTTACGGCGAATCTGCCCCTCTTCTAAAAGAGAAATACTGGCCACGAAAAACACTTCAGCCTTCTTTTAGAAAAATTTAGTACTTTTAAACCTATAACTCATAATTCTTATTGCTTACAGAAACACTAATTTAAACGGATTCAGTTTTCACCCTCCATCACAAAGAATGAGGAATGGCCTCTGTTGAAATGTATCTAAATCGATTCCAAGGGGACTAATGGGTCTTGAGAGTAGTGAATCCTCACATCCGACTGGGTCTTGATAGCCTCTAAATAAGTTTTCAGAGTCCAAATCAATCTGAGAAAAGTATAAAGAAAACCTGAAAGGGCATCAATGAGTTTCAACGAACTTCAACAGACGCAATACGGCCATTGCAGCGATTAACTAATCTAATATATTCTGAAATTCAGATTTTCATCAAAAATCAATCCCTTCCGAATGATATTCTCTTCATCGCTGGAAAACCACCAGAATTTCAAGTAAACAGCCAGACACAGACAGGAAATACGGCGAGCAGATTAGATCAGAAAAGTGGACACGAAACAATGTGATTGATATTTATTAATTTCCTTGAGAGCCTAGCCTCTTCTGTTTCCTACTTCAGGAAAAACAGGTACAGGATCTGAGGAAGTACCACTACATTTTATCTAGAAGAAAGAATATCATCCTAAAAACATCCACGGCCCATTAATTAACATTGAAAATAAAAAGCTCCGTTCTTCTTCTGTCATCTATTTCCCCGCGTTCCATTAGCAACTTTCTAAAGTGAATGTATTTTATGAAACCCAACAAATCACCCGTCGCTCAAAGACCTCAACATCGTCCTGTCCTGAATGGGCATGGAGCATTCTGATTGATGGAGCTTCGGCTCCCAAACTCTCAATACAGTGGCGTAGCCGGGGGGGGGCGAAGGCGACGAATGCCCCCCCCCCTAAGGCACCTGAAACTGAACGTAAAACATGCAAAAATGAGCAATCATTCGCCTTTAAAGCACGTTTTTTCGAACAAATTTTGCCCGAACAGTAATTTTTCCTTCAGTTTTATAAAATAGCCCTCCAATATCGGCAATTTTTTAAAAATACCTCAATTTTCGACTTTTTCTCCCTTGAAAATCTTACTTTGCCCCACCCCCACACCTTTGGGGAAATCCTGGCTACGCCACTGATTCAATATATCATTTACCTGGCTTTCACCAATCGACAAGCTTATGTGGGAAGGGAGAGACGGTTCCTTTTACACATTTACATTAATTAGCAAAACTGAAGATAGATAAGAACTTACTTCATGTTTGGCTGATCTGTCTCAAAAATTTTCAAGCTGACAAATGTAAAATTTTGTGATTGTGGAATTAGAACCCCACCCTCCCATCTTCCTTTCTTAACGAAATTTCTTCGGTACCTTTCCAAACGCAACATTTTTTCTTAAAATGTTAGTTAAAGACGATTTTGCTCGTACAATTCACGAATGCTAACTTCTTCCCGACTCATCATTACCTTTATTCTAACTCGTCTTCGTATCAACGTGCAATTCGAAAATATCAACGGAATTATTAAAATAACTAGAGTGACACGTGCTTTTCATACGACAATACAATCTGTACAGTGTACAATGTGAATTGCCCGTGTTATCTCTTTTCCGTGATATCGCTTTATCGACAAGCCTATCTCTCGGGAGACAACAGACAAGAACATAAAATGTCACCTCGACATTAGTGAAATGAATTACACGACACATAATTTCTTCGATTACACGGCGTCGATAACCTTATACAATTTGTTGACACACCGAGGCCTACCGGCTCCCGCTACGTGTATTAATATGCGTGACCAAATTACCCGAGCAATTAAAATGCAATACAAAAGCGAACTTACCCTCCATGA
The DNA here is from genome assembly GCA_031841125.1 of Acanthococcus lagerstroemiae. NCBI lineage: Eukaryota > Metazoa > Arthropoda > Insecta > Hemiptera > Eriococcidae > Acanthococcus > Acanthococcus lagerstroemiae. The sequence continues at coordinate 41,156,494 of CM063111.1, read as the reverse complement.
GTACGACGACCGTGTCTCGTAAGATGGCGAATGTCGTCATTAGTACTAGTACAGAAAATAGGAACGTACAAATGGGATCGACGATCTTCCACTCGGGCTGCAACACACAGTAACAGATATCGTAAATATTTCAGCGATTCAAATCGGAGGTGAAATCCATCAATAGAAATCATTTCTTTTGATTTCTCGTCGTGCAGTTTGTGGAGATTTAACCAAAAATTCACCACACAGGGGGAGGCGATCTCTGACAATTCTGCGAAGCGTAATTTTCGAATAGGCCACGAAGGCTGAGTCTTCCCCACGACAAAAAATTGAGAAATTACACAAGATAACCACTTTTTTTCAAGAATGATTTTCCATGACTTTTCCAGGTTTTCCAAGTCTATATTTCTATTTTTCCATGACTTTTTCTTTTGAGTGGGAGAGTTATGGATTTTGACAAAACTTTCTTTTCCGCATGATGCCATGACTCTGATCATAATGCCAGCAAGAAAAAAGTACATAACTCTGATATATTTTGTAAAGGAGGAACCTTTTTAGTTTTTAAGCGTGATTATTCACTGACAGTAAATTTTGATAGAATATAGGCCATAAAACTAGCTCGTCATTCAGGAAATCAAAAAGTTGCACGATTCGGATGAAAATCCACGACTCTTCCCTGACCATCCCAAGTCCATGACTTTTCTAGATTTTCCAGGTTTCCCAGAAAGTGGTAATCCTGTTACATTAAATGTCTATAATTGGCGAATTGAAATCAACTTTTGCACAGGAATCCCCCCCCTCCCCCATCCATCCCACATCTAATAACATAAATCTGCTTACGCGTTTTAGAGCATCTGGGTAAATTCTAAAGAAAGTGGAAGATTCATCGGTTGAATACTAGTAGTAACAGTCTGTCAAACTGAATTTTCTCTTACAGTTTTAATTGGGGAGAGAGGTCAAAAAAATATGGTCATCACTAAATGATCTGAAAAAATTATTCTAAAAATTTAACGTTCCCTTAATTTACAAGAAACCTGACCTCTGGCAGCACCTCTACTGCGACCGAAGTTAGAGATATCCAAAAGCCAAAATCTGATACAGGCTGGCTGTCTCACAAGTTAATCAATCTCTGCTCTGTTATCGGGTTAAATTTTTCATCCATCCGACAGGCTTTCAGTCTATCCATCCATCTCTTCTTCGCCTCTACATAATAAGAACCTAACTTCCGCCGCACCACCGCCTCTTCAGAAGATAACAGAACCAAGAATCCATTTTCTCTTAATCTTCTTTCTTCCTGGAAATACTTGTCTTGATGGGGAAGGTTTACAAAAATGCCACCTATCCCCTGAATTCTGGCAACTTCGTAATAAATTTTAAACTGAACTGCAAAACAAGGTCTTCATTTTACATGCTGCCAACTAACTTCGTCAAATCTCCAACTCAGATATGAGTATACATTTTATGTATATGTGGGGGAGGGGGTGGTAAAAAGCTGTTTTTCTTGCTTCCTCGCCGTAGCTGTGTCCCTGGTCTTAAGAAATTTTAAATCGTATGCTGTAAAAAGCGCTGAATAGGATCACTGGGGTGAATAGGATCATATTTCAGGAAAGTTCTTGAAATGTTTGTAAGACTGAAAGTAATGAATGAAAATTGAATCTAATTGCGGGAACAAAAAGTGTAGTGACCGTGTATCCATTCTACTCAAAGTTGGCACATTGTAGTATTTTCAGCATGTATAAGCACGTCAGCAAATCCATAGATATGTTTTCATGGAATCTTCAAAACTTTATCAGTGGCTTGGTAGCTATCAGCATATATGGAGAATTTGGTCCAGGTGGATTTTAACGAGAATAATAACATCAAGAATAATGAAATCCTTGAACTTTGTGGAAAGTTTTTTTCGGAATGCGTTAAATTTTAAGTTTCTCTAATTTTGTACACATGCTGTTTAAAAATGGGGAGCATAGGATCAATAAATTGTAAATTTACCCATAATACTTCGGTTACATTAAGCTCATTGCTTATTTGCGTCCGTTTTTCAACAGGATTAAGTACCTTAACCATGCTGCGAACTATATAAAACGGATCCATCAGGTAGAAAATATAAAAAGTGGACTACAGAAGAGTTCATTATACTTCGAAGTGATATTGTGAGCAGAAGATAGAAGGGGAGGATTCGTCTTTTTATTTTTTTTTTAAATTTTCTTTTTTACTCCCCAGTAATTCTATTTATTATTTTTTATTCCCCAGTGATCCGATTCATCATTTATATCTTCTAAATGGATTCTTCAGCTAAATTAAAAACATGATCCTATTCACCTTAAATTGCGGACCAATAGAATCAGGCACTAAAAAAGTCAAGGAAGGATCTAATAATTTTAGTACTAATCAAAATTATACTGGGACTCGAAAAAATTTAATTTATTCAACTCTCTTTCTGCGAACTGTTTTCACCAAGGGAATGTTTGAAAATGAAAAATGATTCTATTCACGTCGTTTTACGGTATTAATTTAGTCCTAACGAGATTGAGTAAGTCCTAAAAAAGTACTACTGAGCATTAAAGAAACTCAAATTTAATGGTCTAGGATATGATTTTAATAAAATGTCAAGAAGTCATAAGTTCTTGAAGAGTTTTACAAGTTTTCATGTGGCGTAACAAGCCATAATAAGTCTTAACTGGGTCATAATAAATTTTTAAAGGAATTAATAAATTTTAAATTCTTATCTGTAACTGTTAATGAATTTCAAGAAGTGTTGATAAGTTTAATTAGTCTAACGATTTTCAGTCAGCCCTAATTAAATTAGATTGGTTTTCGCGAACTTTTGAACGCCTTAATGAGTATTACAAATACAATTATGTATTTAAATAATTCTAAGTGACTCTCAGCGAATCGTAAGAAATACTAACCGTAACCTGACGTAGCTTAATGAGTCATCATAGAGAATTAATGAGTCCTACAGATTTATCAGTTTTAACAAAACTTTGGCAAAGACTTAGAAAGTTTTTTTTCTTTCTTTTTTTTTTTAGAAAAGCTCAAGAAGTTTTGATGATTTTTAACGGAGTTTCGACATGTTTTGAAAAGGAATGGAATTAATCGCACGCTACAAGAAATAGGAAAAAACGCTTAAAAAAATACCAGTCACGATAAAGTGATATTTTGCTCATTTGAAAATATTAATGTTAAAAAATCGGAATCGCGCTAAATTGAGCGAATAGCATGATATTAAAAATGTTATCATATTCTACTTATTACTTAACGTTAAAAAAATCTGGTCTCACATAAGATAATTGTGCCTATATAATGATAATTCAATTGAGCTATTACATGCAAATGATAAGTTTTCGAAGTCACTGAATTTAATTTTGAAAGCAATGTTTAGAGCAGACTCATTGGTGTCCTAACAAAGCGGATTCCTGATCATTATTTTTTAAGACCGTATTTTCTTTATCGGTGTTTAAGGTATCGCTAAAAATTCATCTCCGGGAGTCAATTGTACCCCCCCCCCCTTGATGAGATTAGAACTCCATTTAGTGGCATCCAAATGAGGCCATTCAAAGATTACTTTCAAAGTTGAATTAAGTGACCTTTAAAAACTATGAATTGAATATAATCCGAACAGAATGGCCATTATTTGACTGGAACCTTCTTTAGTGGAATCAGAATTTCCTTTGATGAAACTCTCATGGGGTCAGTTCCAAAAATAATGTGAATCACCGAATTGACGTACGTTGTGACTGAAGAAATACAGTTTGATATTTTTTCATAGCTGTAATACACTATGTGTTGATTCACAAAAATTAACGTGCACTTCTATCATAATTGACGTTCTATCCTATTAATCAGCTGTTCAAAATTTAGCATGCAAGTCTATTTACCGTAACTGCAAAACGCCTGTCCTTATAGCGTGCGATTGTATTTTTCCCTCTTGATAAGTACAGAATAGTTCTTCCTAATTTTAATAAACATCTTACCAGTGTTCTGAGGAATTATAAAACTAGTTTTAATCAGGGTAAAAAGTCTTTGAAGTCATAACATGATTTACAGGATCCTGAGAGAGAATGGAGAAATCTAACACGACATCTCATCAGGCCTCCTGCGTCTTCTTCATACGTGTAAGCGATATCTTGTAGTCTTAAAGTATTCTTAATAAGTAGATTAACAGAGAACAAACGATTCTTAATTCCTTAACAGTCTTAATGTCTCTCAAGAATGTCTCAACCAGTTTTATTAGCCTTAACGTAGTTATGGGGGGGGGGGCTGTAAGTACACCCAACTCAAATTATGTTTGAAGAGCAAAAATTTTCCTCATTTTTCTTGCCGACAATCACCCAACTCAGCCTTGAAACCTTTACCTTTCTGGTGACATATTAGTTAAGTCCTTGAGTTTTATCAACGCTTTATTACTTTTTTTCAAACTATTTTTGTCCCTCTATGTCTAATTTAATGGCTCATCTCACCTTTCTGTATTCTTAGTTATTGATGTATCAGTGTCTTCGTTTCTATCTATACACAGTCGACTTTTTCAGCTTTTTTATACTATGTTTCCCTGGTAGGTTTTAATTATTCTTCTCTTCAATGGATCCCAGAGTCGAGATTTGTTTAACGTACATAGCAGCTTAAAATGTCCTCGCCCTTGAAATAAACGTCATCATCAACGTCCCTCATCAACTTCTCATTGGCGGCTCATTGTGCAGACTTGTATGCCTATTTTCTTGAGTTCTGAGTTTATTGTTACGAATGAAATAGAAATTACTAGATAACACATTCACTACCCTGAGCATTCAAAAACCGAACAGTCGTTTTCAAAATGAAAATTAGATTTTACATGTCCAGTATAAGAGTTAATGTTACTCGAAAACTTCGAACGTTAATTCCCACCAAGTTTGACTTAAGGACTACGGACACAATACAAGTGCGCACTCTGCCTCAATATTATTCATTTCTCTCTTCTAGTTAGTTATGATTAGAGGGCGATCATTTACTTTCCCATGCCTCGAAGGAAAAAACAATTGGCGATTTTTCAGATAATTCTCAAGCAGACGGAACACGTCAAGCCACAGACTGGCACAGCTTTTTCACAATCCACGCCCACCAATCAATTCAACTCATTCGATAATTATTTGGACCCTTTAAGCAAAACCCAAGTAGGCGACATTTTTGAGTGTATGGCGTTATGTATACCATCATAATAGTGCTAGATGAGTAGAACACAATGGAAAAAAAGTTCATTAACGACAGCAAACTCACCGAGATAATAATTCTCAACAATCAGCTGTAACCGGCGATGCGGTAGATAAAACATTTCCTTCTAACGGGAATATCTCGAAAGTACTATGAATGTCGCTTGGTTGGGTTTTGCTTAAAAGGGTCCAATTATTCTCACACTAAACCGCATTAACCGCAATGTGAATTCCATTTCTTCAACAGAAAAATTTCAACCTAAAATTATCTACTGGTGTTAAATCCATTAGAGCGCTCAATCACAAATCGAGCGTAACTAAATACTGGACGTAAAAATGTAAAATTATGCATGGCGAATACGCCACAATGCCACAGATAACATAGTTTCAATATTTAAAATGAAACTAACCCAGAAGTTAATTATAACTGCAGCGATTAGAACTCCGAAACTTTGAATAAAGTCTCCGATAACATGGATGTATGCAGCTCTAACGTTGATGTTTTCGTTGTGCTGAGACTTGTGCCCACTTTCTGCATTCGTCGAGTGTTCATCATGATGGTGATGATGATGGCTGTGCTGATGAAGGGTGCATGCCATTCTAAAACAAATGCAAACGAAACACTCATATCACAAGTTTAAATAATTCAAACACTACAGGCAATGAAGAGTCATTTTCTAATAAGGCTCATTCCAAGGAAAGAAATCCTCAGCTTCGTCGTCGTACTACCAACTGAAATTAAAGTCGCTTCATAAACCTTACAACCTATTCAAAGTTAGCGAGCCAACACACCCCTACTTTAATTCTTTTATTCGACTTTTCAAACCAAGTTTACTCTTGCCCGTGTCACGAGAGGAACTTTAATTTTAAATCCCAGCTCGAGATCGAATCTAAAACCTAATGGAAAAATCGAAATCAGCGATCCAGAAACGCCTAATTTCGATGCGTACACCAATTTTCTTAACTCAGTCAATTTTGCCCCCTTTCAGAGGCATGAATCGGATATTGAAGCCAGAATCCACGGAATATGAAATCTGAGATCTGGATCAGGACCGGATCGTAAACTGAGTGGAAAATTCGAAAATCAGCTACCGAAAAACTCCTCAGATGTTTTTTTTTTTTATGAAGTCAAATTTTCCCCTTTCAGAAGTGAAATTTAGATTTCAAGACTTCAGTCTGAGCCGGATTACAATTTGCCCCACTAAACTCCAAAAACTCAGTATTTCGATATTTATTTCGGGTTTTATATCAAATTAATTTAATAGAAATCCAATAAACACCTATTTTGTCATCTCTCGCCTAAATTATTCGACCAGGTAAATTTTGTCCCCCCCCCCGTGGAGCTGGAACTCGGATTTTGAGATCTAAATCAGGGTTGAGAATAAAATCTGATAGAAAATTTAGAATCCGCAACAAAATAAAAACCTCATTTGATATTTCTCGTCCAAATTACACGAATAAGTCAACCCCCTCCCCCCTCCAAAAAAAAAATAGTGAAATTCGAATTTTGAAGTTAAAATCAAGGCTAGAAAGCGAATCTGATGGAAAATTTCAAATCAGCTACCCAATAATCATACATTCTGATGTCTCTGGCTCAAAGTATTCAACCGAATTAATTTACCTCCATTTACCTCCCCGCCCCCTACTGAAGAATTCGAATTTTGGGATCAAAATATCAGGACTGGAAAGCAACTATGTTGAAAAATGTAAATCATCGACCCAATAAACCAGCATTCTGATACTTGGATTTCTAAAATCGAGTCAGAAGTGTAATCCCCCTGAAAGATGAAACATCAATTTCGTGGGGCTAATTCGAGTTCGATCAAAACTCTGATCACTCAGAATCAGTGACCAAGAACTTCTTCATTTCATATTTGATACGATGTTTTTAATCAAGTTAATTGTGCTCCCTCTCCCCCGTTAAAGGTGTAGTGTGGATTTTAAATATAATAGGGGCTGAACCAGTGGAATTTGAAGTTTGCAGCAAAAATTAGAACTGGGTCGCAAATCTAATGAAAAATTCGTAATCAGCAACCTGGAAACCCTTGTTTCGATACTGAGTTGGGTTTTTTAAAATCAATTCAAAGTTGCCCCCTTTCATAAAAGGAATTCTGATTTTGAGGAGCGAATCAGAGCCGGATCGCCAGTATAACGGAAAATTTGAAATCAATAATCCAATAAATAACCCCTGTTTTGATACCTCTGACTCAATTTTTTCAATAAAGTCAATTTACTCTCTCCCTTATTCAAAAGTAGATTATGGGGCCCAAATCAGGATCGGAAAGCAAAAAACTAGAAATTAGCGACCTAATAAGCCTTATTTTGATGATCGGATTTTTAAAACCGAGTCGATGTTCTCCTCTTCGAAAGGCGAAATCTGGATTCGGGACCTAATTCCGGACTGGATCGCAGATGTGGCGGGAAATTTGAAATTAGTGGCCTGATGAAATCATAATTGGATATCTGCTGTATATCCGATTGAAAAAATAACGGTGCCCATTTCTTTTTACACTTCGTATACCATCCAATTTTTGAACATGTTCCAATATCGCATGCTCCTTTTCTTCTATGTATTTACTATTATGTATCCGCATTGGAGTGGGGTGAGAAAAGTCTTTTTATAATAGCTGTGTTTCTGTACAAAACAAAGGCGTGAAAAATTGTAATAAAACATTTTACCTCTTCCATTGATTTGCTTTTTTAGGAGGTGGGGGGGGGGCATACAAAATAAGGAAAATTGGAAAAAATGAAGTTTCTATATAAGAAGAAACGTTTCCACGTATTGGTCGTTCCACCAATATTGTCACGGTGGGGGTTAGACTTCCCTAGCGCGGATTACAGGAACGCGCCACTGTTCCATGCAGAATTCAGATTTAACCTAAAATAATTTTTCCACCGCTAGGTAATTTCCAAGACTTAATCATAATATCATAAACAATGTTGCAATGGGCGCGTTTTTTTAACGTCACAAACGCGCTTATCACGCTTTCTGTGACGTCACAGAGTGAATTACTGTTAGCAAAAACACCAGGCTTTTGCCCAACGAACGTATTGACTCCTATAAGAAAAACACACGGAGCAAAGATCAATATGTTCCTTCCCGAGAATAAGAAATTTGTTAGAAACCGAAGGTACATATTTTTAATCCAGAAGGTTCTGAGCATTTGCTAATAAAGTTCTGGTTTCTAACAAATTTCTCATTCTTAGGTAGTAACAGAGTGATCTTTGCTCCGTGTGTTTTTCATACGAGAGTCGATACGTTTGTTACCCCCAAGACGGGTATTTTTGCTGGCAGTAACCATGCAGTAACGCGCCCCATGACGTCACTGTAAAACGCGCCCATTAGAAAAAAACTGATTCGTTGGTCCTAAAAGATATGCTTGTCGAGTAATTTCAATTTTTGTGATCTCTTCAATTTTTTCATGAAAACTGGCATCTGAAAGTTTCAATCACAAAATTTCAATGAATCACTTACTTAGACACCTATATTTCTCAATACCACTCGTTTCTGGTCTTTATTTTTAAGAAAAAGCAGGCAATGTGTCATTTACTTTCTAATTTTTTACTCGATTATCACGATCGATACATAGGGGGCTAAAATTAAGAGCTGAGTACCACATAGAAGGGTACATTTGGTGTGAATTTCATGGCCATAGGTATCGGGGCTAGTTTCCCATTATAATTATGCTATACCCTTGGCCCCCTTTCCTACCCCGGAAATCAACAAGGTGCGGTTAACTCGATAATTTTTGGGAAATTGGCATATCCTTGATCTGGTCTCAATATCACAATATGAAACTTCTGATTTTATGTTTACCCATCAACTGAACCAAAACTATCAATGCGACTAACTCTCACTTCAGTGGCGCCATTTTTGCTCGAATATCGTTGACGTTGTCACGTCGAAAAAGAGGTTTTCGTACGTTTTCTAATAAATATCTTATTAACATAATTCGACCTACAAATAGATCGAATCTCTTACACTAGCCAGCTCGAACTAGTTTTCAACGGCATCGTCTCACCAGTTCGCTGATGGCCGAAATACTCAATAAAATTCAAATTTAAAACTACTGAGTCAATATCATGATTGGTTGTAGTGCCAAATCAGCTTCTGATTTTTTGCTACTTATCGAGGCGTTTCTCGAAAAATCGACGTATTCGAATCGATTTCACGTACTTACATAATATTTACGCAGACTCCGAACACCGACGTGATCAACATGAATTCGCCTTCTATTTCGTAGTTTCCCCCGATGACGCGTTCTACGGCTACGTAGAACAAAATGCCGGTAACCACCCAAATCATGAGCACCGATGTCAAGGCGCCCATTACCTCTGCTCGGTACCAGCCGAATGGCATACTGCGGGTCGCCGGTCTTGACCCGACCCACAGAGCGAATAAAGATATCATAAAACTGGCAAAATCGGTCAGCAGATGGGCGGCATCGGTTGCAATGGCCAAACTGCTGGACAGAACGCCTCCTGGAAAAAGAATAAAGAGCGGAAAGTTAACCAGAGTATTGTGTACCCTACTGACCAGTTATGAGTGAATGGAAATGGCACCCAAGTGTTAGAATTGTAACGCCATGCCCTGATTTGCGGATACAAAGTGAAACTTCGAGAAGAGCAACCGTGACTGTAAATTAAAGGGAAATAATATTTAGCACGGCTGAAAAATCGAGATGAACGACAAATATATAACGACGAAACAATTATGAAGGACGGCTAGTTTGCTCAAAGTGAACGACAATATTGTCAAACCACGCCTAAACAGGTGAGAATGGTAATCATGCGCTAGATCGAACGGTGATGATAACCTTCATTCAGGGATGTGAAGTCAGCCGGAAGCCGAAGTCGGAAGCCGGTAGTCAGCCGGTTTTGAGCAAAATTTTAAGAAGCCGGAAGCTGAGAAGCCGAAATAGTTGGAAGTTGGTAGCTAGTAGAGAAGCCAACTGCTTTTCGGCTTCTTAATCAGCTTCTTGTGATTTGTGACTTCTGCTTTTTGTCATTTTGGATAATTATTTATGATCTCTTTCCAACGAGCTATCACACAAATACCATGAAGTGTCTGCTAGTATTATACTATACATATCGTTTTGAGGTTTGAAATGGTACCTTGTACAGTCCAAATTTAGGCACATTATCTTTAAAACGCTCTCCTGTAAAATGACAATTTTAACAGACCCCGTCAAGAAACGTGAGAGGAGAGGGAGGGAGAGAGTGGGGAGAGAGAGAAAGAGAGAGAGACACTCGCTGAGGCCGGAATGGCTACGCACCTGCTTCACTAGGTGTCTTGAAAAGAGCCATTTCCCGGCGATATGAAAGACAGCGAGGCTGGTCCTGCTTCGCAAAGACAATAACAAACCAGAGAGCTTGCCCTCCGCCTCCCATGTCTACTGGATGACATAGGCAGGTTACTGGAGCGGGTTATTGCTTTGTGGGTAGAAGCGCACATCACTTTTAAAGGTGTGCTGTCGAAATCCCAGTATGGATTCGAGTGGGACGGTCGACCAATGACGCGGCGTTGTACGAGTATGTGCAAGAAATCATCAACACTGTATGCAGCAAAGATGGTTTATGCGTAGCCGTTAGTCTCGATGTGAGGATCGCTTTCAATACACTGCCTTGGAAGCATATCCTGAAAGCGATGGATGAGTGGGATCTTCCGGGGTACCTACGAGCGATCATCAGGAGCTACCTGGCAGACAGAACGATAGAGTATAGACGCAGAAGGTCGCCAGGTCCAGATCATCTCGACGGATGTACCTCAGGGATCGGTCTTAGGACCCCTGTTGTGGAACACGTCTTTTGACAGAGTTCTGCGGCTCACACTTTCGAGAATGGCCCAGGCCATCTACTTTGCCGATGACCCCCTTCTCCATGTAGAGGGGAGGTTGGAGCAGGAAGTTCACAGCTGGTCCATACTCAGCATCGAGATGGTGTCTCGCTGGATGCAGGCAAATGGCTTCTCGCAGGATGCAGGCAAATGGCTTAGAGGTGGCTGCCCAGAAGACAGAAGCCGTCGCTGGCCACAGCCATTTGACCTAGCGGTACTGGGTGAACAGGTATCCGTACAGCCCCGGATGGTGTACCTGGGAATGACGGTGGACAACGAGCTGAGTTGGAAACCGCATCTTCGTACAACGGCAGAGAAAGCAGAGCGGACACTGAGAGTGTTGCGTCAGCTTATGCCGAACCTCCGGGGTCCGAGTGAGAGTCGAAGAAGACTGTATTCTCGACAGTAATCCACTCGGTTCTTCTCTATGGGGGCCCCGATTGGGCACCAATCGTGGCATTCTGCGAGAATAGAGACGACATAGGAAGGGTCCAGCGGGCTACGGCACTACGCATAATCTGCGCGTATAGAACTGTCTCGTATGACGCGGCTCTTATACTAGTTCGAATGCCTCCTATTGATCTGCTGGCTAGGGAGAGCACTACTCTTTATCAGCGCTTCCCGAAGCTCCCACCAGCTGATAGAAAAAAGAAAAAAGTAAAGGAGAAGATTAAGAGACAAGTCCGACGGCAAACAGTTCAAGAGTGGGTGGCTCGCCCCTAAGAAACCACCCATGGCCTCTGGACACTGAAGCTAATACACGAGCTCGATGTATGGCTTTCGCGGCAGCACGGTGAGCTGACGCATCATCTTACGCAAGTGCTCACCGGGCACGGGTGCTTCAAAGGTTATCGGAACCGTTGGAACAAGGTACCCAACCAGTGCTCGCATCGTCCAGCAGAGGTCGATGATACGCAGCAGGTCATCTTTTGCTGCACTGCGTGGAACGACGCACGAGCCGTGCACGAGCCGTCTATCGGCAGCCAAATCACTCCCGAGACGATGGTTGAAGTGATGCTGACTAGCCCGCAGAACTGGTCAGCGATGATCCAATTCGCCGGCTCAGTGACGCGGGCCAAGGAGGACGCCGAACGCGTGAGACAGCAGACAGCAACCGCGCAGCTCACGCAATCCACGCAACAGGTCTTGAGCGACGACTCACCATAAGTAGGGAAGACTCCCCCACCGGATGGTCTGCTCTGCAGCTGAAACCCGTCGCCATGTCCGAGAAGAATACCGAAAGGTGATGCCAAGATACGGCGGCAGTAAGGCGAGGACGGACACGACAACGAAAGTGGAACCGCGAATAGGGAAGCGTGTGCTATCGTCAGGGGTAAAAAAAGAGAGAAAGAGAGAGATAATTGGTAGTTGATACTTGGTAGCCAGTAACCGAGAGCTGGTAGCCAGCAGCTGAAAGCCGGTAGTCCGGAGCCCGAAATCGGAAAAATGGTAGCTGAAAGTTTTTAAACTTTGGAAGGAAGTCGGCAGCTTTATATCTTCTGCAAGCATCCCCTAGATGTTCTTATTCGTCTCAAACTTTTCAAGGCTCCCCCGGCATAGTTCGTAGCATACCGTTTGGTCAGAAACGCGAAAGACGTTGCCCCGGAAAGGCCAAGTGAGCTCTAATTAGACAATAAGTTCTATGTTTACTCATATTTCAGACCGGGCACTATTTTTTATTACCGTGCGGCTATTTTTTTTGCCGTTCAAAAACTTCATTTCATTGAGCCCTTCTTTTTTCAACCGCTGATTATATTTATTTTTCGTTATTTTCTTTTCTTGCCGTTGGACTTCAATTATAGCCATTATTTTCTCATTTTCTGCCGGGCGGAAAAATGCATGCCTAAATTAAACTAATTAGTCTCTAATAGTTCTATTAACATCGATCTGGGACCGGTACATAGAGCCCGAAGTGGACCACTTTTATGGAAAGTGTAAAAACTGATTCCTGAACTTGCTACAACCTAGCAAGATTCGCAAACGAGATTCAATACATTTGGAACGAACACAAAAATAATATCTGATTTAAAGTAGTTAGAAGAACGCTTGGTTCTCCGAGAATTAGAATGTATCAACTGAGAAATTAAAAAAAAGAATTTTACGAGATCTTTCCGAATTACGTGCTAATGTCACGCATAAATTAAATATTGCTATGAGGGCCGGGGAAGGGATGATGAGCAAGTATTTGCTCGGGACGGAAGATATCTGCACGAGTATTACTTGTTGACATTTAAAAGAACTTCAAAACTAAAAGTAAAGGGGAAGTAATAGAATGTGTATCGCTCACGTGGTTGAACACTTTCCTAGAACTGTATAGGTACTTTAATAACCCGGTATTTTCTTCAAATCACTGTACAAATTGTACTAATGACTAGTAATACAAAATACAAGATATGTAACCAAGCAGGTGAACGTCATTGAAAAAATGATCGAAATTCTTGAAATTATCGAGACATTAAACAGCATTTCATTTTTTCCTACGTCCACCTTAGGATCAGGAGAAAAACTGATCACCGATGCAATGATGAAGATCAGAAAGACACTAAGATGAAAAATACTCGTAGCAGTGACACTCATTATTTTCTTCTAATTATAAAACTGATGTTTTCGAATCCAAGGAACTAGACAAAATTGTGCGTATTTTAGTCGGAGATACTAGAGCACCTGGAAACCCCCGAGTACTAACATCCGCCATTTTGAGTCACTTGATGCCCGACGATTCACACAATTCACTACGCGGAACGTTCCGCGCACTGAATTGTGAATCGTTGAGCATCAAGCAACTCAAAATTGCGAATGTCCAGTACTCGGGTGTTTCTAGATGCTCTAGAGATACTAACGAAGAAACCCCTGCAAAAAGTAAACCTATATATTAAGTTTGACAGATGAATATTTGCCCCAGTATATCCAGATATTCTAACTGTTTCGTTCATCTTTAAGTATCAACATTTAGATAATTTTCATAAGCTTTTTAAATCTCGTCTAGTTTTTAGAGTAAATTTTCAATTTAGTCAATTTTCCTAGCCAATTTCCAATTTTTGCACGAATTACGGTTTCATTCATTTTTAATTTTGTCGAACTTTTAGAAATGTATTTTTGAAAAACAGTCCGATTTTTATCATTTCGATCAATTAAAAATTTTATTGCATGATTATTTACTCACATAAATAATAAATTTGTTTACCGCTGAATCGCATTAATTTTCACATATTCGTTTATAGAAAATTTTCAAACTTTTCTAAGTTCCGTACAAATAAGAATAATCATAAATCATAATTAAAGAGACCAATACTCACAACTTATCTTATTCTAAAGTTTGAATTCTGTTAAATGAAAATGTTGCCAGTGTTCATTAGAATTTAAAATTTTGTCAACTTTTCAGAAAATAGTTCTTTTCTGCGAATTATTATTGTTAATTTTCTAACAATTTTATCATGCAAGATATTTTCAAGGTTTCTCACAAACCCTACACTTTTGGGTATAAAATTTTCTAATTTTCTAGGTCAAAGTAGACTTTTTCAGAAAGACTGTATAAATGTGACCTCTCAAAAAAGAGGACCTTATTAGTAAACAGCACTTTTGCGCATGATAAATTCGTGTAATAAAATGCTATTCAACTTAGAACACGTTTTTCCGGGGGAAAAAATTAGCGATACTAAGGAGACGATTTCTTTAAAGTACCAAAGTCACAAATATCAAAATTTTTGACTCAAGACATTAAGTAAATTTCAAATTATTTCTTACAAAAGATAGCCATTTTTTTAGAATGAGTTTTCCTGACCTTTCACGGTTTTCCAGACAAATTTTCAAATTTTCCCCAACTTTTCTCGGCTAGTATTGTACACAGCTTTAATCAAATTAGATATTCATTGAAGACGATGTTTGTAAAAGAAATAAGCTATTGTCATTACGCTTTACTCTGACATTTATTCTTAACTTCTCATTATTCTCAAAAAGTTCCGTGATTTTGATTAAAATTACAGCAATTCCCTGACTTTTCCAAACGGATTAAATTTTCTGACTTTTTTCGATTTTGTATAGAATGTGGCTACCCCGTTACATTCGAATTTCTAACCACCCCTCTCTCTCTCCCTCCCGTTACACAGCCAACACATAATTATTTATCGCAGCAATTTCTTTAGAAATTGAAAAATGCTCGTTCATGTTCCTTCCTCGCAAAGGGTGCTTCTTCAATTTTGTGTGCACGGGGAAGGGGGATGCAGTTTGTGCTATGAAATTTATTCTTCTTAAAAATTCTGGCACGGCGCTAGAGATGTTTCTGAAATCGCGTGAACTGTAAGACAATATGTCCTATTTCTTCCCCAACTGGGAGAAGTTTTCTTCCTCAATCCACCTTAAGGAATTATACATGAGAATTTCTGGAAACATCGTTCATAATATGTTCATTAACATACCCCTCCCCCTCCTGCCGTCCCATCAACCAATCTGGTAACTGTAGATCGGTAGCAGCGATGTTAAGAAAAATAAATCGGCATCCGCAGACGCCTACAAATTTAAACATGCAGAAAACTTACCCTAATTCCCCAAAACATTTATGTTTTTGAACCAAAATATTCATAAATTACCTATATTCATAAATTCATATTTGATGGAGGAAACTCTACTAAAGAATTTTAAAGGACAACAAATCTCTAAAGCCCGGCATTCCCTCTCCCACTAACCCTTTCAACGAAAAAAATCCCAGGATCCTGAACAGAAAGCCAACCGAAAACAGATAGATAGAGAGATAGACAGGTAGACAGATAATGCTGCAAATTCTCAAAATGCGACAATGCAAGGAATAAGGCCCCACTTTGTCAATAAGGAAGTATGAGTACCGACATATACTCGATACAATTTCTGACAAAATGAGACCTTGCGGAGCTCTCCAGTTCCAAAATTCGCCGAGATATGGCTGTTTAAAGTTGAGATTTCAAAAAACTTAATTTTGAGAAAAATGCAACTTTAAAAAAAGGTTTTTAAAAAAAAATTACGAATTCAAAGTGGCATATCTCTGAGACAAATAAAGCTAGAAAGCTCCGCGAGATCTCATTTTGTCAAAAATTTCGTCGACAAAGAGGGATCTTTTCAAAAAACTAGTATGAAATGAAAGAATTTAATTACTAGCGATAACAAAACTGAGTTGGGTGAAGACAAAACTGAGAAAAGGTGGGTTCATTTTTTCGTTTGTGGTGGATGACCGAAGGCAGGCACAGAAGAACGGATGCCTTCGAAAAGGGGGGGTTTATTCTACAGAAAAAGTCACGAATCCCTATTTCGACCACAAAAATAGCCGCATTTCAAACCTAGGATCGACGAAGTAAGACCTTATTTCCTGCACTGCTACAAATACTCTCTGATTTTGTTTCAGCCAACATCAGGTGCGTGCACACAAGGAGAGCTACGAGGGTTAAAGCCCCCCTCCCCCTCCCTATTGGAAAGAAGTTTATTCATTTCTTTTCTTATGAATACTGTTTTGAAAATGTAAAAATATTTCGGTCACTCCGCACGCAAGTATTATTATTTACTTTTCAGTTTTTTGACTCCCTCCAGAAAATATATCTCTAAATATCCGCGCTCGAGTAACTCTTTTTGTAATGATGTAAGTTGAGTGGCAAATAGTAACCAGAGCGAGTGTTTCACCCCGACTTCCATGTTTCCAAGTGTACGAAGTCGAAACAAATATGTAGAAGCAAAACATTGTTCGCATCATATGTACATGTCTATTAACGCATCATTCAAATGTGACAACTGTAGAGGAGCAAAGGCGGCGGACTATCATTACGTCAACTTGACTAAACATCATAATGAAATTTAAACGAAATAATAATAAATCGAGTTGATAATACTACGCTTGAAATTATTATGTAACTTACCGATCACTTCGGCGATCATAAATAACAAACAGAGAACGCTAGCAATTATTAATTTTTTTCGTGCTTGTTTATCGACTTTGGTTTCTCTGTTCCGATGGCAATGACTGTCAACTGGAAAAGAAAATTCAGAAAATATGGTCGGCTTTTCACGATATTTGATTAAGACAGGTGCGCTTAAGGTTAATATTAATAAAATGGGTGATACATGATCGCGATCATGATAATCGTATCGCAGAAACAATCTCAGCACAGAAAAATACGTTTTGTTTATCATTCCAATAATTTGTACATGAAATTGGAACTGGAAAATACACCACAGGTCTAGCTAACCTGAGGAACGGGTTAATATGACTCAATGAAAGCAAGCACGCACCCAGCTCAATCAGTACGGGGGGGGGGCAAATTCTCCCTATATACTGTTGCTCCTCAGTTTTCAAGTCTTGTAATTAAATTCGATAATCAAAATTATATTACTGGAGAGAAGAGGAAAGCATTTATTAACTCAAAGTCATATAAACACATAATAGGTATGTTCTAGCAACAGTAATAGAACAAAACGACATTGTCTAGGAGAAGCAAAATGTTCTAAGAAAGCAGTGACCTCAATTTCTCTACACTTCCCAGTTACGCGCCTAAATCGAACCCCAACTTTTTAAAAAAACATTAAGAATAATTCGGAGTAATTTCCGGGGGTGGGAGTCTATACGAGAAAATGATTATAATAAAGACCACCTTAATAAACATATCTTCATTCAAAAATGTCAATACCAAGGACTTACACATTGTGAGAAAGAGTTAAATTATAGATTAGGGTCATCTTCCCGATCAAAATTCTGTTTGTATATTCTAATTCTGCTCCTGAAGCAGAACTCAGGAATACAACTATCAAAGCGCGATTAAGCTTTTTTCGATTGTAAAAAAGCTCTGAAAGTTCGAGGTGTTACTACTGCAGTGTATATGTACATTAAATTCTCGTCAAAATGAGTCCAACCAGAGGTCTGTGAACGCCAAACTCAGCCTTCCACGGGGACTTGAAAATTGAAATTTTGAGAAAGCGTGCTTCAAGTCTTGATACTAAATTTTGGGGGAAAAAGTGATATTCTATGTACATCTTTGTTCCGCAAATGAAAAATGTAGGGTTTTTTTTTTCAATGTAAAACTGTACCGAAGAAGGTTTCTTTCGACGCTGGAAAAATTTCATGGAAAAAAAAGCGATACGACAAAGTGGGCCTTTTCATAGAAATTACTGTAAAAAGTATCTTCGGAATGAAAAGTCGTTAAAATCATTCACAGCAGTGTATTGCAGCCAGCCGAAACGTATTCAGTCAAAATTTCCATCAATGAGCCAAAAACCAGAGAATGATTCTTCAAAAATGTTGATATTAATGTTCTTTCATGGAGGAAAGTAGGGGGCACTTGAACTTTTTTTGATGGGAGTCGCTAAGAGACGTTTTGCATAACATATTGATAAAATTGGGCCGACAGTAAAGGGGTTCTGTATTTTGGCATGGCACTCAAAATGATGAATGCCATGCCGAAGGACACATGAAAAAGTTCATGCCGAAATACAATAGCGAACAAAAAGTGTTCTGTCGTTGATTTGTAGATTCCACAACAAAACTTTATAATATGGAGAGTTGATAAAGGCATACTAATCCATTAATTAGATGTAATTATTTTTGGATGATGAACGTCTATCGTTGCATAAAGGTGACCATGCCGAAAGACACTTTTTTTTTAATTCTTAATATTAGACAATAATACGCGAATACACGAATCTCGTTACAAAAAAAAAAACAACGGAATTTGATATGCGGACCGTATCACTCCGACAAAAATATGCAGTTTGACCATTAATTGCGACAAAAAAGTATTTAAGCTCCTGTTTTGTGATTGGTTGAAAAAGAGCCATGCCGAAAGACAATAAATCGAGGGACAATTTTCAAGGTTGGCAACACTAACTCTCAGCTGTGAAGACGCAAACGGCTGTGTTAGCCGTACATGTTCTCAAGGTCAAAAGTTTAAGCCAAAAGCTGAAGCTGAATTTTTCGGCTGCAATACACTGATTCACAGGCTACAGTTGTTCACAAAGAGGGGAAAAGCCTGTATCGATGAAGTAGGCCCTTTCTCACTTGACACGTTTTGTCCTTTAACTGGATAAAAAATGACGGAATTGAAATTTCACATAAGGTACGTCATAGATCAATGTATGAAGTACCCGATACAGGAAAACCCCCGCGTTCAATCAATTACGATTTTTTTCATTAAAATTGTTATATCTCGAAAACTGTGACCAAAAGAGTGGGCCTTCGATAGAAAGTACACAAAGCAGATTTTTCGGACAACTGATAAACAAACAAAACTTATTTTGGTTAATACGAGTATTCCGTCTTTGGACTTGAGTTGATCCTCAATAGTCAGATTCTTATTTTCAGGGAAAAACAATGACAACATCGGTTGACGATTGGACTTCACACACCCATACAGGAGAAAACGATGTCTGCTCGTCGGTGAGCTTGAAAATTTTCCAACAGAAACTCTGAAGGGTTTTCAATATTGCATTCCTTCGAGCAACAGGAAATCAAGTTCGCGCGGTATTCATCAGAGATGTGAATCAAAATCGGAAATTTTTTCTATTAGTATAAGATTTCTTTTAAAGCGTATTATAGTTACGTAATCATCTCCATATGAATTAATTTTCTCTAAGAAAACCCCGGGTCTTCTCCACCAGTTTAAAATTCACAGGTTCCAGACATTTTCAGACTCAGCCGATGCCGCTACAACGACTTCAGCAGTTACTCGACCAACAAATCATTGATACCTCAAATCCTCCATATTGATTACTAAAATAACGAATTCGACGAGGTTATATAAATAGCAAAAAAATTAGATTAGTTATCCGATTATTACATATTTATATTCACACTGCAGAATATTTTAACATCATAAAAATACACATTTTCCTGATTCTCTCAGCGGGAGTCTCTTATACTTCATCTACAGTATAACTAACTAATTAGACATGCAGATACAGGTAGTCGTTTTATTTATTCTGAGTAAAGGATAGGTTTTACTTCCTAAGCTCACGTCGATAAGTCAGAATTAAGAATTTTACTCGGATGCTTGAAATGATGTTCCGTCTGGCAAGAAAAAATTGCACGGCCAACCAAAAACGTGAACTTCTTGGTGACTAGACAACATATTCGAAAGAAGGAAATAATTAAAATATGTACACCGGCTCGAAAGCTCCAAACTAAACCGGTATTAGCTGGCAATTATGCACCACAAAACAGGGTTGTGCTGTAGATCAAATTTCCGAAACGGTTTTCTACGATTATAATACGCGTGTAAAATAAGTATAAAATTTAAATGTAGAATATTTAGCAGAGTATGACATCAGATTTCCTTATTCACCCATAGAGCATTTCAAGTTGTGCAACAAGCGTACGTAAATCTTAAAAAACTGGAGACCTTAGAGATGGGAGCGGGTGGGAGCAGGTGAGGGGACAGTTTTGTGACATCAACTCGAAATGCTCTATTCTACATAGTCTACATAATATGGTACACGATTTACATAAGTCACATTTTTTCTACAAAAATGTGGACTATGCGCAGTAGTACAGTAAGCTTCAGGCAGCGCCCGCCTTCACTCCTCCTCAAGATTCCAAAATAAACTTCCAAAAATTACTAGCAGAAACCCTTCTCAAAATCTTAACAGCGATCCTGTTTGCACTCATTCGCCACATCAGCTTACGCCAATCCAACGAGTATTCGATGCTCACTCGTGTCAGCTTGGGCATCGCAATTTGGTAAATGGATGCCACAAATTTTCTATAATACGGACACACCCTACCATAGAGGCACTTCCCTTTGCAGATGATCGAATCAAAAAGTTGGTGCGAACAATTTACAACGCAGGGGTGGATCGGGCATACAAGTTCCCGGAAAAATTCCCGGTGGGCCGGTCCAATTTCGAGGTTTTAGGAATTTTGGGCCGGTTTAGCGGCTGAAAGAGAGAGACATGCTATAGAGATAAAGAAAATGAAAAGGTCATCCTATACAGTGGCATTTTCCCGGAAACATTTTAGGTCTCAATCCACCCCTGTTCAAAAGCGTACGGGAGCTGACTAACGAGACAATTATATAGTGCAACAAAGTTCAATTTCAGCGACTTCGTCTATCGAGACACAATTGGAATATTCATGTAACTCGACAGTTACTGGGAAATTTTGCGCGAAAAAAACGATAAAATAATTGGGTTGAACTTGTTATCCGGGGTCGAGATACCACATTAACTCGACCGCGAAACCACACATAACTGACATTTCCTGATGATAAGCTCCAACGTGTGTTTTTCTTTTTCACATTTAAAGTTCAAAGCGAACGTGTATACAAATTGGAACACTAACAAGACTACATTAGGTCATGTTAAATAGAAGTTGAAAGCAATTTAAGCAGAAATACTGACATATTAGCTCCACTAGAGGGGAGACAACAGTATTCTTCCGATCTTTTTTAGTACACCATGTACATTATAAAAGTACATGTGAGCAAGAATATGTGAGATCGTAAATAGGAACCACGAAACAGGAAAAATGTGAAAAGGGCGATTGCTCTCAGAATGATTTCTGCGTATCCTCAATGAATTCTATTCCAACAAACGAATCAATATACCTTCCTTCTCCCCATCAAAACATAATCAATCAAAAAAAAAAATTAATTAATCAAAAATAATTAATAAATTAAAAATAATGAATTAATCGAACTTAATTAAATTAACCAAAACTGATCAATTAACCAAAACTAGTCAATTAATCAAAACTTTAATCAAAAATAATTAAAACCGATTAATCAAAATAGTCAATTAACCAAAAATACTTGAATATCTATTTATTTATTTATTTAAATAATTATAGACAGGTGATTTTTGTGTGCGTAATTTTAATTCAAAAATTTAATTTGCTCAGGTAATTACTACAGAGTACAGTATCACAATCTTGTCTTCAGTTTGCTCACGTGCACAAACAGCATACACAGGTAGTGGCCAACAAAAACGTAACAACGAATGAACGGTAACAGCTGTACTATGTTGTGAATATTTAAATGCGTTCTCAAGTCCCTATTTTGTAATTCGCTCCGTGGTCAAAAGGTTAGAGACGATCGCTGCATTTCAGTCAAAACATGCAGGTTTTGTTAGCACCCGACGCATGAATGATAGGCGCTTCTTGTCGTCCGTAAAACACCAATGTAAACATTGCCTTTCTGATCAAGTAGTATAAAAAGTTATTTTTTATTTGTTTGTTAGCATTGAAAGATAACTACTTTATCCTACCCCCGTCATCACCTCATACTTCAGGATCAGAACGTTTCATCATGCCCGTTCTTGGTACATTTAGCTGAACTAGGTAGATAATTATGACCTATTAGACAGATGGGAATTCAACAAATAGGACATAAATGGTGACCTGTGAGGCACGGATGTACCAAAAGAGGGAGAAGGCTCTTCCAGAATTGCAAAATCGCCCGATATCGGATAAGTAGGTCATCAACTGATAAGATTAAAGAACCCAATACCTTTTGGTAAATTTTGAAAATATTATCGAGTTGGGTTACCAACTACCGGCAACTGGGGTAATATTGGACATTGGTGGTAATATCGGTTACTTATAACTTGTAGTAGAAGCGCTAGTATCGTTATCAGTAAACTCAACTGAGGTAATATCAGATACTGGTGGTAATATCGGCTACTCATGACTTGTTGTAGGAGCGTTAGTATCGTTATCAGTGAACAAGTCATGAGTGGCCGATATTAGCACCGATATCCGATATTACCCCAGTAGATTACACGGCAAAAGACCACCGGTGTAGAAAAGGGGAGGGGGTGTTTATGACATCCCTCTTCCAACGCTGTCAAAAACAGCATTTCATAATATATTCTAACGCATTAATTTCAGCAATTAAATGACGCGATACGTTCTGTAGCGATCACTAACCCCCCCCCCTCCCCCGACTGAGACTTTCCTATGCCGGTGCGAATGCCAAGATTAATGTAATGAAGATAGTTTGCTTGTTGGTTTCAAAATATTTCTAATAGTAACACTTATGCTGAAGTTGTAAAAGTTAGACTTTCCCCTCACTTCACCTCTCCACCATACACACTTTGATACGTCTGTAAGTGCATTTTGATGATGATTTATGCTTCTAAATTACATAAATAGAAATAAAATTACTCGAGGCGAAAGAATAACACAATTTCAGTACTATGTGATTCAAACAGATGGGCACATATATGCAGAGTTGGGCATTTTTGAATCGACTAATTACTCATGATTCATGATTAGTCAATGCACGTTTTAGTCAGGAGGTCATGACTAATGACTACTAATCACTTCGAATGTGCGTATATGATTACTGACTGAAAAGTCAGTCTTTAGTCATGACTAATTAGTCTACAAAGCGTGAGTAATAAGGAATAACTAAAATTAAATAGATTAGTTACGAAATATGAGAGGGTGCGGTATAATACGAGTATGTAATAATGTAGTCATGACTAAATTAGTCATAACCTTTAGTCACGACTAATGTAGTCATTTCATTTTAGTCTTGATCATACATTTTAGTTGACTACTGCCCAAATGAGTATGTACTCACAGGGTGTTTCACAAACCGGCTCATTCTTTCAACTTGTAATCGGATCGACACGAAACAAATAAGAATATTATTTAAAAAGCATGGTCTAATTCTTAAAGTGCAAAAATTTTTCTCAACGGCTAAAGGAAGGATCCTGACTTATCACTAGCTTAGAAATTTTAAATTAGGAGGTATCAAATCAATTATCAAAATACGGTTATGATACGCCATCAGATTTTCGATCTTACCTCAATACAAGCCCAAAAATTAAAATTTCCATCTTTTAAAAGGCGAAAAAGCAATGGCTCGAGAAACTAAATAAATCTTCAAAATCCAAATGAAGGAAAACAGATTTTTAATCAAGAAAATCTAACGAGGTACCGAAGTAGAGGTATTTTGAGTAACTGAGTTCAAATATCTTAATACATTTTGCAACCCGCTCTTCCAGGCCCCGAAATCCGAATTTCAATATCAAGAAACACAATATTTTTAATTCAAAATTCAACACTATTTTCATACATGACGTATCAAGTGGAGTACAAATTCACCGAAAAACTTACTATTTCCTTCTTACTTGCCATGCAGAGAGTCGAAAAACAAATTCAAATGAGAATGATCAAACTAATGAGTCACAGAAATCACAAAAGAAAAATCGAATTATATAATGTAAGGCTTCCACAGTTCCATATAAAAACATGTTTGACCCACACTATACAACAGAGCAAGAAAGAATTCCGAATTGTTTCATGATGGACGTATTTTTCACCCAAGACATACATTTCAAATATATCCATAAAAGCGTAGTTTAATTTAGAATTTCATATCTGGTACACCTTTTCCCATCCCCTCTACGAAATTGCGTTAAATTTTGATAAAGGGTTTAAATCAGGGGTCGGATCAAAAATCTGAAAAGACTTTCAGAAAAGTGCTAAGATATTTTTGAACCTTCTGTAAGTAACTGAGTTGAAAGGACTGATCTACTGAATCGAAGGACTATGGTTGAAATCATTCTGGCAGTCCCTGCTGCCCCCCCCCCAAAGGAACTTGATTTTCTCTTTGGCACCCTACGAGGCCGGGAAGAGAGGTTTGAAAACCCAAAAATATCCATCCTTGGATACGTATTTTTAAATTTCTATTTTCTGTGTCCATAAGTGACCTCCAACTAATACAAAGGCTGCGTGCGTGAAATAATCAAGGAACATTTCAGTAAGAATGGTCAATCAGTGTTTCACGCGACAGTTCGACAGAAACACCAGAAAACTACTCAGGTCAGGCCAGAATTTAACTTGATCAATTCTCGCTTAACATGGGCATACAAGATGTATTGAACGACAAAACGGTTACTCTCTAAAAGGCGACCTAGCTATTTCCTGAGTGCATGGATTGCGGGGATAATGAACGACCCTTAGAATTCAGTTTGAAAATCTGAAAAGCGATTTACATTCTGAAATTATGCAACTCGTCAGAGTAACACCATTCGAAGATTGCAACTGAAGAAAAACAACCTGCTACCCACACTAATCATAAGAAGTTAAGGCTTTACTAAAAAGAAAAATAAGTAAATAAATATCACTAGAGTTCTAGTTAGACAGTCATCAATCAAAATATAGTAGAATTATAGTATTTGATACCAAAATTTTCAGTTACAGAGTATGTGAAATAATTTTGGTCATACAATATTCCTCAGTACAGGTTTCGGTGAAATACTACATACGTGTTTGTGCATTTCCTCCTTTAGTGGACTGGCACGTGTTTCTGTAAAATACTATGTATGTGTCGCCCCTTCTAGTGGACTTGTGCGTATCCTGATACCTAAGCCTATTCCAAGATGCAATAATTGGTAGAAGATAACACTCAAACTCATGTAAGACAAGTTGAAGTTAATCCGCTCTGTATTCCGTTTTTAGAAATATTAAACTTGCACACTTAAAGTAAATTTTCTAGCCAGAGAAGATCGCTTATCTACACGTGCACCATGCCTGAACAAAACAGAATTCTCCCCAATCACTGCACATATTCAAGACCAAAGGAACATCAATAGGTTGATGTGCTGTTACAAGCCTGCATGCGTGCACTATGTATTCGATTGCTTTACAACAATGTTTCAGCAGTTTATGAAGATTATTTACCAATATCGAGAAGTGTTTTGAATAAAAATCATTTCAGTTCCAAGACACTCTAGCAAAACTATCAAGCTTCTAATAACGATGGACAGCGATACCTCACTTCACACTGATTTTATATATGTAATATGTACGAAGCCACAATACTTCTACAATTGGGACGACACCCGCCAACTTGCTTAAAAATTTCCAAGAGAGGAGCTAAACGGAACCAATGCAAGATATAGACTTATTTCGAGTAGAAAAACTGTTTCAGTTGTTCCTAAATTCGTTAATTTGAAAACGCAGTTGAATTTTTGCAAGCAACGTAATTACATAATTAACTATAAAATACCTTGCTCCAAATTTTTAAACCAGCTAATCAAAATAAATTAGACCTACAACTACAGTAAATTGAGAATAAACGAATGTTTAAAAAGTCAAAGCTTACTCAATAACGATTCTAGCTCCATTTATCAATTAAGTCAATATTTACTTTAAAAAATACTTCAGAGGTAGATATAATGATATATACTGATGTACGAGTATTCAGGACATTCGACTCGAAAACTTTGTTTCGTTTCGGAAACTGTCACAGATAATTTAATATTCACTACAGACAAATTATAGGTACTGATGGTACGCATAGACACAAACTTGTTAAAACGTCAACTAACGAGCGGATATGATGAATATCGAAGATTTCCTTTATCACAAGATATTAATTTGTTTGGCGACATTATAGCCTACTTGGGCGAGCGATAACTGATAAGGTTTAGAAA
Source organism: Acanthococcus lagerstroemiae (assembly GCA_031841125.1). Lineage (NCBI taxonomy): Eukaryota > Metazoa > Arthropoda > Insecta > Hemiptera > Eriococcidae > Acanthococcus > Acanthococcus lagerstroemiae. Next base: position 41,130,103 of record CM063111.1, on the reverse strand, counting down.
ACATGACTTGCGGAAAGCTGAATCAGTTTGAATCAATATTTCACAGAGTTATAACCATCGTAGGTCCTTTTTCCTGAATAACTTTGATAGAAATATCAACCTTAAATCACATTTTTGAAAAATTTTGATTTGCACATTTTCAGAACGTTTTCATAAATCAGACATGAATCTAATGGTTACTACGTGATTAGAGATCACTATGTTCACTGAAATTATGAGTTTATACCTTGGATTATTATTATTACTAGCTTTCTGTTATAATTTTATTCACTAAAAGCCTTTAGCTGAATACCGAGTCATATTGTTTCATTTCCAGATCAGGTGACCATTCACTACATAATTTTCAAGCATTTCTACCCCAATTCCCAGGATATCTTAGAGGTTCAAAGGTAGAAGACCTCAGCCCTCCCCTGCCACCAAATAACTAGAGGACAATACATGATTTTGCTGTTTTTTCACTTCACTCCCACTGTCACTCTGATTACTGATGATGTATCCCCCACACTTTTCTAATCAGTAAATTTTGAAATCCAAGTTACAGCTAGCAATGTTGGCGACACTGGTAAGTAGACTGGTTAATTAAAAAATAAAATGAAATAAACTTTTTCCAGAAACGATTTGCTCTTAGGGCGTACTGTTCTAGTTGGTATAAAAACCACTGTAGCCACCATCTTTTTGAAGTCAAAAAATTTTAATAAGTGCTCAATGAGATGTGAATTTTGTACATTACAACCCACAGCAATAAAATAAAAATAGAAAAATAAAAACATCTGTCTATTTGGTTTTTGGGTACACCAAATTCCTTTATGAAATTGTTCTAGTTCTCGCCCCCTCCTTCATCATTAGGGGTCGAAAGCTAAAAATTTAAGATGATTCCTTCAAGTACATCGAAAATAGAATTTTTGGAGTCACTTAATTCATTTTTGAGGTCATTTTAGCGGACTGAGATGTGCAATATCCAACAGTTACATAAGTTACCTTCATGCGTATATCTAGAATGAGGTTTATTGAATTGCTGCATTCGTGTTTAAAGTTATTTCAACAGTAATCCCAACCAATGATGATCTCCGGGGGCGTAAATCCCATCGTCACTCGTTCATTGCCTAAATAACCTCATACAGTAATTCAGCTAGTTAGTGAACCTCATTTTGGATATGCTCAATAACTTCTGTTATTCCAAATAATACACGTCCAGGTCCCAGTGAATCCTCAAAGGTGGAGATTACTCTTAAAATAATCGCAAAAATAAACTTAACGACTAAATGGATGTACATAAAGGTAGATTATGCATATTTTACATATCAACTATATGTACTTGGATGCATAATCACGTAACACACAGTTTTTCGAAAAGAGTTTTTTTCAGTTTCAGGTACCTTGGGTACTTCTCCACAGTGGTGTAAGAAAAAAGAAAGAAGAAAAAAAAAGTCAAAATCAATTTTTTCAGAAGATAACCAATTTAAGCAATACCGCATTTCCCATATCACAATATGCACCTGTGAAATTGTTTTGTCCTTGTAAGATTTGATTTATGTGGGTTATGCATCTAAGCAATCAATATTTCACATCTGAGCCCCTTGTAGACCATCCTGAAAGAGGGCTATTGTTAAAATTACCTCAAAAATGGAACACCCATTAAGATACTAGCCTCATTCACGCTCACAGATCAAAATTAGAAGTACGAATACGTGCATATTCTCATAGAATAGGAATTTGTATAAAGTGATAACTTAAAAAAATGAACTACGCGACTTCAAAATCTAAACAGACAGATTTTTTTCTACTATCTCGCCATGGGTTGTAATGTATGCAGTTCACTTTTTTCCTAAAACGAAATCCAGTGCGTGGGTTTTTTTAATTTTATTCTCAAAATTCTGTTTAGATTCCTCATTTTTATGCTAATGAGAACAAATTGTTTGACTCAACGTAGATTTCTCAGCAAAACTCAATTTTTAAATCAAAATTAAACTACAGATCATGAGATGATCCATAAATACTTATTTATTGATTTCAAGATAATATTGGTGGTGGGTGTGATGGGGCAGGGGGTCACATCAACTAGAACAGATAGGGCCCTCAGAGCAAAACATTACGAAAAATAAATATTTTTGAACCACCCTATCAGTGATATAGTCAGTAATATTGAATTCTCACCAACATGAGGAGCTACTAGAAGGTCTGACAAACCCTCAATTTTCATGAAAAAAAAATTAAAGGTTCACAGCGTCATGTTTTTTGAATTTTTTAGGTGATAAATATGACAAAATAAAGACTTCATTTCCAAAATTTCAACTAAGTGCATTTGCCCCTTCTCCTCAAAGACGTCTACATGGGAGCATAGTAGGAATGAAATGCTTCAAAATCAAAGCTCTTTATGCCTGATCCAGATATGAAGACTTGAGCCTTGAAATTAGAATACACAGCTGAAGTACTCGCGAGTGAAATAATTTTCACTTTTAGCATTTTATATGCTTTTACTACTAGGTATACTTGAGCAAAAACCGTAACCCCCCCCCCCCCGTAACAGCTCCCGTAACGGCCTTCAGTAATGCTTCTGTTACTATGACATCATACTAGTGAGTATACTTGAGCGAAAACCGTAACGTCCCCCGCGACACGCTCCCCCGACACGAAGCCAGCGCCCATTCGAGCATTACCTCAGAGACGTCGGGGTTCTCTTCTCATTCCGGCTCAGTTCAGCTCACAGTTCTTTAGCTCTTCATGATGACAATTCAGTTCAGTGGTTGACTTTTCATTGTCTTCCAGCCATGGGTATACTTGAGCGAAAGCCGTAACGCTCCCCCCGACACACTCCCCCGACACGAATTCAGTGGTTGACATTTACTGCGCCCTGCGCGACTACAGTCTACAGCCGTGTTGTTAACAGAAATTTCCATGGAAATTTTTTTTTATTAGGGTACGAAAGCATATAAAATGTTAAAATACGTGTCTCTGTAGAAGACACGTTTTTTTAAGTTCTTTTCTCCCCTCCCCTTCCCCTTCGGACTTCACAGGTCTTGGAAAGGTGTCAAAATATACTTCTTAATGAGGCTTCACAGGGTTTCGATAGGCAGAGTCGAAAATTATCACTTGGGGAGAAAAGGAGGGAGGTTTTGCATTAGTTTTATCCTTAGCTGAGAATTGTGGTACCGAAGGAAGGGGGTGAGAGGAAGTAAAATGAGGTAAATTCAATATGAATATCATGTACTGAATTTGTGGAGTTTTTCAATTCATTTTTTGCATCAGCTTTACCCTTATCTGAAAATTGTGGTATAGAAGACGAGGAAGGGGGAGAGGGTAAAACGAGGTAAATTCAACATACATAAAATGCGCTGAATTCGTTGAGTCACTGAATTCATTTTTTGCTTCAGTTTTACCCTTAGATGGAAACTATAGTACCTGAAGAAGATGGAAGGGAGAGAGCAAAATGAAGTAAATTCGATATGGATATCATATACTAAATTTCCGGGGTCTCTGAATTCATTCTGAGTTCATTATTTGCATCAGTTTTATTTTTAGCTGACAATCGTGGTACCGAGGGAGAGGGGATGAAAGGGAAAAATGTGGTAAAATGCAATATGGATACCAAATACTAAGTTTCTAGGGTCACTAAATTCATTTTTGGCATCAATTTTTTCAAGATTTTTGCACAAAAACTTTCAATTTTGCGATATTTTTAACGGTATTAGAAATTTATAATTTACTCCACTCTTTCAACAGTTTAATCAGGGTAGCCAGCCCCCCCCCCCAAAAAAAAAAAAAAATTCTCTGACTTTTCTAGTCCATTTTCCAACATTTTTATAACAAACAAATTATTTAAAAAAAAATGTTCAACTGAGTCTGACAGAAAAAACTGTACGATACTTTCACATCATAAAATTTTCTTCAAAATTCCCTGGCTTTCCCTGACTTCTTCAAGTGTGCTCACATTCCCTGACTTTTCCCGGTTTTCCAGAAACCGGTCACGGTGTTAATATACAATGGAAAATTTAGTCATTTTCACAATTGGGAAGGGGGCTGGCGTCCATCTCAAGCCCACCTGTCAGCGCCTATGGCCCCCCTGTTATTAAATAGCATATTATCTTAATAGGTACCAAATTTTATAAACTAGGAATGAGAAAATGCGCAAGAACTCACAAAGTGGAATCGGCGGGGAGGGTAATGTGGATCCATTGATTATATTACCGTCCGACGATGAAATAACAGTAGCACAGCAGCCTTCTGGTTTCCCATGAACGCAATAAATTACACTATGCCCGGGGCTGTCACCTGTTCCACCATTCATGTCATCGGTGCCATACCTGTTAGGTACGAACCTGTAAAAAAATGAACGGCAATTTGAATATCAACTACGGCGGCCGTGTTAGTATATGAATAATTAGCGATACAAAACACAAATTCATTATGAGACCGAAATACAGCAGTTCGAAGGCGTAATACGAACTGGACTACAAGCACGTACTTTTTATTTTTACAACAGGTAATGGAGTGACTGTTGTAGAACGAATCATTTTCGGAACTCAAAACCAGCTCCAAAATAAAAATTTGCTTTGGTATGAACCACAGAATCAAAATTCAAATCCGTTGCCATTTCGAATATATGTAGGATGGAAAATCTATCCATTTGCAAACCTATTTTGCTGCAATTCCTGTTAAATCCTACTACCCCATTCCCTCTCATAAAGAAAAAATTATCAATTTGTTATTTGGGAGGAGAGCTCGAACAACTTACCACAGTACTTTAGAGTGGGCCATTAAGGCTGAGGCAAAGAACTGGGGAAAAAATGTAAAGAATGGGCTATGAAAAGCAGATAATGAAGGATACAAAGTGTAAATCCTTCTTAGAAATGAAACGATTAAAACACAGGAGAGAAAATAAAAGTGGAGAGACGCAGCCTACCAGTCAAGAGACGGGAATATAACAACAACATGAATATAGTTTCTTCTGAATCATTTTAAGTGGTGTGAATCATTAGCTGGGAGTTCGTACTTCCTGGATATGTTTGCATGATACCTGGAAAAATTTTAGGCTAAAAAAATGTCGGTACTCTTATTAGGAGGGGAGCCACGAAATTTTGCCCCTCTGGACCCACTAATTTTTTCAACTTGGACTTTTCGGAAATAACTTCTTCACATTATGTTAAAATTTAGTGGTTGTAACTGTTAGAAATTACTAGGGGATTGAAAATCTGAAATTTCCAAAACAAGCTCAAAACTTCCAATTTATTGCCCGAGTTTACCTACCCATTCCAAAGAAACATGTATCTACCCAACATCAAGTACGTATCTATACCTAGGGTTATAACAAGGGATACCTGTGTAAAATAATACTTAACCAGTCTCAAATTGGGAAACCAAATGTGAAGGACATTGAGCATCAAATAATTTGTTTCATTAGTAATAACTTACATGTACTGCATTACAGAGCTCGATACCAGTGTTCCTCAATTTAACTCACTTTATCTAACTTACTTTAGCCAATGGTCTAGATGAGCCGCGAAGCGAGTCAGCTAGTTATATATGTTTATATAAAACATTAATTTAATTAGATTTTCGTCGCCATATATCTTAAAACTTCAAAGTCATTATCCAGAATTCTTATGAATTAAATAATGGACTACCTCGAACTTTTTTTCATGACATTTGCATAATTTCCTTCGCCCTCATCCTAAAAAAAAAAAAAAAAACTCTGGCTGTTCTACCTGGAAGTGGTCACGCTATGGACCTACAATCAATACTATCATCGAACCCTCTGAGCCAAAATTCGCCTTTCTAAGAATGTCCTCCTCTATTCGACATTTTGTAGCCAGATTTGGTCTGAGACAAGGAATAGGACAGAAACCAGTTAATATTGTCTGTCTGTATGTGAAAATGTGTCACGTCTCCGCTGTTTTACGTGTCAGAATATAAAAATATGAAATAACTATAGCTAGAAATATCGTTCACTGTCATAGGCACACGCATTATTACTAATCAAACTTCCAATTTGATGCGCAAGTTTACCTACCCATTGCAAAAGAACATGTATCTACCCGACATTAAGTAGGTATCTGTACCTGCCGTTACAACAACGGATACCTGCGTAAAATAATACTTAGCCAGTCTCAAGTTGGGAAACCAAAAGTGAGGGAAATTAAGTGAGTATCAAATAATTCGTTTCATTAGTAATAATTTACGTGTACTGCGTTGCAGAGCTAGATACCAGTGTTCCTCCATCAAACTCACTTTATCTAGCTCATTGTAGCCAACTCACTTTAACCTACAGTTTAGATGAGCCGCAAAGCGAGTTAGCTAGTTATAGTACTCGAAATACGACGTAAATGAGTCATTCTTTGGTCACGAATAGACAATGAGTGGACTTGAAGAAGGGAAGACAGTATTAATAGTTGACAGAATAGCCTACTGGCCACTTCTACTTTTACCAACAGTTGCATGATTGCATGCATTCAGTGACCTTCAAAACTTCCAACACATCGAAAATGCTCTATGCTACTACCTGACTGTTTCTGTTTTTTGCCCCTCCCCCCCACCCTTCAGTTTTCAAACAGAAGACCGAATGATATGAAAAACACGTTCAGTAACCGTGAAAATCAACGAAATTATATTCATACAACGGAATCGAAATCCTCGCCCCTTCTACTTTTCGACAGTTACCCCGGTACTCAGTAAAAACCAAAATAAGGCATGAAATAGTTTCAATTACCTTAAAAGCATTACTAATTCTGTAGAAGTGGCATCGCTAGCTAATTTTAAGTTCCCTGCATCTCCCTATCCTGGTTGCCACAATTTTCATATTATGGTCAAAAGTAAAATCAAACGTGAATTCAATGACCACATAAACTTGAGAAATGATACCCACATTGTAACTGAAAACAGTTTCAACTCTGGCCGCCTCCTTCCCTCCAATATATGTACCATTTTTCAAATTGGGGCTAAGGTATAGAAAAACTGACTTTGGGGTCATTCAGTTCCCTAAGAGACAAAGCAAAAGTCACATGGAATTCTTGGTGATTTTTAGTGCACTGACCAGAAATGTGAACCATACCTCCACGCCCAGGGACGGAAATAGGGAGGGGCTAAGGGGGGACTAAGCCCTCCCTCTAAATGAAAAATGTAAAATTATATGAGTACCGATATTATTGTTTGTGATGTTGTGCTTTCTTTTTATTCTTCTTTTTTGCTTACAAAGGAAGTATTACAGGGAAAAAAATCTATTTTCAGTTTTTCGTTCGTTCGTTCGTGTTTTTTTTTGGGGGGGGGCTATGATTTTTGGATTTTTAATGTTATTTTAGGTACTGGGGCTTCAGCCCCCCTCCGAAGTTTTTGCTCTATTTCCGCCCCTGTCACACTATATTCCAAACTTTCGGTATTTTCGCAAATTCATTTTGTAATTAGTCTCGACTACCAGTTAATATATTAAATAAACTTACAAAGAATCGTTAACACATTTTTCAACCATCTAAAGCACTCGAATCTGATTCTATAATTACCACAAATTCATGTCCCCGAGGTACCGAGGCATTTCTGATTTATGACTTCTCTGAAAACACGGTAACTTGCCAGTTATTAACGACAAAAAACTGTTGCCTCGATCGAAACGCTCCATATGCAAATGCAAATTTGACAGAATGGGTCAAGTGTATATTGTATGCGACATTAATAAGAATCCGTGTCTACTTTAAATACACAAGCTGTAACACCGAGGTGCCACGTCATTGTCAAAAGTCTTCCGGTAACTGTCATTGTCAAAAGCCTTCCGGTAACTTTTGTAGACATTTTCATTGATTATGTGGAAACTGCATCAAGACCTCGAGGTATCACAGCGCCAAGAACTAACTACCCATTAAATATTACGCGTATTCGCCACAAGTCTGAAGATAATATTACGGCAGAGCGTCGATTATCTGTAAAAGTTGATAGGCAAGACCTAGACAACTTTTATTTCCTTGACCACCCAACAAGACCCAGCCACAATCAAGTGTCCTTATTATTCAGTAAAATTATTTAATTCCAGTTATACGAGTATACCTCTGCAGTATAGAAGAGTTTTATATTCAGGATTAACGTTTCTAAATTTTCGCACTCTGGAAAGAGAAAAACATACGGCGGGGACCAAAGTTCAAATTTTCATAGCTCAAGGGCACCATCTCTGGTTAATGAAATTTAATCATTTTCCACCAGGTCAAATAGCCTCAAGGACAAAATCCAGAACCTCTCCTCCTGGATCTACTACAATATCAGAGTAAAAGTATTAATGATAAGAAAAAAGCGGGGTTCACTTTTTCTGCTCCTACTTCACAAGTTTTTTAATCACGCTTTTCCAAGCTGGATATTGTTATCTTTCATTTTGACGTCGGAGATAATCCCAGATACACCCGGCACAGGTACCTCACTTCCGACAAACATATATTTCTGACGTTTTGACTGCACACGAGCCATCAGCAGCCGAATAAATAAGAGTGTATTAAAGTATACGTATGTGGCCTATGTAGTGTACATAATTACGGTGAACAACGACCTTTAATTGAAACTATAAATTTAGCAGGGGCCACTGAATGATAAGGCCAATGTATGCGGACGGTTTCTTTTGTGTTATCTCTCCGCTGCAATATGCATTATCATAAAGACTTTCGTCAATTCGATATTTAATCTGAAAAATTAGCAGTTGTACTACATCAATTTTCAGATACCGAATACCTAACTGAGAAGATTGCCAGGAGAAAAGCAGAACCGTCGTTAAGGTGGGCTGTACTTCAAACACTTAGGATAACACCATACTCGACCTTTTCCTGATGAGAGGTAGTAGATTATTCAAAATCTTTCTCGTTTTGAAAATCTCTCATTTTCTAAGTCGAAATTCTTAACGCCCTTGAACCCTTGTAAGACCATACTAAAATGCAAGTCCCTGAACTCCCTACCAATGCCATTTTTTTCAACCAAAAACTATGAAATCAAATTTATCTGCAAATCAGTTCTCTGAATTTACCAGAAATATACCATAAGACAAGACGTGCAATTCCTTTTCCAAAAATCAAAAGGCGACATTGTTGTTCGTTATACTCTGCTGAACCAACAATATGAGTTCACGCATGAGAGCGGTCGGAATAAAGGTTTTTCTTCAGGAATTGCATCCCCAGAAGCAACACAGATTCTAATAGAGGTAAAAACGCACCAGCCGATTCCCCCCCCCCTTGAAATCAAAGAACATTTAGGGGTCGCCTAGGGAAAGTACCACAAGGTTACGACAGAAAATTAGCAATTTCATAATAAAAACTCCGAAAATTCAAATTTCCAAAAATAAGTCATGCTTCGTGTCTTGACATTAGATGAGGGGCGTCATGAAATCCCCCCCCCTATTTCTTTATTCGGGACATACGAGGATCTTCAAGTGATCAGATACAGTTTCTTTTCGAATAAAAAAATAGCTCCTTCAGGAGGACCCATACGTACGACGAACTTGAGAATTTCAAATGGGGAGGTATCAAGCAAGCTATAGAAATAGGAGCATTTTGAATCTCTGATAACAAATATCGCGTGTGATTTTTGATCTACCTCCGATTTGGTATGACAAGTCAAATTTCGGACCCAAAATGGTTCACATCAACTTCTTTCAAAACATCGAACAGTGTATCGAAGTGGGGGAATTTTGGATCGCTTTTTACAAATATCCCATCTGATTTTTGATCCAGCTCTGATGATTTGAACCTAAAAAGTCGAGCTTGTAATCTAAAATGGGAAAAATCGATTTGACTTGAAAAATCGAACAGTGTATCGAAATATGAGTATTTTCGATCGCTTATTAAGAACACGGCATCAAATTTTTCCAAAATGCCACATTGCGACACGCTGTTCAACGTTTCAAGAGAAGTCGAGTCTGACCATTTTGAGTTCGAAATTTGACTTCTTAGGCCAAACTGGAACTAGATCAGAAATCAAACCCGATGTTTGTCATCGGAGATGCAAAATACTCTCTTTTCTTTAGTTTGCTGGGTATCTCTCCATTTGAAATTTCAAAGTCAGGGTGTCTACCAGAATTCAGTTTTGGAATTCCAGGACTTTTCCGAGACTTTGTACGACACTTCCGGGGAAATTTTGAGGGCAAAAAAGTACCATGTTTTGCTCAATATACACAACAGTGTTACCTGTATTCTTCTACTGTATAGTCCTATCACCCTTCAAATACACTCACGCACTTTAAATTTCAATAATTTAATGCAATAATTCAGTAAAGATTTTTAATTTCATTTAAACATACAGGTGATCCCCACCCCTCTACTCACCGGACCAGGCCCCTTGCGACTTCTACCTGTATCCCACCGCGAAAAAGGACCTGAAAGGACGTCAATTCGAGCCAGAAAATCAGGCTTTAGGAGCTACGGAGGCAATTTTCAAGAAGATGTCGAAGGGGGGGGGGTGTCCAGCACGTGTTCTAGAAGTGGCAAGAAAGGTGGGCTAAGTGTATTTGACTCGGAGGAAAGTAGATTGAACGGAAACCGAACCAAATTTATAGATTTTTATAAAAATCGTCCGAATCTTTATTGAACACCCCTCGTATTTTCTCAGTTACTATAATTGATTGATCGATCAGTTCATCATCAAAATTTCAACTGCAGTGTTACCTTACTCTTACTCACCTAGGGCACACATCTTCTTTATCAGAGATGAACACGTCTGCACAAAATTCGTTCGCATCGTTCAACTCCAAGAGAAACCATATCTGGTCTGGTCACTTGAAGATCCTCGTACGTTCCGCATCGATCCAACTACCAATCCGAGCTCAAAAAGTTAGATTTTGGACTTGAAATGGTTTGAGTTGACTCGACTTGAAAAAGTGTACAGTGTCAAAATCAAGGTTTTTAGATTGCTGATTGCGAATATTACGTCAGACTTTTGATCCAGTCCTGATTTGAACTGAAAAGTACAAATTTTAGACACAAAATGGTCATCCTTGGCCCACCTTGAAAAATCGAACAGAGTGTCAAAATAGGGATATTTAGAACTGCTGACTGCAGATATCGTCAATAATCTTGATTTTTATTCATTTCCAACACAGATTAGAAATTTGATGAACTATTCGAAGTCAGCAACGCAGAAAATTCCTTATTGAAACTTTATGTTTGACTTTTCATGGCGAGTCAATTTTGCCTATTTTGGTTTTGAAATCGGGATGTTGTCTTTCTACTTGAAGTTCCAAAACTGGAGATATATGTTGTTTCCCTTTGAAAAGGTAACATAACGGGAAGGACGGGAACCATCATAAAGACCACCAGCAACGTAAAAAAAAAACACAAAAAAAACCACCTATGAACAAAGAATGTTCCCCGCTGCTGCTACCCCCCCCTCCCTCCGGACCGCAAAAATTCAGTTTTGTAATTTTGAAAGTTTTTTTGGGAAAGAATCTAGTGAATAAAAGAATTTGCTGCCTTATGGAAAAAGTGATGCCTGGAGACATATCACGATTGTCTCCCCACCTAAATGCGCCACTAAAGGTAGGTAACAAAAAAACAAACAAACAGGATTCCTGTTTTCTCCGCGTTTATGTGAATTTCTTACAAATGATGAAGTATTTTGATAAATCAAACTTTCCTGGTGGCCCATTGTGATGATTTTGTGCTTTTTGAACAATTTATAAATGTACACTCTTACTGTGTTTTAGAAGAACACTCCTCAAATAATGACACTTAGTATTCTTCAAATTGAGACATTCCAACTAATTTCTGTAGTCAAAACAGAAGCCATGCCGAAGAAATAAAAATTCAACTCTTTCTAAGTCTTAAAAAAAAACCAAAAAAAAAACTAGTTCTATGCTAAAATGAACGACTCTTTTTTTCCCCTCCCCCCAAAAAAGGGAGGAAGAAGAGGTTGATTATCCAAAACTACACACAAATCGAGGACCTTTTTCGGCTATCTCTCTTCTAAACCTCAAAAATTAAGAATTTTTTGCTCGCCAATTTCCAAATTATTTAGCTAATCGACATAGTTAGCATTTTCTGTCAAAAAACTAGAACTTCCACTATTCTGCTAGGCATAATGTTTGGTGTCATTTTGCAGGGAATTCTAAGAAGCGTATTTTTGATCCCATAAACTGTTCTAATATCTCTCATACTTTTCGAGTTATTTGAAAAAAACTGACGAAGGAGACACATTTGCTATCGTGATGGAAAACGCACACGGGTCTAGGGATGGGTTTTACGTGGACCATTCACTGAGCAAGTCCGTACAACAATCCGCAAAGAAACCTTTGACCACAATTTTTTCTAGTTCAAATACCAATTTGACTGGACTAATCATGTTGTCACAATATTTGATAATGAAAAAACTCATTTCCCAAAATCAGTGAGAGTATTCTTTCGGAATCGAGGGTGGAATCAAACTCATTAATATATCTCTGTCGAATTGCAAGACATTATTTTTCTTCATAACAAAGCTCATTTTCAAAAGGCAGTACCTGTATTATTATTTTTTTTTTCGAAATCAGATGATGAAACCCCCAAATTATTGACATTTCATTGTCGAAGTTGCATTTTGGAAGAACACTTTTCAAATGATGACTGAGGACATTTGTACCTAACCCGTAGTATTTTTCAAATCAACTTTATCTAATCTTGCCAAAGAAAGAAAAACTTGATGCTAAAACAAACCACATTCCCCTAAAAAAGTGGGGGGGGAGGAAACCTCAAAAATTAGTCCTTTTTTGGCTTGCCTATTTCCAAATTTATCCTATCGGCATAGTTAGTATTTTCAGTCGAAAAATTAGGCCTTCTTCTCGGCACAATATTTGGTATCATGTTGCAGAAAATTTTGAAACGCGGATTTTTAATCCGATTAACTATTCTAATATTTCACAAACTTTTCGACTCATTTGAGAAAAACTGACGAAGGAAGCACATTTGTCACCGAGGTGGAAAATGCACACGGGTTGGGGATAAGTTTTATGTGAGCCATTCAGAGGGTCAGTCCGCACAATAATCCACGAAGAAACCTTCAAAGGCAGTTTCTTCCAGTTCAACTGCTAATATGACTAAACTACACGGGTTATCATAATATTTGCTAATGAAAAAGCTCATTTCTAAAAGGCAGTGAGAGTATTTTTTTCGGGATCGAGGGACAAAGCCTCAACTCATCAATATCTCTCTATCTAACTGCAAAAAATTATTTTCTTCCATATCACAATGATTTATTGAAAATCTCATTTTCCAAAGATATATAAACGTATTCTTTCTGCGTCAAATTAAAGGAGGAAAAAAACAACATTTTCTTTTGAATTATTATAATATTTTTGCTTATGGAGAAGTTCATTTTCAAAATGCACTAAGTCCGTGCGCTGTGTTTCTAATTCCGGGACGCAGTAAGGACAGTTTCTAAGTTTCTTTTCATATTTTCTCTGGAATATTTTAATTTTGAAAATTAAATTTTTTAGATTGTACCTATCCGCTAAAGGTGAAGGCTCCAAGCTTCTTTTTTTTTTTCAAAAATGAAATAATATTTGTGCTTTCTGAATAATTTAAAAAAAAAACACAAAATGCGTTTTGGAAGAACACTCTTCAAATACTGACACTTGTACCTATACCGTAGTACGTTTCAAACTAAGATAAAAAAATTGAAAAAACTAGCTTTATGCTAAAAGAACAAGTTTACTATCCAAAACGCAAAATTATAAATCGAGGACCTTTTTTTTATTATCTCTCTTCAAAACCTCAAAAAATACGATTCTTTTGTTCGTCAATTTCCAAATTGATTCGATCGGCATAGTTAGTATTTTTAGTCAAAAATTAGGTCCTTCCTTGTTCTCATCTTTCTGCAAGAAAATTTCTCCGGCACGTTCCAGACAGGGATTATATACCTGACCAAACGACCGCCCTCTTGAGTAATACATTGCCCTATTAAGTGGCGTAGCCAGCCAAGCAAGGGGCTGGGGATGTTATCAAGGGGTACTAAAATTAGAAAAACCACTATTTGACAAAGGCACAAACCCCGGCTATGCCCATTCGACTGTCCCCAAAGCGAAAATAACCGAGCAGCGGAGCACATAACTGCACAACTTTCGTCTTTAGGCATGTAGCAGCGCATCAACCAGTTTTAAATTAGCCAAGGGTTGGTACATTTTAAACTGTACCTTCATGAACTTGAATTTTCAACTTTCAAGTGCATCTCACCTCGTCCATGTCCCGGCACGTGACAAACGAAACAAACAAAGCTAAAATGTCAAAAGCTAGTACCACACGTTTGGACCACACGAATGAAACAAATGAACGAGCTCCGCCCCCTCCTCGTAAATGAATAATTTTCTCGACTTCCCCGGACCTCAAAATCAGTTCGACACTATCATACTTACAGCAGTCTGGTGAATTCGTTTGTATTATTATTCATTTTTTCAAATCCGAACAATCCGCTGTCGGCAATTAAACTGGCGAACACAAATTAACCGCGAAGCCCGAAGGCGACAAACACATCCGACGTGTACACAATTAGGACTCGCGACAGGGCACACTCGTCACGCCAGCACGTCTACACACGAATTACGGCGCAAACGGAGAGGAGGTAGACAGCAGATTAGAAACCAACTGACGATGAATGAAGTATTGGAGATAATTTTTTGTTAGCACCAGGAATTTGCACACGGAACCAATACACATAGTTTTGATTAAAAGAACAAAATATAGAAGTTACACTAGAGAAACGGGACTTTTGACTTTCGAGGAAACTCGCACACGACCGAACATTCGACACGGATCGACCGACAGTGTTGGATCAAGGCTCGAAAGTACAAATACGAAGAATCGTCTTCTATACTGGAATAATGACGGCTTTATTAATATCAACTCGCATAATGAATTTCAGGTATAAATCTACAGAAACCGGCGAGATAACGACCAGTAACAAAGTAAACGATATGATGTGAAGTTCTGGTACTTCTGGTGGTGCACGTTCACGCACGTCAAGTAACGATAACGAATTGGAACCTGATTTTTCGTTAAGATAGTGAATATTCATTCCGAATTAAAGAGTATCGAAAATTGGACTGGAAACTGGAGTCCAGTGCTGCCAGATTAGAATTTTGAAAGTCGTCCTTAATCAATAACTGATAAAAAAGTTACTAAATCCTAAAATTTCCGATTTGTTTGTTTTTTCAGTTTCTTGCGCATTGTTTCGACTTTCTGACAGAGGTGTACTTATGACAGGGGGATGGGGGTCGATCGAAATGGTTTAAATTTTTTCCACGCACTAATCCGAGACATTACTCGTACAGTACGATGGCTAAACAATTTTTGAAAATGATCCCCTTCCCCCGAAAAAATCGGTATAAAGGCGCCACTGTTTTCTGACACAACTGTAGCTTAAAACATTACTCGTAAATTTAAGGAACCTGTTTTAAAACGTCTAAAACACATTTCAAACTGTGTTAAAAGCGCCCTTCTAATAAGGGTACCATTTTTTAAAGCATTTTACATGTTTTTACTAGTGGGTACACTTGAGGAAAACTGTAACGAATTGCGGGCCTAATTAATGAAAATTTCCCAATTTTCTTATAAAGGAGACACGCAGTGTAACATTCTATATGTATGCTTCCGAACAGAGTTGGGGTTATTCGAATAAGACGTTATTCAAATAATAATGAATAACAGATCAATCATTATTCGTTATTCATTATTCGTCAACACGTAAAATTATTCATCAATCATTATTCAGTAAAATGAAGATGTGAATAATATTCGTCAATCATTTTTATTCGTTATTCATAGCGGACGCAGTAACAAAACAAAAAATTTAACGAGGATCAGTGGCGTAGCCAGAATTTTCCCAAAGAGGGCCGGGGGGCAAAATAAGATTTTCAAGGGAGAAAAAGTCGAAAATTGAAGTATTTTTTAAAAATCGCCAATATTAGAGGACTATGTAAAAATATTGGGGGGGGAATTTCTGTGTGTGTGTGTGTGTGTGTGTGTGTGTGTGATGGGGAGGGGGAGGGGGGTAAAAATATTTTTGGGGTGATGGAGAAGGTATTTTCCTTGATCAATATTTTGGAGGAGAGGTATTTTTGGAATTTTTTTTTTTGGGGGGGGAGGGTAAAATAATTTTGTAGGGTAGGGAGGGGTGTAAAGATATATATATTTTGGGACATTTTAGGAGAGTAAAAATACTTTTGTTGGGAGGGAAAAATTTGTAAAAATATATTTTTTGGGGGATTTTTTTGGGTGTGGGGTGGGGTAAAAATATTTTTGGTGGGGATATTTTTTCTCCCTTATTTTACTGGGGTAATTAAAAAGTAAATAAAGTTATTCCGATTTTCTCGGAGGGAGGGGGGCAAATGACTGCGCCAGAGGAAGGCAACGCCCCCCTGGTCCCACTTTGGCTACGGGTCTGATTTCATTATTCGCGTGATTGATGTTATTGAATACTGATTACTGAATAATGAATGACTACTCGTTATTCATACTTACGACTAACGAATAAATTATTCGTTATTCGTTCGATTCATGCGCTTATGAATAACGAATAACGGTTGCGTTATTCATTATTCATTATTCGAATATTATTCTGCCTAACTCTGCTTTCGAACCCTAATAAAAATAATTTCCATAGAAATTTCTACTAACAACACTGCTGCAGTGTAAACGCGCAGGGCGCAGCAAAGATCAAGATCAGCATGACTGAAGGAAATTTCTGACCTTGAGTCAATTCAAAAGACGTCCGGGGTGTCCCTAGAGTTTATCTTTACCACCAGAAAAATCAGTCAGTCAAGTCAGTCAGCCAGGTCAATCGGTTAATCAGTCAGTCAACTACCCAAAAATACGTATCTCCTACAAAGACACGTAATAAAACGTTTTATATGCTTTCGTACTCTAAATCAGGGGCGAAACTATAGGGGGTGTGGGAGGTTGAAACACCCCCCAATAATTTGGCAGTCGGAAATTTTAAGACTGCTCATTTGACCCCACCCCCCCCCCATAATTTGACAGTCGGCAAATTTTGAAACGGTTTATTTGAATTTTTATGTTTCATGCATGTTTGTTTGTTTATTTATTTTATTTTTCAATTTAAAAATATTTCGATTAAGAAATTGGTAAATTTTTAATTTTTTAAACATTTTGTCGGCGAATTTTTAGTTTTCAAAAAATCTTTGTCGGTAAATTTTTCTTCTCCACCTTTCCAACCCGAAAGTCAAACTTCGTTTCTGAAAATGGAGTACCCTAGACTCCTGTTAAGAGACTAGTCAGTCAAAAGCAGAAGGTTTCAAGCTGAGTATCGAACGTTATTTGAAGGGTTGAAACAAAGCAGAAATGTGGAAGACATTTCGAAAATCTGAAAGTCGGTAGCAAAAGTAGAATTTCAAATTTCAGTGACTATTTGGACAGCCAGCGAGAAAGAGTCGCCCTCTATAATTTTAGGCACCTGAAAAAAAGGAACTATTGTAACCCTACATATTTTAGAAAAATTCATCAGATTGAAATGAAAATGGTCTCAATGGAAGGAAAATTTTATGTACTATATAAATTTTGCCCGAATCATTTTTTCGGTAAACGCTTTCGTTTTCTTAATATTTTGAGATTTCTTCATATGCCTGTAAATGAAATATTCTCCTTGATCAAGGTTACAAGGTAAACGACTAAAGAGCGCCACCGCTTTGAGCAGCCCGAAATCTGTTGTTACTAGATTCTCTGAGAAAGTTGAACTCGACCGCTTTCACATTTCCCTTCGCATTTCTTAGCTAATACGGTGTTTTTTTTTTTTTTTTTTTTGTAAAACGGTTTCACCCTGTCCATAATGTCATGACCATTGTTCACATCACGTCCCTAGTACTCAGTACAAGGATACGATACGACTCAATAGACCCCCATTTTCTCCTCTTTTGAATCTGTTAGGTGAAACTGGAAAAATTGCATATTATATAGCAACTTCTAAGTTAGTGATTCACTCATTCACTCCGTCACTTATTTATTTAGTGACTCACTCACTTACTCAGTCATTCATTCATTCTCTAATTTAGTTATTCATTCTCATCGTCACTACGTTACTCACTGAGTTAGTGATTCACTCACTCACACCTCCATACGCTTACTTATTTAGTGATTCACTCAGTCACTCCCTTACTTATTCAGTTATTCACACAGTTACTCAATCACTTACTCAGTGACTCACTGATTCACTCAGCCACTCGCTCATTTATTGAGTTATTCACTCAGTTACTCCATCACTTACCCAGTGATTTAGTGATTCACTCACTCACTCACTCACTCGCTCATTCATTGTCTAATTCAGTTATTCATTCGCTTCTTCACTATGTCATTCACTCAATAAGTCAGTGATTCACGCACTCACTCACTCAATCATTTGCTTACTTATTTAGTGATTCACTCAGTTACTCAATAACTTACACAGTGATTCAGTGATTCACTCACTCACTCACTCAATCACATAAGAGCTGGGGGGTTCGTACTTTCTGGATGTGTTCGTATGAACCCGGAATAGGTTTTAGGCTATAAAACATTATTTCGGTACCCTAATTAGAAGGGGGGCCACAAAATTTTGTCCCCCCTGGCCCCCCCCTAATTTTGTTTTCAACTTGAACTTTTTAGAATCGTTTTACATCGACCTTCTTCATATTCTGTTAAAATTTGGTGGCGGTAACTGTCTCTCCCTTCAGAAATTATTGGGGGGTTGAAAATCTGGAATTTCCAAAACGAGCTCAAAATGCTTCATTATTGCACGTACATCTAATTTAAAACAACCATAATATTTGGATATTATTTCGTACCCATTTCTGTACCACACAGCCCATTTTCAACCACGTATCACCTCCAAAAATCCTAACATTTCAGTTTTTGAAAACTATCTTCAGCATTCCTTCTAATTATCCGACTGAATTTTTGAAAACACCAACATTTTCCTCTGAATAACACAAACATGAAGCAGTAAATTTCAAATAGATCAGAGCCCTCTCTGAAGGCAATGAGTGTTGAAGCTATTTGCAGTTTTAAATTTTTGTAAATTTCAGTAGCGCGTCTGAGGGAACCTTTTCCGAGCCAAGAACCGGCTATCGGCTACACAGCCATTCGTCTATCAACACACGCACACATACACGCGTGTAGGAACATGCACAAAAAAAGGTTAGGAATAGAAACAACAAATGAGGTTTTAATACCTAAGTATAATAGGCTAATGCGCCTATTCTTCTACGCCCCCCCCCCCAGAGCAACTATTAGTAAGTTCAAACTGCATATAAAAATGTAGCGTCTCATAATCAAAATCTCTCTTTTGTAATATGTATAAAAGTGTTAGCTTATCTGCGGGTGGGTGTGCATGTTTGTTTGTGGGTGGCGGGTGAATCATAAGAGCTGAAGGCAGATGCGGATACCGGGGAAGAGGGTGGGGGTCCGGACACCCTCCTCCCAAAAGATCGAAATACATACATATATGCAGTATCAGTTCTAGCGATGGAGATCCCAATAGGCACATTAGGCAAATGCCTAGGTTGACAGATTTCGAAAGGGCGGCAAAATGTTGTACAAAAACAGCGGGAAAAAGGAAGGAAATTCAGGAAAAGAGAAAAAGAAGAAGAGGCAGACAGAAAAAAGGAAACAGTTGCAGAAAACATAACTGAAAAATAACTATCAATTTTTGACCTGTAGCTCATTGGGAGGATATGAAGTGGGTAGGGAGACATTTGGTTGAGTGCCTGTAGCAGCTTGGCTTTTAAATCCGTAGCTGGTTATAAAGAACGTGAGCAAAAAGTGAAGTCCATAATACATTAAAAAAGAAGAAGAAGTGAAAAGTGACCACCCGCTTATCAGTCACGTTAGCAGCTGATGCCGGCAGTGCGGGAAGAGTGGAGGGAGGAAAACTGCAAGTTTTCATGCAGGAAAAGATCACGGATGTGGATCATAGGGAATCTTTGGAAGGACGGGAGGGAAGATGGGAAAGTGGTTAGCTGTAAAGGGAAGAGGAAGGGACTAACTCAGTTAACCCAACACACTTTAGCCGGCTCACCTTAGCCAACTCACTTTAGCCCACAGTCTAGTGCGAAGTGGGTCAGCTAGTCTACTATAGAAAAGTGAATGTTTGTCTGTTTGTTTGTTCGAGGTTGACGGGTGAACCATAAGAGCTGGGGAGTTCGAACTTTCTGGATGTGTTCCTATGAGCCCGGAATACATTTTGGGCTATAAAAAAATTCGGTACCCTAATTAGGAGGGGGGCCACAAAATTTTGTCCCCCTGCCCCCCTAATTTTGTTTTCAACTTGAACTTTATAGAAGCGTTTTACACCGACCTTATTCACATTCTGTTAAAATTTGGTAGCGGTAACTGTCTCCTTTGTTGAGTGCCTATACCGGCTTAGCTTCTACAACCGGAGCTGGTTACAAGTAGTGTAGGAAAAAGTGGAGTTCATAAGACATAGAAGAAAAAGTGAAGTGACCACCCGCTTATCAGTCGCATTAGCAGCCGATGCTGGCAGCGCGGGAAGGGTAAATGGACGAAAACTGCAAGATTTTTCAGACAGGAAAAGATCGTGTGTGTAAATCACATGGAATCGTTGGAACGACCGAGAGGGAAGATGGGAAAGCAGTTCGCGGTAATGAGAAGAGAGGACATACTGCTGCCCGCGGAGCTTCGCGCGGTTAAATTTTTACATGTATTCGCGTGTCTCCAGACCACAGAGGAGGGCCACAATATTTTCCTCCACAGGCCCCCAAACTTATTCTTCAACTGGAACTTTTTGGAATTGTTTTACATTGAACTTCGTCACACTATGTTAAAATTTGGCGAGTAGCACCCCCCCCCCCCCCCATCAAACATACTTAGGCCAACTCACTTTAGCCAGCTCAACTTAGCCCACGGTCTAGATGAGCCGCGATGCGGGTCAACTAGTAATCAATAAAAGTCAGGTTTCAAATTCGTGAGCCCTTTCGATGATTTGGCTAATTATTTGTAGGAGATCAAAGGTTGAAAAATGTTTTCTAAAGTCAGCCTGTTCTGGTGGCTGAAGAAAGTCCAAAGTACTTTAACCTGTTTTCTACGTTTTTGAAATTTTCACGACTGAAGATTCAATTTAGCCAACGGGCACCTCCCAACATTGAGCTGGAGGGTATTTGATCCAGTGAGGAAAACATTCAAGAAATCAAAATAGGCACCACTTTTTCACTTCGACTGCTCGAAATCACAACGAATGTTGTAATAGGCTGTGCTATATTGATAAAATATTGCAATGACATTGATTGCTTGTTGAAGCGTTTAAATTGAACTCGTACCGTGTTTTTCTTTCTGGGTTAAAAAAAATAATTACGAAGTGCTTTTCAATAACTGCTTATTTCCGCGGTGATGTTCTGAGTTTTCTCCAGACCTGAAAAAAGGCTGACGGATTTTTCATATGTTTCTCACAAAACCAAGAGGAATGAAATTAAAAACCCCAAAGTTATATCATATTTTTTAATATAACTTTTCCTGAACATCAAATGCTTATGGGAGGGGGCATTACCACCAACACCATCTTTTTTCAGATAACTTTTCCTGAACATCAAATGCTTGTGGGGGTATCATCACCTAAAAGCGGAAAATCCTGTCATCCGTACTTGCATTATCATTTATCAGTCACTAGCATTCGGGTACTTTGATTTAAAATACAATTTTCAACAGAGCAAACCAAAATTGGATACATCAGCAGTCAACGCCTGTATTAAGTGTCAAAAAACAGAAATCTTTACTCGGGAAATTCTCAAGTACAAAGTTACATGTAGCTTCGAGCTTTTCCGGCCTACGGTCCAGTCCTGCATTCAAATACCTCGATATTTCTCAAATGCTGACATTTCTGAATAATTCCAATTTGACTTACTTGTACAACATTCGGTAACAACTGTGGGCAAACCCACTCAATTGACTTTTGGACTTCGATTTCATGATGACACACGTTCACTGATTCAGTTCGTGTACTCGGCAAAATTTTATCAAGCACGGGAAAGCGCGCGTGG
Organism: Acanthococcus lagerstroemiae; assembly: GCA_031841125.1. Lineage (NCBI taxonomy): Eukaryota > Metazoa > Arthropoda > Insecta > Hemiptera > Eriococcidae > Acanthococcus > Acanthococcus lagerstroemiae. Next base: position 41,108,142 of record CM063111.1, on the reverse strand, counting down.
CTCCTTTACACGCAGGAAAATATGAGATATTGGAGATGTATAAAGCAGACAAGGTTGTATCATTCACACGGCACTAAAATAATCAACGAAACGAACGCATCACTTGAAATCTGATACTATCTTTTCAATTCAAGAAAATCTCGAGTAAACATTCAAATAATGTTCAAACAAAAAAGCGATTATGAGGTAAATATGTACATTCGGCGCGCAAATTTTAGAAATCACATTGCGACTGCACGGTAGTGGGTTAGAGCAAGTTTCTACAAATTAGATTGCTCTGTCCATTTCCAAGTCACCATACAGGTAGGGTGTCATCATTCAAGTCTGCAGCTACCTACATGAACACGTTTTCATAGATGTAGTTTTTTTAAATTGTTGTTCATTGTTACAAGATAGTAATTCAACTAGTAGGTTAAAATTCTTTAAGGTCTGACAAGGACTCGCCAGAAATGTATGGAACTGAACGAAAGTGACCCAATACTCTTGTCAACTCAGTAAGTACACTGAAAACATTTACGAGCATATCAAACTGAATTCAATTTCAATAGTTCGTGAACCGCAAACGACAATATTTTCTGAACTTGAACCTTTGACTAGGTAAATAGTTCCACTAGATACTGAGGGGCCCTTCTCTCCAGTTCGCTTCACCCCTTCCCTCGAAATTGATTTGCCTGTCTGCCCGACTGTCGGGGTTTCTCTGCTTGCTTGTTCATTTTTCATTCTTCAGGGCACCTACTGAAACGAAAAAAGAAAAGGGTCGCTATTTGATTAACCTACTCCAAAAAAAGTGCCCATATGACATCGTTTTTTCAGAACCCCTGCTAAGAAAAATGGACGCCTCCGGCGCCTCTCAGAACTTAGGGGGCCCCTTATATTCCAAAGAACAGTATACAGAACAAAATTAGGTGCTTCACATGCATTTTCCATAAGATGTTGGGGCCCTGAGTCAACCTTCATTTTCAAGTTCAAAATGCTTTAAGACGTGTTGTTTTTAACCTGCACAGAACATATTTAGGACGTTCGATTTCGTATGCTAACATTTAATTAACAATAAACATTGGAAAATTCTATGACAGGAATACAATGCTCAGTAAGAACATTCCGCATTAATTTTCTTTTTTTAGGCTAATTCAGTCCAAAATATATTCATGGCCTCACAAGAAGTAGATTGATCGTATCGATGAATGCGGAAAAGCATGATTACTTGAAAATACATGTACTAGAAGACGGGGCTGATTAGAACACCAACCAATTTGGAGTAAATTACGGACCTATTAAACATGATTTTCCTCCGCTTTAAACCGGGAAAAACCGTGTTGCGATACATTCAAAAAAGTTTCAACCAGTTCAGGTTCTTATTACGATTGATACGTATTTGATTCTTTCGTGACGTGAAAAGGAACAAAATAAAAATCTTCAACAGTTTTCAAGCAAGCTTATTTATAGAGTCCACCCATATGAGCGAAAACGTAGTAAGGGTCGATTATGAACCCCGGAGGTGGGACAAGCTCAAAAAAGAACGGGAGCCCGCCAGGAGGAAGTACACCTTGGAAAAAAAGATAGGATGGGAAAGAGGGGAGGCTTACGCCTACAAATGGGCGGATTACGAGGAACAGGAAAGGTAGCAAGGATGTAGGTAGGGGGTCCTGAGGGTCTGAACCCCCCTTAGCAAAAAATCGGTCTAGTTCAGGAGTCAAGCGAGGCAAATCAAAGGGCAAGGATGTGAAGGGTCAGGCAGGGAATAAAATGGACTCCTCCCCCTCATAACGGAGCTATCTAAACCCTTGAAAGGTTGGAAGGGGAGATCGCCTCCACTCACGACGCCGTGCATCACGAGTTAGACGACGAGTAAAAGAACATCTAACCCAATAAAGCTGATATTTATTCATTTATTAATTAATTATTTTATGAGCTTTTAATATAAATACGCATGACTATTCACAGCGTATGTCAATCTAAATACTCTCACTTTTCAACTATAAAACACTCGGTTCAATGTCCCAGTAGTTTATTCTATTGAACAGAATTCCAAACCTGAGTTCACACGTTTCGGTATCAGCCAACATTTCCGCATAAAGTTTAAAATGACTACTCTTACAAGGTTCCATAATTTTAAAGAAAATGTTGCATATTTTCCTCCAACATTCACAAAAATTAATCGAAAAAAACAAACAAACGTTTAAGTGAATTTCGTTGTACAGATGACTTAGTTTGCAAAGCACTTTTATTTTTCTTAAAAAGCAGACAATAATATTGGCTGCGAAGTTAACAATGTAAAACTGTCATTCTGCGACGTTTTAATGTTTCAGAACGCTTTCAAAAATTTCTAGAAACCAGAACGTACGTGTTGGAAAAATTACGAAACAAACGAATGTAATCATAAAATTGCGAGCAATAAAGAAATCATAAATTAACTTGAAACTTTGAAAGTACATAAATAATTACGAACGCTTTTGGGATAGTAAATTTTCCCAAATGTTTTTGAAATTACTCCTGGAAATTACGCACTTTTACAGAGGTTTTTCGCGCATAGGTAAAGCTGTCACCAATTTCGTAATACCTGAAAGTTTCAACAAATATTCGAGGTCATTTTAACCTTTCAAACTGTCACAAATTTCATAATACCAGAAAGTCTCAACAAATACTCGGGGTAATTTTCATCTTCCAAACAATCGAAATCTGCAGAAAATTTCAAAATCTCTTTCAACTAAGAGAGAGCAGACAATGAATCGCTTCGCTTCTAGTTTCTATGAAGATTTAAACCGTAACTTATATCTCATTCCTTCCCTTATATAGCTAATCCATTGAAGAATAGTCGTCATGTACACCCTTTTACCGTAATAATGTATTTTCAATACTTCATGAGTTATATGTCACCTAACATTTTAAACCCGCCGGGACTTTTTCCTCAATTTTTTGATTTTTTTTTTACGCTCGTCAAATGAAAATTTAGGTGAGATTTTGCCAGTGTATCAGTAGACCAGACTTTTTTTACTTCTGAAGTAAAAATTCGGGCAAAAAGAACTTTTTATTTACCCTAGTTACAGTTTATCACCAAAAGCCATACAATTTCACCCCAAAATATTGATGAGTAACAGGATATCATGTAGAAGTAGTACCATTTTAAAGGAGTCCTAATAGAAACATCACTGCCTGTGTATTGGACTACCTAACTAGGATTCTGTCATCACACTGACCATTTCACTGAAACATGTTTCACGTAAACTCTAAGGGCCTACAATTTTGAAACTTTGGAACAATATAAAAATAATTCTTAATAATTAGAAATATAAATGGCCAGTACATTAGAGCTGGTTTAATAAGTAGGGCATATCCAAGTGGTTATGGTGAGAGAGACCCGCGAAATTTCCTTCTTAGATGGCGAAATCGTCCTCAGTGGGTAACGCTCATAAATTTGGACCCTCAGTTGACAAAATTTAAAAGTAGTAAAGAGCGTTTTTTCTTTTTCTCCTGCTAGTGGACGCTACATTATTCCTTCCAGTTGGCATAATCAACATTCTGTTGCGGAAAATTCAAGATTCCATACCCCTCGAATCCCATAAGTTCATATTACTGAATTTATCCCCGGTCAATATATATTATTGTACTGTGGATGGAGTGAAAGTCACGGTGGACAAATTTGATGATTAGTGTACTTTTTTCTGTTTCTTCTTCACACAACTGCAGCAAAATAGAAAACAAGAAACATTTTTTCTTCAGGTTACCCTCACTTAAGCCACAATTTGAGAGACTGCATAAAATTATATCGATATAGACTATAATCAAGGGTCCGTCAAGTAGGGAGTAAAATGAGGCCAACCCCCTTCCTATCGAGGACTTATTCGGTATTTTTGGCAAAAATATAGAATTCAGTCACTAAGCAGTATTATGTAAGAGAAAAACTTATTTTTCTGCTTTCTATTTTGCATACACGGTATTTGTAGGCTGTCATTCAGCAAATTTAAATGTTGCATGCCACATGGTCTCACGAGGCACCCGACTATGATGTACTGTTTCACTGATGTTTTAAATTATGAAACTTAAATTCGGGATCTTAATTTCAATTGCGAACCTTTTGTAGTGAAATTTGAAGTTAATTTTTGGGTGAAAGCATTTTATTTGTAGTACACGGCTCTAGGGAGCGCTGAAGTAAAATTAAACGACGAAAAAAATTTTCCGTGAGTTCAGTCTTTGTTTTTTTTTCCAAACTTCTTAAAAATATTGTTGAATTTCCTGACTATTTACAAACGTCCTGACCTACTTTTCAAATTCCTGACTTTTTCCAAACTTTCCAAATTTTCCAAACCTGTAGACACCTTGATGTATGACATACTCGTGTGAGTCGTTTGAGACGTGATCACCGCGTGCGCGTATTAAGGTAGGTAAGCTCAATAAGGCCCTAATTTAAGGTCTTAGCTCTCCAGACTTTCATGTAAGTGATTTCATGTTTTTCCTTTTTTGTGTTATAGTCATCGACTGAAATATTTAAAAATTGGATAGCTTGAAATTTTTCTATACCGCTCCACGTTCCAACGATCTTCTAATAAAAATACCCCTTTTTCAAAACTTGATAAGGCCAGTGCACCAAAGAAAAGGCTGGGCCTATAACCTAATAAGACCCAAACTAATACCTAATAAGCCTGACCTGAAATTCGGTAAATAAAAAGATAAGCATGGTTCAAATCGAAATTCATGATTAAGCTATAACTGAAATGATAATTAATTGATCTTACCAGGTTGGGCCTTATCAAGTTACATAACACTATTTTACGAGAGTATCGCATACCTCGGTTCCAACTTTAATGCGGCTTTTTTTGGATTATTTCCCCCTGAAAATGACATTTTCGCCTACATTTAATGTTTTTTTGAGATTTCTGGGACTATTTTGGGTAGAAATTCAATTTTCGAAACAGTTTTGTCAATTGTCAATTTTCTGAGAAAAAATTAAAAAATTTTAATTTCTCGAGAAAAAATTCTTCTAAGAATTCATTTTACTTGGAAGAAAAAATCTGAAAAAATAAACAACCTTACTATTTGTTACAAGAATAGTATATTACACACCAAGAGTCAAAAGCTAGTGTTTACATGGCGAGTGAGCAGTCATGTAAACTCACTTTTGGGTCTTGTTGTGGAAGACATTTTTTATACTACTTGATCAGAAGCGGTAATGTTTTTCACTGACATGGTCTGTATTTTTATTTTTTTTTATTTATCTATTTATTTATTTAAATTATAGACAGGTAATTTTTGTGTGTGTAGCTAATTCAAAAATTGAATTCGCTCAGTTAATTACTACAAAGTACAGTATCATAATCTTGTTGTCAGTTTGTTAACATGCACAAATAGCATACACAGGTAGTGGCCAGCAAAAACGTAACGATGGTTAACAACGAACGGTAAAAGCTGTACTATATCGTGAATATTTAAATGCGTTCTTAAGTCGCTATTTTGTAAATTTGCTTTGTGGCTGAGTGGTTAGAGACAATCGCTGAAGTTTTTGGAACTATTTTTTTTTTTTTTTTTTTTTTTGAAACTTTCTAATACGGTATTTTCTGAGTTTTTATCATTTAAAAATCCAGGCCCTGATCTCAATAGATATGAGGTTGATTATCCAAAACAAAAATATTGCAAAGAAAAAAGAACAGTTTTAAGCTACCAAACTCTGACCGGTCCGATTTCGGCAGGACTTTTTTTTATCCTTGGAAGTGAAGTAACGCTACTAATATTCCTTACTTATTCTTATCAATTTGTTATTTTTTTCATTTTTGTACAAGAATTCTATATCTGATCTAATTAAAAAAACTATCAAAAATTAGGACAAAAAGTGATCCTATCAAATCAGGATCACTCTGGTTGAAGAAGTTTCAAATATTTTTCCTCCTTTTCTTATAAAGACCGATCACTTGATCGCGTTAACATGAATAAGGCCTTATAAAAGTCCAATAGCACTTCATATATTAACAGTGAAGAAAAAAAATCTTTGTCCAAAACCACGTCAAAATGTGGGGATGTGGGGAGGGGTACATTTCCACGCATGAATCTCACGTGGGAATATTCTTCAAACTGTCCTAATCAATTTAGAATTGTTGAAAACGTATTTTGGGTGAATATCGGCCAGAAATATTCCATCACGCACTTACAATTTTATGTAGCTATCTTAAATTGAGATATTAGATAACTGAATGTTTTGACCTACAGTTTAGGGATGTATTTTTGAAACAAAATCATAAAAATGAAATTTGGCATATAGGGGGCAGTGGTAAAAGTAATTCTATGTCGGTAATGTGATTCTAATTTGGTAGTTGCTAGTTTTGCACTATTTTTTTCTACCCCCCCCCCACATAGGTCTGATCATCAAATTCAATTCCAGGATTTGAAAAATGAGAGATAAATGTACGTAGGGCAGCAAATTTTCACCCATTTTGGACTCCACCCCCAGTCCGGGGCTATTTACGGACCTCATGTTAATTCGAGCGTCAAATCTAATGGAAATAATTATAATACGAATCTTTTAAAAATACTTGACTTGTTAATTTCGATTCTGTCAGTTACTTTTAAGAATCATCCAAGTTTCACCGAGTGAAACCTAAATAGTGCAAAATGCCCAAATACACGCCGAAATACAAGAAACCAATTAACATCGAGCCTTCTGAATATTATAAGTATTAATAATATAAACGCCACTCTCATCAATAATCATCTTGTCAGTCGAGTTCTCCTGGCACACGGAACATCGACACATTAAAACACACAAGTGGGGAACCCGGCTCCCAATTACTACATCTTCTTCCTGGCAATACAAGTTGAAAGTCTGAACTGCGAAAAAAAAAAAAAATCTCTAAAAGTATTTACGACGGCAAAGCGATGGAATTTTAAATGTCATCGCAAATTGTATCTCGCTGATAAAATTCTATCTTACTTCCTTTTTATGATTAAAATACGCTATTTTCAAACTCACCAATTTAGATACTTATGAAGCGCTTCAGCATTAATTAGAATGTGCATACTAATTCAAAATTCAGTAAATATATTTTAACGGCGCAGAACTGGTTCACATATACCGAACAACGAAGACTCACAGACGAAGACAATATCCTAACACATGCATCGACAGGGGTAGATGCAAATTTTATGTGCCGATGGGTGCACAATGTGTGTCATGAATGAAAAAAAATAAACATATACGCGACGGAGAACCGGTTCCCTTCGACACCTTATTGCGACGTGCATGCTATATTAAATATACAAAAAACACTAAACTTAAATCAAACTTAATAAAATATTTATACGTCGCGTATATTCCGTGTAAAGCAATCGAGGATAACAAGGTTACCCACCCGATACCACGGTATTGACTCGAGGTTGTAATTCGTTCACTTGAACCTGCGAGAGAAAAGCCGAACATGACGTGAAAATTTTCTTAATTATTGCCGACGCAAGGTCGAGCGTCTTCGAGGAAGAAAATTCGCCAAAATCAAGAAAAAAAAATCAACTCGCCAGCAATTAGAGTTTATCAGCTGTTATGCTAATGCTGCCACCACGTGGTGAAATCGATTGCAAATTGTATAATTTTCGTCCACTCAAATCTCTAAAGCAGATACGAGAAGTGCTGCAACGAAGATACATCTGGAACTTCGCGGGTCACTTTTTCGGTGTATGACGGCCCAAAGGAGCAGAAAAAAGCACGTGAGTCGATATTTCATTTTTTATTACTATCTTAACGGAACGGTAAATGGAGTTAATTTGGCGAGATAATTAAGATTTAACTGGAACTTGCAAAAGAATCTATTTACATTGGCTGATTTAGATACAGAAATATTAGGGACGTATAGAAGAGAGTGAAGCCCCCAGAGTTGATAAGTTGGAAAATTAGATCCACGATTGGCGAAACTAGATTCTTAGTTGGCAAAATCTCGGAAATAAGTTCTTAATTTTCTTTTCTCGTAGATTTCAAATATTTCCACCAGTTGGCAACATTTCAAAAAGAAAAACCTTTTTCTTCTTGTCACATTGAGAATTTACCGGTTTCCAAAATCAACCCCCTCTGTGTGTGCTATCTTGGCGTGGTGATAAACCCTGATAGTATTCTTTCCTAAAGATGCGTCTCCACCGCCACAAATGAAGAGCTTAGAATTAAAACTGACACTTGCTATTTTACTCCAACTACGCAAATAGGCAAAACTATATACACGGATGCAGAAATATCTCTTGCTGCGCCGTGAATGTGCGGTACATTTAGTGTTGGTGGGAAATCCGACTGCCGTGGAATCGACTGTGCAAGAATGATTGCAGTCGCTCAAATTGAAGGGGATATTTGGCAAGGGTCACTTTTGATTCTCACTTGACCTAGCATTGTGAAAATTATTCTGAAGTCAACCTGAAACGTGAAGAAAAGTATAGTCAGGAAGGCGCTTCATACAGTAAATAATAATTCCAGACATAAAATCTCCCATTTGGATATCCGGGCGGAGACTAGCTAATGACAAACCATCGGAATTGAGAATAGAGACTTGAAACGTAAGGACACTGAATAAGATAGGCAAATTAGAAAATTCAAAGAAAAAGACGAAAAGATTAAAATTAGATATAATAAGAATTAGTGAAGCGAGATGGCCAGAAGAAAATGATTTTTAGACGGGGGGAGTATACAATAATTAATACAGCAGCGAAAAGAAGGCAAACAGGCGTATGTATTATTATGAATAAGACTGAAGGGAACAGAATGCAAAGCTATACCCAACATAGTGAGAGATTACGGTGAGAATTTCAGCAAAACAAATATCTTTAGTGATATCCAAGTTTATATGCCTACAAAACATAAAACAAATTGAAACACGGTCCTCTACACACGGATTCCGTACATCACCAAGCAAAACAGAATTCATGATGATCCAGCATCGAACAAATAATCTAACATTCCCACCCTTTTCTACTCAACTCACAATCGATTCCTCCCTCCAATTCAGTCAAATTTCTTGGCTTCTACCTCGACGCTCGCCTCTCCTGGTTACCGCATATAGAACACATAAAAGCCAAATGTATGCGCTCACTCAATGTTCTGAAGTGCCTCTCACATCTTTCCAAAGGATGTAGCAGGGGACTACTCATTTAGATATACCAGACTCTGATCCGATCTATCATGGATTATGGATCACCAATACATGGATTTGCCCCACCCTCATACTTAAAGCTTCTTGACGCTGTCCAAAATGCGGATCTACGTATCGCCATTGGCGCCTTTCGCACTAGCCCAGCCTTCAGTATACCTATGTGCCGATGCTAGAATTCTTTTTCTCTTACCGCCGAATGCAACTCACTGTTAAACTCCTCGTTACGATAGCACACAACCCTGATCTTCCTGCCTATGAGTATCTCTTTAGCCTTCCAAACTAAACTCATGTTCCTAAAAATCCTCACTACACTTACAGTCACACTTTGAAAGGACACTGACCTGTACTTTTTCCTACAAGTCACTACCAACAATACATACATTCCCCCACCCTGGATGTTGAACCTTTCCTTATGTACTTTTAAACTTACAGAATTCCCTAGCCCCCCCCCCCAAGTTTATCGGACTCATTTGCAAGAAATTCTGGACCGCTTTCCTGACCGTATCCTATGCATTACTGATGGTTCAAAGTACACCCGACGCACCGCTTACGCCTACTCCATAGAGGGTCTACTACACTCCTTCCGACTTAAAAATACAGCTTCCATTTACACAGCCGACCTCCATGCTATCCTACAGTGCCTAGTCACGATCTCCTCGCTCGAAGACCCACCTACCCCACCCACTAGCTGGTCCTCTCAAATTCACTTTCCTCCTTAAGGTCTATTTCCGATCGCCTTTCAATGCACGCTCTCGTCCAACGCATCCATTTAATTCTCCATCTCATTTCCATCACCACCAAGAGAATCTCACTCATTTGGATCTCAAGCCATATTGGTATCCCAGGAAATGAGGCAGTCGATCAAGCAGCACAGCAAGCTACACAGCTCCCGTATATCACTCGTTAACTCCCTATCTCAACAGATCTCACTTCCGCCACTCGTCGGGCCATTTTGCGTAAGTGGTTCAAAGAGTGACGGCATCAAGCCTCTCAGCACAACAAACTCGCACAAATCAAGCTTACACCTGTCCCCTGGTCAACGTCCCAACGTTCCTCACGCCGCGAGAAAGTTATCATCACCCGCCTAAGGATCGGACATATACGCCTCACACATACGCATCTTCTCACTAACCTGTATCCCCTCAACTGCCCACACTGTGAAGATGAAGGCCTTCTCACTGTGGACCACCTCTTCTCATGCCCCTCCCTCACCCACCTTGGTAACTCTCACCACGTCCCCCCAGTCGAATTTTGGCCCTCTCCAACTCCCACAAGCACATAAACAACACCCTCACCTACCTTTTTGCTGCTGGATACCTCTGCAACATATACACAACAACCTTTCCCGAGCCCATAGCCCGAAAGTGTAGCTCCGAGGCTCGATAATAACAAAATTTAAAAAAAAGGAAAAGGAAATTTAATTGTGATGGGCGATTGGAACCCCAGAGTAGAAGGAAAAGAAGAAGGGGAATTGCGGGGAGCATGGTTTCGGCGAGCGAAATAAAAGAGGGGCGAGGCTTATAGAATTTTTGCGAACAATATAAATTAATTATTGGAAACATTCAGTTTAAAAATCAGGAGAGAAGAAAATACACTTAGGAAAGCCCAGGAGATGAAAGAAGGTATCAAACAGATAATATTATGAAGAAAAAAGGTATAAAAATCAAATACTGGATTATAAGACATACCAAAGAGCGGATGTACGTAGATAGTGATCACAATTTAATAGAAATGAAATGTGGATTTAAATTTAAGAAGATGAATAAGGAGAAAGTAAAAACAAAATGGAATTCGGAGTTATTGAAAGAGGTAAAGAAAAGAGAAGAATATCAAAAAGAAATAACGAAAGAACTTTGTAAATCACAGGAAGCAAATGATATCGAAAGGGAGTAGATAACACTAAGAAAGCAAGAAATCTTGCAGCAAAGTGAGATATTAGAGTTATTAGAAGAAAGAAGAAAATATACACGAGTCAGGGATAGCACAAATATAAGGCTTTAAGAAATCAAATAAAAAGAGAATGTAAGAAAGAAATACAAAAATGGATTAATCAAAATTGTGAGGAAACTGAGAGGCAAATGAAAGCAGGAAACCTCGATCAGGTATACAATAAAGTAGAAAGATATATTGGAGCAAGACGAAAGAATATTAGACTCTTAGAAAAGACAAAAAAATGGGTGAGATGTTGAAAAACTGTACCAGAATGGAAAGATCCTATTTTGAGATCGGAATTTGATAAAACTCTGAAAAAAATACAAAAAGGTACAGCAGAAGGAGTTGATGAAATTTGCTAGTGAGTTATTGAAGAATGCAGGAAAAGTAGTTTTTTAAAAATTAAGATGAATTAATTCGCAGAATGTATGAGGAAGGAGAAAGACCAATAGATTTTCAGAAAAGCAGATTGGTTATGATAATCCATAAAAAGGTAGAAGTAGGCACATGTGAGATTCGTACTATAAGTTTACTATCGAATGCATCAAGGTACAGACAGGAACTAGGAAAGCCATTTTCTGTTTGAGGCTTTTATTGGAGAAAAGACTGAAAAAAGGTTTGAATACATATGAAGCATTGAAAAAAAATTAGATAATGTTGAATGTTTCAAATATTGAAGGAGATAGGAGTTAAGTATGATGAAAGAAGAGTAATATGGAACTTGTATACGGATCAGAGGTCTCAAATACCTACAAGTAGAGGATGAAGTGGAAGAAGCGAAAATTTAAAAAGGATGAGACAAGAGGTTGCAGTTTGTCACCAGTAATGGTTAAGCCATTTATAGAAAAAATAATTGAAGAAATGAATGAAAGGAAATCAGGTGTGATAATACAAGAGGAGATGGTTAGACTGATTGAGTTTGCAGATGCCACTGCAATAGTGGAATGAAGTAAAGGAAGAACTAAAGAAAACACTAAAAAAGTTGGAAGAAAAATTGAAAATAAATTATAAAATGGAGATGAATAAAAATAAAACAAAAGTGATCGTAGTCCGTAAATGGAAACAAAATCCAATAAATATGGAAATAGGAGGTGAAAAAATAAAGGAGGTGAAAAAATAAAGGAGGTAAAGAAATTTAAATACTTAGGTAGTCGGATAACGCAATACGGACGAAATAAAACAGGAATAAAGAATAAAATGGAATAAGCTGAGAGACCTTTTTTTTTTTTTTTTTTTTTTTTTCCCCAAAAAGAAGACAGTCATAATATAAGACTTCCAGGGATATTTTTATTACAGCTAGACGAAATGTTGAGGGAAAGAGCTAGAAAGGAAGGCAAAGAATGAGCTATGGAAAACAAATAATGAAGGATACAAAATGGAAATCCTTTTTAGAAACGAAAAGATTAGCACAGTGGAGAAAAAGTGGGGAGACGCAACCCACTAGTCGAGCAACTATACTCGTATATGGACTATAACAACAACTAAAATTAATAAATAGCGTAAGTAGCACTCAGAAAGAGTTGTGAAGTCAGCTCGAAAGAATGAAATTTCTCGTCCCCCAGTTCCCCAATCCCCAACCGCCCTATTTTGAAGCTCACGTGCACCTTTGATACACGTTTTTCAAAACGTTTCCTGTCAAGTCTCCTGTCAAGTCTTTTGTTACATTAAGAACGATTTTTTTTTTTTTTTTTTTTTTGAGAGAGAGATATGAAGATTGCATTTTATCCTACGAGGAACCCTTTCTCAAACTTTAGCCCCTTTTCACACCGGCTTAAAATTCTTTGTTTAAAAAAAAATGTTGCCTATCAGGTTTTTCACAAAAATACACCATTTCTCTTGTACAGGTTAAAATCGGGAGGGAGAAAGGGAAGTAAAATGAGTGCCACCTTAGTCTCTGAGGCTGTAAAGTTGGAATAAAATGTGGCAGTGCAGGAAATAAGGTTCCAATTTGTCGATATTACCGGCATATATACTAGATAACATTTCTGACAAAATGAGACCTTGCGGAGCTCTCTAATTCCAAAATTCGCCAAGATATGGCTATTTAAATTTGAGATTTCAAAAAATCTGATTTTAAGAGAAATGCAATTTTAAAAACGGATTAAAAAATCGAAAAATTACAAATTCAAAGTGGCATATTTCTGAGACACATCAAACTAAAGAGCCCTACGAGATCTCAATTCGTCGACGAAGAAACTATACGAGAGTTTGATTTTCCAATGATAACAAAACTGAGTTTTGGGTGGGGCCAAAACAGAGAAGAGGGGGGTTCACGTTTCCGTTTGTAATGGATGAACGAAGCCAGACAGAAAAACGGATAACACCAACCTAAAGAGACAGCGTTGCCAACCGTGGCACTTTCCAATGTCACTGGCAGATTTCCTAGCACTTTCAAAATTTGTGGCACAATTTGTATTTCATTAATTATAATCTATATTTTTTTTCCAATTTCATTCCTTGAAAATATTCTTGAAGTTTGAGGAATTTTCCAGTTCTTAGCAAACGCTTTACATATTACATCAACAGTTCTTTACCCGAGAATTGAGATTGTAGAATTTGGTATCTGAAGAAAAAACCCGTACAGCGGTGATTTCTTTCTAGCCCCAAGGGAGGTGTTTAAACGGGAAAATGTGTGACATTTGTGCTCATCAGTGATTACCCAACGAATGTACGAGCATCGAATAAATTTTGACTATTAGTACAGATTTTCCCCCATTTTACAACTATATTTTGAGTTTGGCCTTATTTTCTTACACATACGAGGTATGAGGTCCGAGCACGTCTTATCCCCTAATGGTTCTGGATCCCGGCTTGTGATGGATGGTGGAGAAATTTTTAGGCGGTATGATAGCTGGATGGTTCGACTGTCTCGTCATACTATCAAATTTACCAAAAGTAAGTTCGTTGTTCCTCCAGAACAGCAGAAGCGAATACTAGGCCTTATTATCCCCAGTGACCTTGGGATTTCATTAATACTGCACTGTGTGGCATGCAAATATGCATACAACTGTAAGTTTACCCTCAGTGTTGCAATTGTATCAGAAAACTTGTACAAGATAAGGAACCGAAATAGTAATAGAGGAAAATGGAAATATAAAACAGCTGTACCACACCACGTGGGTTTATTATCTAAGTAGGTAATAGGTATACAGAATTGTAAGTTACTCATAAATGCACTTGCGACACGAGTGCAAGCTCGCCTAAGCCGTATCACTATTACCTCGATTTCTTATATGTGCATGGCAGTGTTGTTAGACCTAGAAACAAAATAATAAAATGACGAAATGACAATAATAATTTTGAAATTTCACCAACGATTAATTGATGAACTACAACAAAGAACATATTGATGATGGCTTATGCCAAGCGACATGACAAAATGACAAAATAATTTCGTCAAGACGAAAAAAACCCATGAAGAAACAAAATGATTAAACTCTGAAGATGACAAAAGTCACGACTTAACAAAAAAGATGAAATGCTCATCTGATAAAATCATTTTATTTGACAACACTGATACATATTAGAAAAATTTCTAACAATTCCAATCAGTCTCTTACGTTCAACCATCAGATTTTTGATCAGACCCCAATTTAGAATTCCAAATTTGCAAAAAATGAGCAACATTGACTTAGTTATAAAAGTAGTGCTATAGGTACGTCGGATAGGGTTTTTTAGGTCATTTAATTTTCAAATCGAATAATTATTACACAAAGAGGAGAATACCGATCCGAAATTTATCGACAAATTTTGACACAATCGCTTAAACAACTAATAATCTTAAAATGGTTGGAAACTTCAATATACTGACAGTGTCCGACCTCAGAGGGCCTATTGGAGCAGTTTTTCTGGGCAGCCAGAGAGCATTCTTATTAAAATTGAAAAAACAAGATGCTGTAGAAATCTCCTAGGAGACGTGGCCGAGAGAGGGCCGAAAGTGTTACCCCCTCCTCTTAATTAAACCGCTGCGAGTGCGAACTAATATTGAAGCTCGCATTATGTATTGAAAAGTAAGCTACTTACACAGTTTTATTGTCTTCAGATCTCATCAGCAGATAACTCAAAATGGAACACATTTCTCAAGACTCTTATCCGTAAAATTTTAAGCAACATAAGAATAGAACTTCCATCACGGAACACCTTGCATATAAGTCGTCGAAATAGTAGAAAATAATGCTATCATTAAAGGGTTAGAAATTCGTGAAAAAAAAAAAAGAAAATTAAAAATAGTAATTGCAAGTTCAAATAACAAACAACTGAATATTCTGCCAGGCTGAACTTTTATACTTTAAAAAGTTTAAATGACGTTAACAGAGATAAAAAAAATTCCGACACTATCGCACTTTCGGGTACCTATCAGAGTCCTGCGCGAGTATTATACTCGTAATCGCGCTGCGCTGATTACAATACCGCCGGTATGTAATCGCAGCATATATACCGTTGTTGCGAGTAGGTAATCGGCATCGCATTAGAGCGAATATGAGTAGTAATCGCAATGTAATCGCGCGACCGCGATACCAAAGAGGTCCCTCAATATAAAGAGTTATCTGTCAAAAGGGCGTCCGTTCCATAAGAAATACATTGAATGGACGCCCTTTTGACAGATAACTACTCATTTTTGTGTCGTGCGCATCGTCTAGATGCCCACAAACCAACCGTTTTTCACACTTTTTTGCGTTGTACAAATAGCTATTAACTATTGGTTACTTGCATGTTGGCTTCATGAGATGATTTCAGGGGCAAAACTATAGGGGGGTGTGGGGGTTGAAACCCCCTCGCAATGATTTGGCAGTCGGCAAATTTTGAAACTGTTCATTTGAATTTTTCCTTTTTTGTGCATGTTTGTTTGTTTGTTAATTTATTTATCATTTTTATCAATTAAAAAATATTCTAACGAAAAATCGGCAAATTTTTAATTTAAAAAAAATTTTGTCGTCGAATTTTTAGTTAAAAAAAAAGTTTGTCGGCAAACTTTTCTTCTCCACCTCCCCAAACTGAAAGTCAAATTTTGTTTCTGAAAATGGAGTACCCTGGACTCCTGTCAGAGACTAGTCAGTCAAAAGTCGAAGGTTTCTAGCTCAGTATCGAACGTTATCTGAAAGGTTGAAACAAAGCTTGAGATGTGGAAGACATTTCGAAAATCTGAAAGTCGGTAGCAAACGTTGAATTTCGAATTTCAATGACTGTTCTGTTTTTACTAGATTCTCTGTTTGACCTACAGCTTAAAATTAGAGAAAGTTGAACATTTTATTAAAATCTAGAAGTTGACAGCAAAAAACTTATTTTCCAATGTCATAAGCTTAATCCAATAGCAAATGTTCTATTATTTAATTTACGTGCTTTGGTCCTGGTAAATATAGGAGGGAAATTTAGTCTGGAACAAAAGTCAAATCTCCATGTGTTTTCCCCATAAGAACGAAAGGGAGCTTGTGGCACGGATTCCTCTAAATCCGATCGACCTGTACGTTTTTTTATTTTTATTTATTTTTTGATTTATTTCGTTGGAACCAATTTAGGATACGAATCAAAGGAAATTCAAAAAAAAATCACCAAGAGTAAATACAACCACTTTAATGTGTAAAGGAAGTTGTGTGTTCCTCTCAAGTATTCCTAATATCCTTCCAGCTTACCCTCCCAGACTAGGGTATGCTCATGTGCGCAAATGTGAGTGCTTGGGAATAAGGTTTCAATCTGTATTTGCAGGGAGGAAACTATGGGGGACGGAAGTGAAACATCCTCAATAATTTGACGGTCGGCAAATTTTGAAACAGTTAATTTGAATTTTTCATTTTCTAAGGTATAATGTTTTGATGAAGCCAGAAAAGTCTTGAAAAAATTCGGAAGATTATTGAAGTCTCAGAGAAGTCTCAAAGATTCCTAAAAGTTTTAAATAAGTTGGAGAAGGAAGTCATGATGGGTCAAAAGCGTCTTATTATCGTAGTATTAAATGAATCCCGGAAACCCCTCGGTTGGTGTAGGTTTACACAAGGGCCGAGAAAGGAGAATGTCTCAAGCGGCTCACTATAAAATAAGGCGTTTTACAAATAAGGTAAAAAGAGGAACGAAGGAAGGAAGAAAAATAGAGTAGAAAAAAGACAGACTTTTCTTGGGCGTACAAGGACGTTCTCTAAAATTAGAGTCCGGGCCTATATAAATATGTATATATATATTTTACAATTAAGAAATATTTTGATTAAAAAATCGGCAAATTTTCAATTTCTTAAGGAACTGAATGCAGATATAAAAAACAGGCCCAAGTGATACTTCGGTCCTTTTTGCAAATCTGTCGCTTTCGTGTTCTATACAGTCTCCTCTTTCAAATAGGAGATCCCCCAGCGCACTCTCTTGTTTCATTACGAAGTTATAGCGATGTTTCAGTAATGAACTTCTCTGCTTTTAGCATCGCACGAATATGTTTATTATGATAACTAAATAATTATTAATTATTTGAGTGCCCAATATACGTCGAATAGTAAAACAAAATCAAACAAGTTTGCAGTGAAGTCATATGTGAGTATGCTAGTTCCATAGGTAGACTTCTCCGAATTTAGGGAAATTGAGTTAAGTATCGTTTTGGTTACTGTACAACACTGCCTACAACGTGACGTCATCGATTTTCAAAAATCAACAACAGAAGCGCTCCAGTATGCAAACGAAAATTGGTTTAGAATCATAGGTAGACTTATCCTATGGAGAAGTCTGGGTCTGACACGATTATTGTTTTGTTTACAAAACTGTGTTTTTGATAATGAATTATTGTCATCGTGTACTAATGTAAAACAATTAGTAGTCTTTTCTTTTCAATTATTGCTCAATTTTTTATAACTATATAGCAAAAACTGAATCATGTTGCGTTTTCATTTTTTGTGTATTGATAATAAAAATGTCTCATTTTGAAAGGTGATAACAACTGATAATAAATTTCCATGTTATTCCTCTTTTGCAGCCTTTTATAGCAATAATAAACAAAAATTGATAAGCAATTTCAAAACATCGTGTCAAACCCAGACTTCTCCATCTTTGAATGCCTTTTGAACACGAATCGGAGTACTTGAAAAAATTTTCGACCTATATCTTCAATGTGAGCACAAAAAGTGATCCATCGCACCTATATCCAACCATTAAGCCCGAACATTAGCTGAGAAACAGTTTTTTGCGTTTTCTGGAAAACTAGGTTTTTGGAGAAGTCTACCTATGGAACTAGCATACTCATGTATAAATGAAGTACCTATAGACAGAATGAAGTAGTTCTTGCATTCGCATGTTATAGTCCTGTTTTCACGCCATTCACATTTGTCCGTCATGAGAGAGGTTCAGAAAATGAATCATGGGAAATGCTAAGGATACCAGGTCGGATTACTGACGTGAAAAAAGAGATGTACTCAAATAGCTAGAAATCGGAGGAAGTGGTTAAAGAAAGCATTACGGGTGTAAAATATATTTATCATATTCAACATTGTTCCTTCAAAATACTATAGGCCTATATCGCATGAATAATAAATATTGTTTCTGTTTACTTTTTGGAGAAATAAGATAAGTTTTGAAATAGATTTTTCCATTACGTATTTCAGTATGTCTTTTCACATTTAAAAACCTGGAAACAGCTTTGAAAAGTGTGTCTATAACCATATAAAATTTTGGATTTCATAAAAGGGCCTATGTATTACTCTCGACAAACCGTCCACAGCATAGATACGAACAGAGTCACAGATGTAATATATACACATATAAAAACTAGAACCTTCGAGCTACACTTTCAAAACGAAAATGAAGTCAATACGTCATCAGATACTTTTGTAATACCAAAGTGTAACTTCAAATGCGTTCTTCTCATAACACTACTTTTTTCATTTAGGCCCTTTTTTTATATCCGCATTCAATTTTGTCGGTGAATTTTTAGTTTAAAAAAAATATTTTTCGGCAAATTTTCGTTCTCCACGGAGAAGAAAAATTTGCCGACAGATATTTTTTTTTAACTAAAACTTTGACGACAAAATTTTTTAAAAATTAAAAATTTGCCGAGTTTTTGTTAGAATATTTTTTAGTTGATAAAAATAATAAATAAATAAACAAACAAACAAACATGCACCAAAAAGGAAAAATTCAAATGAACAGTTTCAAAATTTGCCGACTGCCAAATTATTGCGAGGGGCTTTCAACCCCCACACCCCCTATAGTTTCGCCCCTGAAATCATCTCATGAAGCCAACATGCAAGTGACCGATAATAGCTACTTGTACGACGCAAAAAAGTATGAAAAACGGTTGGTTTTGTAGGCATCTAGACGATGCGCACGACACAAAAATGAGTAGTTATCTGTCAAAAGGGCGTCCATTCAATGTATTTCTTATGGAACGGACGCCCTTTTGACAGATAACTCCTCAAATATATACTGAGGGACCTCTTTGGCATCGCGGTCGTGCGATTACATTGCGATTACTACTCATATTCGCTCTAATGCGATGCCGATTACCTACTCGCAACAACGGTATATATGCTGCGATTACATACCGGCGGTATTGTAATCAGCGCAACGCGATTACAAGTACAATACTCGCGCGAGTACCTACCTACTCGCGCAGGACTCTGCTGCATACTGCATACAGTGAAGAAATACAGAATTCATGCACATTTGGGAAAACGCTGCGTCAGACGTGTTATTACATGCATTACAATCAACGACCATGCGATAAGAGGGAACCAGTTATTGTCGGAACTACGCGAGTATAGCGCGAGTATACTCGCATAGTACCAACGGTAAAGACCTACCAGCGGTATCTTTCTCACCTGTTCGTAATTGCGCGCGATTATGTACTCGCAGTTGGCGATTACTTTGCGATTACTTTTGCACCTACTCGCGCAAGACTCTGGCTACCTATTTATCATCAGAGTGTCCACTTTTTTCCGATGATAAAAATTCCTTGACTTTTCCAGATTTCTCCAGTCATTTTCCAAATTTTTCGTAACAAATAGGCGTGTAGGAATAAGTTATTTGTTTGCGATATAGTTATTTTGAAAGTTGGCAGAATGAGGTCTGGTTGGCAGAGTGGATAGTGCGTTGGTCTCGGAATCCGGAGCTCCCGGGTTCGATCCCACGTAGCAACTCGCCAGATCTCGACCTAGGCCGACTATTCAGCCAGAAATGAAGAGGGCGAAGACAGCCCTAGCAGCCTCCCCGACGTTTCAGCTGATGCTTGAAAGGGCGGATTCCAGGACTCCGGTTCAGAGCACATTAGAAAAGAAGGTAACAATAATGTTGGGACAAAAAAGAGAACTCTAGAAAGAACAAAGCAATCCTCTCACACAAGAAACTATCAATTCATTTCGCACAGTTTTTCATATAATAATATGTGAATAAAAATATTTAGCATAGTCAAATTAAGACACTATTCTGTAAAAAAAAAAATATATATATTAAAAAAATAGTCATTTATAATAATTGACTTGAAAATATTTGGAATTGTTAAATTAGAGCGCCATTTTGAGGGGGGGGGGAAAAAGGTTATTCATAATACATAATTGGTCAGAAGATATTTGATCCAAATTAAGACACTTTTTTCGAATACAATTTTAACGTAAAGAGTTTATTTCTGAGTTTAAATCGTCGATTTTCTGACGAGCTTCATCTAGCACCAATCTCTTTTTCGCCTCAAGTACTTTCATTTTCCCGTGAGCTGTTCGTTTTTCGGATGTTGCTTTTGATTTCCAATCCTTTTCTTGACTTTTCTTTTGCAGCGCATCTTTGTAAAGGGCATTTGCATTGCGCGCTGCATGAATAAGCCTTTTTGTCTCAATGTTCGACGACCCACCATGATACATCAGTGCCCACAAAACATTCTTGAGAGAGATTTTCAATCAAAGTCTCATTATTTACAGAGAACCCTCTTCGAGCAAAAGTGTTTCAATGTGAAAGAATCAATACCATCTTGAGGAAATTAATCACAGGTGTAAACTCAACTTCATTAGGAATTATTACAATTAACCAAAAATCATCAAGTCTTTGTCCCAAAAAATTCTGCATTTTTTGTTCAAATAAGGGTCTCTTCCAAATTGCAATCAAGTTATTTACCTAGTAGATATTACTACCTATTCAAATTACTTAAAAGGGAAAAATGTTCAACTGAGTCTAACAGAGAAAATTGTGCAGTACTTTCACATCACAAAATTTTCTTCAAAATTCCCTGACTTTTCGCGGACTTCCAGGATTTCCAGAAAAGTGACCACTCTGTATCAATATGCTTGTAGTTATAAGGTTAGTATCCTTTTTGATTCAAAACTAAGTAGTAGAATACACAACTAGGAAAATTAAAAGATGTGAGTTTGCAGTACGAGTTCAAGGCTAGGGCTGCAAGAGAAGAGTCGTACTTCATTATGGGGTCCACAAATGGGGAAAATTATTCTCTTGCGAATTTCTTTAAGCGATCATAGGCCTTCTTTACAAGTTCCTTTTGTAGGGTGTGCCAATTCACTTTTCCTTCTTCTGTATTCCAGAGCGCTTCATCATCAGTGGAGTACCCTAAATGAGACTTATATCTTGTGGTCCTGCAGTTATAGTCGAGGGTAGTACCGTATGGTGAGCCTGTTTAGTCTTGCGTTCCTATTGGTTGTCTGTGAATATGCAGTCTGTCCAATCAGTGGTTATTGTTATTGGTTGTGTGCTCTTATTGGTTGTCTGTATTTGTGCAGTCTGTCCAATCCGTGGGTGTTATGTTATTAGATGGAATAAGTTCTCACTTTGGAAGTTAGTTGTTGTATTTATTAGGTTGTTTTGTTTTGTTTTTGCCTTTATTATTTCTAGTTGTTCTTTTAATTTTCTTTTTCTTGTGTTGTTTTCTGTGTGTAGAATTTTGTACTTTTCTGTCAATTTGTCATTGTTGTGTCCCTGGTCATTGCAGTGTTTTCCAAACAGTGATTTGTCATCATTTAGCTTCTGTGATTTTTCGTGTTCTTTGATCCTGGTTGTGAATTTTCTGCCTGTTTCTCCAATGTAGGTCATGTCACAGTGTTCGCAGTCCAGTCTGTATACTCCGCTGCTGTTGTTTCTGTCCTTTGCTTCTGTTTTGTCATTGCTTATTTGTTTGATCAGAGGTGGTCTGTTTTTGATTCCGAGTAGACTATAATGAAAAACAACAACATAAACAAGAAACTCGTAGAAATGAACCCCAAGGAACCACAATTGAAAGGACTCATAAAACTACACAAACAAGACAGACCAATAAGACCGCTAATCAACTACAATCACCAAGCTACAAACTCGCAAAAACAATAACCAAATTCATGAAAGAACACTACAACTACAGAACAGATTACAGCATAAAAAACACAATACAACTAAAAGACAAACTGGACAAATTAACACTAAACAACAACGACAAACTAGTATCACTGGATGTAACAAACATGTTTGGGAACATACCAAAACAGGAACTAACAACAATACTGACAAACAACAACTACAAAAACAACACAAATGGAGCAGCATACGTAAACATCACGAAAGAAATCATTTACCAAAATTACTGCCAGTTAAATAACAAATATTACGAACAAACAGAAGGCCTAGCAATGGGATCACCACTGTCACCCATTCTAGCCGAAATATACATGAACAACTTTGAAAATGACATACTAAACAACAGCAAACACAAGAAAAATATAAAGCTATGGACACGATATGTAGACGACATATTGATCATCTGGACAGGAACAGACAGACAACTAGACCAATTCCTCACAGAGACAAATAGCATAAAGAACAACATAAAGTTCACAATGGAAAAGACAATAAGACTATTAAGTACCTCGACCTTACAATACAAATAAAAGACAACATTCACAGGAACACACACATACAAAATACAAAAAATCTTCAACCAATACAACATAAAACTCGGAATCAAAAACAGACCACCTCTGATCAAACAAGTAAGCAATGACAAAACAGAAGCAAAGGACAGAAACAACAGCAGCGGAGTATACAGACTGGACTGTGAACACTGTGACATGACCTACATTGGAGAAACAGGCAGAAAATTCACAACCAGAATCAAAGAACACGAAAAATCACAGAAGCTACATGATGACAAATCACTGTTTGGAAAACACTGCAATGACCAGGGACACAACAATGACAAATTGACAGAAAAGTACAAAATTCTACACACAGAAAACAACACAAGAAAAAGAAAATCAAAAGAACAACTAGAAATAATAAAGGCTAAAACAAAACAATACAACCTAATAAATACAACAACTAACTTCCAAAGTGAAAACTTATTCCAACTAATAACATAACACCCACGGATTGGACAGACTGCACAACCACAGACAATCAATCAGAGCACACAACCAATAACAATAACCACTGATTGGACAGACTGCATATTCACAGACAACCAATAGGAACGCAAGACTAAACAGGCTCACCATACGGCACTACCCTCGACTATAACTACAGGACCACAAAAGACAAGTCTCATTTAGGGTACTCCACTGATGATGGCATAACAGCCGAAAGCGCTCTGGAATACAGAAGAAGGAAAAGTGAATTAGCACACCCTACAAAAGGAATATTACCAAGTTCACTCACACTCCAAAATGGACACTTCTTTACAAGGTATACAACGGAATTCTACTCAATCGTTTAAGCAGAGGTCAGATTAATTTGAATTTATTGAGCCCCTTTACAACAGCTCAGAGAGCCAATTACAGCGAAGGGGCTTACATGCATGTATGTTATAAGCAGCAACGATATTTTGAAATTAAAAATTAAAAGAAACAAAGAACTAAAAACTACAGATTAAAAACTAAATATTCGAAAAAAGAGATAGTGTGGTATGAGTGGAGGGAAGTGCGCAGTAGTCCAGTACTATTTAGCCGAATATTATGTTTGTGTTTGTGCGAGGGTATGAGCTACTTGCTGTCATTAGTTGTCACTATTATCTTCGAATATGTCAATGCGCCTGTTTGTATCTTGGACCTTATTACATAGGATCATAGATCTGTTCAAGGGGGCATGCCAAAATCGAACCGTTCAACTACTGCTAGGAGCGAAAAGTTCTTTTTTTCCACAGTCTTTAGCTGGTACATGAATATTTATCCGTTCTAATAGGGAGGAAGAATCTATTTTTCCATGTAGAAGGTCATACAACCAGAGAAGCGATACATACTTTCTCCTATTTTCCAAACTCGCGTATCAAGCTGATAACCTCTGATTAATTCATCATACTACAGTGTTGTGTCACAGTATCCAAAATACCTGCAGTATAAAAAGAGTAGATGGATTACTTTTCACTTTCCAAGAGCTCACCAGAAGCTTCCCTTGGAGTATCTCAATTCTCCTGAATTGTCTCCCCAGTCCCTAGGAAATCGAGCAGTTACAATAGTCTTGCGAAATTACATTGGCGCCTTTGTTCCCGTGGTCGAATTGCACTTAGACGAACACAGTTGCTTGGAGGAATTGAGCGTCTCTCCAAAAACATTAGTTGAGAGCAATATTAGAAAAGAGATGTTGTTCCTACTGCTTCTCTTAGCAAAATTCACAATCAGATTAAAGAATATAAAGAAAGCTATAAATATTATTATCAGAGAGAAAACAACCCTCAGCCAACTCATAGGACACTAAAGACTGAAAGGTAGACGCAAAAGAGGCTTCAACTTGGCAAAATCCGAACATTTTCAGTTAATTGTCAAAGAAAATCATTTTCACTTTCAAATTCAGTCAACATCTACAAAATTTTCTGATGAATACCAGCAAAGGAAAACCCAAATCTTTGTTTCCGAAATTGGCTTCTACTGGTGGCGATTCCTCAGTCTCAAAATACTGGAAACTTGGCTTCCACTCCAAGAAGAAACATCAGAATTCGAGACAGATATCCAGTTAGTTAGTCAGTCATCAATCAGTCAGACAGATGCTTAGGCATTCACATAGAAGGGCAGATAGATATAGACACACAGATAGGCAAACAGACAGACAAATAGATAGATATACAGATATCGACTAACTGTCAGATAAACAGATTGCGGTGGATATCAGGAGGTCAGACAAGAGGGTGAGCCAAGAAACCGCTAGAACTCATTCATACCTTCTAAATTAACTAATTTGGTACACTGCTCAACTACCTGCCAGCAAACACATCCATCAGCCCATACTACACTCCTGTTGCACAGATAGACACAGTAGGGAAATGGGAGCGGAAAGATCATCCTCCCTAAAAAGTTACTGTACAGATTTCGAGTTGAACAGTCGTTAAGCTAAAAACCACTTCCTTTAAAAAATAATTTTTGAACCCTATCCTATGACCGTCCCTAAGACAATTTCTTTGCTTGAAATCACCGCTGAATAAAATGGGTAATTTACTGCTTTTGAGTCAGTACTAAGTCAGGAAGCTTGAACAGCAGTAAAAAGGTTCTTGACTGGTTACCAAGACACACAGACCCATCAGTAAAATTTCGTGAGTGGGAGGGAGTTACTTCCTCTCCTTACGTCGGTTCTACAATGCATTTCAATGAAAAAACTCAATAACAAATTTGAAAACTAAAGATGTTATGGTTTCTGCGAAACAAATATACCCTATTGCATTCACTTTTTGTTTTATTATTGTCACTCTGGTTTGTAGCGATTTGTTGGCTCATTATTCATGTTCTTCTTATAATTTAAAGATAGCCAATCAGCGCTTAGTATTTTGTTAATATTACTATCTGTTGGTTCAGTAGATTGAAAGAACATAGTAAACGACAGCTATATTCGACTTCACATTCTACTGGCATTGTTTTTCTTAGGGAAGTACAAAAATAATAAATTAAAGTCGACAAACAAGAAATGAATACATAAAATAAAATTAAGTTTTTTTGTCTCCTAAAAGTGGAAGTAGCGAGCAAAAAAACTTGTAAATGTCCAAAAATCTTGTAAATCTCTAAAAATTTTGTCAATCTTATTTCAGAAATCTCACAAGCCCCTTCATACAACTTACTGAATAATTTTTCAGTTTGTTCCCTAAATTGTGGGAGTTAGAAATAATACTCCGTACACTCCCACCATTTTTAGGGGAGTACAATGTACCCGTGTATCCCCTCCCCATTCCGACACAACTAGAGAACGATAAGAGATGTGACAATTGGGTATGTACTTCATGCCCCTCTTGGATCCGCCATTGTTTGCAGCGTTTGTGAATTGTTAAGTTGGGTGCTATTGGCACATTATTTAATACTGAAACTTTTCGATTTGCTAGTTTCTAATTTCTGCACAAAAACCCTCTCGCAATGAGCGTACAATTAATAGCTTATTTTCCAGCTTACCGCCGCATTTCGACGAACAACACATCTTCTTTTGCATCTTGTTTTAGGGTTTAGTTACTTATGCCTATTCAGCTGGACTCTATCTAGCAAGTAGAGACGAATGTAGCGTAGCAGAAGAGCGGCCATTTGCTAACTGAACTCCTGTCCAAAACGGCCGATCTAGTCCCCTCGGCTATTGAGGAAACAAAAAGAAATTGCTCAAATCCGAAAGGTCGGATTAACATCTTCAACCTTTTGTGAGAAGGGAGGCACCTAACAGAAGCGTTTAAACTTTTATTGTACGTACGCAGTCCCTAGTGAAATCGTCAGACCTTTTTTGGATCATTTGATCGTCTTTTGGGAACCCCTGGCACAATGATGCAATATTCTTTTTTTGCACATAAGGGGCCCCAAGCAAACTTGTCTGATCTGTTTGGGATTATCTGACTTTTTTCTGACCTCTACTACAATTGTTCGATTTGTTTCGACAAACATCAAGTCTCAGAGAATCGTAGAGGCCTACAGCAAAATCATTTGACGTCCGACTTCCTTTTAGGGGCTCTAACTAGAATCATGCGATTTTCTTTGCGTACAAGAACCTTCAGCAAAATCGTCAGACCATTTTAGAGGAGACACAGTGAAATCCAATAATAGCAATCTACGTGGATAATTTTTTTTTTAAAAACCAATTATACTCGTAAATTGATTACTGTTTTCGGGAAAAATTGTGTAAGATTTATTTTTGAATTCGAGGCCTCCCCCAAAGCCCACAATTCGCCTCTCAGAGTTCACGATCCGCGGACTGGCATTATCCATTTTGCGGATTGCAAGTTATCTATTCATAGGTACTTTCATTTGCTGAATCTAAATTTTCCATTCATTTTCAAATATCTTTACTTGGAAGCCCCAGGTGCCTCAACATCTTTTTCTACATATAATCACTTGTCAATAGAACAGCCGCACATTCCGGTAAAAGATAATGATACTACCAGTACCCGACACGATGTAACACAAAACTAGACCACTTTCACGTTGTACTAATCAATTCAAAATTTTCTACCTTATTTGTTTTTTGCGATACTAAACACTCACGTTCGATAAGCCACTGAAAATAAAATTTTCCGCGAACTGACACCTTCCCTGTATCTTTGCTTGTACACTAGAACACTTTCTTCAACACAGACAGGAAAATTCAAGCCTGGACATGGGTCAGAAACGTACATCTATACACGTAACTGCGAAGTCGTGCCTTACATCCCATGCTGTACTACTACAGGCTTATCACAGGGGTTAATCCGATCATGCATTAATGAAGTGTCAACATGTTCATGTAATTTTGACTTTATTTCAAGGTAATTCGGAAAAAAAAGTCGAAAATAAATTTCCACGGAAAATAGCTAAATTATATGGACTGGCTTCGTGTCGGGGGGAGCGTAACAGTTTTCGCTCAAGTATATCCATGGCTGGAATAAAAATAAATTTCCACGGAAATGATTTTACTGCTCCTCAAATGTAACGTTAGTCCTTTTCGTTCCTCCTCAAATGTAACATTTTCCCCATTTGTGTGCCAAAGTAAAGACATGAAAATGTCAAAATGATTTTTTCCACCTACACTTGCTACTTAATCCTACTAGGGGGGGGGGGGTAAATACAATCAGTACGACATCTTTCAATGTTGAAAATGAATTGCGGGTTCCTGAGAACGTCTGATGACTAAGCATTTTACCTTCAATCCGCCACAATCAGCAAGCGCTAAATTTCTAGGTCTTAAATTCCCAAGGTTCACGAATACATCAGGGTTGAACGCTATTTTGTTCGACCACCAACCCCACCCCAAATTGCAACACCAACGACCCCTATGAAGTTGCTTTCGAATGGTCGCACTTTAACATCAAAATGCATACTCACGTAATACTGTCGATGCAACGAGCGAGGACAATCACCTGATCAATACCGATGCCCTTCCGTGAAATCCTCTCATACATTTCAATTACCACAAGCACGAATCAACATGCCATTCGTGATCACAAGTATCCACGAAAACTGGTGGCGAGCAAAACTAAGGTGCGTGATTTAAATATTCACAAGGAGTTTTCCACGGATGTTGTGGAATATTTCGACTCGGTGTGAAAGGAGATGTCATCTTTCTTTTGTCGAGGAGACTTCCTAATACCAAACATGGAAATCAACAAGTCGTATATTTCTAAGATCCAAGAACCATTCAGAATATTACGTTAATAAATAATAAAAAAGAGCGGAAAGATAAACGGTGTATAAGTATAGCACATTTTACTTTTTTTCTTTTTCCAAAACAATTGATCCATTTAAAAGACCTTGTATGAGTTAGCAAATGTGAGAGAAGAAGAGGGGTTATGAATTATGAATCCTGTGTGTTTAATCCGGGCAACATCAACTCGTATTTTAGTTACTTTCTCTGCGCCGGTAGGAGATACCGTCAGGCAAATTGAAGAACATCTGGGAATAATTATTGCCTACTGAACTTTCCGAAGGCACATACACTAACACGGTCCAACAATGTTCTTTAAATATAACGTCTCCGTCCACTTCCATAAAATATTAACCATTTTCTTTTATATATTTAAGAACAATCGAGAGAATAAGCATTTCGTAGTATTAAACTGGGAATTCAGAAATTTGTTTTTGAAAACCTCGTGACTCTAAAAATATTGAAATACAAAATCTTCATGTTTCATTCAGAAATTTAAGAAACTGACAATATCTCATGATCAGATATGTTTGAAATACACAGAATTTCCCCTAATGGAGGTTCTTCGGCTTTTCCCAGTAAGCTAGATACGGACTTCCTGGACCGATACAGCTCACAACCGCTGGCTTTCCACAACTAACCAATCTGAAGATTAAATTAGATAGAAGTTGGGTAACCCCGACCCTCACAAAGTGAAAAGGGCATTGCTGCCGAAATCGGTTTCATGTTACTAGCAATATTTAGCAGTAGCCGATTCGCAATAATGAGTACTTGGTGCGATACAGAGAAAGTTCATCAAATATTTAGCAGCAGCAGATTCACATTTCTGAGGGCACGACAAAAACAGAAATGATTTTAAAAAGAATAATCTAGAGGTCTAGATAGGATTTCAATTATAAATAATCCAAAAACTATGAAAAATCTGGATTTGGAAACAGAATTTCGAATTATCTTTTCGAGCGAGGATTTCGAACATAAATCAGCGTACAATGTGGCCTCGCTTTAGCAGGACCTCATAGTACTTCGAATTCACATATTGAAGTGGTCCGGATTTATGATTTTATTTCTAATATACTCGTATAAGTAATAGACAAGCATTTTCCAACATCAGTGGACCACTATCAAGAGAAAATACAGTTTAATTTTCGAGTCGTCACATAATGGTATCTTTTACCCTTCCAGCTTTCAATTTCTACTTTGTTAATCAATTATTATCGAGTACGAACTGTATTTTTTCAACTGTTAGTTTTCCTACTTCATACTGTAACGTTTTAATTTCAAAATCCAAGTCTTCAGTGAGGCATAAACCCAATTATTTACAATTTACTGTAAATCTTGTTTCTTTGGAACGTACCCCATACTAGTGGAGCATGATTCGAAGTGATCATTAATGCACAAATTGATCAACGTACCGCGTTCCATGTAACCGAAACTTGATTCCAAACTCAGGGAGGTCACTCAAACTTTTCCTTAAAAAAAAAAAAATAATAATAATAAAAGACCTATGACCAAATTTTTGAAAGTTTTGGCCTCTTGTGTACCAATTTTTGTAGAGCTGCATATACTGTCAGAACCAATTCTAGTCATTTTTCTCCCTGAAGTACGCCCAACTCAAAATTCAAATATTCGAAGAGAAGGGGGGAAGAAACTATTACCCTACGCACAAATTTGAAAAATAATATATAGATTACGATACTTTTCAAACTTAGATTCATATTTCAAAAGAAATAGTTTGGTCCAAAAATTACTGATAGTCGTTTCTTTTTCAAAGATGTTGTCATTTTTTAATAGCACACATTCACCAGATAACACTGTATTATCTATTAATATTCAAAGTTTGAAACATTTTCAACATCATGAACAAAATTAGGATCATTTTTAACGGTTTTTTTTTTTTTTTTTTTTTGGTTTTAAGGAACTCATAAATTTCAGAGCTGAAATTTTGATTGACTTAAGCATTTCAAGTACAAATATCCTGCCATAGATATAAGTAGTTCTTTTGACAAGACAATTAAATTCCAACCTCTCTTTCATTAATAGTAGAAAGTTCAATTTCCACATTTTTAGGTACAACTACTCAGAACCAGCGATCTTTCATTTTCTCACCTGGTGCAAATACCAAACTTCTAAATAAGGAACCCTGCAACACCTCCCCCCATCCTCCTCCAATAAAACTGAAACACAAAAACACACTAGCATGTTCAACGCGACGAAACCTGTGCGTTTGGTTGCGTTCTGGAAGCGCTTTTCAAGGCGCTTCCGGCTCAGCTTGGCTACACACGAACATCAAAATTGACAGTGAAACGTGATTATGTTCTTCTACTAGTAAACGCGTTATGTTTGAATGCTCCGTGTATTTTTGCCCACAAAATGCGTATTTGAGATCTTAATGAAAAACCGTTTTTGCGACATACTCTTAATGAACCATTAGAAATTATTCATGGTGGAAAGCCTAAACCAGAATTACCATTTTTAGAAACTGAGCAAAAGAGAGATGGTTTGAGTTTTACTAGACGCAATTGCCACATATCGCAATATGAAAACATTTTGTGGTTAACTGGTTGTGAAGATGGTGGAAAACAGTTTTGTTGGCCATGTCTGTTCAGGGACGTACCGATGGGGGGAGGGACTCCCCCCTGTAAGAATTTTTCACTCAGCAGTTGGGAAAATCCAAGTCAAAGGTTTCTTTTGCTTTGATGTTCGGCAATTTTGAGCTGAGTCAGTAGAAAAAAATCCAACAAGTCAAAAGGTTTCTGTTTTTGCTCCGATATTTGGTAATTTTGAGTTGAGTCAGTTGGGAATTTCACAATTTTGCCCCCCCCCCCACCAGGAAAAACTCTTCGGTGGTTCGGTGGTACGTCCCTGTGTCTCTCCTACGGGCAGAAAACTTAATTTTATAGGTGAGCGAAAAAACCGTATAACCTTGTGCCTACCTGACTCAGACTGTGGAAAATAATTTTAAATCGTAGTTTAGAAACTTTAGAATCGAGTTTGGATAAGTTTTTAAAGTTTTTCTCTGTGTAAAGTTCGTAAACAAAAAATAAAATAACTATTATAAGCGCATAGGAGGTGTTTCATTAACACATAGGAAATATTTCCCAATTATTAGAATTATTTTTAATTTCGTACAAAATAAAGTTTTATTACTGAAATAATATCATGAAAGTAAAAAATCTACTTCTACATGAAAATTCATGGATATCTATTAAACTTCACACTTAAAACTTAGAGGAACTCTTAAAAAAAAAAAAAAAAAAAAAAAAAAAAGAACTGAATGTAAGCAATCTAATAAATTATCATCTTGGGTGGGTAATAGAATGGTAGTACAGTGGACTAAGTTCTAAACCTCTAGTCAAAAGTAAATATCTATGGCTCAAAGCCAGAACAATCCGATTCCAAATTTCAAGTTTTGAAATCATCACAGTTGGAGTTTTCAAAATGTTTCTACATATTTCCCTGCATTTGGAACTTTTGGTTTATAATTTAGAGATAATGAATAGTTGTTTTACTACCCTGAAGAAGTTCAATCCTTCAGGGACGTACCGATAGGAGGTGAGGAGGGGGAAACTTACCCCCGTAGGAATTTTTCACTCAGCAGTTAGGAAATTTTACCATTTTAGTCAGGCGAGTTGGGAAAATCCAACAAGTTAGAAGGTTTTCTTTGCTTTGATACTTGAGAATTTTGAGTTGAGTCAGTTGGAAAAATCCAACTAGTCAAAAGGATTTTTTTTTCTTGCTTTGCTTTGATACTTGGGAATTCCGAGTTGAGTAAGTGGGACTTTCATAATTTTACCCCCCCCCCCACACACACACACACAAAAGAGAGAAACTCTTCGGTACGTCCCCGCAATCCTTATCACTAAATTTGGAGTTGAATCGATTTGGTTCGGAACCACAGATTCAGATTACTCTTGAGCTCAACCCTTCATGTAAATCAGCTTACCAGGATTATCATTATTAGAAAGTATGAAGCAAATAATCTCCACCTGCATGGAAGCAGCACTCTCTGGTAATTTGGAGCAAACAGTAAGCAGTTCCTCGTCAGAAATTTCCATGCCTTGTAGATCCGAGCTCACCAGCAATCTTTGCTCATTCATTTTAGGTCCAATATAGTTTGATTGCATTGTTTTCTGTTTAATAACCGTTTACAAGAATTTTTATTGAGTCTAGTGCTTTGAATCTAGGAGCTGTGAAATTGTATCAAAAGCGCTCTCTGGCGGCGAAAAAATGAACTAGAGGGGTGGATTTTCTTCTATCGGATGCGCCTTCGAAAGACGAATCCAACGAGCCCAAAAACGTCATTTTCATAATTTTGTAACATAGGAGGTATTTAGCAGACCACCGACGATATGAAATGACCCTACACAGGGATACGACAATTTGAATAATTAATTTCATCAATGTCGTTTTGTGGTAGCATGTTTCATACTTTTATTCTGATTTTTACTTCACCCCTAAGCGAAACGCTTACCTCCTAGGAAAAATCACCGCACGCCACTGCTGAAACCATTGAAGCTGATACATTTTGAGGAACTGATGTATATGGGACCTGAATTTCCAGTTAAGAGTTTGAAAGTTTAGCAACAATGTTAGTTTAATGTTTTTGAGGAGGAAAATGAAAGGATGACTTAATGACCATATTTTCCAGAAAATAACCAAAAACGACTCAAGACTGAAAAAATGATCAAACGACCATCCAACAAACTGGATGAATATCACAACTCACGCCCGTTAAATTCAGATATGCAACTGTTGACGCACAACCGCGGCAATTTCATGTTATCCATGAGAAAATATTCAGACTTAAAAATTATAATACTTGTAAAGTGAAGTAAGACAAAAAATAAAGAAAAAAGGATCACACTGAACTTACATTTTGCTGATTCGAGTGTCACCACTTTGAAAAGTACCTGATCCCAGGTTCAAACACAGAAATTGAAAAAAAGCAAGTTGTAGCTTTGACCAAGAAGCTATAAGACAGCCGTCTACACGAAGTATTTACTTTCCGATTAGTAAATCAGTTTTTAATACCAAGTAGATTAAACAAGTGACCCTAAATTTTGTTGTTCATTAAGCATGATTATGGCTACGTATCCAATAAAGGAAAAGGTTCCACATAAAAACTAATTATGTTAAACGATTGCACCTCGTCGCACTCTGATTTTGTGATTTCAGAATCCGAATTAACGATCAACACTGCATCGAAGATCGAACCCAAAACCAATAAAACTTGATTGGATTCCAAATCATTACACAATAACGTAAATAGCACACCATACATAGATTCTATCCATTCGATATAACGAACAGTCCAACACCCAACAAGGACACTGATATAAATAACTAATAAAAAAAGTTTTGACATTGTCCAACAGATAATAATTTTACGACGGACACGAGATGACCCAACGATCGCTTTTGTCACTTCCTGTCAACTTATATACGCATTCATTAATTATTCAGTAAGTTTTACACATATTTAACTAAAAATAATCGGAAATAACGGACAGGAATAAGGAAGATGTCGACTGATTATTAATGCGTGATGGCTAATTTTATCGTCGGCAGCAAAATACAGTCGTTCATCAACAGGTTTATAGTGTTTTATCTTTTTCTGTATTTCAGAAAAATGCACGGCATTAGCTTCATTTGGAACCGTGTTAACCCGGCAAGGAAAAAATGGCCACTTTCATCTCGAATCCAATGATCATTCTCATCAATTCTGAACTATGACCGACTGTTCTGGATAAAAAGAAAACGCGTTCAATACTTTTTGACCTTCTAGGTTGATGACTAGTGCTGGATCTACGGCAGAATAATCTCACCCCTTCCTCTAAAAACTGGAATTTGAGACTCTTATGGTATGCAGGCCAACATTAACGCTAGTGAACCCTCGACAGCTGATCTGCGGAAGACATTCTCAATAGTCCAGCATGATACAAAATAGAAAGAATTATAAATCTCAGCTTCAACTTCCATTTATCGAGTAATTTGGTTCTATAACTGGAATCTCACTTCTTAGTAAGTACTTTTCTACTCGTGAAATCGACATTATTTCAATTTGTTGTTTACATTTAATGTGACACTACTGTGTATTTCATCTTTTAATTTCAAAGTTTGAATTCATATCAACCGAAACTGAATACACATTGGGAAAACATTTCCAATTAAATTAGAGGCCCAGGTCAAGTTTTGACTTGTTTACACAGCGATGAAGAAAAACTTCGGGAAGGAAAATTCCAAAACTGAATAACAACAGTGTTCAGGGTTAGTCAATATTTGATCAACATGAGAAGACTTTTCAATCCGCGATCGGTATTTTTTTATTTTATCGCTCTTTTGTTGGGAATAGATTCAGCATTGAAATACATCATCATCGCTCAAAATTCTAACAGATCTAAACACTACTCGTCTTTGTTCGTCCCTCCTCAAAACTCTTATTTCAAGACATTAGATTTTTTGTCAGTAAGGGTAAGCCACGAATGTTACACCCGATGCGCAAAATCCCACAAGTTACCCGGGTAACTAAAGAGGAACAATGGTAATCTGAAGGTAACCGAGGGTAACAAATAGGTAACTTTTCCGTCACGGGTAACTAAAGGGGAACTAAAGGGGAATAAGGGTAATCTGAAGGTAATCTGAGGGTAACAAATGGGTAACTTTTCCGCGGGTAACTGGGTAACTAGAGAGTAACTGATTGCGCATCCGGCACCAAGGACCAGGGGTCGAAGAAGGATTTACGATTTTGCTGCCCCTAGAACCTGCCTGATCCCCCTTCCCAAGAGGTCGCAGGCAAGATTATGCTTATAAAACGATTTTTTTTTTCCAAATGGTTGACAGGAATAGAAAAAAACACAAATAAATTTTTAAAACGCCAAAATTTGCCGACCAAGTTTTGAGCATTATGACATTATGAGTCATGCAGGAAATACATTCATGGGGATCGTATGGTCTTTAGAACCAAAAGATCATGATGGATCACCGGAAGATTATAGATTAGTAACCTGAACGTTAATCTTTTTTTCGAATGATCTAAAATGAAAAAATGGGGCAAAATCGCAATCTAAAGATCCAAAAATCACAAGATTATGATCTTTTTCAGGATTAAAGGTTTTTATTCTTATTTTCAAAGTAATCTTCTGATCTGAGTCCGTGAGCTTTTTCAAATTTTTAAATGATCTGCAGATCAGTTTTTTTTTGTGTTTTGTTGTGTGTCAACCGGTCGAGTTAAACTTTTTATAATTTCTACTTTTTTGCATCAAGCCACTGTTTTCCACGGACCAGAAACTAAACCGAGTAAAAAAAAATAATTAATTTAAAAAAAAAAGTATAAAAAATATGGTTAAAATATTTGTTTTTGTGTTTTTTTTCTTTCTCGAAACAATTCAAGCTTTGCTTATTATATGGTAATTATTCTCTCTCATCTTCTTCAATTTTTGGCGAAGAATTTATAATAATTAACCAATAAAAATTGTTCTCAGGGGCGCCGACAGAACTTTTCCTCGGAGGGGGCTTCTCTTCTACAGGGATAGTCAAGCTAACAGATTACTCGTATCTAGAGTAAAATGTAGAATTAAAAATTTCAACGAGGGCAAATGCCTCCACTGACTACCTTCGTGATGGCGCCCATATAAGCTCGAATGATAAAATCGAAAGAATGATGAAACAAACATTTGAAAAATTTCGTACAAAAACAGGTCAAGTTCAATAATTTTTTTTTCAAGTCCCGAAGTACCTCCATAGGCGTTATGATAGCAGTAATTTTCGTATTACCAACGAGTATCGCGTGAAAAATACCATCTGGGTGTATACAGTTATCAAAGTTAATACAGTTGTGTCAAGCATAAAACGATTTTTCATTTTGTGAAAAATTTGCAGAATATGACTGGACCTGTTTGAAAAAAAAAA
Source organism: Acanthococcus lagerstroemiae (assembly GCA_031841125.1). NCBI lineage: Eukaryota > Metazoa > Arthropoda > Insecta > Hemiptera > Eriococcidae > Acanthococcus > Acanthococcus lagerstroemiae. Next base: position 41,071,690 of record CM063111.1, on the reverse strand, counting down.
AAAACCAAAAGGAAGGAAGGAAGAAAGAAACCCGCTTAATTAAGTTTTTAGTTTCCTTTTAGAGTTTCAGATGAATATCACCACTAACTAGCGCATACTACTCCAAAATGTGAATTATTGGCTTCCGTTTTCTGCCCCCCCCCCCTTCGAACTAACAAAATATGTATTAACAATAAATAAAATTCAATGCTAATATTACTCATGTTTATTTCAAGGAAAAGTTAACTTCAAAATATATACTTATAACAGAAATATGTCAATAATGAAACTTATATTCATAAACCAGCAACAAGTGGCTGGCGGCTTTTCGAAAAGGAAAATAATCAGCAATTTTCTCAGCAATTAAAATAAAGAGACATACAGCTCCCGTCCTCCCAATAGTTAGTTTTCCATAATTAACTAACCCAAAGATTAAACAAAAGTTGGGTAACCTCGATCCTTATGAGGTGAATATTTGCACACCATAGGAGTAGACATGTCAAATACTTAGCAAGAGCAGATTGACATTTCTGAGGATAGTACAAAATAGAAATTAATTAATTTGTAACATTCTGAAGGTAGGTGAGATTCCAATAACGAATCCGAAAACTACAAAAATCTGTAATTAGGAACAATTTTGAATTCTTCTTGGAGCGAGAATTTCGGATATAAATCATCATACGATGTGGCCTCGCTTTAACAGGACCTCATAGTACTTCGAATTCACACATGTAGTTGTCCAGATTTAGGATTTTATCTTTCGTACAGGAAATAGTGAGAAGATAACCACTCCTCAACATCAGTGGGCCAGCGTCATACGAATACCCTTTCTAAAATGAAATGAAATCCTGATGCGGCTGCGTTGTTGCTTCAACATTAAGGCCAATGAACTATATAGGTAAATCATTCACATTCTCTACTCATCATCTGCCCAGAATCAGGCACCTACTGTTTGCATTCGCCCATAATGAATCAATGAACAAATGAACTACATTACATTCTCACTGTTTCTAGTTTTAAAGCAGGTTTGCAAACACTGATATACGTCTACTTTCACTAGAACCGAACACAATTATGAATCAAGCTGTCCACAGCCGAAGTATGTAGCCATTGGGTTAACTTCGGTATAGTTATACAGCAGATCCATAGGCCCATACGAGAACGTTGTATCATAATATGTTACCTTGAAATATAACCGATTAAAGACGGCACCAGACTTCCGAGTTCAAATTTTTACAAAAATGACGCATCTGTTTGCCCTCTTGTCATAATTATTCTACATTCCAACAAACATCAACCACATAACTAGGATACCAATGCATTGCATCGATTCTGATATGGTCTCTACAGACACTGATTTTGGAAGTACTTGTATTTATACACCATTTGTAATTCGTTAGCAATTAAAATTCTACTATACTAAATTGGTAAGCGCACGTGATGGGAAACATGTTCACATCATTCAGACGATCAAGTTTGAGATTGTTGTTTGGTAAACACAAGACGATAAAGTGGTTGAACACAACGCCCTCTAAATGGATGTAGCATCCGAAGTCGAATACAGACTGTCACGTATATGATTATACATCTAAAATTGGAATTGGGTAGTGTGACCAACAAGCATTCTTTCAATTGATAATATTGTGAAATTATTCGTGATAAAGTGATGGGCTAGTTGTTCACGAACTTACCCCGTACTAGTAGAGCATGACTGAACGGCAATATCCTGCAGCGGGTCGACTTTACGACTGACGGCTGAATCCACGAAGTCAATGGTCTTCGGATTTTTAAAGTGATCGTTAACGTACACATTGACCAAAATATCACGTTCCGCGTAACCGGAGCTCGATTCCGAGCTGGATGAACATCTCCGTTCACGTCGATTAAATTCAGATAGACAGCCGTTGGCGCAAAATTGCGGCGACTTCAAGTTATCCATAAGGAAATATTCCGAATGAAAATGTCATGAATTTACAGTCAACTGATTCATCGTCACACACAGGATCTTCTGATCGTCGAGTTAGATAATGCGCAGACTTATCTACAACGAACAGTTTATCAGCACATCATACGAGAGCGAGCACAGTCCAAATAATTTTAAACATTTTCCCACAACGATGAAGTAAAATTAGGGTGGGAAATTCACTTCTAAATTACAATACCATTCGGAATTCAGTAAAGGCGAGTGTGACATTTCGCAGTGTCATGGTTTCAGAGCTTTCGGCTGAATACTAGAGCAAGGACAACCTGATAACATAAGTTTACATTACACATCAATTTTCACACTATGAGAATGTTAAAGAAAAAGTACAAATACCCAGTTCATTTCGCGGTTCAATGGTCAGTTTTTATCAGGTAACACTACGTTCAAGCACAGCTATTTAAGCACAACTAGGAACTAACAAGTTAGCAACAGGTTTGTACATTTGCGGGAGCCTTTGAGTTTTGACTTTGGAGGTTCACGTCAGCCTTTTTAGTTTTTGGAATTTGGCATACACGACTACACCCATGTACTTATGTAGACATTTACTCGTGCAGTGCTGCCAGATGATATTTTCAAAAATCCGCACTCGCTATTTCTTGTGGTAGTTGAATACGGATTTTTACAAATTTATTTTCCGAAAACGTATTTTTGTTTTTAGTGAAAACTGATGACTTGTTTTTCATCCCTTTTCTTTTACTGATTTTCTCTCTGCTCTTCATTGACTGACCCATTCATTGTCATTATGCTTGTTATGTTTATTGTTATTATTAATTTATTGTAGATTTGTCGACATTCTAATTTCTGGCTTTCCTTTTCAAGTTTCCGTTTTGAATGTTGACTGGTCATTGCGGTGATTTCAATGAAATAACGCGAACTGAACACTCATTCCCATGAATTCATTTTCGAATAACATACATGCGATATTGTATGCCAAAACTAAATACAAATCGTTTAATATACTCGTAATATCAAGGATAACCCATGCCATCAAATTCGTTCCAGTGTACTCGCAGTAGTGATTTTTTTCGTATTTTCCTGTTTGTTCCATGAGGAATCCTCGTTGTTACCATTTTAGTCAGAAAATTCCAGTTTTAGTAAAAAAGATCCGTATTAGAGCCCGAAAATCCGTATTTTTTTTTGTAGAAATCCGTATAAAAATCTGTATCTTCTGAAGCATCAAAAATCCGTATTTGAGGAGTTATCTGTCAAAAGGGCGCTTGACATATGGGATTCCCATATCGACGGATAACTCCTCATTTACCTATACAGAGAAATCCGTATATCTGGCAGCACTGCTCGTGAGGTCGTGTTTTGATATGATTGATGATACTTTGATCATCGCACTGTCATCGCAGATCATCAGTGTTGTTCAGAAAGGAACTACAAATGAGGAGTTATCTGTCCCTGTCGAGCAGGGGCCCCTTTTGCGGAGATGCTGATTTTCGAATTTTCCGTGTCCTACTTTATTAGGAAACCCCTGCACTATGTACCAAAGTATGATATTCAGCGAAATTAGCGCCAATAAATGATTACCAACGCATTGTATTTTAACATCTCGATTCTATGCAGAAATGTGTACAAACTCGTCATATAGCTAATGAAACAAAGCATACATTACATTCTATCATAGAGTGAAAAGTGAGTAACTCTATCCACGATAATACACCTCAGAAATTACACATTTTGGTTGCGTTATGAGCAGGGAGAGACATCTTCGCAATTACTTTAGCTTCAATCACGAAAATTGACAATAACTCATCATACAGCGAGTTAAGAATTGTATTATTGTTTCATAAGTTGTATTAATGTGTGGAAACAAGCAAAGTAGAAGAGTAAATGCATAAAATTCACCAATATTATCATGGGAAATCTGATACTGATAAACCACGACACGTCCCCCCACGCTAATTTTTCCATCGCTTTAAAAAGGGCTCCTGTCATATTCCTCCTTTCTTAACTCGTCCGCGTTTGTTTCTGAAGGAAAATTTGCCGAATAATATTTTTGGAAAACTAAGAATTCGCCAACAAAATTTCTTTTTATTTGAAAATTTGCCAATTCTTTAATCGAAATATTTTTTAATTGAAAAGAAAATAAACAAACAAACAAATGTTCTGGAAAATGAAAATTTCAAATGAACAGTTTCAAAATTTGCCGACTGCCCAATTATTGGGAGTGTTTCATCCCTCCCCCTCATAGTTTTGTCCCTGCAAATTCAGATTGGAACCTTACCCCCCAAGCACTCACATTTGCGCACATGAGCATACCCTAGTCTGGGAGGAAAAGATGGAAGGATGTTAGGATTAGGAATACTTGAAAGGAACACACAACTTCCTTTACGCATTAAGGCGGTCGTTATTTACTCTTGATGATTTTTTTTTCCTGAATTTCCTCGGATTCGGGTCCTAAATTGATTCCAATAAAATCAAATATGAAAGAGAAAAAAATCTTCAAAGTTTTAGGTCGATTGGATTAGAGAAATCCGTGCTACAAGTTCCATTTCGTTTTTATGAGAAAAACACATGGAGTTTTGACCTTCATTCCGGGCTAAATTTCGCTCCTATACATTATTTTCCTAATTTGCCTTCAACTTTCTCCTCTCAACTTCTCATTTAATGTAGGAATTAATGTACTCCATATCAAGAAACAGGCTACCCCATGTTAGAAGCCAACGCCTGGACTGTAATACGGTATACTTTCCTTCACACATCCCGACCAAAAGTATTGCCGAGTCTCTGATGATAATTTTTTTACGCTCCAAGTTCTATACCCCATATTAGGACACATTACCCTATAAATAAAATTTCCAGCTATAGCAGTTCTATTATACTGCTAACTGTAACTGTATGGCAACTAAGAATGGTCGAACCAAACATGTTAGGTTCCCGTACCGTTCCTTTTCGTTCCTTAAAAGTCGAAACTCGACCGTCCGTCCCTTTCTGGACCATTCATCATTCACCTCATTCCATACTTCCATTCGTGGGATGCGTTCTCATTCCGTTCATTGATGCGTTCCCTTCATTTACCAATAGAGCAGCATAAAGATAGAATTCCATTAAATGGCAATACCATTATACTTCAATAAGGAACTCATCTTCTGGCGTTCAGTTCCCGTTCTCGTTCTGTTCGGTGAACATCATCGGTTCACGTTCTGCGACTGCCGTCCCATGTTTTCCATCTCTGAACTAACCGTTTTGTTACCATTATTAACCAAAGAAAATCATAACTAGAGTTATAGAATCTATAAGGACAGGTAAATACCTACACAGTTGACGGTATAAATCAAATAACATAACTTTAACTTTTTTTTTTTTTTCTTCAACTGGCCACTTTGATCAGTTAAAACAAATGATTCACAATTCGGACAAACTGGCCTCCGGATTAGAATTTCAGAATCGGTTCATCAAGTCACTTTTGGAATCGTGGACTTAGAATCGAGCCTTTTATCCGAGCCTGGAATCCGAATTGGATAGAAGCTTTTTAAAACTAGACACTCAGTGTTGGTGGGTAGAGCGGAGTTTAGGGCCACTAGTTCGAAACTAGAGCCGTAGAACGGGCTCTGAAACCGTGTAACCAGCTCCGGCTCCCCTAAAAAATTGCCTCTAGGGCTCCGAGTGCCAGATCAGGGTGGGAGGAATTTGGAGAAAAGTCAAAGACAAAAAATAGGGGAAGGGGAAAAATTAAAAGCGTCTCCAGGCTCGGCTTCAACTCCAGCTCTAGACTCCGCTCCAGCTTCAAAGCGGAGCCTGGAGCAATTAATTGATAGCGGAGTGGAGCTGAAGCAATGTCCTATAGATCGGTGCAGAAAAAGTATTTCGGATTAATTTTCCCTGGATCATTTTAATTTTCCATTTTCAGTGAATTTTGTAAGAAATTTCCACACGTTCAGAACATTTGGAAATATTACTAATTGATACATTCATACACTTTTTCGAATTTTTAAAATCTTCGATAGCTTAAACTTAAAATTCCAAGACTTGTCAACTTCTCTCCTTTACTTGTCGAGTTAATTTTTTTTTTTTTTTTTTAACCAAAATATTAAGGAAGTTTTGTAGATCCCCTGCCATCATTCAATATATTATAAATCTGATACCCAATCTTTACTCCTACAAGAAAAGTAAAATGAAATGAAATAAAAAAGTCTCATACTCATAAGACGTTGGACAAAAAATGGTCTATCTGTTCTCATGTCTAAGGAAATAAAAATGATGATAAGACATTAAAAAATGTCTGCCGATAAGACATAAAATAATCGCTCTCTAATACTCATCAGATATCTGATTGCCTTATCCGAAAAAGAAAGAAAGAAAAGACGAAGAAACCCCTACAAATAAGACAAGGACCAAGGACATTCTGTATTCAAACGTTCTAATTATGTGTTCTCATACTTTTTTTTTTTTTTGACTTACCAAGTCAACTTCCCCCGTTCAAAAATTTGTCAGCTTCGGTTTCTGAATTAGAGCTGGATAAAAATTCTGAAGGGACATTCGCTATCAGATACACAAGTGATTTTATTGCAACAATAATTTGCTTAATTCATTCTTTTATTTCAAATTTTCATGTAAATTGACCCCCTCCTACATTGAAGGGAAATAATTTGTTTGCAGGGCTGGCAAATTTTGATTTTCCCGTGTGTATCATGATGCAAAACATTTTTTTTTCAAGAATTGACCAAGAAACTCCCAGCTTCTCCCTCCCCGCCCCCTGAAAATTTTTTTCAACGTTTTAAGAATCAACCCTCTACAGAAAGGCATATGCTTATGACTTTATTTATCGTAATAAAAAACATTTAAAACATCAAATTAATTATAATCAAATCAAAACATTTGTAAATAATCAACACTTAAATTATTAATAACTAAAAGCGATTTTCTTGAGGGAAAATTTTTTTCCCATTTTTTTCCGGAAAGTATGGTGCAAATTAAAATTTTCTTGAGAATTTTCTCGAGTGGTGCAAAGTTTTGATTTTTGAGAGTGTAGCAGAGTTTTTTTCTAATTTTCCCGAATGTAGCAAAAATGTTCCCGTGTGTAACACTTGCACGCCTGCTACACTCGACTTGCCACCCCTGTTTGTTTGACTCCTTAAGGAATTAGATTAGCAGTTCAATATTGAATATTCTTCTAGTGCTATTGGTTCATGTTAGAATAAGAAATTCATGCATTTATGAAATGAATGGGTATATCAACAACGAAGGTCAAGGAGTGAAAGCACCAGAAGTAAGTGGACAGGAAGAACTTTCAAGAAGCCGTATCGCAGAAGTGTAACTTTGTGTAAGTACTAATATTGATGATTAGAACCTGAATCAGCAGAAGTAATCGGCTACCGTTCAAGGTCAATATAGTTGCGATTACAGCATTACATCCAAATACATTATGCACTTGCATGCATAATTTCCGAGCAGCCCACAAAAATATGAAATGCACGTAGACAATATTGTATGCTGAAATTTAAGCTCAGCTGACACAAAATTATAGTCACGTTCTTGTACCCTTTGCTTTCCAACAACCTTCATTGTAACAGTAACTGAAGTTTTTGCAAGAAAATTAGTCATTTCTCACTAGCCGATTTAAGGGAATATGAACGTTTAGCGTATCAGCTTGTCATGTACCACATTGTGGAAGTGAACTCCCATTCCTGTAGCATCTTTTATTCAAACGATGGGGGGAGGGTGAAACAAGTACCTCTACACCTTCACAAGTGGAGGCTATCCTCTGCCACCTTCTGTTTACGATGCGACTGGGGGAAATGGTCTGTTATTTTCAAAAACCATTTTAGAGCTTTCTTTTTTTTTAATTAATTGAAGAATAACTATGTATAACACGGAAGAAATTTTGGTCCCTAAACATATCCTAAAAGGTCTCTTTTCAAACTCCTTAAAAAGCAAAATATTCAACTCCTTATAATTCCTCCTCTTTCGTTCGGTTAACAAACATGGTCCTTAACTAAAAAAGAAGAAAAAAGACTAAGGACTACTCAGAAGTCCATAGAACACTCAATACTAAACTACCACAAAAAAGACAGAATAAGAACTGAAAAAATATAATTAAATTAAAACTAAACACCACTAACATCATTCACTACTCAAGACTTATGAAATGTAATTGGGCAGGCCGTGTAAGTAGCATGATGGACAACAGAAGGACTAGCAAACTAATTTTCTGGTACCTAGCTCAACATGACAGGAAAACAAGGACGACCAGGGACGTACCGATAGGGGGTGGCAGGTCCCCCCGTATAGGAATTTTTCACTGATCAGTTAGGAAAATTTACCATTTTAGTCAGGCGAGTTGGGAAAATCCAGCAAGTTAAAACGTTTTTTATTTTTTATTTATTTGCTCTGGTACTTGGGAATTGAGTTAAGAAGTTGGGAAAACTCAACAAGTCAAAAGGATTTTCTTCTTTTGCATTGATACTTGGGAATTCTGAGTTGAATCAGTTGGGACTTTCACAATTTTTACCTTCCTTCCCCCCCCCCCCCCGGCAAAACTCTTCGGTACGTCCCTGAGGACGACAGAGGGCTAGATAGGCTGATGACTTTAACATATTTTTGAAACAAAACTTTACATTGAATAACTCGGGAACGAATCGAATGGGAACGATTACGTGAAGCTTTCGCCCAAAAAATGGGCTTAGCATGATTACTTCCAAATTAATGTCTGTATATATTCGGCTAATAAAGCTTTTATTATTATTATTTTAGAGCTTTAGGGTGACAAAGATGAAAGTTTAGTGCAGCTACGTTTAAAATGACAAAAGAAAATACCTTATCGTTCCGTAGTTATTAACCAAGGAAATTGTAGAAATTTTTCTTTGAAAAAAAGATTTGAGACGTTTCCAATGCTGCTGTTCATTCTTTTCTCTATTCTTCGAGGAGTTCACGTGGATTGTACTCTAACATGTGGACGAGACGTCCTGCACGTCTTCAAATCACGTGGAGCATCGTATTAATTGATACATCACGTGGTGAATGTGTACATGCACACGCTCATGTTTTTGCAAGATATTCTATAATTGGGACTATCAGACCAGAGATAGAATAATATGTACTCCGCCTTTCACTTCTTGTATTCTTAACTTCTTCGAAACTTTCCTTATCTCAGTTTAGATAATCCTTATGTATTTCAGGTATCTGGTTCCACAAGTACTGAAGATAAATTTTGCTAAGAAAACGTTCTATTGACCAAATTAACATAATATTATGAGTTTAAAATTGCTATTCAAATTTGAGAAGTTATCTGTCAAAAGGGCCCCTGGTGAACAGGAACCTATTCGTCAGAGGCGCTTCTGACAGATAACTCCTCATTTACTGAAGTAAGTACCATTACAAGCTCATACAAGTAAGAAATATGGACAGACAAGTCACAGACGTAGCGATAACTTTTATTTGGGGGGGGGGGTCACTTGAAAAAATTTTGACTGATCGAGGGAAGCTGGCCAACTTTATGACAAAATGTCAGGAGCACTTTCATTTCGCCCCACACGTAAGCCCCTTATTTGACTATTTCCAGCACCGGGCCATCACTGTGTCTTATCAGAGTATGATAACGAACAATATGTTCGTCACCATTATCATATTCTATGTCTATAACTTCGGAAATGATCCGTTCTTTCAAAAGAGCTCACCGCACACGTTAACGTTTGTAGATGGCAAAAATTTTCCAAAACACACGGCCTAAGCGGTCTCAGCAATGTTTAAAAACAGCTCAAGTTCTTTGTTTTATTTTTTTCTTCTAGGATGTTGGTATATGGAGTTACAGACAGGGTTCGGCAAGATACTTGAATTCAGTGATCAAAATGATCTTTAAGTCACCTGAACACCTGAAAAAGGATCACGAGTGTACCTCAAAATATTATTTTGAAGAAAACAAGATATGGGATTGAGGAAAAAATCACGATCAATCTCATAATCTTTTTTTGATTTTTAGATCGCAATATTGTTCAGATTTTTCCTAGACACTTTTGATCCGAAATCACAGTCTGTGGTCATCCGGAAATCAGGTAAGGACGCAATGATCATAAAGAACATAAGATCAAAAATTCATAATTTTTTTGGGGATGGAGGGAGGGGGTGGGTTAAAAATTGTGATTTTTTGGTCTTTTTGGTATTTCTGAACTCAAAATCAGATGATGATCTAGTCATATCTAACTTATCCTTGACGGAGACTAGTGGTTCCCTATGGTGGTTTCACGATATAGGAAACCTACGTAGGTTCAATGTTGTCAGATCCCCAAATACATTTTTTTCCCTCTCGAAGTACAAGATGGACACGGTTTCTTATCAAATTTGCTGAATGCGACTTGAACTGTACTGGAAATTTGCGCCCGAATTTCTGTAAATTATACCGAGGAAAAAAATTCAACATTTTTCCTATTATTTATGGGACTCACATAATATGATTAATTTTTTTACAAGGAATCTGAATTTTGCAATGAAAATGAGCGATATCAAAATTTTTCAGTTTCTCGAGACAAAATCTGCCGTCAAAATTCAAGCACAGTAAAATTTTAATAAATTTTATCAATAAATTAATAAATTTATTTATTTATATTTGAGTCCCCCCAATAGGTGCCCGAAGGTCCCATTAACAGGGAGGGACTGTAGGTATAATGTAATAATTCTTAAAATCAAAAACAAAAAATACTGTTCAAATGAAGGGTGTGAGATAAAGAAGAAGGAAAGATGACAGGAAGGGGGAGGGGAAACAGACACCAGCGTAAGGGCAGAGCGGGGATTGAGGGGCGCACAAGTCCACAGGTGGCAGTTGAAAATTGTGAATTGAGAACTGAGGGTTGAAGGAAGCCAAGGGGCCGAAACAAATCACACTTGTGCGGTATAAGGGAAAGAAAAAGTACTGCAGAGACTAGGACCTACATACCCTTGAGTACTTTAATGACTGACGAGATATACTGTCTCCTACTCATGAAGAATATGTCGATCTCGTGGTCTTTTTTGATAATTGTATTATATAATGCTAGAGTATTGTCCATACTTGATGCTGAGCCTCTACGTGTTACAAATAGATCAGTATTTCTTATATTGAATGTAAGGACCCTAAATTGAATACGTGTTAAGTCGTTGGAATCTAAAATTTTATTATTCAGAACATCCCACAAAAGCAGATCAATTTTGCCAGACATCTTCTATGTTTTAGACTCGTAATCTTAAAGCCAACCAAAAGTTCTTTGGTATACAATTTCAGAAGGATAATATGTAAAGATTTTACAATATAATTATTTCAAAAATCTTTTTTGAATTTTCTCAATTTTATCCTTCCTTTGTTGAGTTTTGGGATCCCACACAACAGATGAGAATTCCAATACTGATCTGACAAAACTAGAATAAAGAATTTTCATTGTTTCTAAATTATTATAACAAGTTCCATTTCTCTTTATGAAGCCAATCATTCTTTTAGATTTCAAAGTTATGTGATCGATATGCATATTGAATAATAATTGCGAATCCAAAATGATGCTTAATCTTTCGTAGAATTTACACCCCTAAGTGTATCTTTTTTTACTTTATACTTGTGTGAAATGGGATATATTTTTCTTGAAAAGATAATTTTCTCACACTCGTCAGTATTAAATGGTAACAAATTACTATCACTCCACTCAACTAATGAGTCAAGATCTTGTGGCAGTTTAACACAGTCATTTTGAGATTTTATAATTTTATAAATTTTCATATCATCTGCATTAGCAATAATTTTGAATATTGGATTTTTTCAGAAATATTATTGACAAAAATTAAGAATAGGTATGGACCCAAAACCGAACCCTGGGAAACACCTGACACACTCTTGTAACTTTATACTCGATAAATTGCATTCTGTTGTGTAAGTATAGGAGTGGAATAGAATTATTAGATCTTTTGAAAAACCAAAGCTGCACAGTTTTGGGAGCAAGATTTTGTGGTTGACAGTGTCAACAGCCTTGGAAAATTCCGTGTAAATGGTATCCGTTTGCCCACCCTTAGAGAGGGTCATATTGACATCATATGTGAAGTTCATTAGATTTGTCTGCACGGAATATCTCTTTCGAAAGCCATGTTGACAGGGAGATAAGATATTTTTGGATTGATTGTATAAATATTTTATTTATTTATTTAATTTTCATTACCGAGACACTTAACGCCTATAGGCCACGGGCCTAGATATTTGTGCAAGACAGTTTCAAATATTATGGCCAGGAGTGGAATTAGAGAGATGGGACGATAATTTTTTATTTCATTTATTTTGTCTGACTTGAAACGTCGAATAACAACTTTCGACATTTTCCATATTGTTGGATAAATAGCTGTCTCAAGGACAGTATTGCAGACATAAGTTAAGGGCGTAATTAACAAATGTGAGCAGGCTTGAAATATGTATGGTGGAATGGAATCAGGGCCACAAGATGATTTAGGTTTAAGGTCATGCAGAGGGACGTTTTATATCCTCGATAATGATCACACCTACCGATATAAGGCCTTCGCCTCCAGCAACTCCTACCCTATTAGTACTCTGAGTTATATTTTTATAGCTAAAAACACTGGAAAAATAGTTTGCAAATAATTCCGCATTGGTATCTGAACTTGGGTAAATTTGTTCACCAAACGTATATAACTCTGTGCCAGACCTACTACTTTGCCTATTGGCAATCTCTCGCCAGAATTCTTTTGGTTGAGACGTCATTCTGTCCTCCAAAGCATGTTTATTACACGGATTCGAATTCGTCTCGAAAAATTGAGTAATTAGCATCAGCGCCGACGCCGAAGCTCTCCGAAAATCTTTTCGCTCCAAAAAAGATATGATGTATATAGTACGGACAGTACGGAGAAATTTTCAAAATTTGAAAAATCGAAAATTTTGAACTAAAGACTGTTTTTAACCCAATTTTTTACGATGAGTTCGAATTTGGTGTTCAAATTTGGCGGTGACGCTCCGTTCCCGAAATAAATTTGAAAATTCTGTAGACATGGGTCAAAAAATGCGAGTCTAGCTAAAATTTGACAACGGATTCAAATTCACCTCGAAAAATTGGTAATTAGCACCAGCGCCGACGCCGACGCCGAAGCTCTCCGAAAATCTTTTCGCCTCAAAAAAGGTATGATGTATAGTATGGAGAAATTTTTTAAATTTGAAAAATCAAAGATTTTGAAATAAAAACTGTTTTCAACTCAATTCTTCACACGCTGAATTCGAATTCGATGTTCAAATTTGGCGGTGACGCTCCGTTCCCGAAATAAATTCGAAAATGTGGTCCAAATGGGTCAATGAACGACGTGCTCAAATGTGAACATGGATTCGAATTCGTCTCGATAATTGAGTAATTAGCACCAGTGCCGACGCCGAAACTCTCCGAAAATTTTTTCGCCTCAAAAACGGCATGATGTATAGTATGGAGAAATTTTCAAAATTTTCAAAATCAAAAACTTTGAATTACAGACAGTATTTTTCTCAATTTTTCACGCTGAGTTCGAATTCGGTGTTCAAATTTGGCGGTGATGACGCTCCGTTCCCGAAATAAATTCGAAAATATTGTAGAAACGGGTTAATAAATGAGTCTAGCTCAAGTTTGATAACGAATTCGAATTCGTCTCGAAAAATTGAGTAATTTGTACACAGACCCACGAAGTCACAACCCTCGTGATCTTGTGTACCGGACCCACGAAGTCACAACCCTTGTGATCTCGTGTTCCAGACCCATGAAATCACAACCCCCGTGATCTCGGCGCAATTCCATCAGTACATGATGCAGTCACGCCAGATTCGGGTCGTGACCTCGTGTAGCAGGCCCACAAAGTCACGACCTTCACGATTTCATGTACCGGACCCACGAAGTCACGAACCTAGTGATCTCGTGTACCTGACCCACAAAGTCACGACCCTCGTGATCTCGTGTACCAGACCCACGAAGTCACGACCCCCGTGGTCTCGTGTGCCGGACCCACGAAGTTCGTATTCAGTGTGTGCAAATTTAGCGGTGACGTTCCGTTCCCAAGATAGGCTCGAAAATGTGGTCGAAATGGGTCAAAAAATGAGTCGAGCTCAAATTTGACAACGGATTCGAATTCGTCTCGAAAAATTGAGTAATTAGACGAGCGCCGACGCCGAAGCTCCCCGAAAATTTTTTCGCCCCAAAAAAGACATGATGTGTATGGAGAAATTTTCAATATTTGAATAATCAAAAATTTTGAATTAAAGACTGTTTTACTCAATTTTTTACGCTGAGTTCGAATTCAGTATTCAAATTTGGCCGTGACACTCCGTTCGTTCCCAAGATAAATTCGATAATGTGGTCGAAATGGGTCAAAAAATGATTCTAGCTGCAATTTGAACACGAATTCGAATTCGTCTCGAAAAACTGCCCGTCTGCAAAAATGCGGCAAAAAAATGGGCATTGACAAAAGTTGCTAATTCTGGTACTAAAAAGTATTTAAGCTGGCAATTCTTCGACCGCTTCGACCAATCAGAACACAGCACTACTAAGTTACCAAACAATTACCTGTTCAGGAAATTTTTAAATTGCCTAAGAGGCAATACTTTTCAGACGGGTGAGTAATTAGCACTAACTATTCACTAATCTCAATTCAAATACAAAAATCAGGGTTAAATTATGGTCGTCAGAATTTTCTCTTTCGACCTCAAAAAAATTCTGCGGGCGCCCATGATCATGCTTTTGTTGTTAAAACCTTGATTTCTTTTCTTATATTATGTATACCTGAATTTTTGCTTTCACTCTTCATTAGGAGGTTTCCTTTTAATCTGTTTACGTAGAGAGGATTTCTTTTTCTATTCTTTAATAATTTCATATGTGGACCAAGTAGGATATTTTTTCATCCAGTATTTTTTTTTTAAATTGCTTAAGATGTCTATTACTGAATTTTGGAAATACTCAGCAGCTTGGTTACTATCTGTAAGCTTGTACAGTTCAACCCAAGTTTTTAATTAAATAGATTCCCCAATTTTAGAGCCTATCTAGGCAACGGAGCACCGCCGCCAAATTTGTTCAACAAATTTGAAATCAGTGTGAAAAATTGAATGAAAATAAGTAATCAAATCAATCTTTTTGGTTTATCAGAATTTTTCAAATTTCTCCATACTTACCTATAATTGTATCTTTTTGTGGGCGAAAAGTTCAAAATGCATGAAAAGCACCCTACGTCCGATAGAAATGGGTAAGTGTGAAAGGTATCCGCATAGCCGATCACCGATACCGAATCGGCACGACATCCAACATTCGTGTGAAAAGGCTCTAAGGACTATAATAACAACAACATCGCGTACCTTACTACTCGCCAGTTTCAGTGTCAGTGGGGTTTGAAAGTTTCTTCTTGAGGTGGGACAAAAATTTTTAATTCAGGTTGATAATAAAAAATAAAAGTGTTCTTTTGTCTCTCAACAGTGAAGCTAACACACAAAAATCTTGTAAACTCTAAGAATCTCGTGAACCTCGTCTATGAACTCTCTTAAGGTGTCTTTTTATCAACTTGCTGAATAGTTTTTCAAATGTTTTCTATTTTTGGTCTGTATGGGAGGGGGGGGGGGGGTTGTACAAATAGTATTTTGTATCTCCATTTGTTTGGGTACAATGTACACCTATACTCTCCGTTCCGACGCCACTGCAGTGTATACGACGATTCAGTACCAGTCTTCCAACATTTCACACGATCATCAAACGCCTTCAAATGTGAGGTTATGTTATTTATTCGACGGTACTTTGATAAAATATGTCACGTGACAGCCGGAAGACTTCTGAAGCGCTTCACGATAAAATGACGACCTCCAGACGATTTTCTCGCTCTTATGAATTTCTTCTTTTTTTTTACAGATATCAAGGCATTCGTTCTGCACAGAATGAAATGACTGACCATGAGTGATTCTCTGACATGAGATCGGGGTGAGATCGCGTTGCAGTCACATACGAACGATGAGCTGAAATGAAGTACAGGGTAAACTCCTTTCGATAGGTAACAGCCTTAACGCGGCAGTAACATTTCCAAGGTTTAACTAAGCATACTAATTTTTCAGTACGAAGCGCCAGTTTTAGTAAATTCGTTAATTAATTTCTAAGTTGTCGTGTACTTTTCCGAAATACTCAAACAGTTATAGGTGTGGCATATGTACAGCTAACGACGTGTTACCTTATTATTTTTTTATGAAGATAAGTGGATATTTATGTATATTAAGTTGACGAAAAGGACATAAATATTCTCTAGTTTATGAGGAATGCTGAAAACATACCTACATATTATAAAATGTATCACGACGTGGCGTCATAGAATTTTTAAAAATTCTCGCCAAAACTTCAAACCGGAAAATCCCTTGGTCTAGGATCAGACAGCGGATTGTTTCCTAAACGAGCAGCGAATTGGCAAAATATAGGGCGTGCCAAATGCAAATCCACGTCGGAGGCCTACTATTAAATAATATAATTTCTACCCGTGGCATTCCCGATCCCAGACATGGTTAGACGCTAAAGAACAGTTATAGTTCGAGCGCCTTTACTCGGCGATAGCAGCGAATAAATAAAAAAAAAAAAGATTAGGTAACGAACGAAGAAATCTATGGGGGGAAAATGCGGGCAAATAAAAAATCTAGTACCCGGATTTCGATGTCAATGTTCTTGATTCAAGTTCAACAAACGGTCTACGTGACTCGGATCAGATCTCAAGTTTTGTGGTCAGTGGATGATGCTGGGAGTGTGCAAAGGGTATAGGCACCGTGGGAGGGAGCGTCCTCGCCGGTAGGCTGTCGACGAGATCTCTCGCTCGTTCTATCTGATGAAAGGTAATACTGTTTCCAGCTGGATGCTGGAATTCCCCAATATTTTTAAATGCATTTCCGTTTCACCATCAGCTACCTACGTCAGCTTTTGAGAAAGTAGTTCACTGTGTGATTTCGGTTAAAATCTGCAACCATCAGTAGACTGGGCGCAGGGCTGTCGAATTATCGGGTATCGAGTTTTTCTACACGGTTCGAAGCATACGGTCTTACAAGTCATCAGTTTTGTACAGCATTAGCTGAAATATTGCGACACAGTCAGGCTAGAATTATAATTTCTGACGCAATCATGTGTTGATTTAAGGCCATATCACGCCACATCTACGAAATATCAATTCATTTTCTGTTATTCGCGGTCTGGCCTATCTCTCTGTCTCGCAGCACTTGTATTTGCAAAATGTGTAACGCTAAATTTTTTTATTGGTAGAATCAAGTTGTAATAGAATGAGGTCGACATAAATATTGATTGCATAAAAATTGTTATTCTACTACTTGTTTATCGAATTACTAATTGACTTGCTTTTTGTAATTATTGAATGTGTGGTGTAAAAATCACCTGTGCTTTTGAATTCGTTTCAGCATTTGAGTCAGTTTTCCCCCTTCGTCGTCCATCGTCCATGTTATAAGAAAGCCTGGTGAATTTGCTGGGAATCAATTTTGAAAGTGGTTTCAAGACAAATGAAACTTGACAATTTTTTGTTCTTTTCTTTTTCATTATGCGAATTTTAGGATAAATTAATTATTTTATGCGAGGAATCTTTCTAAATTTTTTCAGTGACCACACATCGGCCCAGAAGACTAATGACCGAAAAATATTGAAAGGAAAACACCAAACTGGGAGCATGCATGAAACCACTATATCAAGTTTAAATAATACTATCTGAATAGTTAGACGTCAAACCAAAATTACAAAATAAGTGAAATTAAGACTAAAAAAGTTCAAAAGAACTAGCCAAGACTTCACCACAGTCAAATATATTGAGCCTAAAAAAACCACAAGAATACCAACTGATAAAAATAAAAAAACCTAATCTAACAACTAAAAATGTCGAGAAATACAGACTAAAAAATTAAGTTAATCAAAAATGAACAAAGATAATGAGCGCAAACAGTCTTCGGGAGCGGGCTCGGGATTTGTGGAAGGGAGAAGAGGCTCACCGAGGGTTAAAAAGCAGAGATGAGAAATATTCGAATATTATTTTTTGACTGATTCAAATTTAGGCTATGAATGCAACTTATTCCTCTTCCAAAAGGCCAATTTATGAATAGTCCATCAAAATAGAGCGAAAAGCCCTCTTCCGTTCTCAAAATGAGAGAATTCTGATCTTTTTCACGAGAAGGAGGAAAAATTTATCCCCATTGATTGAAAAATTCAAGGAAGTTCCGAGATAACGGATTTTCTGTGTCGCTGACCTCGAAAATTCAATCAGGTTTTCATTCAATCATGATTGTTGTCGTAAAGTTGACCTTTCCTTCTCTAAAAATTTAATTCTGATTTAGCGAGAAATTAAACGAAGTTTCGGAAAAAAGTTTTCTTGGGTCACTAATTTGGCACAGACTCAAAAAGATTTGGTGATTCCATCTTCATTTGGTACCAAAAATCAGGCCGTGCGCAGGATTTACCAGTGGGGCGGGGGAGGGAGAATTTATCAAGTTTCCTTTAAAAAAAAAAATATTGAAGTACCTAAAATATAAAATTTAAATTATTAAATTTAAAGAAAACAATGTAAAGTGCTTAGCTTGATTAAAATTTCCCTCTCATTATAAAGTTCAGAATATTTTGAAAATTGTGGTTCAAACCCCTCGGGGGGGGGGGGGGGGTTGCATCTCCGTTGTACACTAGCCTGCCCAAAATTCAAATTTCAAACACAATTGATTTGACTTTAAAAAATCAAACTGTTACCATTAGGTCAGAGTATGTCACAAGCCTCTCCTCACCATCACTTGGTGGAGCGTACGGCGATGCACACATGCCAATTGGCCCTCCAGAACCGCACTCCTGGCTCCGGAAAATACCCTTTCGAGTATTGCGTCGGCGACCAAAGAGACGTCTTCAGGCTGTCCCCCTCATTTCGCCTCTCCTTGCTTCGAATTCGCGCTGTCCTGCCAAGGCCACTATGGGGACACCCTACTGACCGAGGCAACCCCTCACTATCCCGTCTTTTTTGTTTATTGCGAACTAGTTATTCTCGTACAATAAAAAAATGTTATTTATTTATTTATTGTTACAGCCTTGGACTACGTATCAAAGTTTTCTTTCCTTGATCTATGTCTGTTCTATTTCTATTCGATACGCCATTATCCTACCCATTGCCGGGCATAGGCCTCCCCAATTTTTCTCCAGGTACATTTATCTTCAGCACTTCTTGTCCATAGAATCCCCGCCCTATCACTTATTTCCTTTCGCCATCTGGTTCTTGGTTTTCCCTTTCCTCTTTTATAATCTAAAGGGGTCCATTCATAAATTATTTTATTCCACCTCTCCTCTTTGTTTCTTAAACATAATTTTTATTTCTGTTTCGCGAAGAAAGGAAACAGTTTTCTGTTATTTAAATGAAGAGGGGGGAAAAGGAAGATTTTCTTTTCTCTTTTTTTTTCTTCTTCGAAGCAAGGTTTTTTTAAATAGAAAAAAGTGAAGTTTTTCTTGTTGCGGGAAGGGAAGGGCCGATTTGCCTCACCTCTCTTGAGAAAAGGAACAAGTTTTTTGCCTCTAAGGAAGAAGAGAAGGAGCTTATTTTTTCCCTCAAATAGAAAAACCAACGCTTCTCAGGGGGGAAACAAACGTAACTTTTCTTTTTCCTTCTGAAAGAAAATAACATCTTTCCCGTTCAGCAAAGAAATAGAAAGGTTTAATTAACCTTCCTATAAAAGGACTCTGCTCTTCTTATTTAGGAAATGGAATGTATGATGTTCGTCTCTCTTGTAAAAAAGGAACACACTTTTTTTCACAGAGGAGAAAAATAAGGCTGTTTCCTGCTCATTTTTATTTTCACTAAGTTACTCGTCCTTCAAAAAAATGAATAATTTACTTTTCAGTCCTTATTCAGAAAAGGACAGGACTAGAGGATCTAAAAACTCACTAAATCAAAAGCAGAAAAAACAAACTAAGGCCAACTAAAGCCAAAATCAACCACATTATGACCACAAAACATTGGCGTAAGTTCAGAGGGAATATGGCGATACATTACGTCTCCTGACCCCAACCAATGGGAAAAGATTTTAGAGCTTGTCAACAACATTTTTTCCCTTTCGGTTCGCACTATGATCAAAAAAAGCTAACGAGACCAAAAATTACCAATGTAAAACAGAGAACATGAAAATTTTGCAAATATTAATAACATAAGACTTACTGGTTGGACAGACTACACAAACACAGACAACCAATAGCAACACACCAAATAGATTTACCATATGGTACTACATATCACTATAAAAATACAGGAAGACAAAGAGAAAAGTGTTGGGTACTCCACTGAAGATGGCATACCTAACAGCCGAAAGCGCTCTGGACTGCAGAAGAAAGAAATTGTGAATTGGCACACCCTACATAATTTATACAGAACGCTAAAAAAGATGCATTAAGACCAATTGAGACAAAAATCCACTTAAATCATTACAAAAACAGACAGATAACCAGTGATTGGAATGATTATATAAACTTCAAATAAGAAAAATCTCAAACATTATGATCTCAGATCATTTGTGATCTAAATGATCCTGAATTTTTCTGATTTCAAAATTGATATAAGATCAAAAAATTACAAAAATCTGGCAAAGTCGTGATCTGAAGATCAAGGAGATTAAAATAATCACAAAATCATGATATTGTTTTCAGAATTATCTATTTTAATATTTTAAGTGACTAGATCACATCTTACATTATCTTACAGAAAACAGAAAATCAAACAAGTCCGAAACCGGCCATACAACGCTAAATCAAAGGCAGAAAAAACGAAACAAGACCGCAGTCATAGCCAACATTCACCAAGTCAAAACCAACAGGTACACAGTAAATAGTGGTGGATCTATGGGGGGGGGGGTCGGACACCCCTTCGGGCCGAAGAAGAAAAAAACATTGCGAATTTTGAGTTTTTCTCCTGTTTTTGAGTATCTGCAGCATTACAATCAACAAAATGTTCATTTTGAAACGATTTAATCACATTATGAAACTTGTCTTCAGAAACTATTTAAAATGACATCCATCTCGGTTTTTTAGGGAGCGGAGGTGGAAAAAATTTTATTTTCAAAATACCCTCCTTGGAAAATTTCTAGATCCGCTTCTTGAGTAAAGGCCGAAAATTGAATAACAAAAATACAAAAACAAGACTAAAAACGATCAAGCCAAAACCAAAAATCAACATGAGATGTAAGAACACAAAAGTTCACTAAATCAAAACTAGAGAAGACGAAACAATAATACCTTGGTAAAATCTATCGATACAATACCAAAAAAGATAGAAAACACAGACTATCAATGGGTTTTATGTGTGTTCCCTTGATGAGTCGGATCTAAGAACTTCCAAAATCGAGTTCAGCGACCTTGGAACCCATCAAATGGAATATCATTTCGAAAATATGACGACCTATTATAGTCTCAACTCCTTCAGTGACCGTCTGGGAAGTCGGAAGGACTTACTATTTGTAAATCATCAAACCATGATAAATAGAAAAACCAATGACTAAAAAAAGAAACTTGGGAAAAATATGTAAACCGCCTAATTAATACGAAACCAGAGAATCACAATAACACTTCTGTGAGCTAAACCGGTTTTTTTATTTTCCGTTTCTGGAAAATCCAAATTCTTGAGTGGGGGGTCTCCAAAGCCTCCTCGTATACTTAATCTGCACAATCATTTCTACCTGAAACCTACGATTGACCGAACTGGCAAGTTCAAATTGTTTTTCTCTTGCATTCCATCATCTTACTCACAATAATCGGGTTTCTACCGCACGAGACCGTTAAAACTTTAGACCCCTCTCCCCCGGTATAAACGATATTTAATAATCATCAGACCATCCCGGACCCCTGACTATACTACTGCGTAATTATTCCTACACTTTAATGAAACTTAATTATGTAGTCATCTTTGAGAAGTGTGCCAGGAAATGAAAATTGACCGGACCTTATTTACCATACGCAAAGCCGAAGGAAAAAGTTAGTTTAACTCGTCATTCATGAAATTATCTTCTTGAAGGGCATTAAATTTATAAAGTTGATATATATTTCAGTCGTGAATGCAAAATGTATGCAACTACATCTAAATTTTCAGGCACTTTGTAATTGGGTGAATTAATTTTCCACCAGGCTGCAGGAAATATTCGATTTCCTTCTGGTCATACATTGTAGAAACTCTGATCCAAACCGTCTAAATTAAATTTCAGAGGATTTACTTAAAGAAGCATGGCGAAATAGTGGATCGAAATTCTTATAAACAAAATTGAAAACACAAAATAAAGATTAGATTTGCAAGATTTAAACCAGAAATGGCTATGTCTTGTCTTGGCGCCATCACCTTCCTCTCCGCTGTAACTGAATACCAGAAAAGTACAGAAATGTAACAGGATTGAAGTTGTATTTTCTGATTATACCTCATTAACAAAAATAATAAAATTTACTCCTAAAATTCGCGAGGTCAACCGAATCAAAACTAATTAAAATTAAAGACTATCTGAGAAAGAAAGAAAAAAAAAAAAAACAACTCAAAAGGGCAATCAAACCGCAATTTCAAGTTCTAAATCGGCCTAAGGAAATGAATTCGTAAAAATCAAAGATTCAGAAAATTATCGCTAGCGATGCAAAAAAATCAGCGCATACTAACACTACGTTCATAAACGTAACCAGTCTCATCTGAGAGGAATGGCGACTATTGAGATAGAAAATCAACTGGAACTTTTTCGAAATGAGACTATCTTATGTTGGAAAAAACAGACAAAAAAAATTAAAATGGGCTCTGGTACTGTATCAAACATTCCAACAAGCTTCGGAACAGAAACTTGAATGGTTGGAAAAAACTGGTTTTGAAGAAAATACTGCCAGGGCCAGATTTAGGCAAGCGGAGGCCGTGCCAGCTCAACCGATTTCTGAAGCGTCCACACGGCCCCATGTTTTGGTGAACGATAAAAAAAAAAAAAAAAAAAAAGTCCTCACTGTAATTGCAACATTGACAGTAATGAAGTCCTGCAAATTTAAGATACGGAGCTTCCCTTTTTTTTTCTACATATATTCAGCCCTATACAGCAGGGTAGAAAGAAAAACTATGGTTTCGCAAAAGTTAGGGACCTTCTCCTCAAAAGGTTCCATTTTGCGAGAACGCAGTTGAAAGTTTTTAGCATTTGATTAATAGTTTCAGCCTGCCAAGAGGAGTTGAAAGTTGAGTAAGTGGTAGAGAATTTGAAAATCTGAATACCCTTAACTTTCAACTTATCGATCAATTCGAACCGATTCTTCCCATTACGAATGTACGCGATTTTAACCTGTGGGGCGAAGCATTCAAGAAAAATTTTCTAATAACTCCAAATTAGCTGAACCTGCTTTCCAGTATTAAAAAACTTTATGAGAATGGTATCAGACCCTAAATGGAGTCTGTGAACGGAAGCTAAATACATTCATAGTGGAGAGCGAATCAGTTGGGGTCTTTTTCGATGTATACGACAAAATATACCTGTATCGAATCTTCTGATTGAATCACGACTCTGTCATGTATGCAGAATAATTATGAAGATATTTCCAGTTTCGTTTCAAATTGTTAGCTTTTTAATTCTCTTATACAATGCTTCAAAATGAGACCTGGATGAACCTTTAACACGAAAATTGACTTAGGTACGCCCTCTTGAAGGTGGAATACAAAAAAAAAACTATTTCGACAAAATATTTTTTATATTAAATTATAATATAATTATTTTAGAATTAATGAATTAAAAATTTTTGAATTTAATATATTTGATTTTATTATTAATTTTTTTAAATAATTTTTTTGTAAATAAGTCTTTTGGATTTTTACAGTTTTTAAAAAAGTAATATATTTTATTAAATTGGATTAAAAAATTTATAAAAATTAATTTAAAACTAAAAATTATAACCTAAATTAATTTAAATTAAAAAATTAAATAAATCCTTTCGTACTAAATCTAATTAATAAATTTAAAAGATAAAATCCAACCTAATTTACATCGGTTTAAACTCAAATCATGTAAATTATTAATAGTTGAACAGACTTAAAAATTTGTATTTCTATTATAACTATTTAACTGAAGAAATACGAAAAAACCAAAATTGAGAGTAGTAACTGCCAATCAAGAATAAATATACACATATTCTGAAAATAGAGGGGATTTCCTACAAAATAAGGCCTTGACGAGCTTTTTAGCATTAAAATTGGCTGAGGTACACCCTGGTGACGATGAAATACAAAGAAACTCTATTTTGAGAACACATTGATTTTTTACACAAAGATTGCGAAATTTGCTCTACGGGCTTCCTAGAATCGACAAAGTGGGACCTTTTCTAAACCATGTACAAACTTGAAATTGTCTGGGCTCTACTATCAGAAAGTACGACACCATCATGTGTTATGATTGTATACTGTGTAGCAGGGGCGGACAGGAATGGCGGACCATTGGGACGTCGTCCGAAAGGTTTAAAAAGGGCCGATCAGCCAGTGGCATTCAGTAATAACTAACAACAAAAATTTATGCATGTGAGCCGTTTTCACGTTTCTTTTCTAGGCTTCTACAAAAGCCCTATCCGCTCCTGTGTAGTATGCTGGTGTTCCATTTTTGATTATGGGTAGAGCTTACTGTTGACATAGCATCAAAAATGAACTCAGCGCTTTAATACGCTCCTTTTAAGATGCACTTGAAGCTGGTACGTAACATTTGAATATTTTAGGTCTCAGCCTTCTGTGAACCGTTATAGATGGGGGAGAGTAACTTGCAAAAAAAAATGTATTCACAAAATTTTGAGTAAGTACTCCACTATTACTCAAGGGGAAACAAGTTTTCGAGATCGAACCAAGTTTTTAGATACAACTCTATATTTAGAATGTTTAAAGTAAAATTTCTGATTATCTTACGGGAAATCCTATGTAAAACTTCGCCCCCTTACGCGATCCTTCAAAATATTTTAATTTAACACTAGAACAAATTTACTCGCGGGCAGATAAACATTAGAAAAAATTTTTTCGAAGCATTCCAATCAAGGTGACTCGTATATCAGTAGTTGAGAGTGGGAATGCGGAAAAACTCTTATATTTCAGGTTTACAACTATAACATAACTGTCCAACAACACGCAGGAATTTGAGACCTGAGTTCAGCAGTTCAGGGCTAAAAAGTCTAACTTAAGCTCAACTCTCAAAAGTCTGCTCAAGGAGATAGTTACCCCTTATTTTTGTAGCCACTTTAACAGCATAGGAGATGAACTTTCAAAATATCATTTATTGAAAAATATGAGCTTAGTTAAAAATCTCTCTAAAAGAGCCTCAGCTCTTTGATCACCTCTGACATCATTAATCATCGCGTTACACAGATATTTGCGTAAATTCAAAACCTTCTGGCGCTGAAAATCGCTGAAAACTGCCATATTGTACAACTACATATAATCAAGAGCGTACTGAAAACAAATGGCTAGGAAATGGTGGGGGAGGAAGCCACACAACTAGGAAGCAAAAATGTCTCAGATTTTGTTTACTGATTTTAATTGGAAAAACAAGCAAGACTGTTTTAAAAAGACTCAAATTTTCCAACTGAGAACCACTGATTTTCCAACTGAAGCCAATTTCCAGACTTTTGGTGGAGACTCTCCCATAATTACGAGTATAACACTTGTCAATACAACGTTCAACACTCGAAATTGCTAATCAGGAATGTATTGATGTGACTTCGTTTTTTGTGGGTGTGTGTGCGTGTGTTGGAAAGTGGAAGAGCAAATTTTTCTAACCACAAACAATATACATTTTATTTTACTAACTGCAGGAATGAAGCTTGTTAGAATAAACAAGAAAAGGAGAGCATAAAATTCTCTCCAGTAGAAATTTGTAAAATGATGGATCCTTCTTGAAATCAAAAAGTTTTCGCTCTTTTAGTTGTACCAAGTGACCACCAATTAACAAAATCTTTACCACAAAAGCGATTTTTTCACGTAACAAAGAATTTTATGGGTAGATTTTCTCAAGTAGTTCCATTACCCCCCTCCCCATTTGGTATAGGTGCCAGCATGTTCAATCTTTTACCTTTCCCAAAATTCGCCAATGGTGCAGGGACGAAACTAAGGGGGTACGGGGCTGAGCCCCCAAGCCTCCGCCGGAGTTGGAAAATTTCAGTAGATGGATCAAAAGTTGGAAAAATTCAACCAGTCAAAACAGATTTTGAGATTTTTTAAAACAATTTTTGTCCCCTAGGAAAAACTCTTCGCTAGGTTCCTGCAAGGGTGACCCTTATCTTAACTTTTTGTGAATTAGGTATGAATGGGGGAGAGGCAAATTCTTATTTTCATTTTTTTCAAAATGTAGAACAGCAAAAAATTTTTATTTTTCAGAATTTCTTTTCCCTTTTAATTTTTAAAATTAACAAAACCGACAAAAAAGTTTTTGTTCTATTAATGTAGCCAACTGATTTCATATATTCTTACTTTCCCCCGTAAAAATCGATTTCGCATCTGCCAAACTGTCAAGGGAGCTTCCCACATTCTATGCTTTCCCGATGCGCAATCAGTTACCCGCGGAAAAGTTACCCATTTGTTACCCTCGTCCCTCGCTTACCCTCAAATTACCCTTGTTCCCCTTTAGTTACCCGAATAACTGGTGGGATTTTGTACATCGGGTTGAGCATGTTTCTACAGCCGGTTCATGGTTTTCCAACACAAGACCCACTAGGAACGATGCTTACAGAGCCACCGCTAGAAGGGGGTGAACCCCTCCTACCGTC